>BSWB01000007.1:132857081-134237081 GCA_033239125.1 Fagopyrum homotropicum | reverse complement strand
TTAAGGCGAACAAGTTTTTGGCGCCGTTTCCGGGTTTTTGGTTTAGACCAAATTCGGCTCTCGGTTGTCGAGCTTAAGAGCTTTTGCTCTTGTGATTTGATTAGCCTTTTTGAGTGATTTTAGAAGATTTCTTTATGTATATGCGAAAGACAAGATCTACCAAAGATCTAGTTCTTTTTGATCTAGAACTTGAGAAAACTTTGAGAAGAAAGTTGAAAGAGAAAAAGATGGCTGAAAATAATGAGAGGAACATCCAAGAGGAGTTGATGAAGCTCGAACTCAATTCAAATTGAGTGAGAGGGCTCGTATAGAAGAACTAGAGCGTCATCAATTCCAAATAGATGAGCAAAAGGCTATGATGTTGGACATGAAGTTGGAGATGAATGATTCTAAGAAGAAGAAAGTCAAGTCAACTAAGTCCGTTAGAGTTGAATCATCCGACGATGATGACAAGCCGGACCTAGAGGATATTACACCAATAGTCGGTCCAGTTCGTGATAATCCTAGACCACAAGTTAATCCTCGCGTTCCCGTTGGAGATGTGAGAGTCGCTGATGGAGGGGATGAACCACGAACCCTTGGATAAAGGATGGATCCAATTCAGCAACCACGCCGTTTAGGTGTGACTTTCGGAGGTGAAGACGTCCAGTATTTCGGGTTTAGCCCGCAAGTTATTATCATGGTTCGCCAAAGTCAATTTGGTGGAACGAGTGCTAAATCTCCACACCAACACTTGCAGAATTTCGAGATTCTTATGGAGACATTGAAGCCGAAGAGGGCTGTCAACAACAACTACAAGATCAAACCGTTTTTCTTCTCTTTGAAGGACGGGGCTTTGTCTTGGTATCAAGCTCTTCAGGTTGGAAGACTTAACACATGGGAGGATTTATCTTCGGAGTTCCTCACCAATTTCTTTCCGCCATCCAAGACGGTAGAGTTGAGAGGTAAGATTAATGCATTTTCTATGAAACCTAACGAAAGTTTGTTTCAATCTTGGGAAAGGTTTCAGGATCTTCTATTGGATTGCCCACACCATGGCATTTCAAAACTGGAACTATTGAAGATCTACTACAAGGGATTGGATGTGGAAACACAATTCAAGCTCCAATCTCTTTCTTGTGGTACGTTATGGACATGAGAGAAGATGACGCTTGGGACTTCATTGAGAAGCAAGCCCAAGTGATTGAGAAGTATTCCCACCGGAAAGTGGATTCGAATAACCGGAACCAAGGACATCCGGGAGCCAAGTTGACTCAAGCTGCACAAACTCAACTATTCTCCCTCAACAATGAGATCAAAGAGTTGAAGGAAGTCATAAAAACTAGCCTTCAAAGGATGAAGGAGCAAGAGGCCAACTATCTAGGGAGAGAATGACTACCGGAACAATAACCGGAACAACAACTGGAACAACAACAATAGGAACTCCAACAACAACAACAGGAGATCCAACCAACAAAACTCCGGTAATCCCTATTCGGAAAATAACAATTCACTAACACCTCAGGGTCAAACATCGAATGGCTCGGACAAGCCGGAGAAGGATAAGCATGATGCCATGATGGAGACAATCTTAGGAAAGCTCCAAGGATTAGAGAATCACATCACTTCGGTTAATAAGGCACAAAAAGCCTTAGAACACCAAGTGTTCAGCAAGGCCGGAGAAGTTCCTAGAGATCAAGGGAAGCTTCCCGAAAAGACGGAGGACAACCCGAAAGGAAGGGTGATGGCTATTACTACTAGGAGTGGTATAAAAACCACCGATCCGCAGCCCAAGTTTGTAGAAGTCCCTGTTGAGAAAGGAAAAGATAAGGAGAAGGAGAAGTAAGAAGTCTATGTTCAGCCTCCGGCTTACAAACCTCCTCTACCGTTCCCGCAATCTAGAGTAAGAGCGCGTCTAGACAAGCAATTCGGTAAGTTCATTGATCTAATGAGCAAACTGCATATAAATATAACTTTTTATTGATGCAATTATAGGTATGCCCGCTTACGGGAAGTTCTTAAAAGAGATCCTCTCTAACAAGAGGAAGCTAGAAGACTTTGGAGAAGTCAAGATGAGTTCAGAATCTTCGGAGCTCATCAAAACGATGACGGAGAAGATGCCCCCAAAGCTGAGAGATCCGGGGTCATTTTGGATTCCAATAGGAGTTGGAGAAGTCACATATGATGCTCTTTGTGACTTAGGAGCAAGTGTAAGCATTATCCCGCTTGCTTTGTGTAGGAAGATCGGTTTAGGTGAACCTGAACCGGTGAAGATGACGTTATACATGGGAGATCGATCCATAACTCAACCCGAAGGTATCATTAAAGACGTCCCAGTCAAGCTCGGTAAGTTCTATATTCCCATAGATTTTGTTGTGCTTGAAATTCCTGCAGATTGCCCAGTCCCGATCATACTCGGGAGACCATTTCTTGCAACCTCCGGTTGTATGGTGGATTACAAGAACGCTAGACTAGCCTTTGATATAGGAGAAGAGAAGGTTGAATTTGTTCTCTCAACTTTGGTCAAAGAACCTGCACTTGGAGATGATATGTTCAACATCTACGACGAAGAGCCGTCTAGAGAAGAAGTAAGTTCGATCTTGTTTAAAGATCCATTGCAAAAGGTCATAGCCATGAGCATCATGGAAAAGGGAGAAGAAGAGGATTGCAATGCTGAGGTTGAAGCTTTGGAGGAGCTAAAAGAGGTATATAATGAAGAGTTCAAAAATTAATATGATGGCTCAGAAAACAGAAGAAACCACGGCCAGTCATGCTATTCCACGGCCGTGGTTCCTCAAATTCAACCCGTAGAGTGTTATTTCGAGAATATTAGAGACTTCCACGCCCTAAACCACGGCCGTGGAAGTAATAGGTGTGCCGTAATTTTGGAAAATTCATAGAACAATTCCGTCTTTCCTACAACCACTCTTGAGTCTTCTTCCACTACTCCCACATCCTTAGAGACTTCTAAGGAAGCATCGAGCACGTCTCAAGACACATCAAAGGCACCAATTGCTTTTGAATTAAAACCGTTTCCCACACATCTTCGGTATGCTTTTCTTGAAACTAATTCTACCTTTTCCGTTATTGTTAGTTCCGATTTAAAGGAAGATGAACATGAGAAACTTATGAATGTGTTAAGGAAACATAGGAAAGCTTTAGGCTATACCGTAGAGGATCTTGTAGGAATAAAACCATCTTTATGTATGCACAAGATTCTAATGGAGGAGGATTACAAGCCTTCACGACAACCTCAAAGACGGTTAAACCCGGTCATGAAAGAGGTCGTGAAGAAATAAATCCTTAAGTTAATTGACGCAGGTATCATCTATCCTATCTCCGATAGCAAGTGGGTGAGCCCCGTTCAAGTCGTTCCCAAGAAGGGAGGAATGACCGTTGTGACCAACAAGAACAACGAACTCATTCCAACAAGAACCGTGACGGGTTGGAGGATGTGCATTGACTACCACAAGCCGAACAATGCAACTAGGAAGGATCACTTACAACTACCATTCATAGATCAAATGCTTGAAAGGTTAGCACAACACTCCTACTTTTGTTACCTTGACGGTTATAGTGGTTTCTTTCAGATTCTGATTCACCCGGATGATGAAGAGAAGACAACATTCACGTGCCCGTGGGGTACATTTGCTTATAGGAGGATGCCATTCGGACTTTGCAACGCCCCAACCACCTTTCAAAGGTGTATGATGGCCATCTTCTCGGAATATATTGAGGAAATCATGGAGGTTTTTATGGATAATTTTTCAGTTTATGGTTCCTCATTTGATAATTGGCTTGCTAACCTTTTTCTTGTTTTGCAAAGGTGTGAAGACACTAACCTAGTTCTTAATTGGGAGAAGTGTCAATTCATGGTTAAGGAAGGCATTGTTGTAGGACATTTGATCTCTAATAGAGGGATCGAAGTTGACAAGGCTAAGATAGAGACGATAGAGAAGCTTCCTCCTCCATCTTCGGTGAAGGGGATAAGAAGTTTCCTAGGACATGCAGGATTTTATAGGAGATTCATCAAAGACTTTTCGGAAATTTTGAAACCGCTAACTAATCTATTGATGAAGGATGCAGTTTTTAACTTTTCGCAGGAATGTTTAGATGCTTTCTATAAGATTAGAGAAGCTCTCATCTCAGCCCCGATAATCCAACCTCCAGATTGGAACCTTCCAATCGAGGTTAGGTGTGATGCAAGTGACGTAGCTGTTGGAGCGGTGCTTGGACAAAAGAAGGAAGGCCGCACTCATGCCATCTACTATGCTAGCAAGACGCTAGACGAAGCGCAGCTCAACTATGCCACAACTGAAAAAGAATTTTTAGCCGTTGTATATGCTTTTGAAAAGTTGTGTTCTTATCTTGTAGGAGCGAAGGTGATTGCATACACGGACCATTCAGCAATACGGTATTTGCTCGCCAAGAAGGATGCAAAGCCAAGGCTGATTAGATGGATTCTTCTTCTTCAAGAATTCGATCTAGAGATTCGGGACAAGAAAGGTTCCGAAAATTCTGTTGCGGGCCATCTAAGTCGTCTACCACACTCCGACGGCGACGACCTACCCATTGATGACTCCTTCCCGGATGAGCCCTTACACATCATGGAAGAGTGCATTGACAAGATTTCTAGAGGTAACGAACCTTGGTTTGCTGATTTTGTAAATTACTTGGTTTGTCAGGAAATACCTCCCGGACTATCCTATGCACAAAGAAAGAAGTTTTATAGGGATGTCCGTCAATACCATTGGAATGAACCTCTACTCTTCAAGAGAAGTCCGACGGCATCATTAGGAGATGTGTGCCGGAAGACGAAATGCAAAGTGTCATTCGTCATTGTCATTCACTTGTGGACGACACGCTAGTTCCAATAAAATTAGCGCTAAGGTATTGCAATCCGGATTCTTTTGGCCTACTTTATTTAAGGATGTGCAAACCTTTGTTTCTTGTTGTGATGCTTGTCAAAGAACAAGATATATCTCTAGAAGAAACGAGATGGCTCTCAACAACATTCAAGAGGTGGAAATCTTTGACGTTTGGGGAGTTGATTTTATGGGACCTTTCCCATCATCTTGTGGAAACCAATATATACTTCTCACTATAGATTATGTTTCGAGAAGGGTAGAAGCTATTGCCTCTCCAACTAACGATGCTATGGTGGTTGTCAAGTTCTTTAATAGAACTATTTTCCCAAGGTTTGGGACACCACAAACCATCATTAGTGACGGAGGTTCACACTTCATAGCCCGACGATTCGAAGCTCTACTAGCTAAGTATGGGGTGACTCACAAGATTGCCACTCCCTACCATCCGCAAACAAGTGGACAAGTGGAGATCTCAAATAGAGAGATCAAAGGAATCCTTGAGAAGATGGGGTCAAAGACAAGGAAGGATTGGTCTTTAAAACTAGATGACGCATTGTGGGCATATAGGACAGCTTACAAGACTCTCATAGGTACAACACCATACAACCTTGTGTATGGGAAGTCTTGTCATCTACCGGTAGAGCTGGAACACAAGGCGTATTGGGTTGTGAAGTGGTTGAACTTCAGTATGAAAGAAGCAGGCGAGAAGCGCCTCTTAGACCTTAAGGAGCTAGAAGAACTCCGCTTGAACACCTATGAGAACGCCAAGATCTACAAGGAAAGGGTGAAGCGTTGGCATGATAAGCATATCATGCCAAAGGACCTTAAAGAAGGAGATCAAGTTCTCCTCTTCAATTCTCGACTTCGACTCTTTTCAGGTAAGCTTAAATCTCGTTTGACTGGACCTTATGTGATTAAACGTGTTTTTCCCCATGGCACAGTTGAAGTATGGGGTGAGAAGTGCGGAAGTTTCAATGTAAATGGTCAACGACTTAAGAAATAGTCACCGGAGCTCCATGTTAAGGAAATCGCTTTCGATTGTCCTCATTTAAACATAGGAACGGTCTAGCTACGGACCCAAAACAAAGCGCTTCTTGGGAGGCAACCCAAGGTATAGCATTATCGTTTTTCTTTTCTTTCTTTCTTAGGTTAGTTTAGGTTAGATGTCGTTTTTGTTTGTTTCTCCTCTCGATACCTTCCGGTATGTTGTGTTTTTGGATGTCAGGAATAAGGAATGAGCAAAGGAAGGAAGGAAAAGTAGGAAAGAATGACGAAACTTGAATTTTTGGCACAGATCAGAGAGTTCCATGGTTGTCCGTACAAAACCACGGCCGTGAAACACCCCGACTGGTCGTGATTTTCCAAGTTTCTGACACAAATTAGAGAGTTCCACGGGTGTCCGTACAAAACCACGGCCGTGGAACACCCCGACTGGCCGTGGTTTTCTAAAATTTTACGGCCACTATATATCTCCTTCTCCTTCATAAAAACACACTCTTCCTCACCAAAACCACGCCCTAAATCGCCAAAAATCACTCCTTCCCGCAATTGTTCATCCGGAAACCGATTCGAACGATTCTTCAACCAAAAGTGGAGCAAATCGAATCCCCTACAAGATCCCATCAACAAACAGAGCGAACAATGAACAATCGGGAAGGATTTTGGATTTTACAAATCTAAACCCTAGGTTTTCTCTCTTCCTTTTCTTGGTTGATTTGGTTCAATTTTCTTGCAATTTTCTAGGAGAACTAGACGAAATTGGAATTAGAAGAAGTTTAGGACTGAAATTGCTGAGTTTGCTATGAATTTGCTGAGTTTTTTAGGGATTTCGAGAATTCCACGGGTCCGTACAAAATCTCGACCGTGGTTTTGCAAGAATAGGCCGTGGTTCTTTCTGTTTGAGTGAAAATGTTTAGAAGGAAGTCAAGTAGAAACAAGAAGCATAAAGGCGATAGTTCCTCTTCTTCCAAACCCCCTCCTAGTGAACCACCATCACCACCACCCCCTAGAATCTATAATATCCATGAGAATTATGAAAGAGTCGTGGATAAGATTTCAAAGAGAGCGATAATAGGACCGAGGTATATTGTTTTAGAGGAGCTTGAAGAGCTGAATGTTGTGAATGACTTGACTTGGCTTTTAGATAGAGCCGGATTGATCATCTTCTCCGCCATTAGGGAAGATGCTTATGAGGAGATCACAAGGGAGTTCATAACTTCCTTTGAGCATAGCGTCGTTAGCCGAACGGTGTCATTTAGGTTGATGGAGCGCAACTACGAGTTCTCCATAGTGCAGTTTGGAACCTTCTTTGGGTTTCAAGAGAGCTTCAATGGAAGGTTTCTTGGGGTAGTGTATGCTAAAGACTTTTGGAGAGAGATATCCATGATTTATGCTTCCAAGGACCGTTGGCAACCGGCCGACTCTAAGGCCAAGCTTATCTACCATTTGGCCCTTAAGATTGCCATAGGATCCTCTCATAATGCCTCTTCCTTAGGATCGAAACACCTCAAAAGATCAAAACCGACGAGCTCTTCATCCTCTATTGCATGCTTACCGGTAATCCTGCGGATTATGCCACTTTGCATGCCTCTACCCTAAGTAAAGTGAAGAACAAAAAGGCTGGGAATATAGGTTATGGAGGTATGGTGACTCACCTTACCAACCAGTTGGGCATTGACTACTCCGCTTGCACTAGGATAGCTTCGAGACCTTTTGGTCTCAATGGACTTATGACTAGAAGACTCATCTTTCCCCGCCACCGTGGTGCACCTACCGCAGCCATGCCTTGGGAGGAGAGAGGTGGTAGGGGCATTCCATGCCTCCCGGAGTACTCTCTCATGCTGGGCCGTCACAACTGGAAGGAAACTTTCGTACCGATGCATGCCAATAGATTAGTAGCTCCTCCATATGTGCCTGATGAGGTTCTAGTTGAGGATGATGAGGATGATGAGAAGACGGGAGGAGGAGATTATCAAGATGCAGGAGGGGTTGAGCATGACTTTGGCTCATTCCCGGACCTGCCAGCCGACTTCCAGGAGCCGCCTAGGAGATCTCCCCACCATTCTAGACCTTTCGGTTCTTCTTCCTCACGCCGAGCTAGCGTGAGTGAGCGCCCGAAATGGATGGAGGCTCCACCTGCTTGGTACGGACAGCAGCCATCTTGGATGGGAGTTCCACCTCCTTGGTATGATCAGCCACCAGTTGCACCGACACCTATCCAACAGCAGCAGCCGGAGTGTTTACAGCAACCTCCCGCATGGTATGAGCAGCAGTCGGCACGGGCGAGTGACCTTTCCAGGAGGTTAAGAGACTTGGAGATACACCAGCAGGCGCATGATGTGGAGGGACATGAGAACGCCAGGATCTTACATGATGTATACCGTCAGCAGTTTGGGCGTTCCTTCAGCTCCGACTTCTTCCCATATCCGCCACCTCCTTCACAGTGATCTTGATGGATGCTTTGAGCCACTCTACCACCATTAGTGAGTTTTCTTTGTTTCTTTTCTTTTCTTTATTTTTCTTGAACATTGAGGACAATGTGTATGTCAAGTATGGGGTGGGGTGTGACTCTTGTTTGTAATAACTCGATACACTTGCTTGCTTTTAATTCCATGAACACTTGCATCTTTCATTTATTTGTCACACGTTTCATTATTGCATTGCATTGAAAAGCTTTGAAAAATCCATAAAAATTTTGAAAATTATTGTGCTTCTAAGATTAGAGATGATTTCTATGATGAATCTACTTGTGCAATGAGTTTTTGATGACTTTTGTATGCTTGAATTGAATTATGAATTGTGAAAAAATTGAGTAGGATGTTTAATCTTTCTTGCAAGTTTCATAATGTGAAAGTTTTATCTAAATCATATTGAGGAATGAAGGTTGAAATCACAATATAAGTTCTTATACTTCTTTATGAGATGATTAAGGCACCTCGATTTTCTTGCTTCTTTCTTTGATCATTTAGCCCCTTAATGAAAATATTTGCCTCCTTTACCTATCCGGGATTTAGGAAGAGTTGATTTTGCATGTTTGATGTGGAAGGGCCATGAAAGCAATTGTTTGAATTCAAAGTGTAGGAAAATAGGTTTGGGGAAGTCAATCATGATGATGAGTAACTCGGCACCATTCACATAGCCGGGTGTTTGTGTTGTTCCTTCTTCCCTGATTTACACACCACATTCCTATACAAGTTTCCCACCCTTTCCATGTTCTTGGCCTTACTTGAAAGTCCTTGAGATCATAAGAATGTTATTTGACTTGGTGATCTAAATTAAAGTTTCACATGTTTGATTTTGACAATGCTTGAAGGTTATGATGTTTGTCTTAAAGTCTATGCAATTTATGATGTTTCCTTTGCTTTGCATATTTTGGTTTATGTGTATGAACGTTTTCAAGGATGAATGAAGCAAGATTTGAGGATGATCTATTGATTAGAAGCACATTTTCAAAAAGATTGTTTTATTTTGTGTTGCATTCATATTTCATTCTACCTTATTTTCTAAACTTTTGAAAACCTTGCTTGGGGACAAGCAAGCGACAAGTATGGGGTATTTTGATAGCATGAAATATGACTATATTTTAGGCACTTGTTTTGATTGTTTTTTCCTCTTAGAAGTGTGAATGGATAGGAGTTTGAAGCATTTATGAGCACATTCACCTATTTTGTCTATATAGAGATCTACACAAGCTTTTATGTTTATAGGTGAAATAAGGCTTGAATCGGAACTTGATGCGGAAGGATAGGAGTATTTGATCATGCTAGATGTCAAGGAAATACTTTGGAGAAGCTAAGGAAGGAGTATGATTGAAGAACATCACGAAACAAAGGCTTTCAAAAGGCTTTTGAGTTCCACGCCCTAAACTACGACCGTAGTTATGCAATGGGTTCGTAGAAAGTGATTTTAAAGAACATCAGAGACTTCCACGCCCTAAACCACGACCGTGGTTTATTGTACTAGACCGTGATTTCCATGACGTCACCACATGTCATATTTTGCCACGTCAGCGACGGTTATTGGGCTTTTTTCGTAACCCTATTTTTCCCTATAAGAAGGCTTGAGAAGGGAGTTACGAGGAGGTTCGCTTAGGGCTTCGCTTACCTTCACTTACATTTCGGAGACGATTGCATACGCTTGCATTTAGGGCGGTTTATACGGAAGAGAGAGATTTTGGATCGTGGCTTAAGAAAGACGCGATTTGAAGATTGTGTACTTCGAGATTATCTTAGGGTTTACATTTGGAGACGGTTTGACACTCCGTTCTTCGTTATTCCTTAAGATTGTTGTGAGGATTTCTATTCCCTATTTTGAATTCATTAAATACGTACTTTGGTTTGTCGGATTTGAGATTGATTTTGATTGTTATTTGAGTTTTCGAGGGTTTTTACCTTTTTCTCTTCTTAATTTGATATTTGATTCAATGACAATGATTGTTGGCTAAAACCCTTTAGCAAATTTAAGGTGAAGGGTTGATAGTTGTGGCTTAGATGATAATAGATCGATCGTAAACAGATTGGACCCTGAGAGTGTGAGAAACCTCGTCGACAGCCTTTTTCACGGTCTGTTCTTGAAAACCACGGTCGTGGTTCTTCAAGATCTAGCCGTGATTTCCTCTGTTTTACGACTTTTGTTTTTGCTTTAATTCAAAGTTAAAGATTTGCTTAAACCTAGCCATGGCTTGCCTTTTCTAGGTAGTAGTGAGACTCAACATCCTCTATTTCGGTTTCAAGTGTCACAACCTTAATCGTTTTGGCTTATCTTTGATTCCTTGGGTTTGGGCATGGGTATTTGAGAGTAATTTTTGTCCTTAGATCCTTTCTATACTGTAGACTCATCAACTTTATAGAGAGTGTCCTTGGGTGAGACATATAGGGTTTTTGAACTTCACCGTACATAACCTTACATTAGTTATACCTTTGCAATCCCGACTTTGTCCTTACATCTATAGAATATCTTGAATCGATTGCCACAATTGAATACTTGGATCTTTAGGGTTATTGTTTTCCCAATATTTGCAAAGCTTCTATACTTTACTTGCTCGATAATTTGTGAACTGAATTTGATCCCCCAAATCCCTAAGTTCGATACTATGGAATTCTTGCTTTACTACGCCGATCTGTACACTGCAGGTTCGCTTGCTTTGATTTTAGTTTTATAATTTAAAACTTATTTGCACGCACACTTTGAGGCAAACATCCGACACCTCCGTAGTTGAAGCACTACCGTCCTCTATCGGAACTCTGTACCGACTACTATAAACCAGAACGTCCCGGCATCTAACTACCCCCAA
Source organism: Fagopyrum homotropicum (assembly GCA_033239125.1). Taxonomy (NCBI): domain Eukaryota; kingdom Viridiplantae; phylum Streptophyta; class Magnoliopsida; order Caryophyllales; family Polygonaceae; genus Fagopyrum; species Fagopyrum homotropicum. The sequence continues at coordinate 134,225,942 of BSWB01000007.1, read as the reverse complement.
AACCCGAAGCTCCAGCTCTAGTACTAGTAGGTCTAGTCCTTTACCTCTTCTCAAGACCTCTTGTCTGAGAAGCTCTCATCTGACCCGGTCGGTCTCGCTCATAAGCAGATGCTTTGTCCTGATAGTCCGTCAAAGAGTCACAACGGAACCCAGCAAGATAAGAGCGGGTAGACTCTCTCAACCTCCGAGAGAAAAGACAAACATGTTGATCCTCAGGTGGTGCAGACAGACCTAGCAAAGACAACTCCTCTTGAAACTTGCTGGCACTCTCGGCAATAGGAAGATCCTCAAAACCAGCCTCAAGGAAATCCTAAAGTCGATCTCTCCTCATAATTGCAGGGCAGTAGCGATCCATGATCACTGTCTTCATATGCTCGTAACTAGTGACCTTACTACGAGCAGTCATCCACCGGGAATGAGCATGATCCTTTAGAAGCGTCTGTGCTATGCCGACTCGACGTCCCTCTGGGCAACCGATCGCCTCCATATGAGAATCCAGTTGTCCTAGCCACAGCTCCACCTCTAGTCCACTCTTCCCCATGAAGGAAGGAACCTTCAGCTAGTTGAAAGCCTTCAACCAACAGTCGGGCCTTGGCTCTCTCGCCTCATCCGGTGCTCTAACAGCCTCAACAACTCTAGCAGGTGTAGCAACAACCTGCGTAACTCTCTGCGAAACCTCAGCTGATCTCACGGGAACTGGCGGTGCTGGTGAAGGTCCTCCGGTCCTGATAGCCTCCTCAACTCTTTGCACGTAGTTGTGATATGCAGAAGCTCCAATGGATACTCGACCGGACTCGGTCGACTGCGCTCTCTATATATGCTCTAGATCTAGCAGTGGTCCCGTTCCCAACCTAAGGAACAACACTCTTAGCAACTTTCTCAACGAACGCCTCAGCAATAGGCGGTCTTCCTGTACGTCCTCGTCCACGGACGGCTGGTGGAAGAGGTCGATCCCTTCCTCGTCCCATAGCAGATGTAGCTCTAGTACGCACCATCTGCGATAGGGATATAGATATATAAGGTCACGCTACAGCTAAAGCAGAATTTCAAGAAAAGCACATAAAGGCAAACATAAAAGAAGCTACACTACTGAGATCCGCGGAGATAGTGGTGGTCACATGTACATCTATCCCACACTGACAAGTTTAAAACAAAACCCCCTTTTGAAAACGTAGACCCCTTGCGGGTTCTGTTTATTTATTTATCCGACTTTTAGAAGATTTCGAGTGTCATTGTTGTCAACCTAGACCTCTGATACCATATTGTAACACCCTAAGTTCTGGGAAGTCGAAGCGTTACGGGCTAGGGCCTCACAATTGGTCTCGAACCTCAGAGTAGCAATGGCACAATGGATCTTACAACAAGACACGGACAAATGAAAACCCAAAACTCATAATAAAACCAAAGGGTTAAACAAAGGAATCGTAAAAGACTCGCAGCCGAGTTCAAAACAAAGGGAAAACAACAACTAAAATATAAACCCGATCTCGTCTTATAATGTACGGGAACCCCGGTTGACCACAGCGTCTGGATCACTCAGCAGCACCTATATCCTACAAGGCATCTACAACATCGGTATAAACCTTTAGCTAACATTCTAGATATCAAAAAGATTGTAAAGGCACAAACACACATAAGGTAAAGTAAACACATAGCATGCTCAAACTTAGCCGGTTATTATCTTTCATTAAGGTCAATCTCATTACTAATTCAACTTATGGTTGTTACACAAGAATCACAATGATCTCGCCTCTATCCCCTTTTACCAACAAGAATAGAACGTATGCATCCTTCTGTCACCTGTTGGACTAGTCACGAGAGCACCTCGCAGTTTCCCCATTCTGAACTAGACAAGCGGTAACCGCCCGATTATAATACACTTGGGTCAATTACGGTTATAAAGGTCAATCCTCGTTCTGGTATCAGTTATAACGATAAAGATAAACAAACACCACCAATATGGTCAAATCAATATACGGAATGGAGCTAAGTAAGTCCAAGGGACTTACCTCACTTGAAGGTAACTCAAAGGGTCAGCAACAACTCAGTTTGCCTCAAGAAAGGAGCAAGGGAAAGTCTGTTCACACAAGGCATCATGAATCAAAACTGAACTGTGGCTAGAAGTCTATAACTTCTAGTCTCGATGATCTCTAAAAGATCTCCACATGCTAAGGGCTCGACCTTAGTCTTACAATACTCTCTAGGGGTAACAACATCAACAACAAACCAAAGAAAGAAACGAGGAAAGCAGGGAAGGAAGCAGCTCCCCAAAGACGGGGAGACTGCAGAAGAAACCGCAGGGGCGGCTGGACGAGGCGCAGGGGCGGCACGACAGGGCGCGGGGACGGTGACATGAAAACAAGCATTGTCGAATCCTTCGACATCAAGGAACATAGTAAGGCACCAAGGTTTGCTTTTCTCAACACACTCAAACGTCACAACTCAGCCAAGGGAGCATGTGAACAACAACAAATCAACAACGGAACGCTCCACAAGAATCAAGGCTCAAACTTGATTCTTGGAGAAGAAGAAAAGAGAAAAACAATAGAAGGAAACGAAACAGAAGGGAAAGGCATGCAGCAACTCAAGAACGTGATGAAGAACTCAAAGAAGAAGGCTTACATGTTTAGTAAGGGAAGGAGGGCAAACGGCTGCAACTCTCAAGGTTAAAGAAACGTATGCAAGAGGCGGGAAAAAACGGGAAGAAGGCGGGATTTTATAGAGAAGGGTGAAAAGATAGAAGGAAAGGCGTTCTAGGGTTAGAAAGAAGATAGGAAAGTCGGCCCATAAGATAGAAGATCGGATCTTCTATCTATGGAAAGTAATTAAAATGGAATAAAAATAGATCGGGACGATCTAGGGCAAAACCGCAGGGGCGATTTGCCCTGCCGTGACCGCGGCTAGCCGTAGGGGCGGCTCACTGTCACCGCGGGGCGGTGACAGCCAAGACTTGCCGTTGGAGTGGTCGGTGACATTGAAAACTGGTTGTTACAATTAAAGGTAGAAATATATTTAGGAAAATAAATAAATTTTTGGCTCCTTTTTTTATTCGCATAAAACTTATAAAAAGTCCATTTTCTCGAGCTTTTTAGGTAGTTATTTGATTAGTTTATAAAAAGCTTTGTAAACTTTTAAAAATCTAATTAAAAACCTAGTAAAACAACCTAATTGGAGATTTGGTAGGAGTAAATTTGTGGATAAATTTACAGAAAAAAAAACAAATACCAAAAATACGTTTATAATAAAAAAAAATTGTGATTAAATGAGTAAAGTTAGAAGGAGAAAATGAAAGCTCTCTAATAACATCCTCAAAGTTATTTTCATTAGTTTTTCAAAATCTCCTCAAAATCTCTCAAAAAAAAAACTTAATCTTGTAAATAAACTACCATATCAAGCATCATCAACTTTTCTAAAATTTTAAAACTCCACGATAATCTCTACAATTTATCTACGTAGTACAAATCCTTAGCTCTTCAAAACTTCACCAAAAACCTACACAATTAGATAATGAAAAATCTAATTTCGTACCAAATAAAACATACGGTTTTAAAACTTTAAAAACTACAAAAAAAAAAAATGTATCGAAAAATCTACGTGGAACTTACTTATTGATTTGTGAAGTCATTATAATAGTTTTTGGACTATGTACGCCTCATCTCATAACTTTTGACATATGTTAATTTTAAAGACCCAGTCGGTAAGGTTGAAAAAAATTACATAAACCTTTTAAATATCTCTATAATTCCTGGTAATTCTTATAAACTGTCACTGCGAGGTTAAAGAAAATTTTATAATTTTCCATAACTTTCATCCCCGATAAGTAACATAATATCCGTAATATATCATTTGTTATCGAACCCGCCCTAAAGTTGGACAAAGTTACAGTAGAATTACTACAAACCAATAGAAATACACACCAACATTATTCATATTTTGACTTACTATCACGTACGGATCAGAGCTTACATACATGCACACCACATAAAATAAAATTAAATAAAAAATATATTCAAAAGAAAAAGGAGAGGATGGACCGTTGGAGACTAAGGAGCTCCACTAGCAAAAAAAACTACGCATTGGAGAAATTTTGGATCCAACATGCATTCATAATGGTTATTAAGTAGAGTTGTTTATCGGTACACGATCGGATCTGGACCAAAAAGTTCCTATTTTAAAGGATTTGGGTCAAGAGATCAGGTCTGTTTTCGGACCGATTGAAATAAAGATAATTTTGGGTTTCTTTTTAACTGAGATTGAACCCTATAAAACCTAATAGATTGGTTCAACAAGAGCTCTTCGATATAAGTCCGGTCTAAATTCCGGTTCTATTCATAAAGATAATAATGAGGACCTGAAGTGTTAAAAAAAAGGCCCATTCGTAAGAATGCTTAAACAAAAACGATTTTTTTTGTTTCCCAAAAAAAAGAAAAGAAAATAAATTCCACAAATTAATGAAGAAATTTAGAAGTGTGATCAAGTGAGAGTATATATAATGATTATAGATAGATTTGCAATGTGAGGCCACCTCACCAATCCATCGATGACTGATATGTCAAAACTTTCACGTATGGAATAAATAGAACAAGGCTTCTGTCTTACTATAGCTTCATCCAATCATGATGAACGTACACTATTAAGTGCATTGGGATTCTTTACTTTCGTTACTTGTTTCTATGATGCGTATATACTTATTATTACACTACTCTCCTACGTAGACCTCACCCCTACTTACTACTCACTACCCTATACATCAAACTCTATATAACGTCTCTCGTGTTACTCTACTAGCTAGTGTTAGAATGGATGGATGCACGTACGTCTCGAGGGGATGTGGATATGTGATCGTGTTATAATAAAACAATAAATCCAAGTAGACTGATACGATGGATCATAGATCAAGCGAGATGAACTCTTCCTGATTAGGTAAGGAGGGAAACATATATTGGGTAAGGTTCATGGGCTAACACGAAAGTGTATTGAAAATCATAACCGCAAGTTCCGTGCAGCGAAACCAAAAACGTTTGCTTTTTCTCGTTATTCTTTGATTAACTCGTTTAAATCACAACGAAATCTCAAGTCTCGTAAAAGAGTACAAATCTAAGGTTTTCACCCGTGTTCATTGAAAGCTTTCTTGAGTGTGTTTGACCGGAAATTGACAATTTTGAGATTCAAAACACTAGTTTCTAATGTATTATGTCTATATATTTTTTTATATATATCTTGTATCTCCTAGGCAATGGCCTTCATTTTTATTGCACGTACGTCTCATGGGGATGTGGACATGTGACCGTATTATAATAAGACAATAAATTTAGATAGACTAATACGAAGGGCTATAGATCGAGAGCTCTTATTGAGCAGGTAAGAAGGCAAACATATATTGAGTCCATGGGCTCGGTTCGACAATGGGTTGCATTCTTTTCTAACACGAAAGTATATTGAAAACCCTAACTGCAAGTTTCGTACAGCGAAACCAAAAATGTCTCCTCTTTTCTCGTTATTCCTTTGATTAACTCGTTTAAATCACAACAACGAAATCTCAAGTCTCGTAAAATAGTCCTAATCTGAGGTTTTCACCCGTGGTCATTGATAGCTTTTTTTGTGTAATGCATTATGTCTATATTTTTTTTTTATATATCTTGTATCTCCTAGGCGATGGCCTTCATTTTATTGCACTTTATTACTTATCTATATAAATATATTCGTTTTTATTATCATAAATATTCAATTTATTATCTTTTTCAGGAATTTGAGGGGAAAAGTGTCTCATGATCGACAGTATATTACTCATTTAACGCATTTTCCTTTTTGTTGATCGATACAAAAGAAAGGGAATAAAAAAAATTAAAAAAAAGAGAGGATATGTTGTATCAAAATATCATTTTGATGTGACCCAACCATGCCATTTTCGTTATAATTAGCACAATCTTTAACACAGTGCTTGCAAAATCGCATGGATGATTTCTATTTATTTTTAGAAGAAAAAATAAAGAAAAAAGAAGCAGAAAGCAAAAAGTTCAAAGAGAGTGAAATTATTTCATTTTTGGTGCACGATGGACCCATCATGCAGAAATCCAGGATTGCGTTACGGAAAAACAAAATTAAAAGAACCAACTTTTTCATTATTTCAAAAGATGTCCATATATTTCTACTTATTTGAATTTCTGGACAATATTCAAGTTCGAAAAGTATGTATTCAAACAGATATCAAAAGGATGGACCATGCAATATACTCGATTCATGTTTCACATTTATTTACTCCAGAACGATTTTAAGTAATATGCTTTAAAGATGAAGGCATATCGAGGGTACGATCGTGTGACCTAATATCCACGTGCAGGACAACTGATGAATTTAAAAACGATATTTTGTTAGATAGAACAATTCTTAAAACCAGGCCCGTTCAGCAAAGATGTCATTAGATCGATTTTAAGTAATATGCTTTGACGGTTGAAGGCATATCTAAGTGTATGATCGTGTGACCTAATATCCGTGCAGGACAAGTGATGAAATTAAAAACATTATTTTGTTAAACCCAACAATTCTTTAAAAAAAAATATTTATCGTAACGGATGTTCTCACCTCGTCCTACTCCTATAATGCTATTGCATACGTAAAGGTCTTAACAAGAGATGTTTTATATTCATATTTTGACATTACATGCTATTTGTATTTCATATATATTAAACATTTATATTAAGATTTAAAATGAGAGTCTATAATATAAAGAATATTCACAAATTTAAAAAAAAAACCCTAAGCCACTTTGGAAAACCAATAGTCGTAAACGGGTTTGGAGTGGGCCCGATAAGAATATGGGCTTTGCACGCGAAGTCAGATGGGTAAAACTAGGGGGCCCACTGGAAGAGCTCTCTACAAACTTAAGACTCTGACTACTTCATGATAACTATCCATCGGCTTATCAGTTTCAACTTTCATATAGGAAATGAAAAAACGGATAAAATACCTTTTCAAACCGGGTTTATAAAAAAACACGATAAACCATTTTTTTAATATTTTCAGAAAAGTTACAGATAAATTTACCGGTTCAAGCGTTTATGTACGTCAAATCAGCAACAATCAAACCACAACATGCTAAACGCTGTAATTTGGGCCAAGGAGAAAGCCCAAGATACAAAACCAGGCCCAAATGAGAAAGCCCAATATAAAAACCAGGCCCAAATAATACAACAACGTAAAGATCCATCCACCATATGCAGACACGCCTACATTCCCAATCTGCACGTCATGCATATTTCGTTTATATACAAGTTGAGTTTGAGTAAGAGGTTAAATTTTATACCAATTTTATAATGTATTCATATTAGACTTGTTTAGAAAGCGAACGAGTTCAACTCGAGTTTTTATGAGCCGATCCCGAGCCAGAGTAACTAGTTTATAAATAAGTTTAAATGTTTTCATATTCGATTTGTTTAGAAAATGAACGAACTCGATTCGAATTTTTAACGAGACAAACTTAATTCGAGTCCAAATAACTTATATCGTATTATAGCCCTAACATGCAGACAACCCCTAAGTTTATATGTGCTCCATCTTACGTAGAACTTCCTTACTGTATAATTCTTCTTATCAACATGTAAAAATAATATTTATTTTTTCCCCAACCAATACCCTCGTGCAATAATACTCATATTAATTTTAGGAATTTTGGGAATTATAATATTTTTTTATAAATATAACCACCTTAATTATTATGAACCTATTTAAATGAATTGGACTATTTATAGAACTTTTCGGTAAATACCATTACCATTTTGATTGATGTATACTATTGCGCCTAACTATTTAGTATTATAACTTTTTGAATATACTTTTTACCCATCCATTTAAAAGTATCTTTTGTAGGAAACCTTTTTAATAAATAAATTAAATAGTTAATTATAATAAGAGTTTTATTTAAATTGTATACAGTATCAGCATAAATTCATACAAAAATAAAATATAAAATAAACAATATGGGTGGTTTAATTTGACAAATTATATATTATAAGATGATTTAATTAAAAATATAAATAATGGGTTTAAGAAACCGATTTACAAAGAGAAAATTGGTGGAATAAGACATGTTTTGTCTAGTATTTTTAATTAAAAAATAAAACTAAAATAGACGGTTAATGAGATAATTATGGGAGGTGGTTAAGCGGTTTAATATTATTCCGTTTTAAAAACTGTCGTAAAGTTTGAAACCGTTTTGCAATTTTTGAAAACCGAATTTGAAAGATTCTCACAATCCTTTTGAGCAGCTACTTCCCGTCAATCACAGTCACAATCCCGGTTTCCAAGCGCCAGTCAATTTCCTCTCTTTTTTCATATCTATTGAAGGCGATTCAAGGTCTCGGCTTTCTCCACTCGGTTTCGTCGATTCAAGGTCTCGTCTCTCTCCCGCTTCATTAAAGGCAATTAAAGGTCTATTCTCTCTCCATATCCATTAAAGGCCTTTCAAAATCTCTTCATTGCTTATCGTCTTCCCCGTCTACCAAGAAAGGTAAGTTTTTTTTTTAATCTCGGTTTTAGGTTTCTTTCAATTTCTTACTTGTTTATATACCCGATTCGACAAAATCACACCTTTGTTCGTGATTCATGAAATGAACAAAGTATTCAACATTTCTCTACAATCAATGGGGTTTATTTTAGAGACAAAAAAAATTCGAAATATGTATAAAACCCATACATGAACAAAGTATTAATCTTCAAAATCAATCAAAATTGATGTCGTGTGTAGTAATTATGCTTAATATGAGCTAGATCCGTACACGAGGAAGCATGTATTCAGACCTCTATATGAATGATTATGTTGCATGTCCGCTAATAAGTTCATAATACTCTCATATATGCACATATTATGTTGCATGTTTATCTTTTATGTATCTCTTATTCTTTGTTTAAATGCTAACTTGTGGTTTGATCTTGTAGGTTTACGAATCGATAAACTGATTAAGTTTTGTTAATGTCGGTTGGCTTAACACATAAATAAGATCAAGATGAGAACAATTGGGGAATGCTTCTAAAAAGAACCAACTGAGTTGTATACATGCGGAAATCTAACCCAGTGTAGTTTTCAAATCAATCAAACATCATCATCTTTACTTGTTTTTGTCTTGTTGAATATTGCAATCCCCCCCTCTTTGGTTACTACAATTGATAATTGAATCTAAATTATACTTTGACCATATCTCCCTTGGGTTCGACCCTTACTTTTTCACTATACAATCAGTTAAGTGTTGAGTTCGGAATTCTACTTTGATTAAGCTAAAAGCAACTACCATAGGTCAGGAGGCAGATGGGTCGAATGCAGAATCTAGATCGATGGGCTTCGTAACAGAAAATCATCGGGTCAAGTTGGAGGACAAACCGGATAAAGAAACGGGCTCCAACAATAAACTCGCAGGATTTTGAGTTGGCATCTTGTTGGGCATTTTCGAGCATCTTCCCACTGAAATAGGACTTTCGGGCGAACTGCAAAGTTGTAGAACTTTGAAAGACCTTCAAAAGTAGTACTCGTGTGTTTACCAGATCCAACCACATAAACGGGAATATCATTTTTACTAAGGCGATGCAACGTTGCCATGGAAGACTCAATATGCCTATCTTGGATCGTATCATCCTCCAAAAATAAATAACGAACTAGAATAAACATAACAGTAGCACTTATCGATTTCTTCTACATAAATAAAAAATAGCGGATATCCATTCTAATACAATCATGGAATCACGGAATGTGTCATTCTTTGAAGAAATTTTTTAATGTAAGGATAAAGAAAATTCTAAGTGTACTCATGAAGATTGAGCATATGTACCTGATACAAATATAGAGGATGAACCTTGATAGAGCAAAAGTGTATGACTGGAAGTTGAACCTCAAAGGAGCAAAAGAGCTCGAAAATAGACAACTTTTGAAGATGAGTTCATAGCGGCTTTCTTTTTAGAGAAAAAACCAAGAACTTATACACAAACTATGGCTACACCAAATGCACCTATTTTGATAGAAGTTGCCAAAAGAGAGATCGACTCCATTATGCAAAATCATACATGAGAGTTAGTCGACTTACCGCAAGGGTGTAAAATACTTAGAAGCAGATGGATTTTAAAAAAATAAGTTGAAAATCGATGGCTCCGTAGATAAACACAATACTAGGCTTGTAGTGTAAGGATTCCGATACAAAGAAGGCTTGAATTTCTTTGACACGTATTCTCCGGTAACGAGAATAACATCAATAAGAATGTTAATAGTCAGAGCACCATTGAGAAACTAGAGATATACCAAATGGACATAAAAACGGCCTATTTAAACGGAGATTTGGAAGAGGAGATTTATATGAAACAACCTGAGGGGTATGTCACATAAGTGTGTAGATTTGTCAAATTCTTATATGCACTTAAACACGCTCCTATAAAATGGCATGAAAAATTTGACACTGTAATGATATGATGTCAAATGGATTCAGCCTAAATGAATGCGATAAATGTAGCTACTATAAAGACACATCTAATGGTTCTTGCAAGATTCAAGAACTACTCTACTAGGAATGTGAAGAGTCATATAACCTAATATTCACCTGATAAAAAACTCATGGGATACGGTATCTCAACTGAAGTACACAAGGGTAATTGGTAGTCTTATGTACTTGACCAATTGTACTATACATGATTCGGCGCACGTGGGTAATGTATTTAGCCGCTACACGAGCAATCCAAGACATAAACACTAGAAAGTCATAACTCGAGTATTGAAATACTTATGTTATACTAAAGAGTTTGGGTTGCATTATGGCACACATCCGGCTTTATTAGATGGATACAATAATGCCAACTAAATTTTTGACTCGAGACTATAAATCTACTAGTGCATATGTATTCACACTAGGTGGAGTAGTGGTATCTCGGAAATCCTCCAAACAAACACTCTTGGTCAGATCCATGATGGAATCTTAGTTCATTGCTTTACATAAAGCAGCTGAAGAAGTTGAGTGGCTTCGGAATTTCATGGGAGATATTCCTCTATGGAACAAGAATATGTGTACATTGCGATAATCATCGCTATAGCTCGGGCACAAAATTATACGTATAATGGAAATTAGTCTCGTCACATTAGACAAAGACATGTCTTTGTCCAGATTCTCAATGATGTTAGTGTTGCTTGATACGACATTGAGGTTAAACTTTAAGCTTTTAATGATTCCATATCCTTGAAATAGAGGTGTGGTATGACATATACTTTTTATGGTATATCACCTTGTGAGTGTGACATGGGGCCATGTCTAGGAGAATCTTTGAAAGACTGATTTTCTCCAAGTTCACTCATGCTTTAACCAGGATTGTTCAAGACCAAAATGAACACACCAAAGAGAACATCGTTATGTGGAGAAGATGAAATTGTGTGATAGTTATGGTCTAGGTTTACATCAAAGTCCGGATGGTTCAAGACATCATGTTCACCATCTGGTCGAGTAAATTTGATGGATATTCACTACAGGAAGTTCAAGACTGAAAAACGCTTCCGACCCAAATACAGTGATTCTTTGATTGTACTCTCAAAAGCCCATTCCATTTTTATCAAAAAATAAAACATGTTTGAGATTCATTTCTATTCATGTGGGGATTGTTGGAATCATTTTTTAAGGAACTTGCACCTGAAGAATTTTCCGGATAATCTTCTGGCAAGCTCTAGTCAAAACCAACGCCGGAAAACGTTAGTGTTAGCTTCGTGGTTCTGAGTAATACAATTTGATAAACTAAGTATAAAATGATGTTCAAATGAATGAGACATTAATGAAACAAAGATGAGCGTATTAAACACACCTTGAGAGATTTAATTGTGAAGGAATTTGTCTCACATCAACAATGTGGAGATTGGTTACACACCATATATATGAGAATAAGTATATTATGGTTAACTAAGTCTATAGGGAGACAATTTAATGTGTGCAAGACCACATGCATGTGTCTCGCCTCGTCTCGCGCGGTGCGACACAACACAGTTTGGGGGTTTAGGAATGACTTCGGGTGAGGGTCTTATGGACATGTTACTGGGATGATCACCTATCATTTTGTTTTTGGGCTGACCCAATACTTTGTTTTTTTTAACCTGGTTTGACTTTTAGTCAAATGCATGCCCAATTGGAACGCAAGCCCAATCCACATGGTCCAACCCAACAACTTGATCTAATCCATTCGTTGGATATGATCTTCTCCTTATTTGGTCTTATCTATTCCGGCGGGAATGGATGGACGGGAGTGAACTTTTCTGTCCAAAAACCTCCTCCAAATTCCTATAAAAGGAGAGATGATATCTCATTCTAAATCACACCTCAAGCAACGATCCCTCTACCGATCTCTTCTCTCTCCTTCCCCGTTAAAATTTTCCGAGTCTGAGAGTACTCCACTGAAGGTTCTCGTGGACTTTTAAAGATAATTAAGGGACAATTGTATCTTGAGATTCTTAATCGATCAAAACCCTTCGTAACAAGGGTGATTTTAGAATTAAGAAAAGACCGTCTCGTCTCTATCACTCCTTTCCAATTCTGATTCATACGAATGGAACCCTCAAATCTTTCCAAGATTTCATTCCACAACTCCATAGTAGATTCAACATATGAAAAATTGTCCATTATGTCATCTTTCATAAAATGAAGAAGTCAACATTGGATCATATAGTTAACTCTAGTCCAACGAGCTACCTTATCATCATCCACTAATGATTTGCTACATGTACAATGATCTGATCGAGATCGCCTCGAACACGAAGGACCGGCGGTACGATTCCACTTGACTCAAACGATATGAACAAGATGAAGATGGATGGATTTGAAGGATCGAAATCCAGATATGATGTGCAAACTCCCTCCGAATCTCACTTCAGGAATCCCTCAAATCGAATGCCTCACCCTCGGAATCGCACTCCGGGTTTGACGAACCTTTGTTGTCTTTGCCTCTCACTAGGACAACTCATTTAGCATCTCACCAAAGGTTGTGAAAACTAAGCCTCTCACCTAGATTTTGGGATGATTTTGAGAAAAATCAACAAAACGTTTTTAGAGAAACTCTCTCTTTCATTCAACTTCAACTTGACTTGTCTTACATATGAGATGGAAAAGCCTTATTTATAGGCCGAAAAACTCAACCTGAATACAAGAAAATAAAAGCAAAAACACAAAATTAAAACAGGAAATATGAAGAGTTGAGCAGGACTTGATTTATGGCAACTAATTAAAGGGGAAATACGAAGAGTTGAATGAGACTTGATTATGCAACTTGGGCTTCTTTTATTGCGTGAAAGGGAAAGAATCACACTTGTCTTGATGGATGGGAATATGGTCTAGATTGGTCGTGCATATGTGCTCCATATCCACCTTGCATGCCTCCATGCATGATCTTGGTCAAAAGTCCACACAAGTATAAACGTTGTTGTATTGTCGGGTCATTTTCACCCTCTTTCTTTTCGAATCTCGACTTATCATAAACTACAAAGTTGTAGATCTTGAAAATACCTTCGAAAGTAGTACTTGTGGGTCTTCTAACTCCAAATGCAGCTCCATATATAGGCATTTTACAAAGAGTGCGTAAATTTGACAACTTAGCCGGATCGAGCGGAATATGACACAACTTGACCACGCTCGGAGTGAGCATTTTCGGCTTCATGTTGGGGCTCTCGGGGATCAAATCATCCTCCCTCTCTTCAAAAGGATTCGTCCTCGAATCCGGATCATCCATGGAAGGGGCGACGGGAGAAATAGGCGATGGATTGGGATCCGATAGTTCAAGAGCGGGACCCGGTGGAGGAGTAGATGGTGGTGGAGGCACAGGATCCGGTGGACGAGGAGGTTGGGCTAGTGGAGCAGCCTTCGGTGGTGGTATAAGCGGTGATATGTACTTTGTTTTGCTTGTTGCTTTCTCAACTCGGCTCGTTGGAAAGTAAGCCGCCTCCTTCATCATTTTTCGACGACTCTACGACGCTGATCTTTCTCTTTTTTTTTTGGAGCCTCCTTTTCTCGACGACGATGTCGGTCTTCTTCCTCTTGTTTAAGAGCTTCCTCTTCATGGCGACGGGCTACTCTTCTTTTTCGTCGTCTTCGTAGTTCTCCATACGGCCTCGTAAAGATCCTTTCCATTTCACTCAAACGAAGATAACCATCGTCATACTCTCGAATAGTCCATCGAACGTATTCTCCGTTTATTGTTCTTTTTCGATCGCGTCTTGACATTCCCGAACAATTCACAACTTACAACAAGTTCGATTACAAAATCAACCGAGTATGCAAACTGACAATAATAACTAAACAAATCAACAAATGAGTATGCAAACTCCTAAACTCCGCAAACCGAACAAACAAACTCGTACTTTCCTTTCTTTTTTTGACTTTTTTTTTCAAATAAGAAAGCATCTCTTCCCTTTTTTTCCTTAATATGCTACTACGTCACTTTTATTTTTTTGAAAGAAAGAAGATGAACATACCGACAAGAGATGTGTTGAACACGTACCGTAGGCTCTGATACCAAATGATGTGATCGAGATCGCCTCGAACAAGAAGGACCGGTGGTACGATTCCACTTGACTCAAACGATATGAACGAGATGAAGATGGATGGATTTGAAGGATCGAAATCCATATATGATGAGCAAACTCCCTCCAAATCGAACGCCTCACCCTCGAAATCGCACTCCGGGTTTAACGAACTTTCGTTGTCTTTGCCTCTCACTAGGACAATTCCTTTAGCATCTCACCAAAGGTTGTGAAAACTAAGCCTCTTACCTAGATTTTGGGATGATTTTGAGAAAAATCAACAAAACGTTTTTAGAGAAACTCTCTCTTTCATTCAACTTCAACTTGACTCAACAAAAAATCTTTGACGGATGTGGGCCTTACATATGAGATGGAAAAGCCTTATTTGTAGGCTGAATAACTCAACCTAAATACAAGAAAATAAAATAAAAAACACTTAATTAAAACGGAAAATACGAAGAGTTGAGCGGGACTTGATTCATGGCAACTAATTAAAGGGGGAAATACGAAGAGTTGAATGGGACTTGATTATGCAACTTGGGCTTCTTTTATTGTGCGGAAGGGAAAGAGTCGGACTTGTCTTGATGGATGGAATATGGGCTGGATTGGTCGTGCATGTGTGCTCCATATCCACCTTGCATGCCTCCATGCATGATCATGGTCAAAAGTCCACACAAGTATAAACGTTGTTGCATTGTCGGGTCATTTTCAACCTCTTCCTTTTGCAATCTCGACTTATCATAAACTACAAAGTTGTAGATCTTGAAAATACATTCGAAAGTAGTACTTGCAAACGCAGCTCCAGATATAAGAAATTTTACAGAGAGTGCGTAAATTTAACAGCTTAGCCGGATCGAGCGGAATATGACTTAACTTGACCACATTCGGAGTGAGCATTATCGGCTTCATGTTAGGGCTCTCGGGGATCACATCATCTCAACAAACCCTAGTTTCAGTTTCGCACCTAAGACCATACGTATACTTCTTTTCCAAGAGGGGAAATTATTTCCATCGGATATCACTGCACTCCATTTGCAATATAGGGCTAACAAAAACTAAAAGATATAGTAAATCATTCATATTACCTCCTAACTAGACCAGGGTAAATGCGGACAAGCCTGCCCGCCCAAGAAAATAGGGGATATGACACATAAGGTATGTATGTCTAGGCCGCTAAGCCCCGCGCAAAAATAAATAAAATAAAATAGTATTTGCCCGTCCGGTCCGAAGCCCGACTCGGACGGTACGGGCAAGACCTCATGACCGAATTTCGGGCTCGGCCCGAGTGCGGTACAAAAAACGGATAAATTTTTTTCAAAAGACCGGTCCGGCCCGGGGATGACCAAGTGTACTCCTGAGTCCTGACTGGCAATCTTGAATGACACTTTGGAGGAAAAACAACACCTCCACTACCTTGGGGTCCCGGTTGGATGCAGGAGACTCGCTCTCTCTGACTACCTTCCTCTCATCCACCGTACCACCAATCGAATACATTCCTGGAGCGCCAAGATGTTGTCCTATGCCGGTCAAGCCCAACTAATTAACTCTATCCTTCTGGCCATCAGTCAATATTGGAGCTCGTTATTCCTCTTGACCGCTTTCATCATCAACAAGATCCATGCCCTTCTTAGATCATAAAAGAGAGCAGTAGTAGGGCCTTGATTGATTGGTCTACTGCTTGTACCCCAAAGGCCGCTAGTGGGCTCAGGTTCCCGGATCTTTATACTAGAAACAAGGTCCATCTTACCCGTCTTATCTATGACATTGACCGCAAAGATAAAAACATCTGGTGTAACTGGATTGAAAGCCACATTCTTAAAGGTCAGAGTATACGGGACTGCCGATCTAAAGTCCATCACAGTTTCTCATGGAAGTGCCTGTTGAAAATCAAAGATGAATTGCTTTCTCCTTTGGTTAGCTCCAGCTTCACCTCTTTGCTCACCAAAGGTTGTGAAAACTAAGCCTCTCACCTAGATTTTGGGATGATTTTGAGAAAAATCAACAAAACGTTTTTAGAGAAACTCTCTCTTTCATTCAACTTCAACTTGACTCAACAAAAAATCTTTGATGGATGTGGGCCTTACATATGAGATGGAAAAGCCTTATTTGTAGGCTGAATAACTCAACCTAAATACAAGAAAATAAAATAAAAAACACTTAATTAAAACGGAAAATACGAAGAGTTGAGCGGGACTTGATTCATGGCAACTAATTAAAGGGGGAAATACGAAGAGTTGAATGGGACTTGATTATGCAACTTGGGCTTCTTTTATTGTGCGGAAGGGAAAGAGTCGGACTTGTCTTGATGGATGGAATATGGGCTGGATTGGTCGTGCATGTGTGCTCCATATCCACCTTGCATGCCTCCATGCATGATCATGGTCAAAAGTCCACACAAGTATAAACGTTGTTGCATTGTCGGGTCATTTTCAACCTCTTCCTTTTGCAATCTCGACTTATCATAAACTACAAAGTTGTAGATCTTGAAAATACATTCGAAAGTAGTACTTGCAAACGCAGCTCCAGATATAAGAAATTTTACAGAGAGTGCGTAAATTTAACAGCTTAGCCGGATCGAGCGGAATATGACTTAACTTGACCACATTCGGAGTGAGCATTATCGGCTTCATGTTAGGGCTCTCGGGGATCACATCATCTCAACAAACCCTAGTTTCAGTTTCGCACCTAAGACCATACGTATACTTCTTTTCCAAGAGGGGAAATTATTTCCATCGGATATCACTGCACTCCATTTGCAATATAGGGCTAACAAAAACTAAAAGATATAGTAAATCATTCATATTACCTCCTAACTAGACCAGGGTAAATGCGGACAAGCCCGCCCGCCCAAGAAAATAGGGGATATGACACATAAGGTATGTATGTCTAGGCCGCTAAGCCCCGCGCAAAAATAAATAAAATAAAATAGTATTTGCCCGTCCGGTCCGAAGCCCGACTCGGACGGTACGGGCAAGACCTCATGACCGAATTTCGGGCTCGGCCCGAGTGCGGTACAAAAAACGGATAAATTTTTTTCAAAAGACCGGTCCGGCCCGGGGATGACCAAGTGTACTCCTGAGTCCTGACTGGCAATCTTGAATGACACTTTGGAGGAAAAACAACACCTCCACTACCTTGGGGTCCCGGTTGGATGCAGGAGACTCGCTCTCTCTGACTACCTTCCTCTCATCCACCGTACCACCAATCGAATACATTCCTGGAGCGCCAAGATGTTGTCCTATGCCGGTCAAGCCCAACTAATTAACTCTATCCTTCTGGCCATCAGTCAATATTGGAGCTCGTTATTCCTCTTGACCGCTTTCATCATCAACAAGATCCATGCCCTTCTTAGATCATAAAAGAGAGCAGTAGTAGGGCCTTGATTGATTGGTCTACTGCTTGTACCCCAAAGGCCGCTAGTGGGCTCAGGTTCCCGGATCTTTATACTAGAAACAAGGTCCATCTTACCCGTCTTATCTATGACATTGACCGCAAAGATAAAAACATCTGGTGTAACTGGATTGAAAGCCACATTCTTAAAGGTCAGAGTATACGGGACTGCCGATCTAAAGTCCATCACAGTTTCTCATGGAAGTGCCTGTTGAAAATCAAAGATGAATTGCTTTCTCCTTTGGTTAGCTCCAGCTTCACCTCTTTGCTCACCAAAGGTTGT
Organism: Fagopyrum homotropicum; assembly: GCA_033239125.1. Classification (NCBI taxonomy): domain Eukaryota; kingdom Viridiplantae; phylum Streptophyta; class Magnoliopsida; order Caryophyllales; family Polygonaceae; genus Fagopyrum; species Fagopyrum homotropicum. The sequence goes on along the minus strand of BSWB01000007.1, from coordinate 134,207,748 downwards.
GAAAACTAAGCCTCTCACCTAGATTTTGGGATGATTTTGAGAAAAATCAACAAAACGTTTTTAGAGAAACTCTCTCTTTCATTCAACTTCAACTTGACTCAACAAAAAATCTTTGACGGATGTGGGCCTTACATATGAGATGGAAAAGCCTTATTTGTAGGCTGAATAACTCAACCTAAATACAAGAAAATAAAATAAAAAACACTTAATTAAAACGGAAAATACGAAGAGTTGAGCGGGACTTGATTCATGGCAACTAATTAAAGGGGGAAATACGAAGAGTTGAATGGGACTTGATTATGCAACTTGGGCTTCTTTTATTGTGCGGAAGGGAAAGAGTCGGACTTGTCTTGATGGATGGAATATGGGCTGGATTGGTCGTGCATGTGTGCTCCATATCCACCTTGCATGCCTCCATGCATGATCATGGTCAAAAGTCCACACAAGTATAAACGTTGTTGCATTGTCGGGTCATTTTCAACCTCTTCCTTTTGCAATCTCGACTTATCATAAACTACAAAGTTGTAGATCTTGAAAATACATTCGAAAGTAGTACTTGCAAACGCAGCTCCAGATATAAGAAATTTTACAGAGAGTGCGTAAATTTAACAGCTTAGCCGGATCGAGCGGAATATGACTTAACTTGACCACATTCGGAGTGAGCATTATCGGCTTCATGTTAGGGCTCTCGGGGATCACATCATCTCAACAAACCCTAGTTTCAGTTTCGCACCTAAGACCATACGTATACTTCTTTTCCAAGAGGGGAAATTATTTCCATCGGATATCACTGCACTCCATTTGCAATATAGGGCTAACAAAAACTAAAAGATATAGTAAATCATTCATATTACCTCCTAACTAGACCAGGGTAAATGCGGACAAGCCCGCCCGCCCAAGAAAATAGGGGATATGACACATAAGGTATGTATGTCTAGGCCGCTAAGCCCCGCGCAAAAATAAATAAAATAAAATAGTATTTGCCCGTCCGGTCCGAAGCCCGACTCGGACGGTACGGGCAAGACCTCATGACCGAATTTCGGGCTCGGCCCGAGTGCGGTACAAAAAACGGATAAATTTTTTTCAAAAGACCGGTCCGGCCCGGGGATGACCAAGTGTACTCCTGAGTCCTGACTGGCAATCTTGAATGACACTTTGGAGGAAAAACAACACCTCCACTACCTTGGGGTCCCGGTTGGATGCAGGAGACTCGCTCTCTCTGACTACCTTCCTCTCATCCACCGTACCACCAATCGAATACATTCCTGGAGCGCCAAGATGTTGTCCTATGCCGGTCAAGCCCAACTAATTAACTCTATCCTTCTGGCCATCAGTCAATATTGGAGCTCGTTATTCCTCTTGACCGCTTTCATCATCAACAAGATCCATGCCCTTCTTAGATCATAAAAGAGAGCAGTAGTAGGGCCTTGATTGATTGGTCTACTGCTTGTACCCCAAAGGCCGCTAGTGGGCTCAGGTTCCCGGATCTTTATACTAGAAACAAGGTCCATCTTACCCGTCTTATCTATGACATTGACCGCAAAGATAAAAACATCTGGTGTAACTGGATTGAAAGCCACATTCTTAAAGGTCAGAGTATACGGGACTGCCGATCTAAAGTCCATCACAGTTTCTCATGGAAGTGCCTGTTGAAAATCAAAGATGAATTGCTTTCTCCTTTGGTTAGCTCCAGCTTCACCTCTTTGCTCTCCAATGCCAATGACACTTTCTCCTCCAAGAAGACTTACAACTTGTTTAGGCTTGACCTCTCGCAGCTTACTCACACCCCCTACAGATCCATCTGGCTCAAATACAATATCCCTAGATGTAGCTATATTTCTTGGATTGCAAGCCATCGGAAACTCTCAACCTTGTCCAAGATAAAAAAAAATGGAACCTAACCGATTCAGACACTCTGCAATTCCATGGTTGAAGACGATGATCACCTCTGGTCCTCTGGAGTACTTGTAGCTACTCCTCCCTCGTCCTCGATATCATCTCCCGATGGACCAGAGTTCCATATCCCGCCCCCTACATCAATAACTTATGGCACTGGCTCAGCTCGAGACCTCCCTCCCAGCACAATCTTATCGATAACATCCGCATTGCTTCGATCATTACATTCATCTACTCCACTTGGAAGGTCCGGAACAACCTCGTCTTCAACAACATCTTTACAAGAGCAATTGACTACGCCGCTGATGCCATTAGTGTTATCAAACTCCATTTCGCTCACCACTGGAAGGATCGTTCAAACGAATCCTGGGCCACTGCTAATAAGCTCGGGATTCCTCTTGTCTAACCTACTCACTTGCACTTGCTCTCGCTCAACCTCCTATGTTCTTCTGTTTGATTATGTTTATCTCCCCTAAGTCCCTTGCTATTAGATACTCCTTGTAAATTCTCTCCATTCTCAATACAAGTAAATTTTCAAACAAAAAAAAACAACACCTCCACAATGGAATTCCTCATTAACGAACGAAGAGAAAGAGTTTGTTAATGAGGAATTATGAACAAAAAGAGCTTTCAACAAGGCTCTGAAACTGCTCTAATAAAAACAAGGATGTGATACCATTTCAAGATGTAGTAAAGAAGTATATTATCGACATGAAGAAGATATACAGTGATATGAAAGGGAGAAAAGTTTGTAATATTTTCTTTACTGGAATATCGATGACATCTCCGTTCCAGCAAAGGCCATGGTACGTGGTTTACGAAAACATTTCTTCTTGATTTTAGAAATGGAAGAACGTAGAGGCAGACCTTAGGTACGAATAGCTTTTTACATTTTTCAAAATAAATGATAGGCTAGCTGGATATGTCTCCATTCCATAGTCAGGGGGCCCTGCAATTCTGCAAATTTGCATGCATGCTCATGAGATTCCTCTCTTCCAGTCCTTTCTGTTGTGTTCTTCAAATGTATGCAGACTCCCTCATATTCCCCTTTCCAATCTCACATCTTTATTATTTGCAGCCTCATCCTCCAACCCCATTATTATTATTATTATATTACTCTTTAACCTTTCATTTAATTGCATCTATATTGTAATATATACAAAAATAATGAATATCAATGTTAATCATATACAAAGAGATGAAGATTGAGTTCGATCACCCGGATAATACGGGTCAACTCAATCATCACCACCCTCCTTCAACAAACAAACTCTTCCTTTCCAACTTCTAAAAATTACACTATATACACGTACATGTACAATCATGGATCTATCATTATATATGTACACACACTCGTTCCATCTTCATCTACGTATCACAAAAGTGATGGAACATTGAAACCCTAGTCCCTAGCTATATATATATACTCACGTTCTTCATTAAGCTACCTATTAATATAATGATCCATTAGATTAGTCTGTGCAGTGCAGGATAAGGGTCGGAGGATAATGCTTATGTATGCATTAGCAGACAATGAATTGGAATAACGATAATATAATACTATTTCGGTGACTGATCTTTATACTTGACCTCCATCAATCTACCGCTGAATAATTTAATACCACAATAATCTCAATGGTGATTAATTAATGTTCTTCCAAAATACACGCAACTCAATTTTATATTGGTGCATTGTTTCAACCAACAGTTGCTTCAACAAGCTGGAGAGCTGACAAAATGGAAAGAGATAGAACAAAGCCTATATGATCCATATATTTCTAGCTTGTTTATTTTTTGGTCATTCTTTTGGGTTCTCGAAAAAACTCCTAAATCCTAGTTGGATGATTTGATGCATAAACATAAGCTGGAAAGTTACTGCTCAAAGTATTGAATAATATGATTCACACCCAAACAAAAAGAAGGACATTATGGAGCAGGAAAAGGAAAATTCATAAAAAAAAACAAACCCATCTAGATCATCATCAGAGAGCTAGGCATCTCCAAGAGGGAGATGAAAGAAGAAGTTATAGACTGAGTAATTGGAAATAAATGAAAAGTTTGGTGCATAACCTGATGGACAAGCTAGGTGGGAATTTGAATTTGCATTTGCATTTGCATACTAGGTAGAGAGAATCCAAGTGCAAAGAACTAATCTCCATGGGAATGGCGGTCGAAGTGAAGGAGGTGACCAGTACATTTAGGGCAATCAACGACGTGTTTCGGCACCATGTAGTACATTAGACAGCTCTTGCAACCTGCTACTACCAACACATCTTCAGCGAGTTCATCCCTTATCCCCATCATACTGTACGAATTACACGTGTTGGATGATCCTTCGCTATCGTATGACTCGTCATCGTCTTCTTCCTCCTCATCGTCGTCAATATCATCCTCAATATCGTCGTCGTCGTCTTCTGTTTCGTAGAGTTGGACCCCTTCACAGCAATCGCCTCTCGTAATCAGCCTTGGATCCTCTTTCGCTTTCATTCCGTTTCTCCAGTTCTTGTAATAAATCTCTCCAGTCTGTGCAAATAATTCATTCATTAAGCAAAATTAGGGTTTCGAGAAATTAAAGGGAACAAATAAGGAATCAATAAATGCGAGAGAGGGTTTTGGTAAATGAAGGGGCGGCGATCGCATTGAAAGCGACGGGGGGAGAGTATATATTAAAGATCAATCAAAGGCATAAACTAATTAAGATCCATACATGATAAATTCATCGAATAGGCAATATAGAAAAAGTGACTTTGCAGATAGTAAATGAGGTGCAGACCTGCAAATCAAGGCATTGTTCCCAATGGTAAGGAAGAGAGACGTTAGAGTTGAGGTCGACGAGAGTGGTGGTGGTGGAATCACAAGTAGGAGGAGAGTTTGAAGAGGAGAGATCTTGAAGGAGAGAGGGCTGAAGTCGGGAGGCGTCATCTGAAGAATTGGATCTGGATAGTCCGGCGGAGGAGGAAGAAGAAGAAGAAGCGGCGATGGCGGAGGAAGGGGAGGTGTGGTGGTTGAGGGAGCAGTTTCGAAGAGATCTCTCAAGGGATGCGGTTAGAGTCGCCATGTTTGGAGCACTCATCATGTCCTTCTCTCTTCCTTTTTTATTTCCTCTATAAAACTATGTTAAAGAAACAAAAACAGAAAAAGAAGAGAATGAAAGGGTAATAGAGTAACTTCCAGGGTTATGAGGTGGGGTCCATGGCGCACTCGCCACTCGTTTGTTGTACCGCGGACAAGTTCAACGCTTCCCCTCCAAAATTTACCAGATTCTATTATTAATATTCAAATAACAATGCTATAATTAACTAGTTAATAATTTTTGGGAGAATTTGGCCTACTAGGCTCTTTTTTATTTTTGTCAAAAAAACTATACCCCATATTTTTTACCACTTTCATTTAATGGTAGGTAAAACTAATTAACCCTTCTATTTAACATAAATTGTTTGTTATTTGTTATTTAAGTGTAAGTTTTAATTTTTTTAAACTAAATTTGTTTTTTTATTTTTTATATTTATATTTATTTTGTCTTTTTTATTTTCTTTATTTTTTATTTATTTTCTGGAATGAATAATTTTTCACATACCGGAATTTTCACATACCGGAATTTCACATACCGGAATTTCACATACCGGAATTTTCACATACCGGAATTTTCACATACCGGAATTTCACATATCGGAATTTCACATACCAGAATTTTCACATACCGGAATTTCACATACCAGAATTTCACATACCGGAATTTCACATACCGGAAGTTCACATACCGGAAGTTATCATACCGGAAGTTATCATATCATACCGGAAGTTATTATGTAAGTGTAAGTTTTAATTCTTAATTACTAAATTTGTTTTTTTTAATTATTTTTTTGTCTTTTTTGTCTTTTTTTATTTTATGTAATTAACATACCATAATTTTTTTATACCATAATTTTTTCATACCAGAATTTCTCATACCAAAAGTTCATACCCGAATTTTTGCATACCAGAAGTTTTTCATACCATAATTTTTCACACCAGAAAATTTTCATACCAGAATTTTTTTTTGTCCTTTTTTATTTTTTTTTATAATTTTCTGGTATGAGTTTCTAGTATGAAATTCATACCAGAATTTTTTTGTTTTCTTTTTGTCTTTTGTTTAAATTTTTTTTATAAGTTACATACCGGAATTTACATACGAATAAAATAAGTTGAGCTCGAACCGAGTCTAAATTTTATACAAGTTTTAAAATGTGTTCATATTCGATCCATTTAAAAAGTGAACACATTTGATTTTTTCCGACCCGAGCTTGAGTCAAGACTAAGTAGTTCGACTAATATATATCATGCCCCTATAGTGTTGTTTTATATGAGAACGAGCCAAATTTTAGTCGAACGATCCGAATATCGACATGTTCAAGCTCGATTCATTTATAAATGACCTAACCACTAACATTAAAATGTGTTTATATTCGTTCATTTTAGAAAATAAACAAACTCGACAGATTTCGTTACGAGCCGGACCCGAACAACTCGGTTGAACCCTATTTCCTAGAATGAACAAGAGTGGGTTGTGGACTTATGGTCATACCGTAAAAGTTTTTGCTATCTTTAATTACATATTAAGATCTACAGATATGAGACTGTAATAGCCCCCACAATCTGATCACTGTAGCATTTCGACGTATCAACCGGTGAAGCATAGACAATTTAATTAAAATCCAAGTTTTTAATATATATTTTTGAAAAATATTTTATTAAAGGATGATTATCCGAAGACAAGGTAGCAATGCAGACATGTGAAAACAATTAATATATTTGGGATTTAGATTTGGGAAAACAGTAAAAATATGTTAGGGGTACACTTACCTAAACAAAATATCAAAAAGCCTACTTACTAAACATAAAATCCAAAAAAGCCTACTAACTAAATTAGCCCATAATTTTTTTTAAAAATTAAAAATGCGGAAATAAAATCGAATAAAAAATAGAAAAAGGGGAGAATAAAATTAAAGAGAAGAGAACAACATAATGTTGGTAATTTTGGTGGGGGTTCGGGAATCCCATCTGAGACCTGTCTGACAGTAATGCAGAGTGCTGACCAGCTCTCTTTGGTCCAATATATTTCACCTAATATTCCCTTTGGTATTGCCTTCTGTCTTTTTTTTATTTATTTATTTATTTGTAATGTTCCTAAAATTAGACTATTTATTTATTTATTAAATAAATAGAAAGGATAATCCTGTTGGAATATTAATTATGTAGCATAAATAAATAAATAAAATTAGTAATTAGTAATTAGTAATAGAGAGTAATTAAGGAAGAAGGAATGAAGGAAGTGTGCAGGGCGTTGGGGTGCGAGATGTCTCTGCTTGGCTTCCGACCATTCTCTCTTCTGTCGTATTCTCCGCTTTCAAAATATTCCATTTCATTTTTATCGTTTTTCGTTCATACCTTATTCTCTTCATTCTATGCAAACCAAGATGGGCCGAAAGGCCCAATACGTATTCAAACCAGTATCTACTTCCTTGCCAAATACATGCAGATTACAGTCTCTTGTCAAATAAACCTAAACTAGCATAATAAATAAATGTGAGAGATAATTAATATGAAATTTTTTTTTTTTTTTTATAAAATGTATATATTTTCTAATATTGTATTTATATAATTAAATTTTCAAAATATATATTATTAATAAATAATTTGTAAATTCAAGATGATATGGGTAAGCTTAGTTATACGTTAGTTGGTATAAATTCAGGATGTATGTATTGAAGGAATTGTGTCATTTACCTTAAGGTGTAATTACTATATGACGTACATAAAGTTATATATAATTCGGTGACATTAGTTATATAATTGGGTCTACGAGATCAAATATACTAGATTATTTAATAAAAGGGGATATAATATATGAGTATAGATTTTAAATGTAGTATGGTGACATTAGATAGTTATAGCGTTTTGCTAGAAACCAACTATCACTTATTTATTTTATATAATAAAATATGTCGTTGATATTACCGGGTCCTACGAGATCACATCCATTTGTTTGATAGACTAAATCATTTAATAAAATACTTTGTTAATTTTATTTAGATAAATTTGATTTATCTAAATAAAATAAAGTTATTTGATAACTTATTTAGCAAATATTAGTTGAGATTGGTTATGGTGCGGCGAGGAGTTGTGGTACGGCATTACGGAGTAAGGGCCTGTATATTGTATTTTTGGGGATTCATTCAGATTCTTTTTTACAATATGCTCTGGAATAGATTAAATTCCGTTGTTTGGTATCAATTGGAGCTCGGGATTGCATTCTGTTACGAGATTCCTTTTACTAAAGAATTCCGGAAAAAAAAACAATATTTTTCAACCAAATTCTTCGAGATTGTTGAGGATAGATTGTTTTTTATATTCTCCGTACCTTTCAGAAATCAAACGATTTGATCTCCTCTATTCAAGCTTCGCTCCCACCGTGAACTTCATGGCAAACTTCATGTATGATTCGCTTCATATTCCTCCTTTTTGTGTGGTTTATATGGCTTCAACTTTCGAAATTAATCATCAAATAGTCTATATGAAGCGATGAGTGTGTGTATATATAGGTTCAATGTGTATATCGTGGAAATTAGGGTTTTGATGAATTGTGACTCTAAGTTTGAGTTCAAGCATGTAATTGTATTGGGAACTTCGGTCATGATTTGAAGTATAGATTTAAGATTGGACAAGATATTTGTGTATTCAAAATTGTAAAAAAAATTATTTTCAAATGAGAATTTTTGTTAGTACAAAACCCTAGTATTGAGGCTAGCCCGTCAGATATCAAATCCTTGGGAGAATTTACCTTACGAATACCATCATTATTAGGAACTAAAAGTGTGTACTTTTGATTTTATTTTGATGAACAAATTAGCCAATGACTTCTCAAATCTCATAAAGTAGACGTTGGAGATAGTTCTAAGTTTCTAAGGGTTATGTTGTATTGATGAAAGAATTAGTCAATGACTTCTCAATTCTCATCGAGAACATGTTTTTTGTTTGTTTTTTGGTTGGATTTGAGATACCTCTCAATTTTCATAGATTAACTACGATTATGGTTCAATAGCTTGTCAATTCAGTTTGATGTGTTTATGATGGTTGACCTAACTTCATTTGTAATGTGACATAAGTTTCTCTGTTAATAAATCTATTATGTTATGATATAAGTTGTAGGTAATGTCAAGCTAAGCTTGTTCATGTTTATTGATATGTTTCGACTTATTTCTTTTTTAGACAACGAGGTGTGTTGTGTCGTTCCTTTTTTTAAAGAAGACGGTGTTATATTTGTGTCCCCTCCTCTGAGAACGGCTTGAAGGAACAAGCAATGTTGAAAGTTTATGTTTGAGCAAGGAAGGTTCATTGGTTTTGTAATTCCCGACATTCGATTTGAAGGATAAATTTAAGATTGGATGAGATATTGGTGTATTCAGAATTGTAAGATTTTTGTTTACAGTTGAGTTCCAACATGTTTATTTGAAGGCATTTGTGTATACAAAATTGTAAGATCTCTATTATCAATTGAGTTCAAGCATGTTTCTTTGGGGCAATTTTGCAATCTATCATTAAACAATCTATCTCAATAAACCTATACCAATCACCAAAAATTTACAATATTTAAAAACCCCAACCATCTCCATCCACCAAAATGCTCAACAATTCCAATAATCTTCATCCCCAAGAATCTAAAAAATAAATCCTCATCTAATACCAAACAATGCCTAATGTGGACCGTTGATTCACTTCATCCAATGGCTAGCAATCACTCACGTCATTTGATGATTAAGGAGAGGTGCGGTGACAATTTTTAGAATGTACGGGGATATTTTTTTCTTTTGAAAATCTGTTTTTAAAAAGAGGTACGCGGCGCATTTTGTAATTTTCATGAAAAAATTGTAACAATTATTATCTCAATTCATAATTTTAGTTCAATTCGTTCAAAATTATACACTAATTAGTTCGAATATTTTCTATAGTTAGTTCACGTATTATTTTGATAATTTAGTAGTTATGTTTTCATGCACTTTGTTACTTGTACATGCTTGAACTAATAAAGCTGATGTGGGACCATCCTCGACACCAATTATACAAGGACCAGTCACTAGATCACGGACTAAAAAGATCCGAGAGGATACACCATCAAGGAAGATCAAGAAGAATTGGATATGAAGAATCTCGGCCAGCACTCAGGAATCTTGGCTGAGATATCCACCCGAGATTTCATCTCTGACACGCGTTGAAGATCTAGCCAAGACAACTATCTTTTATATTTTCTTTCCTTAAACCTCTCAAATAATCTTAAGAAATTGTTAGTTTTTGATCCTATCTTTGAGATTATTTTTTTTTTCCTATAATATTTGTTAGAAAATATCTTTTTCCTAGTTTTCATAAAGGATCTCCCTTATAAATAGCTTTAAAGGGGAGATTGTTAGATAGCTTAGTTGTGATTATTGAATTTCACATTATTGTGAGATAATTGTGACTTCGCTCACGGGATTTGCATTTTATCATTTCTATTCAATCAAAAGGAGAGTTTTTGATTGAAAAGTTGTGAGTCTTTGCTAGGTTATTCTTGTGTCTGTAATCTTTTTGAAGGTTGATGCTACGAGTCAAACTAGTCTCTCCTTGTGCTTGTCTTATTTAGAAGGTTTGTCTAAGGTTAAAAAAAAAGAAAGATGAAAGGTAATTCTTTGTATCGGATTTTGACACATAAATGGTCAAGGTTCTTTTCAAGTCTTAATGTAGACTTATCTTCTTATATTTATCATATTTAATTTCATTAATCATCTTCTTATCTATTCATATCATTCGTACTTCCGCATTTTGAGTTCTAACAAATCTCGGGTTGTTTTTGAGTAAATCTCGGCCGAGATTTCCGTTGATTCATCCGAGATTTCCTTATGTTGTTCGATTTAAGGACTTTCAATCTAGATCGGGAACTACGACATCAACCCCGCATCAAAAACACAATGTTTGAACTACATACAAAATGTTCGAACTAATCATACCCAAAATTTGAAGTAATACTATAAAAGTTTATATTTTTATAGTTATGGTTATTAGAATATTTTTATCATAATATTTTTAATTCAAAATATTTTTACTATTAGTTCAAATTGAATATTCTATATGTTTAAACATTTTATATTATTGGTGTATGCATTATCTTAAACTTATGAAAATAATTTCTAAAAATGTATGAACTATTAGTACATTATTTCTAAAAAAACCCGTGTATCATAACGTTGTACATAAGAACTTTGTTTATGCTTGTGTACACCGACTCTTAATAGGTTAGTGTATATTTCTTTTCTCATTTTTAAATCTAACTTTGTAAAGAAAACTATAAGAAAAAAGTTTATAAACATATGGTACATTTACCATGACTATCATTATGCCCCCAAAATCCATGTTTAAAAGAAAGATTGATTTTGTTTTGTAGCCTAACTTTGTAATAATGACTTAGTGGATGTCCCCGATGAAAAATAAATGAGTATATATCATCTTTATAATATTTAATCTAATTTAACCTTATTTAATACATCAATTTTTCTCAAGTTGTTACAAGATTTAATATATTTATTGTATAATAAGTTTCAAGTACAAAAAAATAGTCAAATCACTTGTGTACAAAAATTAATCTAATAATATTTTCAATATTTTTGAGTTACTTGTACACGATACAAGAATCGTGTACAAAAAAATAGTTATATTGATTCTTGTACAAGAAAAATATTTACATTAAATTTTGTAAAAGAGAAAGTTCAAGTATCATAATTAACATATATTTATAATTAAAAAAATAAATCACAAGTTTCAACATGTCTAATTGGTAATAGGGTGAGACTACTAACTAAAAATCGATTCTCCATGACTACATTCATATATTAATTTTTCATATCTCTTACAAAGATAATAATAATTTTACAAGATATACACATCATTTATAAGAAATATCAAAATAAGATAAAACTATTTACGATATATCAAATTGCAAAATCCTAAATTATAAGTTACATAAATTTTAATAAGAAAAATTATGTATTATATGAATTTTGATAAAATCACTAAAAATCATCATAAAGTATGACATTAATGCAAATTCATCCCATGGTCAGTTAAAAATTAAAAGAATTGGATGAAGTAGACTCTTTTTTATAAGCTTTTGTACAATATACATTTGTATTTTTTACCACTTTCATTATCATTAGGTAAAAGTAATTGGTCCGTTTTTAACCCCCCTCTATTTAAAAAGGAAAAAAGAAATAGACATATATGGTTTCTAGTTGAGTTTTTGGTATGGTTTTTGATTGAGTTTGTGGTATGGTTTCTGATTGAGTTTCTAGTATGAGTTTCGGGTATGAGTTGTTTGTATGGTTTCTGGTTGAGTTCTAGTATTAGTTTTTCGTATGGTTTTTTGTATGGTTTCTGGTATGAGTTTGGTATGGCTTTTTGGTATGATTTGTTGTTGTGCTTCCCGTATGAGTTTTTGGTATGATTTCTATAGAGTAACCTAAAGAAACAGATTCAACCTTCAGATACTAGAACAAAAACTTCATGTTTTCCTACAACACAAATGGAAAGTGACAAACATCATGCATAGTTGCAATACGTAGTTGTATTTTATGCTCTCTATAAGCGTTTCGCATGATGTCGTCTACGATCATCAAGGATCCGGTTTTGACAGTGGAATGGTGGCGATTTATCCGCTTGACGGTTATCACCCTTATGGATTGACGAATTAGGGCTGGACATATAATAGGGATTGCATATGAAGCTGATGAACGCCTTGTGAGATCCGTATTTCCCAGAATTCGAATATGACATTACCTTCGACGACGTCATTCTCTTCTCTCCTACGGAATTCAACGGAACCTTCCTCGTCAATCTTCGCGAATTTCCAGTCGATAATTCTTTGACCTGGCTTCAATTTCTTCTTCTTCTGGGTCAATTTAGGGTTTCTAAAACTTTATTGAGTTGTGCTTCTTTCCCTCTACATCAATCTCCAAAACCCTAACAGTAACCTATAGAGAGGAGGAAAGAGAGAATTTGAGAAGGGGAGTAAATTGTGGGTAGATCCGAGAGAGAAGCAAGCATCATACACTGAGAGGATAGATATGCGATGGAGAGAAGGTCACACGCTTAGAGAAGGGACAATGAGAAAGAAGCGGCGGTGTTGGATGGATTTTAATAGAAGAAGAGTGAGAGAATTGGGGTTGAAAGTGAGAGCGGAGAGCTTTAACAGTAAAAAAAAAAGAGAGGTGTATTTACTAAATGTATTTATGTTATGACCCTACTTAATAGAGTAAATATGGTAAAAGACGTACTTAGTACATTTGAGATTCTAAAAATATTCTCTTGTATCCAATTATAATAAAATATTAAAAATATTCTCTTGTAAACAAATAAAATAAAATTTATTGCAATAGTTAAGGATAATTGGGTCACCAACACAACTTACAAGATCTTCCCACTAAAGGAAATGTTTTTACGTGGAAAAAGAAGAAAGATGGTGATGATAATACGTATGAAAAACTAGATAGGGTAATGACTTCACTGGACATCATTCAGGAATATCCTGGGATTCATACAAGAAATCATGCCTTTACGAACTCTGATCATTGTATGATCTCCATCTGTGTGGAAAACACGCACTCTGAATCGAAGAATAAACCATTTAGGTTTGAATCTATGTGGATGCAAAGACAAGATTGTGAGAATCTAATTAAGCAAGTATGGAGAACACAATTTACAGGCACGCATATGTACAATCTGGCAAAGAAGACAAAACTACTCAAACAAAAACTAAAACAATGGAACAGGGAAAAATTCGGTAATATACACAAACAACTCCAAATCGTCGATGATGAACTAGAAACCCTCCAAAAACAAAGCTTTGCGCTATTTGATCAATCTAAAAATGATAAAATTAATAGACTAACCAAAAAAAGGGAGTGTCTAGTGGACTACCAACATAAATATTGGATGCAACGAGCTAAAACGAGAAATTTACAACTAGGCGATAAGAATACGAAATTCCATCACAGGAAAGCGACGGGGAGAAGAAATAAAAAAATCATTACAACAATTACTAAAACAGATGGTCTGGTGCTATCTAAAGAGAATGATATTAATGATGAATTCTTACAAGACTATAAGACCCGGTTTACAGCATCCACAATTGACGTAAATAAACTCCAAAATCAACTGGAAGTTATTCAATCTGAAGTTTCTTCATCTGAGAATGCAAATCTATCAGCGCCTTTCTCTACTAAAGAAATCAAGGAAGCCCTCTTTGATATCGGTAGTGACAAATCCCCAGGACCTGATGGGATGCCAGCTGGGTTCTATCAGAATTACTGGCACATTGTTGGGCCAGAAGTCGTCAGGGCGGTAAAGAGTTTTTATAGAACAGGAAAATTATTGAGACAAATCAATCATACTTTCATTGCCTTACTCCCGAAAACGGACAATCCAACAATAACTTCCCATTACAGGCCTATAAGCCTAGTATCAATTGTGTATAAAATTATTGCAAAAGTATTGGCAAAGAGACTGAGCTTAGTCCTCCCTAAATTGATTCATCCACTTCAAAGTGCCTTCATAAAAAACAGAGCTATCCACGACAATGTGCTTATCGCACACGAAATTTTTCATGGATTTAAGTCAAAAAAAGGAAAAGACGGGTATATGGCTATAAAGCTAGACATGGAAAAAGCATATGACAAGGTAGAATGGGCTTTCTTAAAAGCAGTGCTAGTAAAATTCGATTTTGGAGACAAATTTCGGAATTGGATCCAAGAGTGTATCACTACAGTCTCCTATTCCATTTTAATCAATGATGCCCCCACCAACATTTTTATGCCGCAAAGAGGTCTCCGCCAAGGCGGCCCTCTTTCTCCCCTTCTGTTCAATCTTTGTGCTGAGGTTTTAGCCAGAAACATACAAAAACTATCAAACGAAAATTCTAAATCAATTGGATTCCCTATCATAAAAAACGGGACAAGAATACCTTTCTTAGCTTTCGCTGATGATATTATAGTCTTTGCTAAGACAACGGAACAAGCAAGCATCAAGATTCTGTCGACTCTTAAGGATTATAGTGATATCTCAGGACAAGTCATCAACTACCATAAATCTGCGTTTCAAACAACCACTAATATTGATCAAAGTAATAAGAGAAGAATCCAAGGTCAGTTAGGTATCAATGCCACTACCAACCTTGAACAATACCTAGGATGTCCG
This sequence comes from Fagopyrum homotropicum, assembly GCA_033239125.1. Classification (NCBI taxonomy): domain Eukaryota; kingdom Viridiplantae; phylum Streptophyta; class Magnoliopsida; order Caryophyllales; family Polygonaceae; genus Fagopyrum; species Fagopyrum homotropicum. Next base: position 134,192,595 of record BSWB01000007.1, on the reverse strand, counting down.
ATCATCAATGGGCGCGTTAATAAAGAAATTTTCAATTCTGTCATCATCAAAACCAAACAACAACTCACCAGGTGGAAAGCGTCGTCATTGTCGCAAGAAGGAAGAATTACATTAATAAAAGCTAATCTGAATGCCAAACCAAGTTTCTTAATGCAAGCTTTTATGCTACCAACAAGTATTCATCTTGAATTAGACCAACTAAATAGAAGTTTCTTTTGGAATAAGGGACCTAATTTCCACCCTCTGATTAGTTGGGATAAAATTTGTAAACCAAGATCCCTCGGAGGAACAGGAATTAGGAAAGCAGAAGACATGAATAAAGCACTACAAATGAAACTTTTGTGGAAAATCATGGCGGAACCGGAAAATATATGGGTTAAAATTGTTGAAGAAAAATACCTTAAAGGATCTTGCCTCTGAAATTATCAGTGTGGCTCAAACACGTCATGGCAATGGAAGAAACTAATAAATTTAAAAGAAGACTTTGACAAAGGACTCAGATGGCGGGTTGGGGATGGAGACACGATCAAATTCTGGAAAGACAAATGGATTTGCGACAAGCCACTCCTCGAATTGGTGACCAATAAGGACATGGTAGACCAAATGGAACTAACTTCCTCGTATATCATTAACAAAAAATGGAATCACCACCTCTTAAATGAATTAAACACAATACTACCTTTTAGTATTGTCGATAAGATTAAGAAATACAACCTCCCTAATAACATTATTAGGGATAGACTATATTGGGCGGGGAATGATGAAGGATGGTATTCGACTAAATCTGCCATGGAATTAATTCAAAAACGAAAGGTTGGGGTAACTAAGGATAAAACTTGGATATGGAAGATGAATGTGATGCCAAAAATAAAATTTTTTTTATGGAAACTAGCTATGGACGGTCTTCCTACAAAACAAAACCTTGATAGGCAAAGAATTCCCGTCGTTATGAACTGCGAATTCTGTAACCATCATACTGAAAGTTCCAAACACCTGTTCTTTCAGTGTCCTTTGATGGTTACTACAGTTGATGAACAAAAAATTACAACCATTCTACTGAACTATGACCTGGATAGCCAGGGGATTGCAGAGGTCCTCAACGATCTCAAAGAAAAAGTAACAAGTGCCGAATTGAGACTTCTTGTAGTCATATGGTGGAACATGTGGTTGGCTAGAAATCAGATCATTTTCAACAAAAAAACGATCCCGCAAAATATTAGAGCGATAGCGCTAGATCAAGTATCTGCTTGGGAACAGGCGAACAAGAAAATAAGCAATAACGGCTTAACAATTAGTAAACAAAGAAGGAAGACGAAAAATATAAAATGGAAACGCCCAGAGAACGGAAACCTAAAACTCAACTTTGATGCCTCACATAACTCAACGAATCAATATTCTTTTGGTTACATCATCAGAAACCAATGTGCCGTTCCTATTGCTGTAGATAGCGGTCGTTGCGATGCTGAATCAGTATTAGAAGCAGAAGCTTTTGCTTTGCGGGAGGGCCTCCAAAAGGCCAAGGCACTACGAATTGCATTCATCGAAATAGAAGGAGATAACCTGATGCTCATCAATTCGATAAATCAAATATGGAAACCCCCATGGGAACAAGATATGATCATTACTGATATCACCAAGATGATCTCCGATTTCTCCGTTTTTAGAGTGCAACATGTCTTCAGGGAAATCAACACGGTCGCGGACAAGATTGCCATGCATGGACACGATTTCAGGATGGATGTCGATGCTATTCCGGAGGATGTTCAAGACCTCATCCGCAAGGATGCCTTAGGCCGATCGGTTTCTAGAAATCAATCCGCCTAATTTTTTTACCTATGTATCAAAAAAAAAAAATGCTATCTATATCTATCTTATATACCAAAACATCCTGTGAACTTACACTTGACACAATTTCGTGAATCAACATAATCAAACTTATACGTGTCGCATGTTTATTAAGCCACGACATATTAATATTTAGTTTAATTGATTAGCTAAAAATCTTAATAATTCTCATTCAAATCCGAAATCCTAATATGCTCCATTTTTTTTCCTTAAACATACAAAACATTATTATTTTTTCCTTCAAAATATATAATAAAGTCCATTGATATTTACTTTAATTTGATTATTATTCTAATAATTTTCATTTCTTCTATTATTGTAGACTACAAATACAATCTATTTAATAAACATAGCATATTATTGATAAATTTTATAATAAAGTAAATTATTTTTTTTTCTTAAACATATGTAAAATTGAAGGATATTGATTAAAATAAATTCATATCTTAATTTATCAAAGTTACGGTTATAAACAACATATACACACATCCAATTTACCTATTTAATATTTTTATAGACTATGTTGTTACAATTGAACCATGTTCAAGTTCAACTGTAACAACATGGTTCAACTGTAACAACATTGTCAATTTACTATTTATTTATCTTCTAAAATATTTATTTTAATTTATAAATATTGACAATTTTGTTACAGTTGAACCATCACAAGGTGTGAGTATTAAAACTAATAATATACTAAAACATATGTGATAAAATGTTACCTGTCGCGCCCACGTTCGTTTCGTTTGCGTGTCGCGAAAAAGATTAAAGTTACCGAATTATTTTATTTTAAAAACTATTTAGAATATATTTTGCTTCCATTATCATTAAAATAAAATAAAAATAAAATAACTTCAATTTAAATTAGATACATCTTTTATAATTAAAAAACTTTTATTTAAGAAAGATCTTACTTCTATTTTGATAACAACTTCTATTTAAATTATATTTTAATTTCATTCTAATCTCGTTCCCTTCAAAATAAATATTAAAACAACTTCTATTAAATTAGATTAGATTTTAATTATATTGTAACTATAACTTTTATGTAATAGATATTACATCTATACTTTATATATACGAGTATTTATAAAATTAAAATAAAAAAATTTTATGTTAAAATTTTAAAAAAATAAAATTAGTTATTTAAAAAAATAAAATTGGTTATAAGAAATCAAAAATAGTAAAAAAAAAAAAAGAGACATATAAAGCAAGAGGCAGTATTGGTATGGGCTGGCCCATTTAGTTAAAGGCGTAATCCAGCTGTAGTTCAGCCCAACATGCAAAGGAGGCAAATCGAAAAGCAGAGAAGACGACGGACACAGAGAGAGAGAGCGAGATGGGTGCGTTCTGGGGGACGAGAGTGCTGGAGATAGTGAAGAAGCACGATTCAGGGGGGCTTGTTTGGAAGAGAATCAAGCTCACCACCACCCGCAAGGCCAATGCCAAGAAACGTCTTCTACGTGTTTGGCAGGTTTCTCTCACTCCCATTTGTATTTTGTTCAAATTAGGGTTTACACTTTCCTCTTGCTATGTTGCTTCAATCTACTTCCAAATTTGTTTCTGTGGATTAGTGTTAAATTCGTGATTATTTCTCTCTCAATTGTCCCTTTCAATCTGCAAAATAGATTTCGTAATAACTAGTTTTCATTAATCCCCAATTAGTTGCGTCTAGGGTTTATATTAGGGTGCACTCTCCTGACAATTTGTTCTGGTTGTTTTGACCTACGATGCACGGACACTTCTAGAAGTCGGCGTGTTCCGTGTCCTGCCGTGTCGTAAACGGGGACATAACCGGACACGGCTCGGACACGGTCAATTATGACCGGACACGGTCAAGACACGTTTCCAAGGTAGGACACGTCTAGGACACTGTGAGGACGCGGATTGTGTCCGGTCAAGACATGATCAACAAAATAAAAACTTATATACCGTAATATTTTTCTTCTTTCCCATTTTTTCCGACTAAACCTAGCTCCACATGACCACCTGCGAGATTGTGGTTGTCGGAAGTAGGACACCGATCTTCTTCTCCGGCTCTAATCTTGAAATGTTGTTCCACAAGCTGATTCTTCTCTCCATTTTTCTTATAATTTTATAAATTAATTTTGAATCTTTGATTATTAATTTATTTTGTAATTTTTATTTGTTGAATGTTGACTATATTATTCTAATTCTTTCACTTTTTATAATTCACAAATATTTATTATTATTTTTCTTTGTTGATCATGTTATTCGGTTATTGTTGATTTGCAAATGAATGATTCATTCTTCAATTTTGATACTAAGTATGATTATTTCAGATTATAAAACTAAATATATTTATTTCTATGTTTTGTAAGACTGAAAATATTTGTTTCTAAGCTTTTGTTTTGATTATTTTATCATCATGTTAAAAATATTTTATTAACTCATATATCATTGATTTTTTTTCATATATATGTATCTCATTATGATATAGTAATTCTATATTTCAATATCTTTAAAATAATATATTAATTTATTTTACTCGCTGTGTCCCCGTTTCCTATACTTTTGAGGATTGCCGCTTCCCCGTTTCTCGCCGTGTCCGTTTCCCGTATCCGTGTCCGTGTCCGTGCATCATAGGTTTTGACTTCTCACCTGTCAATCAATTTCTATATTCACTCATCTTGTTTATCGTCGTCAATGTAATGACAAGGAAACAAAAGCTACCCCTTATGGTATGGATACGAAAAATATCAGGCATTCGGTATCTCTATTAAACATCAGGTATTGGTATGACATTTGAAACCTATACTACACAGTGTATGTTTGTGTTGTGTTTGGCTGTCATATACTCATGATCCCACGTAGACTGATGCTGTCATATACTCATAACGTAGACTGATCATATCCAGGCGGCCCGCCGCAAAAACGGGCTGGTAATAACAAAGGAAGAAGCCCGTCCGGGCCGGATCCGGACACCACTATAGGCCCGCCGTGCCAAAATGTCCGGCCTGCCGGCCCGGATAAAAAATATATTGTATATTTTATAAAATATTAAGTATAAATGTAAAATATTTAATATAGTTATAATAAATTTAATATTACATAAATGTTTTAAATATAATTTACTTTTTAAAAAAAATTCATATTCAAAACAATTTTTTTAAATATATATATTTTTAAAAAGGTACCCGCACGGCCGTCCCTCCCGGCCGGCCGGATCCGGCAGCCATTAGAGGCCCGCCAGGCCCCGAGTAAACGGGCTTAATATTTTATAAAGTCCGACCCGAGCCTGGTATAAAATCCTGAATTTGTCAAATTGATAATTTTGAAGCTTGAACGATTAAAACTTGATTCAAACGAATGAATAAAAACAGAGATGGAATTTCAACTATTTTGGACCAAAAACCTAATTTTGTATGGAACATATTGTCAGTTTAAAAGTAATTAGAAATTTCTCTCCTATGTTGCGATCAGTCTGTCCAAAAACTAGAATGAGGTGTCAAGTACACAAGAGATCTAAATCTAGAGAAAGATTCAAAGGAAAAGTTCCAAATAATTATCACAAATTCACAAGTCCTAATATAACAATATTTAAAATTGAAATTCAAAAGTACTAGAGCAAACTGCTTTTAATCCATTACAAGGAGCCAAGGAACAGAAGCAGCTCAAACAAATATGCTCTAAAAATAAAAAAAAAAACAATACAACACTATAACAGCGATGAGAGACAATTTTGACCCACAAAGTCAGTTTTCCAAACGCAAGGAACCAGAAGAAAATTCAGCAGCAACTTTCAGGTGCAAACTGTGATTACAGAAGCAAATTCCACTGCCTTCCCTCAAATACATGAAGGAGAACAAAGATTTCAGTCATACTGCCAGACCTCTAACAAGGAGTAGGGACAAATGATATCAATATATTGGTTTGATCACTTTATCGGATTACACCAAACAATAGGTATCAGGTTGGCTCATACCCATACCCGCACTTGATGTTACAATATCAAAACCAAGCCACCTGAAGTTAGGACGTTATGCAATTGCCACTTCAAGTTACTTGAAAACCCTTGTAACTTCCTTAAAGTTTTTATATGAACCTGCAAAGGTGGTTTTGTATGCAGTCAAGTTTGTGAATTAAATTAATTAACCCTATTCATCATTTTGAATATCTATACTGCAAATAAGCAATGCACACTCTGCTGGCTGTGCACACTTACGAGCCCCCAAGTTTGGACATTTTGAATGGTTTCACTTGGCCCGATCTCTTCTCTTGGGATTGTCCACATTGCTTTTAGTGCACTTTTGGCCAGGGCTGTCTGACTACCCAGCTTCGTTTTAGAATAAGAGAAGTATGACTATTCTCGTGCTGTTCAGTTCAAGCTTGTAAAGCTTAAGTTATATAAACCTAGATTGAGCTAAGCAGTTTCATGCACTTTTCTAATGGTTTTGGGGTACGACCTTGTTCTGGGTCCTATCTTCATCTCAAGGTCTATTGGGTTTGGGTTGAGCTGACTTTTTCCCTTCATTTTACAACTTGTGTTTCATGGTGCACCGGGAATCTAATTTTTTTTGGTATATAACGACTGTAAATAGAATTGTAGTTTTTGTTGCTTACTCTTGTTATCTCACTTGTTCAAGAATTGGGCAAATATATTGCATATGTTAGTATGTTACATAAAAGAAAGTCACTAGTTCGTAGTTATTAAATGTGCTAGTTTATGCTGTGGATACAAAAGCATATGTTGTATGGCAATATTTGTTTTACGGTGGATGATGATGATGATGATGATAGAACTTTTCTAAATGGTATGTGCAATTTTCCAATGCCATTTGAAGCATGCATTTGGTATGCCATTTTTAATATATGTTGTGACAAGTGATAGGTCTATAAATCAAGGATCCAAGAATCGCAATAATATTTGGGGCAGTGATCTGCCTCTTCTCGAGACACATCAAGAGTATTTTAATAAAGAGGAAAATAAAATGCTCTATCAAGAGTACCACATTTTCGTCTGTTCTTCAGCTTATTGTTCTCTTCTATCCATGTCAAATGAAGCATTTATGTTCCTTTTTGGGTCCAAAACAGCCGGCTAGTATATCTTAATTGTTGAATATGACTTGAAATTATAGGTCTTTGCCCACCAGCAAGGTCCAGCATTTTAACTTGACTGTTCATAATGAGGGATAATTCAAGCTTTATAATCATTTTATTGCTATCTGAGCAGGAGTTCTATTTCTGCGAATTAAATTTTGATTTCATTGCAAAATAAAAACAGTTCGAGTATTAACATTGTTGCTCTTATTTTACGCTTTTGTTGCAGAATGAGGCAGTATTAAAGGCTTGTTCTGAGCAACCTCCTTCAAGATCAAATGACACTAATGATGATGTGCCAAAAACAGGATAAAAAAGCTAAGATCAGCAATAAAGTTTCATCTACTCAGATGCTGTTGGTATGAAGCTTAACACTTTTGTTATCGATTACATCTATCGGCATTAGATAGATCTTTATTATGCTAAAGATATTAGTTGAATTGGATGATGCAGTTGAACTTGTGTATTGGAACAAACTTTCACTCTTCATCCTTACAATGCTTAGGAGAAATGAATATTAGGGTTCAAGCAAGTAGCTATGCCCGAGTATATCTCTTGTCTTATTGAGTTGTCTTCCTAATTTCGTTATCCAGAAGGATGCTTAAATATTTAAACTTTGAGAAAATTGTCTAAACAGAACCCCGTCTTGTAGGTTGAGTAAACTTTAGTAATGATCTTTTAAACTATCAGAACGGTAGTACCTAGATTACCATATAGAAGCAATCATTTATTTGATTGAAGGAGCAAATGAAAGTGGTTAGCGGTTTTTACAATTGAAAAACCGCCAACCACTTTCATTTGCTCCTTCGATCTAATAAATGACGGCTTCTAAATGGTAATATATGGTTGGACTCAATAGGTGAGATACCGTTCTGATAGTTTAAACGACGGGATACTAAAGTTTAGTCAGCCTAAAAGACGGGGTAGTGTTTAAGCAATTTTCTCGAACTAAAAGAATATGTCCCTTATTTTTATAAGGGATAAATAAAGTAATAAAAATGTGGTTCACATAGGAACCAAGATTGATGAGATATTTGTGTGACCAAAATTTCAAACAACCTTATGAGTGTTATGGAATATCACAAATACATGTTAGACATACATTCTACAAGTATAAGTTACAAATACTTGTATGTCTACTAACATGATTGCTAGGAGAATTCTAGAGTGAATTATTGCTAGATATTTTGTGATAAATTGTACAAGGTGAATTGTTCACCTTCTTTACCCTCCTAATTTTCTATTATGAAATTCACCTTCACTTTGCCTATAAATAGAGGCATTCACCCATTGTAACAAGTGCACCAAGAGCAAACAAAAAATCTACCCTTCTTGTTCATTCCTCTCTTCTAGTTCTAAGTGTTCTTGAACACATTCCACAAAAGTCTAAGTAAATAAGAGCTTTAAAAGCAATCAAATTACAATACGTTATCAGCATGAGGTTCTAACTTCCAACTGAGTTTTTGCTACTATTAAGGTATGTTTCTTAAACATTCCTTGGTCTTTCATTACACAAAACTATTACATAAAATCTACTTGAGGTGCTTTGTAGTTGCCCTTCGCGGGATCTTCTACATCAAAAACTCAAGTATTTGTAAACTAACTAAATTCGAGGAGTATGCTCTGTAGTTGCTCAAATTCGAGAACCTCTACATCAGAAACTCGTTATTTTAACCTGAGATCTAAAATAACTTTTGTCAAAATAAAATTATGGTTTTTTTGGATTTACGCTAAGATAGAAACAAAATTAAGATTTGCTTACCTTTTTTTGACAAAGCCCCACAAACTTCTTGGTTCCCACCACTTGGTTTATGAACGAAGGTTTCCCATCAAAATAATGATTATGATAATGACGATGATATAAATAAGGATAAGGCAAATGAAAAGCTCGATTAAAAATCGGTTGTTATTAGCAACAAACCGACTAGTAATCTCATCATCGGCCATGGTTTTTTTTCTCTTTAAGCTTGAATAATGAAAATGGAGTTAAGGAAGAAGGAGATAAGGATGGTGAAAGTGAAAGTGAAAATGAAAGTAAAATGAATGGATGGAGATTAAAGAGGATAAAAGGAATCGGTTTTTACAATTTTTTTCACCCTATGATCACAATTTATGATACATAATCAACCATTTTTCGGACTATTGATATGACTTACATGACTACTCTTCATGGGCTATTAATGACTAATAAGACTATGACTATGACATTCCTATTAAGACCATTGACTATGACTTACATGATTGTACTTGACGGACAATGACACAAGGACTGCACGTGATGGACTACTAGTGACTATTGACTATTTATTTGCTTATGTTTATGTCTAACATATTACTAACACATGACTAACACATGGCTAACATGGGTAAATGTTCAGGTACGACCCTTTTATTGCGGTACGGTCGTACGGCCGTACGTAAGGGTCCCGAATTTTTATTTATTATTTTTTTTTCCGGAAACTAATGAAAATTTATTTGAACTACCATGTTATAATTTATGCACTATTATCCTATAAACTTTGAACTATTCCATATAATCCATGAACTATTACTTTTTAATATAATCCATGAACTATTCAATTATAATTCATGAACTATTCCATAATAAGTTTTGAACTAGTACTTTCACTCCTTTATAAATTTTTGCACTTTAAACTATTCTATTATAATTCATGAACTATTCTATTATAATTCATGAACTATCCCATAATAAGTTTTGAACTATTACTTTCACTCCTTTATAAATTTTGCACTATGAATTATTCTATTATAATTCATGAACTATCCTTTTAGAAGTTATGAACTATTACTTAATAAGTTTTGAACTATTACTTTCAATCTTTTATAAATTTTACACTATGAACTATTCTATTATAATTCATGAACTATCCTTTTATAAGTTATGAACTATTCCATAATAAGTTTTAAACTATTACTTTTACTCGTTTTTAAAAAAAAAAACTCGTTCAGAATTTTTTTTTTTTTTCTTTTTCGGGACACGTGTCGGCCATACAGACGGCCGCACGGCCGTACCGGAATAATGGGCCTTACTTGAACACTTTCCGGCTAACATGTACTAACAATTTTATAATTTTGCATTTTTACTTACTTTATATACTTGATTTATATGTTTATGTAGTAACCAATGACAAATATTGCAAAAAGAGACTTTGACATTCTTGACTTATCGGGGCAAAAATACCTTGAATGGAAGGTAGATGCGGTGACCCATCTTAAGGCGAATGACCTTGAAAAAACAATTGAGGAGAACAATGATGTCACTCCACAAGAGAAAGCAAAAGCAATTGTATTCCTCCGCCACCACATTCATGAGAGCCTCAAGACCGAATACTTATTTGTGGAGGATCCTAAAGAGTTGTGGAAAAGTTTTAAAGAAAGGTATGGACACCAAAAGGAAGTCCTTTTTTCACAAGCTTTGTATGAATGGAACAACTTAAGGTTCCAGGACTATAAGTCCATATCTGATACAACAGTGCTATCCACAGGATCACCTCCCAATTGAGGCTATGTGGTCATATGATCACTCAAGAAGAAATGCTAGAGAGAACATTCTCTACTATGCATGTCACGAATGTATTGTTGCAACAACAATACCGAGAAAGAGGTTTCAAGAGGTACTCAGACCTCTTGAAAGTATTATTAGTGGCTGAAAAGAATAATGAGCTCTTAATGAGAAACCACAACCTCAGACCCACTGGATCAGTAGCAGCTCCGGATGTCAATGCCACTGAAAAGACATCCGATGACAAAAACAAAAATCGCAAAGAACGTGGGCAACAGTCACGGAACTATAATAACCGTGACCGAGGTCGTGGAGATCAAGGTGGCCGTGATGGCCGTGGTGGTCGCGGTCGCGGTCGTGGCCGTTGGCAAGGTTATAATAATGACCACCATGATAATCGAGGTAACTATGAGAATGAAAAGCGAAAGGTCCAGACGGGTAAAAAGGAGCCCTCTCATAAGCCAAGAACTGTCTGCTACAGATGTGACATAGCTGGTCATTGGGCAAAAATATGCCGTACCGCATCACATTTGGTGGATGCTTACCAAGCTGAAAGAAACAAAAAAAAGGCTAATGAAACCAACTTTGTTGAAAACAAAGATGTTGGTAGTTCACCCATGACCAACCTAGATGTCTCTCACTTTCTCAACTTTGAGAATGATGATGCATGTGCCTTGAACTGAAGCAATGGTTTAAGAACTTATGAGATCATCCTTTATTGTATAATATTGTATAATATGATGTAATGCCATGAAATGTCATGTAATGTTTTTTTTCTTTAAGATCTAGTAGGACTATGTAAAATATGCTTATCCTGATGTATAATAAAAAGTTTTTCTTTATTAACGGCTTGACTTAGTAATGTTTCCATCTTTATAGAATACATGGAACCTTCTAAGGAAAGACCCGATGAGAAGGAGCAATGTCTTGTGGACAGTGCCACCACACATACCATCTTGAGAAATAAAGAGTATTTCACACAATTGAAACCCTTTAAGGGAAATGTGAATACCATATCTGGTGTGGCTAAACTCATCGAAGGCTCGGGAAGAGCTCTTGTTCTACTCCTAAAAGGAACAAAAATAGTAATAAATGACGCATTATATTCGAGTAAATCTCGAAGAAATTTATTGAGCTTTAAGGATGTGCGTCAAAATGGGTTTCATATGGAAACCATGAATGAAAATGGGAGAGAATATTTGTGCATCACAACACATGGATGTGATAAGAAACAGATCCTTGAGAAAATGCGAGGACAAGCCTCCGGATTATATGAGACATATATTTATCCGGTTGAGGCTAATGTGATATCTAAGAAAAGGTCGGATGACCGAGATGAATTTATACTTTGGCATGACCGATTGGGTCACCCAGGATCAACGATGATGCACAAAATTATAAAGGGTTCACTTGGACACCCACTAAAGAACATGAAAGTTCTGCCACCAAGTCATATTAATTGTGCGGCTTGCTCACTTGGAAAGCTAATAATTAGACCTTCTAAAAGTAAGGTTACAAGTGAGACTCCTGCATTTTTGGAAAGAATAGAAGGAGATATATGTGGACCAATTGCTCCACCGTGTGGCCCATTTCGATACTTTATGGTGTTAATTGACGCATCTACAAGATGGTCACATGTAAGTCTATTATCAACTAGAAATGCGGCATTTGCTAAACTCCTTGCTCAAATAATCCGATTGAGAGCTCAATTTCCGGACTATACGATAAAGAAAATCCGGCTTGACAATGCAGGAGAATTTACATCCCAAATATTCAATGACTTTTGCATTTCAATTGGGATTGATGTGGAACATCCAGTATCTCATGTTCACACACAAAATGGTCTTGCTGAATCATTGATAAAGAGATTGCAATTAATTGATAGACCATTATTGATGAAATCTAAATTACCACCATTTGCTTGGGGACATGCGATTTTGCATGCTGCAGCCTTGGTCCGATTAAGACCAAGTGCAAACCATGAACAATCTCCATTGCAATTAGTGTTTGGTAAGGAGCCTAATATATCACATCTAAAAATATTTGGATGTGCAGTTTATGTTTCTATTGCTCCACCACAACGTACAAAGATGGGTCCACAAAGAAGATTGGGAATATATGTTGGTTTTGAATCCCCTCGATCATTAGATATCTTGAACCAATAACGGTTGATTTGTTTACAGCAAGGTTTGTTGATTGTCATTTTGATGAAAATACATTCCCAATCTTAGGGGGAGAAAAGAAGAAAGTGGACCCAAGTTTGAAAGAAATTACGTGGAATGCAACACTATTATCACACCTTGATTTAAGAACAAAAGTGTGAACAAGAAGTTCAACGAATCATTCACTTACAAGGTGTTGCAAATCAATTACCAGATGCATTTACAGACACTAAGAAGGTGGTAAAGTCACATGTTCCTGCAGCAAATGCTTCTACAAGAATTGATGTACCCATTGGACAACCAAATGTGTCCATTGCGAATGAGTCTACAACACGTCAAAAACGTGGTAGACCACTTGGTTCAAAAGATTTAAAACCGAGAAAAGCAAGGAACCAAAAGGTATAGCAGGAGAGGCTATAGTGAATGAATCAAATGAGGAACATGAGAAAGACAAAGAAAATGAGGATGGGAACATCCCAAATGAAGATAATATCCTTGATGAAAGAATCGACAACTATGAAATTGCTATAAATTATGTCGATACAAGGATACAATGGAATAGAAAGAATATCATTGTTGATGATATATTTGCCTATTCTGTGGCTAATGATATCGCAATTGAAGATGACGACATTGAGCCAAAATCAGTTGATGAATGTCGTCGTAGAAAGGATTGACCAAAATGGAAAGAGGCAGTTCAAACAGAATTAAAATCACTTGAAAAACGTGAAGTTTTTGGGCCTGTAGTTCATACACCAAAGGGTGTAAAACCAGTCGGCTATAAATGGGTTTTCGTAAGAAAACGAAATGAGAAAAACGAAATTGTGAGATATAAGGCGAGACTTGTAGCCCAAGGTTTTTTCTCAAATTCCAGGAATCGATTATGATGAAACATATTCGCCAGTAATTGATGCGATCACATTTAGATTCCTAATTGGCCTGACTGTCTTTGAAAAACTACATATGCGTCTTATGGATGTCGTGACTGCATATTTATATGGGTCACTTGATACCGACATCTACATGAAAGTCCCACAAGGACTAAAATTGCCTGAGGCCAACTCCTCAAAGCCACGAGAAATGTTTTCCATAAAATTGAGAAGATCCTTGTATGGATTAAAACAATCAGGACGAATGTGGTACAATCGTCTTAGTGAATATCTTCTCAAGGAGGGATATAAGAACAACATTATATGTCCATGCGTTTTCATCAAGCGATCCAAAAGTGGATTTGCTATAATCGTAGTATATGTTGACGATTTAAATATCGTTGGAACTTCCAACGAGCTTGAAGAAATTGCAAAGTATTTGATGAAAGAATTCGAGATGAAAGATCTCGGAAAGACTAAGTTTTGTCTTGGCTTGCAAATTGAGCACATAAGAGATGGAATCTTTATCCATCAATCTAATTACACTGAGAAAATCTTGAAAAGATTTTACATGGACAAAGCACATCCTTTAAGCTCACCCATGGTTGTTCGATCCCTGAATGTGGAAAACGATGAGTTCCGTCCTCGAGAAGAGGATGAAGAAATCCTTGGCCCAGAAGTGCCATATTTAAGTGCAATTGGTGCTTTAATGTATTTGACTAACAATACAAGACCAGATATTGCCTTTGCTGTAAATTTGTTGTCTAAGTACAGTTGTGCACCTACAAGACGACATTGAAATGACATCAAACGTATATTCCGCTACCTTCGAGGTACACATGATCTTGGTCTATTTTATCAATACAAAGAAGATGCCACTTTGGTTGGATATGCAGATGCAGGATATTTGTCTGATCCACACAAGGCCAAATCCCAAAACGGATACGTATTCACATATGGAGGAACAGCAATTTCATGGAAGTCAACAAAACAAACAATTACCGCCACTTCTTCAAATCACGCAGAGTTGATCGCTTTGTATGAAGCTGGAAGAGAGTGTGTGTCCCCACGGGCAATGATCGGGTTCATACAAAAGGAATGTGGGATGAAACCTATCACTAAAGAACCAACCATCTTGTACGAAGATAATTCAGCATGCATTGTTCAGATGAAGAAATGACAAATCAAGGGAGATCGTACAAAGCATATATTGCCAAAGTTTTTCTCCACTCGTGAGCTGGAGGAAACCGGGGAAGCTGATATTCAACAAATCCGTTCCAGTGACAATCTTGCTGACTTGTTCACAAAATCATTGTGTCCGAAGAAATTTGAAGAGCTTGTGCGCAAGATTGGAATGTGTAGACTCCGAGACATATGTTGAAGTCAGGGGGAGCATTATACGCGCTGCACTCTTTTTTCCTTCGATTAGGTTTTTATCCCATTGAGTTTTTCCTGACAAGGTTTTTTATGAGGCAGCTGCACCCAAGCGTATAATGAGTATGGAGTCAACAACAACCGCTCAAGTTTGATAATGGAAGAAGGTGAACATTCAAGGGAGAGTGTTATGGACTATCACAAATACATGTTAGACATACATTCTACAAGTATAAGTTACAAATACTTGTATGTCTACTAACATGTTTGCTAGGAGAATTCTAGAGTGAATTATTGCTAGATATTTTGTGGTAAATTGTACAATGTGAATTGTTCACCTTCTTTACCCTCCTAATTTTCTATTATGAAATTCACCTTCACTTTGCCTATAAATAGAGGCATTCACCCATTGTAACAAGTGCACCAAGAGCAAGCAAGAAATCTACTCTTCTTGTTCATTCCTCTCTTCTAGTTCTAAGTGTTCTTGAACACATTCCACAAAAGTCTAAGTAAATAAGAGCTTTAAAAGCAATCAAATTACAACAATGAGTAGTATTACTAATTTTTGACAATTTGAATCATCCACCATCATATATTACACGTTTTCCGCATCATTTATCTTACGTCCTTCATTTTTTTTTTTGATAAACAACATATATCTTATGTTCTTTATAATACCGAATTTGTTGACTCATTGCCCATTAGGGAATCGTAGCAGCAACTAATGCCAACTTCTCATAAACATAACCTTTCGTCACAATTCATTGCCCTTCAAAATCACATTTTTTTTCTCCTATATTTATAAGGGAAGTGTTCAAGTAAGGCCCATTATTTCGGTACGGCCGTGCGACCGTCCGTACGGCCGACACGTGTCCCGAAAAAAAAAAATTTTTAATTTTTTTTTTGAACGAGTTTTTTTTTAAATTTTTTTTAAAACGAGTAAAATTAATAGTTCAAAACTTATTATGGAATAGTTCATAACTTATAAAAGGATAGTTCATAAATTATAATAGAATAGTTCATAGTGTAAAATTTATAAAGGAATAAAAGTAATAGTTCAAAACTTATTAAGTAATAGTTCATAACTTATAAAAGGATAGTTCATGAATTATAATAGAAATTATAATAGAATAGTTCATAGTGCAAAATTTATAAAGGAGTGAAAGTAATAGTTCAAAACTTATTATTGGATAGTTCATGAATTATAATAGAATAGTTCATGAATTATAATAGAATAGTTTAAAGTGCAAAAATTTATAAAGGAGTGAAAGTAATAGTTCTAAACTTATTATGGGATAGTTCATGAATTATAATTGAATAGTTCATGGATTATATTAAAAAGTAATAGTTCATGGATTATATGAGAATAGTTCAAAGTTTATAGGAGAATAGTGCATAAATTATAACATGGTAGTTCAAACAAATTTTCATTCGTTTTCGAAAAAAATAAAATAAAAATAAAAATAAAAATATCGTTTCAGAAAAGAAAAAAAAAATTTTTAATTTTTTTTTTTCGGGACACGTGTCGCCCGTACGGTTGGCCGTACGACCGTACCGCAATATATGGGCCGTACCTGAACATTTACCGTATTTATAATACGGTATATAATATTTCAGAAAATAACATTTTTTTTCTCCTACTTATATTAAAACTGAAAATATATTTATGTTGAATAAGACAAATGAAAGATCGAAATTTGCATTCCCATTGATTCCTATGTAGAACTTCATATATTACAAAGATATTTCTAAGTTATGGGAGCTTATTAAGCTTACAAAGATTATGAAAAAAAAAAGTAAGGTTGGTTATGAGACGGGATGAATGAGACTAAGGTTACCTTGTCTCATCCGACTCTAATACATGAGGTAGGCCTTATAATTTTTATATTGAATTCCGCCGACCCCTTTTCCCGGTCGAAACAGGATGGGACGAGACCATTCTTGGCTACCGCGTTGTAATAATCAAGGAGGTGAATCTTGTAAAATCGCTATAATTTTGTTTCAGAAGTCATGAGAGTAGCGACCATGATGAAGTTGCCTGAGATTGCGATGAGAAACGTTAAGCAATTCAATTGTGAAGAATCGTAAAATCATAATTGTTGTGGTTAAGACCGATAAAGTCGCTTTTGTAAGCATATTTTGAGAGTCGAGCAACGAACAATGCAACAAGCATTGAAGACCTTACTCCAAGGGATAAATGTTGAAAGTATAAGATTGTTATGGGTAAATAACCAATGTGGGATCGGAGGTGTAGGCCAAAAACAGTTTGTGTTCTAGTTATTGTGTCGTGACAAAATCATTGCCATAAGATACAATTATGCCCGACCACGATGCCGTTTGTGAAAGGCAAATTGACCCCCAAGGTAGCACAATATTCTTTAATATCGTGCTACGGAGAAAGAAGAATTGGAACTGACTATGAAATTCATAATTGACTTTGGGAGAGAAGAAAATAGTAGTTTTTTGATAATATTTTTTCGAGGCGTGTGGAGGTCTTTTTTATAATTAAAAATTCATTGTTAAACAGACAACCATTAATATCGATCACAGTGATAGTGATGTAAACATTCTCTCATTAACATGGGTCATATAGAGAAAATATTCTTTCATTAACATGAGTCGTATATAGAAAATATTCTTTCATTAACATGGGTCATAATGAAAGGAACATTCTCATTAACACATATAATGAAAGGAATATCCTCTCATTAAGTTTGAATTCTTTTTCAAAATCAAATGATTTAAATATAATCTTGGATTCTTTGAAAATGTTTTGTTATAAATACAAGTTCAATGTCTTCACAAGACAATCAAATTGCCTATAATCCCACACAAACTGCATTATCTAAAAAAAAATTTGAGCCAATTTTAGATTTAACCGTTTGAATTACAGAATCGTTAAGAGTGAACTTAAAAATATCCTCACATTTGACAGTGAACAAGGTTTCTCGACTTCAAAAGATATTAGAGGACAAAACTCAAGAGCACAAACTTCACCTCATCCGTGTTGATTATGCAAGTTTTTCTCAACATATCATTGGTATCTCAGTCCTTGAATTGTTAATGAGCGCTTTATAAAGTTTCCTAACATTCATAGAAAATTATGAACATCCACATTCATGTAGGTGATCTTGTCAAATTTGTCTCAATACACACGATCTAATTTGAATTACAGAATTATTAAGAGTTTATAAACTCACTATCACAATTTAGTTTGTAATTTTTCAATGTAATATGTTCGATAGGTGATTTGATCTCATACAATTAAATAGAGTACAAGTGTGTTTCTTGCACCTCACCATCAAGACCATATATGTGTCCGAGGAGAGGTCGATCAAAGGAAGAACCAACATAAGAGGTCATGTTGAAGGGAGAGGGAGTCTCGATTAGCTTGTATAATAAAGAGGTCAAGTACAACACAAGTATAAAGAAACGTGTCATTCAACGTCGAGATGGTGTAAGTTTGCATATGGTCTAGAAGGATTTCCAAAGGTTCAAGAGAAATTCAGTATAAAATGGAGGCAATCAAATAATATTCAAAAGCAGATCCCACAAACCATAGTATCTACAACCAAAGAAGTAGATTACAAGGAGCTTTTTTTTCCCCACATTTGTGAAGAACAAAAAAAATTGAACACAGTAGACATGAAAGTGAATGAGTTGTACAAGTTGAAAAGAAGGCCACGAACAGAGCTTTGGATTTATTTGTTCAAAATCTCCAACAACTACGAAACAACAGCTTGCACCGCTACAAAATCAATACAGGTCAAACTCATCCGTAAACCGTCCTCAAGTTTCAAGCCAAAAAGTTCAAATGCTTTTGTAGCGAGGGCCTGAAAATGTTATGATCGAAAAGCTTTAGGGTAAAAAAAAATGAAGACTCCGAAGCAATGCATATGATTCCATCGAAGAACTTTTAAAAGAAAGAGACATGTTAATCAAAATCGGTACAACGACATTGTAAGTTGCTCCATCTCGTTAAGGTTCGATCGAGACCATATAGGGACGAAGCGCCTACAAAAGCTACAATAAGGAATGAGATAAATATAATTTAATTTTTTATTTGAGCTTTGATTTACAACACCAAGTCACATAATGCTTTGATGAAGTTGAAGAAGTATTTAAAGAAAAGAGTCGACTACATTTTAGAAAAAAAATTCAAGATGAAGTGAAGCAAAAACAAAACAAAGTATACAGTGGAATAGTTTCGATCGGTTCGGGTTTGATGGATCCGTTTGACGACGAGGCTAGAAACCAATTGAGCCGGATAACAAGTTGTCGGGTTCCTAAGTTGTAGTTGGCTAAATCAAACTTCAGATTACACCGAAGTCCATCGCCGGATCAAAATTTGACCGGCTTCAAAGTTACAAACGTAAAAGGTGCTGGCATAAGGTTGCTTGAGAACAAAATAATTTTTTTTTACAAATAAAATGAAAAACCCGTCCAATATTTCTTGGTTATTCAAGCTAAAGAATAAAAGAACACTACACCAAGTCCGATATGCAAAATGATTAGATGGATGATCGATTAAAAAAAGGAAAGAGATGAAATATTATTTCATATCTACACCAATTCAGAAAAAGAAGAAGAAGAAAAATAAAAAGACATCCTACATTGAGCATAGAAGAAGCCAAACTTAAGAGGATAAGACCTAGAGTCGGATGGAAATTAAGTTTTCTACATCTCAAGCCGGTTTTCATAAATCGCGTAGAGTGTGGCACTAAATATTGGAGGGCAAGAGCTTAATGGAGTCGCTGTCTCTATTTTCATAAGCTTATGGATATATAAAAAAATACAACGGAAAGAGCATGAAACAAATATGTCATAAAACTTTTTTTTATCAAGAAGGTAAGAAGCTCGATTACACCAAAAAGATTGGTGCAGGCCCGGCTCGTGACCGGTTCTACCGGTTCTTGTGAACAGGGTCCCGGAATTTCGAGGGCCTCAATATAGTTAAAAAAACAGGTGTGTATAATATGTTTTCCTTGCTTAGCCGGTAGAATACCATTATTTTACCCTGATGAGCTTAGGTTTGATTCCTGTGGAGAAAATTTTTCTCACGTGCTTTCTTTTATTATTGTGGGCCCTTCTCATTATTATTTTTATAGTTTTACTTTTACTTACAATGCAATATGTTACACCTTATTACTAAAGCACAAATTAATATTAATAATTTTTGCTTTTTGACCTTGTCTTTGAAATTTTATTTTTTGTTTAACCTATAATGTCTATTAAAAATAATATTTCAGTAATATTAAAAATTAATTTTCAGCATATAAAATACAGTTAATAAAATGCTACTAATGAATTAAATTATATAATATAGTTTTAATTTTTTTAAAATACGTTAATTATTTTTTGGCACGGGGCCTCCGAAATCATTAAGACGGCCCTGGATTGGTGTATCGAGAGGCCGACAACCGGCAAACGGACATACCGTCATGAAAAAGAATAACCAAGGGGGAAACAATACAGTCACCACAAGCAAAAACTGAAAATTTGAGAAGGATAAAAAATTGGAACAACTAAACCTTGGGAGAGACACGGAACACTCGAGGCTGACAAAACATGAAGAGGACACGGGATAGATGAACTAGCGCGGTGTCTCGCCGCCGGGAAGCAGGATGACAGAAACTTTTTTTAGGGGATGTCATACCTCTGCGGAAATGTGGATCCCACGACGTTGCCCCCACCTAGATGAAGGATCTTCGGAGACCTCGAACACACCACGATCAACACGATCAACAGGGGCATGTGACTACAGCATCTTCCAAGACAATCGTTAGGCCACACTCGAGAAGCATCTTCAACAAGGAAAATCATCCTAGAAATTCTGGAAGGAAACATTTTGGATTTCAAAAGGTTGGAATTATTTGTTTTTTAAAGGCTAACTTTTCTTCTTGTTTATTCATAACATTAATGTTGAGTAAATTTATGGTTGTTCTTGTGTAAATCGTTCATTATCCTCGTGATTATAACATCCGAGAGGATAATTTGCAAACGATTAAAAATGCAAAAGATTAAGAATCAAATGCACAATTTCGATCACCATACGTGATTTGTAATTCATCATTTGCTGTTTTGTCGATGTTCCATTTCTTTTGGTGTAACTTAATTTTGTTTTTACTCAAAAAGGTTCGCGGATGGTTATATCTGCATCCTTGAGTACTTGAATATGGAAGTTGACCATATCTTTTTTTCTTCTCTAAGTGCCTAATCCGATTTGAGAGGTGTTGTGCGTACCTACCTTTACTGTCCTTATTTCGCTTACAAATCTTATATTGTTATAGCAAAGGTAGTCACATATGCTCCTCGATGTTCCTTTCTTCTTAGTTCTCATCTCGATAATTGTTCTACTACTATTGTTTCACCGTTAATCTTTTGAGTGATCTTTACTTCATTGGAATTTTTTTTATCAATTTTATTATTCTATCCAATCTTTTTTGTTTGTGTTAAGGCAAGGTTTCCAAAGCACCTTAGTAATCATTCTCGAACTTTGCATACTTGGCAAAGGTATTTGTTCCTGTTTTACCTACTTCCAAACCAGACGAAAACTATGAAAAAGCATTATTCACAATCAATATCACAAAAAAAATAATATTAGTTTTGTTTTTCCTTGTATAATACCCTGCAATATACCATCCCGCTGACAAAGGCTCAGGTGAAACCGCCTAAGAAAAAGAGGGATTTTATAATGCCACCTATTATTCACCACAAAATCTTGTTCCTCTATTTGATATTTTCGGATTAATCTTCCTTTATTTTTGTTCATTTCCAAATCTCCATTGTTCTTTGATAGCCTACTTTGTATGTGTTTGTTCCTATTATTCATTTGCCTTGACCAGGAGTGAATTGTTCCCTGCATATATGCAACACATAACATTACAAAGAAGTCTATGCTAAGCAAATAAAAATTAAATAAATTAATAAATTCAGCAACAGTAGCAAACTATCAAGTTGATTTCTCATGTTTTGTCCCCCGAATAGCTTTGTGTCTATTTGATCTTAGGCTTCTAGTTTGTGTGTGATCCATCCTGGATCCAGTAATGACTGTATAGCATCAGACGATGGGGTTCTTTTCCTTGTCAATTCATTGTCTTCTTTCCGACTTGATTTAGTGAATGCTTGGATCCTTGGTTCTTTCGTTCATTGTTGTTCTCTCCTTGTTGTTGGTTGTTCTTTGTTTCTTCATTGTTCACATTGGTGTTGCTTTTGTCGGTACATATTACTTCCTTAAACGATGCTTAGCCCTCGTCCATAGGAAAAAGTTTTTGTAGAGAGTTAGAAGCAGAAGAGAAGAGATTTAGACGGAAACCAAGAGTTTTGTGTGGGTTGGAAAGTGTTGGCATATTCTCTTATATAGACATTTCTCAAAGGGTTTAATATTAGTCAGAGATATACTCAAAAAACTTGACCAACAAGGAGTCAAATATTCAGGAAAGAAGTATGAGATACTTGTTGCAGGGTACAAGCTTGAACCACTAATAAAGCCATAAAAAGTTATTCTGTATTGGTTTGTAGTGTTACCTCTTTTGAGAGGAGATCGAGACTTTGCAAGGGACCTTATCGAGGTTGTATATCCCTTAGGTTTAAAGTTTTTTGACAAGCTGCTACCCGACGTGAAGATCCATGCCATATCTACTCCGATGCGAACCAGGAAAGCCAAAACAAGTAGTCACCACTGTTGCTCCCTTGCCCAATGCCTATTACACTTCCTCTTTTGTTTTGTTGAAATCTTCTCACCAGATTTCCTTTCGCAAGCCTCGAGTAGCAAGGCTAAGTGACCCTTGTGATTTACCGAGGGCTTCTATCGTTGCTTACTTCTCCTTCCCTTCAAGTTGTGCTTCAACATTTTGGGAAACATCATCCTCCATAGTGGACTCGATTCTTCTACGATCCTCGTTTGACAGTCACCGTATATCATTTAGACTACTGGGTTAATCGGAGCCACCTTGGATCAATTTGAGTTTTGGGGGCTAGGGTTTTCTGGGTTGAAATTGGATCGAAAAAGGGGGCTAGGGTTTTCTCATCGTGGAGAGAGTTTTGCAAGTTCTCCTGGAGTTAATATGTCATAAAGCTAGATGCGCCTTTCGAAGGACTTTTGTAGTAAAAGTAAAAATAGAAAATGGGAGGAAATCAAATGAAAGATTGAGTCAATAAAGATATCACAGACGGATAAGTTCATGCGTTCAATATCAAGGTGATTCAAGCTTATATGCATCGACAAGATGTCTACAATAACTCTAAACGCGCGCTCAAGCAAAAACTGAAACAAACACACCGACCTCGAATGAGAATAAACATAGATGAGTATTTTTATAAGTCTTTTATTTGCATAAAGTCAAGGACTTTAAGATAGGGTGGTTACGATCAAGTGATAGAGTAGAGCTCAAGGGGTATTTTACTTCCGTAAGCTTGTGAAGTAAATGAAACGAGTTAAGTACAAGGACGAGAGAATGTACAAAGGAAAGGTTGAGAAGATTTAATTCCTCAAAATCTAAGAGCACGTAAAAATTCAAGATATAATAGATGTGAATCGATCAAAGATATAGAGTCAACAATGAAAGAGAACCATTTGTTCAACAGTGAGACGGTCAAAGCTTTTACTCGATATGGTGTCATTTCGTCGTTAAATGTCTCTTGTGTTTATTCCACATTATGCAGCCATGCAGGGAATGAAGACCCGTAGTCAGATTGAAATCAATGGTTTCGAATGCTACAAGCTAAGTTGTGGTGCGACCGATCTCAAAAGTTTTTGGGCAATACATCCAATAATGGAGGACAAGGATATTGCATTATCATACTCCTTGAAACTAAAATTATATTATCAAGCATCAAGCTCAAGTTTTTTTTGGTCTATGAAAAGGGTGAATAAAGAGAACACAAGGCAGAACTATGTTCGATTTGATCCCCACAAAGAGGTACGTAGGAAACTTGACCAAACAAATCGTCGAGTTCAATCGCGGATACCAAGTTAATTAAATTTTTTAAAGAAGAAAGAACTACGTATGATTTGATCCCTACTAAAGGGTACGTAGGAAACTCAATTTCATGATTTTTGAGTTCAATCACAAAATCCTAAAGTTTACACCATAATAGAAAGTCAGCTGCGAACTACGCACGGTTTGATCCCCACAAAGACGGATACGTAGGAAACTCGTCGAGTTCAATCATATCCTAAACAAAAAGAAGAAGAATATGAGAATTATACTCAACTTAGAATTTTTCATACGCAAATGATAGTCGGATAATTTGGAAAACCCTTCATAGAAGGTGGGTCCGAATGGTTCCGGTGATGCGTAAAAAATGGAGAAATACAAGTGATAATTGATGCGGATCATAGACGACCCGTCTAAAAAGTTGAGTTTGGATCCGACATGTGGGACATGATGGTCAAAGTCCACAAAAACTGATATATGAACTACATAAGTCTTTATCCTTATGAGGGAAGGTACGTAGGCAACCCGTCGGGTGCAACCCAAATACTCAAGAAAAATTCAAGAGGTCGTCCAAAGAGTAATCAACATTGTTTTGGAATCGTGAGGATACACGAATAAGGGTCGAACTTTAATAAACATATTTCAAATGAAATGTGTTACGCAATTTTATTTTCTTGTAATATTTTTGCCTAACACCCATTTACATCGTTTTAAAAATATAAAATAGTTTCATAAATCGACTAATATAATCAATGAAGTCAATGAATTGATTTGTTTTATATGTCTTAAAATTACTCCACTAACGATCTTTTGTTGTTAGGGTGTGACCAACTCACTCCAACAAGGATACAATATCAAAAATCAATAATATGACATTATATGTCTCTCTTTAGGTTTTAAACTTTACCAAGAAAGAACCACAATTAGTAATATAATCTAATAACTTTATAATCAAATATAAGGTAAATATTGAGTAAAATTACCGCTCATCTTCCACATAAATTGTCAATATTCTATCTGAGGGGTTTGTTTCTAGTACATGTGAGGTTCCTCATAAAAGTTGCGTCGGGACCCTCTTTTGAGATGTTGAAACTGGTGATACATTTGGTTTATAGCAAGAGAGAGATGATTTACTTGGTGAAAACTGATGTGAATTAGAAGGAGAGCAAGGCATGTGTAAATTTGCACGAGCTCGAGTATCACGAGGTATAACACCTCTAGGCATGTTTAATCCTTTTAAATCAATCAAAAGTATGCCAAATTGCCAATTAAAGTTCGAAATTAAAAAAATCTATAATAATAGAGCATATATTGACCATATTTACTATTAAGTTTGAAATAAATTCATAAAAACACATAAATGGGAAAAAAAGCGTGTAACATGCAAATCATATTAGTCATAAGAAACACGCAAATTTGTTATTATTATTTCTTTATTGCTGCACACTCTATTATCATTTATAACTTCACACGTCTTTCTCTACATGGTGAATAAGATCCATGAAAAAGGAAGAGATACAAATAAGATGTTTCATGGTAGAGAGTTTTGTGGCAACACAATCTCTGTGAGAAAATAAAAAGGTTACTTTCGGGACAAATACATAAATCATCACCTCTAACTTCACATTTTTAAAGAAAAGTAATAAGCAAGTTTGGAACCAATTAGTTATTTCCAAATAGATCGACAAAAACTCTTTTAGAACCGGACATCGAAATATTATGCCATTAAATAATCTAATACATAAAGGATCACTTGGAATTGACAAGTCAAACATGTACTTCGATCACCATAGTCAATCATGAAGTAAGGTGGAAAAACTTGAACTTCAATCGCCGAAATTTCTTGAACGGCTTTTAAGGCATTTCGGGGGTAAGAGACTACGATGCAACTGTGATTTTCAATGGAATGTGGTTATTTAATTCAAAAGGTCCAACCGTGAGCTTTCCAACACAATGTTAATTAATTTCAACCCTAAAACACACCCCTACAAGCCTCATCTTTCTAAGCCTTGCACTACCTTTTAAGAACTACCCATCGTTGTTGTTGTTGATTTGTTCTTTAAATACATTAAGTCCTTTCCCCAAGGTACTTCTTGTAGTAGAGATGACTTGAGGGCACAACACATCTTATAGGATATGTGTGGTACATGAGGGTTCTACGGTTGCCACAGTCTTTTGAAAGCGATTACTTAAGTGGTTAATCTATGGTTGGGAGGCAAGTTTCCACTAAATTTGACTAAGTTTTTGGCTTCGTTACGCTTTTGCTGAACATTGACAATGGGGTTCGTACCATTGTATTGGGTATTGAATGGAGACGAATGGTGTTTAAAGTATCCATGAAGGGAGTGTAAAGATATGGAGAATATCTTGGAGATTTTTAGTTTGGGGTTGGTGTTCCAGGTGGTGCAAATGTTATTCTACATAATGTTAATAAGATTTTGAGCAAGCATCATACTGATGGTTCGTAGGGTAGGCTAATAGTGTATTTTTCTAATGCTTTCAACCTAGTTGATAGAATTGTATTGCTTAGAGAGGTAAGGAAAAATGTTTGTCTATCTCAATAGGGGTTGATTTCTTGTTTGGTTAGGTTGCCCGGTTGTACATTGGAGATGGATTATGTGGCCGGCTATTGTTGTGCAACAAGGAGACCATTTAGGGATGTTTATTTTTTCTCTTGTCTTGCACCCGTTTCTTCTTAGGATCAAGGATAATTGTAACTCTCTTCTGCACGCTTGGTTACTTGATTTTGGTACAATTATTGGTCCGTCTAAGGAGTGGATACAACACTTGATATAATTCATAAGACTGGTCCGTTTTAGGCCTCGAGTTGAATGTTTGAAAAATTGAGCTCTTTTGCCTTCATGCGATGGGTTGAAGCTTAAATATTGTCTATTTCCTAATTTCATTGTGAGTTCAGTGTTAGGTTTTAAGTTGTTGGGTGAGGCAGTGAGTAAATACGACGAGTTTGTAGAGAGCTTGTCATGAAGAGAGCTATTAAGGCGGTTGAGTTGATGCATCTTGTTCCACAGTTGAGGGACCTGTAGAGTGAGCTTCTCCTGATTCGTTCTTGTATGGGTGTTGCTAAATATATTTTGGCACGAGGACTTGTCAACCGGAGCATTGGTAATGTGCAACAACTTATTTTGATTTTGGGCTTCGTGGATCAGTCGAGAATATTGTGGTTTTCGGGGTCCATTTATTGGGATATTTAGTGGTGGCTTGCTTCTTTGCCTATTCGGTTTGGGGGTCTTGGTTTATATTTAGATATGAAGACTTCTTCTTTTGCTTTTGTGGCCTCCAAGACCTAGTTTTGGGCCCTTCAAGACAACATTTTGTGGGACAATGGAGTAGTAGATATGGGCTTTGAGTTTTTTGGAGCGTTGGAAAATATTCAAGCTTCTATTCCTAGTTTTGATATTTCTGTATTTACAGCCAACAACATTGTCCTCCCTAAAGCCAACATGCTTTGACAATTTCTCTTTTCGATAAGACCGTGCAAGAGATGAAAACGGATTTTGATTTGACCCTTAGACAAAAAGCAGTTTTAAGTGTCTACAATCAGTACATAGTCAAGATTTCCCTTTTGCCATACAAATTAATGAGCTTGAGCAGTGCATGTCTCCAATTGAGTATTGCACGATCCTTAAGTATAACTTTATGATTCTTTTGTTCCCGGTTGATGAGAATTTCCTTATGCCCAATTGGCGGAGGGTTTTGGTTGCTTTTGGGGACCACTACCCCAACAGATCCTTATGATCAAGTTCCCAGCAATGGCTAAAAGTAGTTTAATTGTGACCCGTTTAGCAACAGGAGCAAACGTTTCGTTATAGTCAATGCCTTCTTGTTGACGGTTACCAAGAACAACCAAACGCACCTTAGAGAGCTCAATCTGACCATCAGAGTTATATTTGATGCGAAAAACCCATTTAGAGCCAATAGCTCTACGACCAGCAGAGAGATCAACATATTCCCATGTGTTGCTGTATTGTAGGGAAGAAATTTCATTTTGCATAACTTTTTGCCATTTTGGGTTTGCAGCTGTTTCCCTGAAGGAGGTCGGTTCTTTTTCATGATAAACAAAGTTCATACAACAACATAGGCACGTGAAAGGTGTTCATATGATAAAGAATGCACAATGGAATACCGGTACCTGAATTTAAAGAGATAGAAGGTTGACCCGATCAAAGATCAAAGTGGCTTGCCTTTTGACAAACATAATCTCATAAAAGGGTTGATGGTTTGGTGATTCGGAACTGCGACGGGGAGGTGGATTTGTTGGGGTAGTGGTGACCGGTGGAGTTTTTGAGGTGATTGTTGGGGGGTCGGCAAGAGTTGTAGTAAGGTGTCCGCAAGAGGTACGGGCATGTAAGGGGAAATGGGTAGCGTGTCAGTAAGTGAGGGAGATAGGTTGGGGATAAGGCAGTGTTGTTGGGGGTAATGAGAGGAAGGGTATGCAGGAAAAGGATAGAGGGTGGGGTCTGTTGTTGTTTTCGCTGCGGGTGGAGCGGTGAGAGGGTCATCAACGATGGGGGAGTAAAGCAATTGGTTTCATGGGGAAATAAATTTGTTTTGAGGATAGGGCTAGGTGGATGTTAATCCATTTTAGAGAACATAAAAGTGGTCTCATAAAAACATGCATCACGTGTGATAAAATTATCCTGAGTATCTAGGTCTAACATTTTCCAACCTTTTTGAGAAGGTGAATAGCCTATGAAGACATACTTTCTACCCCGAGCTCTAAATTTGTCAACAGATCGAGAAATAATCAACCAATAAGAAAGAAAACCCAAAACCCAAAGATGGTCAATGAAAGGTGGGGACCCATGAAGAAGCTCGTAAGGTGTTTTGTAATTAAGTACAAGTGTAGGTGTGCGTTTGATAAGGTAACAAGCAGTGAAGACACATTCTCCCATAAGCGATATAGGTAATTGTCCTTGGAACATAAGGGCTCTAGCGACATTAAGGATACGACGATATTTCCGTTCTACCCTCCCATTTTGTTGTGGTGTATATGTACATGAAGTTTCTAGACGAATACCCTTGTCTTGAATGAAAAGATCAAACACAAAGGAGTTTCTTTGCCTTATAATTACGAAAGGTTTTGACACATGTACGGAATAGTCTCAACCATGACACACAAATTTTGAATTAAAGAGAGAGCTTCAACTTTTCCCTTCATACAAGTGTGCATTGTTAAAATGGTAATAAAGTAGGAAAAACCGGAAGTAGATTGGGTGCTATAGGGACTCCAAATATCTAAGTGAACTAATTCAAATAATGACGAAGCGTGATAATTGTTAATTGTAAAAGATGATCTATGTAGTTTGGTCAGGAGAGAGATGTCACATGGATAGGCGGTTTCGGTGTTGAAAATATGATCAAGGCGGTTATGATGGGTGGATGTGTCAACAATTGTAAGCCATGAAAGGGACGGAGAAACATTTATCATCCAGCGAGCTAGTAGATTCTATCACGAGCTTCACCCACTCCAATCACTATCCTCGAAGTACGGTCTTGTATAACCCAAATTTTATTAGTTATCATAAAAACACAATTAAAATCCGCTAAATCAAGGAAAGAAGATGCAATCAAGTCCTAAAACAAATAATACTCGAGGCAAGTGAGGAGAGTTATTGAGAAACAAGTTTCCTGCGTTTCCAGTTGAGACTAGAGCTCCATTAGAGAGTGTGATCCGGCACGTGGTTACCGTTGTGAGCGAGGAAAGTAGAGAACGCGCGACCTCCTTTCATATGAAAAGAGCCCCCGAATCAAGGGTCCAAAGAAGCAAAATAATACCCGAAGTAGTATCGTGGGTTGAAGGAGAACGGTAGGAGTTCAAAGCAGATAAGATGATATTTTAGTGTGTACCATCAATTGTAGAACCAATATATTTACGGTCTTGAGATGTTAAGGAACCAGAAGAGGCGATGCGGATTTAGCTTGTCCCGCCGCCCCAATAATTATGGCGGTCATGATATAGGCCAAAGTCTTCTATGATACTGGCGGAAAAAGTCTTTTCTGATAGTGGCGGGCAAAATCTTCTTTGATACTGGCGGACAAAGTCATTTCTGATACTTGAGGCCAAAGTTTTCTCTAAAACCAGCGGAGAAGTTCGTTTTTGATACCAACAACCAAAGTCATTTCTAATACCAATGGTCAAAATCGTTTTGATACCACGGGTTATTTTAGGGTTAGTGTTTTATTTGTGCCGGAAGTTGGCTTTGAGGAGAGTGCTCTAATACCGGCGGCCAAAGTTTTCTCAACCACTACCTCACTTCTTTTAATCAATGTTAAGAATAAACCACTTCATAGTCTAGCAACATGTTTTGAAGTCCTTGTAAATAAAGGGAAAACATTAATTATAAACCTTATAAAATCATCCTATCCATCGTCAGATTTCAAAACGGAAGCAGTTAGTGCTTCTGAAACCACTGCCACTTGCATCTCGACTAGAGGAACCGCTCTGAACCGATCTGAGTCGAACTTCCTGCAACCCTCGCCATTGGAACCGCCTCCAACTCGCCGTTGCCTCATATTCACAAGGTGCCTGAAGCCACTAACACCCGTCGAGTGCCATCCTTCGCTTGAAATCAACGCAGATCTGCAGTCGTGCCCCGCCTGATTGAAGCCATCAACACCGCCCCGACGGATTTAAGCCACCAGTTCTGCCGGATTGCAGCCCGCCTTCCTCTGGCCGACGCCCTAACTGGTTCGTTCTTCACCGGTCTTGCTCCCCTTCGAACTGTTCAGCATATTTCAATTTACATCGTTGTGAGCAAAAGTTAATCGTACCTAGCTCGGTGAGTTTCATTTTTCTGTGGTTATTGTTCAACATATTTGTACATTTTTGCTTTTGTTTTGGTTTGTGTTGCATCTAGTTCTGACCTGTGTGATGTTGTTAACAAACATTGTTGCTAATTGAGGCTTCTTGTTCAACAAATTTGCATCTAGTAAGCATATTTTTGGGCGCCTCCATTCTGAAGCATTGAGATTGTGACTTATGACACTATTATTTGGATAAGACAAACAATTATGTGGTTTTAAAGTACCTTCATACTTAATTGGAAGTATGTGGCTTAAAAGTAATGATTATACTTAGACTTGGAGGTACGTGGTTTTAAAGTACTAATTATACTTAATTGGAATCATGTGATGGACTTTGTACTTCGCATGAATAGGTTGACAGTCCTAATCAAATTCAAAAGCATTGATATCGTACAATATTAGAAATACATTGGCATATGTTGCAATGTTGCATATCTATAGAACACTTATGTAGTAGCTGACACTTATCGACCGATTCAAGAATTCAACTACAATTAATTAGAGATAGGTTTATAATATGCTTGGTACCATACTTTTTAATTGCATAAAAGGCCAAAGTTTTGAAATTTCACCAACCCCAAATATATGTAATTATCGAATTTGACACAACTTAATAAATACAAAATATTGCCTACATTTTTATAGTTATAATCGGGCTTATGTAACTCGATGGACTTGAACTTGTGTAAATGACGGACTTGTGTAAATGACGGACTTGTGTAAACGACGGACTTGTGTAAACGACGTACTTGTGTAAACTACGTACTTGCGTAAACTACGTACTTGCGTAAACTACGTACTTATGTATTAGAATTATGTAATTGAAATTGTGTATTAATATCGTATATCAACAAAAAAATACATGAAGTTCAATTAGTCCAGCTGGTATAAGGAAGGAAGGGAGGGATGGTCAATCATCCAAAGTTTGAACCTCACTAGCCACAGTATTGGTATTTTGGATTGGGTCCGGGCTTCTGTAACTGAGCGAGCCTTATTGAAATTGGGCTTTATTAAATTGATTGAGCTTGGACTCAATTAGATTAAAATTACCAATTAACCCTTTCAATTAATTTTTAATAATAATTAAAAGGGGCCTAGTTTGTTACATAATACGCAAAAGAGTCTTTTTGACATTGCAGTAGGCAAAAAAGGCCTAGTTAGCCGAATCACTCTTGGAAAAATGAATGCAATTAAAGATCATCAATAAAGGCAAAAAAAAATCATCGTCTCCGTGCTAAAGAATGTTATAGTTTTAATAATATATACATCCATAAAACTGTAGAACTACGTTGTGACACCTAGTTTAACGTTCGGAATTTTAGTTCCGTTTACGAAAGGCATTAGAAGTCTTGAGCAAGGGCTACCGCTCTTGCGGCTTAGAAGGCCCGCACCGCGTGTCCCGCAGGGGTGGTGACATGTTGAGCGAGAGTTATGTTCCTTTTCCATCCAACCTTTCGTCTTCTAACTCTTTTAATTCCGTCTCTTTATGAGAGGAGTGATTCATGGATGTTGTCTCTTGGTATCCCTCCCATTTATACAGGCTAACTACCTCTCCCTCATTTCTTTTCACGTTACTTCATTCTCTCCCTTCTTCTTCCTCATCTTCTTCACGTTATTCTCCACCTTTTGCTTCTCTCTTCTCTTGAGGCTGTCACACGGAGTTCGGAAAGCAAATACGTGTTTCAGGGTAAGTTCTTTCCTTCCCCTTCCTTCTTCTTCTTGCTACCTTGAATGAAAGGAATCCATGGATCTACCTAAAGGAGGTTCCTCTTGTGTTTGATTGTGTTGATGGCATAGTTAGACCGTGAAAGAGGGCTAATATCTTATGTTGGAGGCTAGGAGACGCTCACAACATCAAAGGAGGCAATAGAAAGGTTGCTGCACATCAAAGAATCGAAGAAGTCAACGTTTCTAGACTGCAGCAGCGGGGCAGATTCTGTGAGACGCGGAGGCAGCCTCTGTAACCCGTAGGGGCGGTTTTTGCACCAGTAAGCCTCTCATCTGTTGTTCCTTTCTTCCCTTTCCGCTTTTTTGATCTTGAACCATCTTAATAACATGTTAGGATGGCTTAACATAGGTGATATGGAATGCCAAGTAGTGGCTTGACCCTTAGGGTTATCTTGTGAGAGCTGAGGGTATGCTAGTTGTGTTATTGTGACATGATCTCTTAGGATTATGTGGATATCGGTTTGGGACTGAGTTGTTATATTAGAAGTCTTTGAGGCAATGGACTGGGAGTGTTGATCTATCTTGAGTTGTTGTTCTTGTGAGGATGTTGAGCCAAGAAGTCTAAGGACTTCTAGTTGACTAGAGTGATGTTGTTCTTGTGAGGATGTTGAGCCTAGAAGTCTAAGGACTTCTAGTTGACTAGAGTGATGTTGTTCTTGTAAGGATCTTGAGCCTAGAAGTCTAAGGACTTCTAGTTGACTAGAGTGTTGTTTGATCCGTGTGCCTTGTTTTGAACAGACGTTGCGTGTTTTCCATCGGGAGGTTGAGAGAGTTCGATCGGGTTTCGCTTTGAGAGTGGTAAGTCCACGGACTTACTTAGCTGACTTCTTTGTATTAGCGTATTGTGTTTTGGTGGTGTGTATTAGTTATATTAAACAACGAAACCGGAATAGGACGACTTTATATATTATGTAATTGGCCCAAGTGTATGATAACGGGCGGTGACATCATTGTCTAGCTCTTTCGAGAGCTAGGAGGTTCTCTACGACTAGACTAGACAGGTAGACGGTCAGATGCATTACTACCATTCCTTGCTGGCAAATGGGGACGGAGGCGAGGTTTGGGAATCCCTCGTGTCACACAATAAGTATCATTATTAAGGGATATGACTTAACCCAAAGACAATAAACTCACTTGAGTGTTGTATGTTGAATGTGTAAATTATGTGTTTATGTTCCTTTACCTTTATTCTAATGCATAGAATATTAAGCTAAAGATTTTATACCACTTGTAGATGCCTTGCAGGTTCGAGAGGCGGTCGAGTGATCCGGCGGTAGTGAGCAGCCGAGGTTCCGTACACTATAGGTGTACCACCCCGAATCCGCGGGACGCAGGATGCCACATTGAGCTAGGATCTCATGATGGATCCTGACCCTAGCCTGACAACAAGTTCATTAGATCTTACAACAAGTCACAGGTAGATTAAAACCCAATACATAAAGCTGCATAAGATACATCAAAAGGGTTATACAACAACAAAGCCGAGTACAAAACAACATCAATAAACATCTGATACAAAAGATCCCATATCCCACGCAACCCAAATGTATAAAAGTCCTCGGCTGGTCACACCACCTGGCTCACTCTGCAGTCTTCCTAACCTGCAGATCATCTAAAACACGGTATACACCGTTAGCTACAATAATGAATAAGCATGAAGGTAATAGCACAAACACACATCCACATCTTATATATGCAATGCCACACAAATTCATTTATTATCTTTTAATTACGTTATTCCATTAAGATTTCAACTTATTTTGTAACATGAGGAGCCTCAAGAACCTCATCCCTTCTAACGTAACACAGGGGTTTTGCATGGGGGTGATCATCACTCGCCCCCCCCCATGTGAGATCATCTTCATCGCACCTCCTCCTACCAGCAGGTGGAGACCGGTGGTCACGACCCGTTATAATACACCTGGGTCATTAAATGTAATAAATGGTCATCCTACTCCGGTTTAGGTTATAAATGCACAATCATATGAACGCACACAACCATTACAATTACACAAACCCACAATTGAACGCTAAGTAAGTCCTATGGACTTACTTGTAATACTCGTAACCAGTACCGCGTCACAGCTTCCCCTTGGGGAATTAATCAACGCCTACAATAGCAAGGCACACAACATCACATACTGCAAGGGTTAGGAGACTCATCTCCATAACCATAACCAACCTACAACCTCAATCTAAAACATCTAACTCATAACATGCTCATCAATGCCTAAGGCATAACCTCAACATGAACACAAGTGCCTAAGGCACATCTCTATCATGCAACTCATCATACTCATCCTAACCAAGCTAGCCTAGCCAACATCTAAGCCAAGGCCAAAGGAAAGGAAAGAAGGAGTCATACCAACAAGGTATGCCCTGAATGCACCAGCGGAAACAAAGGACGCAAGGGCTGAACCAGTGAGGCGCAGGGGCGGGCAGGCTCAGGCGCAGGGGCGGTTGTCTGTGTAGAATGTTGGTCTCGACTTCTCTTCGATCTTTCTCTTGACTCTCTTCACCTCTTTCTCACACAACAACATCACATATACATATATACACATGTATGAACATCAACACATCCAGGAAGGGATCCACGCAAGCTCAGCTTGTGATCCTAGGCTAAAGAAGGAAGAAAGAAGCAAGGAAGAAGAATGAATGAAGATGGAGATGGAAACCTTACCACAACAAACCCTAAGCAGAAAGGAAGAGCATCCAACACCTTCACAACCTCAACACACCAACAAAGACTCTCAGCATCAAACTCATTATCATCCAAGCTCAAAACCAAAACCAAGCTCTCAAAACTCTCTCACAAGATCAAAGGAAGATCAAAGAAGAGGAGATGAAGAAGAAGAGCGTACAAAGGGAGATGAAGCTGAAGAAGATGAGGGAAACCCTCATACAGAAGCAAAGGATGTCTTATAAAGGAAGCCAGCCACAAAGCACGGGTCAAAGGGTCAACGAAGGTGGATGCAACCACACAGAGCAGCAGGGGCGGAGACTGTGAGGCGCAGGGGCGCCTAGCCGCAGGTGCGGCCATCTGGGTCCGCAGGGGCGGTCGTCTGGGTCAGCCAAGATCAGATAAGGACTCCAAGGCTCCAAGGACTAAGACTCTTATAATAGGACGGGATCAATTATCTTTTATTTTCTTTATTTTAGACGTTGTCTTGTCGTTTGTTTTGAGAACTCGGCTGGAGTATGTTTTCGGTTGTATTTCAGATACTCGCGATGCATTAAAACTCTTTCCATTTGACTTTTATTTGTGCTGTGTTGTAAGGTCCGGCGAAGTTGTAGCCAGGCTAAGGGTCTGTACCCATTGTGAGGGCCTAACCCGTAGCATCCCGAGTCTATCAGATTTGGGGTGTTACAATATGGTATCAAAGATCTTATGAAAGGCCAAATAGACAAATAAACAGAACCTACAAGGGTTCTCAGTTTTCAAAACGAATTTCGTATTCAAACCATGAGTAGAGTCGGGCTGGGATAGAATGTACGGAACCACCACTACCTCAACGGATCTCGACAACATAGTTTATATGATTGTAAAGTTGTATATGTATTGTAGTTAAGTTTTGGACCTTCTAGTAGTATCAACCGTTTGTTAGAATTATTATATCCTCTTAACGATAGCATAGTCTTACGCATCGATTCCATCTTTACCAGATGGCACGTACGAGAGCGACAACATACGTGGGACGAGGAGGGGGTAGACCTCCCCTTCCTCCAGGAGCTCCGAGACGGGGACGTGTGGGTAGGCCTCCGGGAGTCCGAGGTCGAGAACGTGCCCCCACTGTGGACCCACCAGCTGCGGATGTCCCTGTTAAGGAGGTGGCTGAGAGCATTATCTATGAGGTTAGGGATGGGACCGTTGCTAGGTCCGGGGCACGGAGGTCAAGTTCAACGGATTCGGGCCGAGTATCGATCGGAGCATCGGAGTACCGAGAGTACGTCCAGCGAGTGGAGGAGGCATTTAGGACCGGAGGACCACCCCCAGCACCGCCGGTACTAGCTCGGTCTATAGAGGTTTCGCAGAGGGTGACTCAGGTGGTAGTTCCACCAGTAGTAGCTGCACCAGTGAGAGTGGTCGAGGGAGACCGAGTGAGAGACGAGTTGAGGGTGCCGAAGCCAGACTGTTGGTTGAAGACTTTCAACCAGCAGCGTGTACCCACGTTTGACGGGAATGTGGGATTAGAGGTGGAACACTGGATCAACCACGTATTATCCGCACTGGAGGCGATCCGTTTCCATGAGGGTTGTCAGGTAGAGTTAGTACATAACTTATTTAGGGATCATGTGTAGTTCTGGTGGAGGACTATTCGGAGTGGTGTCACTAGTTTCGAGTAGTTGTTGAGCCTGGTTCAGGAGACTTTTTTCCCTACCTCGTTGAGGAGAGATAGAGTGCAGGATTTCTTAGAGGCGGGATTTGAGGACGTCCCGATAGCTAAGATGATCAGGAGGTTTTGGGAAGAGTTTTCACTGCTGGGTCATACCGCACCACCAGTGGACCAGCACGTGTACCTGTTCTCCCGGAGACTGAGGGAGACTACACGCTCCTATTTGGCAGGATTTCGCTGTGATTCCTTGGCAGATTATCAAGACTGAACTTCAGCATTTGATAGAGACCAACCGGGTCCTAAGAGAGCCGCTCAATCTGGAGGGCCGGATAAGAGACAAAGGACGGGACTAGGCAGCGTAGGAACTGGCGCATCAGGTCATGGTCGTGGTCAGTTTCAGGGACGCCCTAGCTATCAGTCTGCCCCACCGACATCTACTAGGGGACGTCAGTGTTACAGTTGTGGAGAGTATGGCCATATTAGTAATGAGTGTAGGAAGCCGCCAGTGACTTGTTTTACTTGTGGCCAGTTGGGACATAGAGATACCTTCTGCCGATAGGGCAAAGTAACGTCGCAACAAGGGTCTTTGCCTGCTGGCACTTCAGGGGGTGGACAAAGACCGCCTCAGTATCAGGCTCGGGGTCAGCAACAACGATCCCCCGGCCATGCTTATTCTCAAAGACTAGAGGAACCTAGGCCAGGGTCTTCGAGTTGAGGAGTGCGGTCGAGCCAACAATACCCGTAGGTACAGGTATTATTATGATTCATGGTACTCTGGTCAGAGTAATTTTTGATACGGGTGCGACACACTCTTTTATATCTGATGATTGCATAGATAGGTTGGCCTTAGATACAGTAGAGGGGGAACCCTTCCTTATAGGGTTACCCGATGGGAGTAAGGTTTGTAGTACTCGAGAGATACACGGTTGCCCCATCCGCTTGGGAAACCGTGACTGGCTAGCTGATTTCCACGTCATGCACCTAGTGCATGAATAGGTCATATTAGGGATGGACTGGATGGACCACCATCGAGGTGTGCTGGAAATCAATAGGAGGACGGTGACGGTCACTACTGAGGCTGGTCAGGAGGAGATTTTCCGAGAATGGGATATCGGAAAGGTCGGTACGGTCATCAGCGCGGTCCAAGCCGCGAGACTGATCGGACAGGGATGCAAGGCCTTCTGGTGCTATGCCATGAAGGAAGAGACAAGGACATCCCTAGCAGAGACCCCCATAGCTTGTGAGTTTGAGGATGTCTTTGGTGAGCCACCCGGTCTTCCTCCGTAGAGGAGCGTAGACTTTGGGATTGAGTTGGACCCCGACACGAAGCCGATCTCCAAGGCCCCTTACCGTATGGCACCGGTTGAGATGCTGGAGCTGAAGAAGCAGATGGAGGAGCTAGTAGAGAGAGGATTCATTCGCCCCAATGTGTCTCCTTGGGGGTACCAGTCCTCTTCGTCAAGAAGAAGGACGGTTCGATGAGACTTTGTATCGACTACCAGGAATTGAACAAAGTCACCATCAAGAACAAGTATCCATTACCACGCATTGATGATGTGCAGGATCAATTACAGGGAGCCACCGTGTTTTCACGTATTGATTTGAGGTCAAGGTATCACTAGTTGAGGGTGAGAGAGGAGGACGTACCAAAGACGGCATTCCGGACCAGATATGGTCATTATGAGTTTGTCGTGATGCCATTCGGGATCACGAATGCTCCCTCCGTCTTCATGGAGTTGATGAACGGAATCTTCATCAACTTCTTGGACCAGTTTGTAGTGGTTTTCATCGATAACATCTTAGTATACTCCCGGAGTAGAGAGGAGCATGCAGGACACTTGAAGATTATATTGCGGGTCTTACAGGATAAAGAGCTTTACGCTAAGCTCTATAAGCGCGAGTTTTGGATGCCTTGACTTTCGCTCCTGTGTTAGAAAAGCCAGAGGGCGTTGAGGATTTTTTTGTTTACAGTGATGCATCCAAGCTAGGCTTGGGATGTGTTCTGATGCAAAGGGGTAAGGTCATTGCTTATGCGTCTCGACAGTTGAAGACGTACGAGGAGAATTACCCTACCCACGACCTTGAGCTAGCCGGAGTCATTCACGCATTGAAGATCTGGCGATATTATCTCTATGGGGCCACTTGTCACATCTTCACAGACCATAAGAGTCTGAAGTACATATTCACTCAACGAGAGTTGAATAACCGTTAGAGGAGATAGTTGGAGCTGATTAAGGACTTCGACTTGGAGATTCGGTATCACCCGGGGAACGCGAACGTGGTCGCCGATGCCCTTAGTAGGAGGACATCCCGAGAGGCGGCGATAACTAGATTGAAAGTTCAGGCACATGTAGTTGCAGAGAGACTTGATCTGGTTGGAGGTAGATATCCGGTTTCCGGATACTGACGCCCACTTGTCATCTTTAGAGGTTTCACCAGATCTGTCGGAGGAGATCCGGCAGAAAAAGGCAGGTTGTCCAGCACCGACGAGGATCCAGGATAGGATGTCCCGAGGAGAGGCACCACAGTTTACCGTGGGTGTAGACGGGATTTTGAGGCGTCAGAAGCACATATGTGTACCGTCAGATAGGGAGCTGAGACAACGGATATTGCAGGAGGCCCATTCTACACGTTACTTCGTACACCCGGGCGCGACTAAGATGTATCAAGATATCCAACGATCTTATTGGTGCGGTGGGCTTAAGCCCGACGTGGTGAGATACGTAGCCCAGTGCGCGACCTGTCAGCAGGTCAAGATTGAGCATCACAAGCCCGGAGGAGAGCTCGAACCACTTCCAGTTCCACAGTGGAAGTGGAGGAAATTTCTATGGATTTTGTTACCAGCCTGAGACCGAGTAGAGGCTTCGATGCGATATGGGTGGTGGTGGATCGGCTGACGAATACCGCACAATTTATTCCTATTAAGGAAACGTGGCCGGTGATTCGTTTAGCCGAGGAGTTCACCCGACAGATAGTGAGGCTCCACCGAGTGCCGAGGACGATCATATCAGAGAGGGATAGGCGTTTTACCTCGAGGTATTGGCAGCAGGTAAACGCCGCCCTAGGTACGAGCTTGTAGTTCACTACAGCGTATCATCCTCAAACGGACGGTCAGTCAGAGAGGACTATACAGATTCTTGAGGATATGTTGAGAGTTTGTGTACTTGATTGGGGACAGGTAT
The DNA here is from genome assembly GCA_033239125.1 of Fagopyrum homotropicum. Taxonomy (NCBI): domain Eukaryota; kingdom Viridiplantae; phylum Streptophyta; class Magnoliopsida; order Caryophyllales; family Polygonaceae; genus Fagopyrum; species Fagopyrum homotropicum. The sequence continues at coordinate 134,152,753 of BSWB01000007.1, read as the reverse complement.
GGCCTGACCACCTTCCTTTGGTAGAATTCTCGTACAAAAACAGTTGGCATGCGATGATTGGGATGGCTCCTTACGAGGCGTTGTATGGACGGAGATGTCATACACCCTTGTGTTGGGATGAGCCGGGGAGGATGAGTGGGGTAGCACCCGAGCAGGTACATCATGATATGGCTCGAGTAGCATTGATCCGAGAGCGGATGCTAGCCGCATAGAGTCATCAGAGGTCTTATGCTGATAAGAGGCGCAAGCCTCTAGAGTTTAGAGTGGGAGCACAGGTCTGGTTGAGGGTGTCTCCAACGTGAGGTGTCCAACGCTTCGGTATTAAGAGGAAGTTGAGTCCCGATATGTCAGACCATTTGAGATCCTAGAGCGGATGGGAGAGGTGACTTACATATTGGCGTTGCCACCGCAGTTAGGGGGAGTCCACCTAGTATTTCATGTGTCTCAGCTGAGAGAGTACATTCATGACCCGAGACACATAGTTAGTCATGACGACCTGGTGGTTGAGCTAGACCACACGTTTGCAGAGCATCATATAGCTGTTTTGGAGAGGAGTACGAGACGCCTTCGGTCGAAGGTGATACCCATGATGAGAGTGCAGTGATCGAGACGAGGAGTCGATGAGGCTACTTGAGAGACAGATGATAGTATCCAGCGGAACTATGCAGAGTTTTATGCGGGTCTAGAGACGTCTATAGGATTGTCGGGTTAGTTCTAAATCCCTCCTTATTGTTTTAAGTGATTATGTGTATGGTATGATATATATGTTTGTGTGCGACCCTTAGGCGGTCTTGATGTGGTAACGTGTTTAGGCATGTAGATTGTGTAGGTCTTATGATCACGGTTAGTATTCATTAAGTTTCAGGACAAAAATTATTTTGAGGGGGATCTGATGTAACGCCCGAAATTTTAGTTCCGTTTACGAGAGGCGTTAGAAACCTTGAGCAAGGGCTACCGCCCTTGCGGCTTAGAAGGCCCACACCCGCGACCGTCTGCGACCGCGGCTTGGACGTCCCGCGGGGGCGGTGACACGTTGAGCGAGATTTATGTTCCTTTTCCGTCCAACCTTTCATCTTTTAACTCTTTTAATTCCGTCTCTTAATGAGAGTAGTGATTCATGGTTGTTGTCTCTTGGCATCCCTCCCATTTATGCACCCTAACTCCCTCTCCCTCACCCTCATTTCTTTTCACGTTACTTCGCTCTCTCCCTTCTTCTTCCTCATCTCCTTCACGTTATTCTCCACCTTTTGCTTCCTCTTGAGACTGTCACACGGATTTCGGACTGCAAAGACGTGATCCAAGGTATGTTCTTTCCTTCCCCTTCCTTCCTTCTTCGTCCTTCTTCTTCTTGCTACCTTGAATGGAAGGAATCCATGGATCTACCTAAAGGAGGTTCCTCTTGTTTTTGATTGTGTTGATGGAGTACTTAGACCGTGGAGGAGGGCTAACATATTATGTTGGAGGCTAGGAGACGTTCACAACATCAAAGGAGGCAATAGAAAGGCTGCTGCACATCAAAGAACCGAAGAAGTCGACGTTTCTAGACTGCAGCCGCGGGGGCAGATCTTGTGAGCCGCGGGATGGATCCTGTGAGCCGCGGGGGAGGCCTCTGCAACCCACAGGGGCGGACTCTGGGTCCTGCACACCGCAGGGGCGGCGTCTTGACACCGCAGGGGCGGTTTTTGCACTAGTAAGCCTCCAATCTCTTGTTCCTTTCTTCCCTTTCTGCTTTCTTGATCTTGAACCATCTTATTAGCATGTTAGGATGGCTTAACATAGTTGATATGGAATGCCAAGTAGTGGCTTGACCCTTAGGGTTATCTTGTGAGAGTTGAGGGTATGCTAGTTGTGTTATTATGGCATGATCTCTTATGATTGTGAGGATATCGGTTTGGGACTGAGTTGTTATATTGGAAGCCTTTGAGGTAGTGGACTGAGAGTGTTGATCTATCTTGAGTTATTGTTCTTGTGAGGATGTTGAGCCTAGAATTCTAAGGACTTCTAGTTGACTAGAGTGATGTTGAGCCTAGAAGTCTAAGGACTTCTAGTTGACTAGAGTGATGTTGTTCTTTGTTCGCTCCAAACGGTGTGTGCAAGCTTTAAATTTATAACCCTAGACGTAAGCTTAAAACAAGGATGCGAACCCGCAGTGTACGGGTCAATCGTAGTAAAAAGCAAGGAATTCCAGGGGTCGATCACAGGGACTTGGTGAAACAAAGTCCAATTACGGTATGCTTATGTAAATACTAACCACAAAGCAATTAAAACAATCAAAGATGATATAGAAGTCAATAAAGAAAACATGCAATTCTAGGGATTAAAGCATCTAGTTGTGGTTCCAACTCAAGATCTAAAGATAAGCGGACAAAGCTGAGGTTTTTGCATAGGGAAGGTGTTACTAAAGTGGAATAGATCACCGGGTAAGTCTCACTACTCACTAATCCAAAACCGTAACTCCTATTACCGGGTAAGTCTCAAGGAATTAAGATAAAGAACTATAACCTCAAACTAACACACCATCTAAGGGAATAGAATCAACCTTTACCGGGTAAGTCTCAGGCTAACTCACAAAGATGGGATGGAAGCACACTCAAACCCCAATAAAGGATAAACCTTTATTACCTACACTTATGATCTTAGGTAAACAAACTAAGGAATTACCGGGTAAGTCTCATCCTAAGCTTGCATTGAACCAGGAAAGGTGTAATAAGAATAGGATTTGGCAAACTCTAACACTTAACTCTCAGTTTCGGATCAGATAAGTCACCTCGGTCAGCCAAGTTCCACCCCGGCCGAGATGTTCATCGACTGAGCGAGATGCTTAGGGTTAAGGTTAAAGACTCGAACTTTCAGGGTCCTACTATGATTAAGATCATTCTATCATTGTTTTTCCCACAACCTTTAGCCAATCACCCTAGAATCACACAAAGAGATTAGCCACTCATCATCATGAAAGTATTAATCAAATATATGGGAAGAAGGTGAATATTTGAACAAGAAGAATTTAATGAAAAGACTTCAATAACTGAATCAAATATCACAACAAAGCGTTCTTTGGATAGAAATCCAACAAGATAAGACAACAATGAAGGGAATCTAAGATGATCTTACAAAAACCCTTCAAAAGCTATAGCCTTCAATCTTCCTTCAACCTTCAAAAAGGTTCTTCGAATCTCCCAACTGGAGTATGGCCGCAGCGATGTAGTAGGTGTAAAGCAAGGTGATAACGGATCTATAAGCACGATCTTGCGCTGATAGCGGGTGTCGGATTTGTGGGAAATCCGACCCTTTTTATAGGAAAATAACTCTCCAAAGATAAGATATCTTAGAAAGATCTCTTCCCATAAAAATAGGTAAAATATATGATCTAGCATATCTTCTTCCTTCCAGGAGCCAAGCCCAAAAATATAAGATCTCTTTCCAAAGATAAAAGATCTCAGCCAAGAATAAAATATTCCCGCCGCGTCCCAGGTGTTCGCCTCGGTCGAGTCGACTTCTCTGGATCACCTCGGTCGAGGTGAATCTGTGGTCAACCGAGGTGAGTCACAACCGAAAGTGAAATCTCTTAAATCTGGTCCAAAGTGAATCTCTAATCCATGGCTATGCTTCCTGGATGGTTCCTTATGTTCCTGAATGTAGCTCCAATGACTCCATAGCTCCTTTTGCTCCTTTTTGATGCAAAACGTGCCATTTTACCTACGATTACAACAAAACCAGGTGTAGACCTCGATTCCCGCAAAGGTAGATGAAATGGTAATATAATCACATATAATACATACAAACATGCAGATTATTGAAGATAAAACGTCCAAACAAACCCCAAAATATAGACTATAATTCATGCTATCAAAATACCCCATACTTAGCCCTTGCTTGTCCCCAAGCAAGTTTCGCATATAAAAGACAAGATAGAATGGATTAATAGTCAAGAAAATCGATGAAAAGTCTTCCAAAACGTTTTTATAGTGTGCAATAATCAAAGATCACTCTAAGAGAATACTTCATGGAATTTAAAATCAATGTATGATCAGAACATTTTATAAGTATAAGATAGTTGTTCATCTTTGCATAAAATCATAGAATGCATAATAAGTCATAATTATCGAAATTAATCATGTATAATCCAGTTTAAACCGCTAATTCAATCAACAAGCTCGAGGTCTCAAGGGCTTCCCAAAAGAAAGGTCAAGAAACGTGTACGGTAGGGATGTTTGTAAGGTAATGTGGTGCTAGAATCCGGGAAAAGGATATACTTCACTTTCACTTTGACTTGCAACATCTTCCACCAATAAGCTTTGCTTATTTCACACTTTTTCTTTTTACTTTACTTTTTGGGATGCATGGACAGAGGTGCACAATAACCGAAGCCTAGGAAATCAGCAATCATCAGTTTCTTGAGATGCATCAAACCGTTGATGCACATACCATGACCCGTTAGGAATATCGCTCAATCCGACTTTGGCAAGACACAAATACCCGGCTATGTGAATGGTGCCGAGTTACTCATCTTCATGATTGACTTCCCCAAACCTATTATTACTTTCTAACACTTTCACTTCCAGCCAACTTCTCAATTTTAACTTCACTTTCTTTCACCGCTTCGCTTGCTTCCAAATTCCCGGATAGGTAAAGGGAGGCAAAATGTATATGAGGGGCTAAGCATGATTAAGAAGAAGAAGAGAGAAGAATGAATTGCCTTGGTCTTTCCAGGAAGAAAGTGAGAGAACTTATCTTGCGGTATCAACCTTCAAATTCAACATAATTTGGATAAAAACAAAGTATTAAACATGTCAATAATTTCAAACAAAGCATTTAGCAACTTAAACATATTATAAAACCTTTCAAACACATAAAGATTTCAAAACCAGTCAGTAATCAAAGTCTTCACTGAGATCATATCTAGATAAGGAGCACAAAAATCGTTTCGAAAACTCTTAGTTAACACACCTCGGTCGAGGTGTTCTTAGGTCAACCGAGGTGAAACACCTCGTTCGGCCAGAACTCCACCGGTCGAGGTCAAAATTTTTTTTTTTAAAACCAGTTTTCTTTCAGTTTCGACGTTTTTCTCAATCAAATAACCTGTATGTATGCATGCAGTCTCAGATAAACACATAGATGCAAAAGTGAAGCATAAATATGAATAAATATCCGGTCAAATAAAGTCATACATCACATAAGTCAAATACATCAATAAACACCCCATAATTAGGACACACTGTCCCAGTGGGTCAAAATAAGTCTAAGGAATAAAATACTCACCGGATAATAAGCCGAACTGCATAAAAATAAGAAAGAAAATCCTGCAGCTCTCAATAATCCTGATCCGGTGGTGGTGGTGGTGGTGGTGGTGGTGGCACATATGGATACTGGGATGGGTCAAATGGATAACCCATAGCCTGCTGAAACTAGATCTCCATCATCCTGTGCTGATAGTGCTGTCTCTCGAGCATCTGATGAGTCCAGCTGTCAATCTATCGGTGCTGGGCAGCAAATCTCTCATGCATGTCCACAGTGAGGGCAACATAAGAGTCTATCATCTGATCCATCAGATCATCGATCCGACGATGAGCCTCTGGATCTCTGTGTCGGCGTGCTCTACGCCTAGCAGGTCTCAATGGTGATGCAGTAGGTGCAGGCTCAACCTCAGTGTCATCGTCCAGATCTATGACCGGCGCACTGGGTCCAGCAGTATCCGTCCTTGTATCCATCGGGACTCCATCATCCCTGTCATCAGCAGTCTCCTCATCATCTACCTCCTCCTCAGCTGGGGCAGCTGCTGCCTCTCTATAATCCTCCATCAGTGGGGCCCAAGCGGTCTGCCAATAATGAGGGTCGTAAACTGTAAACTGGGCAGACCACCTGATCCCCTGCGGTGCAGTCAGCTCCCATGACATAGCCACGTATGGTGTAGTCAGTCCTCGGGAAACCAGAATCCGCCGAGTGATCATCTCCTGCAGCCCAAGCGGCTTGGCAGCCACCACCATAGTGCAAGCGCTGAGATCCATGTCCTGGTAGCTGGCGATGTGGGTCACAATCCCTCTGCATCAGATGTCCCCCTTCGCCTTGACCTTGATCCTGTGCAGATCCTCTGCCAGCATCAAGCCAAAGTCGGGGATCCCTCCTGTCACCATGCAGTATAGGCTGAACAGCTCCCCCTGTCGGACCTTCTGAGGCGTCTCAGTACGCGCCAGAAGTGTCTCACTGAAGATGCGGTGAGCTAACCTAAAGGCTAAGTGAAAGATGACCTTCTCCCTGGAATCTCCAGGGCGCCATCTGTCTGCGTGCTCAGCAATATGGGCAATCTGTCCCCAAAACTCCCTAGCTACAGATCGGGACGGGAAGTCAACGGCTGTCGGGGTAGGGAAACCAAAAATATCCCTCCAATACTCTAGTGGAACTATGAAGTTCCGGTTCATCAACCGGTACTTCACAGATCGCTCTGTGGGGAGGTAGGTGAAGGAGCTAACGAACTCTAGGGTGGGCTCCAAATAGGCTGGGGCTCGGATCTCAGTAAACTGATCTAGCCCTACTGTAGATATCATCCGTCTAAGGTCTCCATCCACATAGAGACAGTCAAAAGCAGACACGCCCAGGAAGCGAGGTGCAATCACTGGACGGCCGGAAATACGCTCATAATCGACCCGGTGTCGCTCGTGGATCACCGGACGATAGGGTCGGGAAGAAGAGGAAGAAGGGAAAGGAGAGGATCTATCCCTAAGGGCAAGGCGTCTGTCGGAACTCATTTTCAAATCTGTCACTGTCAGGTCACCTCGGTCGCCTGACAACACTCAAAAATCACCTCGGCCGAGGCACAACTCGTCTAGACTGAGGCGAAAAACTGGATTCTAATTTCTTCAGAAAATTCAGTTCTTTTCCCCCAAAATCACTACAACTGCTTCCTATGGGGTACTTAATCCTTTTCTCAGCAAATGCAAGGGCAACCAAAGCCCAAATCGAAGCGAAATCATCGAGTTAGGGTTTCGGTTTTGTTTTACCTCGTTCGGCCGAATCGGTTCGATTTCTTCGTAGATCGACGATGCACTGGGATCCTCTATGCCTTAATCGCAGTTTGGAAGCGAAAATCTTCGAAAATGAGCGAGAATCGAAGAAGCGAGGTGAGGTATAGCGCCGCGGTCGAGGGAGGGTAAAATGGAAGAGAGAGAAAATTAATCCCCCTTTTATACCCTTTCTGGAACTACTGTCACCTCGGTTGAGATGGTCTCGACTGGACCGAGGTGGTACGGACCGAGGTGGTTCTTCAGAAACCCTAGTCGCCTCGGTTGCTCAAGAATCATCTCGGTCGAGGTGCTCTGATAACAACCGAGATGCCTCAGTCAAACTTCGTCTTCTCAAATTCTCGATCTTCCGTCCTTCCAGTTATACTCCTTCCTTAGATGTCACCTGTTATCTGTCTAGAACGCCAAAAACAAAACAAAGCAAAGCAAAAGCAAAAACTATCTAAGCTAGACTAGAAAAAGGGAAAAGAAAGCAATACCTTGGGTTGCCTCCCAAGAAGCGCTTGGTTTAAGGTCGCTAGCTGGACCATGATGCGTCTCAAACGAGGTATATTGGTGCAACCTCCTCAACCGGAGTTTCCGGTTTGTACTTCTTAAGTCTATGACCGTTGACCTTGAAGTTTCCGCTCGTTTCGCCCCATATCTCAACTGCACCATGAGGAAAAACATGTTTCACAACATAAGGTCCGGTCCATCTAGATTTTAACTTACCTGGAAAGAGGCGGAGGCCGGAGTTGAAGAGTAGAACTAAATCTCCTTCGTTAAGCTCCTTTGGGACGATACGCTTGTCATGCCATCTCTTCGTCCTCTCCTTATAGATTTTGGCATTCTCATAAGCGTTCAAACGCAGCTCCTCTAGCTCGTTGATTTCCAATAGCCGCTTCTCGCTGGCCTCCTTAATGTCGAAGTTCAACCATTTGATCGCCCAATATGCTTTGTGTTCTAATTCAACGGGCAAATGGCAAGACTTCCCATATACCAAATTAAAAGGGGTGGTACCTATGGGAGTCTTAAATGCGGTCCTGTACGCCCAAAGAGCATCGTCCAATTTCATGGACCAATCCTTCCTCGTCCTAGAGACGGTCTTCTCCAAAATTGCTTTGATTTCTCTATTCGAGATCTCGACCTGTCCACTAGTTTGAGGGTGATAAGGGGTTGATACCTTGTGGGTTACCCCATACTTCGACAGAAGTGCTTTAAACTTCCGGTTGATGAAATGCGTTCCTCCATCGCTGATGATGATGCGTGGAGTTCTAAACCGTGGAAAGATAGTTCTGTTTAAGAACTTCACAACCACCTTGGCGTCGTTAGTGGGAGAAGTGTTCGCTCCAAACGGTGTGTGCAAGCTTTAAATTTATAACCCTAGACTTAAGCTTAAAACAAGGATGCGAACCCGCAGTGTACGGGTCAATCGTAGTAAAAAGCAAGAAAATTCCAGGGGTCGATCACAGGGACTCGGTGAAACAAAGTCAATAACGGTAAGCTTCGTGAATATTAACCACAAGAGCAATTAACACAATCAAAGATGAATAAGAAGTCAATAAAGCAAACATGCAATTCTAGGGATTAAAGCATCTAGTTGTGGTTCCAACTCAAGATCTATAGATAAGCGGACAAAGCTGAGATTTTTGCGTGGGGAAGGTGTTACTAAAGTGGAATAGATCACCGGGTAAGTCTCACTACTCACTAATCCTAAACCGTAACTCCTATTACCGGGTAAGTCTCTAGGAATCAAGATAAAGAACTATTACCTCAAACTAACACCATCTAAGGGAATAGAATCAACCTTTACCGGGTAAGTCTCAGGCTAACTCACAAAGATGGGATGGAAGCACACTCAAACCCCAATAAAGGATAAACCTTTATTACCTACACTTATGATCGTTGATATACAAACTAAGGAATTACCGGGTAAGTCTCATCCTAAGCTTGCTTTGAACCAGGGAAGGTGTAATAAGAATAGGATTTGGCAAACTCTAACACTTAACTCTCAGTTATGGATCAGATAAGTCACCTCGGTCAGCCAGTTTCCACCCCGGCCGAGATGTTCATCGACTGAGCGAGATGCTTAGGGTTAATGATAAAGACTCGAACTTTTAGGATCCTACTGGAATCTAAGATTATTCTATCATTGTTTTTCCCACAACCTTCAGCCAATCACCCTAGAATCACACAAGGAAATTAGCCACTCATCATCATTATGAAAGTATTAAAGTATATGGGAAGAAAGTGAATATTTGAACAAGAAGAATTTAATGAAAAAATTTCAATAACTGAATCAAATATCACAACAAAAGCGTTCCTTGGATAGCAATCCAACAAGACAAGACAACAAGTGAGGGAATTGAAGACAATCTTACAAAACCCTCCAAAAAGCTATAAAAGCTATAGACTTCAATCTTCCTTCAACCTTCAAAAAGGTTATTCGAATCTCTCCCAACTGGAGTAGGCTGCTGCTGCTGCGTGATTTTTCGGTGTAAGCGGGATCCTATGCGAGATGTTGGATTTGTGGAAATCCAACCCTTTTTATAGGAAAATAACCCTCCAAAGATAAAATATCTTAAAAAGATATTTTCCCATAAAAATAGGTAAAATATATGATTCTGCATATCTCCTTCCTTCTAGGAGCCAAGCCCAAAAATATAAGATCACTTTCCAATTTTAAAAGATCTCAGCCAAGAATAAAATATTCTCGCCACGTCCTAGGTGTTCGCCTCGGTCGAGTCGGCGTCTCTGGATCACCTCGGTCGAGATGAATCTCTGGTCAACCGAGGTGAGTCACAACTGAATGTGAAATCTCTCAAAACTGGTCCAAAGTAAATCTTTAATCCATGGCTATGCTCCCTGGATGTAGCTCCACATGACTCACGACTCCTTTTGCTCCTTTTTGATGCGAAACGTGCCATTTTACCTACGATTACAACAAAACTAGGTGTAGACCTCGATTCTCGCAAAGGTAGATGAAATGGTAGTAAAATCACATAATATACATACAAACATGCAGATTATGAAAGATAAAAACGTCCAAACAAACCCCAAAATATAGACTATAATTCATGCTATCAAAATACCCCATACTTAGCCCTTGCTTGTCCCCAAGCAAGTTCCTCATATAGAAGTCAAGATAGAATGGATTATAAGTCATGAAAATCAATGAAAAAGTCTTTCAAAAACATTTTATGGTGTGCAACTATCATAGATCACTCTAAGAGAATACTTCATGGAATTTAAAAACTCAATACGCTCAAAACATTTTATTAATATAGGAAAGTCGTTCATCTTTGCATAAAATCATAGAATGCATAATAAATCATAATTATCAAAATTAATCATGTATAATCCAGTTTAAACCGCTAAGTCAATCAACAAGCTCAAGGTCTCAAGGGCTTCCCAAAAGAAAGGTCAAGAAACGTGTAGGGTCGGGATGTATGTAAGGTAATGTGGTGCTAGAATCCGGGAAAAGGATGAACTTAACTTTCACTTTGACTTGCAACATCTTCCACCAATAAGCTTTGCTTATTTCACACTTTTTTTCTTTTTTACTTTACTTTTTGGGATGCATGGACAGAGGTGCACAATAACCGAAGCCTAAGAAATCTGCAATCATCAATTTCTCGAGATGCATCAAACCCTTGATGCACATACCATGACCCGTTAAGAATATCACTCAATCCAACTTTGGCAAGACACAAACACCCGGCTATGTGAATGGTGCCGAGTTACTCATCTTCATGATTGACTTCCCCAAACCTATTATTGCTTTCTAACACTTTCACTTCCAGCCACTTCTCAACTTCAACTCCACTTGCTTTCACCACTTCGCTTGCTTCCAAATTCCCGGATAGGTAAAAGGAGGCAAAATGTATATGAGGGGCTAAGCATGATCAAGAAGAAGAAGAAGAAGAGAATGAATTGCCTTGGTCTTTCCAAGAAGAAAGTGAGAGAACTTAACCTGCGGTGTCAACCTTCAAATTCAACATAATTTGGATAAAAACAAAGTATTAAACATGCTAATAATTTCAAACAAAGCATTTAGCAACTTAAACATATTATAAAACCTTTCAAACACATAAAGAATTTAAAACCAGTCAGTAAACAAGATCTTCACTGAGATCATATCCAGATAAGTAACACAAAAATCGTTTTCGAAAACTCTCAGTTAGCCCACCTCGGTCGAGGTGTTCTTGGTTCAACCGAGGTGAAGCACCTCGTTTGGCCAGAACTGACTCGGTCGAGGTCAAAAATTTTTTTTTAAAAACCATTTTATTTCAGTTTCGACGTTTTTCTCAATCAAATAACCTGTAGGTATGCATGTAATAATCAGATAATCATATAAATGCAGAAGTGAAGCATAAATAAAATATCCGATGAAATAGAATGTCATACATCAAAAGTAGTCAAATAACATCAAGTAGTCAAATAAGTACAAACACCCCATACTTGGAACACACTGTCCCAGTGGGTCAAATAAAAGTCTGAAAATGAGAGTACTCACCGGATAAATAGCTGAACTGCATAAAAAATATAATAAGAAAATCCTGCAGCTCCTCAATAGTCTCGATCCGGTGGTGGTGGTGGTGGTACGTACGGATACTGAGTCGGATCGAAAGGATAGCCCATGACACGCTCGAACTGAAGCTGGGCCATGATGTGCTGATAGTGCTGCCGCTCCTGCATCTCGCGGATATCCAGCGATAATGCAGCATATGAGTTAATAACCTGATCCGTTAGGTCATCGATCCGTCTGTGAGCAGCTCGATCTCTCACTCCATGCCTCCTGCGTCTAGCAGGTCTGACTGGAGAAGTCTCAGCTGGTGCAGGCTCCGTCTCCTCCTCATCATCCAAGTCGATGATCGGTGGCGCGCTCGTACCTACAGTATCCGTCCCTGTATCCATCGGGACTCCACCATCTCTCTCATCTACCGTCTCCTCGTCGTCGTCATCCTCCTCCTCCTCAGCCGGAGGAGCTGCTGCCTCTCTATGATCCTCCATCAGTGGAGCCCAAGCTGTCTGCCAGTAGTGCGGATCGAAAACTGTGAACTGAGCAGACCACCGGATCCCCTGTGGTGCAGTCCGCTCCCAAGGCATAGCAACAAATGGAGTGGTCAAACCACGGGGAACCAAAATCCTCCGTGTGATCATCTCCTGTAATCCAAGCGGCTTCGGAGCCGCCACCATCGTACATACACTGAGGTCCATCCCGTGATAAGCAGCAATATGGGTGACTAGACCTCCGCAACAAATGTCTCCCTTCGCCTTGGCCTTGATCCTGTGCAGGTCCTCTGCCAAGATCAAGCCAAAGTCTGGGAAACCCCCTGTGACCATAAAGTAGAGGCTGAAGAGCTCGCCCTGTCGGATCTTTTGGGGCGTCTCAGTACGCGCCAGAAGTGTCTCGCTGAATATCCTATGGGCTAATCTGAAGGCCGGGTGGAAGATGACCTTCTCCCTGGAATCTTCAGGGCGCCATCTGTCTGCATGCTTGGTAATATGGGCAATCTGCCCCCAGAACTCCCTAGCTACGGATCGGGAGGGGAAGTCGGTGGCGGTGGGCTCAGAAAAGCCGAAAATCTCTCGCCAAATCTCTAAAGGAACTATGAAGTTCCGGTTCATCAACCGGTACTTCACAGACCGGTCTGTGGGGAGGTAGGAGAAGGAGCTAACAAACTCTAAGGTCGGCTCCAAATAAGTTGGGGCTCGGATCTCAGTAAACTGATCCAGCCCTACAGTGGTAATCATCTTCCTAAGGTCAGCATCTAACCCTAGGCAATCGAAAGTTGACACGTCCAGAAAACGTGGTGCGATAACTGGACGGCTAGCTATGCGCTCATAGTCTACCCGGCATCTCTCGTGGATAACCGGGCGGTAAGGACAGGAAGAAGAGGAAGAAGGGGAGGGTGAGGATCTGTCTCTGAGGGCTAGGCGACGATCGGAACTCATTTTCACTCAACACTGTCAGAACACCTCGGTCACTGACAAGACTCAGAAATCACCTCGGTCGAGATGCAGTTCGACCGGACCGAGGCGCAGCAGTTACGATTCCAATTCTCAGAAATTCAGTTCTTTTCCCCCAAAAATCACTACAATTGCTTCCTAAGGGGTACTTAAGCCTTTTCTCAGCAGAATCAGGGGCAACCAAAGCCCAAATCGAAGCGAATGAACGAGTTAGGGTTTCGACTATTTTTACCTCGTTTCGGTCGATTCGTTCGATTTCTTTGCAGATCTGTTGTTGCAATCGGTTCCTCTACCCTTCAATCTCAGTTTAGAAGTGGAAATCTTCGAAAATGAGCAAGATCTGAGAAGGCGAGGTGGGAAGGGCGCCGCGGTCGAGTTGGGTAAGGTAAAAAGTGAAAAATAAAATTTTCCCCTTTTTATACTGTTCCTGGATCTGATGTCACCTCGGTCGAGATGGTCTCGACTGGACCGAGGTGGTACGGACCGAGGTGGTTCTGCAGAAAACCCTAGTCACCTCGGTTGCTCAAGAATCAACTCGGTCGAGGTGCTCTGACAGTGACCGAGATGCTTCTATCTTCTCAAAGTCTCGAACTTCTGTCCTTCCAGTTATGCTCCTTCCTTAGATATTCCCTGTTGTCTGTCCAGAACGCCAAAAACAAAGCAAAGAAAAACAAAAACAAAAACTATCTAAGCTAGACTAGAAAACGGGAAAAGAAAGCAATACCTTGGGTTGCCTCCCAAGAAGCGCTTGGTTTAAGGTCGCTAGCTGGACCATGATGTGTCTCAAATGAGGTATATTGGTGCAACCTCCTCAACCGGCGTTTCCGGCTGGTATTTCTTAAGTCTATGACCGTTGACCTTGAAGCTTCCGCTAGTTTCGCTCCATATCTCAACTGCACCATGAGGGAAAACATGTTTCACAACATAAGGTCCGGTCCATCTAGATTTCAACTTACCTGGAAAAAGGCGGAGGCGGGAGTTGAAGAGTAGGACTAAGTCTCCTTCGTTAAGCTCCTTTGGGACGATACGCTTGTCATGCCATCTCTTCGTCCTTTCCTTGTAGATTTTGGCATTCTCATAAGCGTTCAAACGCAGCTCCTCTAGCTCGTTGAGTTCCAATAGTTGCTTCTCACCAGCCTCCTTGATGTCGAAATTCAACCATTTGATTGCCCAATACGCCTTGTGTTCCAATTCAACGGGCAAATGGCAAGACTTCCCATATACCAAATTATAAGGAGTGGTTCCTATGGGAGTCTTGAATGCGGTCCTGTACGCCCAAAGAGCATCGTCCAACTTCATGGACCAATCCTTCCTCGTTCTAGAGACGGTCTTCTCCAAAATTGCCTTGATTTCTCTATTTGAGATCTCGACCTGTCCACTAGTTTGAGGGTGATAAGCAGTTGATACCTTGTGGGTTACCCCATACTTCGATAGAAGTGCTTTGAACTTCCGGTTGATGAAATGCGTTCCTCCATCGCTAATGATGATACGTGGAGTTCCAAATCGTGGAAAGATAGTTCTATTCAAGAACTTCACAACCACCTTGGCGTCGTTAGTGGGAGAAGCAATGGCTTCAACCCATCTAGAAACATAGTCAACCGCAAGAAGGATATAGAGGTTTCCTCCGGAGGATGGGAAAGGTCCCATGAAGTCAATCCCCCATACATCGAAGATTTCCACTTCTTGGATGTTGTTAAGTGGCATCTCGTTCCTCCTTGACAAGTTCCCTGTTCTTTGGCATGCATCGCAAGAGACAACAAAAGCTTGTACATCTTTAAATAATCTAGGCCAAAAGAAACCAGAACGTAATACCTTAGCCCATGTTTTATCGATGCTAGCATGTCCTCCACAAGGGAGTGAATGGCAATGCCGTATAACGCTATTAACTTCGTCTTCTGGAATGCATCTTCGAAGCATCCCATCCGGTCCGCGCTTGAATAGCAGCGGCTCATCCCAGTAGTAATGTCGTACTTCCTTGAAGAATCTCTTCTTTTGAGAGTACGTCAATCCGGGCGGTATCTCTTGGCAAACAAGATAATTCACAATATCAACATACCAAGGTCCGTTCTTATCAGAAAGTTGGTGGATAGAATGTTCCACCAACTGAGGATGAATGTCAGAGAAGTGAGTAAGAAGATTATTATTCTCAGTAGTCTCAGTTGACATCATCTCGCCATCGATCTCGGTCGAGGTGAAGAGGCGTTGACCGAGATGTTCTTCAGTCGCCTCGCTCAGTCCAGAAAGTGCCTCGGTCGAGGTGCTGCTGCTGGAACCGAGACTGGAGATCTTCGTCTCCTGGATTAGCTTCTTAGTTTTAGCTCCTGGATCCTCTTCCAGTGCCTTCAAGCTCCGTATATCTGCATCACATCGTAGATGTTGAAGATATCATCATTTAGCTGCTCCCCTTTCATGGCTGCAAGTAGTGCGAACTCCACCTCATCGCCACCAACGTTGAATTTCAACTTGGCGTTCTTGCAATCCACGTTGCAACCCGAAGTTGCTAGAAATGGCCTCCCGAGAATAATAGGAACATGATAATCTGCGGGAATGTCAAGCACAACAAAATCTATAGGTAGATAGAAGTTACCTAACTTGACCGGAACGTCCTCCAAGATGCCCACGGGATGGGTAATGGAGTGATCCGCCATATAAAGTCGAATCTTGACCGGCTTGGGCTCTCCAAGACCGATCATCGTGCATAGCTCCAGCGGGATGATGCTCACGCTGGCTCCTAGATCACAAAGGGCTTCGCAAGTGACATCCCCAACTTGAATGGGAATGCAAAACGAGCCGGGATCTCTCAACTTAGGTGGCATCTTTTCCTTCATGATCTTGATAAGCTCCGAAGATTTAGATGTCATCCTAACTTCACCAACATCCTCCAGCTTCCTTTTCCTTGATAAGATTTCTTTTAAGAACTTCCCATAGGCGGGCATACCTAAAATAGCATCAAGGAAAGGAATATTAATATGTAGCTTATTCATCAAGTCAAGAAACTTACCAAAGTGCTTGTCTAGATGTGCTCTGGCTCTGGACTGAGGGAATGGAAGTGGTGGTTTGTATGCAGGAGGTGGAATATAAGTTTCAGTCGTCCCTCCTGCTTTCTGCTGCTCCACCTCGGTTGGCATCTCGGTCGAGGTGTTCTTCGACTGGATCTGGACCGAGGTGGTCTGCGTCGAACGAGGTACTAGATCTGCAGTTTTAAGTCCACTCCTCGTTGTTATGGCCATGCACTGGCCCTTAGGGTTAGTTTCCGTCTTTTCTGGAAGCTTCCCTGGATCTCTTGGCGCTTCATTCGCCCTACTAGCAAGTTGTTGTTCGAAGGACTTTTGGGCCCTCGAAAATGAAGTCATAGAATTCTCCATAGCGCTAAGCTTGATCAAGATAGCCTCCAGAACTGCGTCTTTCTTTTCTGGTTGAGACGAACTTGATCCTTGCCCTTGGCTCTTTAATGGAGTAGAAGAAGAAGAAGGGGAAGAGAGGAAAGGGTTAGAGGAATCGTTAGAGTTGGAGTTTGAATGATTGTTACCGTGATTTTGGTTATTCGCCCTCCAGTTGTTGCTATTGGATCCTCTATTGTTGTTGTTGTAGTTGTTGTTTCGGGGACCGTTGTGGTTGTTGCGGTACCCGTTGTTGTTGTTGTTGTTCCTTTGCCCTTGCTCTTCCTTCTTAGTTTGAGCCATCAAGAGTTCCTTCAATTGCTTCACGTCATTCTTCAAAGACGTGAGTTGATTGTTGTTGGATTGAGTCTCTTGAAAGTTGACTCTTTTAACTCCACCTTCAGCTCCTTGGTGGGTATATTTCTCCATGTGCAAGGCTTGCTTCTCAATGAAGTCCCAAGCCTCATCAATCACCATGTCCATGAAGGTACCGGCGGAGAGTAGTTGGAGATTGAACTAGGTGCTTCCGTCCAGTCCTTTGAAGTAGATCTCCAACAACTCGATCTTTGGAATCCCATGATGTGGGCAATCCAAAAGGATATCCTTGAACCGCTCCCAAGATTTGGACAAGCTCTCCTTGTCCTTCATAATGAAAGCGTTGATCTTCCCTCTCATTTCAGCGGTCTTTGAGGGGGGAAAGAATTTGGTCAAGAATTCCGTAGTCATTTCCTCCCATGTGCTAATTTTTCCTGGAGGAAGAGATTGATACCAAGTAAGAGCTCTATCTTTTAAAGAAAAGTAAAAAGGTCTTAGCTTGTAATTGTTATTTTCAATTCTGGAAGGTCGCAAGGTTTCCATCAAGATCTCGTAGTTTTGAAGATGTTGATGCGGTGATTCCTTCTCTAGCCCTCCGAATTGGCATTGGCGAATCATGGATAGAACTTGCGGTCGAAGTTCGTAGTCATGATCCGCTGGATCTCCTAGGTTCACCCCTGGACGCCTCAGCTGTTGATTAGGGTCCATCCTTTGACCTAGGGTTTGTGGGATTCCTACAAGAAGAACATCTCGGACTGGCATCCGAGGTGGAAGTACATCGGCCGGGGCGTCAGGTACTGGAATCTGCCTCGGTCGAAGATCAGCAACTGGATCCTGCATCGGTCGAGGATCAACAGGAGGATCTTCCCTCGGTCGAAGTAGAATCTGGTCTCGTATGACTGCTATCTCAGCTTCGATTGCTGCAGTCTTGGTGCGATTCTCTTCTTTCTCTTGCCTAAGTTCTTCCTTGCTGAGGCGTAGCAGTTCTAGCGCCTCTTTCAATTCGGCCGCAAAATCGCGATTGTCTTGTTGGGCCATCTTTGCTTCTCTTAAGCGTCGCTTGTATGTCTTTTCCGGTTCGGGATCGTATGGAACGATTTCCTTCCCAGTGCGGGTTCTTCGCATATACCTAAGAAAGAACCTGCAAAAGTCACTCAAGTAGAGTGGTTAGATGACACGGGGCAAGCGCCCCAAGAGCAAACCGTACCGGCTCGGTCTAGACCAAGTCCCCGGCAACGGCGCCAAAAACTTGTTCGCTCCTAACGGTGTGTGCAAGCTTTAAATTTATAACCCTAGACTTAAGCTTAAAACAAGGATGCGAACCCGCAGTGTACGGGTCAATCGTAGTAAAAAGCAAGAAAATTCCAGGGGTCGATCACAGGGACTCGGTGAAACAAAGTCAATAACGGTAAGCTTCGTGAATACTAACCACAAGAGCAATTAACACAATCAAAGATGAATAAGAAGTCAATAAAGCAAACATGCAATTCTAGGGATTAAAGCATCTAGTTGTGGTTCCAACTCAAGATCTATAGATAAGCGGACAAAGCTGAGATTTTTGCATGGGGAAGGTGTTACTAAAGTGGAATAGATCACCGGGTACGTCTCACTACTCACTAATCCTAAACCGTAACTCCTATTACCGGGTAAGTCTCTAGGAATCAAGATAAAGAACTATTACCTCAAACTAACACACCATCTAAGGGAATAGAATCAACCTTTACCGGGTAAGTCTCAGGCTAACTCACAAAGATGGGATGGAAGCACACTCAAACCCCAATAAAGGATAAACCTTTATTACCTACACTTATGATCGTTGGTATACAAACTAAGGAATTACCGGGTAAGTCTCATCCTAAGCTTGCTTTGAACCAGGGAAGGTGTAATAAGAATAGGATTTGGCAAACTCTAACACTTAACTCTCAGTTATGGATCAGATAAGTCACCTCGGTCAGCCAGTTTCCACCCCGGCCGAGATGTTCATCGACTGAGCGAGATGCTTAGGGTTAAGGATAAAGACTCGAACTTTCAGGATCCTACTGGAATCTAAGATTATTCTATCATTGTTTTTCCCACAACCTTCAGCCAATCACCCTAGAATCACACAAGGAAATTAGCCACTCATCATCATTATGAAAGTATTAAAGTATATGGGAAGAAAGTGAATATTTGAACAAGAAGAATTTAATGAAAAGATTTCAATAACTGAATCAAATATCACAACAAAAGCGTTCCTTAGATAGCAATCCAACAAGACAAGACAACAAGTGAGGGAATTGAAGACAATCTTACAAAACCCTCCAAAAAGCTATAAAAGCTATAGACTTCAATCTTCCTTCAACCTTCAAAAAGGTTCTTTGAATCTCTCCCAACTGGAGTAGGCTGCTGCTGCTACGTGATTTTTCGGTGTAAGCGGGATCCTATGCGAGATGTTGGATTTGTGGAAATCCAACCCTTTTTATAGGAAAATAACCCTCCAAAGATAAAATATCTTAGAAAGATATTTTCCCATAAAAATAGGTAAAATATATGATTCTGCATATCTCCTTCCTTCCAGGAGCCAAGCCCAAAAATATAAGATCACTTTCCAATTTTAAAAGATCTCAGCCAAGAATAAAATATTCTCGCCGCGTCCTAGGTGTTCGCCTCGGTCGAGTCGGCGTCTCTGGATCACCTCGGTCGAGATGAATCTCTGGTCAACCGAGGTGAGTCACAACTGAATGTGAAATCTCTCAAAACTGGTCCAAAGTAAATCTTTAATCCATGGCTATGCTCCCTGGATGTAGCTCCAAATGACTCATGACTCCTTTTGCTCCTTTTTGATGCGAAACGTGCCATTTTACCTACGATTACAACAAAACTAGGTGTAGACCTTGATTCTCGCAAAGGTAGATGAAATGGTAGTAAAATCACATAATATACATACAAACATGCAGATTATGAAAGATAAAACGTCCAAACAAACCCCAAAATATAGACTATAATTCATGCTATCAAGAAGCAATGGCTTCAACCCATCTAGAGACGTAATCAACTGCAAGAAGAATACAGAGGTTTCCTCCGGAGGATGGGAAAGGTCCCTTGAAGTCTATCCCCCATACATCAAAGATTTCCACCTCTTGAATGTTATTAAGTGGCATCTCGTTCCTCCTTGATAAATTTCCTGTTCTTTGGCATGCATCACAAGAGACAACAAACGATTGTACATCCTTAAATAATGTAGGCCAAAAGAAACCAGAACGTAATACCTTAGCGCATGTTTTATCGGTGCAGGCATGTCCTCCACAAGGAAGTGAATGACAATGCCGTATGACGCTATTAACTTCATCTTCCGGAATGCATCTTCGAAGCATCCCATCCGGCCCGCGCTTGAATAGCAGCGGTTTATCCCAGTAGTAATGGCGTACTTCCTTGAAGAATCTCTTCTTTTGAGAGTACGTCAATCGGGGCGGTACTTCCTGGCAAACAAGATAATTCACAATATCAACATACCAAGGTCCTTTATTATCAGAAAGTTGGTGGATAGAATGTTCCACCAACTGAGGATGAATGTCAGAGAAGGGAGTAAAAAGTTTATTATTCTCAGTAGTCTCAGATGACATCATCTCGCCATCGACCTCGGTCGAGGCGCAGAGGCGTTGACCGAGATGTTCTTCAATCGCCTCGCTCAGTCCAGAAAGTGCCTCGGTCGAGGTACTGCAACTGGAACCGAAACTGGAGATCTTCGTCCCCTGGATTAGCTTCTCAGTTTTAGCTCCTGGATCTTCTTCCAGTGCTTTTAAGCTCCATATATCTGCATCACAAGAAGCATCTATACCCTCCTCCATTAAACTGAAACTAATGACTCTTTCGAGTGGATCGTTAATAAGGATAGAGCTCACCAATTCTCTTGATTCTTCTTCATCGTAGATGTTGAAGATATCATCGCTTAGCTGCTCTCCTTTCATGGCGGCAAGTAATGCGAACTCCACCTCATCGCCACCAACGTTGAATTTCAACTTGGCGTTCTTACAATCCACGTTGCAACCCGAAGTTGCTAGAAATGGCCTCCCGAGAATAATAGGAACAGGATAATCTGCGGGAATGTCAAGTACAACAAAATCTATTGGTAAATAGAAGTTACCTAACTTGACCGGAACGTCCTCCAAGATTCCCACTGGATGGGTGATGGAGCGATCCGCCATGTATAGTCGGATCTTTACCGGCTTGGGCTCTCCAAGTCCGATCTTCACACATAACTCCAGCGGGATGATGCTCACGCTGGCTCCTAGATCACAAAGGGCTTCACAAGTGACATCCCCAACTTGAATGGGAATGTAAAATGAGCCGGGATCTCTCAATTTAGGCGGCATCTTCTCCTTCATGATTTGAATGAGCTCCGAGGATTTAGATGTCATCCTAACTTCACCAAAATCTTCCAGTTTCCTCTTCCTTGATAGGATCTCTTTCAAGAACTTCCCATAGGCGGGCATCCCTAGAATGGCATCAAGGAAAGGAATGTTAATATGTAGTTTATTCATCAAGTCAAGGAACTTACCAAAGTGCTTGTCTAGATGTGCTCTGGCCCTTGACTGGGGGAATGGAAGTGGTGGTTTGTATGCAGGAGGTGGAACATAAACTTCAGTTTTCCCCTCCGCTTTCTGTGGCTCCACCTCGGTTGGCATCTCGGTCGAAGTGTTCTTCGACTGCATCTGGACCGAGGTGATCTTCATCGGTACTGGCACCGACCGAGGCACTGAATCTGCAGTTTTCAGTCCACTCCTCGTAGTTATGGCCATGATCTGGCCCTTGGGGTTGCTTTCCGTCCTTGTTGGAAGCTTCCCTGGATCTCTTGGTGCTTCATTCGCCCTACTTGCAAGTTGTTGTTCAAGGCTTTTTGGGCCTTCGAAAATGAAGTCATAGAAGTCTCCATAGCACTAAGCTTGATCAAGATAGCCTCCAGAACTGCGTCTTTCTTTTCCGGCTGAGACGAACTTGATCCTTGCCCCTGGCTCTTTAATGGAGTAGAAGAAGAAGAAGGGGAAGAGAGGAAAGGGTTAGAGGAATCGTTAGAGTTGGAGTTTGAATGATTGTTACCAGAATTTTGGTTGTTCGCCCTCCAGTTGTTGCTATTGGATCCTCTATTGTTATTATTGTAGTTGTTGTTCCGGGAACCGTTGTTGTTGTTACGGTATCCATTGTTGTTGTTCCTTTGTCCTTGCTCTTCCTTCTTGGTTTGAGCAACCAAGAGTTCCTTCAATTGCTTCACGTCATTCTTCAAAGACGTGAGTTGATTATTGCTGGGCTGAGTTTCTTGGAAGTTAACTCTTTTAACTCCACCTTCAGCTCCTTGATGAGTGTACTTCTCCATATGCAAAGCTTGCTTCTCGATGAAGTCCCAAGCTTTGTCAATTGCCATGTCCATAAAGGTACCGGCGGATAGTAGTTGGAGGTTGAACTGGGTGCTTCCGTCCAGTCCCTTGAAGTATATCTCCAATAACTCTAACTTTGGAATCCCATGATGTGGGCAATCCAAAAGAATGTCCTTGAACCGCTCCCATGTCTTGGACAAGCTCTCCTTGTCCTTCATAATGAAAGCATTGATCTTCCCTCTCATTTCAGCGGTCTTTGAGGGGGGAAAGAATTTGGTCAAGAATTCCGTAGTCATCTCCTCCCATGTGATAATTTTTCTTGGAGGAAGAGATTGATACCAAGTAAGAGCTCTATCTTTTAAAGAAAAGTAAAAAGGTCTTAGCTTTTAGTTGTTGTTTTCGATTCTTGAGGGTCTCAAGGTCTCCATCAAGATCTCATAATTTTGAAGATGTTGATGTGGTGATTCCTTCTCTAGCCCCCCCGAATTGGCATTGGCGAATCATGGATAGAACTTGCGGTCGAAGTTCATAGTCATGGTCCGCTGGATCTCCTAGGTTAACTCCTGGACGCCTCAGTTGTTGATTGGGGTTCATCCTTTGACCTAGGGTTTGTGGGATTCCTGCAAGAAGAGCACCTCAGACTGGCATCCGAGGTGGAAGTATCTCGGCCAGGGCGTCAGGTACTGGAACCTGCCTCGGTCGAGGGTCAGCAACTGGGACCTGCATCGGTCCAGCATCGGGAACTGGGTCTTCCCTCGGTCGAAGTAGAATTTGGTCTCGTATGGCTACCATATCTGCTTCGATTGCTTCAGTCATGGTGCGAGTTTCTTCCTTCTCTCGCCTTAGCTCTTCCCTGCTGAGGCGTAGCTGCTCTAGCGCCTCTTTCAACTCGGCCTCAAGATCGCGATTGTCTTGGTGGGCCATCTTCGCTTCTCTTAAGCGTCGCTTGTATGTCTTTTCTAGTTCGGGATCGTAAGGAACGATTTCCTTCCCAGTGCGGGTTCTTTGCATATACCTAAGAAAGAACCTGCAAAAGTCACTCAAGTAGAGTGGTTAGTAGATACGGGGGCAAGTGCCCCAAGAGTAAACCGTAACCGGCTCAGTCTAGACCAAGTCCCCGGCAACGGCGCCAAAAACTTGTTCGCTCCAAAGGGTGTGTGCAAGCTTTAAATTTATAACCCTAGACGTAAGCTTAAAACAAGGATGCGAACCCGCAGTGTACGGGTCAATCGTAGTAAAAAGCAAGGAATTCCAGGGGTCGATCACAGGGACTTGGTGAAACAAAGTCCAATTACGGTATGCTTATGTAAATACTAACCACAAAGCAATTAAAACAATCAAAGATGATATAGAAGTCAATAAAAGAAACATGCAATTCTAGGGATTAAAGCATCTAGTTGTGGTTCCAACTCAAGATCTAAAGATAAGCGGACAAAGCTGAGGTTTTTGCATAGGGAAGTGATAACACGATTTATGACTTAGGTTTAGGTAATCATTTAGATAGATTTCTCGCTCATTCATGCATGGTTTAGCACTAGTTCACGACGTTTGCACTCAATTCACGTATTTTGTCGAGATAGACGTCTACACGGACTTGTGCATTGCTTTGTAGGTATTTTGGGAGATTTAGGAGCTAAAACGATACGTTGAGGATCGTTCATCAAGATGACACACCCTCGGATTCATTAGGATGCAAGCTAAAGGCTAGGGAGGACTCATGGAACCTTGCCAACACAAGCCATGCACCAAATCGAAGCTTAATGATCAAAGGCAAAGCTGAAGCACAGAATCACGATTCACTGACACTCCACGGCCGTGATTCTACCCGTGGATTTTGCCAGGTTTTCGTGACAGCTGTGCCACGATCTCTTGGCCAGTTCTTGCAAAGTTGTAGTATAAAAGTGGTCCTGCATTGGCTGGGAGAATCATCTTGGAGCAGCTCTCCATTATTCACTATCATCCAATCAAAAATACTCTCTCAACAAGAAGATTCTTTGGAAGAAGGAGGGAGAAGGAAGCTACCATTGGAGAAGAGCTTGATTGAAGAAGAAGAAGAACACACCATTGATAGACTTGATAGTCTTTGTAGTGAAGAATTTTGGAATCGATTTCTAGACTTGTATGAACCATTTGAACCTTCTTTAAGAAGGGTTGTGAGTCATTCTAATTCCATTTTCAGCTTGGTTTTGTTTACTTCACTTGTTCATCTCTTTATCTTCATTATCTTGCAAATGGAAGCCATGATTTTATGTTTGATGATTTCGATTGCTATGATGAATGTCGTAGGCTAAATAGATGTGATTCTAGGGTAAGGAAAGGATGGTTATGGCTAGGACTATGATAGGATGGACTTAGATTAGCCCTTGGATGTCTCACTTGCTTGAACGTAGTCTCTGTTTGGAACCACGGTTTGTTCTTGCCAAACCACGGCCGCGGTTGTGGTAGAACAACCCGTGATCTTCCCTGGTTCGATGGATCTAGTCTTAGAATGTTAGAATGTTGAAATCCTAAGTGTTTGTTGAGTTAAATCTATCCTAGGGTGACCTAGTGTTAGCAACTAAGTGTTAGGAGAGACTTACCCGGTAATCCTTACTCTTAGATTCTTAAGATAACAAACCCTAGGTAGTGGTGAGCCTCATAAGCCGCCATTGGACTAAGTGTGCTAGATGGTTGCTTAGGACTAACCCTTCCGAGACTTACCCGGTAAGGATAGGTTAGATCTCTAGGTGACAATCCGGTTTGTGTAGAATTCCGTCCCTTAGGTTCTTAGAGACTTACCCGGTGATGAGATCTTAGGGATGGACTAGTGGACCATGAGACCTACCCGGTGATTGATCCCAATCTAGAAACACTTACTCCCAACAATTCATAGTTAATCCAAGGAATGAATAGATAGCTTGAGTCCTATGCCATAACCGGAATTCCCAACCCCTAGAATCCGCTTTTCTATCTTTGATCTATATCTTGTTTTAGCTTGATTGTTTGTGTTGATTATTAGCATAGTTGATTTGTTTATTTTGCATGCTTAGTGATCCTTGATTGATCACTCAAAAACCCACCAAAAACATTGAGATTTTCATTTCTTTATTCCCTTATCTTTTCTTAACCTAGATCTTCACTAGACTTAATCATAAATCGAATCAATCTCACCTTAGTCTTTGTGTTCGACCTCGGAATACTATCCCTACTACAAACGTCCCGTACACTGTGGGTTCGCTAGGAGTTAGGATAAATATAACGAGAATATAAATTTAAAATCCATTGCGTATCACATCCTGAGCGTGACAGGAAGGTGTTACTAAAGTGGAATAGATCACCGGGTAAGTCTCACTACTCACTAATCCAAAACCGTAACTTCTATTACCGGGTAAGTCTCAAGGAATTAAGCTAAAGAACTATAACCTCAAACTAACACACCATCTAAGGGAATAGAATCAACCTTTACCGGGTAAGTCTCAGGCTAACTCACAAAGATGGGATGGAAGCACACTCAAACCCCAATAAAGGATAAACCTTTATTACCTACACTTATGATCTTAGATAAACAAACTAAGGAATTACCGGGTAAGTCTCATCCTAAGCTTGCATTTAACCAGGAAAGGTGTAATAAGAATAGGATTTGGCAAACTCTAACACTTAACTCTCAGTTTCGGATCAGATAAGTCACCTCGGTCAGCCAAGTTCCACCCCGGCCGAGATGTTCATCGACTGAGCGAGATGCTTAGGGTTAAGGTTAAAGACTCGAACTTTCAGGGTCCTACTGTGATTAAGATCATTCTATCATTGTTTTTCCCACAACCTTCAGCCAATCAACCTAGAATCACACAAAGAGATTAGCCACTCATCATCATGAAAGTATTAATCAAATATATGGGAAGAAGGTGAATATTTGAACAAGAAGAATTTAATGAAAAGAC
Source organism: Fagopyrum homotropicum (assembly GCA_033239125.1). Classification (NCBI taxonomy): domain Eukaryota; kingdom Viridiplantae; phylum Streptophyta; class Magnoliopsida; order Caryophyllales; family Polygonaceae; genus Fagopyrum; species Fagopyrum homotropicum. The sequence continues at coordinate 134,126,822 of BSWB01000007.1, read as the reverse complement.
TTCAATAACTGAATCAAATATCACAACAAAGCGTTCTTTGGATAGAAATCCAACAAGACAAGACAACAATGAAGGGAATCTAAGATGATCTTACAAAAACCCTTCAAAAGCTATAGACTTCAATTTTCCTTCAACCTTCAAAAAGGTTCTTCGAATCTCCCAACTGGAGTATGGCTGCAGCGATGTAGTAGGTGTAAAGCAAGGTGATAGCGGATCTATAAGCACGATCTTGCGCTGATAGCGGGTGTCGGATTTGTGGGAAATCCAACCCTTTTTATAGGAAAATAACTCTCCAAAGATAAGATATCTTAAAAAGATCTCTTCCCATAAAAATAGGTAAAATATATGATCTAGCATATCTTCTTCCTTCCAGGAGCCAAGCCCAAAAATATAAGATCTCTTTTCAAAGATAAAAGATCTCAGCCAAGAATAAAATATTCCCGCCGCGTCCCAGGTGTCGCCTCGGTCGATTCGACTTCTCTGGATCACCTCGGTCGAGGTGAATCTGTGGTCAACCGAGGTGAGTCACAACCGAAAGTGAAATCTCTCAAATCTGGTCCAAAGTGAATCTCTAATCCATGGCTATGCTTCCTGGATGGTTCCTTATGTTCCTGAATGTAGCTCCAATGACTCCATAGCTCCTTTTGCTCCTTTTTGATGCAAAACGTGCCATTTTACCTACGATTACAACAAAACCAGGTGTAGACCTCGATTCCCGCAAAGGTAGATGAAATGGTAATATAATCACATATAATACATACAAACATGCAGATTATTGAAGATAAAACGTCCAAACAAACCCCAAAATATAGACTATAATTCATGTTATCATTCTTGTAAGGATCTTGAGCCTAGAAGTCTAAGGACTTCTAGTTGACTAGAGTGTTGTTTGATCCGTGTGCCTTGTTTTGAACAGACGTTGCGTGTTTTCCCACGGGAGGTTGAGAGAGTTCGATCGGGTTTTGCTTTGAGTCTAGTAAGTCCACGGACTTACTTAGCTGACTTCTTTGTATTAGCGTATTGTGTTTTGGTGGTGTGTGTTAGTTATATTAAACAACGAAACTGGAATAGGACGACTTTATATATTACGTAATTGGCCCAAGTGTATGATAACGGGCGGTGACATCAGTCTAGCTCTTGCGAGAGCTAGGAGGTTCTCTGCGACTAGACTAGGCAGGTAGATGGTCAGATGCATTACTACCATTTCTTGCTGGTAAATGGGGACGGAGGCGAGGTTTGGGAATCCCTCGTGTCACAAAATAAGTATCATTAGTAAGGGATATGACTTAACCCAAAGAATTAATAAACTGACTTGAGTGTTGTATGTTGAATGTGTTTATTATGTGTTTTTGTGCCTTTACCTTTATTCTAATACATAGAATGTTTAGCTAACGGTTTTATACCGCATGTAGATGCCTTGCACGTTAGGGAGGTGGTCAAGTGATCCGGCGGTAGTGATCAGCCGGGGTTCCGTACAATATAGGACGGGATTAGTTATCCTTTATTTTCTTTGTTTTAGACGTTGTCTTGTCGTTTGATTTGAGAACTCGGCTGGAGTATGTTTTCGGTTGTATTTCAAATACTCATGATGCATTAAAACTCTTTCCATTTGACTTTTATTTGTGCCGTGTTGTAAGGACGGTGAAGTTGTTGTCAGGCTAAGGATCGGGACCCAATTGTGAGGTCATAACCCGTAGCATCCCGAGTCTATCAGATTTGGGGTTTTACACCTAGGTATGATAATCATGAAGTAGACATTTATCAAATCAACCATATAATTTTGATCAATATTTAATCACATCATCCGGTTTATAGAGTCCTTCAAACTATTATCAAAATTGTTCCGTAAGTGTCTACAAATTAACATTAAACTTGGGATAGAGCTATTCAAATACTAATTAGTAGAATTAAATATCTCAAATTGTACCTTTCAATTATGAATTCAACCTCAATCACTACCTCACTTCTTTGAAGCATGCTAAGCATGAACCACTTCATATTTAATCATCAACAATTATCACAGTCATAAACTGATACAACAGAACCAACAAGTATAGAGAACTGAGAGTCCATTATATCTTACCTAGGGATGTCAATGGGGCCGGAAAATCCTGATAGCAATGGGCAAAATAAATGATGGAAGCGAATAAACATCATTCTCATGTGGATGAGGTTAGAGGTACTTGCCCCTTTTGTGGATTACTATGGGAATCCTCCATAAATAGTTTAAATGGACAAAATTTTAATGGTGATTTGTAGTTTTTAGTATAGTTTATAAATATTTTCAAATACTTTTATAATTGTATTTTATTAAATTTGGTTAATATATTTTTTAACTTATATTAAATATACTATTTATACAAATAAGTTCTTATATTTATCCCATGTGAATTTATAAATGGAAAGGTTAAATTGAAAACTCCCGAAAAATTCTCACGGTAACAATATATGGTGAAAATTAGACAAGTACGAGGATTCCACAACAGAGAGATACCTTACCTTTAATTGAGCATGAGTATGTCACTCCCCGAACACGCCCCATTAACACCCCTAAATTTTTACGTGATACCATTTCTGATCCTAGAGATAAAGATAAAGGAAAAAGAGCACTAGAAAAAAAGGGAATTATTTACACCCTAAATTACAAAAATGTTGACAGATTGGACCGTGAGTGAGAAGACTGCAACTCTCAACAATTGTGACAAGTTGTCACTCTCAACAAAGCCTTAACTTCAAACATCCAACCATGTCAATATTGGGTATGATTACAAGCTTCAAAGTAAGGGGAAAGTTACGATATTGAACAATATATAACGCTTTCATTTTTTTCTCAACTTATTTCAATTAGTAATAATAATAATAATAATAATAATAATAATAATAATAATTAATAATTAGTTATTATTATTGTTGTTATTATTAATTAGTAATTACAATTAGTTATTAGTAATTATTATTAATCATGATGAATGATCAATATTAATAATTAGTATTAGTTATTATTAAAATATATTGTGCGACTTTTTTTTTGAAAAAATAATATATTTTTTATGAATGTTCAAGGTACAAGGTGATCAAATTGTTGACGAAGATTTCTAAACATTTGAATTTACGACTTGTATGATTTGCACGAAAGAAGAGTTAAGAACATACGACATTGGACAATTTGGCGTACATTTCAGTTGTAAAAAATTGAATGGAAATTAGAAGGAAAAAAATTGCACTACATATGGCATATTCATCTAATTTATTGATCATGCCAAAACATCTCCGCATAACTAGTTGAGTTTTTTCATCATCTCTTCGTGATTGTTTTAACTTCGTAAGATATATAATACTTACTGCAACATTATATATTTCGATAAATAAATAACTTCATAAGATATATATTACTTACTACAACATAATATAATTTAGAGTCAGTAAACAATAATTGTAGTTAATGTTTTGACTTCACAAGATATATAATGCTTATAACAATATAATTCGATCAATGTTGAATCCGAATCAAAATGAATTTAGAATATCCTGTCGACAACAAAGAGAAGACGGAGAATATTACTTGAACATCGCTTTGCTAATCCGCTAGACGTACTCCAAATACAAAAACAATAAGTTCATGAAGGTTGAAGATCTCGTCGTTACATTCATTACACTTTTACACTTTTAGGCGTCGCTTCTATGTTAATCATTCAAAACAAACAAAAACATATCAAACCTTGTATTACTAAAATAAGAACACTACAACAAAATCCAAAAGGACTCTAACTTTCATCCCCGTCGAGTTGTATGACGGACTCAACGAATTGTTGGTGAACCTGAGGAGTCCATTAGAGTCTTGGCTTTGCATCTATAGAGATAAATAAGTTGATGGCCTAATTTTGCACATTTTGATGATCCATTCTTGTTGAGTTCTTGTGTGGATGAATGACAACTAGTGCATGTATAAATTAAAGGAAATGAAACTTACCAATAAACCTCCCATAACACTCTCCATCCTTGCAAAGTAAAGCCTAATTAACAGAAGTACCAATCATAGAAAACAAGTCATAAAGCAAGATTCAAAAGTGTGTACACTCCCTATATATATAGGGTCAAGTTCTAAAGAGGACCATTATTACGGAGAAAAATGAGAATCTATAAGAGACGTCTATCAGTACGGTAATTTACAACCTCCATTTACTTACGTGTGTGGAAGCAACCTGAACAATAGCATTCACAACCCCCGTTTGTGTACCTATACCGACAAAAAGATTATTTGACTCGGGAGGGAATACATCAAATGGTCGGGTTTACCATTCTTCTTGGAATAATTAAACTATTTATTTATACCTTATTGTAACTAACATTAATATTTTCGTTTCAATTTAATCATAAAATGTTATATATTCACAAGCATCATTAAATTTTTATGCATTTTCCGTGTTTTCAAGTAAGAGTTCAAGGATGGTCGTTGGGTCAAGACCTTCTGATTGGACCCCACTTCGAGGTAGATAATACGTTGTGGATTTTAGAAGACCGCTTGCATCGTTATAAACACAATTTAAGGGTTTCGACGTGAATGAGGCCGTATGGTTCCCCTACGACCTAATTGCATTGAAACTCATATCTATGTATAAGGGTGCAATCTAATTATGTCAGTTCATCAAGCCAAATCATCAGGGTCACTCGTCAATTTAACCGAGTGCAACAAATTCCCGTGGAACCCATCTCCTAATTGAATTTGGATGGATACCGAAACGCCCGACGTTATCACTTGAACTTTTGAATTATTTGTGTTTTTTTGAATTTTCTACTAATTTCAAAATTTTAATTGATCCAACTTAATTAAGCGTTATAATTAATCAACAATTTCATTATTCATTTTCAAAAAATAAAGCCAATATTCGATTATAAATCAAGTTATTGCATAGAGTAACTTACTATAAAACAATAAACGATAAAAATGGGCAATGCTTGCTACGGAGTAGAATATTTTCTTACCCTTGTATGCACATTAGACATGCATACTCTGTACAAATAGAAAGACGGATCTTATTTTACATACCTATATTGCAACAAAGAAAAATTTTGCCGGTAGAACAACATTGTTAATTATTTTTATTTATTATTGGATGAGTTGGTTAAGTAGACAGTTTATGTATCAAGGTGTATAAACTAGGCCCTTTTGTTTATATGTTGACAAACTACGCCCCTTCATATTTTCATAAAAAGATTTATTAAAACCCGTTAAAATAGGAAACAAATGTTAACAATATCCTTCATTCGTGGACTTTGATTTGAACGTCCATTCTTGCTGGTCCTTCCTTCTGTACAGATTGTTGTCTACATGTTACATAAATGTATGATTAGATCATAATATTTATCAGTAACTACATATGTATGATATGTACACATTGTTATCAGTTTTGACGAACATAATCAAAGCAACAATTACATAATATTTATTAGCAACGACATATGTATGATACATAATGTATGATATGTACACTGTTAGCAACTACATATGTATGTATGATTAGAACATAATCAAAACATACTTTATCTATGCACACATTATTTGTTATGATTTTCTGTACACAAAATAAAGGCCATTGATTGCAGTCGGAATGTTGTGTACTCCATTGTTAACATTCGTGACTAACTATGCTGAGAAGTTTTCAATGTCGGGGATTTAACCATGAATAGACCGAAAAGATGAGATCGAAAACTTATCTGGTATAATTAAACAACAATCGATGAATATGAACACCAGGAAAGGACGATTGCAAGACGGAGAAGACGATGCACAACGAAGATACCTTCAAAGTAGTTTCAAATTTTTAGGCAGTTTTTAAAAACAAAATATCAATTAAGTGTCTATCTTCTATCCTTAATTATAGTATTAAATCCTAGTTTATCTTTATTTTTTAATTTGATTTCTTAGGGACCTAGTTAGTCTACACTAAACAAAAAAGGGCCCTATTTTACCAATCTTCTCTTTATTATTCTAAGGTATACCACAAGTATCTTTTATAGGTTGTTTGTTCTTATTATTTTCGATAAATCGAATAATCGTTAATCATTATCGTGGTTTGAAATAGAACGCTACGTACTATTAACGTTGTTGACGAGCTTTGATTTTAAATCGCATGTTATGTATATCTAACAATCGCTAGGCGCAAGCTATATAACGATCATTAGGCGCAAGCTATATAACAATCGTTAGACCTTTTTTAAGCTAACGATCGTTAGGTTGTTCTTTATTTTTTTAAAGTGCTAACGATCGTTAGCCCATACTAAGATTAGTAAGATTGTTAGCTTGTTGCACAAGTGCATTTAACGATTATTTATAATCTAGAACGGTCCTCACACTAATTTTTTTTAAAAATCCTTCGGGAAGTATTATTATCTAACAACTTTTGATTATTTTGATCCAAGTGATGTGATTTTTTCGCACTTTTAACAATATCACCCTTTCCTATATGATCCAAACCCCATATATATATAAATTTTGAAATGTAATAAATGTTTAACGTATAATAAACTAACATAAATAACAATATTGTTAATAATAACACATAACATAAGTTGAGTCGTCGTATCATATTACATCTACCAAAAAATAATGTAATAATAACAAAGTAAAATATACCGAATTTAGTTTCTAAAAAATAAAATTTAAAGTAAATATATAATGGGTTTCATCTACCTAAAAATTCGATTTTCTAATAATATCATAAAATATAAATGATTTCATTTTAGACATGTATAAACATTTTACGCGATTAAACTTTATGTATTCAAAGTGAGATATTCCGAAACTCTAACAATAAATCTTTTAAAACAAACAAGTAATTTGGTTCAAACAATTGAACATATTAGAATGTGTAATATCAATGAATTTTTAATTCCAATGAGTCCGAGTCTAACCGGTTTTTCGATCGGTTGACCTTCCTAATCCTACTTAAAGTTTACTAAAACAAATTTTAATATTTTATGTACTCTTTTAGTCACATAAAATGATAAAATTCAAAACCCTAATTTAAGTCATGACATGTTTATAGACAAGTTTTCGACAACCTTACGACGAGGCAATGACGAGACCATGACGACCTTTGACGAGTTAAGACGAGACCATGACAACTTTTGACAAGACCATGACAAGGTCTTGACAACCTCCAGCCCAACCCTCCTTCTTTGTTTCTGGCCCAGCCTTGCCCCAGCCCAGATTGCAGCAAACTTTTATGTCGACACAGCCGCTCGCAGCCTAGGAAGGAAGTGGGCTTGTGGCATCCAGTCCTATCAGCCCAGAAAGCCAGACGTTGTTGATCTCTACGTCAGGGGCCAGCTGTTACATGCCTCCTCCTTCATCCCTCTTAACTGCTCTCACTCTCCTATCGTGAAATCTCCACAATCCCAGCCCGTATCTCCCTCCTTTCTATCTAGAATATCTTCTGCTTCGGATTTCCCTTACGTGCACACCACATCGACCAAAGACGCATCGCCAGTGCCCTCCCCAACTCTCGCTGCAACAGCGTGACAGACTCCAACCTTCGAGAGCCGGTAAAGCGCAGCCGAGGTGAGCCCTTCTTCTACCTCTCCTTTCTGTTACATCTTCCAACATCAGTACCTGCCTCATCTAGTGTCGACAGCAGGACGAGGAAGCCTCCAACACCGGCAACAGACGCTGGAACCGTGCGAGTGCAGCCCTATCCAGACCGTCGTCTTTAGCACCGAGTATTGCTCCACCCTTATTGATCGAGCGAACCTCAAATCTCCCTCTTTCTCTACGTGTAAGGCCAATCCTTCCATCCTCTTTTCATCTCCTTACTGTCATGGTTACAATAACTCACCACCATCCCTCTCTGTGCCGGACGAACCTTCAATCTTGATCCAATCGGATGTAAACAGTGAGACCAAGTGGAGCCGTTCAACCGCTGCATCGGTGGAGCTGAGCCTAGCCCTTGATCCCCTTAGTTTTGTGGTGCTGAGCGACACCAATAGCCTCGTAGAATCATTAGTGCAGCAGTCCGGTATGAGATTCAAACTCTCTTGTTTCCTGTATACTGGAAAGTTGAAGTGTGTATATGTGTATTAGAGTTTCTTTTCAAAGGATTCGAACCTAGGACTTGTGGACTAGGATTATGTAGACTTTGGTGGGCAGTGAGACTCGAACAATAGACCTCTGGATAGATGTAATGATGTTTTAGGTTGACAGCAAGAATCGAAATGGAGACCTTCTACATACCTTGTTTTCCAACTTTGACCTGCTGACTTTAGGAGCTAGTTTAGATATCTTAGATCGAACATCCACCGTTGAAATTTTGATAGGTTGTAGATAGATATATGTAGTTTATTGTGTTAAAAATTAGGAACGAATTAACGGTTAGATTAGAAGTTATAAAGATCCAAAGTAGAGTAGTTGGGTTGTTTTTACAGCAGAGGAAAATTTGGCTAAGTATGGAATTTTTGGATGTGTCAACCAACTTTAGGAATTTATAGGGAAGAAATGGCTGGATAGTTTTGAGAGATTTTTGCCCCTATGAGTAGCATGTATATTATAGACGACCTAGAGAATTATTACGTATTTTTTATTTTTTATATTCGAGCTTCTTATCTCAAGCCAAAGTCGGACCGTAGGGACTCTTATGAAAAGCTAGAATTTTGGTTAACTTTTATAAATCTCCAACAAACTACCTCTTGAGAACTAGATTAGGGAAATAGGTTCCAAAGGAGAATTTAGAACTAGATGATAAACTTTTTCGGAGTTTTCAGGATCAAGGGTAAAATAGTCATTTTTCCTAAAGGGGGCCTATTTAGTAACTTCTCTTCCTGAGATTGTACATCTTAGAAGTTTATGACTTCTAAGAATATGGGATGTTATTTTAATCAACATGCGTCGTATGACAGGCGGTTGAGTTCTACGGTTGCGGACCGAGTTAAGAGTGAGAGAATTGTAATTTGATTCAGGTAAGTCCTTGTGACTTACTTAGCCGATATCTGGATGTTAGCTGAATGAAAATAGTGGTGTGTGTTGAGCGTTTTATAAATATAACATGACTAGGACGATTGTATTATTATTTAGAGCCCAAGTGTATGTATAACGGGCAGTGACATCACTGCCCAACTCTGACAGGAGACTGGGATGTTCTCTATACCCAGACCATACATGTACAAGGTGAGATGCATCGGATCCATTCCTGATGGTTACACGGGGGCGGAGGTGAGGTTTGGAAATCCCTCGTGTCACAAAATAAGTATCATTGGTAAGAGTGAATGACCTAAGCAAAGATAATAAATGGATTGTTTGAAAGCATGATATGTGTTTAGTTTTATTATTATGTGTGTGTGTTGTTTTCATTTATCTAACATTTAGATAGCTAGCTAACGGTTGTTCTGTTGTGTTGTTTAGATTTACCGCAGGTTAGAGCAACAGCTGAGTGATCCGGAAGTAGTGGTCAGTCGGGTTTCTGTACTTCTTAGAGTGGGGTTGGGTGTTTTCTTTTGTTTCTTTTATCGTGTTAACACAGTTAGACTTTTATGTTGTTAAGTACTGTTGGTTGTTAGACGTTGTGTTGCATTCATCTCTTTATAAACTTTGATCATGATTTTTTTTTTTCCGTATTTGTGTCTTGTTGCAAGATCCTAGTAAAATTGTTGTCAAACTAAGGTCGGAGCCCATTGTGAGTTCCTAACCAGTAATGTCCCGTGTTTTGAGAATTCGGGGTGTTACAACATGTTATCAGAGCTGTAGGTTGGCAACAATGGGACTTGAAATCTTTTAAAAGGCCGAATGAGTAAATAAACTGAACCCGAAGAGGGATTTGAGTTTCAAAAAGATTTTTGGTTTTCAAAATGCATGCATAGTCTGGTTGGGAATAGAAGGTACGGCTGACCACCACTACTACCGCAGATCTCAATATGCTTAGTATAGACTTTAGGTTTTGACTCTCTTTGGACTTATTAGCTAGATTATAACTATAGTTGTTATCACTCGCGCAGATGGCGCGTACTAGGGCTACACTAGTTACTGGTCGAGGTAGAGGTCGTCTACCTCTCCCTCCAGTTGGACAGGGTAGGGGCGATAGGACTCATGTGGTTAGAGGACGCGGCCGTGGAGGTAGACCTCCATTAGCGAGAGGTCGGGGTCGAGCTCCTCGAGAGGATCCACCAACAGTGAGCATGCCAGATGCTAAAGTGGAGGAGGTGGCTGAGAGTGTGGTTCCCGTAGTCAAGAATGAGACCGCTGCTAGGTCTGGATCACAAGGAGCACGTTCGATTGGATCAGGATGTTTCTCTATATGGGCAATTGAGTACAGGGAGAACATGGCATACATCCAGCGTATGGAGGAAGCTGTTAGGACAGAGGGACTTCCCCCGGTACCGCCAGTACGGGCTAGGTCAGCTCAGGTGTCACAAAGAGTGACTCAGGCTCCATTTGTGCCTGAGAGGAGAGCTGAGGTGGATAGGGCTCCTGCTGGGTCCAGAGCACCGAGGCCAGATGAGTGGTTGAAGGCTTTCAAATCTTTGAAATTTCCTTCATTTGATAGGGAGTGATAACGTGATTTATGACGTTAGTTTAGGCATTCATTTAGATAGTTTTTCCCGTTATTCATGCACGGTTTGGCATTAGTTCATGACGTTTATGCTTAATTCATGCATATTTCTAGAAAAGACGTCTACACGAGCTTTTGTCAGTTTTGTAGGTATTTCGGGGACCTTTTGGACATTAATCGATACATTCGAGGGTCAAGCTTCACGGTGGTACACATCCAAGGCTTTGAAGGAACATAATTGGAGCAATAAAGGACACAAGGACCCTTATTGGTGCAAGCAATGGAGCAACTCATGGCTAGACGATCATAACAAGCCCCTGTTGAAGAAAATCGACCCAACACTCAAGAAAATCGGACGATTTTTCTGTCTGGGTCGATTTTCTGGCTTTTGACTTCTTGTGCCACGTGTCCCACGATCTCTTTGTCCGGCCCTTGCTCTTGATGGAGAATATAAGTGGTCCTGTAGGCTGTGGCTGAGGGATCTCTCCCACATTCTCTCACACACACCTCATTCCATTAGAGGATAGACTTGGAGAGGAAGAAAAACTCTCTCATTTGGGAGAAGAAGATGAACACCAAAACTTAGAGTGAAAGTGAGTTTTTGAGAACTTTTGAGTGATTTTTAGAGATTTTGGTTGAAGTACTCTTGGAAGGATTGTTAGAAACGTTTTGGAACTTCTTTTGAAGGGTTGTAAGTCTTGCTTAAACTTATATTCAGCTGAGATTTCTTGTTTTTACTTGCTTTTCTTCCATCATCTATCTATGAAAACCATGTATGCTTGTGTGATGATTTTGGATCTTGAAATGCATGTTATTGGCTAATTTATTGTGATTCTGGAGTGATGGATTGATGGTTATGGCTTGGGTGATGATAGAATGGACTTATATGTTAGTTTAGGATGATTCGTATGTATAAAACCTAACCCAGAAGGAAAAATCGACCTGTTCTTCAGGCAGATCGTCTGATTTTTGCTATGATCCACCCGATTTTTCTCTCTGTTGCTCTATAATTGATGAATCTGTATGTTAGGATGTTAGGTTGTTGAAATCCTAGTGTTTGTTAAGCATAATATAGCTTAGGGTGACCTAATGCTAGCAAACTAAGTGAGGAAAGAGACTTACCCGGTGATTTCCGATCTTAGATACCTAAGATGATGAACTCTAGGTAGTAGTGAGCCTCATAAGCCGCTATTGGATTGAGTGTGCTAGGATTAATGCTTGAGACTTGCTTTTTCTGAGACTTACCCGGTAAGGAGAGGTTTGCCCCTTAAGTAGAGTCCGGTTTGTGTAGAATTCCCAACTTTAACCCCTTGAGACCTACCCGGTAATAGGAGTTTGGTGCGGGATTAGTGAAGCATGAGACTTACCCGGTAACTACTTCCATTAGAGAAACACCCTTTCCCAACACCGCAGCTTTGTCCTTAGAATCTTTAGAAGCTTCAGTCCAATGCCATAACCGGAAATCTTGACCTCTAGAATCCACTTTTCTCTCTTTGATCACATATCTTGTGTTTGCGTTGCTTGTTTGTTTTGCTAGCTTGAGTTGTTAGTTTGATTTATTATCTTGCTTGATTTGTGATCTTTGCTTGATCACCACAAAAACCCAACCAAAAATATCATGATTTTCATTTCTTTATTTCTTTCTCTTTTATTAGACTAGATTTACACTATCTATGATCACTTGTTTGATTTGATTTCACCTTAGTCTTCGTGTTCGACCTCGGAATACTATCCTTGCTACAAAACGACCCATACACTATGGGTTCGCTAGGAGTTAGGAAATTATATCGAGTTATAAATTGTAAGACTTTTGCGTGTCACAATCTTAGCGTAACAGGGAGATAGGGTTGGAAGGGGAGCATTGGATAAGGCACGTGGAGACGGAACTAGAGGCTATACGTTGCCTAGAGGACCGACATGTAGAGTTAGTACAGGCCTTGTTCATAGAGGAGGCTCATTCTTGGTGGTGGACCATTCGTAGCCGAGTCACCAGTTGGGAGCAAATGAGGAGCGTTATAAGAGAGAGGTACTACCCTGCCTCGTTGATGAGAGAAAAGTTTCAGGACTTCATTGAGGCGGGATTCGAGGATATTCCGGGTTCCGAGGCAGTCAAGAAGTTTCATAAGGAGTTGACCCTACTTGGACCAACTGCACCACCTGAGGAGCAGCATGTGTATCTCTTTTTCCGGAGATTGAGAGAGAGCACTCGTTCTTATTTGACAGGATTTCACTGCAAGTCTCTGTCAGACTACCGGGATAGGGCTTCTGCATATGAGAGAGATAGGCCAGTCCCGAGGAGAGCCGCTCAGTCAGATTGGCCGGATAAGCGGCAAAGTATAGGATATGCTAGTGGTAGTATGGGAGTAGCTGGTTATGGACGGGGACAGACTCAGGGGCGACATAGTCACACCGCTACAGTTCAGACTCCAGCTGGGGGTTCACAGTTTCATAACTGTAGTGGCTATGGACACATCCGATCGAACTGCACGAAGCCACTAGTGACCTGCTTTCAGTGCGGCAAGGCTGGACATAGAGTTGTATTTTGCCGCCAAGGAAAGGCTCCATCTCAGCTGGGTTCTTCCCCTACAGGTCTATCAGGGGGTGCACATAGGCAGCCACAATACCGAACTCTGAGTCAGCAGCAGCATTACCGAGCCCCGGGTCAACAGCAACAGTATAGGGCTCCAGGATATCCTTCCTCACAAAGCTCTATGTAGGGATCCGGTTGGGGCAGGGGACGTGGTAGTGCAGTTGATACCAGGGGAGCCCCGGCATGGGTGTTTGAGTTGAGGAGTGTTGATCAGCCAGAGGCACCGACGACCACATGTACTATCTAGATCCATGACTTACCCGTACGAGTTTTGTTTGATACGGGTGCTACGCACTCCTTTATATCTGATGCATGCGTAGATTTGATGTCCTTAGCTACTGTATAGGGGATACCATTTATGATAAGGTTACCTGATGGGAGTAAAGTCAGAGGGACACGAGAGATTTATGACTGCCCCATTTGTTTGGGAGATCGAGATTGGCTAGTAGATTTCCTAGTCATGTCCTTAGCGCATGAGGACGTGATCTTAGGGATGGATTGGATGATGAGGCATGGAGCGGTCTTAGACATTAGCAGGAGGACCGTGACTGTCGCCACTGAGGAGGGTCACATAGTGATATTTCGAGGTTAGGACCTCGGAAAGTCCGGCACCGTAATCAGCGCAGTGAGAGCAGCGAGACTGATAACACAGAGTTACGAGGCCTTCTGGTGTTATGCCATGAAGGAACGTAAGAGCTTGACAGTAGAGGAGATACCAGTTGCATGTGAGTTTGCAGAGGTATTCAGTGACGACCTGCCAAGGTTACCCCCACAGAGGAGCGTTAATTTTAGCATTGAGCTGGAGCCGGGCACGAGACCGATCTCGAAGGCCCCGTACAGCATGACACCGATAGAGTTGCTTGAGTTGAAGAAGCAGTTGGAGGAACTGGCTGAGAAGGGCTTCTTACACCCTAGTGTGTCCCCCTGGGGGGGCGCCAGTATTATTTGTGAGGAAGAAGGATGGATCGATGAGGCTATGCATCGATTACAGAGAGTTGAAAAAAAGTCACCATCAAGAACAAGTATCCACTATCTCGCATAGATGATCTGTTGGACCAGTTGCATGGAGCGTCCGTGTTTTTGAGGATCGACTTGAGATCGGGTTACCACCAGCTGAGAGTGAGAGATCAGGACATACCTAAGACGGCATTCCAGACTAGGTATGGTCATTATAAGTTTGTAGTGATGTCATTCGGGCTCACTAATGCACCAACAGTGTTCATGGAGTTAATGAACGGGATTTTCATCGACTTCTTAGATCAGTTTGTAGTGGTCTTCATTGACGACATTCTAGTTTACTCTAGGAGTCGAGAGGAGCATGCCGGGCACTTGAGGACAGTGTTGCAGATTCTGCCGGATAGCCAGCTTTATGCTAAGCTGTCCAAGTGCGAGTTCTGGATGTCAAAAGTGGCCTTCTTAGGCCATGTGGTGACTACTGAGGGGATTAAGGTCGATCCGGCGAAGATCGAGTCAATGTCTTCTTGGCAACCTCCGAAGAATGTTAAGGAGGTTCGCAGCTTTCTCGGGTTGGCAGGCTACTATCGCCGGTTTGTGGAAGGGTTCTCCCTGATTGCCCAACCACTTACCTGCCTTCTGAGGAAGACTACTTGGTTCGTTTGGTTTGAGCCGTGTCAACGGAGTTTTAAAGAGCTGAAGAGGATATTGACGTCTGCTCCAATTTTAGCACAGCCTGAGGGTACAAATGACTTTGTGGTATACAATGACGCATCCAAGCTAGGCTTGGGGTGTGTTTTGATGCAGAGGGGTAAGGTCATAGCCTATTACTCTCGACAGCTGAAGACGTATGAGGAAAACTACCCCACACACGACCTAGAGTTAGCTGCATTAGTCCATGCTCTTAAGATTTGGCGCCACTATCTCTATGGGGCGACATGTCATGATCTTCACAGACCATAAGAGTCTGAAGTACATATTCACTCAGCGGGAGTTGAATAACCGCCAGAGGCGGTGGTTAGAGTTGATCAAGGATTTCGACCTTCAGATTCTCTACCACCCCGGAAAGGCAAATGTAGTAGCTGACGCTTTGAGCCGGAAGACGCCTCAGGAGAAGGCGATAGCCCAGTTGACAATACAACCACAGTTGTAGAGAAATTTGGCTTGGTTAGAGGTAGAGATTCAGTTTCTAGATACAGTCCGTCAGTTGGCTACTTTGGAGTTACTTCCTGATATGTTGGGAGAGATCCGACAAAAGCAGGAGACTTGTCCGACTTTGATCAGGATCCGAGACAGGATGTCTCGAGATGAGGAACGTCAGTTCACTATTGGTGTTGATGGAGTGATGAGACGTCAGGACCGTATTTGTGTGCCATCAGACAGTGAGTTGAGATAGAGGATATTAGGTGAGGTTCATGCTACCCCCTACTCAGTACATCCCGGAGCGAGTAAGATGTACAAGGATGTGAGACATTCCTTCTGGTGGGGTGGTTTGAAGCCTAACGTGTCTCGGTATGTAGCTTAGTGTGCGACCTGTCAGCAGGTTAAGATTGAGCATCGTAGGTCCGGAAGAGAGCTCCACCCACTCCCAGTACCACAATGGAAGTGGGAGGATATCTCCATGGACTTTGTCACAGGTTGAGACTTAGCAGAGGTTTTGATGCTATTTGGGTAGTGGTAGACCGTCTGACGAAAACCGCATGTTTCATTCCGATTAAGGAAACTTGGCCGGTAAGTCGTCTAGCTGAGGAGTTCACCAGACACATTATGAGACTTCATGGAGTACCAAGGACTATCATCTCCGACAGGGATGGACGTTTTACCTCAAGATTTTGGCAAAAGATACATACTGCTTTAGGGATGAGCCTCCACTTTACCACTGCTTACCACCCACAGACTGACGGTCAGTCTGAGAGGACTATCCATACGTTAGAGGACATGCTATGGGCGTGTGTACTAGATTGGGGACAGGTATGGCCTGATCACCTTCCCCTTGTAGAGTTTTTATATAATAACAGCTGGCACACGTCCATTAGGTTGACCCCTTATGAGGCTTTATACGGGCGGAGATGTCGCACGCTATTGTGCTGGGATGAGCCTAGCAGAGTTGATGGAGTAGCTCCAGACCAGTACATGATGACATCGCTCGGATTGCCCTGGTCCGAGAGCAGATGTTAGCAGCTCAAAGTTATCAATAATCCTGTTACGCTAAAAAGTGTGTACGCAATAAGCCTTAAATTTATACTCGTTATAATTATCCTACTTCTAGCGCACCCGCAGTGTACGGGACGTATGTAGCAAGATAAGTATTCCAAGGTCGAACACAAAGACTAAGGTGAAATCGAATTAAGTTGTGATTGAATTTAGCAAGATCTAAGTCTAAAGAAAAGGATGCAAATAAAGGAAGAAAATCTCAATTGTTTTGGTTGTTTTTAGGTGATCACTTCAAAGATCAAATGCATGCAAACAATCAATCAAACTAAGTCGGAAAATTGGCACAAATAAACAAATCGAACAAGATGTTGATCAAGAGAAAGGGAAGACGGATTCTAGGGGTTGGAAATTCCGGTTATGGCATAAAACTCAAGTTATCTATTCATTCTTTGGATTGATTATGATATGTTGGGATTAAGTGTTCCTAAAATGGGATCAATTACCGGGTAAGTCTCATGATCCAACTAATCCACACCTAAGGTCTCATTACCGGTTAAGTCTCTAAGAACCTAAGGGTAGGAATTTAACACAAACCGGATTGTTTAATTAGGGATCTAACCTATCCTCACCGGGTAAGTCTCGGAAAGGGAAGTCCTAATCAACTATCCTAGCACATTTAATCCAATGGCGGCTTATTAGGCTCACCATTACCTAAGGTTTTGCTATTTTAGATTCTAAGGGCAAGGATTACCGGGTAAGTCTCTCCTAACACTTAGTCGCTACACTAGGACACCCTAGGGTAGGTTAAACTCAGCAAAAACTTAGGGTTTCAACAATTTTATGAACCTAAGGTAAGATCCTTCGAACCAGGAAGAACCACGGTTTGTTCTACAGAAACCACGACCGTGGTTCTTCAAGAACTACCCGTGATTCCTAACAGTAGCTACGTTCATAAACAAAAATCATCCAAAGGTAAATCTAAGTTCGTCCTATCATAGATCTAGCCATAACCATCCTTTCCTTACCCTAGAATCACATCAATCTAGCCTACAACATTCATATTGGAAATCAAAACAAACAAGCATAGATTCATAACCTCCATTGCAAGAAAATGAGAGAAAGAAGATGAACAAATGAACTTCAAACACAATCTAAATCTGAAGATGAAATTAGAACGACTTACAACCCTTCCAAAGGAAGGTTCAAGAGTTCAAAAACTTCTAGAAATAAATCCGAAAATACAAGAGCTAAGTGTGTCTTCTCCTCTCCTCTTCAATGGCAATGGCTCCTTTCTTCTTCTTCTTGCACTTTCCTTCCTAGAAAAAGTCCTTCTTCTTCTTGGAATATATTTTGTCAAAGAAAAATGGAGAATATGTGAGCTGCTCTCAAACTACCCAAATCCCAGCTGCCCCTAACAACTATCAAGGACCACTTTTATAACCAATTTCTTCATGAGCTGGCCATGAGAGTCGTGGCACAGCTGTCACGAGAATCTGGCAAAATCCACGGTCATTTCCACGGCCGTGGTTCTTCAGAGAACCGTGATTCTGTGCAGAAACTTCGCCTTGGATCATTAGGCTGTGGTTTGGTGCATGGCCTGTGTTGGCAAAGTTCCTTGAGTCCTTCTCAGCCCTTGCCTTGCGTTCTAATGAGTTTGGAAACGTGTCCTCTAAATGAGCGACCCTCAAACGCGTCGTTTTGGCTCGAAACTTCCCGAAATACCTACAAAACGCACACAAGTCCGTGTAGACGTCTATCTCGACAAAATACATGTTTTGAGTGCAAAACGTATTGGACTAGTGCTAGATAATGCATGATTGAGCGAGAATTCTACCTAAATGTGCACCTAAAACTATGCTATAAATCGTGTTATCAAAATACCCCATACTTAAGGTTTGCTCGTCCCCGAGCAAATTCCCAACTATAGACTAAGAGATGACATGATTTATATATGCAGAAAAATGGCAAAATCTTTTTGGTTTTGTGCTTCTACTATTGGATCACCTTCATAGTCATGATCAATGGCAATTGAATAAGCAATTATGTATCAAACAATAAAGTCATGGAAAGACAATTGTACTTAACTCAAAAACATGCATGAGTTGGGAGGACGGAGATGTCAAGAAGATCAAGAGTCTATCCAATCTAGATTACTAAGTCTTACAAACATGCAAGTAGGTCATAAGGGCTTGTGACATAAAAGGCTAAGAAACGTTTCAATTGGGGAGGGGAATTTTCTAGGTATGTGATGCTAATCCGGGAATGGAACTAACTTCACTTCCTTGTCCTCGATCAACTTCCCCCAAGTGCATATTTTTCCCTATCTTACTTTCTTTTCTTTTTCTTTAACTCATTTTTGAGACAATGGCATTGGTGTACAATAGCCGAAACCTCGGTGATTAGCCATCCTCGGGCTTTTTCTCTTTTTCGAGGTGCATCCACACCGGGCACACATACCAAAGCTCGTTAGGGCTATTGGCTCATTTGACTTTGGCAAGGCACCAACACCCGATTATGTGAAGTGTACCGAGTTACTTGTCATTTAAACCAACGCCCCCAAACCTATTTTGGCTACACTTCCACAATAATTTCAGCATTCCATTCACGACATTCTTTTCATTACATCTTCACCCCGCACTTGCTTTTTACACATTCAAACACACTAGCATGCTCCTATTCCCGGATGGGTTTAAAAGGAGGTCAAATTTTATATCAATTGAGGTGCTCAAGCAATCATGATCAAGATGAGAAGTAGAGAAAGATGAAATGCCTTATTCATTCCTAGATGGTATGCAAGAACTATCATGTAATTTCGATTTTCAATACTCAATCCATTCTAGGCAATCATCATGATCTCAAGTCATTCATGGAATTCAAGAGAAGTAGTTCAAGTCCACATATGTATTTATCAATTCAACATATAAGGCCATTCATAGCCAATCACAAGACAAGTTTTCATCATTAGGATCATATCCAAGCCTAGAAAGCACAAAAAATTTTTAAAATTTCTGATTTTTATGGGATTTTCGATTTAAGTATGTACAATGCAAGACATGTGCAAATATTAAACTATCCTAGGTGCTCTTCATGCAAAGGATCATGCAAACCCCACCCCATACTTAGAAACACATTGTCCCCAATGTGGTATTCAAGTAAAGAGAGTGAAAGAAGGTTCTCACAATGTAAAATGGTTTTCTTCGGTATTTGGGAATTCTCAAGAGGATTGATGTTGGATGATCCTTTCAACCATGGTAGGGAGCTCTAAGCATCCTTCAAGCTTTGAAACCCGCGCTAGGCACCGCTAGCCGTCCAAGTTCCGCGTCCGCTCCACCCATAATTGGTGAGGGTTTCATCATCATCATTTCCGAGAAAGGCTTCCAATGCCACTAATGTTCTAGCACACATAAAATAGACAAAACACACAAAGCACACAAAAACAGAAAAATCTAAGCTAAAATGAAGGAAAAATGTTACCGATGGGTTGCCTCCCACCAAGCGCTTCTTTAAGGTCATTAGCTTGACCAAACTCGGGAGCGTTTATGCAAGGTGAAGCGGGGCAATCATGTCTATCGGGGCTCCCGGAATGTACTTCTTCAAGCGATGCCCATTCACTTTGAAATCTCCACAATGCTCCCCTCCTATCTCAATAGCTCCATGGGGAAAGATCTTCTTTACCACATACGGCCCGGTCCATCTCGATTTGAGCTTTCCGGGGAAAAGCCTTAGCCTCGAGTTGAAGAGAAGGACAAGATCTCCTTCACTCAACTCCTTTGGAATGATCCTCTTGTCATGCCACCTTTTGGTTCTCTCCTTGTAAATCCGGGCATTCTCATAAGCTTCCAACCGGAGCTCCTCAAGGGCATTGATATCGAGCAATCTCTTCTCTCCCGCCTCCTTGAGGTCAAAATTTAGCCACTTAATGGCCTAATAAGCTCTATGCTCCATTTCCACCGGAAGGTGGCAAGACTTGCCATAGACCAATTTGTAGGGAGTGGTGCCAATAGGTGTCTTGAAGGCGGTTCTATATGCCCATAGTGCGTCATTGAGCTTCATGGCCCAATCCTTCCTTGTCCTAGACACCGTCTTCTCGAGGATGGCCTTGATTTCTCGGTTGGAGATCTCCACTTGACCACTAGTTTGGGGGTGATAGGGTGTTGCCACCTTATGAGTCACCCCATACTTAGCCAAAAGTGCTCCAAAGTTCCTATTTGTGAAGTGCTTCCCCCCATCACTAATGATCATCCTTGGTGTTCCAAACCTAGGGAAGATCACTCGGTTGAAGAACCGCACCACCACCTTGGCATCATTTGTAGGAGAGGCGATTGCCTCTACCCATCTTGACACATAGTCCACCGCCAATAGGATGAATAGATTGCCACATGAAGAAGGGAATGGTCCCATGAAGTCTACACCCCACACATCAAAAATCTCAACTTCTTGGATGTTGTTCAAGGGCATTTCATTCCTCCTTGAGATGTTCCCTGTTCTTTGGCAAGCATCACACGCCGCTACAAAACCTTGCACATCTCTAAACAAGTTAGGCCAATAAAAACCGGATTGCAATACCTTGGCACACGTTTTGTGTGAGCTAGCATGGCCTCCACATGGTAGGGAGTGACAATGCCGGATCACACTCTCCATTTCATCTTCCGGTATGCATCTTCTAAGCACCCCATCCGGGCCTCTCTTGAATAGAATTGGCTCGCTCCAATAGTAATGCCTTACATCGTTGAAGAACTTCTTCCTTTGTGAATATGATAATCCGGGAGGCACTTCCTCACACACCAAGTAATTCACAATGTCGGCATACCATGGCTCACTTCCCCTAGCCACTAGGAATAAGCATTCTTCCACCATTTGCAATTGTTCATCCCGGAACGAGTCATCTATCGGGATGTTGTCTTTCCCAAGCTCTAATGGTGGGAGTCTACTAAGGTGATCCGCCACCGAGTTCTCGGATCCCTTCTTATCTCTTATCTCCAAATCAAACTCTTGAAGGAGAAGGATCCACCGAATCAACCTTGGCTTGGCATCCTTCTTTGTAAGTAGATAACGGATCGCCGCATGATCCGTGTAAACTATGACCTTCGCTCCAACAAGGTACGAGCGGAACTTCTCAAATGCATACACTACCGCTAACAACTCCTTCTCGGTAGTAGCATAATTGAGTTGGGCATCATCTAGCGTCTTGCTAGCATAGTAAATAGCATGAGTGCGCCCTTCTTTCCTTTGCCCCAAAACGGCCCCAACGGCCACATCACTTGCATCGCACATAATCTCAAATGGTAGACTCCAATCCAGAGGTTGCATGATAGGTGCGGAGATCAAGGCGTTCTTCAACCTACAAAACGCTTCAAGACAATCTTTGGAAAACACAAAATCAACATCTTTCATTAGTAGGTTAGTGAGTGGCTTAGAAATTTTAGAGAAATCTTGGATGAACCTCCGGTAAAAACCGGCATGCCCTAAGAAACTCCTTACCCCCTTCACCGAGGTAGGTGGTGGCAACTTCTCTATTGTTTCAATCTTAGCCCTATCAACCTCAATGCCACGGTTAGACACCAAGTGTCCTAACACAATCCCTTCACTTACCATGAAGTGGCATTTTTCCCAATTTAAGACAAGATTTGTTTCCTCACATCTTTGCAACACCAATGACAAATTAGCTAAGCAATCATCGAAAGAAGAACCGTAAACAGAGAAATCATCCATGAACACTTCCATGATATTTTCTATGTATTCCGAAAAGATAGCCATCATACACCTTTGAAAGGTGGCGGGTGCATTACACAACCCAAATGGCATTCTCCTATATGCAAATGTACCCCATGGACATGTAAAAGTTGTTTTCTCTTGGTCATCGGGGTGGATAGGGATTTGGAAGAATCCACTATACCCATCTAGATAGCAAAAGTGAGAGTGTTGAGCTAATCTTTCTAGCATTTGGTCAATGAAGGGGAGGGGAAAGTGATCTTTCCTAGAGGCCATGTTCAATTTCCTATAATCTATACACATTCTCCATCCCGTGACCGTCCTAGTTGGTATTAGTTCATTGTTCTCATTAGTTACTACCGTCATTCCACCCTTCTTAGGTACTACATGAACGGGGCTAACCCACTTACTATCCGAGATAGGGTAGATAATTCCCGCATCTAGCAACTTAATGATTTCCTTTTTGACCACCTCTTTCATTATAGGATTCAATCTCCTTTGATGTTCAATAGAGGGTTTGTGGTTATCTTCCATCATTATCTTATGCATGCACAAAGATGGCTTAATGCCAACCAAATCATCAATAGTATAACCAATGGCCTTCCTATGCAATCTTAGTTCATGCAGCAATTTAGCAAGTTCATCATCACTCAAGCATGCATTAACAATCACCGGATATGTAGAATTATCACCAAGGAATGCATACTTTAAATGAGAGGGGAGGGGTTTGAGTTCAAGTGAGGGAGGACCTTTATCGGTTGAAGACGATCCAAACAAGGTTTGATGAGATGAATCCAAAGCAAATGAGGATTCCCCTTGGCTCCTAGAAGCTTGATCATCCTCAAGAGCTGATTCAGGGGAAACCACGGTTGGAATCACGGTTAGCTCAACTTCCACGACCGTGGTTCTTGCCAAGCTTGCTTCTCGGAGTTGTCCAGAGAGTTTGACGGCCGTGGAACCCAAATCTCGACCGTGGAACTTGCAGCTGTTCACAATTTCTTCGTGGCTCTCAAATCCAACTCTTGGCTCCTCTTCCAATGCCTCCAAGGCTTTGATCTCTTCATTGCAATTCTCCTCAATGTCTTCCTCCATCATACTCAAGGTAAGAACCTTTTCCAAGGGGTCCTTGATCAAGATCGAGCTCACCATTTCTCTAGATTCTTCTTGCTCGACTATGTTGAAGATATCTTCATCAAGGGTTGGCCCTTTCATCATTGTGGATAGCTTGAACTTGATGTTCTCCTCTCCAATGTTGAAGGAGAGAGTCCCGTTCTTGCAATCCACTAAATATCCGGAGGTAGCTAAGAAAGGTCTTCCTAGGATGATGAGAACCGGGTAATCCGCCGGAATGTCCAACACTACAAAGTCAATAGGCACATAGAATCCTCCCAATTGCACCGGAATGTCCTCAAGAATCCCAACTGGATGAGTGATAGAACGGTCCGCCATATAGAGGGTCATCTTGACCGGTTTTGGCTCTCCTAGCCCGACCTTGTTACTAAGTGCAAGCGGTATGATGCTTACACTTGCTCCAAGATCACAAAGGGCCTCGTATTTCACATCTCCCACTCCTATTGGGACGCAAAAAGAGCCCGGATCCCTTAGCTTGGGAGGCATTGCTTCCTTCATTGTTTGGATTAATTCCGAGGATCTCTTGGTCATCCTAATCTCCCCATACTCCTCCAACTTCCTTTTGTTGGAGAGTATTTCCTTCAAGAATTTTCCGTATGCCGACATTCCTAAGATGGCATCCATGAACGGAATGTTAATATGTAACTTGGACATTAGTTCAAGGAACTTACCAAAGTGATTGTCCAAACGAGCTCTTGCTCTTGATTGTGGGAACGGTAGTGGTGGCTTGTATGGAGGCGGTGCTACATAAGTTGGCTCTACATCCTTGCTCTTGCCCCCATCATCTTGCTTTCTTCCCTCTTCTACCACTACTTGACTCCCCTTAGCTTGGTCCTTGGGCAAAGGATCCTTCATACTCAACCCACTCCTTGTTGTGATAGCCAAAACTTGGCCTCTTGGGTTGTCTTCGGTTCTTCCGGGAAGCTTTCCCGGATCTCTATGTGCCTCACCCGCCTTTTGAAAGACTTGTGCTTCCAAGACCTTTTGAGCCTTAGAAATTGAAGTGACGGTGCTCTCAAGTCCACTCAACCTTCCTAGCAATTGTTCAAACATGACTTCGGTTCTATCCTTTGAAGGTTGAGTAAAACCCGGTGGAGGTTCTTGTGAAGCTCTTTATGGTGGAGTTGTGCTTGTGGAGGCGGGAGGGTTCAAGGCTCCATCCGGATTAGAGTAAGAAAATCCGGGATGGTTGTGGTTTGGCCGGTAATTGTTGAATTGCCGGTTGTTGTTGAAATTTCTTGGGCCTTGGTAATTGTTGAAGTTGCCCCTTCCCATATAATTCACATCTTCCTCCTTGGAAGACAAGTTGGCTCGTGGAGGTGCTTGAGGAGTTGCTTGGCTCTTCAAGGTGGTAGTGCACAACTCTCTCAAGGATTTCAACTCGTTGTTGATGGCGTCAAGCTTGAAATTGCTCATGGTGACTTTGCTCACCTCATATGCTCCCGCCTTTCTTCCTTCGCTCTTCCTATGAGAGTACTTTTCAATTAATAGAGCTTGCTTCTCCACAAACTCCCAAGCATCATCCACATGCTTCTCCATAAAGGTCCCACCGGAAAGAGATTGAAGCTTGAATTGGCTATCTTCATCAAGCCCCTTGAAATAGATCTCCAATAGCTCAATCTTTGGTATGCCATGGTGCTGACAATCTAGGAGAAGGTCCTTAAATCTCTCCCAAGACTTGAACAAACTTTCTCTATCCCTCATCACAAAGGCATTGATCTTTCCCCTTAACTCGGTGGTCTTGGAAGGTGGGAAGAACTTGGTCAAGAACTCGGTTGTCATCTCCTCCCAAGTACCAACTCGCCCTTGTGGAATAGATTGATACCAAGCCAAGGCTTTGTCCTTAAGAGAGAAGGAAAAGGCCCTTAGCTTATGGTTGTTGCTCTCCAATCTTGGTGGTCTAAGAGTCTCCATCAAAATCTCATAGTTCATCAAATGTTGGTGAGGAGACTCTCCTTCCATCCCTCCAAATTGATTATGCCGGATCATTTGAAGAACTTGAGGGCGGAGCTCATAGTTGTGGGTTGCGGGATCTCCTAGATTCACACCCGGTCGGTGTGCTCTTTGTGCCGGATCCATACGTCTCCCTAGGGTTTGTGGCTCCTCAATAGCAATGGGAACAACCCTAACATTGGCCGCCGGCTGCGGTTGTGGCGGAGGTGGTGGAGGTTGTCGGCGATTAAGCTCTCCTTGAACAAGAGCTTGCCTAATCTCTTCAATCTCCCTTCTAGTTTCCTCTTGCCTCTCATTGGCAAGTCTCCTTTCTTCCTCCAAGAGTTCATCTCTTAGCCTTATTTGTTCCAAGGCTTCATCCAATTCAGCTTGAAGATTTCTACCGGCCATCTCTTTCTCTTTCCGAATGTTCTTAGATCTAGATCGAAGGGTTTTCTCCGGTTCGGGATCGAATGGAGCTAAATCCTTGCCACGAGATCTTCGCATACACCTATAGAGAAATAGATGTCCTGAAAAGCAAAGACAAAAACCAAAAAGAGATCAAAAGAAACAAGAAGGATCTACACTAGAAACAATCACAAAATAGACTCAATCTAGACCTAGTCCCCGGCAACGGCGCCAAAAACTTGTTACGCTAAAAAGTGTGTACGCAATAAGCCTTAAATTTATACTCGTTATAATTATCCTACTTCTAGCGCACCCGCAGTGTACGGGACGTATGTAGCAAGATAAGTATTCCAAGGTCGAACACAAAGACTAAGGTGAAATCGAATTAAGTTGTGATTGAATTTAGCAAGATCTAAGTCTAAAGAAAAGGATGCAAATAAAGGAAGAAAATCTCAATTGTTTTGGTTGTTTTTAGGTGATCACTTCAAAGATCAAATGCATGCAAACAATCAATCAAACTAAGTCGGAAAATTGGCACAAATAAACAAATCGAACAAGATGTTGATCAAGAGAAAGGGAAGACGGATTCTAGGGGTTGGAAATTCCGGTTATGGCATAAAACTCAAGTTATCTATTCATTCTTTGGATTGATTATGATATGTTGGGATTAAGTGTTCCTAAAATGGGATCAATTACCGGGTAAGTCTCATGATCCAACTAATCCACACCTAAGGTCTCATTACCGGTTAAGTCTCTAAGAACCTAAGGGTAGGAATTTAACACAAACCGGATTGTTTAATTAGGGATCTAACCTATCCTCACCGGGTAAGTCTCGGAAAGGGAAGTCCTAATCAACTATCCTAGCACATTTAATCCAATGGCGGCTTATTAGGCTCACCATTACCTAAGGTTTTGCTATTTTAGATTCTAAGGGCAAGGATTACCGGGTAAGTCTCTCCTAACACTTAGTCGCTACACTAGGACACCCTAGGGTAGGTTAAACTCAGCAAAAACTTAGGGTTTCAACAATTTTATGAACCTAAGGTAAGATCCTTCGAACCAGGAAGAACCACGGTTTGTTCTACAGAAACCACGACCGTGGTTCTTCAAGAACTACCCGTGATTCCTAACAGTAGCTACGTTCATAAACAAAAATCATCCAAAGGTAAATCTAAGTTCGTCCTATCATAGATCTAGCCATAACCATCCTTTCCTTACCCTAGAATCACATCAATCTAGCCTACAACATTCATATTGGAAATCAAAACAAACAAGCATAGATTCATAACCTCCATTGCAAGAAAATGAGAGAAAGAAGATGAACAAATGAACTTCAAACACAATCTAAATCTGAAGATGAAATTAGAACGACTTACAACCCTTCCAAAGGAAGGTTCAAGAGTTCAAAAACTTCTAGAAATAAATCCGAAAATACAAGAGCTAAGTGTGTCTTCTCCTCTCCTCTTCAATGGCAATGGCTCCTTTCTTCTTCTTCTTGCACTTTCCTTCCTAGAAAAAGTCCTTCTTCTTCTTGGAATATATTTTGTCAAAGAAAAATGGAGAATATGTGAGCTGCTCTCAAACTACCCAAATCCCAGCTGCCCCTAACAACTATCAAGGACCACTTTTATAACCAATTTCTTCATGAGCTGGCCATGAGAGTCGTGGCACAGCTGTCACGAGAATCTGGCAAAATCCACGGTCATTTCCACGGCCATGGTTCTTCAGAGAACCGTGATTCTGTGCAGAAACTTCGCCTTGGATCATTAGGCTGTGGTTTGGTGCATGGCCTGTGTTGGCAAGGTTCCTTGAGTCCTTCTCAGCCCTTGCCTTGCGTTCTAATGAGTTTGGAAACGTGTCCTCTAAATGAGCGACCCTCAAACGCGTCGTTTTGGCTCGAAACTTCCCGAAATACCTACAAAACGCACACAAGTCCGTGTAGACGTCTATCTCGACAAAATACATGTTTTGAGTGCAAAACGTATTGGACTAGTGCTAGATAATGCATGATTGAGCGAGAATTCTACCTAAATGTGCACCTAAAACTATGCTATAAATCGTGTTATCAAAATACCCCATACTTAAGGTTTGCTCGTCCCCGAGCAAATTCCCAACTATAGACTAAGAGATGACATGATTTATATATGCAGAAAAATGGCAAAATCTTTTTGGTTTTGTGCTTCTACTATTGGATCACCTTCATAGTCATGATCAATGGCAATTGAATAAGCAATTATGTATCAAACAATAAAGTCATGGAAAGATAATTGTACTTAACTCAAAAACATGCATGAGTTGGGAGGACGGAGATGTCAAGAAGATCAAGAGTCTATCCAATCTAGATTACTAAGTCTTACAAACATGCAAGTAGGTCATAAGGGCTTGTGACATAAAAGGCTAAGAAACGTTTCAATTGGGGAGGGGAATTTTCTAGGTATGTGATGCTAATCCGGGAATGGAACTAACTTCACTTCCTTGTCCTCGATCAACTTCCCCCAAGTGCATATTTTTCCCTATCTTACTTTCTTTTCTTTTTCTTTAACTCATTTTTGAGACAATGGCATTGGTGTACAATAGCCGAAACCTCGGTGATTAGCCATCCTCGGGCTTTTTCTCTTTTTCGAGGTGCATCCACACCGGGCACACATACCAAAGCTCGTTAGGGCTATTGGCTCATTTGACTTTGGCAAGGCACCAACACCCGATTATGTGAAGTGTACCGAGTTACTTGTCATTTAAACCAACGCCCCCAAACCTATTTTGGCTACACTTCCACAATAATTTCAGCATTCCATTCACGACATTCTTTTCATTACATCTTCACCCCGCACTTGCTTTTTACACATTCAAACACACTAGCATGCTCCTATTCCCGGATGGGTTTAAAAGGAGGTCAAATTTTATATCAATTGAGGTGCTCAAGCAATCATGATCAAGATGAGAAGTAGAGAAAGATGAAATGCCTTATTCATTCCTAGATGGTATGCAAGAACTATCATGTAATTTCGATTTTCAATACTCAATCCATTCTAGGCAATCATCATGATCTCAAGTCATTCATGGAATTCAAGAGAAGTAGTTCAAGTCCACATATGTATTTATCAATTCAACATATAAGGCCATTCATAGCCAATCACAAGACAAGTTTTCATCATTAGGATCATATCCAAGCCTAGAAAGCACAAAAAATTTTTAAAATTTCTGATTTTTATGGGATTTTCGATTTAAGTATGTACAATGCAAGACATGTGCAAATATTAAACTATCCTAGGTGCTCTTCATGCAAAGGATCATGCAAACCCCACCCCATACTTAGAAACACATTGTCCCCAATGTGGTATTCAAGTAAAGAGAGTGAAAGAAGGTTCTCACAATGTAAAATGGTTTTCTTCGGTATTTGGGAATTCTCAAGAGGATTGATGTTGGATGATCCTTTCAACCATGGTAGGGAGCTCTAAGCATCCTTCAAGCTTTGAAACCCGCGCTAGGCACCGCTAGCCGTCCAAGTTCCGCGTCCGCTCCACCCATAATTGGTGAGGGTTTCATCATCATCATTTCCGAGAAAGGCTTCCAATGCCACTAATGTTCTAGCACACATAAAATAGACAAAACACACAAAGCACACAAAAACAGAAAAATCTAAGCTAAAATGAAGGAAAAATGTTACCGATGGGTTGCCTCCCACCAAGCGCTTCTTTAAGGTCATTAGCTTGACCAAACTCGGGAGCGTTTATGCAAGGTGAAGCGGGGCAATCATGTCTATCGGGGCTCCCGGAATGTACTTCTTCAAGCGATGCCCATTCACTTTGAAATCTCCACAATGCTCCCCTCCTATCTCAATAGCTCCATGGGGAAAGATCTTCTTTACCACATACGGCCCGGTCCATCTCGATTTGAGCTTTCCGGGGAAAAGCCTTAGCCTCGAGTTGAAGAGAAGGACAAGATCTCCTTCACTCAACTCCTTTGGAATGATCCTCTTGTCATGCCACCTTTTGGTTCTCTCCTTGTAAATCCGGGCATTCTCATAAGCTTCCAACCGGAGCTCCTCAAGGGCATTGATATCGAGCAATCTCTTCTCTCCCGCCTCCTTGAGGTCAAAATTTAGCCACTTAATGGCCTAATAAGCTCTATGCTCCATTTCCACCGGAAGGTGGCAAGACTTGCCATAGACCAATTTGTAGGGAGTGGTGCCAATAGGTGTCTTGAAGGCGGTTCTATATGCCCATAGTGCGTCATTGAGCTTCATGGCCCAATCCTTCCTTGTCCTAGACACCGTCTTCTCGAGGATGGCCTTGATTTCTCGGTTGGAGATCTCCACTTGACCACTAGTTTGGGGGTGATAGGGTGTTGCCACCTTATGAGTCACCCCATACTTAGCCAAAAGTGCTCCAAAGTTCCTATTTGTGAAGTGCTTCCCCCCATCACTAATGATCATCCTTGGTGTTCCAAACCTAGGGAAGATCACTCGGTTGAAGAACCGCACCACCACCTTGGCATCATTTGTAGGAGAGGCGATTGCCTCTACCCATCTTGACACATAGTCCACCGCCAATAGGATGAATAGATTGCCACATGAAGAAGGGAATGGTCCCATGAAGTCTACACCCCACACATCAAAAATCTCAACTTCTTGGATGTTGTTCAAGGGCATTTCATTCCTCCTTGAGATGTTCCCTGTTCTTTGGCAAGCATCACACGCCGCTACAAAACCTTGCACATCTCTAAACAAGTTAGGCCAATAAAAACCGGATTGCAATACCTTGGCACACGTTTTGTGTGAGCTAGCATGGCCTCCACATGGTAGGGAGTGACAATGCCGGATCACACTCTCCATTTCATCTTCCGGTATGCATCTTCTAAGCACCCCATCCGGGCCTCTCTTGAATAGAATTGGCTCGCTCCAATAGTAATGCCTTACATCGTTGAAGAACTTCTTCCTTTGTGAATATGATAATCCGGGAGGCACTTCCTCACACACCAAGTAATTCACAATGTCGGCATACCATGGCTCACTTCCCCTAGCCACTAGGAATAAGCATTCTTCCACCATTTGCAATTGTTCATCCCGGAACGAGTCATCTATCGGGATGTTGTCTTTCCCAAGCTCTAATGGTGGGAGTCTACTAAGGTGATCCGCCACCGAGTTCTCGGATCCCTTCTTATCTCTTATCTCCAAATCAAACTCTTGAAGGAGAAGGATCCACCGAATCAACCTTGGCTTGGCATCCTTCTTTGTAAGTAGATAACGGATCGCCGCATGATCCGTGTAAACTATGACCTTCGCTCCAACAAGGTACGAGCGGAACTTCTCAAATGCATACACTACCGCTAACAACTCCTTCTCGGTAGTAGCATAATTGAGTTGGGCATCATCTAGCGTCTTGCTAGCATAGTAAATAGCATGAGTGCGCCCTTCTTTCCTTTGCCCCAAAACGGCCCCAACAGCCACATCACTTGCATCGCACATAATCTCAAATGGTAGACTCCAATCCGGAGGTTGCATGATAGGTGCGGAGATCAAGGCGTTCTTCAACCTACAAAACGCTTCAAGACAATCTTTGGAAAACACAAAATCAACATCTTTCATTAGTAGGTTAGTGAGTGGCTTAGAAATTTTAGAGAAATCTTGGATGAACCTCCGGTAAAAACCGGCATGCCCTAAGAAACTCCTTACCCCCTTCACCGAGGTAGGTGGTGGCAACTTCTCTATTGTTTCAATCTTAGCCCATCAACCTCAATGCCACGGTTAGACACCAAGTGTCCTAACACAATCCCTTCACTTACCATGAAGTGGCATTTTTCCCAATTTAAGACAAGATTTGTTTCCTCACATCTTTGCAACACCAATGACAAATTAGCTAAGCAATCATCGAAAGAAGAACCGTAAACAGAGAAATCATCCATGAACACTTCCATGATATTTTCTATGTATTCCGAAAAGATAGCCATCATACACCTTTGAAAGGTGGCGGGTGCATTACACAACCCAAATGGCATTCTCCTATATGCAAATGTACCCCATGGACATGTAAAAGTTGTTTTCTCTTGGTCATCGGGGTGGATAGGGATTTGGAAGAATCCACTATACCCATCTAG
This sequence comes from Fagopyrum homotropicum, assembly GCA_033239125.1. Lineage (NCBI taxonomy): Eukaryota > Viridiplantae > Streptophyta > Magnoliopsida > Caryophyllales > Polygonaceae > Fagopyrum > Fagopyrum homotropicum. The sequence goes on along the minus strand of BSWB01000007.1, from coordinate 134,095,307 downwards.
ATAGCAAAAGTGAGAGTGTTGAGCTAATCTTTCTAGCATTTGGTCAATGAAGGGGAGGGGAAAGTGATCTTTCCTAGAGGCCATGTTCAATTTCCTATAATCTATACACATTCTCCATCCCGTGACCGTCCTAGTTGGTATTAGTTCATTGTTCTCATTAGTTACTACCGTCATTCCACCCTTCTTAGGTACTACATGAACGGGGCTAACCCACTTACTATCCGAGATAGGGTAGATAATTCCCGCATCTAGCAACTTAATGATTTCCTTTTTGACCACCTCTTTCATTATAGGATTCAATCTCCTTTGATGTTCAATAGAGGGTTTGTGGTTATCTTCCATCATTATCTTATGCATGCACAAAGATGGCTTAATGCCAACCAAATCATCAATAGTATAACCAATGGCCTTCCTATGCAATCTTAGTTCATGCAGCAATTTAGCAAGTTCATCATCACTCAAGCATGCATTAACAATCACCGGATATGTAGAATTATCACCAAGGAATGCATACTTTAAATGAGAGGGGAGGGGTTTGAGTTCAAGTGAGGGAGGACCTTTATCGGTTGAAGACGATCCAAACAAGGTTTGATGAGATGAATCCAAAGCAAATGAGGATTCCCCTTGGCTCCTAGAAGCTTGATCATCCTCAAGAGCTGATTCAGGGGAAACCACGGTTGGAATCACGGTTAGCTCAACTTCCACGACCGTGGTTCTTGCCAAGCTTGCTTCTCGGAGTTGTCCAGAGAGTTTGACGGCCGTGGAACCCAAATCTCGACCGTGGAACTTGCAGCTGTTCACAATTTCTTCGTGGCTCTCAAATCCAACTCTTGGCTCCTCTTCCAATGCCTCCAAGGCTTTGATCTCTTCATTGCAATTCTCCTCAATGTCTTCCTCCATCATACTCAAGGTAAGAACCTTTTCCAAGGGGTCCTTGATCAAGATCGAGCTCACCATTTCTCTAGATTCTTCTTGCTCGACTATGTTGAAGATATCTTCATCAAGGGTTGGCCCTTTCATCATTGTGGATAGCTTGAACTTGATGTTCTCCTCTCCAATGTTGAAGGAGAGAGTCCCGTTCTTGCAATCCACTAAATATCCGGAGGTAGCTAAGAAAGGTCTTCCTAGGATGATGAGAACCGGGTAATCCGCCGGAATGTCCAACACTACAAAGTCAATAGGCACATAGAATCCTCCCAATTGCACCGGAATGTCCTCAAGAATCCCAACTGGATGAGTGATAGAACGGTCCGCCATATAGAGGGTCATCTTGACCGGTTTTGGCTCTCCTAGCCCGACCTTGTTACTAAGTGCAAGCGGTATGATGCTTACACTTGCTCCAAGATCACAAAGGGCCTCGTATTTCACATCTCCCACTCCTATTGGGACGCAAAAAGAGCCCGGATCCCTTAGCTTGGGAGGCATTGCTTCCTTCATTGTTTGGATTAATTCCGAGGATCTCTTGGTCATCCTAATCTCCCCATACTCCTCCAACTTCCTTTTGTTGGAGAGTATTTCCTTCAAGAATTTTCCGTATGCCGACATTCCTAAGATGGCATCCATGAACGGAATGTTAATATGTAACTTGGACATTAGTTCAAGGAACTTACCAAAGTGATTGTCCAAACGAGCTCTTGCTCTTGATTGTGGGAACGGTAGTGGTGGCTTGTATGGAGGCGGTGCTACATAAGTTGGCTCTACATCCTTGCTCTTGCCCCCATCATCTTGCTTTCTTCCCTCTTCTACCACTACTTGACTCCCCTTAGCTTGGTCCTTGGGCAAAGGATCCTTCATACTCAACCCACTCCTTGTTGTGATAGCCAAAACTTGGCCTCTTGGGTTGTCTTCGGTTCTTCCGGGAAGCTTTCCCGGATCTCTATGTGCCTCACCCGCCTTTTGAAAGACTTGTTCTTCCAAGACCTTTTGAGCCTTAGAAATTGAAGTGACGGTGCTCTCAAGTCCACTCAACCTTCCTAGCAATTGTTCAAACATGACTTCGGTTCTATCCTTTGAAGGTTGAGTAAAACCCGGTGGAGGTTCTTGTGAAGCTCTTTATGGTGGAGTTGTGCTTGTGGAGGCGAGAGGGTTCAAGGCTCCATCCGGATTAGAGTAAGAAAATCCGGGATGGTTGTGGTTTGGCCGGTAATTGTTGAATTGCCGGTTGTTGTTGAAATTTCTTGGGCCTTGGTAATTGTTGAAGTTGCCCCTTCCCATATAATTCACATCTTCCTCCTTGGAAGACAAGTTGGCTCGTGGAGGTGCTTGAGGAGTTGCTTGGCTCTTCAAGGTGGTAGTGCACAACTCTCTCAAGGATTTCAACTCGTTGTTGATGGCGTCAAGCTTGAAATTGCTCATGGTGACTTCGCTCACCTCATATGCTCCCGCCTTTCTTCCTTCGCTCTTCCTATGAGAGTACTTTTCAATTAATAGAGCTTGCTTCTCCACAAACTCCCAAGCATCATCCACATGCTTCTCCATAAAGGTCCCACCGGAAAGAGATTGAAGCTTGAATTGGCTATCTTCATCAAGCCCCTTGAAATAGATCTCCAATAGCTCAATCTTTGGTATGCCATGGTGCGGACAATCTAGGAGAAGGTCCTTAAATCTCTCCCAAGACTTGAACAAACTTTCTCTATCCCTCATCACAAAGGCATTGATATTTCCCCTTAACTCGGTGGTCTTGGAAGGTGGGAAGAACTTGGTCAAGAACTCGGTTGTCATCTCCTCCCAAGTACCAACTCGCCCTTGTGGAATAGATTGATACCAAGCCAAGGCTTTGTCCTTAAGAGAGAAGGAAAAGGCCCTTAGCTTATGGTTGTTGCTCTCCAATCTTGGTGGTCTAAGAGTCTCCATCAAAATCTCATAGTTCATCAAATGTTGGTGAGGAGACTCTCCTTCCATCCCTCCAAATTGATTATGCCGGATCATTTGAAGAACTTGAGGGCGGAGCTCATAGTTGTGGGTTGCGGGATCTCCTAGATTCACACCCGGTCGGTGTGCTCTTTGTGCCGGATCCATACGTCTCCCTAGGGTTTGTGGCTCCTCAATAGCAATGGGAACAACCCTAACATTGGCCGCCGGCTGCGGTTGTGGCGGAGGTGGTGGAGGTTGTCGGCGATTAAGCTCTCCTTGAACAAGAGCTTGCCTAATCTCTTCAATCTCCCTTCTAGTTTCCTCTTGCCTCTCATTGGCAAGTCTCCTTTCTTCCTCCAAGAGTTCATCTCTTAGCCTTATTTGTTCCAAGGCTTCATCCAATTCAGCTTGAAGATTTCTACCGGCCATCTCTTTCTCTTTCCGAATGTTCTTAGATCTAGATCGAAGGGTTTTCTCCGGTTCGGGATCGAATGGAGCTAAATCCTTGCCACGAGATCTTCGCATACACCTATAGAGAAATAGATGTCCTGAAAAGCAAAGACAAAAACCAAAAAGAGATCAAAAGAAACAAGAAGGATCTACACTAGAAACAATCACAAAATAGACTCAATCTAGACCTAGTCCCCGGCAACGGCGCCAAAAACTTGTTACGCTAAAAAGTGTGTACGCAATAAGCCTTAAATTTATACTCGTTATAATTATCCTACTTCTAGCGCACCCGCAGTGTACGGGACGTATGTAGCAAGATAAGTATTCCAAGGTCGAACACAAAGACTAAGGTGAAATCGAATTAAGTTGTGATTGAATTTAGCAAGATCTAAGTCTAAAGAAAAGGATGCAAATAAAGGAAGAAAATCTCAATTGTTTTGGTTGTTTTTAGGTGATCACTTCAAAGATCAAATGCATGCAAACAATCAATCAAACTAAGTCGGAAAATTGGCACAAATAAACAAATCGAACAAGATGTTGATCAAGAGAAAGGGAAGACGGATTCTAGGGGTTGGAAATTCCGGTTATGGCATAAAACTCAAGTTATCTATTCATTCTTTGGATTGATTATGATATGTTGGGATTAAGTGTTCCTAAAATGGGATCAATTACCGGGTAAGTCTCATGATCCAACTAATCCACACCTAAGGTCTCATTACCGGTTAAGTCTCTAAGAACCTAAGGGTAGGAATTTAACACAAACCGGATTGTTTAATTAGGGATCTAACCTATCCTCACCGGGTAAGTCTCGGAAAGGGAAGTCCTAATCAACTATCCTAGCACATTTAATCCAATGGCGGCTTATTAGGCTCACCATTACCTAAGGTTTTGCTATTTTAGATTCTAAGGGCAAGGATTACCGGGTAAGTCTCTCCTAACACTTAGTCGCTACACTAGGACACCCTAGGGTAGGTTAAACTCAGCAAAAACTTAGGGTTTCAACAATTTTATGAACCTAAGGTAAGATCCTTCGAACCAGGAAGAACCACGGTTTGTTCTACAGAAACCACGACCGTGGTTCTTCAAGAACTACCCGTGATTCCTAACAGTAGCTACGTTCATAAACAAAAATCATCCAAAGGTAAATCTAAGTTCGTCCTATCATAGATCTAGCCATAACCATCCTTTCCTTACCCTAGAATCACATCAATCTAGCCTACAACATTCATATTGGAAATCAAAACAAACAAGCATAGATTCATAACCTCCATTGCAAGAAAATGAGAGAAAGAAGATGAACAAATGAACTTCAAACACAATCTAAATCTGAAGATGAAATTAGAACGACTTACAACCCTTCCAAAGGAAGGTTCAAGAGTTCAAAAACTTCTAGAAATAAATCCGAAAATACAAGAGCTAAGTGTGTCTTCTCCTCTCCTCTTCAATGGCAATGGCTCCTTTCTTCTTCTTCTTGCACTTTCCTTCCTAGAAAAAGTCCTTCTTCTTCTTGGAATATATTTTGTCAAAGAAAAATGGAGAATATGTGAGCTGCTCTCAAACTACCCAAATCCCAGCTGCCCCTAACAACTATCAAGGACCACTTTTATAACCAATTTCTTCATGAGCTGGCCATGAGAGTCGTGGCACAGCTGTCACGAGAATCTGGCAAAATCCACGGTCATTTCCACGGCTGTGGTTCTTCAGAGAACCGTGATTCTGTGCAGAAACTTCGCCTTGGATCATTAGGCTGTGGTTTGGTGCATGGCCTGTGTTGGCAAGGTTCCTTGAGTCCTTCTCAGCCCTTGCCTTGCGTTCTAATGAGTTTGGAAACGTGTCCTCTAAATGAGCGACCCTCAAACGCGTCGTTTTGGCTCGAAACTTCCCGAAATACCTACAAAACGCACACAAGTCCGTGTAGACGTCTATCTCGACAAAATACATGTTTTGAGTGCAAAACGTATTGGACTAGTGCTAGATAATGCATGATTGAGCGAGAATTCTACCTAAATGTGCACCTAAAACTATGCTATAAATCGTGTTATCAAAATACCCCATACTTAAGGTTTGCTCGTCCCCGAGCAAATTCCCAACTATAGACTAAGAGATGACATGATTTATATATGCAGAAAAATGGCAAAATCTTTTTGGTTTTGTGCTTCTACTATTGGATCACCTTCATAGTCATGATCAATGGCAATTGAATAAGCAATTATGTATCAAACAATAAAGTCATGGAAAGACAATTGTACTTAACTCAAAAACATGCATGAGTTGGGAGGACGGAGATGTCAAGAAGATCAAGAGTCTATCCAATCTAGATTACTAAGTCTTACAAACATGCAAGTAGGTCATAAGGGCTTGTGACATAAAAGGCTAAGAAACGTTTCAATTGGGGAGGGGAATTTTCTAGGTATGTGATGCTAATCCGGGAATGGAACTAACTTCACTTCCTTGTCCTCGATCAACTTCCCCCAAGTGCATATTTTTCCCTATCTTACTTTCTTTTCTTTTTCTTTAACTCATTTTTGAGACAATGGCATTGGTGTACAATAGCCGAAACCTCGGTGATTAGCCATCCTCGGGCTTTTTCTCTTTTTCGAGGTGCATCCACACCGGGCACACATACCAAAGCTCGTTAGGGCTATTGGCTCATTTGACTTTGGCAAGGCACCAACACCCGATTATGTGAAGTGTACCGAGTTACTTGTCATTTAAACCAACGCCCCCAAACCTATTTTGGCTACACTTCCACAATAATTTCAGCATTCCATTCACGACATTCTTTTCATTACATCTTCACCCCGCACTTGCTTTTTACACATTCAAACACACTAGCATGCTCCTATTCCCGGATGGGTTTAAAAGGAGGTCAAATTTTATATCAATTGAGGTGCTCAAGCAATCATGATCAAGATGAGAAGTAGAGAAAGATGAAATGCCTTATTCATTCCTAGATGGTATGCAAGAACTATCATGTAATTTCGATTTTCAATACTCAATCCATTCTAGGCAATCATCATGATCTCAAGTCATTCATGGAATTCAAGAGAAGTAGTTCAAGTCCACATATGTATTTATCAATTCAACATATAAGGCCATTCATAGCCAATCACAAGACAAGTTTTCATCATTAGGATCATATCCAAGCCTAGAAAGCACAAAAAATTTTTAAAATTTCTGATTTTTATGGGATTTTCGATTTAAGTATGTACAATGCAAGACATGTGCAAATATTAAACTATCCTAGGTGCTCTTCATGCAAAGGATCATGCAAACCCCACCCCATACTTAGAAACACATTGTCCCCAATGTGGTATTCAAGTAAAGAGAGTGAAAGAAGGTTCTCACAATGTAAAATGGTTTTCTTCGGTATTTGGGAATTCTCAAGAGGATTGATGTTGGATGATCCTTTCAACCATGGTAGGGAGCTCTAAGCATCCTTCAAGCTTTGAAACCCGCGCTAGGCACCGCTAGCCGTCCAAGTTCCGCGTCCGCTCCACCCATAATTGGTGAGGGTTTCATCATCATCATTTCCGAGAAAGGCTTCCAATGCCACTAATGTTCTAGCACACATAAAATAGACAAAACACACAAAGCACACAAAAACAGAAAAATCTAAGCTAAAATGAAGGAAAAATGTTACCGATGGGTTGCCTCCCACCAAGCGCTTCTTTAAGGTCATTAGCTTGACCAAACTCGGGAGCGTTTATGCAAGGTGAAGCGGGGCAATCATGTCTATCGGGGCTCCCGGAATGTACTTCTTCAAGCGATGCCCATTCACTTTGAAATCTCCACAATGCTCCCCTCCTATCTCAATAGCTCCATGGGGAAAGATCTTCTTTACCACATACGGCCCGGTCCATCTCGATTTGAGCTTTCCGGGGAAAAGCCTTAGCCTCGAGTTGAAGAGAAGGACAAGATCTCCTTCACTCAACTCCTTTGGAATGATCCTCTTGTCATGCCACCTTTTGGTTCTCTCCTTGTAAATCCGGGCATTCTCATAAGCTTCCAACCGGAGCTCCTCAAGGGCATTGATATCGAGCAATCTCTTCTCTCCCGCCTCCTTGAGGTCAAAATTTAGCCACTTAATGGCCTAATAAGCTCTATGCTCCATTTCCACCGGAAGGTGGCAAGACTTGCCATAGACCAATTTGTAGGGAGTGGTGCCAATAGGTGTCTTGAAGGCGGTTCTATATGCCCATAGTGCGTCATTGAGCTTCATGGCCCAATCCTTCCTTGTCCTAGACACCGTCTTCTCGAGGATGGCCTTGATTTCTCGGTTGGAGATCTCCACTTGACCACTAGTTTGGGGGTGATAGGGTGTTGCCACCTTATGAGTCACCCCATACTTAGCCAAAAGTGCTCCAAAGTTCCTATTTGTGAAGTGCTTCCCCCCATCACTAATGATCATCCTTGGTGTTCCAAACCTAGGGAAGATCACTCGGTTGAAGAACCGCACCACCACCTTGGCATCATTTGTAGGAGAGGCGATTGCCTCTACCCATCTTGACACATAGTCCACCGCCAATAGGATGAATAGATTGCCACATGAAGAAGGGAATGGTCCCATGAAGTCTACACCCCACACATCAAAAATCTCAACTTCTTGGATGTTGTTCAAGGGCATTTCATTCCTCCTTGAGATGTTCCCCGTTCTTTGGCAAGCATCACACGCCGCTACAAAACCTTGCACATCTCTAAACAAGTTAGGCCAATAAAAACCGGATTGCAATACCTTGGCACACGTTTTGTGTGAGCTAGCATGGCCTCCACATGGTAGGGAGTGACAATGCCGGATCACACTCTCCATTTCATCTTCCGGTATGCATCTTCTAAGCACCCCATCCGGGCCTCTCTTGAATAGAATTGGCTCGCTCCAATAGTAATGCCTTACATCGTTGAAGAACTTCTTCCTTTGTGAATATGATAATCCGGGAGGCACTTCCTCACACACCAAGTAATTCACAATGTCGGCATACCATGGCTCACTTCCCCTAGCCACTAGGAATAAGCATTCTTCCACCATTTGCAATTGTTCATCCCGGAACGAGTCATCTATCGGGATGTTGTCTTTCCCAAGCTCTAATGGTGGGAGTCTACTAAGGTGATCCGCCACCGAGTTCTCGGATCCCTTCTTATCTCTTATCTCCAAATCAAACTCTTGAAGGAGAAGGATCCACCGAATCAACCTTGGCTTGGCATCCTTCTTTGTAAGTAGATAACGGATCGCCGCATGATCCGTGTAAACTATGACCTTCGCTCCAACAAGGTACGAGCGGAACTTCTCAAATGCATACACTACCGCTAACAACTCCTTCTCGGTAGTAGCATAATTGAGTTGGGCATCATCTAGCGTCTTGCTAGCATAGTAAATAGCATGAGTGCGCCCTTCTTTCCTTTGCCCCAAAACGGCCCCAACAGCCACATCACTTGCATCGCACATAATCTCAAATGGTAGACTCCAATCCGGAGGTTGCATGATAGGTGCGGAGATCAAGGCGTTCTTCAACCTACAAAACGCTTCAAGACAATCTTTGGAAAACACAAAATCAACATCTTTCATTAGTAGGTTAGTGAGTGGCTTAGAAATTTTAGAGAAATCTTGGATGAACCTCCGGTAAAAACCGGCATGCCCTAAGAAACTCCTTACCCCCTTCACCGAGGTAGGTGGTGGCAACTTCTCTATTGTTTCAATCTTAGCCCATCAACCTCAATGCCACGGTTAGACACCAAGTGTCCTAACACAATCCCTTCACTTACCATGAAGTGGCATTTTTCCCAATTTAAGACAAGATTTGTTTCCTCACATCTTTGCAACACCAATGACAAATTAGCTAAGCAATCATCGAAAGAAGAACCGTAAACAGAGAAATCATCCATGAACACTTCCATGATATTTTCTATGTATTCCGAAAAGATAGCCATCATACACCTTTGAAAGGTGGCGGGTGCATTACACAACCCAAATGGCATTCTCCTATATGCAAATGTACCCCATGGACATGTAAAAGTTGTTTTCTCTTGGTCATCGGGGTGGATAGGGATTTGGAAGAATCCACTATACCCATCTAGATAGCAAAAGTGAGAGTGTTGAGCTAATCTTTCTAGCATTTGGTCAATGAAGGGGAGGGGAAAGTGATCTTTCCTAGAGGCCATGTTCAATTTCCTATAATCTATACACATTCTCCATCCCGTGACCGTCCTAGTTGGTATTAGTTCATTGTTCTCATTAGTTACTACCGTCATTCCACCCTTCTTAGGTACTACATGAACGGGGCTAACCCACTTACTATCCGAGATAGGGTAGATAATTCCCGCATCTAGCAACTTAATGATTTCCTTTTTGACCACCTCTTTCATTATAGGATTCAATCTCCTTTGATGTTCAATAGAGGGTTTGTGGTTATCTTCCATCATTATCTTATGCATGCACAAAGATGGCTTAATGCCAACCAAATCATCAATAGTATAACCAATGGCCTTCCTATGCAATCTTAGTTCATGCAGCAATTTAGCAAGTTCATCATCACTCAAGCATGCATTAACAATCACCGGATATGTAGAATTATCACCAAGGAATGCATACTTTAAATGAGAGGGGAGGGGTTTGAGTTCAAGTGAGGGAGGACCTTTATCGGTTGAAGACGATCCAAACAAGGTTTGATGAGATGAATCCAAAGCAAATGAGGATTCCCCTTGGCTCCTAGAAGCTTGATCATCCTCAAGAGCTGATTCAGGGGAAACCACGGTTGGAATCACGGTTAGCTCAACTTCCACGACCGTGGTTCTTGCCAAGCTTGCTTCTCGGAGTTGTCCAGAGAGTTTGACGGCCGTGGAACCCAAATCTCGACCGTGGAACTTGCAGCTGTTCACAATTTCTTCGTGGCTCTCAAATCCAACTCTTGGCTCCTCTTCCAATGCCTCCAAGGCTTTGATCTCTTCATTGCAATTCTCCTCAATGTCTTCCTCCATCATACTCAAGGTAAGAACCTTTTCCAAGGGGTCCTTGATCAAGATCGAGCTCACCATTTCTCTAGATTCTTCTTGCTCGACTATGTTGAAGATATCTTCATCAAGGGTTGGCCCTTTCATCATTGTGGATAGCTTGAACTTGATGTTCTCCTCTCCAATGTTGAAGGAGAGAGTCCCGTTCTTGCAATCCACTAAATATCCGGAGGTAGCTAAGAAAGGTCTTCCTAGGATGATGAGAACCGGGTAATCCGCCGGAATGTCCAACACTACAAAGTCAATAGGCACATAGAATCCTCCCAATTGCACCGGAATGTCCTCAAGAATCCCAACTGGATGAGTGATAGAACGGTCCGCCATATAGAGGGTCATCTTGACCGGTTTTGGCTCTCCTAGCCCGACCTTGTTACTAAGTGCAAGCGGTATGATGCTTACACTTGCTCCAAGATCACAAAGGGCCTCGTATTTCACATCTCCCACTCCTATTGGGACGCAAAAAGAGCCCGGATCCCTTAGCTTGGGAGGCATTGCTTCCTTCATTGTTTGGATTAATTCCGAGGATCTCTTGGTCATCCTAATCTCCCCATACTCCTCCAACTTCCTTTTGTTGGAGAGTATTTCCTTCAAGAATTTTCCGTATGCCGACATTCCTAAGATGGCATCCATGAACGGAATGTTAATATGTAACTTGGACATTAGTTCAAGGAACTTACCAAAGTGATTGTCCAAACGAGCTCTTGCTCTTGATTGTGGGAACGGTAGTGGTGGCTTGTATGGAGGCGGTGCTACATAAGTTGGCTCTACATCCTTGCTCTTGCCCCCATCATCTTGCTTTCTTCCCTCTTCTACCACTACTTGACTCCCCTTAGCTTGGTCCTTGGGCAAAGGATCCTTCATACTCAACCCACTCCTTGTTGTGATAGCCAAAACTTGGCCTCTTGGGTTGTCTTCGGTTCTTCCGGGAAGCTTTCCCGGATCTCTATGTGCCTCACCCGCCTTTTGAAAGACTTGTGCTTTCAAGACCTTTTGAGCCTTAGAAATTGAAGTGACGGTGCTCTCAAGTCCACTCAACCTTCCTAGCAATTGTTCAAACATGACTTCGGTTCTATCCTTTGAAGGTTGAGTAAAACCCGGTGGAGGTTCTTGTGAAGCTCTTTATGGTGGAGTTGTGCTTGTGGAGGCGGGAGGGTTCAAGGCTCCATCCGGATTAGAGTAAGAAAATCCGGGATGGTTGTGGTTTGGCCGGTAATTGTTGAATTGCCGGTTGTTGTTGAAATTTCTTGGGCCTTGGTAATTGTTGAAGTTGCCCCTTCCCATATAATTCACATCTTCCTCCTTGGAAGACAAGTTGGCTCGTGGAGGTGCTTGAGGAGTTGCTTGGCTCTTCAAGGTGGTAGTGCACAACTCTCTCAAGGATTTCAACTCGTTGTTGATGGCGTCAAGCTTGAAATTGCTCATGGTGACTTCGCTCACCTCATATGCTCCCGCCTTTCTTCCTTCGCTCTTCCTATGAGAGTACTTTTCAATTAATAGAGCTTGCTTCTCCACAAACTCCCAAGCATCATCCACATGCTTCTCCATAAAGGTCCCACCGGAAAGAGATTGAAGCTTGAATTGGCTATCTTCATCAAGCCCCTTGAAATAGATCTCCAATAGCTCAATCTTTGGTATGCCATGGTGCGGACAATCTAGGAGAAGGTCCTTAAATCTCTCCCAAGACTTGAACAAACTTTCTCTATCCCTCATCACAAAGGCATTGATCTTTCCCCTTAACTCGGTGGTCTTGGAAGGTGGGAAGAACTTGGGCAAGAACTCGGTTGTCATCTCCTCCCAAGTACCAACTCGCCCTTGTGGAATAGATTGATACCAAGCCAAGGCTTTGTCCTTAAGAGAGAAGGAAAAGGCCCTTAGCTTATGGTTGTTGCTCTCCAATCTTGGTGGTCTAAGAGTCTCCATCAAAATCTCATAGTTCATCAAATGTTGGTGAGGAGACTCTCCTTCCATCCCTCCAAATTGATTATGCCGGATCATTTGAAGAACTTGAGGGCGGAGCTCATAGTTGTGGGTTGCGGGATCTCCTAGATTCACACCCGGTCGGTGTGCTCTTTGTGCCGGATCCATACGTCTCCCTAGGGTTTGTGGCTCCTCAATAGCAATGGGAACAACCCTAACATTGGCCGCCGGCTGCGGTTGTGGCGGAGGTGGTGGAGGTTGTCGGCGATTAAGCTCTCCTTGAACAAGAGCTTGCCTAATCTCTTCAATCTCCCTTCTAGTTTCCTCTTGCCTCTCATTGGCAAGTCTCCTTTCTTCCTCCAAGAGTTCATCTCTTAGCCTTATTTGTTCCAAGGCTTCATCCAATTCAGCTTGAAGATTTCTACCGGCCATCTCTTTCTCTTTCCGAATGTTCTTAGATCTAGATCGAAGGGTTTTCTCCGGTTCGGGATCGAATGGAGCTAAATCCTTGCCACGAGATCTTCGCATACACCTATAGAGAAATAGATGTCCTGAAAAGCAAAGACAAAAACCAAAAAGAGATCAAAAGAAACAAGAAGGATCTACACTAGAAACAATCACAAAATAGACTCAATCTAGACCTAGTCCCCGGCAACGGCGCCAAAAACTTGTTACGCTAAAAAGTGTGTACGCAATAAGCCTTAAATTTATACTCGTTATAATTATCCTACTTCTAGCGCACCCGCAGTGTACGGGACGTATGTAGCAAGATAAGTATTCCAAGGTCGAACACAAAGACTAAGGTGAAATCGAATTAAGTTGTGATTGAATTTAGCAAGATCTAAGTCTAAAGAAAAGGATGCAAATAAAGGAAGAAAATCTCAATTGTTTTGGTTGTTTTTAGGTGATCACTTCAAAGATCAAATGCATGCAAACAATCAATCAAACTAAGTCGGAAAATTGGCACAAATAAACAAATCGAACAAGATGTTGATCAAGAGAAAGGGAAGACGGATTCTAGGGGTTGGAAATTCCGGTTATGGCATAAAACTCAAGTTATCTATTCATTCTTTGGATTGATTATGATATGTTGGGATTAAGTGTTCCTAAAATGGGATCAATTACCGGGTAAGTCTCATGATCCAACTAATCCACACCTAAGGTCTCATTACCGGTTAAGTCTCTAAGAACCTAAGGGTAGGAATTTAACACAAACCGGATTGTTTAATTAGGGATCTAACCTATCCTCACCGGGTAAGTCTCGGAAAGGGAAGTCCTAATCAACTATCCTAGCACATTTAATCCAATGGCGGCTTATTAGGCTCACCATTACCTAAGGTTTTGCTATTTTAGATTCTAAGGGCAAGGATTACCGGGTAAGTCTCTCCTAACACTTAGTCGCTACACTAGGACACCCTAGGGTAGGTTAAACTCAGCAAAAACTTAGGGTTTCAACAATTTTATGAACCTAAGGTAAGATCCTTCGAACCAGGAAGAACCACGGTTTGTTCTACAGAAACCACGACCGTGGTTCTTCAAGAACTACCCGTGATTCCTAACAGTAGCTACGTTCATAAACAAAAATCATCCAAAGGTAAATCTAAGTTCGTCCTATCATAGATCTAGCCATAACCATCCTTTCCTTACCCTAGAATCACATCAATCTAGCCTACAACATTCATATTGGAAATCAAAACAAACAAGCATAGATTCATAACCTCCATTGCAAGAAAATGAGAGAAAGAAGATGAACAAATGAACTTCAAACACAATCTAAATCTGAAGATGAAATTAGAACGACTTACAACCCTTCCAAAGGAAGGTTCAAGAGTTCAAAAACTTCTAGAAATAAATCCGAAAATACAAGAGCTAAGTGTGTCTTCTCCTCTCCTCTTCAATGGCAATGGCTCCTTTCTTCTTCTTCTTGCACTTTCCTTCCTAGAAAAAGTCCTTCTTCTTCTTGGAATATATTTTGTCAAAGAAAAATGGAGAATATGTGAGCTGCTCTCAAACTACCCAAATCCCAGCTGCCCCTAACAACTATCAAGGACCACTTTTATAACCAATTTCTTCATGAGCTGGCCATGAGAGTCGTGGCACAGCTGTCACGAGAATCTGGCAAAATCCACGGTCATTTCCACGGCCGTGGTTCTTCAGAGAACCGTGATTCTGTGCAGAAACTTCGCCTTGGATCATTAGGCTGTGGTTTGGTGCATGGCCTGTGTTGGCAAGGTTCCTTGAGTCCTTCTCAGCCCTTGCCTTGCGTTCTAATGAGTTTGGAAACGTGTCCTCTAAATGAGCGACCCTCAAACGCGTCGTTTTGGCTCGAAACTTCCCGAAATACCTACAAAACGCACACAAGTCCGTGTAGACGTCTATCTCGACAAAATACATGTTTTGAGTGCAAAACGTATTGGACTAGTGCTAGATAATGCATGATTGAGCGAGAATTCTACCTAAATGTGCACCTAAAACTATGCTATAAATCGTGTTATCAAATCCTACGCCGACAAAAGGCGTCGACCCTTGGAGTTTAGAGTGGGTACACAGATGTGGTTGAGAGTGTCACCGACGAGAGGTGTCCGGCGTTTCGGCATTAAGGGGAAGTTGAGCCCCCGATATGTCAGACCTATTGAGATCTTGGAGAGAGTCGGAGAGGTTTCCTGCCGATTAGCACTACCGCCGAGACTAGAGGGTGTCCATCCGGTCTTCCATGTATCTCAGCTGAGAGAGTACATCCCGGACCCGAGGCACATCATCAGCCATGAGGACCTGATAGTTGAACCCGACCACACTTTTGTGGAGTACCCGGTAGTTGTCTTGCAGCGCAGTACTATCCACTTGGGGTCCAAGGAGATACCGATGTTGAGGATCCAGTGGTCTAGACAAGGAGCCGATGAGGCCACTTGGGAGGCAGAGGAGAGTATTAGACGTAGTTATCCCGAGTTCTTTGCGGAGTTAGCCGCTACTTCTGTACCGACGAGTTAGTACTCGGATGTTATTTTGTTTGACCTTTATGATTTTACCTTGGATGGAGTGATTGTGTTCTCTTTTATGTGTTGCATGATAATGATGATTGAGTAGTTTGCATGTTAGAAAACGAGATTTAATGAGATCAAGTTATACAAAGCTAGTTATGGAAATCGTTTGACTAGATACATTATTCTAAGTTTCGGGACGAAACATATTTTAAGGGGTCACTGATGTAATATCCGGAAAATTTTACTTCCGATGAGTCCGAGTCTAACCGGTTTTTCGATCGGTTGACCTTCCTAATCCTACTTAACGTTTACTAAAATAAATTTTATCATTTTATGTACTCTTTTAGTCACATAAAATGATGAAATTCAAAACCCTACGACGAGGCAATGAAGAGACCATGACGACCTTTGACGAGTTAAGACGAGGCCATGACAACTGTTGACAAGACCATGACAACCTCCAGCCCAACCCTCCTTCTTTGTTTCTGGCCCATCCTTGCCCCAGCCCAGATTGCAGCAACCTTCTCTGTCGACACAGCCGCTCGCAGCCCAGGAAGGAAGTGGGCATGTGGCATCCAGTCCTCGCAGCCCAGAAAGCCAGACGTTGTTGATCTCCACGTCAGAGGCCAGCTGTTACATGCCTCCTCCTTCATCCCCTCTTAATTGCTCTCTCTCTCCTATCGTGAAATCTCCACAATCCTAGCCCGTATCTCGCTCATTTCTATCTAGTATATCTTCTTCTTCGGATTTCTCTTACGTGCACACCACATCGACCAAAGACGCATCGCCAGTGCCCTCCCCTCATCTCGCCGCAACAGCGTGACAGACTCCAACCTTCGAGAGCCAGTAAAGTGCAGCCGAGGTGAGCCCTTCTTCTACCTCTCCTTTTTGTTACATCTTCCAGCATCAGTACCCGCCTCATCTAGTGTCGACAGCAGGACGAGGAAGCCTCTAATACCGGCAACAGACGCTGGAACCGTGCGAGTGCAGCCCTATCCAGATCGTCGTCTTTAGCACCGAGTTCTGATCCACCCTCATTGATCGAGCGAGCCTCAAATCTCCCTCTTTCTCTACGTGTAAGGCCAATCCTTCCGTCCTCTTTTCATCTCCTTGTTGTCAAGGTTACAGTAACTCACCACCATCCCTCTCTGTGCCGGACGAACCTTCAATCTTGATCCAATCGGATGTAAACAGTGAGACCAAGTCGATTCGTTCAACCGCTGCAGCGGTGGAGCTGAGCCTAGCCCTTGACCCCCTTAGTTTTGTGGTGCTGAGCGACACCAACCTCGTAGAATCATTAGTACAGCAGTCCGGTATGAGATTCAAACTCCCTTGTTTCCTGTATACTTAAAAGACGAAGTGTGGATATGTGTGTTAGAGTTTCTTTTCAAAGGATTCGAACCTAGGACTTGTGGACTAGGATTATGCAGATTTTGGTGGGCAGTGAGACTCGAACTATAGACCTCTGGATAGATGTAATGATGTCTTAGGTTGACAGCAAGAATCGAAAAGGAGACCTCCTGCATACCTTGTTTTCCAATGTTACGCTAGGAAATAGCACAAAAAGCTTTAAATTTATAAACTCGATCTAATCTCCTAAACTACCTAGCGAAACCCGCAGTGTACGGATCGTTATGTAGGAAGGAAAGTATTCCGAGGTCGAACACAAGGACTGAGGTGAAATTAAGTCATTCAATGATCAAAGATAGTGCAAATCTAGTCTAAGATGAGATGAGGAATAAAGAAGTGAAAATGATGATATTTTTGGTTGAGTTTTTGTGGTGATCAAGCAAGGATCACAAATCAAGCAAGGTAATAAAACAAACTAACAACTCAAGCTAGCAAAACAAACAAATGACACAAACACAAGATATGAGATCAAAGATAGAAAAAGAGGATTCTAGAGGTCAAGATTTCCGGTTATGGCATTGGACTCAAGCTTCTAAAAATTCTAAGGATAAAGTTGCGGTGTTGGGAAACGGTGTTTTACTAATGGAAGCAATTACCGGGTAGGTCTCTCACTTCACTAATCCCGTACCAAACTCCTATTACCGGGTAAGTCTCAAGGAGGTAAAGTTGGAAATTCTACACAAACCGGACACTACTTAAGGGGCAAACCTCTCCTTACCAGGTAAGTCTCGGAAAATGTAAGTCTCAAGCAATAATCCTAGCACACTCAATCCAATAGCGGCTTGTGAGGCTCACTACTACCTAGAATTCATCATCTTAGGTATCTAAGATCGGAAATCATCGGGTAGATCTCTTCCCTCACTTAGGTTGATAGCATTAGGTGATCCTAAGCTAAATTAAGCTCAACAAACACTAGGATTTCAACAATCTAACATCCTAACATACAGATTCATCAATTAAAGAGCAACATAAGGAAAAATCGGGTGGATCATAGTAAAAATCGGCCGATTTACTATGAAGAACAGGTCAATTTTTATGTTTGAGTTAGGTTTTGTCCATACGAATCATCCTAAACTAACATATAAGTCCATTCTATCATCACTCAAGCAATAACCATCAATCTATCACTCCAGAATCACAACAAACTAGCCAACAACATGCATTTCAAGATCTAAAATCATCATACAAGCATACATGGAATCCATAGCAAGAAGATGAAGTAAGGAAATGAAAGCAATGAAACTTAGCTGGATTTGAGCTCAAAACAAGTCTTTCAACACACCAAATGTAGCTCCAAGTCAGATCTTACAACCTTCAACAAGTTTCTTCACAAAAATCACTCAAATCTCACTACGAAATTGAAATCTACACTAACCTCTCTCAAGAACACCCACAAGGGTGTCTTGAAGAGAGCTTCCAAATTGGAAGAGTTTTTTGGGAAGATCCTCAAGGATGTGTGTGAGGGGAATGAGAGATAGATCAGCAACAACTTGCAGACCCACTTATATTCTCCACCAAGAGCAAGGTCGGACAAAGAGATCGTGGGACACGTGGCTTAAGCTGTCAAAGGCAAAAAAAATCGACCCGGTCAAATAAATCGGCCGATTTTCCTGAGTGTAGGTCGATTTTCTTCAACAGAGACTTGTTATGATCATCTAGCCATGAGTTGCTCCATTGCTTGCACCAATATGGGTCCTTGTGTCCTTCATTGCTCCAATTATGTTCCTTCAAAGCCTTGGATGTGTACCACCATGAGGCTTGACCCTCGAATGTATCGATTAATGTCCAAAAGATCCCCGAAACACCTACAAAACCGACAAAAGCTCGTGTAGACGTCTTTTCTAGAAATATGCATGAAATGAGTGTAAACGTCGTGAACTAATGCCAAACCGTGCATGAATAATGGGAAAAACTATCTAAATGTATGCCTATATTAACGTCATAAATCACGTTATCAAAATACCCCATACTTAAGATTTGCTCGTCCCCGAGCAAGATCCAACTATAGACTAAGAGATGACATGATTTATGCATGCTGAAAAACAACGAAATCTTTTTGCAATTGTGCTTCTAACATTGGATCACCTTCATAGTCATGTTTCATGGCAATGGACAAGCAATCATGCACTAAATGAATGAAGGCATGGAAAGACAATTATACTTAACTAGAAAGCATGCATGAGAGGTGAAAATGAAGAAGTCAAGATGATCATGAGTATGTCCAATCTAGATCACTAAGTCTTACTCACATGCATTTAGGTCACAAGGACTTAGAAAAGAAGAAGCTAAGAAACGTTGTGATTAGGTGGGAATTTTTAGGTCATGTGATGCTAATCCGGGAAAGGAACTAACTCCACAATTTCGTTTTTGCTCAACTTCCCAACAAGTGTATACTTTTCTCTATCTTTTCTTTGTTTTCTTTTCTTTTTTTCTTTCACTTATTTTTGAGACAATGGCATTGGTGTACAAAAGCCGAAACCTTGGTGATTATCCGTCCTCGGGCTCTTTTATTTTTCGAGGTGCATCCACACCGGGCACACATACCAAAGCTCGTTAGGACTATCGGTTTATTTGACTTTGGCAAGGCACAAACACCCGATTATGTGAATGGTGCCGAGTTACTCGTCATTTAAACCAACGTCCCCAAACCTATATTGTTTTTCTACACTTTTCACAACAAATTCAGCACTTCATTCACAACATTCTTTCATCAACAACTTCACCTCACACTTGCTTTTCACACACATCAACACACTAGCATGCTCCTAGTCCCGGATGGGTCAAAAGAGGTAAAATTTTTCATCAATTGAGGTGCTCAAACAACATGATCAAGATGAGAAGTAGAGAAAGATGAATTGCCTTAATCACTCCTAAATGATGTGCAAGAACTAGCATGTAATTTCGACTTTCAATCCTCAATTCAATCAAGGCAAACATTCATGATCACAAATCATTCATGAGATTCAAGATAAGTACTTCAAGTCCACATATGCATACATCAATTTAACACATAAGGCCATCCATAGCCAATTCACAAGACAATTTTCATCATAAGGGTCATTCCCAAGCTTAGAAGCACTAAAATTTTTTAAAATTTTCTGATATTTTTGGATTTTTTGAAATATATATGTACAATGCAAGACATAATGAAACATGTGACAATATTAAACTATCCTAGATGCTAATCATGCAAGTGATCATGAAAACCCCACCCCATACTTAGAAACACATTGTCCCTAATGTGTAAACTAAATAAAGAAGTGAAAGAGAGTCCTCACAACGTAAAATTGGTGATGCTTTGGTATTTCGGTTCGCATCGAATGATGATGGTGGATGATCGATCAAGGATGGTAGAGAGCTCTTGATGTTCATTAAGGTGTCGGAACCCGCGCTTGGCACCGCAAGCCGTCCAAGTTCCACGTCCGCTCCACCCATGCTTGATTGGAGATCATCACTTTCCTTGACAGAAGGAAAAATCGGACCAACTGCCCAGGAAAATCGGCCGATTTTGTGCAAGATCAGTCCGATTTTCCTCGGTGCTTTCTTCCTTGTCCATGTGCTCGGATCTTGCACCTTCTTCTCAACAATTTCATGAGGTTTTCACATGACCTCCAGCATCTCATCACTCATGACAACATCAAGATCTAGCACCCAAAAACACAAAAGAAAAACAAAGCACACCAAGAGCAAAATCAAACAAAAACAAGAAAAGTAAAAGGGAAAGACATGTACCAATGGGTTGCCTCCCATTAAGCGCTTCTTTAAGGTCATTAGCTTGACCAAACTCCGAGGATGTGTCAATCCACCTCGAATACCATGGTTTGCTTGAGAAGTCCAAGCAACCATCGCTTTCCGGCATCCATGATGACAAGCAAGGGCCACTTGATGCCCAAATAAGCTTTAAGTTTTCTCTTCACCGGTGAGTAGTAGACTCCGTCATCACCGCTCCCTTGATGATAGTATGGAGTTGCAACCATAGGTGCCACCCCATACTTAGACAATTGGTACTCTGCGGTCATACCGGTGAGATGCTTGTCATCCTCATCCTCTATGATCTAAAGAAGGCCGGTTCTTGGAAAGAATTCTTCATTGAGGTGCTTCATAACCATCATGGATCCATCATGCTTACCTCCATCATTCAACATTAGAGACTCCTTAGGAAAGGGACTCCAATCTTCGTGTGTACTCCGGGCAAGCAAGAAAGGATTGGAAGGAGTTGAAGTTAACTTAGGGCTCTCCCTTGTGATCTCTTCAAGTGTGGTTCCGGGGTTGATGGCAAGGATGTCCGGGGGTGAGAATACTTCATTGCACTCCTCCAAAGGTGAAGGAGGTGAAGGTAAGCCTTGAAGGATGGTAGGATCTCCTAGCATAAGAGCATGCCTAATCTCCTCAATCTCCCTCCTCATTTGTTCTTCTCTTTCGACATTCAATCTTCTTTCATCCTTCAGGGCCAAATCCCTTAGCCTCACTTGCTCCCGAGATTCATTCAACTCTTCCTCAAGGTCTCTCTTGGTTATGGTTGAATCGGGTAATTCTTGGATCTCCTCATGGTCAACCTCCTCTTGTTGAAATACTTCCGCTTCAAGCACCATGTGGGCACTCGAAATGGAAGCAAGGTTACTCTCTAGATCATCCATCTTCCTCAACATTTCTTCTAGCATTGATTCCACTCGGTCATTGTGAGGTTGATGGTGAGGTTCCACATAAGGCAATGTAGTCATGTGAGTTTGATCATGGGACTCATGATAGGCATTAAACTCCTCCCAATACTCAAACTCATCATGGAGAGGTCCTAGATCTTGGCTTTCCATCCACTCCTCATACTCCATGTTGTCAAGGTCATCTTGGAAGTACAATCCGTCCATGGCAAACATGAAAAGGCAAAGACAAAAACAACACAAGATCAAAAGTAACAAGAAAGATAAACACTAAAAGCAATCAAAATCAAATGACTTAATCTAGACCTAGTCCCCGGCAACGGCGCCAAAACCTTGTTACGCTAGGAAATAGCACAAAAAGCTTTAAATTTATAAACTCGATCTAATCTCCTAAACTACCTAGCGAAACCCACAGTGTACGGATCGTTATGTAGGAAGGAAAGTATTCCGAGGTCGAGCACAAGGACTGAGGCGAAATTAAGTCATTCAATGATCAAAGATAGTGCAAATCTAGTCTAAGATGAGATGAGGAATAAAGAAGTGAAAATGATGATATTTTTTGTTGAGTTTTTGTGGTGATCAAGCAAGGATCACAAATCAAGCAAGGTAATAAAACAAACTAACAACTCAAGCTAGCAAAACAAACAAATGACACAAACACAAGATATGAGATCAAAGATAGAAAAAGAGGATTCTAGAGGTCAAGATTTCCGGTTATGGCATTGGACTCAAGCTTCTAAAAATTCTAAGGATAAAGCTGCGGTGTTGGGAAAGGGTGTTTCACTAATGGAAGCAATTACCGGGTAGGTCTCTCACTTCACTAATCCCGCACCAAACTCCTATTACCGGGTAAGTCTCAAGGAGGTAAAGTTGGAAATTCTACACAAACCGGACACTACTTAAGGGGCAAACCTCTCCTTACCGGGTAAGTCTCAGAAAAGGTAAGTCTCAAGCAATAATCCTAGCACACTCAATCCAATAGCGGCTTGTGAGGCTCACTACTACCTAGAATTCATCATCTTAGGTATCTAAGATCGGAAATCATCGGGTAGATCTCTTCCCTCACTTAGGTTGATAGCATTAGGTGATCCTAAGCTAAATTAAGCTCAACAAACACTAGGATTTCAACAATCTAACATCCTAACATACAGATTCATCAATTAAAGAGCAACAGAAGGAAAATTCAGGTGGATCATAGTAAAAATCGGCCGATTTACTATGAAGAACAGGTCGATTTTTATGTCTGAGTTAGGTTTTGTGCATACGAATCATCCTAAACTAACATATAAGTCCATTCTATCATCACCCAAGCAATAACCATCAATCCATCACTCCAGAATCACAACAAACTAGCCAACAACATGCATTTCAAGATCTAAAATCATCATACAAGCATACATGGAATCCATAGCAAGAAGATGAAGTAAGGAAATGAAAGCAATGAAACTTAGCTGGATTTGAGCTCAAAACAAGTCTTTCAACACACCAAATGTAGCTCCAAGTCAGATCTTACAACCTTCAACAAGTTTCTTCACAAAAATCACTCAAATCTCACTACGAAATTGAAATCTACACTAATCTCTCTCAAGAACACCCACAAGGGTGTCTTGAAGAGAGCTCCCAAATTGGAAGAGTTTTTTGGGAAGATCCTCAAGGATGTGTGTGAGGGGAATGAGAGATAGATCAGCAACAACTTGCAGGCCCACTTATATTCTCCACCAAGAGCAAGGCCGGACAAAGAGATCGTGGGACACGTGGCTTAAGCTGTCAAAGGCAAAAAAAATCGACCCAGTCAAATAAATCGGCCGATTTTCCTGAGTGTAGGTCGATTTTCTTCAACAGAGACTTGTTATGATCATCTAGCCATGAGTTGCTCCATTGATTGCACCAATAAGGGTCCTTGTGTCCTTCATTGCTCCAATTATGTTCCTTCAAAGCCTTGGATGTGTACCACCATGAGGCTTGACCCTCGAATGTATCGATTAATGTCCAAAAGATCCCCGAAACACCTACAAAACCGACAAAAGCTCGTGTAGACGTCTTTTCTAGAAATATGCATGAAATGAGTGTAAACGTCGTGAACTAATGCCAAACCGTGCATGAATAATGGGAAAAACTATCTAAATGTATGCCTATATTAACGTCATAAATCACGTTATCATCCAACTTTGACCTGCTGACTTTAGGAGCTAGTTTTGATATCTTAGATCGAACATCCACCGTTGAAATTTTGATAGGTTGTAGATAGATATATGTAGTTTATTGTTAAAAATTGGGAACGAATTAACGGTTGGATTAGAAGTTATAAAGATCTAAAGTAGAGTAGTTGGGCTGTTTTTACAGCAGGGGAAATTTTGGCTAAGTATGGAATTTTTGGATGTGTCAACCAACTTTAAGAATTTATAGGGAAGAAATGGTTGCATAGTTTTGAGAGATTTTTGCCTCTATGAGTAGCATGTATATTATAGACGACCTAGAGAATTATTACGTATTTTTTATTTTTTTTTATTCGAGCCTCTTATCTCAAGCCAAAGTCGGACCGTAGCGACTCTTATGAAAAGCTAGAATTTTGGTTAACTTTTATAAATCTCCAACAAACTACCTCTTGAGAACTAGATTAGGGAAATAGGTTCCAAAGGAGAATTTAGAACTAGATGATAGACTTTTTTGGAGTTTTCGGGATCAAGGGTAAAATAGTCATTTTACCTAAGGGGACCTTTTTAGTAACTTCTTTTCATGAGATTGTACATCTTAGAAGTTTATGACTTCTAATAATATGGGATGTAATTTTAATCCACATGCCTCGTATGACAGGCAGTTGAGTTCTACGGTTGCGGACCGAGTTAAGAGTGAGAGAATTGTAATTTGATTCAGGTAAGTCCTTGCGACTTACTTAGCCGGTTTCTAGATGTTAGTTGAATGAAAATAGTGGTGTGTGTTGAGTGTTTTATAAATATAACATGCCTAGGACGACTGTATTATTATTTAAAGCCCAAGTGTATGTATAACGGGCCGTGACATCACTGCTCAGCTCTGACAGGAGATTGGGAGTTCTCTATACCCAGACCATACAGGTACAAGGTGAGATGCATCGGATCCATTCCTGATGGTTACACGGGGGCGGGGGTGAGGTTTGGGAATGACCTAAGCAAAGATAAAAATGGATTGTTTAAAAGCATGATATGTGTTTAGTTTTATTATTATGTGTGTGTGCGTGTGTGCTGTTTTCATTTATCTAACCTTTAGATAGCTAGCTAGCGGTTATTATGTTGTGTTGTTTAGAATTACCGCAGGTTAGAGCAGCAGCTGAGTGATCCGGAAGTAAATGTCAGCCGGGTCTCCGTACTCCTTAGAGTGGGGTTGGATGTTTGCTTTTGTTTTGTTTATCGTGTTAAGACAGTTAGACTTTTATGTTGTTAAGTATTGTTGGTTGTTAGACGTTGTGTTGCATTCATCTCTTTATAAACTTTGTTCATGAATTTCATTTTCCTTATTTGTGATTCGTTGCAAGATCCTAGTAAAATTATTGTCAAACTTAGGTTGGGACCCATTGTGAGGTCCTAACCAGTAATGTCCTGGGTTTTGAGAATTTGGGGTCTTACATAATGTATATTCATTACACACGATATAATTAAATATTATTATTAACTAAAACGTGAATCATTACGTGACATTTATCGCACCGGTCAATTAATTAGATATTTCAATCAGTGACTTATACTTTTAGAACATAATATTTTTTTATTATAATTAAACTTATATTTTTTCATATCGGTTAAATTTAACGTTAAAAGAAAAAAAACAAATTGAGCACATAATATTTTATATTATAATTAAACTTATATTTATTCGGATCGATTGAATATAATGTTGAGAGAAAAAATAAATTGAGCTTAATGCACTACTTGTACGGCACACATATATTGAGCTTAATGCACTACCTATTTATATATGAAGGCCCATCATCAAGCACAACATTAATTAATGTCAATCACAATCAATCAATCACTATTTAATATTAAGGGTTGTAAACATTACTGTCCAAAAAAAAAGTGATAATAGTAGAGAGAAGAATAGTTAATTAATTGAGTAGTAATATATTTGTAAAAGGCTCAACATCAGAACCTCCCCTAAGAATTATCTATTACCTTAAAGTTCATTCTTATGCAACTTCTTGACAACCACACCCTCACAAAAACAAACAATCAAATTCCTTAAAACTAGAAGTAATTGCATACATCTCAATTTTAGTAATAAAAAATTTAACCGATGAAAAATAAAAATAGGTAGATATTTAATACTTGTACTCCTCCAAAATGCTTCCTTGAAAGTTAATTTGTGTGATATAAACATGTGAAGTCAAGAGGCTGCAACATGCAATCTTATGTAAAATATGATTGGCCAAATTAGCTACATAAGGTTTTTTGAGATTTATTTCTAGTAACCAGGCCCATGGTATAAATATGTTTACTAAATATAATCCTAATCAAACCTCTTATCTTCCAACTTCAATTTAATGAAAGTGGTAAAAATTAAAGGGGTATACAAATCTAATGAAAATAGAAAAGGGCATATTTGACCAAATTCTTTCAATATGATTCCAATTTACAATGACTGTCAAATCTTCAATAAATTAGGAACAAAGTATATGCGGTCATTCTCAAGCCTCCTTTGTAAACACGACCAAAGTTTTCTTTGATACAGCGGGTAAAGTCGTTTTGATACCGACAGTCAAAGTCGTGTCTGATACCGGTGACCACATTCTTTTTTGATACCGGCGGCATTTCAAATACCGACGGTCATTCTCTTCCTCCTCTTCTTCTTTCCATTTCATCTATATATCTATTTCATGCCCAAACATATACACAATCCCCTTCAAAATTAACCAACCACTCCTTCAATGGACAACCTCCAAACCCCATCATGCCGACGACCCATTGTTACAATCTGAGGTTCCTTGGGCACTTTGTCGTCTCTTTTCCCGCAAGTTTTCTCCCCACATTTTGGCCTCTGCAACCGTTCGTTCCCTCTCTGAATTCTGTGTCAGCATCTTAACCGTGTCTCTTGGAGAGTCGTCTCTATCGGACCCTTGCAAGTCCCATCGACGACCGGACCCTCAACACAATACCCAATCAAGAATTCTCGGTCCAACTTCTTGACAACCACAACCTGAAAAATAAAAATAAGTAGATACTTGTACTCCTCCAAAATGCCTCCTTGAAAGTTAATTTGTGAGATATAAACATTTGAATTCAAGAGACTGCAACTTGTAAGCTTTATGTAGAATATGATTCCAATTTCCAACGACTCCATCAAATCTTCAATAAAGCAAGAACAAAGTATAGTTGGTCATTCTCAAGCCTCCTTTGTAAACACGGGCAAAGTCTTATCTGATACATGTGGGCAAAGTCGTTTTGATATTTGCGGTCACAGTCGTGTGGCTAAAGTTTTCTCTTATGCCGGCGGACAAAGTCGTTTCCAATAACAACGGCCAAAGTCGTTTCCAATACTGACGGCCCAAATCGTTTCTAAAACCGCGGCTTATTTTAGGGTTAGAGTTTTATTTTGTGGCGAAAGCGTAGCTTTGAAGAGGGTTCTCTAACACCATGCAGAGATTTGTGAACCGAAAACTTATTTACAATGATCAAATATTGTTTAGATAAATATAAAGAGATAAAAAAAAATAAACTAACAAATAAATAATTAGCTCAATATACAGCCCAATATACGATGACTAATCTCTAATCTTTGATAGTATCTTTATAGTCAACTAATCTTTAGAAAAAATTTCTTTTAGGTTTAGTTTATACAAATAAATTTATTAATAATTTTTCTTTTTTAAATTTAGTAAAAGTGTAATTCTAAGCAAATTATGTTTATTGGTTTTCAAAATTTTATTGTTTAGAAGATGAAAAATCTCCTATTAAGAATGTGTACTCATCATTATGAAGTATTCGGCTTTTAGATAGCACTATTGACGTAACTAACTAATTCATGAAACTCTAGATACGTATCTTTAACGTAAAACTAACTTAACTGCTCCTAACCGATTTATATGATTTAGTATAATTATATAATGGAAAATATATTTTAATAAGAATAAATAAATTTTATTTAGTAGAATAATTGTTGATTAATCATAACGTTCAATTTATTTTAAAAATATGAACATTTTACATGGAGAGAACGAAAATATCCAACAAAAATGATCCGGATATGGTAAAGAAGGTGAACACGTAAATGGTGAGACCGTCATTAATATTGTCGATGATCTCTTACTTAATTCTACGGGTGACCAAATTTTATTAACAAATACCCGTGTAATATCGTTAACTGGACTTGAAATTTCGGAATTTTTCAACAACTTACATTCATAAAATTATGTATATATATACATATATATAATTAGTTATCATATTATAAAAAAGTTCATAGGCTATTATTAATGTTTCATATTTTATTAACATTACGTTCATATGCACACCCCTAGTTCTATAATGAAAGTAGTTTTAACTAAAACAGTCCCATATTATATTATTATCATATTATAAAAATACATTTAAATTAATTTTCTAATTTGTGCAATTAGTAATGTTTTATTATTCATGACATAAGGCTAAACAATAGTTTTTCGAGATATTAAATATTATGTGGGATTGTTTGCCTCCCGATATACATGTTGGATCCGGATAATTCAATATATTTTATTGATATTACGATAAATTTTTATATAAGACTACCAAGAAAACTAGAAATAAATAAAGAAAAAGGTATGATGCAGTTAGAGAAGATCTCGTTCTTATCTATTGAAATCGTGGTCAGAGTAGCCATGATGTTTGACGATCTTCACTCATCGTCTGGTATCTTCGTCCCCAAGAAGTACTAGGTTTGGTTTGGTATAGATAGAGGGCTGACATTCCCACAAGGTAAGACATCTTGTCTTACATTTTCATTTGCATCATGATTTAACTCCTCTTTGTGGTTTAGAATGAATATGATTTTGCATGATAAACACTTCAAAAGTACAATCTAGAAGATAATGTAACTATTTATTTATTAAAAGGCATGCTTCATAGTATAACTGAACATGATTAGTAGCATACAAAGCATGGATTGCTGTATTGTACTTGACAGGAAGAGCAGCACAGAGGTTTCTTCTGCATCAAAATGTTGACAACAAAAAACCAACCAAAGTTGAAAAAGGAACCCAAAGGAGCAAAGCAGAACAAACAGTAGCTTATAATGACTTCTCTTCCTCTTCTTCTTCTTTCCATTTCATCTCTACATCTGTTTCATGCCCAAAGATATACACAATCCCCTTCAAAATTAACCAACCACTCTTCAATGGACAACAATCATGCCGATGACCCATTGTTACAATCTGAGGTTCCTTGGGCACTTTGCCGTCTCTTTTCCCGCAAGTTCTCTCCCCACATTTTGGCCTCTGCAACCGCTCGTTCCCTCTCTGAATCCTTGGTCAGCATCTTAACTGTGTCTCTTGGAGAGTCGTCTCTGTCGGACCCTTGCAAGTCCCATCGACGCCCGGACCCTCCTCCCTCCTCGTTTCTTCCAATTCTAGCCCCGTTCTCGTCCCGGCTCCTCTTATCATCCTTGGGACTTACATCATGTCCCTGGTTTGCCAAATATGACAGAGCAGTCACCACGTCTCCCATATGGGGACGGGCAGAGCCGTTTTCTTGGATGCACATTGATGCCACAGCTAGAGCTTGGTATAGCCCACGCATCGGGAACCTGCCCTGAAGCATTGGATCCGCCAGCTTTGCAAACTTCTTTCGGTCACTGAACAGTGGACGTGCCTGGCCAAATATTTTTATTTTCAAAAATTTTAAATTGACATTCAAAAATTTCAAAGGGATCAAGAAGATGGATACAGACTCACCCAGGCTACAAGGTTTTGTTCTCCATGGGGCCGGTTGGTGTCAATGGCTCTGCGTCCTGTTATGAGCTCTAAGAACACCACACCAAAACTATACACATCTGATTTTACAGTCAACTGTCCAGTCATTGCATACTCTGGAGCACAATAACCATAAGTACCCATGACCCTAGTAGAAACATGTGACTTGTCGCCTGTGGGTCCCAGCTTTGCAAGTCCAAAATCTGAAAGCTTTGGATGAAAACCCTCCTCTAGCAATATGTTTGATGACTTGAAGTCCCTGTAAATAACAGGAGGACTTGCTTTATCATGCAGGTACTCCAAACCTTTGGCTGCACCCGCGGCTATTTTCATTCTTGTACTCCAATCAAGTGGTTCTTTATCAGAAGGTATGTCTACAAAGTAGAAAAGGCATTGCTCTATATTTGACCAAAGCTGATTCGACTAACAATAAGCTAAAAACATGCTCTCAAAACGAAATGACAAGGTTTTAACAACATATGCATGGCAAATGGCAATTGAGAAGATGAATGCAATTAAAGATCATTATGAAAGGCAAAATACAACTCTAGGCATGATAATCATGAAGTAGACATTTATCAAATCAACCGGGTAATAGTTATGATCAACATTTAATCACATCATCCGATTTATAGATTCTTCACTACTATTATAAAAATTGTTCCTTAAGTGTCTACAAATTAACAGTAAACTTGGGACAGAGCTATTCAAATTTCAATTCAAATTGTGTTAAGTATAAACCACAATCCACTTCATAGTTAATCATCAACAAGTATCACAATAATAAACAGATAAAACAGAATTAACAAATATAGAGCATACACAGTCCATTATATCTTACTTTAAATGGGAAAATTTTGAAGGATGCTTTGTAGTTTTTAACATAATTTATAAATATTTTTAATACTTTTATGATTGCATTTTATAAAATTTGGTTAATACTTTTTGAATTTATGTTAAATATATTATTTATAAAATAAATGAAAAAAAATAGGTAGGTGTGTTAAATAGCAAGATAAAGGGGAAAGAGCACTGAAAAAAATAGAAGTGACAATGGTAGTCACGTTACCATGAAGATGGTCTTCTAGTGATCCGAGTGGCATGAACTCATAAACTAGAAGTCGTTGCTCACCATCCGCGCAATACCCAATCAGATTGACCAAGTTAGGATGGTGTAGAAGGCTGAGCATCAGAACCTCCACCAAGAATTCTCTGTTACCTTGAAGACCATTTCTGTCCAACTGCTTGACAGCCACAACCTACAACAAAGCAAACAGTCAAATACTTAAAGTTAGAAGTAATTGCATATCTCTCAATCAATATTAGTGATAAAACAAAATTAAACTATGAAAAATAAAAATAATACTTGTACTCCTCCGAATAAAGGCATTAAGATAGACCCTCTCATCACTATTTCTACACAATAGCAAAATGCATCCTTGAAATATAATTTGTGAAATATAGACATGTGAAGTCAAAAGGCTACAACTTACAAGCTTATGCATTCAACCAGGAGGTTACAACTTACAAGATTTCAATCTTTAGGCTTTTCAATGGGTCTCATACTCATATGATATTCCCGTTTATCACAGCAATGATTTATTTGACAACTAAAGGACATACATGAGAGGATTATTCATTGATGAGGATCTCCTAATCTACATTTCATGTCTCATTCAGTGTCTATAAAATTAGTTAGAGCATAGATTTATACATAAAAAAGTTTAAAATTCTAAATTATTAAACTCTTACTTTAAAAATTAGTATTATAGAATATAGACACTAATTATAAATGAAAAAGACACTACTCACATCATGGTTTAAGATTATTCACAAAAAATTATTTTTTTCAAATAAAAGTTTATAATTATGGTAAGATAAATATATATTTTTTAAAACTAATGTCAATTGAAGCCTAATTAATTTTGTGTATTACCAAATGGGACTTTAAACTTTTTGATTGGAAATTACAGTGTCCAAATCATGAGTAGAAAGGAATGGAACTATAGATCTGCATGGCTAGAAAATAATCCTCAAACATGTTAGTCAAGCAATTTATAGGGTAGCCTAGGACCACATGAGAATATGATTCCAATTTCCAATGGACTCCATCAAATCTTCAATAAAGCAGGAACAAAGTATACCTGGCCATTCTCAAGTCTCCCTTTGTAAACACGGCCAAATCCCCCTTCCCCTATGAAGCACTCGGGCCTAAAGTTCCTGGTAGCAGTTGCAAGCTCGCGGAAAGTGAATGTGTGAGCATGAGCTGCTGCCAAATTTACATCAGGTTCATCCTTTGGAGCTACAGATTCACGCTTTGGCCCCACATTATTCCTTTGTTTAAGCTTATCACCCCCTGTAGATTGCATATACAATACAATGTTCATCATAAAGGATTTAAGCATGAAGATCTATTAGTCTAAGGATTTCAGATTCATTATTTTGAATAGAAATGACAATAAGCTGTAATATTCATCAGATTCAAATCCCAAATTCATAAACATATGGAAAACAGTCAGCATCAACCACAGAGATACCAGCATGATTGACAGCATAACTGGTGGAACGGAACAGTACTGACAGGGTCCAATTCTGATTATCCCCTAATCAATATGTTAAATCATCACTATCTTCCATGACCATTAGATCATAATATCATTCATCCCATTCAATACACAGAAAACAAAGACAGTGAACAGCTGGCAACTTATCGGCGATGGATGTCAGGATCAGATCAATATCTAGCACTAGAACAAACTCAAATCCAATGAATAACAAAGAAGACTAACCGGAGGACAATTTTGCGAAGTTATTGATGGCAACAGGGGGAGGGGCGGTATCCTTGCGATCATCCCTGTCATCGTCCTTATTCAATCGTTCTTCTTCCTTGGAATCGAAACACGAAAAACACCCCATCACAATTTACAAAACCCGAAAAGCCACCGCCAAGATCAACAAATCTGGACTCTCAATCTGCTAGACAGAGTAACAAACTAAGAACAAACGAATCCACAAATCACTCAAATCTTCATCACCCTTTTGTACAAGTAACACAGTCGATTCCAAGATCCAATCTCATATAATAAAAAGATATAGCAAAAAATCCGACCTAGAAATCCTTTCCGTAAGCAACCCAAGTCGTAGAAAAGGTGAGATTAGACAGAGAAAGGGAATCAGCAAGATATTCGTTTGAAGGGCGGAAGTCGATAGAGTAGATAAGAAGGGAAACAACGCGAAGAAGAGGGTAAAGAGGGCTGGCTAGTTGCGTTTGTATTGCCGTAGCCAAAGGCACTCTCTTTCTCTCAGTCCAACATCGCCTAATTTGATTTTGACCAGACTTGTGCACACTGCACACTCGTTTCAGCTTCGACTTTCAACATTCATTCTCTCTATACGGCTCAATTCACTGTAAGACCAACGTCCTGTCCGGTTCGGTTAAAATTACATAAACCCTTAATTTTCTGTGTAATTTTTCATAATTTTTATAATTTTATAAAAAGATAATAATTCCGTTTAATTTTAAATGTCAAAACAAACCCACCCTATGGATTATATATAAATATTTGTTATAAATTTAAAATTTGTATTTGGTTTTCTTTTGTAAGCTATACCTAATTGTTTTTGTAAATGACAATTGATAGATTACTGTATATATAATTTAAATATGAAGATGGCGTGACATATTTAATTAGGTTATACACTATCTTATTCCACTCTACTTTTAAGTTTATTTTATGTATTGACTAGTTTTTAGTCATACAAAATATTGTTTTTTATAAAGAATTTGTAAATCTTTCATTGTTACGTGTAGGAAAAAAAAAACTATTTAAATACGATGAGTTCCGTTTGGTTGTAACTTCAGAAACGAAAACGGAATAAAAATGAATCTAATTTATATTTGTACCTTGTTCAAAAAATTTTTTGGAATCATCCTTTGTGCTCCATGTAAATTGCAATTGTTTCTCTTTATTTTATTTCAAACCACAAGGAATGATTTCAAAAAATTTCATGAACAACACATAGACTAGATTCGTTTTCATCCCGTTTCCGTTTTTGAAGTTAAAATCAAACGGCCCTAAAAGTTAACATGTTATTATGAGTGATTTAGATCTTAATCTAAATCGTGTAACATCATTTATATCGAGCATGTGCATTCGGCAAGAGTGTATTATGAGATTTATCGGGGAAAAGAATTATGGGGAAGTATGGCTTCAACCTCACTTAGAGATAGATTATGGGAATTATGGTAAATTTACATAAAAAAAATTTAAAAGGTTTATATAATTGTACCTGAACTCACTATAGAGGGTTGGGTCGGGGTGTTGGTCAAATTCACAAGGACAACAGAATCCACAAGGTTCTCCGGCGCCAAATTTTTTTTAATTTTTTTTTTTCAATTTGGGCGCCAACACGCATTTTTTTAATTTTAAAAAAAATGGATGGCATGTTGTTTTGTAATTTGTTTTTTGAGGGGCTTCAAAAAAACACTTAACTATAGAATTCTTTTTTTTTCCGTACAAATAATACACGCGACTCATTCGATAGAGGGAGTTTATGGATTCGAAGAGATTATTGGGATGAGATTTCTAAAATAAATTTAAATGCATTGAGATAGATTATGGTTAACAAAGCTTGTATTGAAAGTTTAATGAACAGTCATTTTCAATAGATTAATTGGATCTATTTTTAAATAAATAATTTTTTTAATTCCAATGGCGCTGATACAAAAATTTTTTTTATAAAAATCAAAAGAAAAATCAAAAAAAGAAATGGGTGTTGGCTCTAGGCGGCGGTGCCCATTAGACGTTGATGGATTGCGATTCATTTCTACGTTAGTAAATCAAAGTCGATGTATTTAACTTTTCATAAAAAAAAAACGATGATTTGTACGTGTATAACTTGAAATGTCATGTTTGTTGGCCTTTAAAAATTCTATAAATCAGTTACAACTTTGATATAGACTTTAATCGCAAAGAACTACAATGATCAGTCGGTCAAGGGGATTAGGTCCAAGGAATTGCAGCTAATCTGGGGACTACTTCAGTTCCTGAAGCCGAACTATGGGGGCTACTACTTGGACTGGAAAGGACGTGGGAACTGGGGTTTAAGAAGGCTTGGTTCGAGATTGATTCAAAATTGGTTATTGACATGATTGAGAAGGGTTAGTCATACTCACCCCCTCTCCAGCCTGGTTACTAGATGTCAAGGCTTTCTTACTCGAGATTGGCAAGTGAAACTCAAGCACACTTTCCGGGAAGGAAATAGAGTTGCGGATGCTATCGCAAATTTAGCTTTTTCCATGGACTTACGCTCCCACCGTTTGGTGGTTCCACCGGTGGGGATCAGGAACATTTTGTTAGACGATCTGAGGGGTGTGTCTTTACCCCGTTGTTTACGTATGTAATCCGTTTTGTTCTTAATAAAAGCGCTTAGGCACGGGGAGCTTCGGCTCTTTATTCACCAAAAAAAAAAACAATGATCAGTCGGTCACTTGGTCACTGCTCAACTATAAAATCAATATTTCCCTTTTTTTCTTATGCTTATATTTGAATATTATACTAAAATAAAGAAAGATATAGATCAGTGTACTCTTTTATGAAATTATCAGTTTAGCACCCGCGTCGTGTATGAGTTTTATAAGATATATACTATTTTAAGTGTATTGACAATCCGTGTCTAATGTTACTTATCCATTAGTATGTATAATATGCATATATGATTAAATATATAATGTTAAATAAAGCTATCACAAGTAATGATGTTATAACAGACGAGACGGGTTTAAGTGGTCATGAATGTATTAAAATATTTAATTAATATAATAGAAATTAAAATAAAATCGATACATTTTAAAATAAATATATGAATTAAAATAATTGATCGATATATTTTGGAAAAAATTGGTGTAGAAGGGCCCTTTTTGTATCCATGATACAAAATAGGCCCCTCTATTTTTCTTCCAAAAAATAAATCTAAATGAAATTATAAATCATGGGTAATAAGGTAGCTATTTAAGAGCAAATTAGTAATAACTCCGAAATTCTAATCACACAATTCACTCAAACCTGTTGAAATACACTATGGAAAAACCCTAGCCTCCATCCGAAGAACGCGCTTCCCACGCGCTTAAAAAAACTTCGGTGCCGCCGCCACCAACAAGAAAACCCAGAAAACTCTCACCAACGCTCTTCCTCTAATCTGGATTTGCTTCGAACCTCCCTTCCTTCCCATTCTAGTAGGCGATTTCTTGCATCTCTCAACCACCGATCTCAAAAACCCCTTCAATGGCAAGCAAAAAGATGTCAAACCCTGCTGGTGTTGGGTTTGTGTTTGTGATTGGCGCCGGCGGTGTAGAGGGAAGTTGCGCCGTGGAGAACTTGGCTTGGGTTTCTGACCGCTTCTGTGTGTTCTCACCCCCTCAACATCTCTGCTCCTTCAAGATTGATTCAGTGTATATGGTGGCATCAACTCCTTAGCTGAATCGACATGGTTTCTCGTAAAGGTTCTTCAGGTATGACTCAATCTAACCTATGTTTCATGACTAATATCCAAAATTTGTTCTTATTTCTGCGAGACCAACAAAACAAATTACTATGGAAAGCCAGAAGAGTTGGCTTCCCATTTTAATTCCCAAAAAACTCGAACAACTGGATGCATATGATCCAACCAACCGAATAAATTTCTATGTGCCTACAATTTGATGATTCCAAAATCTTGAAACTCAGTGATGTGTTTCAACGTTTTTCTTTCGTTAACGGTGGAATTCGGTTGTTAACAATTACTCCAGACCACAATGTCAGAACCCTAAAAAACAACAAGAATTGGGAGGTTGAACCTTGAAGTTCATAACACTCTGCTGAAAATTTTTGCTTCGGAATTTTAAGTTTGATGAACTTATGCTTGAATGTGGTATTTGGGCTCTCTGCCTGGTTTAACGTTCTGTGCTACAGAGGCTGTTTAAATTACTAGACTACATCTGTTTTCTAGCTAAGCTTTTAAAAATAAAGACTGATTTGCTACCAAGGAGAAACATATTCACAGTAATCATTTCATTGCATTCAACTAGTCTCGTATGCAGCTTATTTTGTGTGAGATTGTTTTTTGCAGGAACAACGAAGCAACTCACAAAACTTGTTGACAGGAAGACAAACAAAGAACAACCTTATAGTGAGGATATCACTACGAAAAATGAATCCTAAATGTCAAGAAGTGTTGTATAGTAAATGTGATTCTTTTCGAACAAATATTTCAGTTTGACTGGACAATTGTGAGGAAGATTTGGCCGTGTTGGGGGATAGATAAAAGTCGAGTTTTTGAAGATCAAGATCGAACAATTTTGCTGAAAACAAAATGAGAATGATTTCTTCCTGAGTATCTCAAGCTTGGAGTGCTAAGTGACACAAGAACAAATAGAACATTTATTTGGTCAAATAACAGGTGTTATAAATTCAATTGTCTTCTCCCATGTAAACAAGAACACATAAAATATTTACTCAACTAAATATGATGTCAGGCTCTTTTATTACGGTTTGCAAGAGTAATAGAAGGGATTGACGGGTATAGAACAAGCAATGAGGCAGTGGATACGCAGCAGTTGGATTCAATCCATAAGCTTAATCAATTCATCAACAGAACAAATTGGAGAAGTTTTCTCCTAGGCCTAGAAAAATCTGACGGAAAGACTGTACTGAGTATAGTGACTGCTTTGATATGTGTTATGACCAATTGTTAACTCCAAAATCTTCTAGCATAGATAAACTTGTCGTGTACGACTCGTGTGTTTGGGTTTTTTATGTAAAACTATTGAATAATAGGAATGATATTGTCATTTTTTGGATGCAGTATGATCAAATGTGAATCCAAGAACAAAGTCCTTCAAAGAAGATATGAACAACTGTTATAATTGAGGACAATGATCCATCTACCCAAGAACAACCACTAAATTACCCACAAAATTACTCAACTTTAATGTTATGAATAAGCAAGAAAAAGTTAGCTTTTAAAATAAATAAATAAATTATTCCAAGTTTTTGGAATCCGGATTTCATCCTTCCAAAAATTCTGAAATAACTTTCCTTTTTGAAGATATTTCTCGAGGGTGACCTAAACGATTGTCTTGGAAGATGTCGTAGTCACATGCCCCTGTTGATCGTGTTGATTGTGATCGTGGTTGTGTTCGAGGTCTCTAAAGATCCTCCATCTAGGTGGGGGCAACGTCGTGGGATCCACATTTCCGCAGGAGGTATGACATCCCCTAAAAAAGGTTTCTATCATCCTGCTTCCCGGCGGCGAGACACCGCGCCAGTTTCATCTAGCCCGTGCCCTCTCCATGTTTTGTCAGTCTCGAGTGTTCCGTGTCTTCTCCAAAGATGTAGTTGTTCCGATTTTTGGATCTTTCTCACTTTTTCGGTATTTGCTTGTGGTGATTGTATTGTTTCCTTTTTTGGTTTTTCTATTTGCATGACGGTTTGCCCGTTTGCCGATTGTCGGCCTCTCGATACACCAATTATCTTTGGTGTAATCGAGCCTCTTACCTTCTTGATCAAAAAAAAAGAGCAAATTAATAATGTAACATAATAAGTGCCTAAAAGTTAAAGATAATAAAATCAAAAAAACGGCAACAGCATGATTTAGTGTGATACGGTATCGGCGGTTCGTCTTCTTTACTAAACATTTCATCCCAAAAATTAAGCGCCAGATTCTCCATTCGCAACCTCCATCTTCAAATCGTGATCTTCGACCGTCTTCAACCTCTTGTCTGATCTATTCTTTGTGTAACAACAATCAATCCTTGTAAGTATTCCAAATTCTCTCAACAATATACCATTTTAATGGCTTCGGTTTTGGTTCAAACCGAAAACAGTTGATGAACATTTTCCCTAAAACCCATACTAAAAACCAACATTGTTGATCTGTAACTACATGGTCTTTCATTTACTCGGCCTTGCTAATCCATACTAAAAACCGTCATTGTTGATCCATACTAAAAACCGCCATTGTTGATCTATAAGTACATAAAAAAATAACCGACACATAAATTTAACAACTACATAAACCGAACTTATGTACACATACAAACATAAGATTATGTTCGTCACCTTCATCATTACCGACACTCAGCACATAAAAATCAACGACACATAAATTTAACAACTACATAATATTAAGCAGAAAGATAAACCGAACTTATGTACACATACACACATAAGATTATGTTCGTCACCTTCATCATTACTGACACTCGGCACATAAAAATCAACGACACATAAATTTAACAACTACATAATATTAAACAGATACATAAAATACGCAGGCATATCACAGTACCTTCTCAACGACAGTGGTTTAAACTTAAACATATACAAACTTATGTATACATACAGACATAAAATTATGTTCGTCGCCTTCATCATTACCGACACTCAGCACATAAAAATCAACGACACATAAATTTAACAACTACATAATATTAAGCAAATACATAAACCGAACTTATGTACACATACACACATAAGATTATGTTCGTCACCTTCATCATTACTGACACTCAGCACATAAAAATCAACGACACATAAATTTAACAACTACATAATATTAAGCAGATACATAAAATACACAGGCATATCACAGTACCTTCTCAACGATAGTGGTTTAAACTTAAACATATACAAACTTATGTACACATACAGACATAAAATTATGTTCGTCCCCTTCATCATTACCAACACTCAGCACATAAAAAATCACCGACATATAAATATACGAAATACATAATATTAACCATATATATAAATTACTCAGAGCAAATGTGCGAATTCGCCACCAATTAAACGATTGAACGTACATACCTCACAAATCGGGACAAAAATCTCTCAAAACGATTGGATCTACAGATCGAGTTCTTCGTCCCAAAAATCGCACAAAACAAACGATTGAATCTACATATTGACAATCCGAATGTTGATGATCACACAACCGTAACGATTGAAGAAACAGATCATCAAAACGAAATAAATCGGCAGTAATCGCACAAAAAATAGATAAAATGTTTATGACAGTAGGCGGATAACTTTGTAGAAATGGTGGTTATGGCTTCAGAAATGGGGAATTTCGTGATTCTGGGAACACGTTCACAAGGAAGGTATATTTGTTTTCCTAACAACATCCTGATTGGTAGGTACTATATTAAATAAGCATATTTATTTAAAAAACTGCCACATCAGCATTTTTTATTTCCAGCAGGGGTATCAATTTATTTGGGAATTTATCTTTATCAAAAAATTACTAGGGGCCTACCTTATCTACATTTTTACAAAAGAGACTAGTTAATCTACATTAATACATACTTAGCCTACTTCCCCTTTTCTCTCTATATTTTGTAACTATTTGACGTGATTTTTTTTTTGAAGAATTGGATAATATTTGTTAACAGATATAGGAATTAAGAAATGATTAATTTTAGAAAATGGTAATATAGTAGTATATGGAATTTTGGCCAAAATACTCAAACTGTTACAAAATATATAGTACATCTCTATATAACTCGTAGTGCAACACCTATGAATATTAGGGGTAGGCACAAATCCCGTCAATTCCGGTCCTGTCTCGATACCGGCAGGATTTCATTCAAAATTAGAAATCTTCTCCCAAATTCATCCTTCCTAAAACTATACAGGACGGAATATGGGTCTTAACTTCTTCATCATGCTAGGCCCATCTCATCTCGTATATAATGAAAAATCTAATTTAAAATAATAAATATATAAAAAAAACCCTAATCATTAGTGATATATTCATATAGTTATGCTTATATATTAAAAGAATAAACAATATTGGTCAAACCGTCAAAATTGACAAATGAGTCAAATTCGTTTAGATGTGTTTTGTTATAAATATTTAGAAAATTTAATGCAAATGTTATATGTTATTAGAGAGATTAAGAAAATTTAATGTTTTTGCGTCTACGATTATTTTTGTGAATAAAACGTAAAATTTATAAATTGTAAATAAATTAATGACCAAGCAGGATTGAGCAAGTTCCGTCCCATCCCGATCCGAGCTGGGATAGGAACCGGAGGAATTCAATCTAAAATATCAAGGCCTGTCATGATCCCGTTTGATAAAGTCCTTGAGTACGGATCAAGGATAAAGTGCGGATCTAGACCGAGCTCAAGCTTCAACTACTCCGATTGTTAATGTGTTGGTGGATCAAATGACCGAGTATCGTTGGCGGAAGCTATGAATGGATGCGGAAGCGAATGGTTGTTCAGATCAAGGTTGATCGAACAATCTGTGAAGGAGTGGATAGGTTGATTCTTGAAGAATCCTCGAACGTGAAGTCTTGGATCGAAGATCCAATGAAGAACTTGAGAGGGAAGAGGTTATGCCCAAAATCAAGGAGGAGGATTTACCTTCAACCAAGCTTGATTTAATTGAAATGAACTACAAGTGGAGAAAACATTCTTTATATAGAGGATGGGGCCGGAACAAAATGTTGGAAATAAAAGGTCCAATTTAAAAGGTCTAAAATAAAAGACATAAAATGAAAGGTCTAAAAGGGGTCAATTGGAAAAGCTTATAAGTGAATATCCCCCAAAAATACCCCTTGTATTATTACATAATCCAAAGTTGGAAAAGCAAAGAGAGTTGTTGTCAAAACGGGTCAACCTCATGTCATGGTAGAGTGAAGACACGGTATGTTGCTTGATAGGTCGGCTCAGGTGGAGGCGTGAATCGTAACAATATCAAGGACGTCTCAATCCTCTTTGGATGTGAAATGTCCTCGCTTCACCGTCGTCAAAGAAGGGAACAACATTAGTGGCAAGACCCTTGTTGTTGAATGTTAGGTGCACGTTGTAGGAGTTGGGAGGCTCAAACTTGTAGTCTATTGCAGTGGTAGCGCCGTGTAATTCGTCTACTATGTCAGTAAGACGCATGATCGGGTGTTGGTACTTGAGCGGTGTCGATATTTGATGGTGCTGTAACTTTTGTATTTGGCAATGAAGCTCCTTCATCTCTTCCGGATATGTAATAAATGTGGCACGGTTGGGAAAAGACATGTTGGGAACCAATCCGATATGGTGCTCAATACCTTGGATGGGTAGCAAGTCGGGTGGTGGATCATCAAGCATAACATGGACAAACTATTAATCGGGAGGCTCAAACTTGTAGTCCATCAAGATGGTCACACTGTGGGATTTATTTAACATGCAGTTAATGCCCTTGAAGTTGAATTTTAGGTGTATGCCGAATAGATCGAGGGACAAGTCGGGTGGTAAGATGTTGGACATAATGAGGACAAACTCCGGATCAGGAAGCTCGAACTTATAATCCGACCACCGCATAATAACAATCGAGAGGTAGTTTAATGATGACTCAACCCCACAACCTTTTAAGTTTGGAATGGTGTGGACTAAGAGAAAGTCATTTGAAAACATTGTTAAACAAACATGGCAAGCGAATTTCCCCTGATCGAAAATGTTAATCTAGTTAAAAAAAAACACAACTATTAAAAACAAAAGCTAAAGACTGGCAAAAAAATTTCGAAAATATTTTCAAACAAACTAAAGATGTTAAACTGCACCTACATAAACTTCAAAGTTCAAGCGCCCAAAAGATGAATCAAAGAGATATAATTACCCAAAGGAATTTATTGACCAGACAACAAAGAGTTAAAAATAATCATCATAAAAATATTGAGTCAAATTCAAAATACTAATATCGTATTGCCACGAGAAAAGAAAATAAAAAACATTTAAAGAAACTAATAACAGTGGCGGAATCATCATTTCGAAAGAAGTGAAATAAAGTCGGAAATTAAGAAAGGCTTTATGAAAAAATTCTTGAAATCACCATTGAACTTTAACCTCTTGGAAAACAAACTCCATTTGATTAAACAAAAAGAATGTGATAACGACAATATCAAATTAACAAAACCACCAACAAATGAGGAAATTATAAATGTCATTTTTTATATTGGGAGCGACAAATCACCAAGATTGAATGGGATGCCTACCTGTTTTTAAAATTAAAAATATTGACGTATTGTTGAACTTGATGTCACTAAAGCAGTCAAAGGCTGAAAAAATGCTTATTTTGGGAAATTTCGGTTGGTACCCCTGTGGTATGGGGTATTCCGGATTTTGCCCATGATTTTTTCAGAGTTCGGTTGGTACCCCTCAGTTTTTCCATTTTTTCGGAATTTGCCCATCCCCTTAAAAACCAGTTAAACTTAATGTTTTCTATTAGAAAATAAAAGAAAACTGAAAATAAATAAATAAATAAATAAATAAAAAGGAAATTGAAAATGAAACATACCTCCCCTATAATGTGTCGATCGAAAATCTTTGTCCCTCTCTCGAACTATACTTGAAGTCGATCAATCTTCTCTCTGGAACGAACAAGGTGGCTAACGAAGACGATTGCAAAACGATTCCTCTTCTCCATATCCAGGTTTGAACCCCGATTATCTCTTTCTTCGAAATTTTTCTTTGTATTTGCGATTAGGGTTTATAGGTTTATGTTGTTTGTATATAGTTGTTCCTCCAATTTTCTATCTGTTTGAATGAATTAGGGTTTATAGTTTGTTGTATGTTTGTATGAATTAGCCAATTGTTTAGGGTTTATAGTTTTTTGTCTGTTTGTATGAATTAGTTTGTTGTCTAGTGTGATGTTTGTTTATAGTTTGCTTTCTAATTTGAATTACTTAATTTATTAGGGTTAATATTATAGTACAATTGTATGGCAGAGATCAGCAAATTCATCCCCATTAATTTGTCAGGCACA
Source organism: Fagopyrum homotropicum (assembly GCA_033239125.1). Classification (NCBI taxonomy): domain Eukaryota; kingdom Viridiplantae; phylum Streptophyta; class Magnoliopsida; order Caryophyllales; family Polygonaceae; genus Fagopyrum; species Fagopyrum homotropicum. The sequence goes on along the minus strand of BSWB01000007.1, from coordinate 134,052,330 downwards.
TTCGGAATATAAACTTGAAGTAGATTTTGATCGAGCTTATTGGAAAATTGTTATACATTTACAACTACTCGAAATCAATTGAAAGTGAAGGGGTTATAATATAGTAATTGGAGCAAGGAAAGAAGAGAGTCTGAGTTCTAGCAACATATGTTTTTGTTTCTTGTTTATAACTTCTGAAAAGATCTTGTAAGCTTATAAGGTGAAATACTACGAGAAGACCTGGAGTAGATAAGCACTACCTTAAAATCCTAAGAGTCATCAAGCTCGTCAAAAAATGAGTTCAAAATCTTCTCTTGATATCTTTGGTAGAGTTCTACAAACAAGCAAATGAATATTGCAATTTTATTTGATATTTTTCCTTCGTTAGGCTTCTCGAGATCTAATGGATTCAACATCATCTTCTTCAACATTGAGATTGGCGAACTCATATTGTAGGTGTCAACCTCCAAAAAGAACTCACAATAGGATTTCCGGATCTGACAAAAATCCGAATCGACCATATTACAAATGTGATGCTTGAAATTCCTTCCAATGGGCGGATGCATTGAAGATGACTCATGTTCAAGGCGAGCATAAAGAAAAAATTGATGCAGGAAATGATTCACCGACAACGCCAAAAAATGACCTTAAAGACTTGAAGAAAGAAGTGATGGATTTGAAGGAATATATCCAATGCGTAGTTAAAATAGCTCTTATTCTGTACAAACTGAGTAGCACAATAGATATTGCAAAATGTATTAGTTTTTATTTCAAAACAAGATGGTCCATGTATTATATCATGTAAAACTTCCAGCATTCAAAAAGCCTAAAACAGACAGTTTCCAAATTGTGATTATTGTTACAGTTTGTGTATGAGTATTAGTTTTTTTCCAATTAGTGTCAATGATTTTACAAATTGTTGCTCCTGATGATGATTTGATATGTTGAGGCATATCTTTGTCTGGGTCTCAAAACAACCAATTGGCTAAAGTTGAACACCAAAACACATTGATTCAGTTTTTGTAAATATTTAATTGTGTCTCTCATAATTATTTTGCTACACAGATAAGGTTACACAACCCACTGTCCAAATTCTTGAGTATTACACTCTTTGGTTGAATGAACAGTCAGTGGCCAAAACTAACTATTTGTGTTCAGAAAGATAAATTACAACATTTGCAGAAAATGTTTGACGTCTCTTGGAATGAGCATGAGGATCAAAGACTGCCAGGAAACTGAGATTTTGAGAAATGTAGAAGCCAAACAATTGTTTGAAAATGATTCCATATTAGTATAAGCAACATGAACATCCTTCAAGAAAGACTGTAAAAAAAAATTCGAAAGCAAAGCAGAAAGATCCCACAGATAAGGCTCATATTAGTATAAGCAACATGAAAATGATTTCATATTACTACACAACCCACTGTCCTAATATTCTTTCTTTTTGGTAGCTGCGAGTTTGGCGTTCCTTGTTGCAGCCTCGTGTGCAACAGCTTTGGCTGCACCATCCAACTCCTTGCCGGAATTATTTTTCTTAGCAGCTGCTACCTTCTTAAGACGCTCCTTCACATCAACAGTGGATGCATCCTCATCAACTTGTGCGGATTCAGAAGGGGCAACATCCTTCTTCTCTCCATTATCACTAGCTTGTTCCTTCTTCAGTTCACCATCTTTCTTCTCTTGTGCATCACCTATACATTAAGCTTAACTATGTCAGTTAGGTTCATGCACAACTTAAACCTATGAATATTCAGTGGGCTCAGAGCAAAGAGACCCCACTTTTGAATATATGCACTCCAATAATAAAAGATATTGAATTACATGTTAATTACGTATGGTTGTAACTTAAATTTTTTTATTTAGCTCTTTCATGCCTACTCTAATGGCATGAATTTCGTTTTACAACAATCTTCCTTATGGAGAATAAAATCACAAAATTCACTGACAAAATTGTAACATAGAAAATAATAATGAGAGACACAGTGATTCATAATCATCATTTTTATAAAAAGTAGATAGCTGTTTAGATTTGGTAGGAGCCAACATTGAGCAACTAATTAATTGTCCTTAATGATACTTAAACATAACTAGAACAAAACCATAAGCAGTTTGCAAGAGATTCCAAAATGACCCCACTGTTCCAATATCTGATACATAAACAATTTGCAAGAGTTTTCAAAATGACCCCAATAGTCATATCTTAACACCAAAACTCAGATTTTATGGGTCTTGCAGAAATTAGACAGTATTATTCAAGAAAACAAACAGTATTATTCAAGAAAACAAACAACAATATTCAAGAAAACAACCAACAGACACTTCATTGCCAAATGATACAATTTACAAACAGTATTATTCAAGAAAAGGATATATCTTGCAATCTGAATAAACAAGATATTCGAGTGTTGTAGAAATCTGAGTAAACAAACAAGATACCCTATTCGCAATTCATAAAAACAGACTATAGCTTCACTCCTAACTCTAAACCTAGAATCTGAGTAAATCAAACCTGAGTAAATCACCCGAGTAGACAAACAAGAAATCTGAGTAAACAAACAAGATACTCTGTTCGAGTGCTATAGAAATTGCAGTACACAACTTCACTCCTAACTATATACCTATAAACCCTAATCGGAATCACAAAGAAAAATTCGAAGAAATAGGTGATAGAAGTTCAAACAAGGATATGGATGCAATCGTCTTCGTTAGCAACCATTAGGAGAGGAGATCGTCGCTTAAGTGAGGAGAAGAGCGGGGAACGTCTTGAACTATCGTGCGAGAGAGGAGAATAGCGGGGAACGTCGAGCGACTGAACGGGGATTTTATTTTTTATTTCTTTTAAATTTCCTTTTATTTTTCTATAGAAAACGTTAAAGTTAACTTATTTTTAAACGGATGAGCAAATTTAGGAAAAGTGTTTGAAAATTGAGGGGTGCCAACCGAATTTTGAAAAAGTTATGGGCAAAATTCAGAATACCTCATACCACAGGGGTATCAACCGAAATTTCCCTTAAATAAATAAATAAATAATACTTTTATAACCCTAATCCCAGAAACGGATAATCATATGACAATCAATCACTTTAGACTTATAAGTCTATGTTCTACGATATATAAAAGAAAATTTTTTGGCCAAATAGGCCCTTTTCTATTTCTTTTTATTTTGTGTACCCCATTAATTTTTACCACTTTCATTAATAGTAGGTAAAAGTAATTAACCTCTCTATTTAAAAAAAAAAAGAATCATGCATGAAAGCTAAGTTGTTACGTAAAAGAAATCTGACCTTTTTTTTCCTTTTGTTTTTCCCTTATTTTATTTTATTTTTATTTTCTTGTTAATTTTCTAGTATGAATTTCATACTAGAAAATTCATAAATATTTCTGACTTTGTTTTTTTTTATTTTCTTTCTTATTTTCTTATTATTTATTTTTATTTTTTTTTGTATGAAATTCATACCATAATTTTTTATTATGAAATTAATACCACAATTTTCTGGTATAAAATTTATACTAAAATTTCATACCAGAATTTTCTGGTATCAAATTTATGGTATGAAATCAGATGAACAACATCTTCATAGACGAATATGAAAGGGAAACATTAGAATTACTCGAGGAGATCAAGGGCAACCCAACAATAGTTGCACATAGAACAAGATATGCACTCATGCCAAATGCTATACAGATATGATCACTGAACGCAAGAACCCGATATTAAATGAAGAAATAAGAATAAAAATCTACATGTTTTTATTTACCTATTGCCAGTCAAGAATAAGAATAAAGAGCGAGGAAACTTGAGCTAGCGTGGTATGAAATTCATTCACATCGAACATTCTCAATATCATCTCAGAAGAATGGTTGTAGGGATTGACTCTAGTTTCCACCAAGACCTAGAAAATGGAGTAAAAAAGAATAGAAAGCGTGTACCAGACAAGCCCTAGAGGGAGTTAAGAAGAAGCAACCTCAAGTGCCAAAGGCGGCCATGGGCGTAACTGCTCTAAGAGCTCAAAAAAATTTGGGCCATCTGGGTAGTACCAAAAAAATAGCATATCATATTTGAATTGAGAATTGAACTCAGACTCACTAATATTAGTGAAAGAATAATAGAATATCAGAAGCAGATCGCTACTTTCACTTCTATTGTTGGTTTTCAGATGGTTGAGAATGAAAGCAGAAGACTTGACTCCAGAATTCCGTGACTTACCTACACTCTTCCATTTCAGTAGTGAATTGATAGGAACCCTAGCAAGAACTTTGTATACAATATCGTCTGGTAGTTTCTGAGCATCATTCCATGTTTCCCTTCACAAATCATGGATTTCATCTTCCCGGAGAAGATTGTGAGGTTTAGGGTTCTCCTCAGTTGCTTGTCCTCGAAGAATCGGCTTTAGAGGACAAGATTGTTGTTCAGGAGAAGTGAAGGAAGATGGCTAGGTTTAGGTTGCGCTTAAGGTCCGTCCCGAAGAGGATAGCAGGTCAGGTTAAACCGTTAAAGGAAGGAGGTGTCAGTTGTAGGATAGCAAGTTTAGGTTGCGCTTTGAACAGTAAAAAAAACGGAGATAATTGGTGAAATAGGACCTTTTTTTTTTTGAAAATGGAAAGCGGTTCGAAACCATTAGACGGCGCGCCGTCTAGTGGGTCGAAAGACCGAAAAAGATCGGCAGACGGACTCACCGTCATGAAGGGTCACAGACAAGGAGAAAAGAAATACACAAAAATACATAAAAAAAACCGAAAGCAAAAAACGTCTTCGAGGGAAAGCAGGATGATCCAGCCAGCAGGAGGCAACGAGCATAAACGTTCATCTTCGAAGGAAGTACACAGGGAGGAAGCCCGGGGAACAACTGTGGACACCTCAGATTTGGACTGCAACAGAGCCGTCAGGAGTCGATCACAAATCCACGCCCCCTTCTCGACAAACGCTCGAAACCGCCATCAAGAGACCGCATCAAACTAAGAAGACGAAATTGCAGAACACGGATATCCTGATGTAGGAAGGTGTAGATCTTAATGGATAAAAGAATAATGATTTGTAGGGAAAAAATTAGTCACAAAAGGTTGATTAACGAGTTGGTTTTACAACATAGGAGTGCTTTTGTAATGATAGAACCGATTATGATCGATTTTTTTTTTTTAAACATTTATTGCCTCGGAAGAGAGAGAAATGAGACAAAACTCAATCAACTATAATTTTTATTTTTATTTTTGATGTTTTTTGGGCCGTTACGCCGGAATCGAACCCAAAAAATCGCATTTTCATGAAAAATGAGATTGTAGTTCCTCCGAAAAAAACCCGGAAAAGCACAATTCCAATTGGGTCAACAATGTATTTTGGTATGAATCAGGGTGTAAATCCCAACATAAATCACAATAATTGGTTCGATAGAAATGGGTTGTAACCCAAAGAACATGGGTTGAAGCCCCAAGTGATTGTTGTCATATATAAACTATACATAGATCTTACAAATTGTGAAATCAAATGGCCACAAATCCTCTTGAGGATACTGTAACACCCCAAATTTTACAACTTAGGGAGTTACTGGTTAGGACCGCACAGTGGGTCCCGACCTTAGTTTGACAACAACTTAACATGATCTTACAACAAGGCACCGATAAGGAAAAACTAAAAATCATAAAATAGTTTTTATCAATGCATGAATGTGACCAGATCAACTACAGCCGGAAAAGTAATATATCAAAGTACGGAAGGAAACGATGTTCAATTGAAAAACCCACAAATGCAAAAACTGCAAAACGTCCTAAAGTACGACACCCCGGCTGACCACTACCATCTAGATCACTCGGCATCTGTTCTAACCTGTGTCAAATCTAAACAACATATCAACCGTTAGCTAACTAACCAAATATAAGCAAAATGATAACAGCACAAACACAAGCAGAAACAAAAATAAACAAACAACATGCTGGCACTCAACAAATTATTATCTGTTATTTAAGTGATTCACATTATTCAATTTAAGTTGTGGCACGAGAACTATTATTAGTTCTCGCCTCCGTTCCTTATCCAACTGGTGTAGGTATAGCTGACTTCCTTTGGTAGCATCACTACAAACCATGTGTGGACTAGTCCCGAAAGAAACCCCCAGCGCCCTGCGAGCTACTGAGCGGAATGCCACCGCCCGTTACTCTTAGGCCAAAATACAGGTCGGTATTTATATATCACAACCTATCTCTCTAACATGTCAATCACACACCACCATCATCATTTATACCCATATTTAGCAGTCAGCTAAGTAAGCCCAAAGGACTTACCTGTTATAACGCTCGACTCTTTAGTAGTCACTTGCTCTGTAACTGTACCCACTCAGTTGCCTGTTAAAGGAGATAAGTGTATTAGCACACTTTCACGTAGATAGAAGTCTACAACTTCTGAGATTAATTAAGTATCAAGACGTACTAGCTACATTATTAGTTTTAGGGTAAAATGACCATTTTACCCTTCGTTCCGATTTTCTCGAAGACCCTAAAATTCATGTCCAAACTCCTATTTGAAGTTCTAAAATATATCCTAACTCTTAGAATTTTATTAGGTGCGAAATAGACATTTTTCCTATGTTTCTATTTTCCGGAAGAACCGAAAAAGGCTTAACTTCGGCTCTAAATATAAAATTCTTAACGGCTTATAAAATTTCCGAATTTAATATCTAGATCATCTATGAGGTTCTATCTAGCCTTAGAAGAAAGAATTTCCCCAAACTGTTCAGCCGATATTTTTATAATAATTCCCAAAGTCGGTTCCTCACTCTACTTTCTTATACTTAGTCATATTTATAAGTTCAATAAAACTGCTCAACTACCTAACTTCGGGAGCTCGTAACTTTCAATCCGACCGTTCATTTCTCACCAACTTTTAATATGATAAACTACATATATCCGTCTACAACATATCCAAAATTCAACGGTGGATCTTTATCCAAACATTTTATAATTGATCGACAAGATGGGCTGTTCGAAACCTAAAAGCTGAAGAACCTAAATTAAATTTACAGCAGCCCTTCCTTCCATTTTATGAACATACTCAGCAGCTCATTACTGTTATGTTATTTATGCTTAGGCTCAACAACAGCAGTTCACAAACACATGGATGACAGTGAAGTTGAAGAGAGGAGGAGCAAGCTTACGGAATCTGCAGTCCGGCGTTAAGGGTTTAGCGTTTCCGGCGGCGATGGATCCGGCTGCGCAAGAAGACGATTATTGATCCCGGAATCGCAACAGCAGCGGAAGTACGGATGGACAGAGGAGGGAGACTTACCGGAACTGCGGTCCAGCGGCTGAGTCCAGGCGTGCACTGGCGTCCGGCGGCTGCAGCGATCGGCGGTGGTGAGCTCCGGAGGTCTGGCTGCGCAAGACTCAGCGGTTACTCTTCTGAAACGAACCAGAAAGCGGACGCAAGGGAGACGAGAGAAGGGAGAGTCGGGATCTTACCGGCCGGCTGGGGCGTGCAGGACTGGGCGGCTGCGGATCCGGCGGGGAGCGGCGCAAGGTGGGCGGCGGAGGACGCAGGCTGGCACTCCGGTTGAAGGTAGGTGCTGCGCTTCTTCTGTAGCAACGTAAGGGATGCAGAATCACGAATTCAGAAGAAAGGTAAGCGGCAGGAGGGATTAGCGATGGTTTAGGGTTAGAGTTAATAGGGTAATTAGGATAATTTAATTAAAATGGGCTGGCTGAATATATTATCGGGCTTGCTAGTGGGCCATTCGGCCTACTCTCCCATTAGAACGGAAAAACAAACTCGTTAAATAATACGGAATTATTATTATTTTTAGGACGGAAAAAGGAACTCGTTAAAGTGCGGGAATTTATATAATACGGAATTAGTTTCCGTATTTATAAATTATAATTGATTTTATTTTAAAAGCGTAAATTATTTCCGGGAATTTAATTTATCATTTTATGTGAATCTAGGTCACATAAAATGATAAAACTAAACTCGTTTTATTTTACTGATTTATTTATTTACCATGGTCTCATCGGACTTTGTTTAATTTCACTTTACCGGAACTTAAAATTTTTGGTTATTACATCAGTGCCCCCTTAAAAGAAGTTTTGTCCCGAAACTTAAATTATTTCCCTTACTCACACATTTCTTTCGGTATATTTTAGTTTTCTCAACACCTTTGTTTCCTACCAAGCAGCTACTCAGGCAGCAATCAAACAAGTATCACAAAAGAGAAACAGAAACACTCAAAACAACATGAAAACCTGAAAGGTCAAACAACACAACATCCGAGTACTAACCCGTCAAACAGGAGTAACCTCTAACCCCGCAAAGAACTCGGGGTAGTTACGTCTAACACTCTCCTCAGTCTCCCAAGTGGCCTCATCAGCTCCTCTCCTAGACCACTGGATCCTCAGCATAGGTATCTCCTTGGATCGCAGACGTCTGGTACTGCGTTCCAAGACAGCTACGGGGTACTCCACAAATGTATGGTCAGGCTCCACTATCAGATCCTCATGGCTGATGACGTGTCTCGGATCCGGAATGTACTCTCGCAGCTGAGATACATGAAAAACTGGGTGTACTCCCTCTAGTCTCGGTGGCAGTGCTAGTCGATAGGCAACCTCTCCGACTCTCTCTACAATCTCAAAAGGTCCGACATACCGGGGACTCAGCTTCCCCTTAATGCCGAAACGTCTAACTCCCCTCGTAGGTGACACCCTCAACCACACCTGTGCACCTACTCTAAACTCCAAAGGTCGACGCCTTTTGTCGGCGTAAGACTTCTGACGACTCTGAGCTGCTAACATCCTTTCCCGGACTAAGGCAATCCGGGCGATGTCGTCCTGTATCTGACCTGGTGCTACTCCGTCAGCCTTGCTAGGCTCATCCCAACATAGCGGTGTACGACATTTCCGTCCGTACAAAGCCTCATAAGGTGCCATCCCAATAGACGCATGCCAGCTGTTATTATATGAAAACTCTACTAGTGGGAGGTGATCTGGCCATACCTGTCCCCAATCTAGCACACATGCCCGTAACATGTCCTCCAGGGTCTGGATGGTCCTCTCTGACTGACCGTCTGTCTGTGGGTGGTAGGCAGTGGTAAAGTGAAGACTCGTACCCAGAGCAGTATGTACCTGCTGCCAGAACCTCGAGGTAAAACGTCCATCCCTGTCGGATACGATAGTCCTCGGTACTCCATGGAGTCTCACAATATGCCTGGTGAACTCCTCTGCTAGACGACTTACCGGCCACGTCTCCTTAATCGGAATGAAACGTGCGGTCTTCGTCAGACGGTCTACTACCACCCAAATGGCATCAAAGCCTCTGCTGAGCCTCAATCCAGTGACGAAATCCATAGAAATGTCTTCCCACTTCCAGTGTGGTACTGGAAGTGGGTGTAGCTCTCCTCCGGATCTACGGTGCTCAATCTTGACCTGCTGACAGGTCGCACACTGAGCTACATAACGGGCCACATCAGGCTTCAAACCACCCCACCAGAAGGAACGTCTCAAGTCCCTATACATCTTACTCGCTCCTGGATGTACGGAGTAAGGGGTAGTATGAGCCTCACCTAGTATCCTCTGCCTCAGCTCACGGTCTGATGGCACACAAACACGGTCCTGTCGTCTCATCACTCCATCGGCACCAATAGTGAACTGAGGTGCCTCATCTCGTGACATCCGGTCCCGGATCCGGGTCAACATCGGACAGGTCTCCTGCTTCTGTCGGATCTCACCCAACAGGTCAGGGAGTAACTCCATGGTGGCTAACTGATGAGCTGTGTCGGGGAACTGGATCTCTATCTCTAACCAAGCTAAGTCTCTCTGTAGCTGTGGTTGTACTGTCAACCGAGCTATCGCCTTCTCCTGAGGCGTCTTCCGACTCAAAGCGTCGGCAACTACATTCGCCTTTCCGGGGTGGTAAAGAATCTCAAGGTCAAAATCCTTGATCAACTCTAGCCACCTCCTCTGGCGGTTATTCAACTCCCGCTGAGTGAATATGTACTTCAGACTCTTATGGTCTGTGAAGATCTGACAGGTCGCTCCATAGAGATAATGACGCCAGATCTTAAGAGCGTGCACTACTGCTGCTAACTCCAGGTCATGAGTGGGGTAGTTCTCTTCATACGTCTTCAGCTGTCGAGACGCATATGCTATGACCTTACCCCTCTGCATCAAGACACACCCCAAGCCCAGCTTGGATGCATCACTGTACACTACGAAGTCCTCTGTACCCTCAGGTTGTGCTAAGATCGGAGCAGACGTCAATCTCCTCTTCAGCTCATCAAAACTCTGCTGACACGGCTCAGACCAGACGAACCGAGTAGTCTTCCTTAGGAGGGAAGTGAGTGGTCGGGCGATCAGGGAAAACCCTTCCACAAACCGACGGTAATACCCTGCCAATCCAAGGAAACTGCGAACCTCCTTCGCATTCTTCGGAGGTTGCCAAGAAGACACTGACTCAATCTTCGCCGGGTCGACCTTAATCCCCTCGGCAGTCACTACATGGCCAAGGAATGCCACCTCTGACATCCAGAACTCACACTTGGATAGTTTAGCATATAGCTGACTATCCTGTAGAATCTGCAGCACTGTCCTCAAGTGTCCGGCATGCTCCTCTCGACTTCTAGAGTAAACTAGAATGTCGTCGATGAAGACTACTACAAACTGGTCTAAGAAGTCGATGAAAATCCCATTCATCAACTCCATAAATACTGCTGGCGCATTAGTGAGCCCGAATGGCATCACTACAAACTCATAATGACCATACCTAGTCCGGAATGCCGTCTTAGGTATGTCCTGATCTCTCACCCTCAGCTGGTGATAACCCGATCTCAAATCTATCCTCGAGAACACTGATGCTCCATGCAGCTGGTCCAACAGATCATCTATGCGAGGCAATGGATACTTATTCTTGATGGTGACCTTGTTCAACTCTCTGTAGTCGATACACAGTCTCATCGATCCATCCTTCTTCCTCACAAACAGCACTGGTGCGCCCCAGGGAGAAACACTAGGGCGTATGAAGCCCTTCTCTGCTAACTCCTCTAACTGCTTCTTCAGCTCAAGCAGCTCTATCGGGGCCATGCGGTACGGGGCCTTCGAGATTGGTCTCGTGCCCGGCTCTAACTCGATGCTAAAATCCACACTCCTCTGTGGGGGTAGCCCTGGTAAGTCGTCCCTGAAGACCTCTGCAAACTCACATGCGACTGGTATCTCCTCTACTGTCTGGCTCTTGCGCTCCTTCATGGCATAACACCAGAAGGCCTCGCAACCCTGTGCTATCAATCTGGCTGCCCTCACTGCACTGATGACTGTGCCGGACTTTCCGAGGTCCCAACCTCGGAATATAACTCTGTGGCCCTCCTCCGTGGCAACAGTCACAGTCCTCCTACCAATATCCAAGACGGCTCCATGTCTAGTCATCCAATCTATCCCTAGTATCACGTCCTCATGTGCTAGAGGCATGACTAGAAAATTTACTAACCAAATCCGGCCTCCCAGGTGAATAGGGCAGTCATAAATCTCTCGAGATCCTCTCACCTTACCCCCATCTGGTAACCCAACCACGAAAGGTACACCCTCTACTGTAGCTAAGGACAACCTATCTACACATGCATCTGATATAAAGGAGTGCGTGGCACCCGTATCAAATAAAACGCGCACAGGTAAGTCATGGATCCAAATGGTACCTGTGGTCGGAGGTGCTGCAGGCTGCTCAGTGTTCCTCAGCTCAAACACTCTCGATGGTCCTCCTCTCGTGTCAGTGGTACTACCACGTCCTCTGCCACGACCTGACTCCTGTGCAGCACTGTATGAAGCAGGATGTCCTGGAGCCCGGTACTGCTGCTGCTGCTGACTCGGAGCTCGGTACTGAGGGGGTCTCTGTACACTCTTCTCAGCACCTGCAGGAGAAGATCCCTGCTGAGAAGAAGCCTTGCCCTGACGGCAGAAAGTAGCCCTGTGTCCCGGCTTCCCACAAGTAAAGCAAGTGACCAGTGGTTTCGGGCAGTCCGGCTTAATGTGATCACGGCCACCACAGTTAAAGCACTGTCGATCTCCACTGGGTGTCCGGACTGTAGAGTGGTAGCTAGACCTCCCCTGAGTCTGTCCTCTACTATGGCCTGCTACTACCCCACTGCTACCAGCATGTCCTGTCCTCTGCCGCTTATCCGGCCCACTAGACTGTGCTGCTTTCCTAGAAGCTGGCCTATCTCTCTCATAAGCAGAGGCCCTATCCTGATAATCAGACAAGGTCTCACAGCGGAATCCAGCCAGGTAGGATCGGGTACTCTCTCTCAACCTCCTGGAGAAAAGATAAACATGCTGCTCTTCTGGAGGTGCAGACGGTCCAAGCAAAGTCAACTCCTTCTGAAACTTCTTTATGGCTGCAGCAATCGGGATATCCTCGAATCCCGCCTCAATGAAATCCTGGAATCTCTCCCTCCTCAGCGAAACTGGGCAGTACCTGTCTCTAACAATGGTCTTCATCTGCTCCCAGCTGGTGACTCGGCTACGAATGGTACGCCACCATGAATGAGCATCATCTGTGAAGCAGGTCTGTATCAAATCCACCTGTCGGTCCACGGGGCAACGTATTGCCTCCAAAGCAGTCTCAATCTTCCCTATCCAGTGCTCCACCTCTAGCCCTATCTCTCCGCTGAATGAGGGGACCTTCTGAGAGTTGAAAGCCTTCAACCACTCATCCGGTCTCGGTGCTCTGACCCCAGTAGGTGCTCTATCAACAGCAGTCCTCCTCTCAGATACAGCCGGCACCTGAGACACTCCCTGTGTCACCTGAGCTGACCTAGCCGGCTCCACTGATGGTACCTGAGTAAGTCTCTCCACTCTGGCAGCTTCTTCCCTGCGCTCAACATAGGCTCTGAACTCTCTATACTCCGATGCTCCAATAGAGACACGTTCCGACTCAGTAGAACGAGCTCCCTGCGCTCCAGACCTAGCGGCGGGCACAGGCCTGACCTTGGGGCCTACACTCTCAGCTACTTCCTCTACAGCAACCTCTGGTACGCTTGCTGCAGGTGGGTCATCTCGAGGGACTCGTCCTCGACCTCTCCCTAGTGGAGGTCTACCCACACGACCACGCCCTCTGACAGTAGGGGTGCTATCAGCTCGATCCTGTCTGACTGGGGGAAGGGGGGGACGACCCCTACCTCGGCCAGTCACTTGTGCAGCCCTAGTACGTGCCATCTGCACGAATAGTAATCACTATAGTTATAACTAGCTAATCTATCATAACATTACAAGTCCATAATTATTCTAAGATTACCGAGATCCGCAGGGGTAGTGGTGGTCGTCCGTACTTTCTATCCCAACCCGACTCTGTATGCATTTAAAACCAAAATTTTTCGTTGGAAAACTCAGACCCCTTTCGGGTTCTGTTTATTTACTTATACGACCTTTTTAGAAGATTCAAGTGCCATTGTTGCCAACCTAGAGCTCTGATACCATGTTGTAACACCCCAAATTTTACAACTTAGGGAGTTACTGGTTAGGACCGCACAGTGGGTCCCGACCTTAGTTTGACAACAACTTAACATGATCTTACAACAAGGCACCGATAAGGAAAAACTAAAAATCATAAAATAGTTTTTATCAATGCATGAATGTGACCAGATCAACTACAGCCGGAAAAGTAATATATCAAAGTACGGAAGGAAACGATGTTCAACTGAAAAACCCACAAATGCAAAAACTGCAAAACGTCCTAAAGTACGACACCCCGGCTGACCACTACCATCTGGATCACTCGGCATCTGTTCTAACCTGTGTCAAATCTAAACAACATATCAACCGTTAGCTAACTAACCAAATATAAGCAAAATGATAACAGCACAAACACAAGCAGAAACAAAAATAAACAAACAACATGCTGGCACTCAACAAATTATTATCTGTTATTTAAGTGATTCACATTATTCAATTTAAGTTGTGGCACGAGAACTATTATTAGTTCTCGCCTCCGTTCCTTATCCAACTGGTGTAGGTATAGTTGACTTCCTTTGGTAGCATCACTACAAACCATGTGTGGACTAGTCCCGAAAGAAACCCCCAGCGCCCTGCGAGCTACTGAGCGGAATGCCACCGCCCGTTACTCTTAGGCCAAAATACAGGTCGGTATTTATATATCACAACCTATCTCTCTAACATGTCAATCACACACCACCATCATCATTTATACCCATATTTAGCAGTCAGCTAAGTAAGCCCAAAGGACTTACCTGTTATAACGCTCGACTCTTTAGTAGTCACTTGCTCTGTAACTGTACCCACTCAGTTGCCTGTTAAAGGCGATAAGTGTATTAGCACACTTTCACGTAGATAGAAGTCTACAACTTCTGAGATTAATTAAGTATCAAGACGTACTAGCTACATTATTAGTTTTAGGGTAAAATGACCATTTTACCCTTCGTTCCGATTTTCTCGAAGACCCTAAAATTCATGTCCAAACTCCTATTTGAAGTTCTAAAATATATCCTAACTCTTAGAATTTTATTAGGTGCGAAATAGACATTTTTCCTATGTTTCTATTTTCCGGAAGAACCGAAAAAGGCTTAACTTCGGCTCTAAATATAAAATTCTTAACGGCTTATAAAATTTCCGAATTTAATATCTAGATCATCTATGAGGTTCTATCTAGCCTTAGAAGAAAGAATTTCCCCAAACTGTTCAGCCGATATTTTTATAATAATTCCCAAAGTCGGTTCCTCACTCTACTTTCTTATACTTAGTCATATTTATAAGTTCAATAAAACTGCTCAACTACCTAACTTCGGGAGCTCGTAACTTTCAATCCGACCGTTCATTTCTCACCAACTTTTAATATGATAAACTACATATATCCGTCTACAACATATCCAAAATTCAACGGTGGATCTTTATCCAAACATTTTATAATTGATCGACAAGATGGGCTGTTCGAAACCTAAAAGCTGAAGAACCTAAATTAAATTTACAGCAGCCCTTCCTTCCATTTTATGAACATACTCAGCAGCTCATTACTGTTATGTTATTTATGCTTAGGCTCAACAACAGCAGTTCACAAGCACATGGATGACAGTGAAGTTGAAGAGAGGAGGAGCAAGCTTACGGAATCTGCAGTCCGGCGTTAAGGGTTTAGCGTTTCCGGCGGCGATGGATCCGGCTGCGCAAGAAGACGATTATTGATCCCGGAATCGCAACAGCAGCGGAAGTACGGATGGACAGAGGAGGGAGACTTACCGGAACTGCGGTCCAGCGGCTGAGTCCAGGCGTGCACTGGCGTCCGGCGGCTGCAGCGATCGGCGGTGGTGAGCTCCGGAGGTCTGGCTGCGCAAGACTCAGCGGTTACTCTTCTGAAACGAACCAGAAAGCGGACGCAAGGGAGACGAGAGAAGGGAGAGTCGGGATCTTACCGGCCGGCTGGGGCGTGCAGGACTGGGCGGCTGCGGATCCGGCGGGGAGCGGCGCAAGGTGGGCGGCGGAGGACGCAGGCTGGCACTCCGGTTGAAGGTAGGTGCTGCGCTTCTTCTGTAGCAACGTAAGGGATGCAGAATCACGAATTCAGAAGAAAGGTAAGCGGCAGGAGGGATTAGCGATGGTTTAGGGTTAGAGTTAATAGGGTAATTAGGATAATTTAATTAAAATGGGCTGGCTGAATATATTATCGGGCTTGCTAGTGGGCCATTCGGCCTACTCTCCCATTAGAACGGAAAAACAAACTCGTTAAATAATACGGAATTATTATTATTTTTAGGACGGAAAAAGGAACTCGTTAAAGTGCGGGAATTTATATAATACGGAATTAGTTTCCGTATTTATAAATTATAATTGATTTTATTTTAAAAGCGTAAATTATTTCCGGGAATTTAATTTATCATTTTATGTGAATCTAGGTCACATAAAATGATAAAACTAAACTCGTTTTATTTTACTGATTTATTTATTTACCATGGTCTCATCGGACTTTGTTTAATTTCACTTTACCGGAACTTAAAATTTTTGGTTATTACAGATACATCCTTTATAGAAAAATTAGATAAGTCTCACCACCATCCACTTCACCAAGGTAAACCGTATCAAAAGGGAGTTACACTTAGGGTAATCAATAGACGTAAGTCACCGAAAACATATCAGCATTACTACATCTGAAAAGGCAGGGTATTGGCTCTAGTTGGTAAGTGCCTTGTTGGGCCACAAGGCAAGGAGGTTGAATTTCATCATAAACAGATGATGAAAAGAGTGCCTCGATTCGAACAAATGATGATTTAGAAACAACAAGTGCCACCATAAATTGAAAATGGGTTAATCGATTGGGTAATTTGCTTGTTAAAGCGAAGATAATCGGTTTGTGAGATCCATAAATGGTTTTCATCCATTTTGTGGCCCTGAGAATAGGGTTAAAATAAGCCAACAACCAACCTTTCATCAAAGCACATGAAACAGTCAAAAACACTACAGGTAAGGCCAATAATCCATACAGGCACAATCGTAAAAGCTGATTTATAGCTAGTCCTTGTAAGGAGTTCAACATTGGAATAAGTCATATCATAGTACACATAAGCAACATGAGGAATCAACCCTCCAGATGCAATATTGTAAGGGTTACTAAGATATGAGTTTTGGAAAGGAGATGAAGGCAAACAAAACCTTTCCAGGGACAACCGACTGCCGAGACTCAATGAGTAGTCTTCAATCCGTTGAAAAAAGCCGAAAAACAGATACAAGTTCCTTCACCATCGGAGAGTCCACTCTTGTTTGAGAAGGAGACTCAACCAAGCGAGCCTTCATTGTTAGCAACTTTCAAAGGAAGCATTCAGCCCGGTGAATAGACGACATTGGTCCGAAAAGGTGGCATACTTCATGAAGCAAGAGCCGCCATGGATGCATCGTTGGAGATCTTCCTCACCGATTAGGGTTTTAGGATAAGGGATACGATTTTGGGAGTGAAGCGCGTGTAGCGCGTGTAGCGCGATCTCGGTTGGAGTGTTAGCAATGGTGGTAGCATCAATCGGAGATGGGGATTTTGGCTAGGATTTGGTTTTGTTTCTGCTTGCGGCGGCTAGGGTTTGGAACTCAACAGCCTTTAGGCTTTTGTACAGTAGAGAGCATATTATTTTTTTCTCCTTGTTTGATACTGTGATTAGGACCCTTTTTGTTTAACCTAGACTAACTAGATCCCTCTATTAATTACATTAATTTTTAAATCTAAAATAAATTAATTAAGGGGCATAAAAGTAAAATGTAAAATATTATCCTATAAAACCTCCCTAATTGTTTCCTAATTGTCAATCTCACGTCTTAGGGTTTCACAGTACGTGGTCTTCTTCAACCTTCATCCCCGGACGGTTTGCTGCGTTTATTGCGTCCTCTCCGACGGTTGGTTTGTTGTTTCATCTTCATTTCCAATTTTCTATTCTTTTGTATTGTTTTTGTTCGAGTTCATTTCTCTTCGTCTCCGTTCTTGTCGAACAGATTTCATTTCTATTCCTCCGATTTGGTTTTTGGGAATCGAAACAACCAACCGCCGCCCCGGTATGCCCTCTCTGATCTGGAACCGTCTTCCATATCACCGCAAATCTCGGCACCAGACTTCCATGCCACCGCAAAACTCGGAATCGCCCTCACTGTTTCCATATAACTCGCCGCAAATCTCGCCGCCTTCGATTAGCCTTGCTCTCTGAGTTGAATCTCATCTAAGTCTTCCAAATTTAACGTTGATTTACTTAGCTTTTTGCATACACAGTACAATTCTAATGCTTTGGTAAGTCATTGTTTGAGTCCATTTTGTGGTTTGGACTTGTCGCCGCAGGCACCCATTTGTTGCCGCTATTGTTGATGTGGAGAAGCAATTGCTGCTTTTGCATGCATCTTGCTCAGAAACCCTAACGAGTGAAATTAAAATAAGGGTAAATTACAAATAACTACCCATATTTCATATTTATGTTTATGTGTCCAATTTTTAAAAATCTACAAATATGTCTCTACAAAGCTAATTACATATTTTAGCCCAAGTTATATAATTCCAAGAAAGGTCCACAATTTTTAAAGATCACAAAATTCCCTAATTTAATTAAATATAGGATTTGAACCAACTTTATAAATACGGAATATGGTCTTGTATAATTTGATGGGCTTGGGCTTGTGTAACTCGTGTGGGCCTGGGCTTATGTAACTCAACCTTGTGTAACTCGATCTTGTGTAAATGACATTTGTATTTTGGATTGGGCTTGGACTTATGTAACTCGAATGTGCCGACTTATGTAACTCGGATTGGACCTACTGATCTTCAATTGAACTTGGGCTTGGACTCAATTTAAATTAAAATTACTAATTAACCCTTTCAATTAATCTTTATTAATAAATAAGAGGGATCTAGTTTGTCTACAAGATACAAAAAGGGCTTACTTTGTACTACAATAGACAAAAAGTGCTTACTTAGTCAACTCATCCAAAAAAACGGGTACACTTACTAAATGTAAAAATACTATGGGCCTAGTTAGCATACAAAAACTAAAAAAAGGTCATTAATCCTATATAAATATAACTGCAAAAATAACTACTAATAGAATGGAAATAATCATGCCTAAACTCACTCACCCTCTTCAAGGAGCTTTCGTTTCAAATCAATCAATATATGATAATATCCTCATTGCCCATGAAACTTTCCATTCTTTTAGGTCCAAAAAGGTGGGGAAGGTTGGACTGCTATTAAATTGGATGTGGAAAAAGATTATGACCAAGTTAATTTGGATCTCATTCTTATTGTACTTTAGAAGTTCGGTATAACGACAAATTCTTGGGATAGATTAAAGAATTTATTACAACAATTTCTTTCTCCATTTTGGCAAACAACGGACAAACGAAACAATTTTTCAAAAAAAAAAAAACTAAGACAAAGAAAGCCCTTATCCCCTTATCTTTTCATTTGGGGGCCGAAATCCTTACACCAATGTTAAATCGTTTGTGACAATTATGAGAATCATATTGGATTCTCGCTGTGTAGAAAGGAACCCAAATCCTATTCTTGTCATTTGCGGACGACATAATAATTTTTGCTAAAGTAAATGTGACTTCTTGCAAATGATCAAGTAAATCCTTGAAATTTTTTGTTCTTTATCGAGACAAAAAATTAAATCCCATAAATCAACTTTCAAAAGATGAAGAATACAAGTGATAGGTGTATTGATCAATTAAAAATGTGAATCATACTACCGACCTTGACATATACCATGGATGCCAAATCTTTAATGGAAGAGTAACTAAAAGCACATTTGAAGATATTAATACAAAAACAAAGCAACAACTTTGAAAATGTAAAGTTAATTCCCTCTCGCAAAAAGGAAGAAATACCCTAACAAAACACAATTTGGCTGCCAAACCATTTTTTACTATGCAAATCTCTATGCTTCCAAACCACAATCTTGCGAAGATGGATAAACCTATAAAAAAAAAATTTGGAATAAAGGAGACTAACATAGACCTCTCATTAATTGGGACGAAATTTGTAAAACAAAAAGAATGGTGGCCGTGGGTTGAGAAAAACAATTACAATGAACAAAACTCTACAAATGAAATTTTTGTGGAAAATCCTTGTTGAACCAAATAATGAGTGGGTAAAAATTGCAAAAGAAAAATACATGAAAAATCTTGAAATAATCCATTACCAAAAGAAAGGACCAATATCATGACAATAAAATAACCTATGACTGTTAATTTGTTCCGGTTCTTAATGGAACCAAAACGGTATTTAGCGGTTCGGTTCGGTTCCTATGATTATTGTGTTATTTGTTTTGGAACCGGAATATTTGAATACGGTTTGGTCCGGTCCAGTTTTAATTTTTTTTAAAACAAAACCGTTTTGAATTGTAAGCTTGTTTTTGGAACATTTTATGTTGGGAATATTTTTTTTTTGATGATTTGTTACTTGTTATTTTTATTTATGGTTCTAAAATTTCAATTGTGTTAGAAATTTAGAATATGTCAGGTACGGACCAAACGGCTCAAATTAGGTACGCTCCAAACGGTTCAGATCCGTTTCCAGACAGTCTTTGCGGTCCAAACGGTTCCGGTTCAAAATGTTTTGTACGGTCCGGTTTCAAACGGTTTTGTAAGGTTCCGGTTCCAAACGGTTCATGGTCCGGTTCCAAGCGGTTCTATGGTTTTATTAAACGGTCCGGTTCCAAGCGATTCTATGATTTTATATAAGACGGTCCGGTTCCGATTCAGGAAAAAACGATTAATGACCAGTCCAGTTCTGGCTCTGAAAAAAACGGTTCCATTACGGTCCGGTTCTAAACGGTTCCGTCCGGAAAAATGGAACTGAATCGTTTACCTTAAACGGTTTGGTTCCCGGTTCCACAAAAAAATGCCGGTTTTGGAACCGTTAACAACCCTAGAATAACTTAATGAAACTTAAATCTGAATTTATAAAAGGTATTATTTGGTAGATCGACAATGGCAAAACAATTAATTTTTGGCATGTTAAGTGGGTTACAATATCGCCACTTATAAAACTAGTTCAGAATGTAAATCAAATAAATATCAACACCAAAGTAAATCATTTTATAAACAATTCGAGGAAAATGGAATATTAATAAAATTAACAACGAGCTCCAAAATATTATTAGCCCGGATATCTTGGAAAAAATTAAGCAAACAATTATCCCAAAAAAATGAAATACAAGATAGATTATACTAGTGGTGTAGCCAAAATGGGGGGTTTTCAACAAAGTCTAGTTCTGAGTTCTTAATGGAGGATAAGTATTTATTCGGCAAAATTGGCAAACTAGCCTTTTAAGCAAATCAATTGAGAAAGAAGACTCATATTATTTGGGATTGGTATTTTGACCCCCTATAAAATAGAATAGAGGAAATAGAGTACAAAAGAGGGCAAAGTTTGACAACCCATCGGATGTGACATGTTGTACTATCTCACATGTCACATCAATCAGAAAAAGGAATTTCCAACATTCTTACTTTATCACCTATTACCCAAAAATCCGCTTACCCAAATAATGTCACAATCATACCCAAAAATAAATTTATCAAAGTACATAAACATACTCGAAAACAACATACCCAAAAAATCAAATATCAAAATAAAATCATATCCATAAATTGGATAATATTTTATATTTATACCCAATTTAAATATCACTTAATACAAAAACCATACCCAATTTAAATTTGTCATACCCAAAATTTTCAAAACTCGATATTATACACAAACATCAATATCAAATGACATTTGATCATTACCCAAAAATTCGCTTGAATTTGATCATTATAACACAGTTTGGGTAACCATAAAACATACCCATGATATCACTTTAAAAATATACTTAATAATAAGAAATATACTACAAAGCCAATACACATATAAAAGCATACCCAAAAACCCGTTTACCCAAATAATGTCATTATCATACCCAAAATTAAATTTGTCAAGAAATATATTGCCTATATTTTCACAATCATACCCAAAACCATACCCAAAAAATATACTACAAAACCAATCCATGTAAAAAAGATACTTAAATCAAAAGTAAACATCTAATCACCATCATTTCAATTAGAGAAATTATTACCCCTATTTTTTAGTTTCCATACCTATTTTTCTTCCTTTTGTATAGAGACCTAGTTTGCAAAAGAGAATTTCAAGGGGTCCTATTTCCCTAATTAATTCTATTTATTCTTGTAAATGCGTGCAAGTGGATTTGGAAACTTAACACATAACTTAAAATAAAGAACTTCCTATGAAAAATTTCAAAAAACGGTTTACCAACAAAAGCAAAGATGGACGAAAGAAAAACTGTGGTCACTAAAACCTGTGAATTATGTAACCATCGTCTTGAGGACTTATGTCCTTTACTTTGGATTGTATTACAAATCATTATTAAAATTGACGAAAAATCACTAACAAAATAAACAATATCAAATATGAGAATAAAAAAATAAATGATATTCTTCAGGAAATTTAAAATAAAAATGGTCAAAACAATTCACATGCCTTGCTACTATTTGGTGGGATATTTATTACTCGAGGAATTTTTTTTATTTTCAATAATGAGCATCTTGCTCATTTAATAATGTCATTGACTTCATTAAGTCTCAAATCCACGAAACGAAGTCCACCACCAAAAAACAACACACCACCAAACGGGAAAAAACATCAATTGGGAAAACCAGAACATGGATTTTACAAACTTAATTTTGATGGATCTAAACTTGAATACTTGACCATGAAGCTACCTCCATTGATTTTGTTATCCGGAACCACAATGGAGATGTTATAAATGTTAAAGAGTTTGATTAATTCGGTGCTAAACGCATAAGTCTTTGCTCTTAAAAGTTGCTTACAAGAAGCTATCAAATTGCAAATAAAAAAGATTGAAATCGAGGGTGATAATTTGTGTGTCATCAAAGCACTCCAAGGTTTTTTAAGTTGTCCGTTGAAGGTCGTGATGATTATTTCCGACTCCTGACTGGATCTTTCTTTTTTGACGATGTCCGGATTAGGCATGCCTTCAGAGAAATAAATTATGTTATTGGCTCGCTGGTTGATCCATTTGGAAATCTCGACACCCAACACCAATTTTTCTGATGATCCCGAACTTTGTGGTCTCATTCACAAGAATGTTTTAGCTTACCTCTAGGAGGTAGATCAACCTAACTGCTTTATATTATTAAAAAAGGTCAAAACGAAGGTCGAACTCAAATAAAAACAAATGTGTTTTTCTACAGATGTGTACATTTTTATTCAACACCATAAAAATACAGATAATTTGGTTTCTAGCCACTTAATTTTAGAAAAAAAAAAACATCCTATGAGATGATAGAGAGAAGCAAGCTCTTATTGAATCGGAATTCGCTATGATCCACCAGAAATGAGTACCTACACAGATTGAAGATATCTTCACTTTCTGGTGGTCGTTGAAGGTGCCTAAAAACAGGTTTATGTTATCGAGCCAATGGGGTAAAATCGGAGTTTTGGCAGCATCCGACAGAATTGTCTATGTTGATGAATCTGGTAGTCTCTCTTTGATGGAAAGCTTGCTTTTTAACAATGACTGTTTCCGAAAGGTTTACTAGCCAGCCCAACACTAGCACCCATGATTAATCTTAGATGGCTATATGATGTCTTTTTGCTTCTTTAACAATGACTGTTTCTGAAAGGTTTTGAATCAAACATTCTTCTGCGGTATGCATTATTCAGCAAAGAACAATTGCCAAATATTCAATAATGTCCATAGCAAGTCTAGTAACCAAAACTAGAAACTTTTGAGTGCAGTGGCAGCTGTGCGCAATGCCAAACTCGCTCTGCCCGCGTTTATGTGCCTCTTTGCGTTCAATTCGCCAAAATTGTGAATGAGAGACTGATCTGTAACGAAGATGCTAACGAGCCGGATGAACAAGAAACCCGGGGACTGTCAGCACAGAAAATAGCAAATCTCTGTGGGGTCTTTTTGGTATGTCAAAGTTGCAGTGGAAACCTCCTGTGCAATGATGGAGAGGTTTCTGTAAAATTTGAGAGACGGGAGCGACTGATAATGTTAGCTGAGAGGCTTAAGGCTACACGTCGTCATTCACAAATGACATGATGGGGACTCCCTTGCTACTGAAACTGCTACATTCCACTCTCAGCTCTTCATTTACTTTGTAGTCCTTTCTGCTACCCGTCTGTAACACAAAGAGAAAGCGAAGATCAATATGATGTAACAGAAACAATCTCAAAAAACGTAAACCGAGCTGCATACATTCACATAATCTCACTAAAAGATGAGAATATGAGATGCAGTATGACAAACATAATAAAGCAAAATAAGAAAACAGCATACCTCAAATCGAAACATTCCCTTCAGTCCGCCTCCCAGATCAAGCACTAACCCACGTGCACGGATTTGAAAAACCTTAGCTGTTACCCTTGTCCCAAGCTTCAAATTTTTAGCACTAATATCCGAGGCCTTCTTACCACGTTTAACAGGTGAGCCCTTTGACTCATCCTCAGAATCAGTATTTGAACTAGATGATTCATCACGTTCATCACACTCTTCTGCACTTCTGATTAGAAATGCTGGCTTTGAGGAAGCACGAGGTTGATCAATTGTCTCTTCCTGAACATCAATCAAGTCTATTGCCTGAACTGGAGATGGTTCCTTAGAAGGAACAGATCCATCAACCGCTTCAATGGATCTAGATTTTGGACGTGGTATAGTTGCTTTGAGAGACAGCTTAATGTTACCACGCACATCTTGACCGATGCACTTTAAATTAAGTTGTTGGCCGATAGACACCACATCTGAAATTCGCAATACCTGATGCACAAAATTGACCAGTCATCAGTTTGACACAAGAATAGGATCAAACATATGTCTATCTTAAAAGCAAACATCTCTTCTTCATCCTATTGTTTCTCTACTGTAATGGCTGTATATTTGATAGGATCATAAATGTAAACAACTCAACCATATGAAGGTGAAATAATTTGCTAGGGCTCAACCAGATGGATCTAGTGAACAAGAATGGCTGATATTAAAGGAACACAGATCCTTCACAAGGAAAGGACTGAACTAATAGTAAATATGATTTTAGAGAGTGAACTCAAAGTTTGGAAGAACAATTACCGGCTCATGCGACAACTCAGAAACATGCAATAGCCCATGCTGACCACCATTGAACTCAACAAAAGCACCATATTCTTTAATTGATGTAACAATGCCTTTGTAGCTTCCTCCAACTTCAATCTCTCGGCCAATAACGAAATCAATCTGAGGACAAAATCAGTTAGAGATACTCCAACATTGATATTGGAAGGTGCAGAATCATTCTTTTGTTATGCAGAAGAGAATATATACAGTCCCTACCATGTAAATAAATCTGAAAAGAAGAATAATTGATGGAACGGTGTTTAGCAGAATGTTTGTCATTCTACTGCCATAGTCTTACCAGGTTTAGGTGTTCTACACAAGCAATACAAGAGTATTTTCCCATCAACAACATATCTTTTGGGTTATGGTTAACATGGTTTAATCTCAATAAGATTTAATATAATTATTAGGTTAAATATTTCAGTGTATGGTCATGTAAGAATATAGGTTGGCAACTCCCTGGGATACCAATAGTAAACTATTTGTTGAGCAATTGTTAAAAAATCATTACTAGATTTGAAAGACCAATATAATTTTGGAATTGATTATTTAGATATATGAAGCGCCACTTAAATAAGTTAGTCATTTAACAGTGGACTTAAGTTCTCGAGTTGGGTGACAGGATCACTGACTTTACGCGACAGTGATCCTCCGTCATTCACGGAAGAAACTCCTTTGTTGCAAAATTTTCTCCCATTCTTTCCAGTTAGTTCTACATCACGGGGTTTAAAGTCAAAGACACAGAGCTGCTCACTGTATTCTATTTCGTAAAGCATCCTAAGTAAAGGCCCAAAAACAAATAGCATATAATACAGAAAACCAACATATTTTTGTTTATCGAGAAAGTTATTATAAAAGAAACTTTTGTAATGATTTAATGCAATTTAACAGGATCATCAAACAAACTAAAATTAAGTATTGAAACACACATCCACCGCAAATTTTCAAGATTGCAGTTTCAAATGACACTCCAATTACAGCATATTCAACTTAGACAATGCCGATTTACAGGCCAACAACAAAAAAAAGCATACCTTTTCTCGTACTTTTTCCATCACCGACTGATTTTTTGCAACTATGGTAATGGTGCCATCATCGACAGAGATGCGTGCACCTGAGATAAGTCACACATAAAACAATCAGTACTGTTCACATCAGTAAATAGCTTAAGCAATGACATGTTAAAATCAGCAAAGTACTCGACACTTTCAAAGCCATACATCAAAGAACTTTATGAATCTGAATCACATAAGATGAGCATTCATTCATATATGTCAAGTGAAACCAGCAGCAACAATGAAAATCCAACATCTTCTAGCTTGTGTGTCTTTACAGTCTCACATAGGATGTTTAAGCATAATGAAAAGTATATGAGAAGATCAATGAACAAAAAAGACAACAAATAAGAAGGCAAGGCGTCCTCTTAAAGTGAAGATCCCAAAAAATGCACAAAGACGTACACCAGTCCCTGACTACAAATCAACTTTTTAGAGGAACTCCACCGGAATCTTAACTTCAAGCATGTGAAGTTCGAAAAACACTTATTGAACAGTACCAGTTAGTTCCCAAATATAAAACACTATTGTGCAGTTCACCACATGCATGAATATATGCAACACAGCAAAAAGCAGGTACTGGCATGACATGCATCCAAAGAAAAACATAACAATAACACTAGAGAAAAATGAGGATATATCCTTGTGCGCTAAAACTGATTATAAGTTTCGTTTCACTACTAAGTGCAACTGAGCCATCATGATGCTGCCTAGATATGCAAACTTTCTAGGAAGAATTCACTGGGCAACAACAATGAACACTTTGTTACCTGTTTCTTCCTCGATCTTTCTTTTTAGCGCACCCAAAGGTCCAATCAAACGACGGATGGACTCGTTGCTGAACTTCAAGGTAGCTGTGGAAAGGCAAACACTATGGGTTAGCCTGTTATATTATCATGAAAGCCTTCGTAGACAGTGACATATTGATAAAGAAAAAACCACAAGATACCGTACCCAGTTGAGGGGAAGAACGATCTTGAATACGTGGAACACTTATCTCACGCTCCATGCGGTCAAGGATATGAAGCCGACCTTTCAAGGCATGTTCCAGGCTTTCACAAATAATATCTAATGGAATCCCAGCAGGTTTTATGTCCAACTGAATTGCAGTTACTCCTTTACGTGTACCGGCAATTTTGAAGTCCATATCTCCTAAATGATCTTCCAAGCCCTAGTATAAAACAGACAATTTATTCCTTTGTAATTTCTGAAAGCATAGATTACCATGACTGCTTATGAGATTTACAAAGTCGGTGATCAAGAGACTAGCTTTCAATTTCTTTTTATTGTGGGCTAGTTTCTCTTGTTCTTTAGCAACTTAAATCATCCATTCAAATATTCACAAAAAACTAGGCTACACCTAATACAGCTCCTCACTCTCCAGTGTCATCCATCATAGATAAGTGCATGAGGAATGAGATGGCTCAGAGAGGAAAAATTGTAAACTTCTCCATTGTACACAAACACAAAGTAAAAAAGGAAATACTAAATAGCCAATAATTCTTTGGAAGTGGATTGACCTTTTACAATAAGTGATTCTCATACATTATTAACACATAGCTCAAACCTCATTTTTCTATCAACCTAGGCAAAGTCACCTTCACAAATCACATTACCTGACGTACAATTCTTCATCATGTAAACTTGAATGAAAAATAGAACTTATCCCTTTTCAAAAAAAATAAAACTAATAATCCAAGATTACATGGATAGGTCATTTTTGGAAATAGAGCATTTTTCTTCATTTTTAGGTCAAGTTTGACAACTCAATGGAAGAACAGCAACAAAACTGTTATTTGCCAACCTAAGAAAGAGAACCTAAGATAATAATAAAGCGATACAGCCACATGGATCTATAACCGTCAAATTGGGACCAAGGCTAGTCAGATTGATGAAATAAAATTTCCAATTATGTTTTCAAGCAGCCTTGAATGTAAGGGGGGAAAAAACATCCCAAGAACAACTCACCCAAGCATAAAGTGATTAAGTCAAATCAAACAGAAAAGAAATAGTATTTTTACAAAAAAATCCTCACCAAGATATCAGTTAATATACGATAATCAATGATGTCACCCGTCACTGGATCAACCTCACTAACAAGACCCACTGAAACACCTGCCACATGTTCGCTTAAAGGGATTCCAGCATCCATGAGTGCTATACTACCTGCAATATGAACAGAAAGGAATGAAATATGAGTAACTTCTCCTGGAAGCAGGAAAGAAAGAGATACTAGAAGTTTGGAACAAGAAAATTGCAATAAATGAAATGTCTGGGCATCCAAAGGCCCGACGAAATAAAATGCACATTGAGGAGCTAAGCTCTACAACAAGAAATGTATGAACCCCTTGTGTCAAACATTTCCCAAATTGATGAGGTAAAATAGAACAAAAGTGAACTCAAAATACTAAGAAAACACACAAAATAGAGTTTTTCATTGAGTTACATCAGACGAAGAAGAAATAGGAGGGTACCTCCACACACACTAGCCATCGAAGTGGAACCATCAGAAGCCATAACTTCAGAGTTGATACGCACAGTATATTTAAAATTAGCTTCTGGTGGCAGAACAGCAAGCAAAGCCTTCTCTGCCAGTGTCCCTGTAGATAAAAAATAGAAAAAACAGCGTGTTCATCTTTCCATTACATAGTTCTTAATAAAACAACACTTGATGCAAAACAACAAGCAAATATTGTATCATTATCTGTAGAGAATATTTTTCACCTGATGGACTCAGAATGATGAGTATTCAAAAACTTTCTTTCCCCTTTCAAACCTAGGCTAGGTTCTCAACTTCAATCAAAAACTTAGGCTATACTATTATTGAAACCAAACTAATAGAAAGGGTATTCAAGAATGCAAAACATTATCCATAATCAACCTTCCCTACCAAATATGGTCAGCTAATGAAACTATAAACAATTCTAAGATATGCTACCATGAGATATCAAATAGAGGAGTTGACAAGCGATATGAAGCACTATTATTATACTTCCAGATTTCATTTTCGAATGGAATTACAATTTAACATTCTATTCTTTCTATTTAAGGCTGAGGATTTAAGCTGTACCTTAGTATATATACATTAGACTAAAAAAGCACATAAGTATTGAAATTAAAACTTCCAAAGCATGATTGAATTTAGGTCACAAAAATAGCATGTAAAAACACGCACAGGCAGCATCTTTGTCAAATAATTTGTTTAAAGTAACGAAGAACAACACCATATCAAATAACATAGACTAACATGTACACGGCTCACGTGGTCTCACAGAAAATTTTGTTTTGACATAAGTTTTCATAAGTTTAGCCAAGAAAACCAAAGCTTCAAAAGTATAGAAAGAAACTTTGATTGAGAAGACAAGCAAGTAAACACTTGCCGTGGCCAACTTCACGCCTATTAAGGCCAACTTTTTTACCCACTTCATTGATTGAAAACGGTGGGAAACTATAATGAAGCATGAAGCGCTTCTTAGAGGGACCGACTATGGAATTCAAGCGTTGAGCTTCTCCGGGTGCCCCAAGAGTAACAGTACAAAGAACCTGTAAATTACATTGTCAATTTTATCTTATATGCACATGTTAACCACCTACAAGTACTATGAAAATGGCATTCGTACCTGAGTGTCTCCACGATTAAAGACTGATGACCCATGTAATGCAGGTAAGTAGCCTGCTTCACAATATATAGGCCGTACTTCATCAAGTTGTCTCCCATCGACTCTAAGTCCTTCCTTAATAATCCTTCTGCGAACAACCTGAAAAAAATAGTCAAGTTGGGGGTAGGTGGGTGGGTGGGAATTATCATTCCCTTAGCACTCAATATCATTTCCTCACCAATCAAAAAGATATACAACTTAACTTTCGAGCATGATCTAGCAAAGCTCAGCAGTACAGTTTTTACCTGCTTCCTCACAGTATCCACTGCCTTGGGCAGCACTTTTAAGCTTTCTTCATCACACTCTTCTTCAAGTGTCTTTTTCACATCTTGTGTGATATTCTCCAACGCCTCGCCTCGTTCAAACTGTAAACAATGATATGGCATTAAACATGAAGTAGATACTTTTGAAGAATCTTAAACAACGATGCAACAAGAAAATGATTATCACAGAAGAAAAGGTCGAGAAATAGCTATTCTTGATCAGAAATTTGACAAGCTCATTATTGATGAAGGATGGCATTGCACCTTGCCGTATGAGGAATCCGTAAAAACAGCTTCGATTCGAGCTTCAGATAAGTTTCTGACTTTTTCCATCGTAGTTTCTGACATCAATG
This sequence comes from Fagopyrum homotropicum, assembly GCA_033239125.1. NCBI lineage: Eukaryota > Viridiplantae > Streptophyta > Magnoliopsida > Caryophyllales > Polygonaceae > Fagopyrum > Fagopyrum homotropicum. The sequence continues at coordinate 134,022,407 of BSWB01000007.1, read as the reverse complement.
ACAATTTATATTCCTTCTTTTGCTTGCCAGCTTTTGCAGCCAAGCGAACTTGGGGCTCAAGATATTTGACTGCCTGTATACCAAAAGTACACATCTTGAGTATATTGCACCCATTCAGCATTAATAATATAATTTGGAAACAAACAAAACATTAGATATACCTCAGGATGAGCAAGCCTTAGGCCAGCCTCCAGATCTTTCTCTGAAATCTCACGAGCTTGGACATCTATCATCAATGTTTTATCCTTTGTGCAGGCATATACCAAGTTAAGATCACTTAAGCTCAGCTGCAACATATCCAACGCATCACAAAAGGATCAAAACAAGTGGCACACCGCACACAGAATATATATATATACACACACAAACACACACACATAAACATATGCATGCCTTTAGTGCATAGTCTTTTGTATAAGACTCACATCTTTATGATATCAGGGCTACTAGAATTACGAAAAAAAATATCAATAGTCTCCGGTCTTCACAACCAAGCTACCACATTACTAATTTTTCCATCATGTGTTTATCTTCACATAGCTGACATATATAAATCATAGCATGAAAGGTATTCTATACTTGACAAAGCTGACATATATAAATCATAGCATCAATCCAAAGCAACAAGAATACATATTGTTATACAGGTATTAATATGAAAACAAATTTTCAAGTAAACAAAATCCAACTAAGTACTCAGTGATATAAAATTGACTACTAAAAGAAGAATTAAACAAGTGCAGTTAAATTGGAAGAGTAATGCAATGTTAAACAGCCTAAACCCAATAGTTCCATAAACAGTTAGGAATGTCTATTCTATAAGGGAAAAACAAGTAAATTTAAATACCTTTTTTCTAAATAATAAATCTAGAATGGTTAATAAGTCAAATGCCAGCAAAAGTATCAAAGTATTACCTCGTCCATGGTAGGGTTAATTATGAACTGTCCACAGAGCCTCCCTATGCGTACAACTCCGACAGGACCACCCCAAGGTATATCTGACAACATTAAAGCTGCAGATGTTGCATTAGCTGCCATTACATCTGGGTCTTGTTGCCCATCAGAAGAAAGAACACTTGCCATTACCTAAGGGGGAGGCACTGTCACACAACGATAAATATACAAGAGAATATGTTAAGGCACTTAGATTAACCATACACTTACCTGCACCTCATGGTAAAATCCAGAAGGAAACAATGGTCTGATCGGTCTATCAATAATACGACCACATAAAAGCTCACGTTCTTTTGGAGCACCCTCCCTACGCATGTATGTATTGGGAATCAGACCTTGGGCATATTGCTTCTCTTGATAATCAACCTTTCGCAGAAACCAACATTATTGACAGCAGAAATATAACTAAAAATAATTCGAGCTCAACAAAATATCTTCAGCAGATAGTTGTCAGCAAGCCACCCTCCACAAACTTAATAGTGCCAGAAAAAATAAAGCATAAGATGAGCTCAGAAGTAAGAAAAACTTGACTTCAAAATCTCAAAAGGATCATTTGAGCATGCTACAAATAGAGAACATGATTAGAGAACTTCACTGCTTACTAGGCAGTTTCAAAAAGAAAAAGGAAATAGACAATCAGAAATTCAAAATTATTATGATTTTAAGTCTTTTTCCAGCTTATTAGTAATAGGAAGTGTGAGCATTGTCAAACCGGACTGACACAACAAGCTGTATCTATGTATTTGGAAAAATAAAATAAAAATCTTGGTTATGCGGATATAATTCTAGTGGAAGGTCAGTCGCAAATTAGGTTTATCTTTCTTATGAATTTCCCACTTTCCTAATCCAAGAAATGTCAATACTACCTGCCTAGTTTTTAAACTACAATGGGAAGAAACTGCACAAGAGCAGATTCAATTTAGCATCAACAACACCATTATTTTCTGCCTGATCAGAAATGGAGAAATGAGCAATCAGAAAACCAGTAATCAGCAGTGATCTTCACTTACAGTAAGAGGCAAGAAATCACGGATAGCGTCCCCCTTAGAAGAAGCGACAGTTGAGAGGACCTTTGTTTCCTCCATAGCCATTACAACGGCACCATTAGCAAAGCGAGCAATTTTACCAGTTTCAAATGAGATCACTCGATTGCCGATTTCAAACTCTTCTTTAAAAGTCTCAAGGATCTTCATCCCTCCTAAGGGTACTCCAGATGAAGGAGGATCCGAGAGTTCGGAGTCCGGCATGAAGCCGAGCTTGCCGCTGCAAATTGTGCGGAAATTGAGTCTCCTCCATGTAAGGTGACGTGGGAGAGAGGTTAAGAGCGGATGGGCTCTGTTCGCCATCTTCCACCACAGAGCGGTGAGTTGGGGAGGACACTCAAAGGCGAGGGTTTAGGGTTTCCGACGAAGGTATAGGGTTGCCGGAAAGAGTTGGGAAGTCAAAGTGCGAGGGTTTAAGGGTTTAGAGTTTTGGAAGGTTTCGGTTTGAAAATTTAATGTTTTATTCAGAGAAATAATCCACAATATTACAAACTATCAACTTATTTATATAAAAAAAAATAATTGTTATTTTTCTAGAAAAAAAATAATTGTTAAATAAAATTGGTATTTTTCTACGATTGGGGTATTAGGGTCATTTTATTTTAATAAAACAAATTAGATCCTCCACATTATTAATCTCCTATTTAATTAAATAATTAAAAAAATCCTCTTCCGTCCTATCCTTTCGACCCTACTAAAACCTCTCTCAATCTCCACGCACGCTGATAATGTCTAGTCAAGTTCGTATAATATGGCTGAAAAGTTAGAGACCTTATCGAGATTCAAAATTTGGATGAAAATTTGGGAGGGGTCACTCCCATGTCTAACAAGTTTAACCAATTGTTTGGCTTTAAAGATAAAAGGAATGGAATTTACTTGGAGAAAGAAGAAAGATGGTCCCGATAATACTTACGAAAAAGTAAATCCGGTTTTGACACAACAAGTGTTGGATCAATATCCTTCTTTATTTGCCAAAAATCATGCGTTCACAATTTCAGATCATACTCGGCTAACTATTGGCATCAATAATTACTAGAAGATGTATGCCCAAACATTGAAATTTGAAATGTTTTGGACAAAATGAAAGGATTGTGAACAATTAGTGAAACACACTTGGAGAGTTCAATATCCCGGGAATCACATGTATAATCTGACCAAAAAAAAGTACTAAAAAGTAAAGCGAAATTTTGAAAGAAATCTACTTTTGATAATATATTTCGGCAAATAAAAATGATTGACCAAAACTTAGTGACTATTCAAACTATAGCGTCATTAATTAATGAGAAAAAAGAACGACTTATCCTTAAAAGAAATGTTCTCATTGACTTCCAAAGGTGTTTTTGGAGTCAACGAGCCAAAACGCATCATATTAGACTTACTAATCAAAATACAAAATACAACCATAGGGTAGTTTGTGGTAGAATGGGCAGAAACTCCATAATAAAGCATCACAATCAGTTGTGGTACATCCATCAATAATACCAATACTATAAGAACCGTATTTCAATATTTTTATTAAAAGATTCAAGAAGACGAACGTTAACAATGAGGCAATTGAGTCCCAACTTAGTCAAATAACCCATGAAATCACCGAGACATATAACTTGCTCTTAGCCAAAACGATATCCAACATAGAAATTAAGCATGATGTGTTCGATATTGGCAGGACAAATCGCCTAGTCTTGATGGTATGTCAACAGGTTTCTACCAAACATATTGACATATTGTTGGGCTTGTTGTCACTCATGTAGTTAAAAACCTTTTCTATCCGGAAAACTTTTGAAACAATTAAATCACACCTTCATTAACCTAATCCCAAAAATTGACCACCTAAATACGACTAATCACTACCGACCGATTAGCTTGTGTGCACGGTTTATAAAGTCATTTCAAATATAATGGAAAACCGTATGAAAGAATACTTCCAAGAATAAAATTCATCGCTCCAAGGCGCCTTTGTGAGAAAACGGGTAATTTAAGATAACATCTTGAATGCCCACGAAATTTTCCACTCCTTCCGTCTCAAAAAAGGAAAGGAAGGTTATTTTGGATTAGTTGACATGAAAAAGGCTTATAATAGAATCGAATGAAATTTTATTATCAAGGTTTTTGAAAATTCTGAATTTGTTGAAAAATTTATAATAAGGATTAAAGAATATATTTATACTGTCTCATTCTCCATGCTTATAAATAACGGACCAACTGAACATTTTTGGGTAAAATGGGGGAGTAGGTATATTTTGTAACCATGAGCATTTAAAGGGCCCCAAGTTAATAATGTGTACAAAATAGGCCCCTCTATATTGCACAAAAAAGATTAATTAAAATAAGGAGAGGATATTAAGGAAATTAAAAGATCTTTCTCTCTCTTATTTATAATCAATTAATTTTATTAAATCGGGTAACTAAATATTCTTCTCTCTCCTCTTAATTATAATAATAAAAGATTGTGTCAGATAGGATTCGAACCGTGGATCACAACCCTCTCTCCCACCCTTATACCAATTGGACTAGTTAAACTTTGTGTATTCTTTTGATGATACACAATATTAATGCACAATTTCAGTTACATAATGTTAATACATAATTTTAATTACATAAATTTTGTTTGTTTATATTGTGTACACAAGTCTGGTTACACAAAATTCGTCATTTACACATGGTTTATTTACATAAAGTCCGTCATTTACACATGGTTTGGTTACATAAGTCCGTCGTTTACACAAGATTTGGTTACATCAGTCCGTCGTTTACACAATATCTAGTTACACAAGTCCGTCATTTACACATGGTTTGTTACATAAGTCTGTCGTTTACACAAGTTTGGTTACATAAGTTTGTCATTTACACATGGTTTGTTTACATAATTTCGTCATTTACACATGGTTTAGTTACATAAGTCCGTCGTGTACACAAGATTTTGTTACAGGAAGTTAGTTAGATTCACCAGGTACGCAACCGTTGCATTCCCGATGAGGAGGAAGACGATGAACCAGTCGCCTCTCGCCTTCTCTACAATCTTCGCAAGCACGTTTCCTTCAATGCATAGCGAGAACGGGAGGAGGATCGCCGCCGCCATTGGCGCCATGTACAAGAGGAGGTTCATTGAGTGAAGCTTCTCTGATTCCGATGTCAATATCAGTCCCTGTTTTCAGGACACAAATCCAGATCTGGAGTTAAATTGGAGTCGTGTGATTCACGATTCCTTGAAAATTTTGGGATTTCATGTTCATATCATCCTCTCAATCAGCACTGCCAGAGACTAATTTGACTGCTTTCGTCCATTCTAAGTCTAAATCAATCTAAATATACAGAAACCCTAAATCACCGGTCCAAATTCTCAAAATCAATCCAAATGTCCAGTTAAGAGAAATTCAGATCTCATAGCTTCAATTTTATCCGAAAAATCAATAGAGAGTAAGATATCAGATTACAAATTACCTGAACGACGGACTTGAGAGCTCGGCCAGCGGTGGATCCACAACAGACGAGGAATCCAAAGAGGTGGAAGAGCGGTTCGCTGTTACTAGCAAGTACGATTCCGAAAACGACTGGCAACAATGCGAAGTGGTTTTAGCAAGGAACGTCGCGGCTCCAACGCTCTTTGACTTCGGCTGCCGCCATCAAGATGACGAAGGCGCTGAGTCGCTGAGATTGCGATCTTCGACTTCCGGCTTAGGGTTGAAGAAAGCAGGGCGTATTCTGAAGGCTGAAAATGGTTCAATTAGTAAGGTCAAATAATACAGTTATCAAATTTAATTAACGATTTCCTTATTTTTAGCCTAATTAAATGCTCATGGCTTCTTTAAATACTTAATTAAGATTCTTTTTCCACCTTATTTATCTTTTTATTTTAATTGTTAATATTAGGGGCCTTGTTTGTATTATAGAAAAAATAGTTACCCTACTACCTTAATCTTCTCAACATTTTTTCCAAAACTTGGTCTAAGACAAGGATACCCTCTATCTCCTCTCCTCTTTAATATTGGGGCTGAAATACTTATGCAAAATCTCCATAATTTAGCAACAATAATAACAATCTTATTGGATTTCCTATCTCGAGGAAAGAAACCATTATTGCGTTTTTGGCTTTAGTTGATGATATCATAATCTTCACAAAGGCTTCTCAAAGGGCATGTCAACTAACACTATATACAATTGAGAGCTATTGTTGTAAATCGAGACAAAAAGTTAACTTTTATAAATTGATTTTTCAGGTCTCAAAATACAACTAACACAACAAAAAACCTCATCCAAAAATATTCTGGGAATCCCAAGCTCTTTGGTTTTAGACAAATACCTTGGATGTCCCATTATTAATGTGAATGTTAATTATAAAACTTTTAAAGATGTTGTGAATAAATCTAAACAACAATTATCAAAATGGAAAGTCAATTTCATCTCTCAAGAGAGACATACAGTTCTCATAAGATCTAACCTAAGTGTCAAACCAAATTTCATAATGTTGTCATTTCTCCTCTCTTCCCACATTCATAATGAACTTGACAAAATGAACTGACATTTTTTTCCAAAATAAAGGCCCCGAAAGTAAACCTATTATCAATTGAGAAGAGTGTAAACCCAAAGATAAATGTGGTATTTGGATTAGAAAATCCAAAGACTCCAATATAACATTACAACTAAAACTCCTTTGGAGAATTCTAGTAGAACCTGATAACGTTTGAGTTTGTGCTATCTGTGAGAAATACCGCATGCATCCTAAGTTATAACCCTAAAGGATATAGATCATGAAAATTTTTCTTAGCTTGAGAGAGGTCTAAACAAAAGGTCTTAAAGGGAAAGTTGGTGATGGAAAACAATTAAATTATGAACGGATGGTTATATCACTTGAAAACCACTAAAGTTGAACATTGAATACCAAATTGACTATGACCCTAATTAGCGGGTATGTGATTTCATTACTCAAGACAAAACATAGAATGTGGAGAAAATAAAAGACATATTTCAAATTTGGATCTCTTACTCGATCCTTGAACGATTCAAGTGTATCAGGATCCCAACTCATGATATTACCGACAAACTTTATTGGTCCCTTGATGAGCATGGTTGGTTCTCAGCCAAATTTGTTGTGGAAATGATCAATGGAAACAAGTACATAAACAATAATGAATGCAATTGAATTTGGGAATTAGACATTGCCCCAATAATTAAGAACTTTATGTGGAAAATTAAAAAAAATGAAATTTCTACAAAAGTAAAACTTGAGGAACGTCGGATCGCAATACCGATGGAATGTGTCTTTTGTAAACATCCTTTGGAAGATTTAGGACATTTGCTCATAGACTGTCCATATACCAAACAAGCTTATTCCGATATTATCCCAAAGTATACAAATGTTATTAGCCAAATAACATGGAATAACCCCAAACCCAACATTACTATTTATTTATTAAGGAATAAGCTCGACACAAAAAAACCTTAGATTACTATGTTATACCTGGTGGAGCATCTCGTATTTCCGAAATCAAACAATATTTAATCAACAAAATTATTATCAGACCAACAATATATAGGATTTCGTTACATTTCAAATCAAACAATGGAATAAGACCAAGGAAAATTCAGAGAGGGATATGCCTAAAAAGACACTCTTCTAACTCTAAACTAAAAGGATAAAACATAAAATGGGAAAAACTTGAAACCAATTTGTAAAATTGAACTTTCATGGCCCTAAATTAATTGGTGTAACATCGTCCTTTGGAGTAATTATCCGCAACCATGATGTAAAAACGCTAACTTTGCTCAAATGGCTAATTCTTGCTAAAGACAAAGGAATCTAAAAATAAAATTTGAACAGGATAATCTCCACTTTATTTAATTGCGTCTTAGGCATTTGGAAACCACCTTGAGAAGCTGCGATTTTGATTGGAGATATCTTCCTCCATCTATATTCTTCCGAGGAAGTCCGCATCAAGCATATCTTTAGGAAAGTCAACAAAATGACCGATGTTATTGCTGCTCTTAGCTAGTTGTCTCATACTACTCTTGCTAGTGCGCTTCATGTTGTTGAAGAACGCATCCACGATGATGCTCTTCGCCGGCCGGTGTCCAAGACTTCTCCTTTGTGACAACCTAGTCCTCTATTGCTCTAGTCAATCCCCGAGCCACCAGGGATGTTTGGTGTCTCGAATGTTTTTTCCTTTTACAAAAAAACTTATATAATATGGCGACCAAAACCCAAATCTCATCTCTCTCTCAAGAAATTCCGGCTCCTTGAATCCAAAGAAATCAATCTTCTTGAAGAATGGATTAAATTCGATATGCCACAAAGTGGTTCCAACCCTATTTCTTTGCCTCCAATGCCTCCCAACTCTCCGATCAGCCGCCTTGACACTAACTCATTCTCTCGATACGCCGATTGTCACTTGTTCATCCAATTACCTATCTTGAAGAAGATGAAGGACAGTTGAAGGATGCGAAATTCGTTGAGATGATTGATACTATGATAGCTCCATTGCCTCATTCCTTGTGCGGATGAGATTTTCTCGGTGCAGCAAAGACTGGCTCCGGAAAAAGCCTAGCCTTTGTTATCCGGTATGTTCATATGTTGCTTAAATTCTATTCACAATATGAAGACATGCGTGACTTTGCTACCACATTTAGCCTCCAACACGTTGAAGAACATATAGCAAAGGAAGATTCTAAATTCGGCTCTCTCATTTTGCAAGGAATAACCAAATACTGCCATAACGCATACCGACATACAACCAACAATTATAGAATCAATTCAATATCATATATCAATCTAGTTGAGATCTTCAGACCCTTAAAAAGATGAAAAATAACTAGAAATACCTGAATAGTACTCAAAAGTTTTATAACGACTCGAAAACGAGCTAGTCGATCGGTCAAGAATTGGTCGGCCAATAGGCCTTACTTGCGGCGGGAATTCAGAATTAAGCCGAAGAAAATATGATTAAACCTAGGGTGAAAACGCCTTATTTATAGAGGAAAAACTTAAGATATATCTCCTAATAAGATAAAGTCTATCTTATATACCAAATATATCTTAGAAGACAAATTGGTCTCCAATAAATATCTACAAAATCTATATATATTCTTATGAAAAGATAGATTTGTCCCTAGCTAGAGTTGACAAAACATAATCTGACCTGTGAAAAAGGCCCAACGAACCTGATCTGGACCGGAAATTTTGAAAGAAAAAAAGAGAATGTCATTGGCCGGAACCGACCCACTTGAAATTAATTTAACCTAAAATAATAAATAACACAAGCAACCGAACCCAAAAACGACCCGGACTCGATAAAACCTGAGTAGAATAATCCGATAGCCCAAAGTAAACCTATCCGAAATGAGCCAATATGCCGAAGTAACCCGACCCAAAATGACTTGATACGCCTATGTAACCCAACCCGAAATAATAAATTTTTTTTTTTAAAAGTCACTAATTTTTATAAATTCACCTTGCTGCGTATAAAATAAAAATAAACATCGAATTAAAAAAATTATATAACTATCGCTCGATCAAAAAATTAAGGTTATTGTAATATAACTATACAAGTAATGATGATTGTAATTTGTGATAACTAATAATTCTAACTTCTTTTTCACATAATAGCTTTCGGCTTGGAAGTACTTCTCTAATAACACGATATAAACAACTTTTGATTCAATTATCCAAATAAAAATTATACTTAATTCTACAAATTCAATTTTTTAACTTAAGGTTTATTATACATACTAAATAATAGAGCTCTATAGCGAGTTATTTTGATTCCGATTCTTATCACTCATACGTGTTAACTATAAGACATGTATTAAAGTATTAATACATTCTTATAGTTAACACATATGGGTATATTTATAAGAAATGTATTTAAGATAATGATATTTGTAATATCACTAATGTTAAATTTATTTGATATTAAATAGCTGGTTTACTATCCATGTATACATATTACAAATTACATACTATAAATATATTTATAAAGTAACCTTATATTGTTTTTATTTTGTAGTTATCATTCGTAATATTTTAAATAAAATTAAAGTTAATTAGCTTTACCGGCTTAAAGATAAGTTAAATGACTTTATAAGTATTTAATAATACCATTGATACTAATAAAGTTTTCAAGACTTTAAAATTTAAAATTTAAATTTTATCAAAATTAAATGATTATTTTTGCTTTAGTATAGTATAATATTCACACCTGTACAAGTTTTAAATAATTTGGATTACATGTAGTATTGTGTTGTTAAACTTGATATATATATATATATATATATATTTGGGGACTTAGAAACCACCAGTTAAATAGGACTGTTTGCAATTAACCAAACGATTCTTTTTAAAATTACCGAAAATCACCCATAATAATGGCTTCATCACCAAAACAACACCTCCCTCCCATTTTCATCCAATTTTGCGTTAATGGGCCCATTTTGCATTATTTTAATAGTTTGAACCATGAACCGTTTATATAATCCATTTTACATTTGAACCGAACCCGGTTTTTTAAATATATATATATATATAAAGAACCAACTTAGTCTTGTACTCCTTGCTTGAGTGTAGGAAGAAGAATTGACGATTTTGGACTCGTCAATCCAAAGTTATGAGCAAAACAAGTTCGGAATAAGATTTACCAAGAGGCAAGAACAAGAATGAAGAACACAAATGCTTCTCTTTTGATTGATCCAAAATTCCACCAATTCAACCTCCAAATGTTGTTTTTACAACCAAACTACTAACTAAGAGAGTATAAGAGAGATGTGTATGTCAATTGATACATTTACAATCCGCCAAATACCCCTTATATAGGCCTAGAAGTCGTGGTCCCCTTGAAGGCAAGTGGAGGAAGTTGCAAGATTTAGTTACACAAGTTGCTTTCACTCAATGTTGGGCTACCTCAAGTGGCTTGTTTTCCTTGGTCGGGTGGGTTTCTCAGCGCATCGAGTAGTTCCACCGACTTAGCCTTGTACTCCTTGCTCGAGTATCATGTCTTTTTCTCTTGAGTTTTTATGCATTCTTTGCTTGAGTGATGTTGTAAACTCAAGAGACATTGAAAATTTTGAATTATAGCTTCCTTGCTCGAGTGGAAGTGTACTCTTTGCTCGAGTGAAAGGCCACTCAAGGTCCCACTCAAGCAAACATTGAACTATCTACAACTTTGTCTTCATTGGTCGAGTGAGATGTCTTCCTTGCTTGAGTTTATTGTCTTCTTAGCTTGAGTGATGAAGTCAACTCGAGCTTAGTTGACACTTTACTCCAAATGCTTCATTGCTCCAATGAAAGCCTTTCTCTTTGCTCGAGTGAGGATTCACTCGATGCTCCATACTTGTTGTTTCTGTAGCTATTTTGGCTTCATGTAAATGACCTAGCTTGCCTTTCCTCCTTCATTTGCTCCATGAGGTTGATGATGAGTTGATGATTGATCCTTAGAATGGTGGGGAGATTGAATGTCTTCATTAGAGCTCCATTTGATGTCAAAATACTTATAAAGACACAAACTAAAGGGAGTAGACATTCTTTTGACATTTAAAGCATAAGCTAAGATGTGAATGCCCAAACCATGCAAAACAAAGGTAAATCACACAAAAACACAACTAGAAAGAAAACATGTTATCACATGTGCATGTAGAATTGACAGGTGGCTTATCGGCTTCCATGCCCGTTGATCAATCTGCATGTTTCCCGAATTGTTCTTCATCTTCACTCTCGGATTCCAATCATATCCGTCTTGACCTTGACTTTTTTTAATATAGGGAGATCCTTGCTTATTCCTTTGTAATTATATCATTTATGATTAGCAAATGCATGGAATGTGTTCAATTGCATAAACTAACCGGTAGATCTCCAAAACACAAATATGAGAAAAATAGACCGACAAGCTATGTTATTATACCCAAAAGAGTAAGTGAATGGAATAGAATAAGGGTGAAAAAGACGTTAATTTGAGTGCTATCAATACTCATATGGTGGATCATTGCAAATAAAAATACAAGCATAAAAAATCTTTACGTAGCAAGTCTCGAGTTGTTTTTTTGTGTGAGTTTTTTACTATCTCCTTTCATGTTTCTTTACTTGTATTAGTTTTGACAATTCATAGTCTTGCCATGTCATTTTTATATTGAAGGTGATCAATTATTGGAAGCATGTACCAAAATACTTTTGTTTTGCCTTTCTTTTTTTGTTTTCTTGATGTTGTGTATATGTTCCTACTTGGAGACAAAAAAAATAACTAAGTATAGGGTGTTTTAATAGCATATTTTCATGCTAGAATTTGAAATTCATTTATCATGTAGTTTAGCTTAGTTTTGCATGAAATAGACATCCATACTTAGAACATGTGTTATTATTCTCATGTGAGTATCTACTTCCCTTCCATGTTGTCTTTGTTAGTGTTTTGGGGCCAAATGTTCAAAAGCACAAGTTCTGACATCTGTCAATTGTTCTCAAGTGTTGTGTGATCCGGCTTTGCACATCAATCCTTCCATGACAAGTTTAGAAGCGTAAATTTTCTAGGGAAGCATCCCGTCGATCCAAACAACCATCTCAACAATCTACAAGTCCACGAGCCTCAAGGAATCATCCCACACGAGCCTAAGATAAAACTTGAGAATCAACACTGAAGGAACCGAGAGCAAACACATCAAGAGGACCAAGAAAGCACAAACATCGGATCATCAAACAACTATCCAAATTGAGGTTTTTCAGCCTCAGACCGAGGTTTGCCCTCAGGGGCTTACCTCGGTTTTGACCGAGGTGGGCAAGAAAAATGTTGAACAACCTTTAAACGTGAATTTTTTTTTTGCTAATTTTGTGGTGGGACCATGACCCCAAACTTTGATATAAATATAATATAGTCCAAACGGCTGAAACTTATCCTCATCTCTCATAAAAAAAGAATTTAGATCTAGAATAACTACTTTTGTGTTCTTGAGCAAAAACCTTGAAAAACTCTATTGGCGAGGATTGAAGAAAGTTTTAATTTTATAACTCCTATTCTCTAGTTTTTTTTGCTTAAATCTTCTTTATATCATCTTTATCTATCTTGTATGATGTTATTTGTTTGTTTTGACCCCGTTTCTAAAATGGGCCACTAAACCTATTTTTGGGGTTGGGGTGAAATCCCCAATCTATGTTTGTTTGACTTCGATTGATGTTTGTTAATAAATATTAGACATGAAAGTGTTTGATTTTAGTCTTATTCTAAGGATTTTCACCTTAGGGTTTTGACCTACATTCTTGGATTTACACATGAGTTGGCATATACTGATATTTTCATTAACTATTTCACCTCATGAATGTTTATTGCTCGAATGTGTGCTATTATGTTAAGTTCGTCATTTAAGTTGAGAGGTAAACACCTAGATGAGTTGCATTCTAGAGAACTAGGATATGAATAAGGAGTTGCCTAAGACAAAAGTATGATTTAATCTCCTAATGTGTTGTAATTCATCTATGAAAGCTTTAAATGTATCGATTTATGGCTAGTATGAGAGCATGTTTGCAATAGCGAGATATTGTAATAGCCGAAACTTTTATTTCGGAAATCCGACCCGAGTTTACAAATTTATCGGATCGAATCTAGCGTTATTGGATCTATATCGAATTTGTTCTAGATCCGCTTTTACCTTACCCTTACCTCTAATGCTTGCAAGGCCAACTCTTGCACATACCCATGGCGGGCCCCCATCAACGTAACCAAGATGCGTCTCCCGTTAACCTCACAAACATCACACAACGAAAGCTTTGTCGCTTCTTCCTCCCGATCATGTCGGATCCAACCCAGACGTCGCCGCCTCCTCCTGGCCGGGTGGACCTGAGAACCGATCGAGAAGAGCCACGCCGCTGCCTCCCCAGCCTTCTAAACAACTCCCGCGAGGTCTGTTATCGAAACCAAAAGACCGGGTTTTTCTTTGGCCTTCTGCACGAACGGGCTCAACCTGTCTTCCCTTCCCTTCCTTCCTTCTATTTTCTTACCCTGCGAACAGAAGTAGTGATCTACCTTGCTTCCCATCGGCGCAGAACTCCAAGAGTTCCTTCTCATCATGTGGACATCTGTCACGAACCCAACAACCAGGAACCACCGGACAACATCTTCCTTCGCTGGCTGCAAGGCTGTTGGGTAAGCTCCTTGCCTCTTCCTTCGATAAGTGCAAAGGTTAAACATGATGGGATTTAAACAATGTGTTACTGTTTTGGCAACTACAAGTTTTGAACCTGCGACCTGTTGCATTTTCATTTTTTTATCCAGAATTTTTGTCATGAACTTTTAACTTTGAGAATAAGTTTCGGTGCCTTAAAATTATCTTTTACCGTTCAATTTTTGAAAGTTGTATATGGGTGTGGGTAGTTTAATGTATCAAATTTTGAGAGCGATCCAACAGTTGTATTTTGAGTTACGATGTCCCAAAGTAAGGTAGTAACGCAATTTTTATAGAAGAGTGGCTTTTTGGCTATGTTTGGCTAAGTATGGGATTATTGTGTTCTTAGAGAAAATTTTGGGATTTTCTGTGACTTTTGTAGATTAGTATTTTTGGATTCTGACCATCTTGGTTAGGAGTAGATATAGCATGGTCCGGAAAAAAAAAAATTTTCCCCAAAATTTTTGGGAATTAGTAGTAGCGTTTTAGTATAGACCAAGTTTAACCTTAATTGGTTTTGATAAGGAGTTTGAAAGTTGAAAAAATCTTTCAAACTCAGTAGATCCTTCGTGTTAGAGTGGGATATCATATGTTTGGATTCTAGTAGCAGTTTTTGAGGTTTCCTAGAGTTTTTAGGGTTTTTCGAATTCAGGGGTAAAATCGTCTTTTCACAAAAATAAGGCTAGTTTAGTGTTTTCTCTCTGATGGTTATTGTTAACTTAAAAGTCGGAAACTTCTATGATATTAGATTTGATATTGATCCAAGTTTTGTTTTATAACTAGACGATTGAGATCTTACACTTGCGGGATCGAGTATTAGTGTTAACGGGATTTTGACTTGGTACATGTAAGTCCTTTGGGCTTACTTAGCTACAATCTTATATTGGTTGAACGACATGAGTGGTGTTTATTTTATGTGTTTATCGTATGATAGCGGATTAATATAACCGACTAATATTTGGCCCATGAGTAACGGGCGGTGGCATCATTTGCTCAGCTTCTGAGGGAGACTGGGAGGTTCTCTGCGACTAGGTCAAACATGGTATATGGGGAGGGTACTAAACCACTTCACATGGTATACGTGGAGGTGCGCCGAACCACTGATGTTGGATAAAGGGACTGAGGCGAGAGTCTTAGACTTCTCGTGCCATAAGTATAATTGGAACTAAGAGTGTATGGCCTTAATAAAAGATGATAAATGAATTCTGTGTGAACATGCTATGTGTTTATTTTTTCGCATTGTATGTGTTTGTGCTTGTGTTATTTCTTCTAATATCTAGGTTGTTAGCTAACGGTTTATCCGATGTTGTAGATGCTTTGTAGTTATAGGAAGTTGTAGAGAGATCCGGAGCGGATGGTCAGCCGGGTCGACATACTCATTTAGATGGGGGAGGGGATAGTCTTCTGTTTCTGCATGCATGTTATATTGATATTTCCGTCTTGTAAGGTTGTCACATGCTATACATTCATGCAAATATAATTTATATTTTTCAAAGTGTTTTATTTACATTATTGCCTTGTAAAATTTTAGTAAAGTTGTTGTCAAACTATGGTCGGGATCCATTGTGAGTATGTAAATTAAGTTGAAGGTTTTGTTAAGTTAGCAGCTGAGAATGCAAAAACAAAAAGTGTATAATGGAATACTATGTTCATGTATAAAGTGCTACAATACAACATTATATGGCGTCGATGGAATAGAATATCATTTGATAAGATGATATTGGTTACTCGTACACCCATTGGATATGACATGGTGAGACAGAGAAGATAAATAATAGCACGGATGTGACAAGTGAAACCGGTGGTTATGAAAATGATCGACTATAAAGTATGACACAAGTGGTAGAGGGAAACTTTCATGATTGTCGTAGTGTGCTAGGAAATTTGTTAAGTCACTCTCGGAAACATCTTTATCCAACATGCACTACGTTCACAAAGATATTTGTAATTATATAATTTAAAAGTATCTCACGTGTGGGCATACAAAAAGAGCTTCACAACCTTACTTTAACTTTTGAGAGTTATGTTTCCTCTTAATAATGTGCTTCCTACTATTTATACGATGTTAAAAAAGCATTCGCTCATTGAGAACATATTATGAGAGGATTCATGCATGCATTGTGTATTGTATAGTGTATCGAAATGAATATGAATCTTTGAGTTATTGTTCGAACCATAATTGTGGTGAATCATGGTACAAGAAAGGAGTTTTCATAGACCCCCTAAAGAATGTTTCTTAGCGGGCATTTACAAAATGCCTAAGAAACATTTCTCGGGAGCCTTTGTATATAATCGCCGTCCATGCCGATTGTTTCTCGAGAATTATAAATAACCCTTGATAAATTAACTCTCAGTCAAGCATATAAAGGGAATCAGTTTCACAAAATCCCGGTAAATCTTATGATTAATGGGACCTACTATGTGGTTCATAGTATAGTTGCCCACCAATAGGGCATGTGTGATCCTTTCTCCGACGGTTTGATAAATACGGAGAATGATGGGGTTAAGCTAGGACCTTATCACTCTTGGTAATGACAGAAAGCAAGTTATTGTTGTTGTGGAGATGATAGAGGGAGCGGATACAAACCCTTTGGATCCGGGTTTACATGTGATGCCTCAATATCGTCGTGTCCCGCACATTGTTGAACACATATAAGTCTACCCCGTCACTCATGCAGCACCAAGTGTGAGCCTTTCCGAGGCTTGAATACTAGGGATCTCTCCGTCCGTTGTTGTTTCATGACACGTGCAACTAGCTAATTTGTGGCACAATTAGCGAGTTGGTTTACAACTAAAATATAAGTGATAATATTATTGGAGCGTGAGAATAGTAGGGTAATGTAGGAGTTACAAAATGTCCAAAGGTAGTGCTTTAGAGAGAAAAGCCTAATGAGAGTAGAGAGTTATGGAAGGGGGCAAGAAAATATAAGTTGTTGGAGATTGGGGACTAGTAGAATGCAGGTACAGTAGAGGTATTACATTAACACTTGAGCCAAGGTTACATAATGCTCTAATGCTATTGTCACCAATGTCGATAGGTACAGTAGATGAAACACCCCAAATCCATAGGATTCGAAGTGTTACGGGCTAGGACCTCATAATGGGTCATGACCCTAGCCTGACAACAAGTTCATTGGATCTTACAACAAGGCACAAATTAATATAAAACCAATCTTGATAAAACCAAAAGATCATACAACAAGGTACATACAAAACCCCACAACCGAGTATCAAAACTATACAAGACATATATGCATACACGCACAACTTAAAACCCATCCTACATGTATGGAAGCCCTCGGCTGATCACTCCTACCAGATCACTCTGCAGTCCTCCTATCCTGCAAAGTATCTACAACACGGTATAAACCGCTAGCTAACAATTCATATATAAAATCATGCATAAGCACATACAGACAACATAAGTACAATAAACACCAAGCATGTTATCACACATTTCCCGTTTTATTATCTTTATAACATTATACACTCATAACCATATTTATGGTTGTAACACGAGAAGTATATCATTCTCGCATCTGTTTCTTTTACCATATGGAGTGGTTAGGTTTACCTTCCAAATGCCATAAGGAGTGGTGCAATACCCTTCCCATATACCAACAATGGTCTAGTCCCAAAGAACCCCTCATCTTCTCTCAGGAATACTGAGCAAGTGGTCACCGCCCGTTACAAGGGGGTCAATCACACGTTGGTAATAATCAATATTGCATACTATAAATCATATAACAATCACCATTCATGCATACATCCAATATAGGAATCCAGCTAAGTAAGTCTCACGGACTTACTAGTATCACAATATCCTCAACTATCGATCAATTCTCGAAATTCCCGCAGGAATATACACCGCCTGATATACAAGGCATGCATAATCAATCATCGGAACACATGCTAGAAGACTCTACTTCTATCCTCTTAGATCCTCATAAGATTATACACAACATCCATAAACCATGATCTCCACATTCATAATCAAACCTTAAAGCCTCCAAAGGCATTCATCCATAATATATCATCATCCTCAAACTCCACACATTCTAACCTAGCAAGCTTCTAAAAAAGATCAAGAAGGAAGGATAAACTTACCAAAGAACTTGGTAAGTTCTGAAGAAGGCACGGGGGCGGCTAAGGCAAGGCGCGGGTGCAGTTTCCTCAATAAAGCACAACTCTAATGTGCTCTTCGAGATCTCTCGCTCAACACTCCACTCCTCAACTAGGAGCAACCGAGGCACAAAAACCTCTATCCATACATCCAAACATTCAAAACACAACACAACAAGGTCAACTTGTTGGATTTCCAAGAAAAAAGGAGGAAGAAGAAGAAAAGGGGAAGAAAGAAAAGAGAGGAGGCTCACCACTTCTCTGTGAATGTCCAGATGAAGAACCACAACTGCAATCTTGCCAACTTCTCACAACAACAAGACACATATCATCATCATCATCACCAAACTTGAAGAAGATTCAAAGAAGATCAAGGAACAAGAGAAAGAGATAAGAAGAGACTGTATACGTGAGAGAGGGAGAAGAAGAAGGTCTGGAGAGAGAGTGTGTAAACCCTCAAGTGAAAGGAAAGAGAATACTTAAAGAGGAAGAAAACGGAAAGGAAGTCGGTCAAAAAGACGGTTGCCTCCTCTGTTATGCCGCAACCTGTTCACTCCAAAACGTGTGTGTATATGAAGGAAAATAGTCTTAAATTTATACCAAGAATAAAAGCAATAGAAAACCCGCAGTGTACGGATCAATCGCAATAAAAACAAGTATTCCAAGGTCGTTCATAAGGACTATGGTGAAATCAAGCAGTATATCAAATCTTGGAAAGAAACTTGCAAATATCAAAGAACAAAACAAAGCAATCAACGAAGATATAACAATTAGGAAAGTATGCAGATTCTAGAGATCATAGTGTCAACTTGTGGTTTTCGATTCAGACTTCTAAAGATCTATGGAGAAAGTTGGGGTTGTAAGGGAAATGTGTTTCTAAGGTGGGATAGATTACGGGGGAGGTCTCATTATCAACCAATCCCAAATCAAAGGTCCTATTACCGGGTAAGTCTCAAGGTTCTAAGGAAAGGAACTATAATCTCAAACCAACAACTCAACCTAAGGGAATAGAACTAACCTTTACCGGGCAAGTCTCAGGTTACCTCACAAAGGCAAGTAGAAGGTACACCGTACACTCAAACCTAACAAAGGATAAACCTTTGTTACCCAACACTCATCATCGTTGATAACTAATAAAGGGAATCACCGGGTAAGTCTCTTCCCGGGCTTAGATGTAAGTTTGAAAGGCTCAACAAGGCTAGGATTTATGCAAAATATAGCCTAAGATCAAGGATATAACACGAATGGGTAAATAGGGATAAATCTCGGATTGTTCTAATCCAAATCTCGGCCTAGATTCCTGAGATCAATCCAAGATCAGTAGCTGCGTAGGTTAAACTCAACCTTCAAGATCCAATCTAACTTAAGGTTCATTATATCATCATCTATACAACAACCATTAACTAGTCACCCTAGAATCGCAAGAGATCTAGCCAACAACAGTCATGTTCAAAATATCAAAGATATATGATATCAAGCAAGACATAAAACCAAAATAACTAAAGAAAGGGTAAAGAATACTTAGCAGATGGTCTTCAAATATCAAAACTGAAATAAAGCAACAACAAAGGTTCGACATTGTGTTCAAAATAATGAAAACAACAATTAAGTATCTCCCTTCAAGAATCCTCACAAGTCTCTCAAAGTGTTGTATATCTTCCTAATACTTAAGTCTCTCTATCGGATGTAACTCCTTTTTGTGTTTCCGACCTTCTCGAATGTTCTTCAACTGATATTGGATATCTCTTGGATGCAACCTTACTTTTCTTAAATAGTCAAAACTAGGGCTTTGTAGTTTGGGCCGCGGGCCGTTTTCACAATATCTCGAGCGAACCCGAATAAAATCTCAGCCGAGATAATTCTTATCCATCCGAGATTTCTCTTCTGCTACGTACTTTCTTATGTTCCTTTCTTGCATTCTACTTGCATCCTTCTTCTTATGATCCTTTGTCTTCTTTTATACTCCAATAGGTTGTCCTCTTGACTCTTTGTACTTCCATGCTTCATTTTGATCCAAAATGTGCCACATTTCCTACAATTGCAACAAGACTATTTGTAGACCTCCATTCTCACAAAGTAGGCAAATAGTAGCATAATTGATATGAATATATGTCCATGCATGCAAAACAAAAGAAAAAAATCTATCTAAATGCATACCTAAACTAAGGTCATAATTCATGTCATCACGACCGCGGCCCGGAAGAGCCACACCTGCGATGGCGCGCTTGCAGACGAGATCATGCGCGGTTGCGGGATCTCCTAAGGAAGATGGTTATTACAGTAGAGGTTCCTGGATCTTTTTTCTTCACTGTTATCTTTCAATTGTTGATATGATAAGTTGACTCCCTTGTCATCTTTACCTCTTCAGGCTCATCAAGACTTCGTTTGTTAGATAAAATGTCTGTAAGGAATTTTCCATAAGAAGGTATACCTTTCAAAGCCTCGACGAAGGGAATGTTTCGGTAGAGTTTGCTTATCCTCTCCACGAAAGTACCTTCGGATAAGGAATCTATCTTGTCCCGGTTGACATCATCAAGCCCTTTTGTATAAGATCTCTAGTAATACAAGCTTGAGCAATCTAGTAACAAGTCTTTGAACTTCTCCCAACTTTGATAGAGATTGTCTCCACAATCCATCTTGAATGAGGATATCTTTCTTCTCATCTCTGTGGTTCTATTAGGTGGGAAGAATCTTTTTTTCAAGAACTCATATATGTGAAAGCTCGTCTCATGAAGTCACACTCTCGAATGGAATGCTTTGGTACTATTGCTTGGCTTTTCCTCTCAAGGAAAATAAGAATCCTCAAAGTTTGAGCTTGGATGACGCCACTCCTCTCATATTGATGGTTTCAAGAAGCTCATTATAAGTAGCAAGGCGTAGATGAGGGTTCTCGGATGGTCCTCCTCCAAATTGATTTTGCACCACCATTTGTATAAGGGCACTCTTCAACTCAAAATATTATGGCAAATTGTTGCAAAGATAACTCCAGGTGGTTGAATATATTTGGTCATGTCCATTCTCTCTCCAAGTGTCCTTGGACTATATACAAACTCTTCCATTGTTGCCTCTTCTAGGCATTCCTCTATACAATTCCTCTTGGTGCATAGCCTCTCTTGCAAGATGCTCTTGAGCTAACAACCTACCCTCAAGATCAAGTATCATTTGCCTTTGAAGCTCTTCTCTCTCTCTAGCTTGGTCCATGTGCCACTCAATTTTGGCTTCTTGGTCCTCCACATCTAGTCTCTATTTTCTTATCTTCCTTTAACCTTCTCGCCGTCTTTTTCGTCTCGGGATGAAATGGTTCTAGCTCCTTGTTGACACTTCTTGGCATACACTTTGCAAGAAAAACTACAAGTCACAAACACACACAAAAGTGCATCAAAAGTAACAAAATACTTAAACTTTTAATGAACTTTCTAAAAAATCAAAAGTTCCCCGGAAACGGCGCCAAAAAATTGATGTGAAGTGAGTAGACACCTCAATTATTACATATTCCCGCAAGTATACGGTCATTGTCAATGCAAATATATGATGTTTTCAAGGTAGAATCCCAAGAGAAATTTATATAGTTTGAAGGTAGTTCAAGAGGAAGGTAGTTCAAGAGCAAGGTCTAAATGTGTACAAGAACGGAAAAAGGGTGATCAAAAAAGGATAAAATCTTTGGGGGTTTGAGTAATAAGTAGAAGTAACACAACCAAGTATCAAGTAATGAGTAACCACTAGGTTTGAGGCCAACCATGTTTAGTAGCATGCTCAAGCAAGTTATGTTCAATTAACGAAGATAAATATGAAGGTTGCAAGAGTAATTAGGTGAGCTTTGTCACAACGTATGACCTAATGTCAACTAATATGCATCACATGGTTTTTGCTATTTGCATACTTGTTGATTAAGCTTGGTTACAATTTTGATGATACTAGATAACATGAACATAACAGTGTTTGCTATTCACTTGCATTATCCAATATCACCATAATTTGGACAATAACATCACAAGTAGGGAAATAATCCTTTCGATCATAATCTCTCTACTCTAGCACGATAAGTATTTCCACATTGCATAATAATCTTCATATTACTTATAGGTCTCAACTTTGATGATCAATCTAAACATCATTCATTCATGCTTGGAAGTATACATTGTGCTAAGGGAACAATTTAAACAAGTGATAGTCTAACCTAAAACATTCAAAATAAATCCAACATGAATGAATAACAAGTAGACTCGGTCCCTCGTATATGCTACTAACATGCTTAGTTTTTCTTCAAATCATAAACACGACACAAGAACAATACTAGTCTAACATGATTTGAGGATTTTTTTTACCCCAAAACCTAGCAAGAGAACTACTCACACATCGAAAATTTTGACATGGTAACAATAGAAACAAATGACATGGTTGAAAAGTAGACAAGAAATAAGGAGTGTTTCTCCGCGGCTTTCTAAATAATCGCCGTCCATGATGATTGTTTCTCGGGGATTAAAAATAACCCTTGATAAATTAACTCTCGGTCAAGCATATAAAGGGAATCAATTTCGCAAAACCCCGGTAACTTATAACTGATAGGACCTACTACGTGGTTCCTAGCCTAGTTTCCACCAATAGGGCATGGGTGATCCTTTCTCCGGCAGTTTTGATATATACGGAGACAAAAAAGCAAGTTATCGTTGTTGTGGAGATGATAGAGGGAGCGGATACAAACCCTTTGGATCCGGGTCTCACATGTGATGCCTCAATATCGTTGTGTCCCACACATTGTTGAACACATGGAAGTCTATCCCGTCGCTTAGGATGCACCAAGTGTGAGCCTTTTCGAGGCTGGAATACTAGGAATTTCTCATCCCGCCGTTGTTACATGATACGTGCAACTCGTTAATTTGTTGCACAATTAGCGAGTTGGTTTACAACTAATAATAAGTGATAATAGTATTGGAATATCAGGGTAATGTAGGAGTTACAAAATGTCGAAAGGTAGTGTTGTAGAGAGAAAAGCCTAATGAGAGTAGAGAGCTATGGAAGGGGGCAAGAAAACATAAGTTGTTGGAGCTTGGAGTAGTAGAACGTAGGCATGAGCACACAAATAAGTAATAGAGCAGTACTGTGCAGTGTTGCTAAAAGCAAATGAGCTGGGCAGCACTTTGCAGTAAAGGAGGGTAAGACTCATCCATAAATATACAATACAAAAGAAAGGAGCATTGAAGTTGTCATAGATGCATGCAAATGCAATACCAACAACACTCTCTAGTACGTACTGACTTTTATTTATTGTGAAACACATAAGTTGAAACAACATAGTCGTCTGTAACGCGAATAAAAAACGACCTGGTGACATGTTTGTCGGAGAACAAGAAGTGCAGCGAAGAAGAGCCGTCGTCCTCCTGAAATGAATGCATGCCTTTTTAATATCATCAAGCCGGAATTTTCTCTCTCATTCATAAATGTCACCAAGTTTCAAATTCAACTCCCAATTATGTCATGTACTTACGATTTGAAATTTTGACTTTCCTCCAAGGAATGTACTAACAATTTATAATTTTGGTTCAGGAATATTTTTATTGTTACTTTGGTTTTACATTAATTTAGTGTTCATGTATGTTTTTATTATGAAAAACAAAATGAAATCTGAATTCTACCAAATCATTGATTCGACTGAATCTTACCGAGTTTGTTCATACCTGGCATGATTCGGGGTTGATCATAGAAAGAAAATCTATTCAAACGAACCAGCCATATCAAGTTGTCACAATCTCTATGTACCTCAAAAACTCATATGGATTGTAAATATATACATAGACGATGTTGGGCATACAACTTCAAAATCCAAACGTATAGTTGAAATAGAAGAAAACAAAAAACTTGGACTTTAGTTAAGTCAACCTCAGCTCCCAAAGTATATAGTTATAAAACATTGAAACACGACCTGCATGATTGTGGTGCTAAATAAAGAAAATTATAGGTACGTAGAATAAATGCGGATGTTGATTTAATGAGGTGGTACTTAACATTAAAGTCATTGTCTTCCACAGTTGCACGCCTTGAGACAGCAAACAGACAAACTCCACTATATATACTTACGTAACACATTCTCAATTCACATAATTAAGCTCTATCTACCTAGCTAAAACCATCCAACATCTGGAATACATATATTTTAAAAAAGAAGAAGAAGAAGAAGATGCAGATGCAGCAGGAGGGAGAAGAATGGAGGAGATGGGAGGAGGGAGAAGGATACTACAGGATAAGCAGGACGTTGGAGAGGGTGGGGAAGCTAGCGTCGGAGAACGCGGTGGTAATATTCAGCAAGAGCAGCTGCTGTATGTGCCACGCTGTGAAGAGCCTCTTCTGTGGCATGGGGGTTCACCCTACTGTATACGAGCTTGATCTGGACCCCGCCGGCAAGGACATCGAGAATGCTCTCCTCACCTCCCTAAATATGCTCAATGCCAACCTCCTCCTCCCTCTCGTCTTCATCGGCGGCAAGCTCCTCGGCCCCATGGACCGGGTCATGGCCGCTCACATCAACGGCTCCTTGGTCCCTCTTCTCAAGGATGCCGGCGCCCTTTGGCTCTGATCCATCCATCCCAACAATTTATGTAATGTAATCACCTTTTTTTAAATATAATATATAATATATCAATCTCAATCTCAACCTCTACTCTACCTACTTAAATTCAATTCATGCATGCATCTTCAAATTAACCTAACGGAATGTCGTTGGCAATTAACACACACACATATATATATATATATATATATATATATATATATATATATATATATATATATATATATATATATATATATATATATATATATATATATATATATATATATATATATTCAATGCACCACAAAGGATTCCATGTTGCATTATTTGTCCACTTCTTAGCAATAGTGTAAAAGTGGAATCTTCCAATTTTATCCTTTTTTTATCACCCTAACAATTTTCTCATTTAATCACACCTAAATTCCTACATTCATAATTCTTGGTTAATTTTACCAACATATATTGTTTTTCTAAAAAGCACTATTTTATTGGTATCAAATCTAACAAATTTCAGTATCGGTAGTATGTACTTTTTTCCATGAACTTTATTCAATGAAAACAAACTACAATAGAAACCCCTTGTAAGTCATCCAAAAGAACCGATATCACACAATCCGGTGGATCAAATAAAAAATGCACTCCATAATCAAGCGAGAAAGTAAAGTTTGCAATAGTATCTACAACCCTATTACCTTTCCTAAAAACGTGTCCAAAACTGATGCTCCAGTCTCGGGTAAAAAAGCTTGCCAACGAATTACCAGGCTAGCAAGCGGATGAGATGGATTGACGCCCTTCTCGATGAGCCCTACCACCAGAGCTGAGTCCAACTCCACCTTCACCCTGCGGTATCCCATGTCCCATGCAAATTCAGTGCCATGGATTGCACCCCATAATTCCGAAGCCGGTACTGTGGTAGCTCCCAAGTTCACAGCGATACCTCGGATCCAATTCCCAGCTTCATCAAGTAAGACAGCTCCACTCTCCAGCCGTCGACCTTCGAAATTCTCCTCTAGATGCACCATCGGAATTCACTTTTATCCAACTTGTGATGGAGAGTAATACTAGCTAATATATTTGAGATGGATGCGATGGAGAGTAATACTAGCTAATCAGGTCCGTCCAACAAGGGTGCCATTCGGCCCAACAGCACAGGGCCCCAATTTTTTTGGGGCCCCATAATAATATTGTTTAGTTAATATATTAAACAAAAGAGTGCTTGCCACATTGGTTAAACCTCAACATTAGGTGTAAATGGTCTAGGGTTCAAATCTCATTTCTACCATTTTTTTATTTTATTGTTTATATAATCTTTTTTATCTCCTCTTTTGCTTATATTTATTTTTTTTATCTCCTCTTTTGCTTATATTTATTTTTTTTATCTCCTCTTTTGCTTATTTTTTTTGGGGCCCATTATAATTATGTTTATTTAATCTATTAAACAAAAGAGTGCTTGCCACATTACTTATTTTTATCTTTTCAAGGGGCGTAATTTTTTTTATATCCTCTTTTGCATATTATTATTTTTTTAACTCCTCAACATTAGGTGTAAACGGTCTCATTTTACTTTTTATTGTCATTCTTTCATGCATTTTGTTATTAAAAAAGTAAATTTATTTTTTTTCCCATTTTTTTCTTGATAAAATATATTTTTTAAAATTAATAAAAAAAAATATTGTTACAGGGCCTCCGAAACTCATTGGACGGCCCTGTAGCTAATATATTTTTAATCTAGTAGTTTTTATATAAAAATTTCACATAACTATAATTTGGTGCGGTTTTATGCATTGAGAATAATATTAATATATTTTTAATCTAGTAGTTTTTATATAAAAATTTCACATAACTATAATTTGGTGCGGTTTTATGCATTGAGAATAATATTAATATATTTTTAATTTAGTAGTATTTTTTCCCAGTATAATTTGGAACCATTTTATGTGTTACAAAATAATATAAATATATTTTATTAAAAGGTGGATGTAGTAAAAAGAAACTTCGATGTAAGGCCGTGACATGTTGGAAGAGTAGTATTTTGTTTCCGACGAGTATAATGTAGTGTAATATTTTCTAGTGTTTCTTTAGTTCTCGTTTATGTATAGTATTTTCTTATGTAAGAGTAAAGATAAAAAAAAAAAAAACAATTTGATTTACTTTTTATAGTTTTGTGTTTAGTAAATGTACCCTTGAGAGAAGTCTGTATAGAGTTTGAAAATAAATACAAAAGTTGGGGTATATTTACTTAATTCAAACATTAAAAAGCCTAGTTATTATTATAGTTTTTGAAAAAGTCCTAGTTACCAAAATTGTCAAAAAAGGGGCAATTTTGGTAACTAGGTATTTTTGAAAAATTATAATAGTAACTGGGCTTTTTAATGTTTCAATTAAGTAAATATACCCCAACCTTTTGTATTTATTCTCAAACTCTACACACTCTTCTCTCAGAGGTACATTTACTAAATACAAAATTTGAAAAAAACCTAGTAAACCAAATTGTTTAAAAAAAAAAAAAGCCAAGTAAGATAAAATATTGCCCTGACATGTTGGAACTATTAAAGATGATGAGTTGAAGAATATTATAAGTGAGAGATGAAAAATATATCACAAGTATCGAGTGTCTGGTTCTAAGACTCGAAGGACAATTATGTGTGTTTTGTTATTTTATTTTTTATTTCACTTTTCTAAAACTTCGTATATTTCGAGTCAAGTTTTCGATGGAATATAGGTTATGGCAAGGCTGAGAAGTTTTGAAAAAATCAGCGTTCGGGTGTCGGATCAATCACTCGTAAAACTACTTAAAAATAATATTAATATTGATGAGGATAAAACTTTGTACAATTACATAGTTGAAAACAAATACGACTCTCATAAATTGGACTATAAATTAAAAAATTCCATTCCTCCAGAAATATTGATAGCTATTAATTCCTACTAACTTCCTTTGTTAGTTAATTTATTGTTTTAATTGTTTATTTATAAAATTGTTAATTAATGAGTTGAGTCATTTGTCCATATACACCCATTATAATTAGGAATTTATAAATATTGTCACAAAATCTACTTTAAATATTTATAAATGATAAGGCTATTTTCATAAGTATTAATAAAAGTATTTTTTATAAATAGACAAAAAATAAAAGTACTATTTTTTGTTGATTATAAGGGGTATTTTGATGAAACAATCTAATATTTTACTAAAAATTATTATAAGTTGGTTCAATTTTATAGTTTATACATGTAAGGTTGTTTTTACTTTGAAAAAAAAATATAAAAGGTGGTTTGTTGAAAAAACGTTTTTGAAAGGTGTTTTTGTTGAGAAAAAAAAAATATTTGTAATATTAATTCTTTTTAAAACTTATAAAAACAACCTTCTACCACCTTTAAGACTTATTTATCTCAACATTGACCTAAATAAAGTCCTCTAGTGCAATACATGAACGCAATGAGATTTTGTAATTGTCGGAGAAATCTCAATATGCTATTAATTTTGAGAACTTGTACTCGTGCTGCATCAACAATGATATATATATATACTCCCTCTGATCAACAAAAACTGACGTTAAAGATATTGTCACACATATTAAGAACATTAATTACAATTCCAAATTACTTCATAATTACTAATCTCTTCACTTTCCATTTAAAAATTGTCAGCAGATATTGAGAAAAAAAAAGAAGAACGCATGCTTTTCCATTAACTGTTACTTGAAGATGACCCTCCAAATTACTTCATAATTACTAATCTCTTCACTTTGTATGGTGAGTGTACGTGGTTAATGGGAGGAGATGAAGGGGAATAATTAATTTAATGGGTGTTAATTTTGAGAGAGTAATTAAAATTGTGGGTATTAATTTTAAAATAGAGGTACAACGTCACTTTTTTTTGATCAAAATTTATAGCTTTTAACGTCAGTTTTTGTTGATCAGAGGGAGTATATGATAAGTCTGGTGAAGAGATTATTATGGCATTATTAAAAAATTGATTGTTCGGGTGCGATTTTGGGTGAAGATATTAACAACCATCACCCGACTCACCACCCGTCCCACCAACCGACTCAACCTTTACATGATGGTCACCCGTCACATTGATGGTCACCTGAGGTTCACCCGACAACTAATTAAAAAAATCCAAAATTACTACTCTTCTTTTAAACTAAGCCCTAAATTCTTAAACTTAAATATCCTTCACTTTCAACCGAAATGTTCCTTCACTTTCTACATATTACAAGTTTCAAAATTTTTTCAAGTACGAGGAATTGATGGAAGCTCAATACCGATTAAGTTGAAAATCTATATAAAACATTTCGATTTCTTATTCACAACTTAATTTTAATCCAATGTTGTTTGGGAGTTTTAAGGAGATGTGCTATAGGATTTGTCAGTTGGGTAGTCAAATTATCTAATTATCATATTATGTTATATTTAGTTGTTTGTTTTGAAAGTTGCTTAATTTTTAGGGTGAACCAACCGACCTACCCGAACTTATGGTTTAGGGTGAAGTGATCCTTAGGTGGGTGGTGGTTCGAATTAACGGTTTTTTATTATGGGTACGGTGATGGAAGTGATTCAACCACCTCTAGGGAGTTGGCTCTAAGCGATGTACACTTTGTAATGATTGGACCAACAAAGTGAGTGTAATTGATCTCAAACAAATCACTAAATTATTGTCATTTTTCCAAAACAAGTTACAACTTGCCTGCTACATCATTCTAAGGTTTGACTGTTTGGTTATTGAGTCCCAACCACAATTTGGTCGGATTGACTAGTTCACCCCAAAACAGCCACACTCAATCAGTTTTGTACAATTTATTGGCTAAGAGAAAAGACATGTACACAGAATTTACGATACCATCTCTCTACTTCTTCTTGGAGCTTGGAACCCTCTTCCTCTCCAACAGCTTCACCTTCTCTTCCAACTCTTTGATGGTTGTTGAAGCAGCCTAGCGGATCAAATTAAGAGAAAAAGGAGAAATTGAGTTGCTCAGATAGAATAAATGCAACATTGCACAACTTATGACCTACCTGCAATCTCTTTCTCAGCTTTTCTTCTTCGACATCTCGTTGGTTCCTTTCCTCTGTAAAAATCCGAACTAGAGCCTCCTGCTCATTGCCCAATTCCTCGATTTTCTTCTGAGCTTTCAGAATCTACATAATATAAACAGAGGACCTCATGCATTTGCAAATTTCTTTCGTATACTAGCACTTGTTTGTTTAGTATTGTAGACTACTACAAACACTACTTACTTGATCTTCAAGTGATTTACATTGCTCTTTCTCAATTTCCAGAGCTCGTTGGAAATCCGCCATCTTTGACCCTCCAACTCCCAGTAGCCTTTTAGCATGGAAAGACTAGTTAAGATACCAAAAGTACAAACAGAATGATAAAGGGAAACTAATACCTTTCCTTCAGATCTGCATTCTCTTTCCTCAATACAAATATGCTAGTATCTGGGTAAGATGAGCTGCTGGTTTCCCTTGTATTCTGGATATAATAGAGGAAGTTAACTATAACTAACTTAAGCTCTTTTACATTTTGTACCAGGAAAATTGTTGCATACCTTGACACAAGGAGTACTTTGTAATGGGGACTCCTGATGCTTATTTGTCGGATTATTTTCACTGCTATTATCTCTGGAAGATGAATCATTTTCAAAATATGAAGCAGATTTCGCCCCGGGAGTCCGATTCCTCAAAGCATGGCCATTTTCGTGAGGGATGTTCTCGTTGCCAGTCTTGGTCGGTCTGCTTTTATTTACAAGTGTAGGCTCCCTTGTCGCAGGAGTAATGTTCTTCAGTTGTCGCCTTGGTGCATAACCAACTTTATGGCAGTTGTCTCGCCTGACAAAGAACCGATCATTCGAGTTTTGAGTCTACAAAGGATTACAAAGGCTAGTATAGAAGTTGAGAAAGATGTGATTGTAGATACCAGAAATCCTTCTGTAACTTTATCAGTCGAGTTTCGAGTCTAGAAAGGACTATGGTCCTCTCAAATCCCTGCTTATCATGAGCTGGCTCAATGAAATTAGCTTCCAGTACACCTGTTGCATAATATGTACGTGATAAATGGAAGCTTTTCAAAAAATTAATGAAAACAAATTGACAAGGTCAAGAATGTAGTTTACCTATAACACCACGGCCATCACTTCCCGCTGCATTCCAGACCCTCCAAAATGGCTGATGAAGAAAGGAATTCCCATATCAATATCATCGTAAGTAAAATACAACACAAACAAAAATATTTTGTAATCACAAACAACATATGAATGCCACAGCTACGAAGAACAATTAGACATTGGCTGCAGTCATGGAGACATCAAACTAAAAGCTACCTGAATTTATATTTCAACAATTTGCATAGATACAAATTCAAAATTCAACCAATCGTGCAGAAACACTACAGGTTATTGTAGCATCAGTTCATAAGTTCCAGTATATTGTCAGAGATTCAGGTATTGATATTACACACCAAATTAGAAAGGGACAAACATATTTGAAAACTGAATGAAAGCAATATAGAAAAACAAAAAATATACTGACCTTTATAAGACGGTTTTTATGATAAACGCTGAATCCTTGTATGTTAATGTGAGCCTCTGCGTCTTTTACAAACCCAAGTGTAACGACTGCAACCATCTGGGAAAAAAAAGAAGGGTGTCTAGTTTCTATAATTTTAAAAATCAGAAGAGTCGGGTGTGAACAAATTTACACAGTATTACATCTACACTAGAACGTGCACCATCATCTCCCACGAGTTGAGGTCTATATATATGCTCCATGCTGTGTGTCATGTCATTGATCAAGTTATGGTGGACAACATCTTCCCCTCGAAGAATAATCCTATATCCAGGAGGGAGCCTCAGGTAAAGGATTCCAGCATAACTCTGAAATAAAAATGTAACATAGAAAAAAAAACTATCATTATTAGATATTGAGATTAGTTCCAATATGTCAGCAAACCTTGATAATAAACTAATTAAGTAGAATAATGTTGCAATGGTACCCTCAAGGAATGCCGGTAAGTAAGGAAGTGTTTAGCATTAGGAAATTGTTGAGCTAGAAGTATTTTGTTGTTATCTCTGTTGACTCCACGAATTTGGATATCCTGTCATTGCAGTAATACATGCATTTTTAAGTGTCAAAAGCCATATTGACCAGATAGCATACTCATATGATTATATAACTACGTACAAAGGGACAAAGAAAAGGCAGTCAGTATGCCTGTAGAAAGCATAAAAGAACACATTTACTTACATGTATATCTTCATCAAAATCGAGTTCCAAGTGTCCCTCCTCATCCTCCCAAAGGTTGTATATGATTATACGTGTACCTTGCTTATCAAGTGATTGGAACTAACATACAGAATATAATAAATATATGGATGAGTGTATATGATGAGGGTTACCTAAATGAGATTAAGTGGGTACTGAAGCTAGCGAGCTAACCTGTAAAAGAAGCTCTTCCTCACTTGAATACGGTGACCACTTAGTTATTGTCTCTAAATTCCTATGCCAATCATCACCAGAAGTTCGTATAATCTTCTTCCACTCTTGCTCTCTTTTCTCAAAGTCGATCTTGTGTTTCAGATGATATATAAAAAGTCAATATGTAGAGAAAACTAAACCAACTAAGACTGTTGATAATCATCTTACCATGGGAACTACAATATCTTCCATTCCCGTGCTTCTCAAAAAGGTGTAAGACAACAATCCAATACTCTTCGTGGGACTTGATTAAGGTGAAAAAGAGAGCATGATTCAGTCAGTTGATATTGAATGGTAGCATTTCGACACCAAAGAAAGATGAATTGGAATTTGGGTAAGAGAGCAAACCATGATCCATCCTTTCCTTGACAACATGAGAACACTATCACATCCGCCCCAAGTCTCATGGTGCTGGTCTTAAATCCATTACCATCTGTACATAGAAATTAATACAGATCAAACCTATAGTTAGTCATCAGACCTTAAACCAGCAAATTATGGGTAGCTAGGGGCTCACATTGGCCAATGGTATCTGCAAGTTTACTCT
The DNA here is from genome assembly GCA_033239125.1 of Fagopyrum homotropicum. Classification (NCBI taxonomy): domain Eukaryota; kingdom Viridiplantae; phylum Streptophyta; class Magnoliopsida; order Caryophyllales; family Polygonaceae; genus Fagopyrum; species Fagopyrum homotropicum. The sequence goes on along the minus strand of BSWB01000007.1, from coordinate 133,989,583 downwards.
TAGCCGAATATCCAAGGGACATGCATTGCCTCATCTTATCAGGATTCATACCACCACCATTGTCTGCAACAAGGCATACCCAAATCAAATCAGAAGTTCCACCATTTAATTTCATTTTCAGCATATGCAGATACAAACCTTGAACCAGCAACATTTTAGAATCATCCTTCTCGTTTAGCAGCATATCAACAATAACATATGAAGCTCCAGTGCGGACCTGTTCATTGTGCACAAAATTCAAACACAAAATGTCGTATAAATCACTGAGGACATTAGCTTATAATCAACAGTCTTTTTCAGGTACCTCGTCCAAAGAATTATCCAAGAGCTCAGCAAAAGCTGCACACCACATTTCAATTCAAACATATAATAATCTGCATATCTAGCTAAACAGAGTAAAAGGGTTGACTTATATACCTCCCAACGCCCATTTATGGCTGGTTGCGTTAGAATGCAAGAACCTGGGGTGGACTCTAACATGATCCATGCCACCTGTATGCGTATCACCAAATATATATACACACAAAAGGCACGGATTAAAGACCTACAACACACTTCTTTTTTTTACAGGAATTTAAACACACGTATTACAATTTGATCATTAAGTAATATTCACTGACGGTCTGATTTGCCCAATTATTATTGTAAAAGGAAGAGAAGATTAATTGCCTAAAATTTGGTGTGACTGAAACATTAAAAATAGAAAATTCCTATATATACATAGATTTCCCTTTATCGTGTTCAATTATTTATATATGGATGCAATTAACATTTTTCAAAGCATTTAATCCTCTGCATTTATAAAGAAAACATGTTGATCATCACTGCAAAAAGTGTCAACCATGTATATAGAATATCATTGAGTATTATACCTCGCAAAACAAATCCAGCCGTTATAAGACAACCATTACCCAGGGCGTAAATTTTAAACAAACAAATATTAATGGGATAAAACCAATTACATACCAAATTTACAAGAGTATAAGACGAATGAATTTTATTATGATTTTATTAAAAAAGAAAATCAAAACACAAGCAAAAACCCTAAAGGACATACTTACCATTAGAGGTAGGTTGAGACTGGGGGGCAAGACCGCCGTCATAATCCCCTGCTTTCCAAAAATGTTTACAACGCTTTAATCGCGTATCGTCGTTATCATGAAAAGTTGCAATCCCACCGCCATTAGCCGGTGCTGACAATTGTAATTGGTTATACCCCGAAGATGGATCAACGGACCGAATCGGCATTACAATTACCGGACTGTCGGCGATCTCGACCTTAGGCTTTTTGGGGGGACCCGCGGAATTTTCAAATGACGTCGTCGAGTGCCTCTTGTCGGAGGATTTGGCATCGTCGTCCTCGTCGGAAAACACGTCGCTGGATCCAGAGATCTCGGTAGAACTAATCGAAATCACCGATGAAGTTGGGTTGGTGTTACGGGGAGAGAAGGATGGAGGAAATTCGTTCTTAACCACTGCGCCAGCCATGAAGGGAGGGAGGATCGGAGTATGTGGAACAAGAGAATCGAAATTAGCGAGGGTTTTGTGCGCTCATGAAACAATCGATCTCTTGGGAAGTCTTGAACTCGGTTCGGATCGGAGTATGTCGAACCGCGATGCGCTTACTTAACGATTATATGTTATATATGCGAGAATTGGCGGGGGCATTGGCTCAGAACCAAGAATTCATCGTCAAGGCCTCGTGTACAGGTTCATGTAGAATTGCTGTTGGACCAGAAAGGAGTAAAGGAAAAGATAGACAACATGTTGTGTGGGCCTGGCCCATGCATACAGGTGGGCCCCACATTAATCCTAATGTCAACTGATATAAGTGAAAATAAATGGCCCAACTTAATTACACCCAAAAATAATTTATTCTAAATTTTTTATTTAACTTACTGATTTATTTACCTTCTAAACGTCCACTCTCTGCCTCAATACCTCTTGATGTTTTGGATTTGTATTTTCATTTTTAATGTTGCCCACTCAGTTTATTTCAGCATCAAGTTCAATCTTTTTTTTTTTTTTTCCTCTTTCTTTTCATTCTTGATATTACTGCACTGTTAAAAAGTACATATTTAATATATATATATATATATATATATATATATATATATATATATATATAATAATATAAAATATGACCATCTTAATATATATAAAAAAGACTTATTTAAATTAAAGATTGTATTTTATATAATATATAAATAATGATAATATGAAACATGAATATATATATATATATATATATATATATATATATATATATATATATATATATATATATATATATATAACTTAAACATATAATACAATCCGTTTAGGAGTTATGGTTCTCCAAAGTTAGGTCCTCGTGCAATTTTTATGATGTGCTAAAATATTCTATGAGTTTTTGATATGTTGTTTAGGGATATGCATAGTAGCATGTGTTAAGTTTTGACAACGATCCATTGGTTAGATCATGTGTTCCGATGTTCCGAAATTGGGAATAAATATAGTTTGGTTATAGAAGAGTTGTGATGAATTTAAGAGTGTGTTCTTGGAGATGGTTTGGGACTGTGTATCTTTATGGATTTATATCATAGATATTCATGGTTTGGCGTATGAGTAGGTGTTCTTGGAATATTTGGGATTTAGTGATAGCATGGTAGTTGAACCTTAGTTAATCGAGATAGGGAGTTTGTCAGTTGGTCATCTATCAAACTCTGTAGATCCTTCCTCTGGAGAGTTAAATATCTTGGTTGAGTTTCTAGTTGAAGTTCTTGAGATTCCAAGGAACCTTTAGAGTTTTTGGACACTAGGGGTAAAACCGTCTTTTATTAGAAAAGAGTTGGTGTAGTACTTTTCTCGGATTTTCGTTGTTGACCTAAAAGTTGGAACTTCTAGAGGTTGGATAATATATTGATATAAGTTCTATGTTATGATTAGACAATTGAGATTATACGTTTCTGCCTTGTTGTAAGATCCTAGTAAAGTTGTTGTCAAACTAAAGTCAGGACCCATTGTGAGGTCCTAACCAGTAGTTCCCCGAGTTCTGAGAATTTGGGATGTTATAGAGGTAGATAAGACGTTGCCGATTTTAGAAGACCGCTTGCATCGTTATAAAGCACAAATTGAGGGTTTCGATGTGAATGAGGCCGTATGGTTCCCCTACGACCTAATTGCATTGAAACTCATATCTATGTATAATGGTACAATCCATTAGGTCCGTTCATCAAATCAAATCATCAGGGTCACTCGTCAATTCGACTGAGTACAATAGATTCCCGTGGGCCATATGCTAATTTAATTTGGATAGATGTTGAAACGCCCAACGTTATAACTTGAATTGTTAGCTTGTTCGTGTTATTTTGAATTTTCTACTAACTTTAAAATTTTAATTTTATCTTAGAAGATCCAACTTAATTAAACGTTATAGTTAATTTATTATTCATTTTCAAAAAATGAAGTTGATATTCAAGCATAAATCGAGTTATTGCACAGAGTAACTTACTATAAAATAAAATAAAATAAACGATAACAATGGATGATGCTTGCCAATGAGTAGAATATTTTTTTATCTTTGTATACACATTAAACATGCATACTAAGTAAAAATAAATATCATTAATCCCCTAACCAAATACTAATTATGACAAAGGATTGATTTAATGTTTGATTTGACCAATTGGGGTGTAAATATTAAGGCTCAAATAAATCGGTTGACCAGCGGGTGGACTGCATCTAATCTTTTGTCGTTACACACTTACACTAAAACGTAAAACGTTTAGGCCCGTTCATTTCTCATATCTTGATATATCTATTGGTATAGATATCACGTATTCAACATTAATGTTTGATGATTGTTCGCTCCCGAACGTGCGTGCAAATAAGCTCTAATTATAAAACTAGAAATCAAGCAAGCGAACCCGCAGTGTACGGATCGATATAGTTGAGCAAGAATTCCAAAGTATCGAACACATGGATTTGGGGGGAACAAATTCAATTATAGGTTATCAAGCAAGTAAATGTAAGAAGCTTTTCAAATATTGGGAAAACAACAATCCTAAAGATCCAGATATCCAGCTGTGACTATTGATTCAAGATATACTAATGATATAAGGACAAAGTTGAGATATGCAAAGGTATGCTAATGTAAGGTAATCGTATGGTGAAGTTCCGAAAACCTTATATGACTCACCTACAAGGCACTCTCTATAAAGGTTGTTGAGGCTTCAATATAGAAAGGTTCTAAAGGCAAGAATTAACGTCAAATACCCAAACTTATAATCCAAGGATCAAGACTAACTAAACCGATTAAGGTTGTGACACTCACAATTGAGGTAGAGGTTGTTGAGGCTTCACTACCACCTAGAAAAGGCAAGCCAAGACTAAGTTAAAGCAAATCTTTAACTTTGAATTAAAGTAAAAGCAGGTTCGTAAACTAACACAAAATTACGGGTAGTTCTTGAGTTTCACAGCCGTGGAAGCTCAAGAACAGACCGTGGATTAGGGTTCGTCGGCGATTCTCTCTAACTCTCAGGGTCCAATTTGTTTACGATCGATCTATCATCATCTAAACCACAACTATCAACCCTTCACCTTAGAATTGTTAAGGGGTTTTAGCCAATAACAATCATTATGATATCAAATTCAAGATTAAGAATAATGAAAGATGAAAACTTCCGAAAACCTTCAATAACTTTCAACTCAATCTCAAAGTCACAATCAAGAACAATAATCGTCACTAGATTCGGAATAACACAAACAAACACAAATCTTAGATAAGAAGGAAGAACGGGATGTCAATCCGTCTTCTTAATCAAACCTAAGTAAGAAGCGAAATCTTCTTACGAACAATCTTCCGAATCTTCGATCCTCCGTCAATCCGGAAATCACAATAGCAACGCGCAAATCTCTCCAACACAATCTTCACCAAATGCGAAATTAGGGCAATTCCAAGCGCAAGCGTAAGATGCGTCTATGCGTAAGCGAAGGTGACGGAATCTCTCTTCGTCCGTCCTTTTATAGTGTAAGATAAAATATCGGCCCGGCCCAATTGCGTAGGAGATCGTGGCTTAAAGTGTGGCGAAAAAGATCGCCAAGATCACGGTCGTGGAAGGGTTCCACGGCCGTAATTTAGAGCGTGGAAATCAACACGGTTTGACACAACTCCTCCACGGCCGTAGTAGTTGCTGGAATGAACCACGCTTCCCTTGCCATGGTTCCACGGCCGTGGACTTGAACGTGGAAAGTAGTATGGCCGTATTTTAGAGCGTGGTTTAGGGCTAGAACGTGATTCTTCCTTAGCCTCTGCATCCTTCAAGTTGGCACTCCCTTAGCTCCTAGGAATGTCCTCAATCCATGGACATATTCCATCAAACTCCATCCTTGCTCCATTCCGTTCGGAAATAGCTCTTAATTACCTATAATCAACATAAAGCTTGTGTAGATCTCTATATCGACATTATAGACAAACTAGCTCACAAAAGTATCAATGCTTAATCAATGACTATCATAATGGATGAAATACACTTAGAAAACGTGCCTAAAATATCACAATATTTCATGCTAACAAATAACCCCATACTTGCCACTTGCTTGTCCCTAAGCAAGGTCTTTCAAAAGCTTTAAAACACATGTTAGGATGAAATATGTGTACCTTCTCAAAGCAAAACTTCTTTTTGATGAATATGCCTTCTAATCATTAGATCATCCTCAAATCTTGCTTCAATCGTTTATAAGACTTTCATACGCTTAATCAAAGAGTAAAGAGTAAAGAAAGCTCATGAATCAATCAAACTTCCATACAAACATCATAACCTTCAAACATTATCAAAATCAATCATAAGAAACTTCAATTTAGATCACCAAGTCATATAACATTCTTTTGATCTTAAGGACTTTCAAAGAAAAAGGTCTAGAATGTGGAAAGGGAAGGAAACTTTAAAGAATATGGTGCATGATTCCGGGAAAGTGGATAACTACTCTTTCTTCTTCTCTTGCGGTTTCCGCATCACCTTCAACTTAGAGCTTCGCTCTCATCTTTTCATTTTTCGACTTTACTTTTGGAGTTATGGATAGAGGTGCACAAAAACCGAAGCCTAGGAGATTGGCGTTTCTCAATTTTTATGAGATGCCTCAAACCCTTAGCGCACATACCATAATCCGCTAGGAATATCGCTCAATCCGACTTTGGCAAGACACAAACACCCGGCTATGTGAATGGTGCCGAGTTACTCATCGTCATGATTGACTTCCCCAAACCTATAATTTCTTTCTATTCCTTTGAATGCAAAGTATTGCTTTCATGGCCCTCCCACATCATACATGCCTTTTTCATTCAACTCCTCCAAATTCCCGGATAGGTAAAGGAGGTCAATATTTCAATGAGGGGCTAAATGATCAAAGAAAGAAGAAAGAAAAATCGAATTGCCTTAATCATCTCAACAAGAAGTATAAGAACTTATAGTGTGATTTCAACTTCAATTCCTCAACATGATTTAAGTAACATTCATCACATTATGAAACTTGTAAAAGAGGTATAATCAACTCATTCAATTTCTTTTTAATTCATTATTCGTTTAAGCATGCAATTGTCATTAAACTCAATTCACAAGTAGCGATTATCATGGAAATCATCTCTATCCTTAGAAGCACAAAATTTTCAAAATTTTTCAATTTTTATGGGTTTTTCAAACTCTTTTTCATGCAATGCAATAATGAAACGTGTAACAATATAATGAACATGCAAGATAGTCTCAAATAGAAGCAATCAAAGTGAGTAAGAGTTATTACAAACTTTTAGTCACACCCCACCCCATACTTGGAACAAACATTGTCCCTAATGTTCAAATAGAAGAAAGAAAAGAAGAAAAGAAAGAAAGAAAAAGAAAAAGAAACTCACAAAATGGCGGTGGAGCGGCTAAAACTGTCGGTCATGCAAATCATCACTACGGTGGAGGCGGAGGCGGGAATGGAGAGAAGCTAGGATCGTAGTGTCGCCCGAACTGCTGGCGGTAGACGTCTCTCATCATATGGTCGAGGTCGTCCATGCGTCCATCTCTAGCATCGGCTCGAATCTCCAATGCTCCCACTATATCAGAAAGGCTAGTAGCCCACTCCGGCATCTGCTCATACCATCCCGGAGCCTGATTGTACCACCCTGGTGCATCTGACGGTGCTGGTGGCTGCTGTGCGGACCATGGAGGTGGAGCTCCGTACCATGCAGGAGGTGTCTCCATCCAAGTGGGTCTCTCACTCACGCTGGCGCGGCGAGAAGATGAACCTGAAGCTCTGGCTGGACGTGGAGAACGTCTGGGCATGTCAGGGGCCGCATCCGGCTGATCCGGAAACGTGCCAAACTCCTGCTCTGCTCCTCCTCCTCCTTCATACTGATCTCTCATCTCCTCCTCCTCAACTACGGGCGGTGGTGGGACATATGGAGGAGCTGCAATCCTGTTCGCATGCATAGCTGCGAACGTAGCCTTCCAATTATGGCGTCCAGCCATAATGGAGTACTCCGGGAGCCACTCAATGCCCCTCCCCGTCCTGCTCTCCCAAGGCATAGCTGCATAAGGTGGACCACTATGTGTAGGGAAGATAAGACCTCTAGTCATGAAGGCCTGGAGTCCTAAGGGTATGGCGGGAATGCGTGTACATGCAGAAAAATCCACCCCTAATATCCTAGCAAGGTGGGTGACTATCCCACCATATCCAATGTTGCCCGCCCTCTTGTTCTTTAGCTTGCTCATGGTAGCAGCTAAGAGGGTGGCGCAGTCAGCAGGGCGCCCATAGAGCATAGAATACAGAAGAAAGAGCTCATCCGTCTTGATCTTTTGAGGTGTCTCCGTCCTAGGGAAGAGTCACTCAGAAAGAACACGGTGAGCAATCTTCAAGGCTAAGTGATACATCAACTTAGCCTTGGTATCAGCTGGTTGCCAGCGGTCCTCGCTGGCGTAAATCATAGCAACCTCCTCCCAAAAATCTTTGGCGTAAACGCCGCTAGGAAAACGACCATTGAAGGTCTCTTGGAACCCGAAAAAGGTCCCGAACTGCCGGATGGAGAAATCATATTTCCTTTCCATAAGACGGAAAGAAACTGTCCTGTCCACATGGCTGTGCTCAAAAGACGTCACAACCTCTCTCGTGATCTCCTCATAAGCGTCCTCTCGGATAGCCGAGAAGACGATAAGACCGGCTCTATCCAAGAGCCAAGTAAGGTCATCTACTATGTGAAGAGGAGCTAAATCCTCCAACAATAGGTACCTAGGTCCTATAACAGCTCTCTTGTGGATCTTCTCTAATGCATCGAGATGATCCTCGTGAATGGTAGGTACCCTAGGGCTAGGAGGTGCGGGTGATGAAGATGATGATGGAGGTGAAGGGGAGGAAGGTGGTGGTGCTCTAGAGGATGAAGAGGAAGAGGGGTTACCCTTCCTCTTTTTGTTCTTGTCCTTGTCCTTCTCCTTATTCTTATCTTTGTTTCTCCCAGAAACTCTCCTCACAAAATCCATTACTGTTCAAAACCACGGTCTGTTCTTGGTGTTCCACGGCCATGGAATTGACAGAGACCGTGGTTCGTCTCGCTCTTTCTCAAATCTCAGCAAACAACAGCCAAATTCCACAATCAAGCAGTCCTAATCTAATTCCTTCCAATTTCAATCAGTTCTCCTATAATTTCTAGCAAAAACGAACCCGAATTGACAAAGATAGAGAAGAGCGGAAAAAACCTAGGTTTCGGATTTTAAAATCCGAATTCTGCATTCCTTGGTGATTTGCCGCTTGATTTGTTGCTTGGATCTCGTTGGTGATCGAATTTGCTTCAGTTTGGGTCGAAGAATCGTTGAAAACGATTAACAAACGGAGAATCGAGGTGAGAGGTGTGGAATCGGCGAAATAGGGCGTGGAATGGGTTTTGTGTGTTGTGTTTTTGTGAAGAACGTGGTTTATATAGTGACCGGCAAATTTTTTGAAAATCACGGTCTGTCGGGGGTTCCACAGCCGTGGAAATGTACGGAACCGTGGTTTTTTTGATTTTTCAAAGGCTTTTGGAAATTACGGTCACTGTAGCTGTCACGGCCGTGGTTTAGGCCGTGGAACTCTCTGTAATGCTCCAAAGTCCAAGTTTCGTCACTTTTCTTCAAGATTACTCTTCCCCTTTCCTTTTCCACTGTTCCTACATCCAAAAACACGAACATACCGGAAGAAATCGAAGGCAAAACAAAGTAAAAACGTCTATTCTAAGCTAAACTATGAATCGAAAACAAAAACGTAAATGCAATACCTTGGGTTGCCTCCCAAGAAGCGCTTTGTTTAAGGTCCGTAGCTAGACCAAACTCGCACTTATTCGAGTGCGGTGGGCGCGAACTCTTCAGCTTGGAGTTCCGGCGTATACTTCTTGAGTCGTTGACCGTTCACCTTAAAGCTTCTGCCCGCTTCACCCCATACTTCAACTGCACCATGGGGGAAAATGCGTTTGATTAGAAAAGGTCCGGTCCAACGAGATTTCAGCTTACCTGGAAAGAGACGAAGCCTTGAATTGAAGAGGAGAACTTGATCTCCTTCTTTGAATTCCTTTGGAATGATATGCTTATCATGCCAACGCTTTGCTCTCTCCTTATAAATCTTGGCGTTCTCATAGGCGTTCAAGCGGAGTTCTTCAAGCTCATTAAGGTCCAAGAGACGCTTCTCTCCCGCTTCCTTCATGCTGAAATTTAACCATTTGATAGCCCAAAACGCCTTGTGCTCCAACTCCACCGGTAAGTGGTAAGACTTCCCATGCACAAGGTTGTATGGTGTGGTTCCTATGGGAGTCTTGTACGCTGTCCGGTACGCCCACAATGCATCATCAAGTTTCAAGGACCAATCCTTCCTAGTCCTTGAAACCGTCTTCTCTAGGATTCCTTTGATCTCCCGGTTTGAGATCTCAACTTGTCCACTAGTTTATGGATGATAAGGGGTGGCGATCTTGTGAGTAACCCCATACTTAGCTAGAAGAGCTTCAAAGCGCCGGGCAATGAAGTGAGAACCTCCATCACTAATGATAGTCCTTGGTGTCCCAAATCGTGGGAAGATGGTCTTGTTAAAGAACTTAACCACCACCATGGCATCATTGGTGGGAGAGGCAATTGCTTCCACCCATCTAGAAACGTAATCTACCGCCAAGAGTATGTATTGGTTTCCACAAGATGATGGGAACGGTCCCATGAAGTCAACTCCCCAAACATCGAAAATCTCCACCTCTTGGATGTTATTGAGAGGCATCTCATTCCTCCTAGAGATATTTCCTGTTCTTTGACAAGCATCGCAGCAGGAAACAAAGGTTTGCACATCTCGAAATAAAGTAGGCCAAAAGAATCCAGATTGCAATACCTTAGCGCTAGTCTTGTTCGAACTAGCGTGTCCTCCACATGGTAGTGAATGACAATGGTGGATGACACTTTGCATCTCATCTTCCGGCACACATCGCCGAATGATGCCATCCGGACCTCTCTTGAAGAGGAGAGGTTCATTCCAAAAGTACTCCCGGACATCCTTAAAGAACTTCTTTCTTTGTGCGTAGGATAGTCCGGGCGGTATCTCCTGACAAACCAAATAGTTAACAAAATCAGCAAACCATGGTTCGTTACCTTTGGAGATCACGTCGATGCACTCCTCAATGATATGTAGGTGTTCGTCCGGGAAGGAGTCATCTATAGGTAACTGGTCGTCCTCTAGATGTGTTAGGCGACTCAAATGATCCGCAACATAATTTTCTGAACCTTTCTTGTCGCGGATCTCTAGATCGAATTCTTGTAGGAGAAGAATCCATCTAATTAGCCTTGGCTTCGCATCCTTCTTTGCAAGGAGGTACCGGATCGCAGCATGATCCGTGTAGACAATCACCTTTGCACCTACAAGATAAGAGCGAAATTTGTCAATAGCATAAACAATGGCTAAAAATTCCTTTTCCGTAGTGGCGTAGTTGAGCTGCGCTTTATCTAGCGTCTTGCTAGCATAGTATGTGGCATGGGTTCGCCCTTCCTTTCGTTGTCCAAGAACAGCTCCTATAGCTACGTCACTAGCATCGCACATAACCTCAAAGGGAAGGTTCCAATCCGGAGGTTGGATAATAGGTGCTGAAATTAGAGCTTCCCGGATCATGTTAAACGCATCCAAGCATTCTTGCGAAAACTCAAAAAGTGCATTCTTCATCAATAGATTAGTTAACGGTTTTGATATCTTAGAGAAGTCTTTTATGAAGCGTCTATAAAATCCGGCATGTCCTAGGAAACTTCTTATCCCCTTCACCGAAGTTGGGGGAGGAAGCTTCTCTATAGTCTCTATTTTCGCCTTATCCACCTCTATCCCTCTACTAGAGATTAGGTGTCCTAATACAATTCCTTCCTTTACCATAAATTGACACTTCTCCCAATTAAGAACTAGGTTAGTGTCTTCACACCTTTGTATTACAAGAGCAAGGTTAGAAAGGCAATTGTCAAAAGAGGAACCGTATACGGAGAAGTCATCCATGAAGACGTCCATGATTTCCTCAATGTATTCGGAGAAGATGGCCATCATGCACCTTTGAAAGGTGGCTGGGGCGTTGCAAAGCCCGAACGGCATCCTCCTATAAGCAAACGTACCCCATGGGCACGTAAATGTGGTCTTCTCTTGATCATCCGGGTGTATTGGAATATGAAAGAACCCACTATAACCGTCAAGATAGCAAAAGTGCGAATGTTGCGCTAACCTTTCAAGCATTTGATCGATGAAGGGTAGTGGGAAGTGATCCTTCCTCGTCGGGTTATTAAGCTTGCGGTAGTCTATGCACATCCGCCATCCCGTTACGGTTCGGGTAGGAATGAGTTCGTTGTTCTTGTTGGTGATGACCGTCATTCCTCCCTTCTTCGGAACTACTTGAACCGGACTCACCCACTTGCTATCGGAGATAGGGTAGATGATACCTGCATCAAGAAGTTTAAGAATTTCCTTCTTGACAACCTCCTTCATGGTCGGATTCAACCGCCTTTGAGGTTGTCTTGAAGTCCTAAAGTCCTCTTCCATTAATATTTTATGCATGCATAGGGAAGGTTTGATTCCTACTAAGTCTTCTATAGTATAGCCTAAAGCTTTCCTATGTTTCCTAAGGACAACCATAAGCTTACTATGTTCATCTATGGTTAGTTCGGAACTAACAATAACCGGATAAGTAGAGTTAGGTCCTAGAAAAGCGTACCTTAGATGAGTAGGAAGTGGCTTTAGTTCCATTGCTTTCGGAGCTTCCAATGATTCTTGAGGAGCATCCGATGTCTCCTTAGAAGTGTCTAAGGAAGTAGAAGGTGTGGGAGAAGAATCAAAAGAAGTTGAAGAAGTGGCACGATCACCCTCTTCCACGGCCTAAATCACGGTTTCCATGCATCCTCCACGGCCGTGGTTTAGGGCGTGGAAAGGAAATACGGTTGCTCTGTTTCCTCCACGACCGTGTAACCCTCTAGAGTGAGCCACACTTTGGTTGGTGAAATCCACGGCCGTGGAATATAGTGTATGGCCGTGGATTCTCACGTTTTCTGCCTCGTCGTGGAGCTTCTCAAATTCCTCTTCATCTACCTCTTCTTGTGCTTCTAAGGCTTCAATTGCCTCATCGTACTCCTCTTCTTCCCCTACATTCGTTAGACTCATAGTAATAACCTTCTGCAAAGGATCTTTGAAGAGAATAGCACTTACCTCCTCTCTAGACAACCCTTCTTCATCTTGGATATTGAATATATCCTCATCAAAGATTGGTTCCTTCACTAGAGTGGAAAGAACGAACTCTACCTTCTCCTCTCCTATGTCAAAAGCGAGTCTAGCATTCTTGCAATCGACTATGCAGCCGGAAGTTGCAAGAAACGGTCTTCCGAGTATGATCGGGACCGGACTATCTGCAGGAATGTCAAGCACAACAAAATCAATGGGAACAAAGAATTTACCTAGCTTGACCGGAACGTCTTCTACAATACCGACGGGGCGAGTGATGGATCGATCCGCCATGTACAACGTCATCTTCACCGGTTTAGGGTCGCCTAAACCGATCTTCCTACATAATGCAAGTGGTATGATACTCACACTTGCTCCCAATTCACACAATGCATCGTATGTGACATCTCCCACTCCTATGGGAATGCAAAATGACCCCGGATCCTTTAGCTTGGGGGGCATTTTCTCCTTCATGGTCTTGATGAGATCCGAAGAATCCAAACTCATCTTAACCTCTCCAAAATCCTCTAGCTTCCTCTTGTTGGAGAGGAGCTCCTTTAAGAACTTGCCATAAGCCGGCATACCTACAATAGTATCAATGAAAGGTATATTAATATGCAACTTGCTCATGAGTTCTATAAACTTACCAAATTGTTTATCTAGGCGCGCTCTCACTCTAGATTGAGGGAATGGTAGGGGAGGTTTGTAAGCCGGAGGAGGAACGTAGACATCTTCCTTCTCCTTCCCCTTCTCTTGGTCTTTCTCAACGGAGAATTCAACAAACTTAGGTTGCGGATCGGTGGTAGTCACTCCGCTCCTAGTTGTGATTGCCATCACCCTTCCCTTTGGGTTGTCCTCCGTTTTTTCTGGAAGTTTCCCTTGATTCCTAGGAACTTCCTCCGCTTGGCTGAACATTTGGTTTTCTAAAACCTTTTGGGCTTTATCAACCTTAGAAATTTGATCATCAACCTTAATGATGCGGTTCTCCAAACCTTGAAGCTTTCCCAAAATCGTTTCCAACATGGGATCGGGCTTCTCCTTCCCCGAAGTGTTCCCTCTATTAGACGTTTGCCCCTGGCTTTTCAAAGGAGTAGAGGAAGAGGAAGGTGTAGTTAGTGAATTCGAATTGGAAGGATAAGAGTTACCGGAATTTTGTTGATTGGAGCGCCAATTGTTGTTGTTTGCACCCCTATTGTTGTTCCAATTATTGTTCCGGTTGTTGTTGTTGCCATTCCAATTATTCCGGTTGTTGTTCCAGTTATTGTTGTTGTTGCGATTGGTATTCTCACCACCGTTGTTGTTGTTGCCCAAGTAGCCAACATCCTTCCCTTGTTGCTTTGGGAAGTTGGTCTTGATAGCCTCCTTCAACTCTTTAATCTCATTATTGAGGGAGAAAATTTAATTTTGAGCTTCATGTGTGAGCTTTGCTTCTTGCTCCACACGGTTTCCCTCTACTTTCCGGTGGGAATACTTCTCTATGACTCTTGCTTGCTTCTCAATAAAGTCCCAAACGTCATCTTCCCTCATGTCCATGAATGTACCACATGAAAGGGATTGGAGCTTGAATTGTGTCTCCACATCCAGCCCCTTATAGTATATCTCCAACAATGCAAGTTTGGATATGCCATGATGAGGGCAATCCAAGAGCAAATCCTGAAATCTTTCCCAAGATTGAAACAAACTTTCGTTAGATCTCATGGAAAATGCATTAATCTTACCTCTAAGTTCCGCCGTTTTGGATGGCGGAAAGAACTTAGTGAGGAACTCCGTGGAAAGGTCTTCCTATGTGTCTAGTTTCCCACTAGGAAGAGCTTGATACCAAGACAATGCTTTCCCCTTCAAGGAGAAGAAGAAAGGCTTGAGCTTATAGTTGTTGGTAGTCGCGTTCTTCGGCCTCATTGTCTCCATCATACACTCAAAGTTTTGCAAGTGTTGGTGTGGAGATTCAGCGCTTGTTCCGCCAAATTGGTTTTGGCGAACAAGAGTAATAACTTGAGGGTTGAAAATAAACCCTTGTACATCATCAGCATCAAAGTTCACACCTAGACGGCGTGGTTGCTGCGTTGGATCCATCCTTTGGCCAAGAGTCCTTGGCTTCTCATCCACACGTTCGATCCTAGCATTCCTAGGTGGAACACGGCGATTTGCAGCTCCCCGTGGATGGAATGGATTCACATTGATCGTGGGATCAATTTTCTCTAGTGGTGGCATGGAGGAGTCTCTATCCTCATTAGATGAGTTGGCTCTAACCGATCTTCCCGGTCTCCTCCTTTTCTTTTTCTCCTTAAGGTTGTTTATCTCCAACCTCATTTGGAACATCATGTCCTTTAGATCGTCTACCTGCATTTGGTGATGATCCGTCTCTTCTCTACGTGTCTTTTCACTCCATAGGAGTTGAGCTTCCTTTTCCGCAAGCTCCGATTGGAGATCACGTTCGTGTTCTTCAGCCATTTTCTTTTCCTTACGCTTTTGCCTTAAAGTCCTCTCAAGCTCTTGATCAAGAGGTAAGAGATCCTCGGTGTTCCTAGATCTGCGCATGCACTCAAAGAGATATCAAATAACAAGGGAGAAGCTCCCAAGCTTGACAACCGAAAACCGAATTCGGCCTAGACCAAATCCCCGGCAACGGCGCCAAAAACTTGTTCGCTCCCGAACGTGCGTGCAAATAAGCTTTAATTATAAAACTAGAAATCAAGCAAGCGAACCCGCAGTGTACGGATCGATATAGTTGAGCAAGAATTCCAGAGTATCGAACACAGGGATTTGGGGGGAACAAATTCAATTATAGGTTATCAAGCAAGTAAATGTAAGAAGCTTTTCAAATATTGGGAAAATAACAATCCTAAAGATCCAGATATCCAGCTGTGGCTATTGATTTAAGATATACTAATGATATAAGGACATAGTTGAGATATGCAAAGGTATGCTAATGTAAGGTAATCGTACGGTGAAGTTCCGAAAACCTTATATGACTCACCTACAAGGCACTCTCTATAAAGGTTGTTGAGGCTTCAATATCGAAAGGTTCTAAAGGCAAGAATTAACGTCAAATACCCAAACTTATAATTCAAGGATCAAGACTAACTAAACCGATTAAGGTTGTGACACTCACAATCGAGGTAGAGGTTGTTGAGGCTTCACTACCACCTAGAAAAGGCAAGCCAAGACTAAGTTAAAGCAAATCTTTAACTTTGGATTAAAGTAAAAGCAGGTTCGTAAACTAACACAAAATTACGGGTAGTTTTTGAGTTCCACGGCCGTGGAAGCTCAAGAACAGACCGTGGATTAGGGTTCGTCGGCGATTCTCTCTAACTCTCAGGGTCCAATCTGTTTACGATCGATCTATCATCATCTAAGCCACAACTATCAACCCTTCACCTTAGAATTGTTAAGGGGTTTTAGCCAATAACAATCATTATGATATAAAATTCAAGATTAAGAATAATGAAAGATGAAAACTTCCGAAAACCTTCAATAACTTTCAACTCAATCTCAAAGTCACAATCAAGAACAATAATCGTCACTAGATTCGGAATAACACAAACAAACACAAATCTTAGATAAGAAGGAAGAACGGGATGTCAATCCGTCTTCTAAATCAAACCTAAGTAAGAAGCGAAATCTTCTTACGAACAATCTTCCGAATCTTCGATCCTCCGTCAATCAGGAAATCACAATAGCAACGCGCAAATCTCTCCAACACAATCTTCACCAAATGCGAAATTAGGGCAATTCCAAGCACAAGCGTAAGATGCGTCTATGCGTAAGCGAAGGTGACGGAATCTCTCTTCGTCCGTCCTTTTATAGTGTAAGATAAAATATCGGCCCGGCCCAATTGCGTAGGAGATCGTGGCTTAAAGTGTGGCGAAAAAGATCGCCAAGATCACGGTCGTGGAAGGGTTCCACGGCCGTAATTTAGAGCGTGGAAATCAACACGGTTTGACACAACTCCTCCACGGCCGTAGAAGTTGCTGGAATGAACCACGCTTCCCTTTCCATGGTTCCACGGCCGTAGACTTGAACGTGGAAAGTAGTACGGCTGTATTTTAGAGCGTGGTTTAGGGCTAGAACGTGATTCTTCCTTAGCCTCGTGCATCCTTCAAGTTGGCACTCCCTTAGCTCCTAGGAATGTCCTCAATCCATGGACATATTCCATCAAACTCCATCCTTGCTCCATTCCGTTCGGAAATAGCTCTTAATTACCTATAATCAACATAAAGCTTGTGTAGATCTCTATATCGACATTATAGACAAACTAGCTCACAAAAGTATCAATGCTTAATCAATGACTATCATAATGGATGAAATACACTTAGAAAACGTGCCTAAAATATCACAATATTTCATGCTAACAATGATTGAAACTCCATTTGTACTCGTCTTACGTACCACTTCTCTCTCACTCACCACCAACTATCCATAATCCTTTCAATTTTTACCTATGAATTTAGGTTGGGTAATTTGTTGAGTCATGTGATCACATGTTGATTTCAATCCGTGTATTGACCGGTTGAAACTTTTTTGTATTGTAGTTCTAGAAAAACATATATAAAATTGAAACACTAATATTTTAAAAAAATCAAACTAGACTTTATATATTTCACATCTTTTTCCATTAATAGTTTTTTTGACACGAAGCATATTCTGCCTCTTACAAACAAGATTAAGAGACATATGTGTGCATGGAACAAAAGACATCTTTTATTTACAAGGAAACTTGAATTGATGCTACAAGGTACAAAGAGCTTTTGGTTGTTGATTATGTTTGTTCATGCTTTAGTGTTGGACAAATTGATTAGGATGTGCCGACAATTTCTATAGAGTTGGTCTCGGGTCTCTTGGTACAAAGTCTGTATGCCCAAGACAATGGTGGATTAGGGCTCCTGGATATCAGATCGTGGAATGATGAGGTTGAAGTGGTAACCTCATGTACCGGAAATACTTAAAAGACTCGGTGTAGTACAAAGGGTAAAAATCAAACATAGGGAAGACGATGCTCGTTTTGACGAATTATTTAAGGAACCAAAACAAAGAAATAAAGTAAACATAATATGTACAAATAGATAGGATCACATAAGGAAACCGAAAAAAAGAGCCTTGGTCAACCAGGAGAAAATGCAGTTTGAAACCAAAAAACGATGCACAAGCAACCAGAGATGAAAATAGAGCAAAATCTTGTAACTTGTTAAGGACGGTGGTCCGACCTCCTTCAAGAACTTTCCTCAGCTGCCTCGTAAAACAGTTTAGGAAATAAAGGACAAACAAAAGAGAGAGTTTGGATCTTTAAATAGTTAAAAAATTAGTTTTGGAAGAGATGATAGTAAAGCAACAAGTAGCAATTGGATAAAGCATTCCAAAACTCACATTACCACAACATGCATATAATAGATCTCAATTGACAATTCCACAATATTGGAGTAAGCTAAATTTCTGTAAAGACAACTTCGTTGATTGTCACATGTGGCAAGGATCTATTGCTTTTTGTACCTCAATGTTATCACCATCAATTGTCACATAAATAATACGTATCCGAATCATAACATCAACGAATCATGGAGGTGTGAGGGCTATACTGTCACCTAAAGTCAAGTCATCCTTTGCAGAACATATAGTATATATATTATTACCATAACTCATAGACATACAATCAATATATAGAATTCGTACAATATCATTGATCAATGCAAGCTGGGTTCACGAGACCCTAGAATAGAGAAGGATTACTCACACATACCTCAAAAAAATACATATTTTTATTAATGATTGAAGAGACTGCTCGTCTCCGACCTAGGGGGTTGCCATCCGACCTATACAACAAATAAGACAAAGAAACTATCGAAAAGCATGGAAATGAGATATTTAACCTAATGACTGAAGATTCTTATTTATAGGGTCCAAAGCAACAAAAAAAACCCAAATATCCCTCGATCTTATATTCTATTAAGATAAGATCGAATCTGCCTAATCTATCTTCTAATAAGATAAGATTGAACTAAAGGGTAAGGCTGGAACAAGGGAAACAAAATAAAATGTTGAAGTAAGCATGTCGAGTAGGCATGTCGTATGATCTTTTGGGCTAGAGTTGTGGGCTTGGTCTAGAATTGCTCCAATATCTTCCTTGTAACAACGGGTGGCCATTCCAAGGATAGACGTAGAAGTGAGAGGGGGTTGTCATCCGACCTAGGGACCCAATCGATCACTCCATCACTTCTCCCGATGTTCTTCACTTCTCTCGGTGTTATTCACTTCATTCTTACACTTCAATCATTTCTGTCATTTGTGCTCCACAAATGCCTAGAATGCATGCAATTATATAAGTCAACCGATAGAACACCAAAACACAAATATAAATGAAATAGACCGATTGGATATGTTATTTAGCTCAAAGATATAGAGAATGGAGCATAATGATGATAGGAAAAGACGCTGAAAGTGTTATCATGGAAGTTGGCATCTTATGCAAGTACTAGTAGCATATTCACCCTAAAAAGGATATATTGTGGGTAAGATGAATTCACCACTACAGATGGTGGAATTGGATGAATGAGTGGTACATCGACGGGATTCGCATCTAGTTAAGGCAATCTTGGGTACTAGAGATGAGCTTGCTACCTAGTTGATCAAACGATGACCTTGACAAAAGTATTAGAGTTGTGATGTCATGGGGAGAGATTCCATGCGGTTGGGGCTGATGGGGTGTTTAGGGGATTGTGGAAAAGAAGTTGAATAGCATGGGGTGGTGTGACGTTCGGGAAACACGCCCAAGCAATTCTTCATACTATGGATGGCGATCATTGACCATACTACACTTTTTGGACATCAACCTGACTTATGACTAGTGTTAAAGGAAGAGTGAGTTACACGATCACTTGATCTTTGGGTACAGGTACACTCGAGAGGTATAAAGAAAATTTTTTGAGGATTTTGGGATGCCGGGTGATCTAACCACTAGAATGGTTGTACTAGATTGATTACGACACATGACATCGTACATGAGTTGGACGAGCAAGTCACAAATCTACGCTTTCTCAGCCACGATTTATTACCTTTTAATGTCAAGAATGTCTTGGTATCTGACCGCAACAAAATCCCCAATGATATTCTTGTCAAATCGATCAAGTTTCATGTCTACAACTCATTACATGAGACCATTCGATCCAAAGTTGATGAGAGGATCTCAACTTAGTTTCTCATGCGGTTATTTAGTTGTATCTTGCTTGGTTATTGATGTTTGCATCGGGCTTGACTCTTGTTTGTTGGTAGTTTTGCCAAAGGTGGACGGGCCTCGTTTTAAAGTTTGCCACTTTTTGGCTTGTAATGTTTTAGTATGCTAATGGCATAGCCGAAGGTGGATGAACTATATGGGCATGGACAGTTATTGTATGTATTTGGTATGCGCAGGAGGATTGTATGCCCTTGTAGAGTATGATGTGGAGATATAATTTAGTGTTTATTATATGGTGTGGCTTTGTACTTAAAATTTGTTCTTGTTTGCATAAACAATTTCCAAATGGATACAATTATGCTTATTTTTACGTCTATGAATTTACCTTTACCTAAAAAAAATTGAGAAAAATTAGAAACATAACTAAAGTCAAATATGATATTGATGGTAGAGAATACTTTGTAATCTAGGTTTTTATAATGGTATACTTGTACAAAATCGGGCTCCGTTCAAGTAGTGGCTGAAATTTTTGTTTAGAACTTCGGGTCGCGCTAGTCCGCCTTAAACAAACCTTGATCATTGTTTATGCTTGTTAGTAACTAAATGCGGGCATGTAGTTAGGTCTGACGCGTGTAATTGATTTGTTAAATTACGCCTATTTTATTAATTATTTGTTCATAAAAAAAGGACAACAATATTCACTAGTTCAAAATATTCAATGCAAAAATCACAATTCAATTATCTGAGTTGCGTTACAAATGAGTCCAACACGTAAAACGAAAAACAATAGGGCCTTAGTGGTACTTTTTCTCAGTCTGGCTCCCGTGGAGTTGGTTTATAACTTGATGGTGAAGTTCAAGTAATCTCCACCATTAATTACAATGAAGGGTAGATGTTAATTTATTAAAAACAAAAGGATAAGTACATCTCTCCAAATCATAAAATAATATATTTTTTATTTTGATAATAGAATATTAATCTCATAGACTATCGTTTACTTTTTACAGTCGTCGGAAAGCCGTATTCGATGATAGTCAGATGTACGTCTACAATTTTCTTTGCTCATATCAATGGTCATCTCGTTCTATCTTTGAATTTGTTATATCCTATTTTGTTTCATGATCGGGTGTTTCCTCTTATTCTTTCAATTCATAATACATTAAATTGGCTTGTGGACTATAGTAGATTGGTCTTTATGGATGTACTTGTCAATTATAAAGTTTAGTTCGAAAGATAAGATCTGGAGGTTTTGGCTAGAATATGGAGGAATAATGGGTTTTAATGTTCGTAAACAATATGCAAACAATAACATAAGGGAGAGGTTACTTCAAGGATATTTCATGTGCAAAGGAGGGATACCGTGAACTTGGTAATGAAGTCACTTTATATAAGCGTTTTATGGGTTGAAACTAGAACATGTTACAAATCTCGCATCAGGTTTATGTTAAACAAGGAAACTGCAAAATATGAAATTTATGATGTATGAACATAATCATCCCCTCCATTTAGCCACTTATTGGCACCACAAAGAAAAATATCATAAGCTCAGGCAATGGAAATTGAGCTAGCTGATAACTCGGGAATCAAGCCTAAACCGACACATAAGTTTATAGGATCATATGTGAGTAGATTTGCTAATCTTGGTTACATACCAGGATCACAAAAATTATCTACAAAGAAGACGATAATGAAACTTGATGTACGGGGGAAGTTGAAAGTCTATTGAAGTATTCCCGTATACAAACATTTGAGAATCCTTCATTTCAATACTCAATTCAGTTGGATAGTTAAAAACAAATAACGAACATATTTTGGGTTGATACATTAATGTTCATAGCTTATGTGTTATTTGGTGAAGTTGTTGTTTAATATATTACATTTGGTACAAATAAGAAACATATACCACTTGATGTAATTGTTGCTTTAACTATTTTAGAGAAGTTGTTATATTTGGTGTCGCACTTCTATATGATGAAACTATGAAATCCTGTAGGTGGGTTGTTTGAAATATTTCTACCAACTAAAGACTATTTTTACTGGTCAAGATATCGTCATGGGAAGTGCCATAAATGAGATTATGCTAGGGATATCACATGGATTGTGTACATGACACATAACGATAATACTTTGGATTGATAAAAAAAATACTCATAGATTATGTGTTATTTGGTGAAGTGGTTGTTTTTTATACTACATTTGGTACAAATAAGGAACATAGACTAGTTGGTGTATTTGTTGGCTTTAACCATTTAAGAGAACTTTTTATATTTGGTGTCGTACTTTTTTATGGTGAAACTACGAAATCCTTTAGATGGTTGTTTGAAATATTTCTAGCAACTCATGATAAAAAGCAACCAAAGACGATCTTTACTGATCAAGATATCGTCATGGAAAATGTCATAAATGAGATTATGCTAGGGATATCGCATGGAATGTGTACATGGCACATGATTTAAAATGCCACCAAACATTTACCACATGATGGGTCTCATGTTCTTCAATATTTTAAGGCTCGTGTGTATGATTATGTTAAAGAAGTTAAGTTTGAAGAAGCTTTCTAAAAATTACGTGAGAAAGTAACAAAAGGCTTTTGACTAAATAGTATATGTGTTTTGGAAAAGAAGTGGGAACAATGTTGCATGATCCATATTTTTCTTTAGGGGTGTGGAGTACACAATTGTGTGAGAGTTTAAATCGAGATTTGAAAGATTATTTGCATAACAACATGGACAAACTATAGTCTTTTAGTCACTTTGAGCGAGTTGTTAAGCAAAAACGTCAAAATGAGATTAAATCTGAATTTGATTCTCAGAAAAACTACCTACGATGAAGATTAAAAGGACACCCTTACTCAAACAAGTTGACCAATTGTATACTCCTAAGGTTTTAACTTTTCAAGATGAATATGATTGGTCTACAACTACTTATATCAAAACACCGGATGAAGGTCAAACGAGTAATGAATATATAGTTGTCATTTCCAATTTGAATAATAACAAAGATGATGATTTAGTCTAGAAAGTTTTTTTGGTGATCCTTTCACTCAAACAATTTCATGTAGTTGCAATATATTTTATAGAGTGGGATGAATATTATTATGTGCTCATGCTTTGAAGGTTCTTGATGCGATGAATATTAAATTGGTCTCAAAAAGAATATTTTAAAACAATAGACAAAGGAAGCATGAAGTGGAACTTTAAGAGATATTAGTGTTAAAATTATTATTGAGGACCCTCATTGGTTACTACTCAAAGATATAGAGATATTTGTCGCTAATTTGTAAACATAACTTCAAGGTTGCTAACTTGAAAGATCATCCTCATTTTTTGATAAGTTGAAGTTGGTTATTTATGAACTACAAGAGATGTTGTCGAGCATCCGAATTGAAGAAGAAAAAGTTACTTCTTTAATTATTGATCTCAATGTAAGTGTTGGCCAAGAGAGTGTAAGCATTCCTCAATATGCTGTCTTGAAAAAACGATTGAAGGAAAAGAGGAAAACTATAAAGTTTTATAAAAAAAATCCATAAAAAGGAGAATAATAAGTTTGTAACTCATGTTTCAAAAGCTTAATCAAAGGATAGAGAATCAGACTCATCATCATCATCAAGAACAATGATAGCATGTATTATAGTCTATATTCTGGGATTGGTTTAGACATTTTATCTTCATAAATCTGCATGTATGGATGTATATTCTTTGATTATATTGTTGTTTTGTCTACCTTTGCGGGAATCGAGGTCTACACCTAGTTTTGTTGTAATTGTAGGTAAAATGGCACGTTTTGGATCGAAATGGAGCTAAGGAAGCTAAGGAGTCATTGGAGCTACATTCTGGAGCATTGAGGAGTTATAAGAAGATCTCAGGAAGCATGGAAATGATTTAGAAGATTGATATTGGACCAGATTAGAGAGTTACACTCTCAGGTGAGACTCACCTCGGTCAGCTACAATACCACCTTGATCGAGGTGATCTTCAGTAGCGACTCGACTGAGATGAATATCGTAACGGCCATAAGATCTTTATTTTCTGCTAAGATCTTCTATTTTTGGAAAGAAAATTTCACATATTTTTGGCTGGATTTCTAGAAGGAAGATAATATTATTGGCTGAGATATTTTGGAAGATATGGATATATTTTCAAGGAAATTATCTTTTTAAGATATTATTATCTTTGGAAGATAATTCTCCTATATAAAGGGTTGGATTTTCTGCAATCCAACCATCCTTGGATAATTCCGGATCAACCATTCTCTGAAGGAAGTTTGAAGGTTGAAGTTCAAGGAAGGAAGGAATCAAGTTGAAGTTGGCTTTGAAGGAAGTTTGTAAGACTTTCTTAGTTGGTTTGTTTGTTGTCTTTTCTGATTGTGATTGAGGAACGCTGATTGTTTGCTTGTTTGATTTATTGAGTTATTGAGACCTTTGTCTTAAGGTGTTCTTGTTTGGAAATTGATTCCTTTCTTATAAATTTGATTATTGTTATCATGATGATTGTTGGCTAAGTTCTTTATGCGATTCTAGGGTGATTGACTGAAAGTTGTGGGAAAGACGATGATAGAATGATCTTAACCCCAGCAGGACCCTGAAAGCTCGAGTTTTTACCTTAACAGTAGAACACCTCGGTCAATCATTGACCATCTCGGCCGGGATGGAATATAACTGAACGAGGTGAACCTTTTCTGAACCTTATCTGAGTTAAGATTACAGTTTGCCAAATCCTATTCTTATTACACCTTTCCTGGTTCAACGAAAGCCTAGGATGAGACTTACCCGGTGATTCCTTTGTTTGTTTACCCAAGATCATAAGTATAGGTAATAAAGGTTTATCCTTTATTAGGGTTTGAGTGTGCCTTTATCCCATCTTTGAGAGTTAGCTTGAGACTTACCCGGTAAATGTTGATTCAATTCCCTTGGGTAGTGTGTTGGTTTGAGATTATATTTCTTTCCTTAGTACCTTAAGACTTACCCGGTGATAGGATCTTTGGTTTGGGATAGTGAGTAGTGAGACTTCCCATCTTAGAAACACCTTCCCTTTGCAAACCTCAGCTTTGTTCACGTTATCTTTTGAGATCTTGAGTCGAAACCACAATTGGATGCTTTAATCCCTAGAACCCGCATTCCCTTTTACTTGACTTTTACATCATCTTTGATTTGTTGCGTGTTTTGTTATTTGACAAACTGATTGACCGAACTTCGTTTCACCATAGTCCTTGTGTTCGACCCCTGAAATTCTTTCTTTTATTACAATTGATCCGTACACTGTGGGTTCGCATATTGTTCAAGCATACTTCTTGGGTTATAAATATTAAAGCTTGCACACACCTTTTGGAGCGAACAAGTTTTTGGCGCCGTTGCCGGGGACTTGGTCTAGACCAAGTTCGGTTTCGGTTGTCTTCGGGGCTATTGCCCTTGTTGCTATTGACTACTTTACTTGAGTGTTTTCGCATGATCTTTCCTTAGGTTTATGCGAAGAACTCGTGCTGGAAAGGAAATCGTTCCTTACGATCCCGAACCAGAAAAGACTTACAAGAGAAGATTGAAAGAAGCTAAGATGGCCGGTCAAGATAATCGCGATCTTGAGGCCAAATTGAAGGAGACATTGGAACAACTACGCCTCAATAAAGAAGAACTACAACGAGAAAGGGAAGAAACTCGCGCAAGAACTGAAGTAATTGAAGCAGATATGGCCGCTCTAAGGGCCCAGTTTCTGCCTCGACCGATCCCAGATCCTCGACCGAGGTAAGACCCAGTTCAAGTTGCCCCGGTCGAGATACACCTACCACCTCGGATGCCAGTCCGAGATGTTCTTTTTGCTGGAGTTCCACAGACCCTAGGATAGCGGATGGATCCTAATCAGCAAGTCAGACGTCCAGGAGTCAAACTAGGTGATCCAGCTCAGAATGA
Organism: Fagopyrum homotropicum; assembly: GCA_033239125.1. Classification (NCBI taxonomy): domain Eukaryota; kingdom Viridiplantae; phylum Streptophyta; class Magnoliopsida; order Caryophyllales; family Polygonaceae; genus Fagopyrum; species Fagopyrum homotropicum. Next base: position 133,963,817 of record BSWB01000007.1, on the reverse strand, counting down.
TTATGAACTTCGACCGCAAGTTCTAACTATGATCCGACAATGTCAATTTGGAGGTTTGGAGAGAGAATCTCTGCACCAACATTTGCAAAACTATGAGATTCTGATGGAGACCTTGAGATCTTCAAGGTTGGAGAATAACAAATACAAATTAAGGCCTTTTTATTTCTCTTTGAATGACAAGGCGCTTGCTTGGTATCAAGCTCTTCCGGATGGAAAAATCAACACATGGGAAGAGATGACTACGGAGTTTCTCACTAAGTTATTTCCCCTTCTAAGACCGCTGAATTGAGGGGAAAGATCAATGTTTTTATTATGAAGGACAAAGAGAGTTTGTCCAAGTCATGGGTGAGATTCAAAGATCTTTTGTTGGATTGCCCACATCATGGGATTCCAAAGATTGAGTTGCTGGAAATATACTTCAAGGGTTTGGATGGAGATACTCAATTCAAGCTCCAATTACTTTCCGTCGGCACATTCATGGACATGCCAATAGATGAAGCTTGAGATTTCATTGAAAAGCATGATTTACACATGGATAAGTACTCCCATCAAGGAACTGAAAATGGAGAAAGGAGAGTTAGCTTTCAAGACACTTCATCAAATGGAGCCCAACTCACCTCGCTTAGCAATGACGTAAAGCAATTGAAGGAGCTTTTAGTAGCTCAAACAAAGAAGGAACAAGATGGTGGATACCAAGGAAGAAGCAACTATCAAGGGCCGCGGAACAACTACAACAACAGAAACTCCAACAACAACAATTGGAGATCTAATCAACAAAATTCCGGTAACCCTTTTTCTCATGCTGAAAATACTTCTAATCCCCCCTCTTCTTCTTCTACTTCATTGAGAAGCCAGAAGCCTACATCAAGCTCGTCCCAACCACCAAAGAAAGATGTTGTGCTGGAGGCAATTTTGATCAAGCTCAACGCTATGGAGACATCAATGAATTCATTTTCAAAGGCACAAAAAGCCTTACAGCAACAATTCTGCAAAAAGGGTAATGAAGCGCCAAGAGATCCAAGGAAGCTCCCAGCAAGGAGAGAGATCAACCCTAAAGGACAGATCATGGAAATTACAACACGCAATGGATTGAAGACTGTAGATCCAGTACCTCGGTCAAAACCTGACCAGATGAGGAACACCTCGGACCAAGATCAGACGAGGAACACCTCGGTCGAGGTGCCAACCGAAGCGGAGCCCTAGAAAGCGAAAGATAAATCTAAAGTTTATGTTCCACCTCCTTCTTATAAACCACCACTTCCATTCCCTTAGTCAAGGGCGAGGGCACATCTAGACAAGCACTTTGATAAGTTTTTAGACCTTATGAATAAGCTACATATTAACATCCCTTTGATTGATGCCATTCTAAGGATGCCCGCCTATGGGAAGTTTCTAAAAGAGATCCTATCAAGGAAGAGGAAGTTGGAAGATTTTGGTGAAGTAAGGATGATATCTAGGTCTTCGGAGCTCATTCAAATCATGAAGGATAAGATGCCACCTAAATTGAGAGATCCCGGTTCATTTTGCATTCCCATTCAAGTTGGGATGTAACTTATGATGCATTATGTGATCTAGGAGCCAGCGTGAGTATCATCCCGCTGGAGCTATGTGAGAAAGTCGGACTTGGAGATCCCAAGCCGGTGAAGATGACATTATACATGGCGGATCGCTCCATTACCCGTCCCGTGGGTATTTTGGAGGAAGTTCCCATCAAGTTAGGTAATTTCTACATACCTATAGACTTTGTTGTACTTGACATTCCTGTAGATTATCTCATTTCTATCATTCTCAGGAGACCATTTCTAGCAACTTCGGGTTGCAATTGGATTGTAAGAACGCCAAGTTGAAATTCAATATTGGTGGCGATCATGTGGAGTTTGCATTGCTTGCTGCAATGAAGGGAGAGCTGCTGGAGGATGATATCTTCAACATCTATGATGAAGAAGATTCGCGAGAATTGATGAGCTCTATCCTTATTAACGAACCTCTTGAAAGATTTCTTAGTTTTAGTTTAATGGAGGAAGGTATAGATGTCTCTTGTGATGTAGATATACGGATTTTAAAGGCATTGGAAGCAGATCCAGGAGCTAAAATTGAGAAACTGATTCAGGAGAAGAAAATCACTTTAGGTTTCGGTCTCAGTTCCAGTACCTCGACCGAGGCACTTCTTGGACCAAGCGAGGTGCTCTTATCTGAAGAACATTTCGGTCACTCACCTCGGACATCGACCGAAGTCGCAAGCAAGATGATGTCAACTGAGACTTTTGAAAGTCCAGTTCATCGATCTAAGTCCACTTTACTGGAAGGAGGAAGCACATACCCACCTCAGAAAGCACCCCCAATCGTGGATCTTAAACCGCTTCCGAGTCACTTGAGGTATCTTTCCTTGGTCCGGATTCTACTTATACCGTTATCATTAGTTCTTCCCTTTCTGAAACTGAATTGTCTAAACTGATGCATGTTCTGAGGAAACATCGAAAGGCTTTAGGTTATACTATTGATGATCTTGTTGGTAGTAAGCCTTCTTTTTGCATGCATAAGATACTAATGGAGGACGATCATAAGACTTCACGGGAACCTCAAAGACGGATAAATCCGATCATGAAAGAGGTTGTGAAGAAGAAAATTCTTAAGTTGTTGGATGCAGGTATCATATTTCCCATATCGGATAGCAATTGGATGAGCCCGGTGCATGTAGTTCCCAAGAAAGGAGGGATGACCGTTGTGACGAATAAGAACAACAAATTGATTCAAACTAGGACCGTTACGGGCTGGAGGATGTGTATTGATTACAGAAAGCTAAACATGGCCACTCGGAAGGACCATTTCCCGCTTCCCTTCATCGATCAAATGCTCGAACGGTTAGCTCAACACTCCTATTTTTGCTATCTAGATGGTTATAGTGGCTTCGTTCATATTCCTATCCACCCGGATGATCAAGAGAAGACTACTTTCACTTGTCCATGGGGGACGTTCGCTTATCGAAGGATGCCATTCGGATTGTGTAACGCGCCTACTACCTTTCAGCGTTGTATGATGACCATCTTTTCTGAGTACATTGAGGAGATCATGGAGGTATTCATGGATGAGTTTTCGGTATATGGTTCCTCTTTTGATAATTGCTTAGCTAACCTTTCTCTAGTACTACAACGTTGCGAAGACACTAATCTAGTTTTGAATTGGGGGAAGTGTCACTTTATGGTTAGTGAAGGAATTCTTTTAGGACACCTCGTTTCCAACCGAGGTATTAAGGTCGATCGAGCTAAGATCGAAACTATAGAGAAACTTCCTCCCCCTTGTTCTGTTAAGGGTGTGCGGAGTTTTCTCGGGCATGCGGGTTTCTACAAGAAGCTCATCAAGGATTTCTCTAAAATCTCTAAACCACTCACTAATCTCTTGAATAAGGATGTTGTTTTTGAGTTTTTGCAGGAATGCCTTGATACTTTTTATAGGATAAAGGAAGTGTTGATTACCGCTCCCATCATTCAACCTCCCGATTGGACCTTGCCCTTTGAGATCATGTGTGACGCTAGTGATGTGGCCGTAGGAGCGGTACTTGGACAAAAGAAGGATGGCCGGACCAACGCCATTTAGTATGCTAGCAAGACGCTAGACAAAGCTCAACTGAACTACGCCACCACTGAAAAGGAGCTTTTGGCCGTTTTTAATGCTTTTGAGAAATTTCGCTCTTACTTAGTGGGAGCGAAAGTTATTGTTTACACTGACCATGCAGTTATTCGTTACTTGCTTGCTAAGAAGGATGCAAAGCCGCGCCTCATTCGTTGGATTATCTTGCTTCAAGAGTTTGACCTGGAGATTCGCGATAAGAAGGGATCCGATAATTCTGTTGCGAATCACCTCAGCCGGCTACCTCCTTTCTCGCTCAAAAAGGATGACCTACCCATATATGATTCGTTTCCCGATGAGCACTTGCAATAGTTAGAACGTTGGATAGATTCATTTGTCTCACCTCATGATGAAGATGAAGTATGGGGTGAGGACACCTTCTGTCTTGATTGAGGATGACATACGGTCCAGCTAGCGACCTTAAATCAAGCGCTTCTTAGGAGGCAATCCAAGGTGTTGCTTTCTTTTCCCTTTTCTAGCTTAGTTTTTAGATAGTTTGCTTCACTTTGTTTTTGCGTCCTCTGGACAGGAACCAGGTACTTTCTAAGGAAGGATTACAGCTCAAGAGCTACACTGGAAGGACAGAAGTTCGAGAAATTGAGAAGACGGAGCTTCATTGAGACACATCTCGGTTGCAGTCACAGTGCTTTGACCGAGATGTTCTTGGTCAACCGAGGCGACTAGGTCTGACATCCTGTCAGACACCTCGGTCCAGTCGGGACCACCTCGTCCAAGGTGGAATCAAAATCAGCGAGGGGTAAAAAAAGCGAGACGGTTTCTCTCTCCTCACGTTTTTCCCTCCCAACCGAAGCCTCGACCACGGCGACTCTCAAACCTCAAATCCTCAGTTTTCACTCGTTTGTTACAAATTTTAGCTCGATTTTGCCAGAGGAAGCAAGATGATCAGTTTCCAAGCATCAAACAACAAGGAAAATGCTCCAAATACGCAGAATCTGGGTACTTCGTTCCAAAATCCTAAATCATTCTTCTTTTGCTGATTACGAGCAGATTGGCTTTGGCTTCCATTATTTGTTTCTGAAAAGAATATAAGTACCCCTTAGGAATCTTTTGGTAGTGGTTTGGGGGAAAAGAACTTATAGATTTGAGATTTGCGATCGAACAACAGTTCGCCTCGGTCCAGTCGGAAATGTCTCGGCCGAGGTGTTCTTGGGGCAACCTAGGTGACCTTGCCAGAAAAAGATGAGTAACAGATCTAATCGATAGTTGGTCTTGAGAGACAGACCTAGCAGTTCCCACTAGTCTTCCCCTTCATCTGCTTCTCAGTTTGCTTTTCCGGTGATCCACAAGCGTCACCAACGGGACTATGATCGTATTTTCGGGCGCCCGATCGTTGCTTGTTAGCATGAAATATTGTGATATTTTAGGCACGTTTTCTAGATGTATTTCATCCATATTAGTGTTCATTGATAAAGCATTGAAGCAATTGTGAGCTAGTTTATCTATATTGTCGATATAGAGGTCTACATAAGCTTTGTGTTGATTGTAGGCGAATAAGAGCTAAAACCGAACGAATTATGAGAGGATGGAGATGGATTGAGCACATCTAAGGATTGAGGACACCACAAAGAAGCTAAGGAAGATGCTAGGATAAAGAATGGCACAAAACAAAGGGAATTACGAGCAACCTATGTTTCCACGCTCTAAAATACGGCCGTAATGGAGTCCACACTCTAAACCACGGCCGTGGAACTTGGCAACATGAGCGTGGAGCATTCTAGAGAGTTACACGGTATAAAGTACGGTCGTGGAAGTTTTGAAGAACCGTAATCCAATTCCACGCTCTAAACCACGGGCGTGGAATTCCATATAACCGTGATTTAGGCAATCCTTCGACGAATAAAATATAGACACATTGTGTACATACATGGGCCGGACACTTATTCTATCTTCCCCTATAAAAGGACTGAAGGAGGGAGATTTCGGGACCTTCGCTTACGCCTGCTAGCACGTGCCTAGGGTTTCAGTTGGACGTGCGGAGATTGCCATTTTGCAACGGAGATTTGCAAAGGCTTGAAGAATTGGAAGTTGCGCTTTGTCCTTAGGTTTGATTAGAAGACGGATTGACATCCCGTTCTTCGTTCTCATCAAGGATTGTGATTTGTTTGTATTATTCCAAATCTAATATACATCATTACCTTTGTTTGTGGATTTGAGATTGATTTGAAGTTTATTGAAGGTTTTCGAAGGTTTTCATCTTTCATTCTTCTAAATCTTGAATCTGATATCATAATGACTATTGTTGGCTAAAACCCTTTGGCAATTCTAAGGTGAAGGGTTGATAGTTGTGGCTTATATGATGATAGATCGATCGTAAACAGATTGAACCCTGAGAGTTAGAGAGAATTCGCCGACGACCAGAATCACGGCCTGTTCTTGAGATTCCACGGCCGTGGAACTCAAGATCCACCCGTAATTTGTGTTGATTTACGAACCTTGCTTTTACTTTAATCCAAAGTTAAAGATTTGCTGTAACTTAGTCTTGACTAGCCTTTTCTAGGTAGTTGTGAAGCCTCAACAACCTCTACTTCGATTTCGAGTGTCACAACCTTAATCGGTTTAGTTAGTCTTGATCCTTGGGTTACAAGTTTGGGTATTTGAGATTAATTCTTGTTTTTAGATCCTTTCTATACTGAAGCCTCAACAACCTTTATAGAGAGTATTTCTAGATAAGTCATATAAAGCCTTGGAACTTCACCGTACATTGATTTGCATTAGCATACCTTTGCAACTCTTAACTCTGTCCTTAGTTCTTTAGTATATCTTGAATCGATTGCCACAATTAGATACCTGGATCTTTAGGGTTGCTGTTTCCCAATATTTGCAAAGCTTCATACATTTACTTGCTTGACGATTTATAACTGGATTTAACCCCCCAAATCCCTGTGTTCGATACTCTGGAATTCTTGCTTAACTACGTCGATCCGTATAATGCGGGTTCGCTTGCTTGACTTCTGGTTTTATAAATTTAAGACTTATTTGCACGCACGCTAAGTGGCGAACATTGCCCCACGGTTTCTAGATGTTTCTGCCTTCGAGTACCTCCATGTGGCAGAGGACTTGAGGAAGATGATCTCCATGGTAGGGTTGGAGGAGTTCATGGATGTTAGAGCGCCGGCTTATTTGGAGCCAACGGTGGAGTTTGTGAGCTCAGTGACATACGTGCCGGAGCATCAGGGAATCAAGTACCGGCTGCTAGATAGGAACTATGTAGTTTCTATGGATAAGTTCAGGGAGATTTTCGGTTTCCCTACTCCTACAGTTTTTTATTTTCCTTCCCAAGCTGTGACTCGAGATTTCTGGGGCGAGATAGCCCATGTGACTGACCATAGTGACAGGTGAAGGCCTTGAGATTCCCGGGAGCGTATTATATTTCATCTTGCTTTCCGCCTTGCTCATAGGATCTTTAGTGAGACTCTTCTGGCACGTAATGAGACGCCCTAGAAGGTCCGACAGGGGGAGTTGCTGAGTCTATTCTACATGATTACTAGAGGAGTACCGGACTTCACTGCTATGCTGGCAGATGACCTGCATAGGATCAAGGGCAAGTCGAAGGGCGATATCTGCTGTGGTGGGTTGGTGACCCACATCGCCACTGCTATGGGTTTGGATCTTTCTAGCTGTACACTGGTCGCAGCTGCGAAGCTGCTGGGATTGCAGAAGATGATCACGAGACGTATTCTTGTCCCTCGTGGACTTGACACACCCTACGTTGCCATGCCGTGGGAGAAGACGGCTCCACAGAGGATTATGTGGTCATCCCAGTTCTCTATCTTTGACCGTCAGTTCTGGTCTGCTGCTTGGTTTCCATATATGCAGGATGTTGGAGATGCAGATGTCGTTGATGATGATGAGGAGGAGTATGATGGAGGAGCTGTTATGGAGACCGGTACTGATACCAGCGGCCCTTAGTGTTCCCGTTGTCGATCTTGATGATGAGGCAACAGTGGAGGAGAGAGCAACAATACCACCACCATCTCTGCACAGATCCCGCAGACGTAGAGATCCCGAGGCCCACCAGAGGATTGATGACCTCACTGACCAGATGATCGATGCTTACGCAGCCTTGACAGTCGACATGACCGAGCGCTTTGCTGACCAGCGCCGAGACATTGAGGATTGGACACATCAGATGTTGGAGAGCCAACACTACACTAGACGCATGATGGAGATCCAACATCAGTAATTGATGGGCTATCCTTTTGATCCGACCCAATACCCTTACATTCCACATCCACCACCGCCAGCTGACGAGGACTAGAGCGTCATGGATTTCTTTTATTTATTATGCAGTTGAGCTAGGTTCGGTGAGTTTTCTGATTCCTTAGACTTATATTTGACCCATTGGGACAATGTGTCTCAAGTATGGGGTATTTGGATGTATTTTATATGACTTATGTGTGTATGACTTGTATGACTCCCGGATATTATGATCTTATTTTGCTTTACTTGGCTCTATGTGATTATTTGTCATTACATGCATACATGCAGGTTTCTGTTTGAGAAAAACGTCGAAAACTGGTTTGAAAAAAAAACTTTTATGACCTCGACCGGAACGTTCATTGCCGATCGAGGATGAACACCTCAGATGATGCCAGAACACCTCGAGCGAGATGGCTTAACTAAAAGATTTTCGAAGCAGTTTTGTGCTTCTTCTCTGGATATGACCTCAATGAAGATATTTTGTCTGCAGATTGGCTTTGAAATCTTTATATGATTGAAAGGTTTTATGAAATATTTAAGTTGCAAAATGCTTTGTTTGAAGTTTTAGCATGTTTAATGTTTTGTTTTTATCAAAATTATGTTGAATTTGAAGGTTGACACGACATGATGAGTTCTATCACATTCTTCCTGGAATGATTAAGGCATTTCATTCTCTTCTTCTTCTTCTTCTTCTTCTTCTTGATCATGCTTAGCCCCTCATATACATATTTGACTCCCTTTACTTATCCGGAAATTTGGAAGCAAGTGATAAAAAGCAAATGAAGTGAAGTTGAGATGTTAGCTGAAAGTGTTAGAAAGAAACATTAGGTTTGGGGAAGTCAATCATGATGATGAGTAACTCGGAACCATTCACATAGCCGGGTGTTTGTGTCTTGCCAAAGTCGGATTGAGCAATATTCCTAACGGGTCATGGTATGTGCATCAAGGGTTTGAGGCATCTCGAGAAATTGATGATTGCTGATTGTCTAGGCTTCGGTTATTGTGCACCTCTGTCCATGCATCCCAAAAAGTAAAGTAAAAAAGCAAAAATAAGCAAAGCTTATTGGTGGATGATGTTGTGATTCAAAGAAAGTGAAGTAAGATCCTTTTCCCGGATTCTAGCACCACATTACCCTATATACATCCCACCCTGACACGTTTCTTGACCTCCTTTTGGAAAGCCTTTGAGACCTCGAGCTTGTTGAGTGACTTGGTGGTTTAAACTGGATTATACATGATTAATTTCGATAATTATGATTTATTATGCATTCTATGATTTTATGCAAAGGTGAACAACTTTCTTATATTTATAAAATGTTTTGATCATGTCTTGATTTTATTTACAATGAAGCATTCTCTTAGGGTGATCTATGAGTAGAGCACACACCAAAAGGTTTTGAAATGTTTTTCATTGATCTTTCTAACTTATAATCCATTCTTTCTTGTATCTAAAATTTGGATCTTGCTTGGGGACAAGCAAGGGGCAAGTATGGGGTATTTTGATAGCATGTATTATAGTCTATATTTTGGGATTAGTTTAGACGTTTTATCTTCATAAATCTGCATGTATGGATGTATAATCTTTGATTATATTGTTGTTTTGTCTACCTTTGCGGGAATCGAGGTCTACACTTAGTTTCGTTTTAATTGTAGGTAAAATGGCACGTTTTGGATCGAAATGGAGCTAAAGAAGTTAAGGAGTCATTGGAACTACATTCTCAAGCATTGAGGAGTTATAAGAAGAGCTCATGAAGCATGAAAATGATTTAGAATATTGATTTTGGACCAGATTAGAGAGTTACACTCTCAGCTGAGACTCACCTCGGTCAGCTACAGTACCACCTCGACTGAGGTGATCTTTGGGAGGAAGATAATATTATTGGCTGATATATTTTGGATGATATGGATATATTTTCTAGGAAATTATCTTTTTAAGATATTATTATCTTTGGAAGATAATTCTCCTATATAAAGGGTTGGATTTTCTGCAATCCAGCCATCCTTGGATAATTCCGGATCAACCATTCTCTGAAGGAAGTTTGAAGGAAGTTTGAAGGTTGATGTTCAAGGAAGGAAGGAATCAAGTTGAAGTTGGCTTTGAAGGAAGTTTGTAAGATTTTCTTAGTTGGTTTGTTTGTTGTCTTTTCTGATTGTGATTGAGGAACACTGATTGTTAGTTTGTTTGATTTATTGAGTTATTGAGACTGTTACGCTAGAAACGTGTAGCACAAAATTCTTAAATTTGTAACACGATATATTTTTCCTAACTCCTAACGAACCCACAATGTATGGGTCGTTTTGTAGTAAGGATAGTATTCCGAGGTCGAACACAAAGACTAAGGTGAAATCGAATCAAATAAGTGACTAAAGATAGTGTAAATCTAGTCTAAGGAAAGAGAAAGGAATAAAGAAAAGAAAATCACAATGTTTTTGGATTGGTTTTGTGGTGATCAAGCAAGGATCACAAATCATGCAAGATTAACAAATCAAACGAACAACTAAGCTAGCAACACAAACAAGCAAAGCAAACACGATATATGTGATCAAAGAGAGAAAAGCAGATTCTAGGGGTTAGAAATTCCGGTTATGACATTGGACTCAAGCTTCTAATCAATCTTGCAAATGTCTTCAACTAGTTCACTTAAAATCTCTCAAAAACTATGAAAACTCTAAAACTAATGTTCTTCTTCTTCTTTTTCTTCTTCTCCAAATGAGAGTGTTTTTGTTCCCCTCCAAGAGTAGCCTCCAATGGAATGTTATGGAATGAGAGAGTGTGGGAGAGGATGTGTAGGAGAATCAGCCTGCAGGACCACTTATATTCTCCATCAAGGGCAAGAGTCGGTTATGGAGATCGTGGGACAGTTGTCACAACTGTCCAGAGAAAACCACCGCCAAAACCACGGGCGTGCAAAGGGCCTCTGGGCCGTGGTTTTGCTCAGACAGCTCTTTTGATCATTAAGCCATGAGTTAATGCAAGGCATGCACCAACAAGGTCCTATGTGTTCTCCTTAGCTCCTAGCTTGCTTCTTAATGAGTCCGGAAGTGTGTCATCACGAGGAATGATCCTCGAATGTATCGATTAAGCTCCAAAAGCTCCCAAAATACCTACAAAACCGACAATAGTTCGTGTAGACGTCTATCTCGACAATATGCATGAATTAAACATAAACGTCATGAACTAATGCCAAACTATGCATGAATAACGGGAAAAACTATCTAAATGGATGCCTAAACTAACGTCATAAATCGTGTTATCAAAATATCCCATGCTTAAGACTTCCTCGTCCCCGAGCAAGATCCAACTATAAGCTAAGAGATGACATGATTTATGCATGCAGAAAAACGACAAAATCTTTTTGGAATTGTGCTTCATAAGATGGATCACCTTCATAGTCATGTTTCATGGCAATGGACAAGCAATCATGCATCAAATGAATGAAGGCATGGAAAGACAATTATACTTAACTCGAAAGCATGCATGAAAGGTGAAAATGAAGAAGTCAAGATGATCATGAGTATATCCAATCTAGATCACTAAGTCTTACACACATGCAAATAGGTCACAAGGACTTAGGAAAGAAGAGGCCAAGAAATGTTGTGAATAGGTGGGTATTTTTAGGTCATGTGATGCTAATCCGGGAAGGAATTAACTCCACAATTTCATTTTTGATCAACTTCCCCACAAGTGTATATTTTTCTCCATCTTTTCTTTGTTTTCTTTTCTTTTTCACTTTCTTTTTCTTTCACTTATTTTTGAGACAATGACATTGGTGTACAAAAGCCTAAACCATGGTGATTAGCGGACCTCGGGATTTTTCCGAGGTGCCTCACACCGGGCACACATACCAAGGCTCGTTAGGACATTCGGTTTATCCGACTTTGGAAAGGCACAAACACCCGATTATGTGAATGGTGCCGAGTTACTCGTTATCAAAACCAAAGTCCCCAAACCTATATTTTTTTCTACACTTTTCACAACAAATTCAGCACTTCATTCACAACATTCATTCATCAACAACTTCACCCCACACTTGTTTTTCACACACTCAACACACTAGCATACTCCTATTCCCGGATGGGTCAAAAGAGGTCAAATTTTTATATCAATTGAGGTGCTTCAAACAACATGATCAAGATGAGAAGTAGAGAAAGATGAATTGCCTTAATCACTCCTAAATGGTGTGTAAGAACTAGCATGTAATTTCGACTATCAATCCTCAATCCAATCAAGGAAAACATCATGATCACAATCCATACATAGGATTCAAGATAAGTAATTCAAGTCCACATATGCATACATCCATTCAATGCACAAGGCCATCCATAGCCAATTCCCAAAACAATCTCATCATAAGGGTCATACCCAAACTTAGAAGCACTAAAATTTTTAAATATTCTGATTTTTTTGGATTTTTCGAAATATATATGTACAATGCAAAACCTAATGAAACATGTGACAAAAAGAAACTATCCTAGATGCAATCATGCAAATGATCATGAAAACCCCACCCCATACTTAGAAACACATTGTCCCCAATGTGAAAATCAAGTAAAGAAGAGTCAAAGAGAGTCCTCACAATGTAAAAATGGTGTTGCTTTGGTATTTTCGTTCACTCATGTGGAGCGATGGTGGATGATCAACCAAAGGTGGTAGAGAGTTCTTGATGTTCGTTATGGTGTCGGGACCCGCGCTAGGCACCGCTAGCCGTCCAAGTTCCACGTCCGCTCCACCCACATTTGATGCGGGATCATCATCATCACCTTCCTCATGCCTTGCAAGGCTTCCATGCTACCTAGACTCTAGCACACAAACACCAAACACACAAACACACCAAAACATTGACAAAAGCAAAAATGAAAACAAAACAAAAACCGAAAAGGGAAAGATGTCTACCAATGGGTTGCCTCCCATTAAGCGCTTCTTTAAGGTCATTAGCTTGACCAAATTCGGGGGCGTTTCACTCAAGGTGAAGTGGGGCAATCATATCCACCGGGGCTCTCGGGATATACTTCTTCAACTGGTGCCCATTCACCTTAAAATCTCTACAATGCTCCCCACCTATCTCAACCGCTCCATGGGGAAAGATCTTCTTCACCACATAAGGACCCGTCCATCTTGATTTTAGCTTTCCGGGGAAGAGCCGCTGTTCGCTTCTAAGCGTGCATGCAATCAAGCTTTAAATTTATAAAACTAGAATCAAAGAAAGCGAACCCGCAGTGTACGGATCGGCGTAGTAAAGCAAGAATTCCAGAGCATCGAACTCAGGGATTTGGGGGGAACATATTCAGTTCGCAAATCGTCAAGAAAGTAAGTATAATAAGATTTGCAAATATTGGGAAAACAGCAACCCTAAAGATCCAGTTATCAAATTGTGGAAATCGATTCAAGATATACTAAAGAACTAAGGACAGAGTTAAGAGTTGCAAAGGTATGCTAAAGCAAAGCAATGTACGGTGAAGTTCCAAGACTTTATATGACTTATCTAAAGACACTTCTATTAAGGTTGTTGAGGCTTCAGTATAGAAAGGATCTAAAGACTAGAATTGATCTTAAATACCCAAACTTGTAACCCAAGGATCAAAACTAACTAAAACGATTAAAGTTGTGACACTCGAAATCGAAATAGAGGGTGATGAGTCTCACTACTACCTAGAAAAGGGCAAGCCAAGACTAGATTAAAGCTAATCTTTAACCTTGGATCAAAGTAAAAGCAAAGTTTGTAAACTAGGATAAATCACGGGCAGATCTTGAGTTCCACATCCGTGGAAGTCCAAGAACAGACCGTGATCTTGGTTGTCGACGAGATCTCTCTAACTCTCAGGGTCCAATATCTTTATGATCGATCTATCATCATCTAAGCCACAACTATCAACCCTTCCCCTTAGAATTGCTAAAGGATTTTAGCCAATAACCATTGTCATGATATCAAAAATCAATTTAAGAAGAATGAAAGATGAAAACCCTCGAAAACTCGAATATAACTCAAAGTCAATCTCAAATCCAAAACACAAATGGAATACCCAATGGATTCAAAATATAACACAAAACCTCACAATAATCTTAGGCAAACACGAAGAACAGGTTGTCAATCCGTCTTCAATATCAAAGCCTAAGAGAAAGGGCGCAACTTCCGCCACACACAATCTTCGGGAATCCAAATTGCCGGCGCTTCCGCAAAGTTCCTCGTGAAAACCCTAAGGCTAACTCTCCCAAAGAGAGGTTGCTGAAAACTCTCTCCTCCTGCCTTTTTATACGTAGAATAAGAGATATCTCTCAGCTCAAATACGTAGATGATGTGGCAATAAATGATTCGCCAAAGGATTGCCTAAACCACGGTCTCAAGGGATTCCACGACCGTGGTTTAGGGTGTGGAATTGGATTACGGTGTCTCTCATCTTCCACAACTGTACTTTAGGCCGTGTAACTCACTGGAATGCTCCACGCTCATGATGCCAAGATCCACGGCCGTGGTTTAGGGCGTGGACTCTTCTACGGCCGTATTTTAGGGTGTGGAAGTGTAGATTTCTTGTGGTTTCCTTTGTGTCGTGACATTTTCCATCTTAGCTCCTTCTTTAACTTCCTTGATGTGTTCCTAATCCTTGGATATGCTCAAATCCTCTCTTATCTCTCTCAAATGGTCCGATTTCAGCTCTTATTCACCTATAATCAATCACAAACTAATGTAGACCTCCATATCGAAAATATAGATAAACAAGCTAACAAATGCTTCAATACCTTATCTAGGAACACTATAATGAATGAAAAACAACTAGAATGAGTGCCTAGAATATCGCAATATTTCATGCTAACAAAATACCCCATACTTCTCACTTGCTTGTCCCCAAGCAAGGTCTTTGAAAGCTTAGAACACAAGTTAGGATGAAATATGCATGCAAACTCAAAAACAAAACATCTTTTAGGTAAGTGTGCTTCTAGTCAATAGATCATTCTCAAACCTTGCTTCATTCACCCTTGAAACGCTTATATACATAAACCAAAGAATGTAGAGTAAAGAAACATCATGAATTGGTTAAACTTTAAAGTAAACATCATAACCTTCAAGCATTATCAAAATCAAGCATAAGAAACTTCAATTTAGATCACCAAGTCAAATAACATTCTTTTGATCTTAAGGACTTCCAAGTAAGGTCTAGAATGCGGAAGGGAGGGAAAATTATAAGGGATGTGATGCATGAATCCGGGAAAGTGGACAACTAACTCTTTTTCTTTTTATTTTGCTTTGCAACACCATCAACTTTGAGCTTTGCTCTCTTCTTTTTCACATTATTTTTCGACTTTACTTTTGGAGTTATGGATAGCGGTGCACAAAAACCGAACCCTAGGAGATTGGCGTTTCTCAATTTCGAGATGCCTCAAACCCTTGATGCACATACCATAATCCGCTAGGAATATCGCTCAATCCGACTTTGGCAAGACACAAACACCCGGCTATGTGAATGGTGCCGAGTTACTCATCGTCATGATTGACTTCCCCAAACCTATTAATTATATTCTTTGAATGCAAAAATTTGCTTTCATGGCCCTCCCACATCAAACATGCCAAAACGCAACTCCTCCAAATTTCCGGATAGGTAAGGGAGGCAATTATTTCATTGAGGGGCTAAATGAACAAAGAAAGGAGAAAGAAAGATCGAATTGCCTTAATCATTTCATAAAGAAGTATAAGAACTCATCATGTGATTTCAACCTCGATTTCTCAATATGATTTAGATAAAACTCTTCACATTATGAAACTTGCAAGAAAGGATAATCAACACATTCAATTCCTTTTCAATTCATTATTCGTTTAGGCATACAATTGTTATCAAAAGCTCAATCCGCAAGTGGGAATTATCATAGAAATCATCTCAACTCTTAGAAGCACAAAACCTTTATAGAATTTTTCAAAATTTTTCACATTTTTATGGGTTTTTCAAAAACGTTTTCATGCAATGCAATAATGAAACGTGTGACTATGAAATGAAACATGCAAAGTGTTCTCGATCAAGGCAAGCAAAGTGAGTAGAGTTATTACAAACGATAGTCACACCCCACCCCATACTTGAGACAAACATTGTCCCCAATGTTCAAAAAGAAATAAGGAAAAGAAAGAAAAGAAAAATGAACTCACTAGACGGCGGTGGGGCGGCTGAAACTGTCAACTGGCATAGCTCGTCACTACGGTGGAGGCGGTGGTGGAAACGGGTAGAAGTCGGAGCTGAAGTTCCGCCCAAACTGCTGGCGGTAGATGTCCCTCATCATCCGGTCATGCTCATCAGCTCGTACATCTCGAGCATCCTGGCAGATCTCCAAATTACCGACCCTCCTGGAAAGGTCGGTAGCCCACTCCGGTAGCTGCTCATACCATGCCGGTGCCTCGCTGTACCATGTAGGTGCATCTTGTGGGGCCGGTGTTGCTGGTGGCTGTGCATACCATGGTGGTGGAGCTCCCATCCACTCCGGCTGTGCTCCATTCCAAGTGGGAGGAGTCTCCATCCATGTCGGTCTCTCGCTCACACTAGTGCGGCGAGAGGAAGAAGCACCATAAGGTCTAGAAGGGCGGGGAGACTGTCTAGGAAGGTCCGGGAAGATGTCCGGCTGATCCGGTAAGGTACCAAAATCCTGCTCGTCACCTCCTCTATCCTCATCAACATCAGCAGTTGGAATCTCATCGGGGATGTAGGGAGGTGCTGCTAACCTATTCGCATGCATAGCAGCAAAAGTCTCCTTCCAATTATGGCGTCCAGCCATAATGGAATACTCGGGAAGCCATGGAATGCCTCTACCTCCTCTATCCTCCCATGGCATAGCAACAGTAGGTGGACCTCAGTGTCTAGGAAAGATCAAACCCCTAGTCATAACGCTCTTGAGACCCAAAGGTCTCGCCGCTATCCTAGTACAAGCGGAGCAATCAATCCCGAGCTGCGTAGCTATGTGGGTAACTATCCCGCCATATCCAATGTTCCCGGCCCTCTTGTTCTTAAGCTTACTAATGGTGGAGGCTAAGAGGGTGGCACAATCGGCGGGTCTACCGTGTAGCATAGCGTAGAGAAGGAACAACTCGTCGGTCTTAATCTTTTGGGGGTGTCGTTCCTAAGGAATAGGCACTCGGAAAGGACCCTATGAGCTATCTTCAAGGCTAAGTGGTAGATGAGCTTAACCTTGGTATCAGCTGGTTGCCAACGGTCCACGCTAGCGTAGATAATTGCTATTTCCTCCCAAAAGTCCTTAGCGTATACACCACTAGGGAAACGACCGTTAAAGGTCTCATGGAACCCAAAGAAGGCTCCAAACTGCTGGATGGAGAACTCATAGTCCGTCTCCATCAATCTAAAGGACACCGTCCTATCGACGTGGCTATGCTCGAAGGAGATAACAAACTCCCTCGTAAGATCCTCATATGCATCCGCTCTAATAGCGGAGAAAACAATCAATCCGGCTCTATCCAAGAGCCATGTCAAATCATTAACCACATTAAGTGGCTCCAACTCCTCAAGCAAGAGGTATCTAGGTCCTATGACCGGTCTTTCCTCGATCTTTTCTAAAGCATCGAGATAGTTTGGGTGAATGGTTGGGATTCTAGGGCGTGGAGGTGATGGTGGTTCACTAGGAGCGGCATGGGAGGAGGAGGAACTATCACCCTTTCTCTTCTTTTTCTTTCCTGCACTTCTTGTGAACATTTTCTCAAATCCAGAAAAAACCACGGTATGTTCTTATTTTTCCACGGCCGTGGAAATCCCAGAGACCGTGATTCGTCTCTGAATTGCTCAAATCTCAATCAAATCAACTGCAAACTCAGCAGAACCTGTCCTAGACTAATTCCAATCTCAATTCTATGCAATTTCTCTAAGTTCTTGCGAAAATTTCTTTAATCTCCCGGTTCATAGACCAATCTTTCCTTGTCTTCGAAACTGTTTTCTCTAGGATTTCTTTAATCTCCCAGTTCGAAATCTCCACTTGTCCACTCGTTTGTGGATGGTAAGTGGTGGCGATCTTGTGAGTCACCCCATACTTAGCTAGTAGAGCTTCGAATCGTCGTGGAATGAAGTGAGAGCCTCCATCACGAATGATAGTCCGTGGTGTCCCAAATCGTGGAAAAATAGTCTTGTTAAAGAACTTAACTACAACCATGACATCATTAGTGGGAGAGGCAATTGCTTCAACCCATCTCGAAACATAATCTACAGCTATAAGTATGTATTGGTTTCCACAAGATGATGGGAAAGGTCCCATGAAATCTACTCCCCAAACGTCAAAGATCTCTACCTCCTGAATGTTGTTAAGAGGCATTTCGTTCCTCCTAGATATGTTCCTTGTTCTTTGATAAGCATCGCAGCAGGAAACAAAGGTTTGCACATATTTAAATAAATTAGGCCAAAAGAATCCAGATTGCAATACCTTAGCGCTAGTCTTGTTCGAGCTAGCGTGTCCTCCACAAGGTAGTGAATGATAATGACGTATGACACTTTGCATCTCGTCTTCCGGCACACATCGTCGAATGATGCCGTCAGGACCTCTCTTGAAGAGGAGAGGTTCATTCCAAAAGTATTCCCGGACATCCTTAAAGAACTTCTTCCTTTGTGCATACGATAATCCGGGTGGTATTTCCTGGCAAGCCAAATAGTTAACAAAATCAGCAAACCATGGTTCATTACCTTTAGTAATCTTGTCGATGCACTCCTTTATGATGTGTAAATGCTCGTCCGGAAAGGAGTCATCTATAGGTAGATTTTCGTCCTCTAGATGTGGTAGACGACTCAAATGATCCGCAACAGAATTTTCCGAACCATTCTTGTCACGGATCTCTAGATCGAATTCTTGTAAGAGAAGAATTCATCTAATCAGCCTTGGTTTCGCATCCTTCTTCGCAAGTAGATACCGGATCGCAGCATGATCCGTGTATACAATCACCTTTGCACCTACAAGATAAGAACGAATCTTTTCAAATGCATAAACAATAGCTAGAAATTCTTTTCAGTAGTGGCGTAGTTAAGCTGCGCTTCGTCTAGCATCTTGCTAGCATAGTAGATAGCATGGGTTCGTCCTTCCTTCTTTTGCCCAAGCACAACTCCTATAGCTACGTCACTTGCATCACACATGACCTCGAATGGAAGATTCCAATCCGGAGGTTGAATGATCAGGGCTGAGATTAGAGCTTCCCGAATCTTATGAAACGCATCTAAGCACTCCTGCGAGAAATCAAAAACTACATCCTTCATCAATAGATTAGTAAGCGGTTTTGATATCTTAGAGAAATCCTTTATAAAACGTCTATAAAATTCAGCATGTCCTAGAAAGCTTCTTATTCCCTTCACCGAAGATGGAGGAGGGAGCTTTTCTATAGTTTCTATCTTAGCCTTATCTACTCCAATCCCTCTACTAGAGATCAAGTGTCCTAGTACAATGCCTTCTTTCACCATAAATTGACACTTCTCCCAATTAAGAACTAGGTTAGTGTCTTCACACCTTTGTAGCACAAGAGAAAGGTTAGAAAGACAATTATCGAAAGAGGAACCATAAACAGAAAATTTATCCATGAAAACTTGCATGATTTCCTCTATGTACTCCGAGAAGATAGCCATCATGCACCTTTAGAAGGTGGCTGGGGTGTTGCAAAGCCCGAACGGCATTCTCCTATAAGCAAACGTACCCCACGGGCACGTGAATGTGGTCTTCTCTTGATCGTCCGGATGTATTGAAATCTTAAAGAAACCACTATAACCGTCAAGATAACAGAAATGTGAGTGTTGTGCTAACCTCTCAAGCATTTAATCGATGAATGGTAATGGGAAGTGGTCCTTCCTCGTTGCATTGTTTAACTTGTGGTAGTCTATGCACATCCTCCATCCCGTCACGGTTCGTGTAGGAATGAACTCATTGTTCTTATTGGTGATAACCGTCATTCCTCCCTTCTTTGGAACAACCTGTACGGGACTCACCCACTTGCTATTGGAGATAGGGTAGATGATACCTGCATCAAGTAGCTTAAGAATCTCCTTCTTGACAACCTCCTTCATGGTCGGATTTAACCGCCTTTGAGGTTGTCGTGAAGTTCTAAAGTCTTCTTCCATTAGGATCTTATGCATGCATAGTGAAGGCTTAATTCCTACTAGATCCTCTATAGTATAACCTAAGGCTTTCCTATGTTTCTTTAGAACAACCATAAGCTTACTATGTTCATCTACACTTAGATCGGAACTAACAATTATCGGAAAGGTAGAATTAGATCCTAGAAATGCGTACCTTAGATGTGCGGGAAGTGGCTTCAATTCCATCACTATTGGAGTTCCTAATGGCTCTTGAGGAGTGTCCAATTCTTCCTTAGAAGTCTCTAAGGGTATAGAAGTTGTTGGGGAAGAATCAAGAGAAGTGGTAGAAAGAACGTAATTGTCCTCAGGTTTTCCCAAAATCACGCCACCTCTGTTTCCTCCACGGCTGTGGTTTAGAGAGTGGAAATCAATTACGGCACCTCTGATAGTTCCACGGCCGTGGTTTTGGCCGTGTAACTTACTGGAGTCCTCTGAATAGCTAATTACGATCATGTTGGTGGGAACCACGGCCGTGGAATAGCACGACTGGCCGTGATTCCTCACGTTTTCCGACCCATCGTAGAGTTTTTCAAACTCTTCTTCATGCACTTCCTTTTGCTCCTCTAAAGCTTCAATTTTCTCATTGCATCCCTTTTCCTCTCCTATGTCTATAATGCTCATAGTAATCACCTTTTGTAAAGGGTCTTTGAAGAGAATCGAGCTTACTTCCTCTCTAGATGCCTCCTCGTCATGGATGTTAAAAATACCCTCTTCAAGATCTGGTTCTTTCATCAAGGTGGAAAGAACGAACTCTACCTTTTCCTCTCCTATGTCGAAGGCGAGTCTAGCATTCTTGCAATCCACCATACAACCGGATGTTGCAAGAAACGGTCTTCCGAGTATGATCGGGATCGGACTATCTGCAGGAATGTCAAGCACAACAAAATCTATTGGAACATATAACTTACCAAGCTTGACCGGGACGTCTTCAACGATACCGACGGGACGAGTTATGGATCGATCCGCCATATATAATGTCATCTTCACCGGTTTAGGTTCGCCTAGACCGATCTTCCTACATAAGGCAAGTGGAATGATGCTAACGCTTGCTCCCAAATCACATAATGCATCATATGTGACATCTCCTACTCCAATTGGAACACAAAATGACCCCGGATCGTTCAGCTTTGGGGGCATCTTCATCGTCTTGATAAGATCCGACGAATCCGAACTCATCTTGACTTCTCCAAAGTCTTCTAGTTTCCTCTTGTTAGAGAGGATCTCCTTTAAGAACTTTCCATATGCTGTAACTACAATTGCATCAATGAAAGGTATATTAATATACAGTTTGCTCATGAGTTTAATGAACTTACTGAATTGCTTGTCTAGACACGCTCTTGCTCTAGATTGTGGGAATGGTAAGGGAGGTTTGTAAGCTGGAGGAGGAATGTAGATGTCTTCCTTCTCCTTCCCCTTTTCTTTCTCCTTTTTGACGGGAACTTCCACAAACTTGGGCTGCGGGTCGGTGGTTGTTGCTCCGCTCCTAGTTGTGATAGTCATCACCCTTCCTTTCGGGTTATCTTCCGTCTTTCTTGGAAGTTTTCCTTGATTTCTAGGAACTTCCTCAGCATTGCTAAACATTTGGTTTTCTAAAACCTTTTGGGCTTTATCAACCTTAGTGATGTGACTCTCCAATCCTTGAAGTTTTCCCAAGATTGTTTCCAACATGGGATCGGGCTTCTCTTTCCCCGAAGTGCTTCCACTATTAGATGTTTGCCCCTGGCTTTTGTTCGCCACTAAGCGTGCGTGCAAATAAGCTTTAAATTTATAAAACTATAATCAAAGCAAACGAACCCGCAGTGTACGGATCGGCGTAGTAAAGCAAGAATTTCAGAGTATCGAACTCAGGGATTTGGGGGGGAACAAATTCAGTTCGCAATTTGTCAAGCAAGTAAATGTAATAAGCTTTGCAAATATTGGGAAAATAGCAACCCTAAAGATCCAAGTATCAAATTGTGGCAATCGATTCAAGATATACTATGCATATAAGGACAGAGTTAAGAATTGCAAAGGTATACTAAAGTAAGGTAATGTACGATGAAGTTCCAAAACCCTATATGTCTAACCCAAGGACACTCTCTATAAAGGTTGTTGAGGCTTCAGTATAGAAAGGATCTAAGGACTAGAATTAATCTCAAATACCTATACTTGTAACCCAAGGATCAAAACTAACTAAAATGATTAAGGTTTTGACACTCAAAATCGAAATAGAGGGTGATGAGTCTCACTACTACCTAGAAAAGGATAAAACTAGATTAAAGCTAATCTTTAACTTTGGATTAAAGTAAAAGCAAGGTTCGTAAACTAAGGTAAATCACGGGTAGTTATTGAGTTCCACGGCCGTGGAATCCTAAGAATAGACCGTGATCTTGGTTGTTGACGAAGTTTCTCACACTCTCAGGGTCCAATCTGTTTACGATCAATCTATCATCATCTAAGCCACAACTATCAACCCTTCACCTTAGAATTGCTAAAGGGTTTTAGCCAATAACCATTGTCATGATATCAAAAATCAATTTAAGAAGAATGAAAGATGAAAACCCTCGAAAACTTGAATATAACTCAAAGTCAATCTCAAATCCAAAACACAAAATGGAATACTCAATGGATTCAGAATATAACAGAAAACCTCACAATGATCTTACGCAAACACGAAGAACGGGATGTCAATCCATCTTCAATCTCAAAACCTAAGAAAAGGGTGCAACTTCCGCCACACACAATCTTCAGGAATCCAAACTGCCGGCGCTTCCGCAAAGTTCCTCGCGAAAACCCTAAGGCGAACTCTCCAAAGCGAGGTCCCCAAAAACTCCCTCTACCCGCCTTTTTATCCGTAGAGAAAGAGGTATCTTCCCTGTACGCAATAAAATCTTCAACCCTCCCTCTCTTTGGGGATCCAAATCCTGGGGCTGTCACCGTCCGCCCTTCAATGTTGAAGGCTCTCGAATATTTGTAGGGATCAAACTAGGGTTTAAAGATGAAATCCTAAATATTTGGGCTGAAAAGAAGTCGAGCCGCTGGTATCAGAAAATACTCTGGGCCGCGTCAGCACGTATCAGAGAATACTTTGGCGCGTCTGACGGTATCATAAGATACTTTGGGCCGCGTCAGACGGTATCAGAAGATACTTTGGGCGCATCCTAACTTCCTTTTATTGCTCCTTTTTGTCCCGCTTCAAGGCTTAGTCCTTAAATGTGCTATTTCGCCCCATAATTCGCCAAATTACCTACAAATGCAATAAAACTCTGTGTATACCTCTATTCTTGTAAAGTAGGTGAATATAACCATAAAAGCCATGAAAGTATGTCTATGCATGCAAAATAAAGGGGAAATCTATATAAATACATGCCTAAAAATAGGTCATAATTCATGTCATCAAAATACCCCATACTTGCCTCTTGCTTGTCCCCAAGCAAGGTTCAAACTTAAAATAATAGATGATATGGATTATGAATATGCAAAAATAAAGAAAAATCACAATATTTTGGTTGTGCTTCTATTCATAGATCACCCTCAAATGGTTGCTTCATAGCTAATGAAAATCACCATATGATCAAAAGGAATTATATCATGAAAAGGATAATCACACTTTGGAAGAAAATCATAACATGCATCATAACTTGCAATATATCAAAATCATTCATGAGAAATCCAATTTATACAACAAAGCCAAACAACAATCCAAAGATTATAAGGACTTTCAAGCAAAGGTCAAGAAACGTGAATAGGTGGGACTTATAAAGGAATGTGGTGTATGAATCCGGGAAAAAGGAACAACACAAACTCTTTTTTCTTTTTACTATTTGAACTAACCACCAATTTAGAGCTTTGCTCTTTACTTTTTGAACAAAATTTTTCGACTTTACTTTTGGATATATGGACAGCGGTGCACAAAAACCGAAGCCTAGGAGTTCGGCGTTTCTCAATTTCGAGATGCCTCAAACCCTTGATGCACATACCATAATCCGTTAGGAAAATCACTCAATCCGACTTTGGCAAGACACAAACACCCGGCTATGTGAATGGTGCCGAGTTACTCATCATCAAGATTGACTTCCCCAAACCTAGAATTTCTATACTTTGAATCAAACAATTGCTTTCATGGCCCTCCCACATCAAACATGCCAAAATTCAACTCTTCCTAGTTCCCGGATAGGTAAGGGAGACAATTATTTCATTGAGGGGCTAAATGAACAAGGAAAGAAGTAAGAAAATCGAGGTGCCTTAATCATTTCAATAAGAAGTGTAAGAATTTATATGCGGTTTCAACCTTCAACACTCAACATGATTTAGAATGAAAGCGAATTATCAAACATGCATGAAATTCTAACAAAGTATTCAAATCCCAAATATGTCATAAATCAATTCAAACATATAAGAATCTTCATAGCTATTCCACTAAACAAATGTTATCATAGAGATCATATCCATCCTAGAAGCACAAAAATTTTAAAAATTTTCAAAATCATATGATGCAAGACATAAAACATGCAAATGGTATTGCAAATACCTCCACCCCATACTTAAAACTCACATTGTCCCCAATGTGAAGAAAAGAAAAGATGGAAATGAATACTCACAATGTAAGACGGTGAATCCTTCATCGGGTGATGATGGTGGGAATCTATATAAGAATAGGGAATTCTGAATATTCCAATCGGTGTTGAAGAATGAAGAAGGGGAACATCTTTCCGCCGAAAATTTTTCCGAAAAAAAAAAATTTTTATTTTTTTTTCGGTCGGGAATTTCCACGGCCGTGGTTTTGGCCGTGGAACTTTCTGTTGCTCTCCAAAATCACTTTCCACGACTTAATGCATAACCACGGTCGTGGTTTAGGTCGTGGAACTCTCTGATTGTTCCAAATATCCAAGTTTCGTCATTCTTTTCGGCTTTTCTCATCTTCTCTTGCTTATTCCTTATTCCTTATTCCTGACATCCAAAAACGCAAACATACCGGAAGGTATCGAAGAAAAACAAACAAAAACAACTACTCTAATCTAATCTAAGAAAAAAAAGGGGAAAAGGATGCATTACCTTGGGTTGCCTCCCAAGCAGCGCTTGGTTTAACGTCGCTAGCTGGACCTATCTCCATAGATGACTCAATGCACCTTGAACATCTTGGATTGCTCTTTAAATCCACAATTAAACTCTTCCAAGAAATCTCCGGTTCCTAATTTCACCGGCAAATGGTATGATCTATCACGTACAAGCTTGTACGGTTTGATTCTCACCGGAATCCTCCTAGCTTTCCTAATGGGACATAATTCAGCCTTGCGTCTCATCCTTTCCTAGATCGAGAAATTAGTTTCTCGAGGATCCACTTTGCTTACCCAACTCCAGCTTGGGGATGATGTATGGTCTTCGTCATGTGAATGACCCCATACTTGAACAAAAAACACTTATTGGCATTGGCGTTGAAGCGCTTGCCAAATTTACTCCTAGTAGTCCAAGGAGCATCTACTTCCAGCAGTTCTAATGGAGGTTTCATCTTCACCTTGGGAGGTTCTTTTTGAAGAGACCTCCAACTCTCCGGTGCATTCCTGAAAAAAATTAGAAATCTTAATAGGAATTTCAAAAGAAGTAAGATAATGTACCTTGTAAAGTTTATCAAGGCTTGAGACAAGTTTCATGTTGGGATGATGATCCACACATGAAATATCTCCCAACTCAGCTGGATCTTCTTCAACCTTGGCCATAGTTTCAGTAATTTGGCCAAGGTTCTCCACTTCTTCCTCTTCTTCTTCTTCTAGAACTTGTAGAGGAACATTGGGTTCAATAGGAGGAATGCTCAAGACTTGGAATTCTTTCTTGCCGGATAAATGATTTTCCAAGGCTTTTTGAGCTTCAAAAATAGCCTTTATTTTGTCTTCCAACTTGTCCAACAATTTTAATATCTTTTCCAGCATCATTTGTGTCCCATCCTCGGAAGGTTGTTGTGGAGTTTGCACTTGAGGAGGTTGTTCATAAAACATAAGGGGGATTAAGTTCATCCCAATATGCGAGCTCATCCTCAATGACTTCCTCTCTTTCTCTTTCGTCGCTATATAATAGGCATACTTCTCCTCCAAATATTCATAATGGTCTGCCCTAGCACCTTGCCATGCAAACCAGGCTGGATCAAATGCAGGTTCATAGCTCCAAGCAGCCATTGGTGAACCTGAAAACTCAAAAACTCATACCGAAAAGATTAAAAGCAAAAAGCTCTCAAGCCCGACAACCAAAAACCGAATTTGGCCTTAACCAAATCCCCGGCAACGGCACCAAAAACTTGTTCGCTCCAAATGGTGTGTGCAAGCTTTAAATTTATAACCCAAGATAAATGCTCAAAACAAGGATGCGAACCCGCAGTGTACGGGTCAATCGTAGTAAAAGCAAGAATTCCGGGGTATCGATCTCAGGGACTTAGGTGAAACAAAACCAATATAGGTAGTCAATATTGCAAATAACCACAAAAGCAATTAAAGCAATCAAAAGATGATAATATAGTCAATTAAAGGAAATATGCAAATTCTAGGGATTAAAGCATCTAGTTGTGGTTCCAACTCAAGATCTCAAGATAAGCGGACAAAGCTGAGGTTTCGCAAAGGGAAGGTGTTACTAAAGTGGAATAGATCACCGGGTAAGTCTCACTACTCACAATCCCAACCCAAAGGTTCCTATTACCGGGTAAGTCTCAAGGTACTAAGGAAAGGAATTATAATCTCAAACTAACAAACCAACTAAGGGAATAGAATCAACCTTTACCGGGTAAGTCTCAGGCTAACTCACAAAGATGGGATGAAGGCACACTCAAACCCCAATAAAGGATAAACCTTTATTACCTACACTTATGATCTTTGGTAAACAAACAAAGGAATTACCGGGTAAGTCTCATCCTAGGCTTGCATTAAACCAGGAAAGGTGTAATAAGAATAGGATTTGGCAAACTCTAACACTTAACTCTCAGTTTCGGATCAGAAAAGTCACCTCGGTCAGACGAATTCCACCCCGGCCAAGATGTTCATCGACTGAGCGAGATGTTCTAGGGTTAAGGATAAAGACTCGAACTTTCAAGGTCCTACTGGAATTTAAGATTATTCTATCATTGTTTTTCCCACAACCTTCAGCCAATCACCCTAGAATCGCACAAGGAAATTAGCCACTCATCATCATGAAAGCAATAATCAAATATACGGGAAGGAAGTGAATATTTGAACACAAAAACCTTAAGAACAAGGCTTCAATAACTGAATCAAATATCAAACAAATAAGCGTTCTTTGGATAATAAATCCAACAAGACAATCAACAAAAGGGAATCTAAGAAAGTCTTACAAATCCCCTTAAAAAGCTATGACAAGCTATCAATCCTTCCTAGATTGATCTTCAATCTTCCTTCCTTCAAAACTCCGGAGAAATCCCTCAATTGCTGGATGCTATAAGCCCTCTAAGCATGTATAAGCATGGTTGAACTTGTGAAAATCCAACCCCTTATATAGGAAAACTATCTTCCAAAGATAAAATATCTTGAAAAGATATTATCCTAATAAAATATATCTTATCACCTAAAATAAATCTCTAAAATATATGATCTTCCTTCCAGAAATCCAGCCCAAAAATATAAGATCTCTCCTTCCAAAAATAAAAGATCTCAGCCAAAAAAAATATATCTCGCCGCGTCAGGGTATTCGCCTCGGTCGAGACACTCCCTTAGATCACCTCGGTCGAGGTGACTCTGTGGTCAACCGAGGTGACTCTAAACTGAATGTGAAATCTCTCAAATCTTGTCCAAAGTAAATCTCTTTGTTAATTCCTTGCTTCCTGGATTCTTCCTTAAGCTCCTGAATGTAGCTCATATGACTCCTTAGCTCCTTTAGCTTCATTTTGATGCAAAACGTGCCATTTTACCTACGATTACAACGAAACTTGGGGTAGACCTCGATTCCCGCAAAGATAGATGAAACGACAATATAATCATATAATTTACATTCAAACATGCAGATTATTGAAGATAAAACGTCTAAACAAGTCCCAAAATATAGATTATAATTCATGCTATCAATCAACTTCCCCACAAGTGTATATTTTTCTCCATCTTTTCTTTGTTTTCTTTTCTTTTTCACTTTCTTTTTCTTTCACTTATTTTTGAGACAATGGCATTGGTGTACAAAAGCCGAAACCTTGGTGATTAACGGACCTCGGGATTTTTCCGAGGTGCCTCACACCGGGCACACATACTAAAGCTCGTTAGGACATTCGGTTTATCCGACTTTGGCAAGACACAAACACCCGATTATGTGAATGGTGCCGAGTTACTCGTTATCAAAACCAAAGTCCCCAAACCTATATTTTTTTCTACACTTTTCACAACAAATTCAGCACTTCATTCACAACATTCATTCATCAACAACTTCACCCCACACTTGTTTTTCACACACTCAACACACTAGCATGCTCCTATTCCCGGATAGGTCAAAAGAGGTCAAATTTTTATATCAATTGAGGTGCTTCAAACAACATGATCAAGATGAGAAGTAGAGAAAGATGAATTGCCTTAATCACTCCTAAATGGTGTGTAAGAACTAGCATGTAATTTCGACTATCAATCCTCAATCCAATCAAGGAAAACATCATGATCACAATCCATACATAGGATTCAAGATAAGTAATTCAAGTCCACATATGCATACATCCATTCAATGCACAAGGCCATCCATAGCCAATTCCCAAAACAATCTCATCATAAGGGTCAGACCCAAACTTAGAAGCACTAAAATTTTTAAATATTCTGATTTTTTTGGATTTTTCGAAATATATATGTACAATGCAAAACCTAATGAAACATGTGACAAAAAGAAACTATCCTAGATGCAATCATGCAAATGATCATGAAAACCCCACCCCATACTTAGAAACACATTATCCCCAATGTGAAAATCAAGTAAAGAAGAGTCAAAGAGAGTCCTCACAATGTAAAAATGGTGTTGCTTTGGTATTTTCGTTCACTCATGTGGAGCGATGGTGGATGATCAACCAAAGGTGGTAGAGAGTTCTTGATGTTCGTTATGGTGTTGGGACCCGCGCTAGGCACCGCTAGCCGTCCAAGTTCCACGTCCGCTCCACCCACATTTGATGCGGGATCATCATCATCACCTTCCTCATGCCTTGCAAGGCTTCCATGCTACCTAGACTCTAGCACACAAACACCAAACACACAAATACACTAAAACATTGACAAAAGCAAAAATGAAAACAAAACAAAAACCGAAAAGGGAAAGATGTCTACCAATGGGTTGCCTCCCATTAAGCGCTTCTTTAAGGTCATTAGCTTGACCAAATTCGGGGGCGTTTCACTCAAGGTGAAGTGGGGCAATCATATCCACCGGGGCTCCCGGGATATATGGCAATCGATTCAAGATATACTAAAGAATTAAGGACAGAGTTAAGAGTTGCAAAGGTATGCTAAGGTAAAGCAATGTACGGTGAAGTTCCATGGCTTTATATGACTTATCTAAAGACACTCTCTATAAAGTTTGTTGAGACTTCAGTATAGAAAGGATCTAAAGACAAGAATTAATCTCAAATACCCAAACTTGTAACCCAAGGATCAAAACTAACTAAACCGATTAAGGTTGTGACACTCGAAATCGAAGTAGAGGTTGTTGAGGCTTCACTACTACCTAGAAAAGGCAAACTTAGACTAGATTAAAGCTAATCTTTAACCTTGGATCAAAGTAAAACCAAAGTTCGTAAACTGGTGTAAATTACGGGCAGATCTTGAGTTTCACGGCCGTGGAACCTCAAGAACAGACCGTGATTTTGGTTCGTCGGTGAATCTCTCTAACTCTCTGGGTCCAATCTGTTTACGATCGATCTATCATCATCTAAGCCACAACTATCAACCCTTCACCTTAGAATTGCTGAAGGTTTTAGCCAATAACTGTCATTATAATAACAAAATCAAGTTTAAGAAAAATGAAAGATGAAAACCTTCGAAACCCTTCAATAGAACTCAATTCAATCTCAAATCCACACGCAAGGGAATAATGTATATCAGATTTGGAAAACAAACACAAATCAATAACAATCCTTGATAAAAACGAAGAACGGGATGTCAATCCGTCTTCTAATCAAACCTAGGACAAAAGGCGTAACTTCCGCCACAAGCAACTTCCAAATCTTCAACCCTCGCGAATCACGTTTGCAAGTGCAAATCGCCGGACGTCCAATGCAGCCCTAAGCACGTGTAAGCCGAAGTGCCAAAATCTCTCTCCTCCAGCCCTTTTATAAGGAAGGGTAAAATAACCGTCCGGGCCATATGCGTAAATGATGTGTCAATATTTTATTCGTCAAAAGATCGCCTAAATCACGGTCTGCTGGAGTTCCACGACCGTAGTTTAGAGCGTGGAAGCGGATTACGGTTCTTCATGATTTCCACGACCGTACTTTATACCGTGTAACTTTCTGGAATACTACACGTTCATGTTGCCAAGATCCACGGCCGTGGTTTTGGGCGTCGACTTCTCTACGACCGTATTTTAGAGCGTGGAAGTGTAAATTGCTTGTGGTTTCCTTTGTGTCGTGTCATTCCTCATCCTAGCATCTCCCTTGGCTTCTTTGATGTGTCCTTAATCCTTGGATGTGCTCAAATCTTCTCCTTTCTGTCTCAATTTGTTCGGTTTTAGCTCTTATTCACCTATAATCAACACAAAGCTTATGTAGACCTCTATATCGACAATATAGACAAACTAGCTAACAATTGCTTCAATGCCTTATCAATGAACACTACAATGGATGAAAAACAACTAGAAAAAGTGCCTAGAATATCACAATATTTCATTGTCACGCTAAGATCGTGTGATGTGCACGCAATAAGTCTTAAATTTATACTCGTTATAATTATCCTAACTCCTAGCGAACCCGCAGTGTACGGGACGTTTGTAGAAAGGTAAGTATTCCGAGGTCGAACACAAAGACTAAGGTGAAATCGAGTCAAGCAATGATCAAAGATAGTGTGAATCGAGACTAAGATAAGATGAGGAACAAGGAAAATGGAAAACACAATGTTTTTGTTGGTTTTTGTGGTGATCAAACAAAGATCACAAGTCAAGCAAAGTAATAAAACAACTAACAAATTAAGCTAGCAAACGAGTAAGTAACACAAAGCACAAGTATATGATCAAGAGAGAAAAGTAGATTCTAGAGGTCAAGATTTCCGGTTATGGCATTGGACTCAAGGTTCTAAGGGTTCTAAGGACAAGCTGCGGTGTTTGGGAAAGAATGTTCACTAATGGAAGCGATTACCGGGTAAGTCTCTCACTTCACTAATCCCACATCAAACTCCTATTACCGGGTAGGTCTCAAGGGGTTAGAGTAAGGAATTCCGCGCAAACTAGATGCTACTTAAGGGTAACCCTCTCCTTACCGGGTAAGTCTCGGAATAGGGAAATCTCAAGCAATAATCCTAGCACACTCGATCCAATAGCGGCTTATGAGGCTCACTACTACCTAGCATTCATCATCTTAGGTATCTAAGGTCGGAAATCATCGGGTAGATCTCTTCCCTCACTTAGATTGGTAGCAATAGGTGATACTAAGCTAAATTAGGCTTAATAAACACTAGGATTTAAACAAACAAACACCCTAACATGCAGATTTATCATTTAAAGAGCAACAGGAGAATAAATCGGGCTGTTCTACAGATAAATCGGCCGATTTATCTGATGAACTGGTCGATTTATTTTTCTGTCGTGAGTTTCGTGCATACAAATCATTCTAAACTAACATATAAGTCCATCCTATCATCACCCAAGCCATAACCATCAATCCATCACTCTAGAATCACAATAAACTAGCCAATAATATGCATATCAAGATCCAAAATCATCAAACAAGCATACATTGTGTTCATAGATGGATAATGAAAGATAAGCAAGTAAAATCAATAAATCTCAGCCAAATCCAAGTTGTAGCAAGACTTACAAACTCTTAAATGAAGATTCAAAACGTTCCTAACAATCCTTGCAATGGTTCTTCAAGCCAAGATTACAAAAATTACTCAAAAGTTACTCAAAACCTCACTATCCTCCTACAATGGTGTTCTTCTTCTTCCTTCAATCTTTTGGAGCTTTTCTTCTCCTCCAATCTTCCTCCAAAATCAATGAGCTGTGAATGAGAGTGTGGGAGAGGAGAGACGCTCAGCAACAACCTACATGACCACTTATATTCTCCACCAAGAGCAAGGACGGACAAGAGATCGTGGGACACGTGGCTTAAGCTGTCAAATGCCCAAAAATCGACCCAGTAGGAGAAAATCGTCCGATTTAACTGCTAGCTGGTCCGATTTTCTTCACCAGAAACTTGTTATGCTCGTTTAGCCATGAGTTGATCCATTGCTTGCACCAATAGTGGTCGTTGTGTCCTTTGTTGCTCCAATTATGCTCCTCCAAGGCTTTGGATGTGTACCATCATGAGGCTTGGCCGTCAAATGTATCGATTAACGTCCAATAGATCCCCGAATTACCTACAAAGCAACGCACAAGTCCGTGTTGACGTCTGTCTCAACAAAATACGTGATTTGAGTGCAAACGTCGCAAATTTGTGCTAAACCATGCATGAATTAGTGATGAATCTATCTAAATGATTACCTAAACCTAAGTCATAAATCGTGTTATCAAAAATACCCCATACTTAAGGTTTGCTCGTCCCCGTGCAAATTCCCAACTATAGACTAAGAGATGACATGATTTATGTATGCAGAAAAATGACAAAATCTTTTGGAGTTGTGCTTCTAATATTGGATCACCTTCATAGTCATGTTTCATGGCAATGGACAAGCAATCATGCATCAAATAAATGAAAACATGAAAAGACAATTACACTTAACTTGATAGCATGCAATGAAGTGTAAAGATGAAGAAGTCAAGATGATCATGAGCATATCCAATCTAAATCACTTAGTCTTACATACATGCAAGTAGGTCATAAGGACTTGTGAAATAGAAGGCCAAGAAACGTTGTGATTAGGTGGGAGTTTTCTAGGCTATGTGATGCTAATCCGGGAAAGGAACTAAGCAACCACAACTTCAAATTTTCTTATCAACTTCCCTCAAGTGTATATTTTTTTTTTCATTTTCTTTTCTTTTCTTTTATTTTTGAGACAATGTCATTGGTGTACAAAAGCCGAAACCTTGGTGATTAGCCGTCCTCGGGCTTTTTCTATTTTTTCGAGGTGCATCCACACCGGGCACACATACCAAAGCTCGTTAGGACTATTGGTTTATTTGACTTTGGCAAGGCATCAACACCCGATTATGTGAAGTGTACCGAGTTACTTGTCATTTAAACTAACGTCCCCAAACCTAATGTTTTTGTCTACACTTTCACAACAAATTCAGCATTCTTATTCATAACATTCTTTCATCAACAACTTCACCCCACACTTGCTTTTCACAAACATCAACACACTAGCATGCTCCTATTCCCGGATGGGTCAAAAGAGGTCAATTTATATCAATTGAGGTGCTCAAGCAACATGATCAAGATGAGAAGTAGAGAAAGATGAATTGCCTTATTCATTCCTAAATGATGTGCAAGAACTAGCATGCAATTTCGACTTTCAATACTCAATTCAATCAAGGCAAACATTCATGATCACAAATCATTCATGGTTTCAAGAGAAGTACTTCAAGTCCACATATACATTCATCAATTTAACACATAAGGCCATCCATAGCCAATCCACAAGACAAGGTTCAATCATTAGGGTCATATCCAAGCCTTAGAAAGCACAAAAATTTTTTTTAAATTTTCTGATTTTTTTTTGAATTTTCGAAATATGTATGTACAATGCAAGACATAATGAAACATGTGACAATATTAAACTATCCTAGATGCTAATCATGCAAGTGATCATGAAAACCCCACCCCATACTTAGAAACACATTGTCCCTAATGTGTAAACTAAATAAAGAAGTGAAAGAGAGTCCTCACAATGTAAAATTGGTGATGCTTTGGTATTTCGGTTCACATTGGATGATGATGGTGGATGATCGATCAAGGGTGGTAGAGAGCTCTTGATGTTCATTATGATGTCGGAACCCGCGCTTGGCACCGCAAGCCGTCCAAGTTCCACGTCCGCTCCACCCATGCTTGATTGGAGATCATCACTTTCCTTTATACAGAGGAAAAATCGCCCCATAGCCCAAGAAAATCGGCCGATTTCTGTGAAGAACGGGCCGATTTTTCTGGGTGCTTTCCTCCTCGTCTATGTGCTTGGATCTTGTACCTTCAACTGGTCGATGAGGCTTTCACATGACCTCCAACATCTCATAACTCATGACAATCAACAAGATCTAGCACCCAAAAACACAAGAGAAAAACAAAGAACACCAAGAGTGAGATTAAACAAAAGCAAGAAAAAGAAAGGAAAAATATGTACCAATGGGTTGCCTCCCATTAAGCGCTTCTTTAAGGTCATTAGCTTGACCAAATTCAGGAGCGTTTCAATCAAGGTGAAGCGGGGCAATCACTTCCACCGGGGCTTCCGGGATGTACTTCTTCAATCGATGCCCATTCGCCTTGAAGTTACCACAATGATCTCCTCCTATCTCCACCGCTCCATGAGGAAAAACTTTCTTCACCACATATGGCCCGGTCCATCTTGATTTGAGCTTTCCGGGGAAAAGCCGCAGCCTTGAGTTGAAGAGAAGGACAAGGTCGCCTTCACTCAACCCCTTCGGGATGAGGCGCTTGTCATGCCATCGTTTAGTCCTCTCCTTGTAGATCCGGGCATTCTCATAAGCATCCAACCGGATCTCCTCAAGGGCGTTCATGTCTAGCAACCTCTTCTCTCCCGCCTCCTTGAGATCAAAATTTAGCCACTTAATGGCCCAATAAGCTCTATGCTCCATCTCTACCGGAAGGTGGCAAGACTTTCCATAGACTAGCTTGTAAGGAGTGGTGCCAATTGGTGTTTTGAAGGCGGTCCTATATGCCCACAAGGCATCATCGAGCTTCATAGCCCAATCCTTTCTCATCCTTGAGACCGTCTTCTCGAGAATCCCCTTGATCTCCCGGTTAGAGATCTCCACGTGGCCACTAGTTTGGGGATGGTAAGGTGTTGCCACCTTATGAGTCACCCCATACTTGGCCAAAAGTGCTCCAAAATTCCTACTGGTGAAGTGCTTCCCTCCATCGCTTATGATCACCCTAGGTGTTCCAAACCTAGGAAAGATCATTCGGTTGAAGAACCGCACCACAACCTTGGCGTCATTTGTAGGAGAGGCGATTGCCTCCACCCATCTCGAAACATAGTCAACCGCCAATAGGATGTAGAGGTTGCCACATGAAGAAGGGAATGGCCCCATGAAGTCCACACCCCACACATCAAATATCTCTACCTCTTGTATGTTGTTCAAGGGCATCTCATTCCTCCTTGAGATGTTGCCCGTCCTTTGGCAAGCATCACAAGCTACCACAAAGCTTTGCACATCCTTGAACAAACTTGGCCAAAAGAAACCCGATTGCAACACTTTAGCACATGTCTTGTGCGAGCTAGCATGCCCTCCACATGGCAAGGAATGACAATGCCAGATCACACTCTCCACCTCATCCTCCGGTATGCATCTCCAAAACATTCCATCCGGCCCTCTTTTGAACAAAAGTGGCTCACTCCAATAGTAGTGCCTCACATCCTTGAAGAACTTCTTCCTTTGGGCATATGTTAATCCGGGAGGAACTTCCTCACACACAAGATAGTTTACAATGTTGGCATACCATGGCTCACTTCCTCTAGACACTTGGAACAAGCATTCCTCCATCATTTGCAATTGCTCATCCCGGAATGAGTCATCAATCGGGATGTCATCTCTCTCAATCTCTAAAGGAGGTAGTCTACTAAGGTGATCCGCCACGGAGTTCTCGGATCCCTTCTTGTCCCGGATTTCCAAATCGAACTCTTGAAGAAGAAGGATCCACCGAATCAACCTAGGTTTGACATCCTTCTTTGTAAGGAGGTAACGGATCGCAGCATGATCCGTATAGACAATGACCTTTGCTCCAACAAGGTATGACCGAAACTTCTCAAAGGCATAAACTACCGCTAGCAACTCCTTCTCGGTTGTGGCATAGTTAAGTTAGGCATCATCTAGCGTCTTGCTAGCATAATAAATGGCATGAGTTCACCCATCTTTCCTTTGCCCCAAGACAGCCCCAACGGCTACATCGCTTGCGTCACACATGATCTCAAATGGTAGGCTCCAATCCGGAGGTTGCATGATGGGTGCGGAGATCAAAGCGTTCTTCAACCTACAAAAAGCCTCAAGGCAATCTTTGGAGAAAACAAATTCAACATCCTTCATTAGTAGGTTAGTAAGGGGCTTAGAAATTTTAGAGAAGTCTTGAATGAACCTCCGGTAAAAACCGGCATGCCCTAGAAAGCTCCTTACCCCCTTCACCGAGGTAGGTGGTGGCAACTTCTCTATCGTCTCAATCTTGGCCCTATCAACCTCAATGCCACGGTTAGACACCAAGTGTCCTAACACGATACCTTCACTTACCATGAAGTGGCATTTTTCCCAATTTAAGACAAGATTTGTCTCCTCACATCTTTGCAACACTAATGACAAGTTAGCCAAGCAATTATCAAAGGAAGAACCATAAACAGAGAAATCATCCATGAACACTTCCATGATATTTTCAATGTATTCCGAAAAAATAGCCATCATACACCTTTGGAAGGTGGCGGGTGCATTACACAACCCAAATGGCATTCTCCTATATGCAAAAGTACCCCATGGACATGTAAAGGTTATTTTCTCTTGGTCATCGGGGTGGATAGGGATTTGGAAGAATCCGCTATAACCATCTAAGTAGCAAAAATGAGAGTGTTGAGCTAATCTCTCTAGCATTTGGTCAATGAAGGGGAGAGGGAAGTGATCTTTCCTAGAGGCCATGTTAAGCTTTCTATAATCAATACACATCCTCCATCCCGTAACCGTCCTAGTCGGGATTAGTTCATTGTTCTCATTGGTTACTACGGTCATCCCACCCTTCTTAGGTACTACATGAACGGGACTAACCCACTTACTATCCGAGATAGGGTAGATAATTCCCGCATCTAGCAACTTAATGATTTCCTTTTTGACTACCTCTTTCATTACGGGATTCAATCTTCTTTGATGTTCAATAGAGGGTTTATGATTATCTTCCATCATTATCCTATGCATGCACAAAGAGGGCTTGATGCCAACAAGATCATCAATGGTGTATCCTATTGCCTTTCTATGCAGTTTCAATTCATTCAACAATCTATTAAGCTCATCATCATTCAAAGATGCATTCACAATCACCGGATAAGTAGAATTTGAACCAAGGAAAGCATACTTTAAATGAGAAGGAAGAGGTTTAAGATCAAGTTGAGGAGGACCTTTTTCGGTTGGAGACGATCCATACAATGTAGGTTGAGATGATTACAAAGCCATGGAAGCCTCCTTGAAGTCCCTTGATGATTGCTCATACTCAAGTGGTTGATGCTGAAAAGACTCAGGAAAATCGGTCCAGGAAGAAAAATCGGACGATTTATCTGAGGGTGGGTCGATCTGAGTTTCTGTTTTGGCAAAACTGGCTGAAATTTCAGCACAAGTACAAAAATCGGCCGATTTTTGCCCTTCAGTCCGATTTTTCTGGCAGTTTTCCTCTTCTTCTAGCACTTCAAACCCAACACTTGGTAGCTCGTCCAATGCATTCAAGGCCTTGATTACTTCATTGCTACTCTCCTCAATTCCTTCTTCCATCAAGCTTGAGCTAAGAACTCTCTCAAGTGGATCCTTGAGCAAGATTGAGCTCACAACCTCTCTAGACTCCTCTTCTTCAACTATGTTGAATATATCCTCATCAAGGGTTGGCCCTTTCATCATTATGAACAGCTTGAACTTGATGTTCTCTTCTCCAATGTTGAAGGAGAGAGTCCCATTCTTGCAATCCACTAGACATCCGGAAGTAGCTAGGAAAGGTCTCCCCAAGATGATAGGAACCGGATAGTCCGCCGGGATATCCAAAACAACGAAGTCTATGGACACATAGAACTTCCCTAATTGCACCGGGATGTCTTCCAAGATCCCAACCGGATGAGTGATTGAGCGGTCCGCCATGTAAAGGGTCATCTTGACCGGCTTTGGCTCTCCTAGCCCAACCTTGTTGCAAAGTGCAAGCGGGATGATGCTTACACTTGCCCCAAGATCACATAGGGCGTCATACCTCACTTCTCCTACTCCGATTGGCACACAAAAGGATCCCGGATCCCTTAGCTTGGGAGGCATCTCCTCCTTCATCGTTTGAATCAACTCCGATGATCTCTTAGTCATCCTTATCTCACCATACTCCTCCAACTTCCTTTTGTTGGAGAGTATTTCCTTCAAGAACTTGCCATATGCCGGCATCCCTAAAATAGCAACCATGAACGGAATGTTAATATGCAATTTAGACATTAGTTCAAGGAACTTACCAAAATGATTGTCTAAGCGAGCTCTTGCTCGTGATTGAGGGAACGGTAGTGGTGGCTTGTATGGGGGCGGTGCTACATAGGTTGGCTCTACATCTTTGCTCTTGCCTCCATCCCCTTGCAAAGTTTCTTCTTCATTCACCACTTGCTTCCCTTTAGCATTCTCCTTGGGCAAAGGATCCTTCATGCTTAACCCACTTCTTGTTGTAATAGCCAACACTTGGCCTCTTGGGTTTTCTTCGGTTCTTCCGGGAAGTTTTCCCGGATCTCTATGGGTTTCACCCGCCTTTTGGAACACTTGTGCTTCCAAAACCTTTTGAGCCTTGGAAATAGAAGTCACGGTGCTCTCAAGACCACTCAACCTTCCAAGCAATTGCTCAAACATCAATTCGGTCCTATCCTTTGGAGGTTGAGTGAATCCGGGTAGAGGTTCTTGTAAAGCTCTTGGTGGTGGAGTTGTGCTTGTAGAAGCGGGAGGGTTCAAGGCTCCATCCGGGTTAGAGTAAGAAAACCCGGGATGGTTATGGTTGGGCCGGTAATTGTTGAATTGCCGGTTGTTGTTGAAGTTCCTTGGGCCTTGGTAGTTGTTGTAATTGCCCCTTCCCATATAGTTCACATCCTCCTCCTTGGAAGACAAGTTAGCTTGTGGAGGCACTTGAGGAGTTGCTTGGTTCTTCAAAGTTGTAGCACACAACTCCCTCAAGGACTTCAACTCATTGTTGATGGCGTCAAGCTTGAAATTGCTCATGGTGACTTCACTCACCTCATATGCTCCCGCCTTTCTCCCTTCACTCTTCCTATGGGAGTACTTCTCAATTACTAGAGCTTCCTTCTCCACAAATTCCCAAGCATCATCTACATGCTTCTCCATGAAAGTCCCACCGGAAAGAGATTGAAGCTTGAATTGGCTATCTTCATCAAGTCCCTTGAAGTAGGTCTCCAATAGCTCAATTTTCGGTATGCCATGGTGTGGACAATCTAGGAGAAGATCTTTGAATCTCTCCCAAGACTTGAACAAACTCTCTCTATCCTTCATCACGAAGGCATTGATCTTCCCTCTTAACTCGGTAGTCTTGGAAGGTGGGAAGAACTTAGTCAAAAACTCGGTTGTCATCTCCTCCCAAGTACCAACTCGCCCTTGTGGAATAGATTGATACCAAGCCAAGGCTTTGTCCTTAAGAGAGAAGGAGAAAGCCCTTAGCTTATGGTTGTTGCTCTCCAATCTTGGCGGTCTAAGAGTCTCCATCAAAATCTCATAGTTCATC
This sequence comes from Fagopyrum homotropicum, assembly GCA_033239125.1. Classification (NCBI taxonomy): domain Eukaryota; kingdom Viridiplantae; phylum Streptophyta; class Magnoliopsida; order Caryophyllales; family Polygonaceae; genus Fagopyrum; species Fagopyrum homotropicum. Next base: position 133,924,135 of record BSWB01000007.1, on the reverse strand, counting down.
AAGTGTTGATGAGGAGACTCTCCTTCCATCCCTCCAAATTGATTATGCCGGATCATTTATAGAACTTGAGGGCGGAGCTCATAGTTGTGGGCTGCGGGATCTCCTAAGTTCACACCCGGACGGTGTGCTCTTTGTGCCGGATCCATACGCCTCCCTAGGGTTTGTGGCTCTTCAATGGCAATGGGCACAACCCTAACATTAGCCGCCGGCTGCGGTTGTTCCACCGGTGGTGGAGGAGGTGGAGGTTGTCGGCGATTAAGCTCTCCTTGAACAAGGGCTTGCCTAATCTCCTCAATCTCCCTCCTAGTTTCCTCTTGCCTCTCATTGGCAAGTCTCCTTTCTTCCTCCAAGAGCTCATCTCTTAGCCTTATTTGCTCTAAGGCTTCATCCAACTCAGCTTGGAGGTTCCTTCCGGCCATCTCTTTCTCTTTTCGGATGTTCTTGGATCTAGATCGAAGGGTTTTCTCCGGTTCGGGATCGAATGGAGCTAAATCCTTGCCACGAGATCTTCGCATACACCTAAAGAGAGAGATGATGTCCTGAAAAGCAAAGACACACACCAAAGAGAGATCAAAAGCAACAAGAAAGATCTACACTATAAACAATCACAAATAGACTCAATCTAGACCTAGTCCCCGGCAACGGCGCCAAAAACTTGTCACGCTAAGATCGTGTGATGTGCACGCAATAAGTCTTAAATTTATACTCGTTATAATTATCCTAACTCCTAGCGAACCCGCAGTATACGGGACGTTTGTAGAAAGGTAAGTATTCCGAGGTCGAACACAAAGACTAAGGTGAAATCGAGTCAAGCAATGATCAAAGATAGTGTGAATCTAGACTAAGATAAGATGAGGAACAAGGAAAATGAAAAACACAATGTTTTTGTTGGTTTTTGTGGTGATCAAACAAAGATCACAAGTCAAGCAAAGTAATAAAACAACTAACAAATTAAGCTAGCAAACGAGTAAGTAACACAAAGCACAAGTATATGATCAAGAGAGAAAAGTAGATTCTAGAGGTCAAGATTTCCGGTTATGGCATTGGACTCAAGGTTCTAAGGGTTCTAAGGACAAGCTGCGGTGTTTGGGAAAGAATGTTCACTAATGGAAGCGATTACCGGGTAAGTCTCTCACTTCACTAATCCCGCATCAAACTCCTATTACCGGGTAGGTCTCAAGGGGTTAGAGTAAGGAATTCAGCGCAAACTAGATGCTACTTAAGGGTAACCCTCTCCTTACCGGGTAAGTCTCGGAATAGGGAAATCTCAAGCAATAATCCTAGCACACTCGATCCAATAGCGGCTTATGAGGCTCACTACTACCTAGCATTCATCATCTTAGGTATCTAAGGTCGGAAATCATCGGGTAGATCTCTTCCCTCACTTAGATTGGTAGCATTAGGTGATACTAAGCTAAATTAGGCTTAATAAACACTAGGATTTAAACAAACAAACACCCTAACATGCAGATTTATCATTTAAAGAGCAACAGGAGAATAAATCGGGCTGTTCTACAGATAAATCGGCCGATTTATCTGATGAACTGGTCGATTTATTTTTCTGTCGTGAGTTTCGTGCATACAAATCATCCTAAACTAACATATAAGTCCATCCTATCATCACCCAAGCCATAACCATCAATCCATCACTCTAGAATCACAATAAACTAGCCAATAATATGCATATCAAGATCCAAAATCATCAAACAGGCATACATGGTGTTCATAGATGGATAATGAAAGATAAGCAAGTAAAATCAATAAATCTCAGCCAAATCCAAGTTGTAGCAAGACTTACAAACTCTTAAATGAAGATTCAAAACGTTCCTAACAATCCTTGCAATGGTTCTTCAAGCCAAGATTACAAAAATTACTCAAAAGTTACTCAAAACCTCACTATCCTCCTACAACGGTGTTCTTCTTCTTCCTTCAATCTTTTGGAGCTTTTCTTCTCCTCCAATCTTCCTCCAAAATCAATGAGCTATGAATGAGAGTGTGGGAGAGGAGAGATGCTCAGCAACAACCTGCAGGACCACTTATATTCTCCACCAAGAGCAAGGACGGACAAGAGATCGTGGGACACGTGGCTTAAGCTGTCAAATGCCCAAAAATCGACCCAGTAGGAGAAAATCGTCCGATTTAACTGCTAGCTGGTCCGATTTTCTTCAGCAGAAACTTGTTATGCTCGTTTAGCCATGAGTTGATCCATTGCTTGCACCAATAGTGGTCTTTGTGTCCTTTGTTGCTCCAATTATGCTCCTCCAAGGCTTTGGATGTGTACCATCATGAGGCTTGGCCCTCAAATGTATCGATTAACGTCCAATAGATCCCCGAATTACCTACAAAGCAACGCACAAGTCCGTGTAGACGTCTATCTCGACAAAATACGTGATTTGAGTGCAAACGTCGCAAATTTGTGCTAAACCATGCATGAATGAGTGATGAATCTATCTAAATGATTACCTAAACCTAAGTCATAAATCGTGTTATCATTCATGCTAACAAAATAGCCCATAATTGCTACTTGTTTGTCCCCAAGCAAGGTCTTTTAAAGCTTTAGAACTTAAGTTAGGATGAAATATGCATGCAATCTCAAAAAAACAAAACAATTTTTAGGTAAATGTGCTTCTAGTCAATAGATCAACCTCAAACCTTGCTTCAATCATCCTTGAAAACGTTCACATACACAAACCAAAGTATGTAAAGTGAAGAAACATCATAAGCTGCTCAATCCTCAAAACAAACATCATAACCTTCAAATACCATCAAAATCAAGAATAACAAACTTCAATTTAGATCACTAAGTCATATAACACTCTTTTGATCTTAAGGACTTTCAAATAAGGTCTAGAATGCGGAAAGGAAGGGGAAACTATAAGGAATGTGGTGCATGAATCCGGGAAAGTGGACAACTAACTCTTTTCTTTTTCTCTTGTGGTCTTGCAACACTTTCAACTTAGAGCTTTGCTCTTCTCTTTTTACATCATTTTTCGACTTTACTTTTGGAGTTATGGATAGAGGTGCACAAAAACCGAAGCCTAGGAGATTGGCGTTTCTCAATTTCGAGATGCCTCAAACCCTTGATGCACATACCATAATCCGTTAGGAATATCGCTCAATCCGACTTTGGCAAGACACAAACACCCGGCTATGTGAATGGTGCCGAGTTACTCATCATCATGATTGACTTCCCCAAACCTATTTTTTTCTATTCTTTGAATGCAAAATTTTTCTTTCATGGCCCTCCCACATCAAACATGCCAAATATCAACTCCTCCAAATTCCCGGATAGGTAAGGGAGGTTGTTTTTTTTTTCATTGAGGGGCTAAATGAACAAAGAAAGGAGAAAGAAAGATCGAATTGCCTTAATCATTTCATAAAGAAGTATAAGAACTTGTTATGTAATTTCAACCTCAATTTCTCAATTTGATTTAGATGAAGTTCTCACATTACGAAATTTGCAAGTAAAGACAAGCAACTCATTTAACTTCTTTCCAATTCATAATTCCGTTCAAGCATGCAGTTATCATCAAAAATTCATTCCGCAAGTAAGATTTATCATAGGAATCATCTCAATTCTTAGAAGCACAAAATTTTCAAAAATTTTCAATTTTTATGGGTTTTTCAAAAGCTTTTTCATGCAATGCAAAAATGAAATATGTGACAATGGAATGAAACATGCAAAGTGTTCTCAATCAAGGCAAGCAAAAGTGAGTAGAGTTATTACAAACGATAGTCACGCCCCACCCCATACTTGAGACAAACATTGTCCCTAATATTCAAAAAGAAATAAAGAAAAGAAGGAAAGAAAATGAACTCACAAAATGGCGGTGGAGCGGCTAATGCTAACAATCATCCATGGTCTTCACTGTGGTGCTGGTGGTGGTGGAAACGGGAAGAAGCTGGAGTCAAAGTTTCGCCCAAACTGCTGGCGGTAGATGTCTCTCATCATCCTGTCATGCTCGTCAACACGAACATCTCTAGCGTCCCGTCGGACCTCCAAAGCTCCTACTCTCCTGGAAAGGTCAGTAGCCCAATATGGAAGCTGCTCGTACCATCCCGGCGCCTGGCTGTACCAAGATGGTGCATCCGATGGTGCTGGTGCAGACGGCGGCTGTGCATACCATGTCGATGGAGCTCCCATCCACTCCGGCTGTGATCAATACCAATCAGGAGGGGCATCCATCCATGTCGGCCTCTCACTCACGCTAGCACGGCGGGAGGAAGAGGCTGCTGAAGGTCCAGATGGTCGTGGTGAACGTCTGGGAGGGTCAGGGAAGTGTGCCGACTGATCCGGAAAAGTGCCAAAGTCATGCTCCTCACCTCTTCCCTCAAAACTATCACCTCCTCTCATCTCCTCCTCATCTGCAGCTGGTACCTTAGGGGGAACGTAAGGAGGGGCTACTAACCTATTCGCATGCATAGCAACGAATGTCTGTTTCCAATTATGGCGTCCAGCCATAATAGAATACTCGGGGAGCCATGCAACACCTCTACCTCCTCTATCCTCCCAAGGCATGGCAGCGGTGGGTGAATCTCTATGCCTAGGAAAGATCAAACCTCTAGTCACGAGGCTCTGGAGTCCCAATGGTCTAGCTGCTATCCTAGTACACGCAGAAAAATCAATCCCCAACTGTCTAGCAATGTGGGTGACTATCCCACCATATCCGATATTCCCAGCCCTCTTATTCTTGAGCTTACTCATGGTGGAAGCTAAGAGGGTAGCACAGTCAGCAAATCTACCGTGCAGCATACAATACAAAAGAAACAACTCATCCGTCTTGATCTTCTGAGGAGTCTCGGTCCTAGGGAAAAGACACTCAGAAAGTACTCTATGGGCTATCTTCAAGGCTAAGTGATAGATAAGCTTAGTCTTGGTATCAGCAGGTTGCCAGCGGTCCTCGCTAGCATATATCATAGCAATGTCCTCCCAGAAATCCTTAGCGTATACACCGCTAGGGAAACGACCATTGAAGGTCTCATGGAACCCAAATAAGGCTCCGAACTCTAAGATCGAGAACTTGTAGTTCTACTCCATCATCCTAAAAGAAACTGTCCTAGCTACATGACTATGCTCAAAAGAGGTCACAAACTCTCTAGTGATCTCCTCATATGCATCTTCCCTAATAGCGGAGAAGATGATCAAGCCGGCTCTATGTAAAAGCCATGTAAGGTCACTCACCATATTCAGTGGCTCTAACTCCTCAAGAAGCAAATAACGTGGTCCTATGACCGGTCTCTTCGCAATCCTTTCTAAGGCATCGAGGTAATCATCATGGATCTTTGGAATTCTAGGGGGTGGGGGTGATGGTGGCTTACTAGGGGGTACCTGGGAGGAGGAGGAAGCATCCCCTTTCTTCTTCTTGGTTCTAGCAAACATTCTCCTAACCAAATCCATCTCATTCGAAAAATTACGGCCTGTTCTTGGTTTCTACGGCCGTGGAATGCCCAGTGACCGTGGTTCGGCTCTGAATTTCTCAAAACGCAATCAATCAACACCAAACTCACCAGACAACAACCCTAGACTAATTCCAATCCAATTCCAATCAGTTCTCCTAAAAATTCTTGCGAAAATTTAGCCAAATTGACAAAGTAAAGAAAGAGGGAAAAACCTAGGTTTTGGATTTTTAAAATCCAAATTCCGTCTTCTCCAGTGATTGTCCACTCAATTTGTTGCTTGGATCTTGTAGATGGTTGAATTTGCTTCACTTTGGGTTCAAGAATCGCTCGAAACGATTAACGAACAAAGATTTGAGAGAAGGGGGTCGTTTTCGGCGATTTTGGGGCGTGGAATTGGGTATTGTGGTGTTCTTTGTGAAGGAACGTGGTTTATATAGTGGCCGTAAAATTTTTGGAAAATTACGGTCACTCGACGGTTTCCACGGCCGTGGTTTTGTACGGAACCGTGGTTTTGGTGATTTTTCTCAGGCTTTTACAAATTACGGTGTCAGAGGGTTCCACGACCGTGGTTTTGACCGTGGAACTGTCTGTAATGTGCCAAAATCCAAGTTTCGTCAACTTTCTCCAACATTTCCTTCTTCCTTGCCTGTTCCATTGCTCCTACATCCAAAAACACGAACATACCGGAAGGTATCGAAGGCAAAACAAAACAAAAACGTCTAAACTACTCTAATCTACGAATTAAAAACAAAAACATAAGTGCAATACCTTGGGTTGCCTCCCAAGAAGTGATAACATGATTTATGACTTAGGTTTAGGTAATCATTTAGATAGTTTTTCCGCTCATTCATGCATGGTTTAGCACTAGTTCACGATGTTTGCACTCAATTCACGTATTTTGTCGAGATAGATGTCTACACGGACTTTTGTATTGCTTTGTAGGTATTTTGGGAGATTTAGGAGCTTAATCGATACATTTGAGGATCGTTCCTCAAGATGACACACCTTCGGACTCATTGGGATGCAAGCTAGGAGCTAAGGAGGACACTTGGGACCTTATTGGTGCATGCCATGCACCAAATCGTAGCTTAATGATCCAAAACAAGCTGAGACACCAAAACCACGGTCACTGGGACTTCCACGGGCGTGGAATTGGACCGTGTTTTTTGCCAGACGGTTGTGACAGCTGTGTCACAATCTTCATGGCTGACTCTTGCAAATTTGTAGGATAAATAGGTGGTCCTGCAAGGCTGAAAGGCATCCATTCACAGACCCCCTCACTCCCATTCTCTCCCACACTCTCAACAAGAACATTCTCTCAATAGGAAGCTTGGAGGAGAGCTACCATTGGAGGACGAGAAGAAGCTCCATTGGAGAAGAAGATAAGAAGACACCATTGTTAGCCCTTTGATAGATGTTATAGCGAAGATTTCTGGAATCGTTTTCTAGGGTTGTAAGAATCAATTGAACCTTCTTTTGAAGGGTTGTGAGTCTTTCTAAATCTCATTTTCAGCTTGGTTTTACTTGTTTCACTTGTTCATCTCTTTCTCCTCATTATCTTGCAAATGGAAGCCATGATTTTATGCTTTATGATTTCGATTGTGATGATGTATGTTGTTGGCTAAATAGATGCGATTCTAGGGTAAGGAAAGAATGGTTATGGCTTGGACTATGATAGAATAGACTTAATGTTCGCTCCAAACGGTGTGTGCAAGATTTAAATTTATAACCCTAGACGTAAGCTTAAAACGAGGATGCGAACCCGCAGTGTACGGGTCAATCGTAGTAAAAAGCAAGGAATTCCAAGGGTCGATCACAAGGACTCAGTGAAACAAAGTCCGATAACGGTGAGCTTCGTAATTACTAACCACAAGAGCAATTAAAACAATCAAAGATGAATAAGAAGTCATTAAAGCAAACATGCAATTCTAGGGATTAAAGCATCTAGTTGTGGTTTCAACTCAAGATCTAAAGATAAGCGGACAAAGCTGAGGTTTTTGCATAGGGAAGGTGTTACTAAAGTGGAATAGATCACCGGATAAGTCTCACTACTCAGTAATCCTAAATCGTAACTCCTATCACCGGGTAAGTCTCAAGGAATTAAGATAAAGAACTATAACCTCGAACTAACACACCATCTAAGGGAATAGAATCAACCTTTACCGGGTAAGTCTCAGGCTAACTCACAAAGATGGGATGGAAGCACACTCGAACCCCAATAAAGGATAAACCTTTATTACCTACACTTATGATCATTGGTACACAAACTAAGGAATTACCGGGTAAGTCTCATCCCAGGCTTGCATTAATCCAGAAATAGGTGTAATAAGAATAGGATTTGGCAACTCTAACACTTAACTCTCAGTTTTAGGATCAGATGAGTCATCTCGGTCAACTGAATTCCACCCCGGCCGAGATGTTCATCGACTAAGCGAGATGCTTGGGATTAAGGTTAAAGACTCGAACTTGCAGGGTCCTACTGGAATCTAAGATTGTTCTATCATTGTTTTCCCCACAACCTTCAGCCAATCACCCTAGAATCACACAAGGAAATTAGCCACTCATCATCATGAAAGTATAATCAAATATATGGGAAGAAGATGAATATTTGAACAAGAAGAATTTAATGAAAAAGACTTCAATAACTGAATCAAATATCACAACAAAGCGTTCCTTGGATAGCAATCCAACAAGACAAGACAACAAGGAAGGGAGTCAAAGATGATCTTACAAAACCCTTCAAAAGCTATAAAAGCTACAATCTTCCTTCTTCAACCTTCAAAAAGGTTCTTCAAATCTCCCGACTGGAGTATGGCTGCAGCGGTGTATAAACCTTGATCGGTGTAAGCGGGATCTTCAACCGTATGCGGATTGTCGGATTTGTGGAAATCCAACCCTTTTTATAGGAAAATAACCCTCCAAAGATAAGATATCTTAGAAAGATCTTTTCCCATAAAAATAGGTAAAATATAAGATCTTCTTTCTTCTAGGAGCCAAGCCCAAAAATATAAGATCACTTTCCAAAGATAAAAGATCTCAGCCAAGAATAAAATATTCTCGCCGCGTCCTAGGTATTCGCCTCGGTCGAGTCGGCTTCTCTGGATCACCTCGGTCGAGATGAATCTCTGGTCAACCGAGGTGAGTCACGACTGAATGTGAAATCTCTCAAAACTGGTCCAAAGTGAATCTTTAATCCATGGCTATTCTTCCTGGATGGTTCCTTATGTTCCTAAATGTAGCTCCAATGTCTCCATAGCTCCTTTTTGATGCAAAACGTGCCATTTTACCTACGATTACACAAAACTAGGTGTAGACCTCGATTCTCGCAAAGGTAGATGAAATGGTAATATAATCACATAATATACATACAAACATGCAGATTATGAAAGATAGAACGTCCAAACAAACCCCAAAATATAGACTATAATTCATGCAATCAAAATACCCCATACTTAGCCTTGCTTGTCCCCAAGCAAGTTCCGCATATAGAAGACAAGATAGAATGGATTATAAGTCAATAAAATCAATGAAAAGTCTTTCAAAAACATTTTATGGTGTGCAACAATCATAGATCACTCTAAAAGAATACTTCATGGAATTTAAAAACTCAATATGATCAAAATATTTTATAAATATAGGAAAGTTGTTCATCTTTGCATAAAATCATAGAATGCATAATAAGTCATAATTATCAAAATTAATCATGTATAATCCAGTTTAAACCACTAAGTCAATCAACAAGCTCAAGGTCTCCAGGGCTTCCCAAAAGAAAGGTCAAAAAACGTGTGGGGTAGGGATGTATGTAAGGTAATGTGGTGCTAGAATCCGGGAAAAGGATATACTTCACTTTCACTTTGACTTGCAACATCTTCCACCAATAAGCTTTGCTTATTTCACACTTTTTCTTTTTACTTTACTTTTTGGGATGCATGGACAGAGGTGCACAATAACCGAAGCCTAGGAAATCAGCAATCATCAATTTCTTGAGATGCATCAAACCCTTGATGCACATACCATGACCCGTTAGGAATATCGCTCAATCCGACTTTGGCAGGACACAAACACCCCGCTATTTGAATGGTGCCGAGTTACTCATCATCATGATTGACTTCCCCAAACCTATTATTACTTTCTAACACTTTCACTTCCAGCCAACTTCTCAACTTTAACTTCACTTGCTTTCACCACTTTGCTTGCTTCCAAATTCCCGGATAGGTAAAGGGAGGCAAAATGTATATGAGGGGTTAAGCATGATCAAGAAGAAGAAGAGAGAAGAATGAATTGCCTTGGTCTTTCCAGGAAGAAAGTGAGAGAACTTATAATGTGGTGTCAACCTTCAAATTCGACATAATTTAGATAAAAACAAAGTATTAAACATGCCAATAATTTCAAACAAAGCATTTAACAACTTAAACATATTATAAAACCTTTCAAACATATAAAGATTTCAAAACCAGTCAGCAAGCAACATCTTCACTGAGGTCATATCCAGATAAGTAACACAAAAAATCGTTTTCGAAAACTCTCAGTTAACCACCTCGTTCGAGGCGTTCGTAGGTCAACCGAGGTGAAGTACCTCGTTCGGCCAGAACTGCCCCGGTCGAGGTCAAAAAACATTTTTTTAAAAAATTTTTTCAGTTTTGACGTCTTTCTCAATCAAATAACCTGTATGCATGCATGCAATCTCAGATAAACATATAGAAGCAAAATAAAGCATAAATATCATAGAAGGTCAAGTCATATATCCATGAGTCAAATAATACATAAATACCCCATACTTGGGATACACTGTCCCAGTGGGTCAAAATAAGTCTAAAGGATAAAAGTATTCACCGGATAATAAGCTGAACTGCATAAAATAAGAAAAGAAAAATCCTGCAGCTCTCAATAATCCTGATCCGGTGGTGGTGGTGGTGGCACGTATGGGTACTTGGACGGGTCGAATGGATAACCCATAGCCTGCTGGAACTGGATCTCCATCATCCTGCGCTGATAGTGCTGTCCCTCTAACATCTGATGAGTCCAGCTGTCAATCTGTCGGTGCTGGGCAGCAAATCTCTCATGCATGTCCACAGTAAGAGCAGCATAAGAGTCAATCATCTGCTCCGTCAGATCATCGATCCGACGATGAGTCTTTGGATCTCTATGAAGGCGTGTCCTACGCCTAGCAGATCTAGCAGGTGATGCAGCAGGTGCAGGCTCAGCCTCAGTGTCATCGTCCAGATCAATAAATGGTGCGCTCGTCCCTGCAATATATGTCCCTGTATCCATCGGGACTCCACCCTCTCTCTCATCAACTGTCTCCTCATCATCTGCCTCCTCCTCCTCGGCTGGGGCAGCTGTTGCCTCCCTATAATCCTCCATCAATGGAGCCCAGGTGGTCTGCCAATAGTGTGGGTCGTAAACGGTGAACTGGGCAGACCATCGGATCCCCTATGGCGCAGTCAGCTCCCACGGCATAGCCACATATGGAGTAGTCAGACCTCGGGGAACGAGAATCCGCCGAGTGATCATCTCCTGCAGCCCAAGCGGCTTGGCAGCCGCCACCATCGTACAAGCACTGAGGTCCATGTCCTAATAAGCAGTTATGTGGGTGACAAGCCCTCCGCAGCAAATGTCTTCCTTCGCCTTGGCCTTGATCTTGTGCAGATCCTCTGCCAACATCAAGCCAAAGTCCGGGAAACCCCCAGTAACCATGCAGTACAAACTGAAAAGCTCCCCCTGTCGGATCTTTTGGGGCGTCTCAGTACGCGCCAAAAGTGTCTCGCTGAATATCCGGTGGGCTAACCTAAAGGCTAGGTGGAAGATGACCTTCTCCCTGGAATCTCCAGGGCGCCATCTATCTGCATGCTCTACAACATGGGCAATCTGCCCCCAGAACTCCCTAGCTACTGATCGGGAGGGGAAATCAATGGCGGTGGGCTGCGGAAAGCCGAAAATATCTCTCCAATACTTGAGCGGTACTAAGAAGTTCCGGTTCATTAACCGGTACTTCACAGATTGCTCTGTGGGAAGGTAGGTGAAGGAGCTAACGAACTCTAGGGTCGGCTCCAAGTAGACTGGGGCTCGGATCTCAGTAAACTGATCCAGCCCAACTGTAGAAATCATCCTCGTAAGGTCTCCATCTACCCCTAGGCAATCAAAAGCAGACACGTCCAGGAAGCGAGGTGCAATCACTGGACGGTCAGAAATACGGTCATAATCCACCTGGTGTCGCTCATGGATCACCGGGCGGTAAGGTCGGGAAGAAGAAGAAGAAGGGGAAGGTGAGGATCTATCTCTGAGGGCAAGGCGGCGTTCAGAACTTATTTTCAATTCAGTCACTGTCAGATCACCTCGGTCACTGACAACTCTCATGAATCACCTCGGCCGAGGCACAGCTCGACTGGACCGAGGCGGCGAACTGGATCTAATTCCCTCAAAAATTTCAGTTCTTTTCCCCCAAAAATACTACAAATGCTTCCTATGGGGTACTTAAGCCTTTCCTCAGTAGATGCAAGGGCAACCAAAGCCCAAATCGAAGCGAATAAACGAGTTAGGGTTCGGTTTCGTTTTTTACCTCGTTTCGGCCGAATCGTTCGATTTCTTCGCAGATCTGTACTTGCAATGGAATCCTTTATGCCTTAATCGCAGTTTGGAAGCAGAAATCTTCGAAAACGAGCAAGAATCGAAGAAGCGAGGTGAGAGAGCGCCGCGGTCGAGTCGAAATAGGTAAAAAGTGAAAAAAAGAAAATTTTCCCCCTTTTATACTATTTCTGGAACTGCTGTCACCTCGGTCGAGATGGTCTCGACTGGACCGAGGTGGTGTGGACCGAGGTGGTTCGTCAGAAACCTTAGTCGCCTCGGTTGCTCAAGAATCAGCTCGGTCGAGGTGGTCTCGACTGGACCGAGGTGTCTCAGTCAAACTTTGTCTTCTCGAATTCTCGAACTTCTGTTCTTCCAGTTATGCTCCTGATTGGTTCTCCTTCCTTAGCTGTAACCTGTTATCTGTCTAGGACGCCAAAAACAAACAAAAAAAAAACAAAAGCAAACTACCTAAGCTAAACTAGAAAAAGGGAAAGAAAGCAATACATTGGGTTGCCTCCCAAGAAGTGCTTGGTTTAAGGTCGCTAGCTGGACCATAATGCGTCTCAAACGAGGTATATTGGTGCAACCTCCTCAACCGGAGTTTCCGGTTGGTACTTCTTAAGTCTATGACCGTTGACCTTGAAGCTTCCGCTAGTTTCGCCCCATATCTCAACTGCACCATGAGGAAAAACATGTTTCACAACATAAGGTCCGGTCCATCTTGATTTTAACTTACCTGGAAAAAGGCGGAGGCGGGAGTTGAAGAGTAGAACTAGGTCTCCTTCGTTAAGCTCCTTTGGGATGATACGCTTGTCATGCCATCTCTTTGTCCTTTCTTTATAGATTTTGGCATTCTCATAAGCGTTCAAACGCAGCTCCTCCAGCTCGTTGAGTTCCAATAGTCGCTTTTCGCCGGCCTCCTTAATGTCGAAGTTCAACCATTTGATCGCCCAGTACGCTTTGTGTTCCAATTCGACGGGCAAATGGCAAGACTTCCCATATACCAAATTATAAGGGGTGGTACCTATGGGAGTCTTAAATGCGGTCCTGTACGCCCAAAGAGCATCGTCTAATTTCATGGACCAATCCTTCCTCGTTCTAGAGACGGTCTTCACCAAAATTGCTTTGATTTCTCTATTCGAGATCTCGACCTGTCCACTAGTTTGAGGGTGATAGGCGGTTGATACCTTGTGGGTTACCCCATACTTCGATAGAAGTGCTTTGAACTTCCGGTTGATGAAATGCGTTCCTCCATCGCTAATGATGATGCGTGGAGTTCCAAACCGTGGAAAGATGATTCTATTTAAGAACTTCAAAACAACCTTGGCGTCGTTAGTGGGAGAAGCAATGGCTTCAACCCATCTAGAGACGTAATCAACCGCTAGAAGAATATAGAGGTTTCCTCCGGAGGATGGGAAAGGTCCCATGAAGTCAATCCCCCATACATCAAAGATTTCCACCTCTTGGATGTTGTTAAGTGGCATCTCGTTCCTCCTCGATAAATTTCCTGTTCTTTGGCATGCATCACAAGAGACAACAAAAGATTGTACATCCTTAAATAATGTAGGCCAAAAGAACCCGGAACGCAATACCTTACCGTACGTTTTATCGGTGTTGGCATGTCCTCCACAAGGAAGTGAATGGCAATGCCGTATAACGCTATTAACCTCATCAACCGGAATACATCTTCGAAGCATCCCATCCGGCCCGCGCTTGAATAGCAGCGGCTCGTCCCAGTAGTAATGTCGTACTTCTTTGAAGAATCTCTTCTTTTGAGAGTACGTCAATCCGGGCGGTATTTCCTGGCAAACAAGATAGTTCACAATATCAGCATACCAAGGTCCGTTATTATCAGAGAGTTGGTGGATAGAATGTTCCACCAACTGAGGATGAATGTCAAAGAAGGGAGTAAGAAGTTTATTATTCTCAATAGTCTCAGTTGACATCATCTCGCCATCGACCTCGGTCGAGGCGTAGAGGCATTGACCGAGATGTTCTTCGGTCGCCTCGCTCAGTCCAGAAAGTGCCTCGGTCGAGGTACTGCAACTGGAACCGAAACTGGAGATCTTCGTCTCCTGGATTAGCTTCTCAGTTTTAGCTCCTGGATCTTCTTCCAGTGCCTTCAAGCTCCGTATATCTGCATCACAAGAAGCATCTATACCTTCCTCCATTAAACTGAAGCTAATAACTCTTTCTAGTGGATCGTTAGTAAGGATAGAGCTCACCAATTCTCTTGATTCTTCTTCATCGTAGATATTGAAGATATCATTAGTCACTTGCTCCCCTTTCATGGCCGCAAGCAATGCGAACTCCACTTCATCGCCACCAACGTTGAATTTCAACTTGGCGTTCTTGCAATCCACGTTGCAACCCGAAGTTGCTAGAAATGGCCTCCCGAGGATAATAGGAACAGGATAATCTGCGGGAATGTCAAGTACAACAAAATCTATAGGTAGATAGAAGTTACCCAACTTGACCGGAACGTCTTCCAAGATGCCCACGGGGTGGGTGATGGAGCGATCCGCCATATAAAGTCGAATCTTGACTGGCTTGGGCTCTCCAAGTCCGATCTTCACACATAGCTCCAGCGGAATGATGCTCACGCTGGCTCCTAGATCACAAAGGGCTTCACAAGTAACATCCCCAACTTGAATGGGAATGCAAAATGAGCCGGGATCTCTTAACTTAGGTGGCATCTTCTCCTTCATGATTTGAATAAGCTCCGAGGATTTAGATGTCATCCTGACTTCACCAAAGTCTTCCAGTTTCCTTTTCCTTGATAGGATCTCCTTCAAGAACTTCCCATAGGCGGGCATTCCTAGAATAGCATCGAGGAAAGGAATGTTAATGTGTAGTTTATTCATTAAGTCAAGGAACTTACCAAAGTGCTTGTCCAGATGTGCTCTGGCTCTTGACTGGGGGAATGGAAGTGGTGGTTTGTATGCAGGAGGTGGGACATAAACTTCAGTTTTCCCCTCCGCTTTCTGTGGCTCCACCTCGGATGGCATCTCGATCGAAGTGTTCTTCGACTGCGTCTGGACCGAGGTGGTCTTCGTCGGTACTGGCACCGACCGAGGCATTGGATCTGCAGTTTTCAGTCCACTCCTCGTAGTTATGGCCATGATCTGGCCCTTAGGGTTGCTTTCCGTCCTTGCTAGAAGCTTCCCTGGATCTCTTGGCGCTTCATTCGCCCTACTTGCAAGTTGTTGTTCAAAGGCCTTTTGGGCCTTCGAAAATGAAGTCATAGAAGTCTCCATAGCACTAAGCTTGATCAGGATGGCCTCCAGAACTGCGTCTTTCTTTTCTGGTTGAGACGAACTTGATCCTTGCCCTTGGCTTTTCAATGGAGTAGAAGAAGAAGAAGAAGGGGAAGAGAGGAAAGGGTTAGAGGAATCGTTAGAATTAGAGTTTGAATGATTGTTACCGTTATTTTGGTTGTTCGCCCTCCAGTTGTTGCTATTAGATCCTCTATTGTTGTTTTTGTTGTAATTGTTGTTTCGGGGACCGTTGTTGTTGTTATGGTACCCGTTGTTGTTGTTCCTTTGCCCTTGCTCTTCCTTCTTGGTTTGAGCAACCAAGAGTTCCTTCAATTGCTTCACGTCATTCTTCAAAGACGTGAGTTGATTGTTGTTGGGCTGAGTTTCTTGGAAGTTAACTCTTTTAACTCCACCTTCAGCTCCTTGGTGGGTGTACTTCTCCATATGCAAGGCTTGCTTCTCGATGAAGTCCCAAGCCTCGTCAATCGCCATGTCCATGAAGGTACCGGCGGAGAGTAGTTGGAGATTGAACTGGGTGCTTTCGTCCAGTCCCTTGAAGTATATCTCCAATAACTCTAGCTTTGGAATCCCATGATATGGGCAATCCAAAAGAATGTCCTTGAACCGCTCCCATGACTTGGACAAACTCTCCTTGTCCTTCATAATGAAAGCGTTGATTTTTCCTCTCATTTCAGCGGTTTTTGAGGGGGGAAAGAATTTCGTCAAGAATTCCGTAGTCATCTCCTCCCATGTGCTGATTTTTCCTGGAGGAAGAGATTGATACCAAGTAAGAGCTCTATCTTTTAAAGAAAAGTAAAAAGGTCTTAGCTTGTAGTTGTTATTTTCAATCCTTGAGGGTCTCAAGGTCTCCATCAAGATCTCATAGTTTTGAAGATGTTGATGCGGTGATTCCTTCTCCATCCCTCCGAATTGGCATTGGCGAATCATGAATAGAACTTGCGGTCGAAGTTCATAGTCATGGTCCGCTGGATCTCCTAGGTTAACTCCTGGACGCCTCAGTTGTTGATTAGGGTCCATCCTTTGACCTAGGGTTTGTTGGATTCCTGCAAGAAGAACGTTTCGGACTGGCATCCGAGGTGGAAGTACATCAGCCGGGGCATCAGGTACAGGAACCTGCCTCGGTCGAGGATCAGCAGCTGGATCTTCCCTCGGTCGAAGTAGAATCTGGTCTCGTATGGCTACCATATCTGCTTCGATTGCTTCGGTCCTGGTGCGAGTTTCTTCCTTCTCTCGCCTTAGTTCTTCCCTGCTGAGGCGTAGCAGCTCTAGCGCCTCTTTCAACTCGGCCTCAAGATCACGGTTGTCTTGTTGGGCCATCTTCGCTTCTCTTAAGCGTCGCTTGTATGTCTTTTCTGGTTCGGGATCGTAAGGAGCGATTTCCTTCCCAGTGCGGGTTCTTCGCATATACCTAAGAAAGAACCTGCAAAAGTCACTCAAGTAGAGTGGTTAGTAGACACGGGGGCAAGTGCCCCAAAGAGCAAACCGTACCGGCTCGGTCTAGACCAAGTCCCCGGCAACGGCGCCAAAAACTTGTTCGCTCCAAACGGTGTGTGCAAGCTTTAAATTTATAACCCTAGACGTAAGCTTAAAACGAGGATGCGAACCCGCAGTGTACGGGTCAATCGTAGTAAAAAGCAAGGAATTCCAGGGGTCGATCACAGGGACTCAGTGAAACAAAGTCCGATAACGGTGAGCTTCGTAATTACTAACCACAAGAGCAATTAAAACAATCAAAGATGAATAAGAAGTCAATAAAGCAAACATGCAATTCTAGGGATTAAAGCATCTAGTTGTGGTTTCAACTCAAGATCTAAAGATAAGCGGACAAAGCTGAGGTTTTTGCATAGGGAAGGTGTTACTAAAGTGGAATAGATCACCGGGTATGTCTCACTACTCACTAATCCTAAATCGTAACTCCTATAACCGGGTAAGTCTCAAGGCATTAAGATAAAGAACTATAACCTCGAACTAACACACCATCTAAGGGAATAGAATCAACCTTTACCGGGTAAGTCTCAGGCTAACTCACAAAGATGGGATGGAAGCACACTCGAACCCCAATAAAGGATAAACCTTTATTACCTACACTTATGATCGTTGGTACACAAACTAAGGAATTACCGGGTAAGTCTCATCCCAGGCTTGTATTAATCCAGAAATAGGTGTAATAAGAATAGGATTTGGCAACTCTAACACTTAACTCTCAGTTTTAGGATCAGATGAGTCATCTCGGTCAACTGAATTCCACCCCGGCCGAGATGTTCATCGACTGAGCGAGATGCTTGGGATTAAGGTTAAAGACTCGAACTTGCAGGGTCCTACTGGAATCTAAGATTGTTCTATCATTGTTTTCCCCACAACCTTCAGCCAATCACCCTAGAATCACACAAGGAAATTAGCCACTCATCATCATGAAAGTATAATCAAATATATGGGAAGAAGGTGAATATTTGAACAAGAATAATTTAATGAAAAAGACTTCAATAACTGAATCAAATATCACAACAAAGCGTTCCTTGGATAGCAATCCAACAAGACAAGACAACAAGGAAGGGAGTCAAAGATGATCTTACAAAACCCTTCAAAAGCTATAAAAGCTACAATCTTCCTTCTTCAACCTTCAAAAAGGTTCTTCAAATCTCCCGACTGGAGTATGGCTGCAGCGGTGTATAAACCTTGATCGGTGTAAGCGGGATCTTCAACCGTATGCGGATTGTCGGATTTGTGGAAATCCAACCCTTTTTATAGGAAAATAACCCTCCAAAGATAAGATATCTTAGAAAGATCTTTTCCCATAAAAATAGGTAAAATATAAGATCTTCTTTCTTCCAGGAGCCAAGCCCAAAAATATAAGATCACTTTCCAAAGATAAAAGATCTCATCCAAGAATAAAATATTCTCGCCGCGTCCTAGGTATTCGCCTCGGTCGAGTCGGCTTCTCTGGATCACCTCGGTCGAGATGAATCTCTGGTCAACCGAGGTGAGTCACGACTGAATATGAAATCTCTCAAAACTGGTCCAAAGTGAATCTTTAATCCATGGCTATTCTTCCTGGATGGTTCCTTATGTTCCTAAATGTAGCTCCAATGTCTCCATAGCTCCTTTTTGATGCAAAACGTGCCATTTTACCTACGATTACACAAAACTAGGTGTAGACCTCGATTCTCGCAAAGGTAGATGAAATGGTAATATAATCACATAATATACATACAAACATGCAGATTATGAAAGATAGAACGTCCAAACAAACCCCAAAATATAGACTATAATTCATGCTATCACTTAAATGTATGCTTGGATGACTCGTTTGATTGAACCTAGTCACTGTTAGAATCCACGGTTTGTTCTAGACAAACCACGGCCGTGGACCATGATGAACACCCCGTGATTTTGATGAATTTGCTTGTAATGATAAATCCAAGTGTTAGGTTGTTAGATTGTTGAAATCCTAGTGTTTGTTGAGCTAATTCTATCCTAGGGTGACCTAGTGTTAGCAACTAAGTGTTAGAAGAGACTTACCCGGTAATTCTTGCTCTTAGATACCGAAGATGACAAACTCTAGGTAGTGATGAGCCTCATAAGCCTCTATTGGACTGAGTGTGCTAGGATAGGTGTTTAGGACTTGCCTTTCCGAGACTTACCCGGTAAAGACAGGTTAGATCCCTAGAATACCATCCGGTTTGTGTAGAATTCCATTCCTTAGGCTCTTTGAGACCTACCCGGTGATGAGACCTTAGGAACGGACTAGTAGACCATGAGACCTACCCGGTGATTGATCCCATTCTAGAAACACTCACTCCCAACATACTATAGTTGATCCAAGGAATGATTAGATAGCTTGAGTCCAATGCCATAACCGGAATTTCCAACCCCTAGAATCCGTTTTTCTCCCTTTGATTACATATTTCGTATTTGCTTGTACACTTGTGGTGTTAGTTTAGTTGATTGTTTATTTCGCATGATTTGTGATCTTTGATTGATCACCTAAAAACCAAACCAAAAACATTGAGATTTTCATTTCTTTATTCCTTTCTCTTTTCTTAGCCTAGATCTTCACTATCCTTAGTCATTAATCGATTCAATCTCACCTCGGTCTTTGTGTTCGACCTCGGAATACTATCCCTAATACAAAACGTCCCGTACACAGCGGGTTCGCTAGGAGTTAGGAGAAATATAACGAGTTAAAAATTTAAAGCTTTTGCGTGTCACGTTCTTAGCGTAACAAGAAGCGCTTGTTTAATGTAATGCCCCAAAATTTTTGGCGCGTTTTTCGATACTTTTTTTTTCCCGGTGGTTATCGATATTTTAATATCTTAAGTATGTATTATGAGTATTTTACATCGTAAAACTTGATTTTACGAGTATAATTTATTTTTATATATTAATATTTTAACGGTATTCTAATCTCGCAATATTATTTACAAGAATGGTTTTTATATCGCAAAGTATATTTTTGCGATTTTAATTATTTATAGATTCGATCCACATATGTTTCCGTATCTTTATTCGAAAAAGTTCAGAAAAGGTTCCCGATCCGAAAATCCAAATTGGATCTAGTTCATTCCAAATTATCTTTTTCTTTTTTTTTTATTTTTTTTATTTCATTATCTCCTCTCTCCTGGTTGGGTGCAGCCCTGTTTGACTCTTCGCCTCCCTATGTGACCCCTCGCTTTCCCACTTCTCTCTCTCTCACGCAACTTTTCACTCCTCTGCTTCCTTTCTTCCAAGTGAGAAACCTGCAACTTCCTTCTCAACTCTCACCCTCTCTTCTACATGGGAACGCCGCCGGAGGGCCACCCTTCCGCCGCCGCACTCCACTCTGTCGCTCCCTCTGCCTTCTGGACCGGAGCGAGTTGTCAACACCCCTTCCCGGAAGCCTTCGATGTGCCTTGCTCCTGGAACCTTTGTTGGAGCCATGGCAGCCGCTGCTTGTCCCTCTCCCGTCGAATGGAGCCGGCACAATGAACCACTGCTGCAAGGGAGGGCCAGTAACCACCGGAGGGAGCCCAGCGAGCCGCCTCCGCCCTCTTCCGCCTCGCCTCACCTTTTCCCTCTCTTCATCTCCCTTCTCTTGCAACTGTTGGGAACCTAGGGAAGTTGCAACACCGTCTAGACCGCCGGAGAGGACGGCTACACCACTTGGGGGTTGTCGGACGAAAGGAGGCCGCCGCCACACCGACGTCTCGGGCATTCGGGCACTAGCAGGCCGGGAACGCTGCCATAATTCCTCCCTTGCTCTCTGTTCGTTTCTGTCGCGAGGAGGGAAGCCACTTCCGCCGGAGTGGGCTGCCTCTTGCCGGAGATTGGGTTGCCTAGCTGTTGCCGCTTCACCGCTTCCAACGCCATCGAACCCCGCCGGGAAGTGCAAGGCCCTGCAAAGCCGGCAACCTGCACGCTTTCCCCCATCTGCACTGGTTAACTACCAAGAAATCCTTCTTCTGATTTAATGAGTGGGCCCTAGCGTTTTTTTTAATTACAGCTTATACCCTATATTTTGTATTTGTAGATTTGGCCCCATCTTTCTGAAAGTTGCGGATCTGCCCTTTTGCT
This sequence comes from Fagopyrum homotropicum, assembly GCA_033239125.1. NCBI lineage: Eukaryota > Viridiplantae > Streptophyta > Magnoliopsida > Caryophyllales > Polygonaceae > Fagopyrum > Fagopyrum homotropicum. The sequence goes on along the minus strand of BSWB01000007.1, from coordinate 133,903,340 downwards.
GAAATAATTACAAAAAGGGACCAAAGTTTTAATTATGGAAAATAACCCAAGCTTTATGCTATTGTCATATTTGCCCAACAAATGTCTTTACGAGTTTTAACCATGGATTTTATATACTAGTTTGATCTTATATTTATATATATTACCTATGATGTCCTCATTGGTTTATTTATGGAATTTGGCCCAAAGATTCAATTATGTATTAAGACCCATGTTTTTGGAATGGTATTAATTGCCCCGGGAAACGCGTTAGTGGTTTTAACCATGGTTTTGGAAAAATGAGTTTTACCTTAAGTTTTATATAAGTTAAATATTCCAATCAAATTTAGCGTATTAGCTAAATTTGTGTAGCTTTGGTTTTAGGTCCGGAAGCGACCCCGATAATGGCCTAACGAATCCGCATTCGACATTCGTCGACCGACTTCCATCTTTGACCCCGAGTGAATACCTTTCTCGATCTAGTTATGTTAAGTTTTAGTATCATGCTAGGTTGGATCTAGCATAACCTAGTAATAATGCCAAGTAGTGGCTTTGAACCTTAGGTGAGTTTTGAGGATTTGATATTGTTTGATAGATTGATGTTGATTCTAAGCTTGAGGTGGTATTGCGGTCTAGTGAGGTTGTTATAAAGGATTCGAGTATATGGTTGTTTATGACTTTAAATTGTATGTTGAGCTTGTGAGAATTTAGGGGTTGAGGTTGTATGATTGTTGAGGTTGTGGACTAGAAAGAGAGTATCCTAGTGGTGTTGTAAATTATGATCTTGCGAGACCCGAAGGTTTAGAAGTCTTAGGACTTCTAGCTTCTTTTGAGTGTGATGTGAGCACGAGGGATTCTAGAATGTTGTCCTAGAATTGAGAGTCAAATGGTCTTGCGTAGATCATTTGTATAGAAGTCTAAGACATCTATTGTGAGTGGGTTGTTGTTGATATAGTTATCTTCTTCTGAGCAGGTTATGGGCTTCTTCCCCTAAGGAAGCGAGAGTGTTGTGAGTTGAGTGTGGTGACGAGGTAAGTCTTCGGACTTACTTAGCTCGTATTCCTTGTATTAGCATTGATGCGTGTTTGGTGGTGTGTGTTTATTCCTTATCATTTATAACAACTAAACCGGTAATAGGACCACCAACCTTATATTATTTTGGCCCAAGTGTATGATAACGGGCGGTGACATCATCTGCCTAGCTCTTGCGAGAGTCTAGGAGGTTCTTGGCGACTAGCCCGTGCTGGTTAGACGGTCGGAGGCATCCGTACCGTTCCATGCCGGTAAGTAGGGACCGAGGCGGGACCACGGTGGTCTCGTGTCACAAAACTAAGTTGAATTAGAACGGGACATGACGTAATAATAAAAAGATAATAAACTGGAATTGTGTGCTTTGAGAATGTTATGTTTATGATGATTTACTTGTGTTTGTGCCTTTCTCATTGATTCTAATGCTTCAAATATGAGCTAACGGTTTTATACCGACTGTTGTGGATTGCCTTGCAGGTTAGGATTGCGGCCGAGAGATCCGGAAGAGTGGGCAGCCGGGGTTCCGTACATTTTAGGATTGGGTTTTGGGTGGAGTCGAGTTTGAGTATTGTATTTATTGTATGTTTTATGGCATTTAGTCTTTGAGGTTGTATTTTCGGATGAAGTCCTTTGTTGTATTCTTTCGGGTTTTTCTTTTCATTGCATAAAAATGTGTTTCAGTTTTGGCCTTTATTTGTGCCTTGTTGCAAGATCCGGTGAAATTGTTGTCAAGCTAAGGGCCGGGACCGATTGTGAGGTCCCAACCCGTAGCGCCCCGAGTCCCGCGGATTCGAGGTGTTACAAAAGTGGTATCAAAGCCCTAGGTTGACAACAATGGCACTCGTAATCTTCTAATGGCCGAATGAGGAATAAACAAAACCCACACGGGTTCTGACTTTTCGTTTTCAAAATCACATGCATGAGTCGGGGTAGAATGTACGGACCACCATTCCTTCCGCGGATCTCGGCAGCTTAGTTTATTAGATTTTGATACTTATACGTATATATATATTATATGTAGATATGTGTATATGGATTGTAATTGCGTGATGGATTTGATATATATGTATAGTTACCTAGGAGGATTATTATATGTTTTGGACCTTATGTTGTTGTGATGGATTTCGGATGTGATATATTAGTAGTGATGTGCACATAGGACATATATAGTTTTATATACGGATTCTTATGTATATATAGTAGCATATGGAGGTGTAGGACCTTATAGAAAAGACGATAGTGAGATACCATCATCGTTAAGACGACGACGTTGTCTTGAGATAGCGTTCATACGTGGAGGAGTACGCCGAAGTATCGAGTTGAACCTTTCATACTAACGAACACCATGGCGGTAACGGAATCCTTTTAGAGGATGTCGAGGAGAAAGACTAGAGATAGCATAAACGACGGACGGACAAGTGGAAGGAAAACTCGTAACGACGTAAGAAGAATCGAGATGGGAACCATACAAGAAGAGGGGTAACATGAAGGTGTGGAAGCACTTACAAAGGAGTCACAATTGGAAAGACAACGAGATCAATAGAAATAACAACCTTAAGTTCTTCGACAAGACGCGGGGACAACTAAAGATGCAAATCGAAGAGGAGATGAATGCATTCTAACAAGGTTAAATGCAGTGTTCCATTACGAGAAGTGAAGCTTTCCTTCGATGCTCCTAAGCTTGGGAGGCAAGATGAGAAGTGTGAACGGACCATTTGCAAAAGGTTTAAGATACCGTAAGTTAAGCTTACAAGGTATCAATAATTAAAGTGTCGACATTAAGAGAGTTATGTGAAGAATGTCAAGTGGAGATTCACGTGGAGTTGACCGGTTTACGTTATGATGATAAGATTAAGAAACACCAAGAAGGAGGAACTGTGTATAAATGATGACCTTAAGAAGATGAAAGACGAAACGAAGAGCTTTGATCGAGAGACTTAAGATACCAACCGAGAGGAACTCGAGTGGATGCTAGCTAGGGCTATAATATTTGGGAAGGTGCTCTTGAAAGACATCAAGGAAGGATGGTTAAGCCTATGAAAGGGAGTTATACCAAACAACAAGGCAAAGAAGATATAGTTACCTTATAAAGAAGAGGAAGCATGGAATGAAGAAAGAACTAAAGGAGTTTAAGGTAAAGTACCCCAGTACCCTGAGGAGGGTAGCCTTCATAAGAATGGTGACATGAGAAGTGTAGTAGAATAATAAGTCGTTGACTTCGGAGAAGGTCAGATACAAGTTAATCGGTGACAACTGAGAACGCACATGTGCGGGTTGTCTATTGGTGAGTGTAGAGGGAATGAGTAAACAAGATTATGGGCATATAGAGTGATTTAGATGACCTGATGCGACGTTTGTAGGTCATGGAATTGACATATGGGAGAACGACACGATTAGAAGTTTTAAGGTTTGATCATGGTAAAGGGAACTAGTAGATCAAGAGGAAGGTGAGGTTTTCATTATTTGTGGTGCGTAGACGGGAGTATAATAAGAGGATGCATAGTATGTTCGTTCTAATGAAATTGATGGTAGGTTTTCGCGAGAAAAAGCCGAGTCAAATGTGTTAGACTCACACGGAAGAGCCAGGGTGTCTATGACGTGAAACAAGGAATTTGGATTAGGGCAACACTACAAGCTTAGATTTATGATGTTAGCACTAGAGAAGTAATAAGTCGGATATTTTAAGTGAATTTTGATGGGGAATTTCTTTTAGCGTTTTCCACGGGACATATTGGTACGGTTGTGAGGATTGCTCATAGAATACCAAGAGATGTTTAAGGTGACCAACAAGAGTAAGATTAGACCGAAATTTTGAAGTTCGATGTCGACATTAGATGTACAAGAAGTATATGAAAGCTTGAGATTAAGAGCCTCCGTTGTTGGATTGACGTTGCAAAAAGGAAATGAAGTGAGTTCTACACCTACTTAAAGAAAGGATGTTTATAGTGCAAGCTTACGTAAAATGCAAGGAGGGTTTCCCATATGTTAGGGAATATAGTGGAAAGCGAAGAAGATGAGGTCAATTGTTTTGAAACACGGTTAAGTCCTGCAGTTTGGACCCTTATGGTTGCACATAAGTGAGAAAGCTTAGAAGATTTCTACAATTATGTCATCAAAGAAGGAGAATGAGATTAAGATAAAAGAAAACTTAAATAAGGCTACAAGAGTCAGAAGACTCGAGCAAGTCTCTCGAGTTCAAGAGATGAAGGATCGTTAAAAGAGGACGGTTAGCATTGTAGCTAAAGATGGAACAATACACGTGTTTGAAAGACGTCATCCCAACAGATCAGGGTGGATCAGTAATACCATGACCACCTGTCAAGTGTTAAAGCAAGGTTGTGCTGGTTATTACGTTATGTGAAGAAAGTTGAAAAGACGAATACCGAGATGTCACGGATTCCAATACGTCAGAATGTGGGTTTTTCCACTAAGGTAGAGCGTGACTCGATTCTGATATCTAAGGCTCCGTATGGAATGACACTTGTGAAGAGACGTGAGTCGTGGAGGCAAGTGAAGGAGCAATTGCAAGAACCTTTGGAAAAGAGTTCATTAGAATTAGTGAAATGCTATGTAGAACCCCGAATGTTATCTTAAACTCTTGATTTGAAGTTCATATTGGAATATATCTTAAACTCTTGATTTGAATTTGTTATGGAGAACACTAGTTTGCGAAAAAGGAGACGATTATCTCCGTTTGTACATCGATTACCGTGAGACAAACAAGATAACAATGAAGGAAAAGTATCCCTTACAATGAATGGATGATCTACTCAATCGGTTGCAAGGGTCGATAGTTTCTTCTAAGAATGATTTAAGGTCATAATGTCACCAATTGAGAATCCGAGACTGGGATATTGCAAATACGGCATGCCGGACAAACCATGGTCACAATGAGTTGTAGTGATTCCATATGGGCTTACTAATGCCCCATATAAGATATTTTGGCCTACTCTCGAAGAAGAGAGAAGTTGTATGACAAGTTGTCTCGGGATGACAACCCCCGAAGGATGTGAAAGAAGTTACAAGTTTTCTAGGATGTGTTGGTCATTACCAGATTCGTGAAGAAATTCTCCAAGGAGTTACTATCTATGGCTAACCTACTCCGGATAACCATGAAGTATTGAATGGAACGAAAAATTGACAATAGAGTCGTTGAGAGTTAAAAAGGAGATTCATTGGTCCAACTTCTTTGATTTACCTCGAGGTATGATGGGTTTGAAGTGTACAAGTGATTTTCCAAGACAAGTTTTTGGTTGAGTATTGAAGAACGATGTAAAAGTAATATCATACCCGTCTCGTTAGTAGAAGCAGTGTGAAGTAAAGTACTTCCTTCATTACTTGGAACTTGCAACAAGAATTGAGGAAATGTAGCATCAAAGCTTAGTTTGACAGGAACCAAAGCCAACGGTGTAAATCGGAAGTTCGATCTTCTTTTGTTAGAGACAATCAAAGAGAAACATAATGGAAATGTTGCAGAGAGAAAGACCCGAAAATGAAGTTGAGTTTCCGATATATCGGACCTTTTTGAGATCTTAGCGTTAGTTGGAGAAGTGTCTTATAAGTTGGTGTTGCCACCATGAGTAGACAGTGTTCATCCGGTGTTTCATATGCATAAGTCGAGAGGGTACATGCATGACTTCGAGACATGTAGCCAACCATGATGATCTAGTGACAGACGAGGGACCGATGAGGCTTACTAGAAGACGAAGGAAAGTATCTTTGGTGGAGTTTTATGCTGAGCTAGTAGCATCGATAGAATTGACGGGTTAGACCTAGTTCTTCCCTTGGTTGAGTTATGTGCATGTGTGATGTTATGTGTAGTTGTGCCCTGTGCGAGAATGTGATGTATGACCTGATATATCATGCGGTGGTAGTGAAGTCGTTTGCGTATATAGATTAAAAGGTTTCAACCTTCTTAGTTGAGAGCTCATACCTCGGCTTTAAGGACCGAGAAGTTCGGCGTATAGTAAGTTTCGAGACGAAACTTGTTTTTAGGGGGATCTAATGTAATGCCCCAAAATTTTTGGCGCGTTTTTCGATACTTTTTTTTCCGGTGGTTATCGATATTTTAATATCTTAAGTATGTATTATGAGTATTTTACATCGTAAAATTTGATTTTACGAGTATAATTTATTTTTATATATTAATATTTTAACGGTATTCTAATCTCGCAATATTATTTACAAGAATGGTTTTTATATCGCAAAGTATATTTTTGCGATTTTAATTATTTATAGATTCGATCCACATATGTTTCCGTATCTTTATTCGAAAAAGTTCAGAAAAGGTTCCCGATCCGAAAATCCAAATTGGATCTAGTTCATTCCAAATTATCTTTTTCTTTTTTTTTTATTTTTTTTATTTCATTATCCCCTCTCTCCTGGTTGGGTGAAGCCCTGTTTGACTCTTCACCTCCCTATGTGACCCCTCGCTTTCCCACTTCTCTCTCTCTCACGCAACTTTTCACTCCTCTGCTTCCTTTCTTCCAAGTGAGAAACCTGCAACTTCCTTCTCAACTCTCACCCTCTCTTCTACATGGGAACGCCGCCGGAGGGCCACCCTTCCGCCGCCGCACTCCACTCTGTCGCTCCCTCTGCCTTCTGGACCGGAGCGAGTTGTCAACACCCCTTCCCGGAAGCCTTCGATGTGCCTTGCTCCTGGAACATTTGCTGGAGCCATGGCAGCCGCTGCTTGTCCCTCTCCCGTCGAATGGAGCCGGCACAATGAACCACTGCTGCAAGGGAGGGCCAGTAACTACCGGAGGGAGCCCAGCGAGCCGCCTCCGCCCTCTTCCGCCTCGCCTCACCTTTTCCCTCTCTTCATCTCCCTTCTCTTGCAACTGTTGGGAACCTAGGGAAGTTGCAACACCGTCTAGACCGCCGGAGAGGACGGCTACACCACTTGGGGGTTGTCGGACGAAAGGAGGCCGCCGCCACACCGACGTCTCGGGCATTCGGGCACCAGCAGGCCGGGAACGCTGCCATAATTCCTCCCTTGCTCTCTGTTCGTTTCTGTCGCGAGGAGGGAAGCCGCTTCCGCCGGAGTGGGCTGCCTCTTGCCGGAGATTGGGTTGCCTAGCTGTTGCCGCTTCACCGCTTCCAACGCCATCGAACCCCGCCGGGAAGTGCAAGGCCCTGCAAAGCCGGCAACCTGCACGCTTTCCCCCATCTGCACTGGTTAACTACCCAGAAATCCTTCTTCTGATTTAATGAGTGGGCCCTAGCGTTTTTTTTAATTACAGCTTATACCCTATATTTTGTATTTGTAGATTTGGCCCCATCTTTCTGAAAGTTGCGAATCTGCCCTTTTGCTGAAATAATTACAAAAAGGGACCAAAGTTTTAATTATGGAAAATAACCCAAGCTTTATACTATTGTCATATTTGCCCAACAAATGTCTTTACGAGTTTTAACCATGGATTTTATATACTAGTTTGATCTTATATTTATATATATTACCTATGATGTCCTCATTGGTTTATTTATGGAATTTGGCCCAAAGATTCAATTACGTATTAAGACCCATGTTTTTGGAATGGTATTAATTGCCCCGGGAAACGCGTTAGTGGTTTTAACCATGGTTTTGGAAAAATGAGTTTTACCTTAAGTTTTATATAAGTTAAATATTCCAATCAAATTTAGCGTATTAGCTAAATTTGTGTAGCTTTGGTTTTAGGTCCGGAAGCGACCCCGATAATGGCCTAACGAATCCGCATTCGACATTCGTCGACCGACTTCCATCTTTGACCCCGAGTGAGTACCTTTCTCGATCTAGTTATGTTAAGTTTTAGTATCATGCTAGGTTGGATCTAGCATAACCTAGTAATAATGCCAAGTAGTGGCTTTGAACCTTAGGTGAGTTTTGAGGATTTGATATTGTTTGATAGATTGATGTTGATTCTAAGCTTGAGGTGGTATTGCGGTCTAGTGAGGTTGTTATAAAGGATTCGAGTATATGGTTGTTTATGACTTTAAGTTGTATGTTGAGCTTGTGAGAATTTAGGGGTTGAGGTTGTATGATTGTTGAGGTTGTGGACTAGAAAGAGAGTATCCTAGTGGTGTTGTAAGTTATGATCTTACGAGACCCGAAGGTTTAGAAGTCTTAGGACTTCTAGCTTCTTTTGAGTGTGATGTGAGCACGAGGGATTCTAGAATGTTGTCCTAGAATTGAGAGTCAAATGGTCTTGCGTAGATCATTTGTATAGAAGTCTAAGACTTCTATTGTGAGTGGGTTGTTGTTGATATAGTTATCTTCTTCTGAGCAGGTTATGGGTTTCTTCCCCTAAGGAAGCGAGAGTGTTGTGAGTTGAGTGTGGTGACGAGGTAAGTCTTCGGACTTACTTAGCTCGTATTCCTTGTATTAGCATTGATGCGTGTTTGGTGGTGTGTGTTTATTCCTTATCATTTATAACAACTAAACCGGTAATAGGACCACCAACCTTATATTATTTTGGCCCAAGTGTATGATAACGGGCGGTGACATCATCTGCCTAGCTCTTGCGAGAGTCTAGGAGGTTCTTGGCGACTAGCCCGTGCTGGTTAGACGGTCGGAGGCATCCGTACCGTTCCATGCCGGTAAGTAGGGACCGAGGCGGGACCACGGTGGTCTCGTGTCACAAAACTAAGTTGAATTAGAACGGGACATGACGTAATAATAAAAAGATAATAAACCGGAATTGTGTGCTTTGAGAATGTTATGTTTATGATGATTTACTTGTGTTTGTGCCTTTCTCATTGATTCTAATGCTTCAAATATGAGCTAACGGTTTTATACCGACTGTTGTAGATTGCCTTGCAGGTTAGGATTGCGGCCGAGAGATCCGGAAGAGTGGGCAGCCGGGGTTCCGTACATTTTAGGATTGGGTTTTGGGTGGAGTCGAGTTTGAGTATTGTATTTATTGTATGTTTTATGGCATTTAGTCTTTGAGGTTGTATTTTCGGATGAAGTCCTTTGTTGTATTCTTTCGGGTTTTTCTTTTCATTGCATAAAAATGTGTTTCAGTTTTGGCCTTTATTTGTGCCTTGTTGCAAGATCCGGTGAAATTGTTGTCAAGCTAAGGGTCGGGACCCATTGTGAGGTCCCAACCCGTAGCGCCCCGAGTCCCGCGGATTCGGGGTGTTACATTTAAGGTCCGTAGCTAGACCGTACTTGCACCTATTCAAGTGCGGTAGGTGCGAACTCTTCAGCTTGGAGTTCCGGTGAGTACTTCTTGAGTCGTTGACCGTTCACCTTAAAGCTTCCGCCCTTTTCACCCCATACTTCAACTACACCATGAGGAAAACACTTTTGATTAGATAAGGTCCAGTCCAACAAGATTTAAGCTTACCTGGAAAGAGACGAAGTCTTGAATTGAAGAGGAGAACTTGTTCTCCTTCTTTGAGGTCTTTTGGAATGATATGCTTATCATGCCAACGCTTCGCTCTTTCTTTATAGATCTTGGCGTTTTCGTAGGCGTTCAAGCGAAGTTCTTCAAGCTCGTTAAGGTCCAAGAGATGCTTCTCTCCCGCCTCCTTCATGCCGAAGTTCAACCACTTTATTGCCCAATACGCTTTATGTTCCTACTCTACCGGCAAGTGACAAGACTTTCCATATACAAGGTTTTATGGCGTCCTACCTATGGGAGTCTTATATGCAGTCTGGTATGCCCATAATGCATCATCTAGCTTCAAAGACAATCCTTCCTTGTCCTTGAAACCGTCTTCTCTAGGATTCATTCCTTTAATCTCCCGGTTTGAAATCTCCACTTGTCCACTTGTTTGTGGATGGTAAGGGGTGGCGATCTTGTGAGTCACCCCATACTTTCCTAATAGAGCTTAGAATCGTCGGGCAATAAAGTGAGAGCCTCCATCACTAATGATGGTCCGTGGTGTCCCAAATCGTGGGAAAATGGTCGTGTTAAAGAACTTAACCACAACCATGGCATCATTAGTAGGAGAGGCTATTGCTTCAACCCATCTCAAAACATAATCTACAGCTAGAAGTATGTATTGGTTTCCACAAGATGATGGGAAAGGTCCCATGAAGTCTACTCCCCAAACGTCAAAGATCTCCACCTCTTGAATGTTATTAAGAGGCATCTCGTTTCTCCTAGATATGTTCCCTGTTCTTTGACAAGCATCGCAGCAGGAAACAAAGGTTTGCACATCTTTAAATAAAGTAGGCCAAAAGAATCTAGATTGCAATACCTTAGCGCTAGTCTTGTTTGAACTAGCGTGTCCTCCACAAGGTAGTGAATGACAATGACGGATGACACTTTGCATCTCGTCTTCCAGCACACATTGTCGAATGATGCCGTCAGGACCCCTCTTAAAGAGGAGAGGTTCATTCCAAAAGTATTCCCGAACATCCTTAAAGAACTTCTTTCTTTGTGCATAGGATAATCCGGGTGGTAATTCCTAGCAAACCAAATAGTTAACAAAATCAGCAAACCATGGCTCATTACCTTTACTAATCTTGTCGATGCACTCCTCTATGATATGTAAATGCTCGTCCGGAAAGGAGTCATCTATGGGTAGATTGTCGTCCTCAAGATGTGGTAGACGACTCAAATGATCCGCAACAGAATTTTCCGAACCCTTTTTGTCACGGATCTCTAGATCGAATTCTTATAGGAGAAGAATCCATCTAATTAGCCTTGGCTTCGCATCCTTCTTTGCAAGCAAATACCGGATCGCGGCATGATCCGTGTATACAATCACCTTTGCACCTACAAGATAAGAGCGAAACTTTTCAAATGCGTATACAATTGCTAAAAATTCTTTCTCGGTAGTGGCGTAGTTGAGCTGCACTTCATCTAGCGTCTTGCTAGCGTAGTAGATAGCATGGGTTCGTCCTTCCTTCTTTTGCCCAAGCACAGCTCCTATAGCTACGTCACTTGCGTCACACATAACCTCGAATGGAAGATTCCAATCCGGAGGTTGAATAATCGGGGCTGAGATTAGAGCTTCCCGAATCTTATTAAACGCATCTAAACATTCCTGCGAAAAATCAAAAACTGCATCCTTCATCAATAGATTAGTAAGCGGCTTTGATATCATATAGAAATCCTTTATAAAACGTCTATAAAATCCAGCATGTCCTAGGAAACTTCTTATTCCTTTCACCGAAGTTGGAGGAGGAAGCTTTTCTATAGTCTCTATTAGCCTTATCTACTTCAATCCCTCTACTAGAGATTAAGTGTCCTAATACAATGCCTTCTTTCACCATAAATTGACACTTCTCCCAATTAAGAACTAGGTTAGTGTCTTCACACCTTTGTAGCACAAGAGAAAGGTTAGAGAGGCAATTATAGAAAGAGGAACCATAAACAGAAAAATCATCCATAAAAACCTCCATGATTTCCTCTATGTACTCCGAGAAGATAGCCATCGTGCACCTTTGAAAGGTGGTTGGGGCATTGCAAAGCCCGAACGGCATTCTCCTATAAGCGAACGTACCCCACGGGCATGTGAATGTGGTCTTCTCTTGATCGTCCGGATGTATCGGGATTTGAAAGAAACCACTATAACCGTCAAGATAGCAAAAGTGTGAGTGTTATGCTAACCTCTCAAGCATTTGGTCGATGAAGGGTAGTGGGAAGTGATCCTTCCTCGTTGTGTTGTTCAGCTTGCGGTAGTCTATGCACATCCTCTATCCTGTCACGGCTCGCGTAGGAATGAGCTCGTTGTTCTTGTTGGTGATGACCGTCATCCCTCCTTTCTATGGAACCACCTGTACGGGACTCACCCACTTGCTATCGGAGATAGGGTAGATGATACCTGCATCAAGTAGTTTAAGAATTTCCTTCTTGACAACCTCCTTCATGGTCGGATTTAACCGCCTTTGAGGTTGTCGCAAAGTTCTAAAGTCTTCTTCCATTAGGATCTTATGCATGCATAGTGAAGGTTTGATTCCTACTAGATCCTCTATAGTATACCCTAAGGCTTCCCTATGGTTACTTAAGAACAACCATAAGCTTACTATGTTCATCCATACTTAGATCGGAACTAACAATTACCGGAAAGGTAGAATTAGGTCCTAGAAATGCATACCTTAGATGTGCGGGAAGTGGCTTCAATTCCATCACTATAGGACTCTCTAATGGCTCTTGAGGAGTGTCCAATGCTTCCTTAGTAGTTTCTAAGGGTGTAGAAGTTGTTGGAGAAGAATCAAAAGAAGTGGTGGAAAGAACACAATTGCCTTCATATTCACCCAAAATTACGGCTCCCCTGTTTTCTCCACGGCCGTGGTTTTGGGTGTGGAAATCAATTACGGTGCCTTTGTTTGTTCCACGGCCGTGGTTTTGGCCGTGTAACTTACTAGAGTCCTCTGAATAGCTGATTACGGCCATGTTGGTGGATTCCACGGCCGTGGAATAGCACGAATGACCGTGATTTCTCACATTCTCTGACCCATCGTAGAGTTTTTCAAACTCTCCTTCATACACTTCCTTTTGCTTTTCTAAAGCTTCAATTTCCTCATTGCATTCCTCTTCTTCACCTATGTCCATAATGCTCATAGAGATCACCTTTTGCAAGGGATCTTTGAAGAGAATCGAACTTACTTCCTCTCTAGATAGCTCTTCGTCATGGATGTTGAATATATCCTCTTCAAAAGCTGGTTCCTTCACCAAAGTGGAGAGAACGAACTCTACCTTTTCTTCCCCTATGTCGAAGGCGAGTCTAGCATTCTTGCAATCAACCATACAACCGGATGTTGCAAGAAACGGTCTTCCGAGTATGATCGGGACCGGACTATCTGCAAGAATGTCAAGCACAACAAAATATATAGGAACATAGAACTTACCAAGCTTGACCGGGACGTCTTCAACTATGCCGACGGGATGAGTTATGGATCGATCCGCCATGTATAACGTCATCTTCACCGGTTTAGGTTCGCCTAAACCGATCTTCCTACATAAGGCAAGTGGAATGATGCTCACGCTTTGTCCTAAATCACATAATGCATCATATGTGACATCTCCCACTCCTATGGGAACACAAAACGACCCCGGATCCTTCAACTTTGGGGGCATCTTTTCCTTCATTGTCTTAATGAGATCCTGTTCGCTCCCGAGTGTGCGTGCAAATAAGCTTTAAATTTATAAAACTAGAATCAAGCAAGCGAACCCGCAGTGTACGGATCGACGTAGTTAAGCAAGAATTTTAGAGTATCGAACACAGGGATTTGGGGGGAAACAAATTCAATTATAGGTTATCAAGCAAGTAAATGTAAGAAGCTTTTCAAATATTGGGAAAACAACAATCCTAAAGATCCAGGAATCCAGCTGTTGCAATCGATTCAAGATATACTAAAGGTATAAGGACAGAGTTGAGGTTTGCAAAGGTATGCCAATGTAAGGTAATCGTACGGTGAAGTTCCAAAAACCTTATATGACCCACCTAAAAGACACTCTCTATAAAGGTTGTTGAGGCTTCAATATAGAAAAGATCTAAAGGCAAGAATTAATGTCAAATACCCAAACTTGTAATCCAAGGATCAAGACTAACTAAACCGATTAAGGTTGTGACACTCACAATCGAGGTAGAGGTTGTTGAGGCTTCACTACCACCTAGAAAAGGCAAGCCAAGACTAAGTTAAAACAAATCTTTAACTTTGGATTAAAGTAAAAGCAAGTTCGTAAACTGACACAAAATTACGGGTAGTTCTTGAGTTCCACGGCCGTGGAAGCTCAAGAACAGACCGTGGATTAGGGTTCGTCGGCGATTTTTCTCTAACTCTAAGGGTCCAATCTGTTTACGATCGATCTATCATCATCTAAGCCACAACTATCAACCCTTCACCTTAGAATTATTAAGGGGTTTTAGCCAATAACAGTCATTATGATATCAAATTCAAGATTAAGAATAATGAAAGATGAAAACTTCCGAAAACCTTCAATAACTTTCAAGTCAATCTCAAATCCACAAATTAAGAACAATAACGTCAATAGATTCGGAATAAGACAAACAACCACAAATCTTAGATAAGAAAGAAGAGCGGGATGTCAATCCGTCTTCTAAATCAAACCTAAGTAAGAAGCGAAATCTTCTTACGAACAATCTTTCGAATCTTCGATCTTCCGTCAATCCGGAAATCCCAATGACAAAGCGCAAATCTCTCAATCACGATCTCCGCCAAATGCGAAATTAGGGCAATTCCAAGTATGAGCGGAAAATGCGTCTAAGCGTAAGCGAAAGTCTAAGCAGAGGTGACGGAATCTCTCTTCGTCCGTCCTTTTATAGTGTAAGATAAAATATCGGCCCGGCCCAATGGTGTATGAGATCGTGGCTTAAAGTGTGGCGAAAAAGATCGCCAAGATCACGGTCGTGGAAGGGTTCCACGGCCGTAATTTAGAGCGTGGAAATCATCACGGTTTGACACAACTCCTCCACGGCCGTAGAAGTTGCTGGAATGAACCACGCTTCCCTTGCCATGGTTCCACGGCCGTGGAATTGAACGTGGAATGTAGTACGGCCGTATTTTAGAGCGTGGTTTAGGGCAAGAACGTGATTCTTCCTTAGTCTCGTGCATTCTTCAAGTTGGCACTTCCTTAGCTCCTAGGAATGTCCTCAATTCATGGACATGCTCAATCAAATACATCCTTGCTCAATTCCGTTCGGAAATAACTCTTAATTGCCTGAAATCAACATAAAGCTTGTGTAGATCTCTATATCGACATTATAGACAAACTAGCTCACAAATGTATCAATGCTCAATCAATGACTATCAATATGGATGAAATACACTTAGAAAACGTGCCTAAAATATCACAATATTTCATGCTAACAAATAACCCCATACTTGCCACTTGCTTGTCCCTAAGCAAGGTCTTTCAAAAGCTTTTAAAACACAAGTTAGGATGAAATATGTGTACCTTCTCAAAGCAAAACTTCTTTTGGATGAATGTGCCTTCTAATCAATAGATCATTCTCAAATCTTGCTTCAATCATTTATAAGACTTTCATACACTTAATCAAAGAGTAAAGAGTAAAGAAAGCTCATGAATCAATTAAACTTCCATACAAACATCATAACCTTCAAACATTATCAAAATCAATCATAAGAAACTTCAATTTAGATCACCAAGCCATATAACATTCTTTTGATCTTAAGGACTTTCAAAGAAAAGGTCTAGAATGTGGAAAGGGAAGGAAAACTTTAAGGAATGTGGTGCATGAATCCGGGAAAGTGGATAATTACTCTTTTCTTCTTCTCTTGCGGTTTCCGCAGCACTTTCAACTTAGAGCTTCGCTCTCATCTTTTCATTTTTCGACTTTACTTTTGGAGTTATGGATAGAGGTGCACAAAAACCGAAGCCTAGGAGATTGGCGTTTCTCAATTTTTATGAGATGCCTCAAACCCTTAACGCACATACCATAATCCGCTAGGAATATCGCTCAATCCGACTTTGGCAAGACATAAACACCCGGCTATGTGAATGGTGCCGAGTTACTCATCATCATGATTGACTTCCCCAAACCTACAATTTCTTTCTATTCCTTTGAATGCAAAATATTGCTTTCATGGCCCTCCCACATCATACATGCCTTTTTCATTCAACTCCTCCAAATTCCCGGATAGGTAAAGGAGGTCAATATTTCAATGAGGGGCTAAATGATCAAAGAAAGAAGAAAGAACTTATAGTGTGATTTCAACCTTATTTTCTCAACATGATTTAAGTAACATTCATCACATTATGAAACTTGCAAAAGAGGTATAATCAACTCATTCAATTTCTTTTCAATTCACTATTCGTTTAAGCATGCAATTGTCATCAAACTCAATTCACAAGTAGCGATTATCATAGAAATCATCTCTATCCTTAGAAGCACAAAATTTTCAAAATTTTTCAATTTTTATGGGTTTTTTTTTCAAACTCTTTTTCATGCAATGCAATAATGAAACGTGTAATAATATAATGAACATGCAAGATAGTCTCAATAGAAGCAATCATAGTGAGTAAGAGTTATTACAAACTTTTAGTCACACCCCACCCCATACTTGGAACAAACATTGTCCCTAATGTTCAAATAAAAGAAAGAAAAAAAGAAGGAAAGAAAAAGAACTCACAAAATGGCGGTGGAGCGGCTAAACTGTCGGTCATCATCATCGTCACTGCGGTGGAGGCGGGAATGGAGAGAAGCTAGGATCATAGTACCGCCCGAACTGCTGGCGGTAGATATCCCTCATCATATGGTCGAGGTCATCCATGCGTCCATCTCTCGCGTCAGCTCGGATCTCCAAGGCTCTCACCCTATCAGAAAGGCTGGTAGCCCACTCTGGCATCTGCTCATACCAACCCGGAGCCTGGCTGTACCACCCAGGTGCATCTGACGGTACTGGTGCTGGTGCTGGTGGTGCTTGTGCAGACCATGGAGGTGGAGCTCCGTACCATGCAGGAGGTGTCTCCATCCAAGTGGGTCTCTCACTCACGCTGGCGCGGCGAGAGGATGATCCTGGAGCTCTGGCTGGACGTGGAGAACATCTGGGCATATCAGAAGCTACGTCCGGCTGATCCGGAAACGTCCCAAAATCCTACTCGGCTCCTCCTCCTCCCTCATATGGATCTCTCATCTCCTCCTCCTTAACTACAGGTGGTGGTGGAACATACGGAGGGGCTGCAATCCTGTTCGCATGCATAGCAGCGAACGTCTCCTTCCAGTTATGGCGTCCAGCCATAATGGAATACTCTGGGAGCCACTCAATGACCCTCCCCGTCCTGCTCTCCCATGGCATAGCTGCATAAGGTGGACCTCTATGGGTAGAAAAGATGAGACCTCTAGTCATGAAGGCCTGAAGTCCTAGGGGTACGGCAGGAATACGTGTACATGCAGAAAAATCTACCCCTAACATCCTAGCAAGGTGGGTGACTATCCCACCATATCCAATGTCGCCCGCCCTCTTGTTCTTTAGCTTGCTCATGGTGGCAGCTAAGAGGGTGGCGCAGTCAGCAGGGCGCCCATACAACATGGAGTATAACAGAAACAGCTCATCCGTCTTGATCTTCTGAGGTGTCTCCGTCCTAGGGAAGAGACACTCAGAAAGAACCCGGTGAGCAATCTTCAAGGCTAAGTGATATATCAACTTAGCCTTAGTATCAGCTGGTTGCCAGCGGTCCTCGCTGGCGTAAATCATGGCAACCTCCTCCCAGAAGTCCTTGGCGTAAACGCCGCTGGGAAACGACCATTGAAGGTCTCTTGGAACCCAAAGAAGGTCCCGAACTCCCGGATGGAGAAATCATAGTTCCTTTCCATCATACGGAAAGAAACTGTCCTATCCACATGGCTGTGCTCAAAAGACGTCACAACCTCTCTCGTGATCTCCTCATAAGCGTCTTCTCGGATGGCCGAGAAGACGATAAGACCGGCTCTATCCAAGAGCCAAGTAAGGTCATCTACTATGTGTAGAGGAGCTAAATCCTCCAACAATAGGTACCTAGGTCCTATAACAACCCTCTTGTGGATCCTCTCTAATGCATCGAGATGATCCTCGTAAATAGTGGGTACCTTAGGACTAGGAGGTGAAGGTGATGAAGGTGATGATGGAGGTGAAGTGGAGGAAGGTGGTGGTGCTCTAGAGGATGAAGAGGAAGAGGGGTTGCCCTTCCTCTTTTTATTCTTGTCCTTCTCTTTGTTCTTATCCTTATTTCTCCTAGAAACTCTCCTCACAAAATCCATTACTGTCGAAAACCACGGTCTGTTCTAAGAGTTCCACGGCCGTGGAAATGACAGAGACCGTGGTTCGTCTCAACTTTTCTCAAAACTCAGCAAACAACAGCCAATCTCAGCAATCAAGCAGTCCTAGACTAATTCCTTCCAATTTCAATAAGTTCTCCTATGAATGCTAGCAAAAACGGACCCGAATTGACAAAGATAGAGAAGAGCGAAAAAAACCTAGGTTTCGGATTTTAAAATCCGAATTCTGCGTTCCTTGGTGATTTGCCGCTCGATTTGTTGCTTGGATCTCGTTGGTGCTCGGATTTGCTTCAGTTTGGGTCGAAGAATCGTTGAAAACGATTAACGAACGGAGAATTGAGGTGAAGGGCGTGATTCCAGCGAAAGAGGGCGTGGAAAATGGGTTTTGTGGTGTGTTTTTGTGAAGAACGTGGTTTATATAGTGGCCGGCAAAATTTTTGAAAACCACGGTCTATCGGGGTGTTCCACGGCCGTGGAATTGTACGGAACCGTGGTTTTTGTGATTTTTTAAAGGCTTTTGGAAATTACGGTCACTGTAGCTGTCACGACCGTGGTTTAGGCCGTGGAACTCTCTGTAATGCTCCAAAGTCCAAGTTTCATCACTTTTCTTCAAGATTACTCTTCCCCTTTCCTTTTCCACTGTTCCTACATCCAAAAACACGAACATACCGGAGGTATCGAAGGCAAAACAAAGCAAAAACGTCTAAACTAAGCTAAACTATGAATCGAAAACAAAAACGTAAATGCAATACCTTGGGTTGCCTCCCAAGAAGCGCTTTGTTTAAGGTCCGTAGCTAGACCAAATTCGCACTTATTCGAGTGCGGTGGGCGCGAACTCTTCAGCTTGGAGTTCCGGCGTATACTTCTTGAGTCGTTGACCGTTCACCTTAAAGCTTCCACCCGCTTCACCCCATACTTCAACTGCACCATGGGGGAAAATACGTTTGATTAGAAAAGGTCCGGTCCAACGAGATTTAAGCTTACCTGGAAAGAGACGAAGCCTTGAATTGAAGAGGAGAACTTGATCTCCTTCTTTGAAGTCCTTTGGAATGATATGCTTATCATGCCAACGCTTTGCTCTCTCCTTATAAATCATGGCGTTCTCATAGGCGTTCAAGCGGAGTTCTTCAAGCTCATTAAGGTCCAAGAGGCGCTTCTCTCCCGCTTCCTTCATGTTGAAATTCAACCATTTGATAGCCCAAAACGCCTTGTGCTCCAACTCCACCGGTAAGTGGCAAGACTTCCCATACATAAGGTTGTATGGTGTGGTCCCTATGGGAGTCTTGTACGCAGTCCAGTACGCCCATTATGCATCCTCAAGCTTCAAGGACCAATCCTTCCTAGTCCTTGAAACCGTCTTCTCTGGGATTCCTTTGATCTCCCAGTTTGAGATCTCAACTTGTCCACTAGTTTGTGGATGATAAGGGGTGGCGATCTTGTGAGTAACCCCATACTTAGCTAGAAGAGCTTCAAAGCGCCGGGCAATGAAGTGAGAACCTCCATCACTAATGATAGTCCTTGGTGTCCCAAATCGTGGGAAAATGCTCTTGTTAAAGAACTTAACCACCACCATGGCATCATTGGTGGGAGAGGCAATTGCTTCCACCCATCTAGAAACGTAATCCACCGCCAAGAGTATGTATTGGTTTCCACAAGATGATGGGAACGGTCCCATAAAGTCGACTCCCCAAACATCAAAAATCTCCACCTCTTGGATGTTATTGAGAGGCATCTCATTCCTCCTAGAGATATTTCCTGTTCTTTGATAAGCATCCCAGCAGGAAACAAAGGTTTGCACATCTCTAAATAAAGTAGGCCAAAAGAATCCAGATTGCAATACCTTAGCGCTAGTCTTGTTCGAACTAGCGTGTCCTCCACAAGGTAGTGAATGACAATGGCGGATGACACTTTGCATCTCATCTTCCGGCACACATCGCCGAATGATGCCATCCGGACCTCTCTTAAAGAGGAGAGGTTCATTCCAAAAGTATTCCCGGACATCCTTAAAGAACTTCTTTCTTTGTGTGTAGGATAATCCGGGTGGTATCTCCTGGCAAACCAAATAGTTAACAAAATCAGCAAACCATGGTTCATTACCTTTGGAGATTATTTCGATGCACTCCTCAATGATATGTAGGTGTTCGTCCGGGAAGGAGTCATCTATAGGTAAGTGGTCGTCCTCTAGATGTGTTAGGCGACTCAAATGATCCGCAACAGAATTTTCCGAACCCTTCTTGTCGCGGATCTCTAGATCGAATTCTTGTAGGAGAAGAATCCATCTAATTAGCCTTGGCTTCGCATCCTTCTTTGCAAGGAGGTACCGGATCGCAGCATGATCCGTGTAGACAATCACCTTTGCACCTACAAGATAAGAGAGAAATTTGTCAATAGCATAAACAATGGCTAAAAATTCCTTTTCCGTAGTGGCGTAGTTGAGCTGCGCTTCATCTAGCGTCTTGCTAGCGTAGTATATGGCATGGGTTCGCCCTTCCTTTCTTTGTCCAAGAACATCTCCTATAGCTACGTCACTAGCATCACACATAACCTCAAAGGGGAGGTTCCAATCCGGAGGTTGGATAATAGGTGCTGAAATTAGAGCTTCCCGGATCATGTTAAACGCCTCCAAGCATTCCTGCGAAAACTCAAAAACTGCATCCTTCATCAATAGATTAGTTAGCGGTTTTGATATTTTAGAGAAGTCTTTTATGAAGCGCCTATAGAATCCAGCATGTCCTAGGAAACTTCTTATCCCTTTCACCGAAGTTGAGGGAGGGAGCTTCTCTATAGTCTCTATTTTCGCCTTATCCACCTCTATCCCTCTACTAGAGATTAGGTGTCCGAATACAATTCCTTCCTTTACCATAAACTGACACTTCTCCCAATTAAGAACTAGGTTAGTGTCTTCACACCTTTGTAATACAAGAGCAAGGTTAGAAAGGCAATTGTTAAAAGAGGAACCATATACGGAGAAGTCATCCATGAAGACCTCCATGATCTCCTCAATGTATTCGGAGAAGATGGCCATCATGCACCTTTGAAAGGTGGCTGGGGCGTTGCAAAGCCCGAACGGCATCCTCCTATAAGCAAACGTACCCCATGGGCACGTAAATGTGGTCTTCTCTTGATCATCCGAGTGTATCGGAATCTGAAAGAAACCACTATAACCGTCAAGATAGCAAAAGTGCGAATGTTGCGCTAACCTCTCAAGCATTTGATCGATGAAGGGTAGTGGAAAGTGATCCTTCCTCGTCGCGTTATTAAGCTTGCGGTAGTCTATGCACATCCGCCATCTCGTTACGGTTCGGGTAGGAATGAGTTCGTTGTTCTTGTTGGTGATGACCGTCATTCCTCCCTTCTTCGGAACTACTTGAACCGGACTCACCCACTTGCTATCGGAGATAAGGTAGATGATACCTGCATCAAGAAGTTTAAGAATTTCCTTCTTGACAACCTCCTTCATGGTCGGATTCAACCGCCTTTGAGGTTGTCTTGAAGTCCTAAACTCCTCTTCCATTAATATTTTATGCATGCATAGGGAAGGTTTGATTCCTACTAAGTCTTCTATAGTATAACCTAAAGCTTTCCTATGTTTTCTAAGGACAACCATAAGCTTACTATGTTCATCTATGGTTAGATCGGAACTAACAATGACCGGATAAGTAGAGTTAGGTCCTAGAAAAGCGTACCTTAGATGAGTAGGAAGTGGCTTTAGTTCCATCGCTTGCGGAGCTTCTAATGATTCTTGAGGAGCATCCGATGCCTCCTTAGAAGTGTCTAAGGGTATAGAAGGTGTGGTAGAAGAATCAAAAGAAGTTGAAGAAGTGGCACGATCACCCTCTTCCACGGCCAAAATCACGGTTTCCCTACATCCTCCACGGCCGTGGTTTAGGGCGTGGAAAGGAATTACGGTTGCTCTATTTCCTCCACGACCGTGTAACCCTCTGGAGTGAGCCACGCTTTGGTTGGTGAAATCCACGGCCGTGGAATATAGTGTATGGCCGTGGATCCTCACGTTTTCTGCTTCGTCGTGGAGTTTCTCAAACTCCTCTTCACATACTTCCTCTTGTGCTTCTAAGGCTTCAATTGTCTCATTGCACTCCTCTTCTTCCCCTACATCCATTAGACTCATGGTAATAACCTTTTGCAAAGGATCTTTGAAGAGAATAGCACTTACCTCCTCTCTAGACAACCCTTCTTCATCTTGGATATTGAATATATCCTCATCAAAGATTGGTTCCTTCACTAGAGTAGAAAGAACGAACTCTACCTTCTCCTCTCCTATGTCAAAAGCGAGTCTAGCATTCTTGCAATCGACTATGCAGCCGGAAGTTGCAAGAAACGGTCTTCCGAGTATGATCGGGACCGCACTATCTACAGGAATGTCAAGCACAACAAAGTCAATGGGAACAAAGAATTTACCTAGCTTGACCGGGACGTCTTCTACAATACCGACGGGGCGAGTGATGGATCGATCCGCCATGTACAACGTTATCTTCACCGGTTTAGGGTCGCCTAAACCGATCTTTCTACATAATGCAAGTGGTATGATGCTCACACTTGCTCCCAAGTCACATAACGCATCATATGTGACATCTCCCACTCCTATGGGAATGCAAAATGACCCCGGATCCTTTAGCTTTGGGGGCATCTTCTCCTTCATCGTCTTGATGAGATCCGAAGAATCCGAACTCATCTTAACCTCTCCAAAATCCTCTAACTTTCTCTTGTTAGAGAGGATCTCCTTTAAGAACTTGTCATAAGCCGGCATACCTACAATAGCATCAATGAAAGGTATAATAATATGCAGCTTGCTCATGAGTTCTATAAACTTACCAAATTGTTTATCTAGGCGCGCTCTCGCTCTAGATTGAGGGAATGGTAGGGGAGGTTTGTAAGCCGGAGGAGGAACGTAGACATCTTCCTTCTCCTTCCCCTTCTCTTTGTCTTTCTCAACGGAGACTTCAACAAACTTAGGTTGCGGATCGGTGGTAGTCACTCCGCTTCTAGTTGTGATTGCCATCACCCTTCCCTTTGGGTTGTCCTCCATTTTTCCTGGAAGTTTCCCTTGATTCCTAGGAACTTCCTCCGCTTGGCTGAACATTTGGTTTTCTAAAACCTTTTGGGCTTTATCAACTTTAGAAATTTGATCATCAACCTTAATGATGCGGTTCTCCAAACCTTGAAGCTTTCCCGAAATCGTTTCCAACATGGGATCGGGCTTCTCCTTCCCCGAAGTGTTTCCTCCATTAGATGTTTGCCCCTGGCTTTTCAAAGGAGTAGAGGAAGAGGAAGGTGGAGTTAGTGAATTCGAATTGGAAGGATAAGGGTTACCGGAATTTTGTTGATTGGAGCGCCAATTGTTGTTGTTTGAACTCCTATTGTTGTTCCAATTATTGTTCCGGTTATTGTTGTTGCCATTCCAATTATTCCGGTTGTTGTTCCGGTTATTGTTGTTGTTGCGATTGGTATTCTCACCACCGTTGTTGTTGTTGCCCAAGTAGCCAACATCTTTTCCTTGTTGCTTTGGAAAGTTGGTCTTGATAGCTTCCTTCAACTCTTTGATCTCATTGTTGAGGGAGAAAATTTGATTTTGAGCTTCATGTGTAAGCTTTGCTCCTTGCTCCACACGATTTCCCTCTACCTTCCGGTGAGAATACTTCTCTATGACCCTTGCTTGCTTCTCAATAAAGTCTCAAGCGTCATCTTCCCTCATGTCCATGAATGTACCACATGAGAGGGATTGGAGCTTGAATTGTGTCTCCACATCTAGCCCCTTATAGTATATCTCCAAAAGTGCGAGTTTGGATATGCCTTGATGAGGGCAATCCAAGAGTAAATCCTGAAACCTTTCCCAAGATTGAAACAAACTTTCGTTAGATCTCATGGAAAATGCATTAATCTTACCTCTAAGTTCCGCCGTTTTAGATGGCGGAAAGAACTTAGTGAGGAACTCCGCGGAAAGGTCTTCCCATGTGTCTAGTTTCCCTCTAGGAAGAGCTTGGTACCAATACAATGCTTTCCCTTTCAAGGAGAAGAAGAAAGGCTTGAGCTTATAGTTGTTGGTAGTCTCGTTCTTCGGCCTCATTGTCTCCATCATACACTCAAAGTTTTGCAAGTGTTGGTGTGGAGATTCAGCGCTTGTTCCGCCAAATTGGTTTTGACGAACAAGAGTAATAACTTGAGGGTTGAAACTAAACCCTTGCACATCATCAGCACCAAAGTTCACACCTAAACGGCGTGGTTGTTGCGTTGGATCCATCCTTTGGCCAAGAGTCCTTGGCTCCTCATCCATACGTTCGATCCTAGGATTCCTAGGTGGAACACGGCGATTTGCAGCTCCCCGTGGATGGAATGGATTCACATTGATCGTGGGATCAATTTCCTCTAGCGGTGGCATGGAGGAGTCGCTATCCTCATTAGATGAGTTGGCTCTAACCGATCTTCCCGGTCTCCTCCTTTTCTTTTTCTCCTTAAGGTTGTTTATCTCCAACCTCATTTGAAACATCATGTCCGTTAGATCGTCTACCTTCATTTGGTGACGATCCGTCTCTTCTTTACGTGTCTTCTCACTCCATAGGAGTTGAGCTTCCTTTTCCGCAAGCTCCGATTGGAGATCACGTTCGTGTTCTTCAGCCATTTTCTTTTCCTTACGCTTTTGCCTTAAAGTCCTCTCAAGCTCTTGATCAAGAGGTAAGAGGTCCTCGGTGTTCCTAGACATGCGCATGCACTCAAAGAGATATCAAATAACAAGGGAGAAGCTCCCAAGCTTGACAACCGATAACCGAATTCGGCCTAGACCAAATTCCCGGCAACGGCGCCAAAAACTTGTTCGCTCCCTAGTGTGCGTGCAAATAAGCTTTAAATTTATAAAACTAGAATCAAGCAAGCGAACCCGCGTGTACAGATCGACGTAGTTAAGCAAGAATTCTAGAGTATCGAACACAGGGATTTGGGGGGAACAAATTCAATTATAGGTTATCAAGCAAGTAAATGTAAGAAGCTTTTCAAATATTGGGAAAACAACAATCCTAAAGATCCAGGAATCCAGCTGTGGCAATCGATTCAAGATATACTAAAGGTATAAGGACAGAGTTGAGGTTTGCAAAGGTATGCTAATGTAAGGTAATCGTACGGTGAAGTTCCAAAAACCTTATATGACCCACCTAAAAGACACTCTCTATAAAGGTTGTTGAGGCTTCAATATAGAAAAGATCTAAAGGCAAGAATTAATGTCAAATACCCAAACTTGTAATCCAAGGATCAAGACTAACTAAACCGATTAAGGTTGTGACACTCACAATCAAGGTAGAGGTTGTTGAGGCTTCACTACCACCTAGAAAAGGCAAGCCAAGACTAAGTTAAAGCAAATCTTTAACTGACACAAAATTACGGGTAGTTCTTGAGTTCCACGGCCGTGGAAGCTCAAGAACAGACCGTGGATTAGGGTTCGTCGGCGATTTTTCTCTAACTCTCAGGGTCCAATCTGTTTACGATCGATCTATCATCATCTAAGCCACAACTATCAACCCTTCACCTTAGAATTGTTAAGCGATTTTAGCCAATAACAGTCATTATGATATCAAATTCAAGATTAAGAATAATGAAAGATGAAAACTTCCGAAAACCTTCAATAACTTTCAAGTCAATCTCAAATCCACAAATTAAGAACAATAACGTCAATAGATTCGGAATAAGACAAACAACCACAAATCTTAGATAAGAAAGAAGAGCGGGATGTCAATCCGTCTTCTAAATCAAACCTAAGTAAGAAGCGAAATCTTCTTACGAACAATCTTCCGAATCTTCGATCTTCCGTCAATCCGGAAATCCCAATGACAAAGCGCAAATCTCTCAATCACGATCTCCGCCAAATGCAAAATTAGGGCAATTCCAAGTATGAGCGGAAAATGCGTCTAAGCGTAAGCAAAAGTCTAAGAAGAGGTGACGGAATCTCTCTTCGTCCGTCCTTTTATAGTGTAAGATAAAATATCGGCCCGGCCCAATGGCGTATGAGATCGTGGCTTAAAGTGTGGCGAAAAAGATCGCCAAGATCACGGTCGTGGAAGGGTTCCACGGCCGTAATTTAGAGCGTGGAAATCATCACGGTTTGACACAACTCCTCCACGGCCGTAGAAGTTGCTGGAATGAACCACGCTTCCCTTGCCATGGTTCCACGGCCGTGGAATTGAACGTGGAATGTAGTACGGCCGTATTTTAGAGCGTGGTTTAGGGCAAGAACGTGATTCTTCCTTAGTCTCGTGCATTCTTCAAGTTGGCACTTCCTTAGCTCCTAGGAATGTCCTCAATTCATGGACATGCTCAATCAAATCCATCCTTGCTCAATTCCGTTCGGAAATAACTCTTAATTGCCTGAAATCAACATAAAGCTTGTGTAGATCTCTATATCGACATTATAGACAAACTAGCTCACAAATGTATCAATGCTTAATCAATGACTATCAATATGGATGAAATACACTTAGAAAACGTGCCTAAAATATCACAATATTTCATGCTAACAGATCCGACGAATCTGAACTCATCTTGACCTCTCCAAAATCCTCTAATTTCCTCTTGTTAGAGAGGATCTCTTTTAAGAACTTCTCATAAGCTGACATACCTACAATTGCATCAATGAAAGGTATATTAATATGCAGTTTGCTCATGAGTTCAATAAACTTACCGAATTGTTTGTCTAGACGCGCTCTTGCTCTAGATTGTGGAAATGGTAGGAGAGGTTTGTAAGCTGGAGGAGGAATGTAGATGTCTTCCTTCTCCTTCCCCTTCTCTTTCTCCTTCTCGACGGGAACTTCCACAAACTTAGGCTGTGGGTCGGTGGTTGTTGCTCCGCTTCTAGTTGTAATAGCCATCACCCTTCCTTTTGGGTTACCCTCCGTCTTTCCTGGAAGTTTTCCTTGATTCCTAGGAACTTCTTCAGCATTGCTAAACATTTGGTTTTCTAAAACCTTTTGAGCTTTATCAACCTTAGTAATGTGATTATCAACTTTAGTGATGTGACTCTCCAATCCTTGAAGCTTTCCCAAAATTGTTTCCAACATGGGATCGGGCTTCTCTTTCCCCGAAGTGCTTCCACTATTAGATGCTTGTTCATGACTTTTCAAAGGAATGGAAGAAGAAGAAGGTGGAGTTAGTGAATTTCCTGAATTGGGATAAGAATTACCGGAATTGTGTTGTTGGTTGGAATGCCAATTGTTGTTGTTTGAACCCCTATTGTTGTTCCAATTGTTATTCCGGTTGTTGTTGTTGTTCCAATTATTCCGGTTGTTGTTCCGGTTGTTGCGGTTTGTATTCTCATTCCCATTGTGGTTATTGTTGTTTCCTAAATAACCCACATTTTGCCCCTTTTGATTTGGAAAGTTAGCCTTTATGACTTCCTTCAATTCTGTAATCTCGGAGTTGAGAGAAAAGATTTGAGTTTAAGCGGCTTGTATTAGCTTTGCTTCTTGCTCCACTCGATTTGCTTCTACTTTCCGCTGAGAATACTTCTCAATGACTCGGGCTTGCTTCTTAATGAAGTCCCAAGCGTCATCTTCCCTCATGTCCATGAATGTACCACATGAAAGGGATTGGAGCTTGAATTGTGTTTCCATATCCAGCCCCTTATAGTATATCTCCAATAGCTCCAATTTGGAAATGCCATGGTGTGGGCAATCCAATAGTAAATCCTGAAATCTTTCCCAAGATTGAAACAAACTTTCGTTAGATCTCATAGAAAATGCATTAATCTTACCTCTTAACTCCGCCGTTTTAGATGGCGGAAAGAATTTGGTGAGGAACTCCGAAGAAAGATCCTCCCATGTGTTGAGTCTTCCATTTGGAAGAGCTTGATACCAAGATAAAGCTTTCCCTTTCAAAGAGAAGAAGAATGGCTTGATCTTGTAGTTGTTGGTGGTTGCATTCTTTGGCTTCATTGTCTCCATTAAGATCTCAAAATTCTGTAAATGTTGATGTGGAGATTCGCTACTCGTTCCTCCAAACTGACTTTGGCGAACGATGGTAATGACTTGTGGGTTGAAGCTAAACCCCTGCATATCATCAGCATCAAAGTTCACACCTAGACGGCGTGGTTGCTGAATTGGATCCATCCTTTGGCCAAGAGTTCTAGGCTCTTCATCCACACGAGCGGCTCTCGCACCCCCAGCCGGGACACGATAATTGGCAGCCGGTCTTGGATTAAATTGATTCATGTTGACCGTCGGATTAAGATCCTCAAGAGCTGGCATGGAAGAGTCGCTATCCTCATCGGATGAGTTGGCTCTAACTGATCTTGCTGGTTTCATCCTCTCCTTCTTCTTGGAATCGCTCAATTCCAGCCTTATTTGAAACATCATATCCCTTAGCTCATCACTTTACTATTGATGACGGTCCGATTCTTCTTTGCGAGTCTTCTCGCTCCATCTAAGTTGAGCTTCGAATTCCGCTAACTCTGTTTGATAATCCCGCTCCTTATCTTCAGCCATCTTTCTTTCTTTGAGTTTCTTCCTCAAAGTCTTTTCAAGTTCTTGATCAAGAGGTAAGAGGTCCTTGTTGTTCCTAGACCTGCGCATATACCTAAGGTAACCTGCAAATATCACTCAAAGGAGATATCAAATAACAAGAGCAAGCTCCCAAGCTTGACAACCGGTAACCGAATTCGGCCTAAACCAAATCCCCGGCAACGGCGCCAAAAACTTGTTCGCCACTTAGCGTGCGTGCAATCAAGTCTTAAATTTAGAAAACTAGAATAAAAGCAAGCGAACCCGCAGTGTATGGATCGGCGTAGATTAGCAAGTATTCCAGAGTATCGAACACAGGGATTTGGGGGGAACAAATTCAGTTTGTAAATTGTTAAGCAAGTGAATGTATAAAGCTTTGCAAATATTGGGAAAACAGCAACCCTAAAGATCCAGGTATCTAATTGTGACAATCGATTCAAGATATACTAAAGAACTAAGGACAGAGTTAAGAGTTGCAAAGGTATGCTAAGGTAAAGCAATGTACGGTGAAGTTCCAAAGCTTTATATGACTTATCTAAAAACACTCTCTATAAAGGTTGTTGAGGCTTCGGTATAGAAAGGATCTAAAGACAAGAATTAATCTCAAATACCCAAACTTGTAACCCAAGGATCAAAACTAACTAAACCGATTAAGGTTGTGACACTCGAAATCGAAGTAGAGGTTGTTGAGGCTTCACTACTAACTAGAAAAGGCAAACTTAGACTAGATTAAAGCTAATCTTTAACCTTGGATCAAAGTAAAAGCAAAGTTCGTAAACTGGTGTAAATTGCGGGCAGATCTTGAGTTCCACGGCCGTGGAACCTCAAGAACATACCGTGATTTTGGTTCGTCGGCAAATCTCTCTAACTCTCTGGGTCCAATCTGTTTACGATCGATCTATCATCATCTAAGCCACAACTATCAACCCTTCACCTTAGAATTGCTAAAGGGTTTTAGTCAATAACTGTCATTATAATATCAAAATCAAGTTTAAGAAGAATGAAAGATGAAAACCTTCGAAACCCTTCAATAGAACTCAATTCAATCTCAAATCCACACGCAAGGAAATAATGTATATCAGATTTGGAAAACAAACACAAATCAATAACAATCCTTGATAAAAACAAAGAACGGGATGTCAATCCGTCTTCTAATCAAACCTAGGACAAAAGGCGTAACTTCCGCCACAAGCAACTTCCAAATCTTCAACCCTCGCGAATCACGTTTGCAAGTGCAAATCTCCGGACGTCCAATGCAGCCCTAAGCACGTGTAAGCCGAAGTGCCGAAATCTCTCTCCTCCAGCCCTTTTATAAGGAAGGGTAAAATAACCGTCCGGGCCATATGCGTAAATGATGTGTCAATATTTTATTCGTCAAAAGATCGCCTAAATCACAGTCTCCTGGAGTTCCACGACCGTAGTTTAGAGCGTGGAAGCGGATTACGGTTCTTCATGATTTCCACAACCGTACTTTATACCGTGTAACTTTCTGGAATACTGCACGTTCATGTTGCCAAGATCCACGGCCGTGGTTTTGGGCGTCGACTTCTCTACGACCGTATTTTAGAGCGTGGAAGTGTAAATTGCTTGTGGTTTCCTTTGTGTCGTGTCATTCCTCATTCTAGCATCTCCCTTGGCTTCTTTGATGTGTCCTTAATCCTTGGATGTGCTCAAATCTTCTCCTTTCTCTCTCAATTGGTTCGGTTTTAGCTCTTATTCACCTATAATCAACACAAAGCTTATGTAGACCTCTATATCGACAATATAGACAAACTAGCTAACAATTGCTTCAATGCCTTATCAATGAACACTACAATGGATGAAAAACAACTAGAAAAAGTGCCTAGAATATCGCAATATTTCATACTAACAATATACTTCTTCAAACGGTGCCCATTCACCTTAAAATCTCCACAATGCTCCCCACCTATCTCAACCGCTCCATGGGGAAAGATCTTCTTCACCACATAAGGACCCGTCCATCTTGATTTTAGCTTTCTGGGGAAGAGCCGCAGCCTTGAGTTGAAGAGAAGGACTAGGTCACCTTCACTCAAGAGACGTTTGTCATGCCAACGCTTGATCCTTTCCTTGTAAATCCGGGCATTCTCATAAGCATCCAACCGGATCTCCTCAAGAGCATTGATGTCTAGCAACCTCTTCTCACCGGCTTCCTTGAGGTCCAAATTTAGCCACCTTATGGCCCAATACAACCTATGCTCCATCTCCACCAGAAGGTGGCAAGACTTGTCATAAACTAGCTTGTAGGGAGTGGTGTCAATTAGTGTCTTGAAGGATGTTCTATAAGCCCACAAAGCATCATCGAGCTTCATAGCCCAATCTTTTCTTGTCCTAGAAACCGTCTTCTCAAGTATCCCCTTTATCTCCCGGTTGGAGATCTCCACTTGGCCACTAGTTTGGGGATGGTAAGGTGTTGCCACCTTATGAGTCACCCCATACTTAGCCAAAAGTGTCCCAAAGTTCCTATTGGTGAAACGCTTCCCTCCATCACTTATGATCACTCTTGGTGTTCTAGGGAAGATGACTCAGTTGAAGAACCGCACCACAACTTTGGCATCTTTTGTGGCAGAGGCGATTGCCTCCACCCATCTCGACACATAGTCTACCGCCAATAGAATGTAGAGGTTGCCACATGAAGAGGGGAATGGCCCCATGAAGTCCACACCCCACACATCAAACACTTCAACCTCTTGTATGTTGTTCAAGGGCATCTCATTTCTCCTTGAGATGTTGCCCGTCCTTTGTTAAGCACCACATGCCACTACAAAATTCTGTACATCCCTAAACAAGTGAGGCCAATAAAAGCCGGATAGCAATACCTTTGCACACGTCTTGTGTGAGCTAGCATGGCCTCCACATGGCAAGGAGTGACAATGGCGGATCACACTCTCCACCTCATCCTCCGGGATGCACCTCCTAAAGACTTCATCCGGTCCTCTCTTAAACAAGAGAGGCTCGCTCCAATAGTAATGCCTCACATTCTTGAAGAACTTTTTCCTTTGGGCATATGACAAACCGGGTGGCACCTCCTCACACACAAGGTAGTTCACTATGTCCGCATACCATGGCTCATTCCCTCTAGACACTTGAAGTAAGCACTCCTCTATCATTTTCAATTGCTCATCCCGGAATGAGTCATCAATCGGGATGTCATCTCTCTCAATCTCCAATGGTGGTAGCCTACTAAGATGGTCCGCCACTGAATTTTCGGAACCCTTCTTGTCCCGAATTTTCAAGTCAAACTCTTAGAGGAGAAGGATCCACCGAATCAACCGAGGCTTGGCATCCTTCTTTGTGAGGAGATAACGGATCGCAACATGATCCGTGTACACAATGACCTTGGCTCCCACAAGATATGACCAGGACTTCTCAAAGGCATACATCACCGATAGCAACTCCTTCTCGGTTGTGGAATAGTTGAGTTGGGCATCATCTAGCGTCTTGCTAACATAATAGATGGCATGTGTAAGCCCATCTTTCCTTTGTCCCAAAACAGCCCCAATGGCCACATCACTTGCATCACACATTATCTCAAACAGAACGCTCCAATCCGGTGGTTGCATGATAGGGGCGGAGATCAAGGCATTCTTCAACCGACAAAACGCTTCAAGGCAATCCTTGGAGAAAACAAACTCAACATCTTTCATTAGTAGGTTAGTGAGAGGCTTAGAAATTTTAGAGAAGATTTTTATAAACCTCCGGTAAAAACCGGCATGCCCTAAGAAACTCCTTACCCCCTTCACCGAGGTAGGTGGTGGCAACTTCTCTATTGTCTCTATCTTTGCTCTATCAACCTCAATGCCTCGGTTGTACACCAAGTGTCCCAACATAATGCCTTCACTTACCATGAAATGGCATTTCTCCCAATTCAAAACAAGGTTAGTTTCCTCACATCTCTTCAACACCAAAGACAAGTTAGCTAAACAATCATCAAATGAAGATCCATAAACCGAGAAATCATCGATAAACACTTCCATGATGTTTTCAATATATTCAGAAAAGATAGCCATCATACACCTTTGAAAGGTGGCGGGTGCATTACACAACCCAAATAGAATTCTCCTATATGCAAATGTTCCCCAAGGACATGTAAATGTTGTTTTCTCTTGGTCATCCGGGTGAATAGGGATTTAGAAAAACCCACTATAGCCATCTAAGTAACAAAAATGCGAATGTTGAGCTAATCTCTCTAGCATTTGGTTAATAAAGGGAAGAGGGAAGTGATCTTTCCTAGAGGCAACATTAAGCTTCCTATAGTCAATACACATTCTCCACCCCGTAACCGTCCTAGTAGGGATTAGTTCATTGTTCTCATTAGTTACTACGGTCATACCACCCTTCTTAGGAACAACATGTACGGGACTAACCCACTTACTATCCGAAATCGGGAAAATGATTCCCGCATCTAGCAATTTAAGGATCTCTTTCTTTACTACCTCTTTCATGATAGGGCTCAATCTTCTTTGAGGTTCAATTGAAGGTTTATGATTATCTTCCATCAAAATTTTATGCATGCACAAGGAAGGTTTAATTCCAACTAAATCATCAATGGTATAACCA
The DNA here is from genome assembly GCA_033239125.1 of Fagopyrum homotropicum. Classification (NCBI taxonomy): domain Eukaryota; kingdom Viridiplantae; phylum Streptophyta; class Magnoliopsida; order Caryophyllales; family Polygonaceae; genus Fagopyrum; species Fagopyrum homotropicum. The sequence continues at coordinate 133,870,581 of BSWB01000007.1, read as the reverse complement.
ATAGCTCTCCTATGCAATCTCAACTCATGCAACAATTTATCAAGCTCATCATCATTCAAAGATGCACTCACAATAACCGGATAAGTAGAATTTTCACCAAGAAAAGCATACTTTAAATGAGAGGGGAGGGGTTTAAGTTCAAGTTTAGGAGGACCTTTATCAGTTGGAGACGATCCATACAATGTAGGTTGAGATGATTCCAAAGCTATGGAAGACTCTCCAAGACTCCTTGAAGCTTGATCAACCACTAAGGCACTTTCTGGAGAAATCACGGGCAAAATCACAGCCTCTGGCACAACCATGGTCGTGGAATCTGAGAAGCTGACACATTTAAGCATTCCAGATAGTTCCATAGGCAAAATTACGGCCGTGGTTCCCTCTCCCTGGCCGTGGTTCCTACAATGTTTCAGCACAACTTCGTGCACTTCAAATTCAGCACTTGTCTCCTTTTCCAATGCATCCAAAGCCTTGATTTCTTCATTGCAATCATCCTCAACTCCTTCCTCCATCAAACTCAAGCTAAGAACCTTCTTAAGAGGGTCCTTGATCAAGATGGAGCTCACAACTTCTCTACATTCCTCTTGCTCGACAATGTTGAAGACATCTTCACCAAGGGCTGGCCCTTTCATCATTGTGGATAGCTTGAACTTAATATTCTCTTCTCCTATGTTGAAGGAGAGGATTCCATTTTTGCAATCCACCAAGTATCCGGATGTGGCTAAGAATAGCCTTCCCAAAATGATAGGAACCGGATAGTCCGCCGGGATGTCCAAAACAACAAAGTCAATCGGCACATAGAACTTCCCAAGCTGAACCGGTATGTCCTCTAAAATTCCTACGGGGTGAGTGATTGAACGGTCCGCCATGTAGAGGGTCATCTTGACCGGCTTTGGCTCTCTTAGCCCAACCTTGTTGCAAAGTGCAAGCGGGATAATGCTTACACTTGCTCCAAGATCACATAGGGCTTCATATTGCACTTCTCCAACCCCAATTGGCACACAAAAAGATCCCGGATCTCTTAGCTTAGGAGGCATCTCCTCCCTCATAGTTTGGATCAACTCGGAAGATCTCTTTGTCATCCTCACTTCTCCGTACTCCTCCAACTTCCTCTTGTTGGAGAGTATCTCCTTCAAAAATTTTCCATAGGCCGGCATACCTAGAATAGCATCCATGAACGGAATGTTAATATGCAATTTAGACATAAGTTCAAGGAATTTACCGAAATGTTTGTCAAGCGAGCTCTTGCTCGTGATTGTGGGAATGGTAGTGGTGGCTTGTATGGAGGCGGCGCCACATATGTTGGCTCACCATCCTTGCTCTTGCCTCCTTCTTCTTGAAATGGCTCTTCTTCCACCACTACTTGCTTTCCCTTGTCATTCCCTTTTGATAAGGGATCCTTCATGCTCAGCCCACTCCTTGTTGTAATGGCAAACACTTGGCCTCTTGGGTTGTCCTCGGTCCTTCCGGGAAGCTTTCCCGGATCCCTTTGTGCTTCACCCGCCTTTTGGAACACTTGTGCTTCTAGCACCTTTTGAGCTTTAGAGATGGAAGTCACCGTGCTCTCAAGTCCACTCAACCTTCCAAGCAATTGTTCAAACATCATCTCGGTTCTATCCTTTGGAGGTTGAGCAAAACCGGGTGGAGGCTCTTGTGAAGCCTTAGGTGGTGGAGCTGCGCTTGTGGAAGCGGAAAGGTTCAAGGCACCATCCGGGTTAGAATAAGAGAACCCGGGATGGTTGTGATTAGGCCGGTAATTATTGTATTGCCGGCTGTTGGTGTTGAAGTTCCTAGGGCCTTGATAATTGTTGAAGTTGCCCCTTCCCGTGTAGTTAATGTCCTCCTCTTTGGAAGCCAAGTTGGCTTGCACTTGCACTTGAGGACTAGCTTGACTCTTCAAGGTTGTAGCACACAACTCCCTCAAAGACTTTAGCTCATTGTTGATTGCATCGAGCTTGTAGTTGCTCATGGTGACTTCACTCACTTCATATACTCCCGGTTTTCTCCCATCACTCTTCCTATGAGAGTACTTCTCTATCACCAAGGCTTGCTTCTCTACAAACTCTCAAGCCTCATCCACATTCTTCTCCATGAATGTTCCTCCGGAAAGCGATTGGAGCTTGAATTGGCTATCCTCATCAAGCCCCTTGAAATAGATCTCCAATAGCTCTATCTTCGGTATCCCATGGTATGGACAATCTAAGAGGAGGTCCTTGAACCTCTCCCAAGATTTGAATAGGCTCTCTCTATCCTTCATCACGAAAGCATTGATATTCCCTCTAAGCTCGGTTGTCTTGGAAGGTGGGAAGAACTTTGTCAAGAACTCGGTTGTCATCTCCCCCCAAGTACTCACACGTCCTAGTGGAATCGATTGGTACCAAGCCAAGGCTTTATCCTTAAGTGAGAAGGAAAAATCCCTAAGCTTATGGTTGTTGTTCTCCAATCTAGGCGGCCTTAGAGTCTCCATCAATATCTCATAGTTCATCAAGTGTTGATGAGGAGACTCTCCTTCCATCCCTCCAAATTGATTATGCCGGATCATTTGTAGCACTTGAGGGCGGAGCTCATAGTCATGGGCTGTTGGATCTCCTAAGTTTACACCCGGACGGTGCACTCTTTGGGGTGGATCCATACGTTGCCCTAACGTTTGTGGCTCCTCAATGATGATCGGCTCAAACCGAATATTAACCGCCGGCTGCGGTGGTGGTGGTGGCGGAGGTTGTTGACGATTAAGCTCTCTTTGTACAAGAGCTTGCCTAATCTCTTCAATTTCCCTCCTAGTTGCTTCTTGCCTCTCATTGGCAAGTCTCCTCTCATTCTCCAAAAGTTCATACCTTAGCCTAATTTGCTCCAAGGCATCATCCAACTCAGCTTGAAGATCTCTTGCGGCCATCTCCTTCTTCTTCTTAATGCTCTTAGATCTAGCTTTAAGGGTTTTCTCCGGTTCGGGATCGAATGGAGCTAAATCCTTGCCACGAGATCTTCACATACACCTAATAATGAGAGATGTCCTGAAAATTCAAAGACACAAACCAAACAAGATCAAAAGCAACAAGAAAGACCTACACTACAAACAATCACAAACAAATGATTCAGTCTAGACCTAGTCCCCGGCAACGGCGCCAAAAACTTGTTACGCTAGAAACGTGTAGCACAAAAGTCTTAAATTTATAACTCGATATATTTTTCCTAACTCCTAGCGAACCCACAGTGTATGGGTCGTTTTGTAGTAAGGATAGTATTTCGAGGTCGAACACAAAGACTAAGGTAAAATCGAATCAAATAAGTGACTAAGGATAGTGTAAATCTAGTCTAAGGAAAGAGAAAGGAAGAAAGAAAAGAAAATCACAATGTTTTTGGATTGGTTTTGTGGTGATCAAGCAAGGATCACAAATCATGCAAGATTAACAAATCAAACGAACAACTAAGCTAGCAACACAAACAAGCAAAGCAAACACGAAATATGTGATCAAAGAGAGAAAAGTGGATTCTAGGGGTTAGGAATTCCGGTTATGGCATTGGACTCAAGCTTCTAATCAATCTTAGATTAGCTATGGTATGTTGGGAAAGAATGTTTCTCAAATGGGATCAATTACCGGGTAGGTCTCATGGTCCACTAATCCCGCATCTAAGGTCCTATCACCGGGTAAGTCTCTAGAAGCCTAAGGTTGGGAAATCTACACAAACCAAATTGCTATCTAAGGGTCTAACCTCTCCTTACCGGGTAAGTCTCGGGAAGGCAACTCCTAAACATCAATCCTAGCACACTCAGTCTAATAGCGGCTTATGAGGCTCACTACTACCTAGAGTTCGTCATCATTGGTACTTAAGGTCGGAAATCACCGGGTAGGTCTCTTTCCTCACTTAGTTTGCTAGCATTAGGTCACCCTAGGCTAGATTAAGCTTAACAAACACTAGGATTTCAACAATCTAACATCCTAACATTCAGATTTATCAATACAAGCACAATAGAAGTAAACCACGGGCAGATCATCAAAATCACGGCCGTGGTTGTCCTAGAACAAACCGTAATTTATAAAAGCAGTTAAGTTCGAGCAAGCAAATCATCCAAAGATACATTTAAGTCTATTCTATCATAGTCCAAGCCATAACCATCATTCCCTTACCCTAGAATCGCATCTATTTAGCTAACAACATGCATCTTAATAATCAAACTCAACAAGCATACATTCATGGCTTCCATAGCAAGTAAATGAAGTGAAAGAGAAATGAAACAAGTATAACAAGAAAACCAAGCTGAATAAATGTTAATAAAGACTTACAACCCTTCAAAAGAAGGTCCAAATCGTTCCTTATAAAACCTTGCAAATGTCTTCAACTAGTTCACTCAAAATCTCTCAAAAACTATGAAAACTCTAAAACTAATGTTTTTCTTCTTCTTCTCCAAATGAGAGTGTTTTTGCTCCCCTCCAAGAGTAGCCTCCAATGGAATGTTGTGGAATGAGAGAGTGTGGGAGAGGATGTGTAAGATAATTATCCTGCAGGACCACTTATATCCTCCATCAAGGGCAAGAGTCGGTTATGGAGATCGTGGGATAGCTGTCACAGTTGTCCAGAGAAAACCACGGCCAAAACCACGGGCGTGGAAAGGGCCTCTGGGCCGTGGTTTTGCTCAGACAGCTCTCTTTTGATCGTTAAGCCATGAGTTAGTGCAAGATATGCACCAACAAGGTCCTATGTGTTCTCCTTAACTCCTAGCTTGCTTCTTAATGAGTCCGGAAGTGTGTCATCACGAGGAATGATCCTCGAATGTATCGATTAAGCTCCAAAAGCTCCCAAAATACCTACAAAACCGACAATAGTTCGTGTAGACGTCTATCTCGACAATATGCATGAATTAAACATAAACGCCATGAACTAATGCCAAACTATGCATGAATAACGGGAAAAACTATCTAAATGGATGCCTAAACTAACGTCATAAATCGTGTTATCAGAGACCTTTGTCTTAAGGTGTTTATGTTTGGAAATTGATTCCTTTCTTATATATTTGATTATTGTTATAATGATTATTGTTGGCTAAGTTCTTTATGCGATTCTAGGGTGATTGGCTGAAAGTTGTGGGAAAGACGATGATAGAATGATCTTAACCCCAACAGGACCCTGAAAGCTCGAGCCTTAACCTTAACGTAGAGCACCTCGGTCAGTCATTGAACATCTCGGCCGGGATGGAATATAACTGAACGAGGTGAACCTTTTCTAAACCTTATCTGAGTTAAGATTACAGTTTGCCAAATCCTATTCTTATTACACCTTTCCTGGTTCAACGCAAGCCTAGGATGAGACTTACCCGGTGTTTTTGTTGTTTGTTTACCCAAGATCATAAGTATAGGTAATAATGGTTTATCATTTATTAGGGTTTGAGTGTGCCTTCATCCAATCTTTGAGAGTTAGCCTAAGACTTACCAGGTGAAGGTTGATTCTATTCTCTTGGGTGGTGTGTTGGTTTGAGATTATAGTTCCTTTCCTTAGTACCTTGAGAATTACCCGGTGATAGGATCTTTGGTTTAGGATAGTAAGTAGTGAGACTTACCCGGTGATCTATTCCAATCTTAGAAACACCTTCTATTTGCAAACCTCAGCTTTGTCCACGTTATCTTTTGAGATCTTGAGTCGAAACCACAGCTGGATGCTTTAATCACTAGAATCCGCATTCCCTTTTACTTGACTTTTACATCATCTTTGATTTGTTGCATGTTTTGTTATTTGACAACCTAATTAACCGAACTTTGTTTCACCATAGTCCATGTGATCGACCCCTGGAATTCTTGCTTTTATTACAATTAATCCATACACTACGGGTTTGCATATTGTTCAAGCATACTTCTTGGGTTATAAATATTAAAGTTTGCACACACCTTTTGGAGCGAACAAACAACAACAACAACAAATAGAGGTATATTATTAAACTTTATACAATTTTTAAAATTTATACCAAAAATTAACCATTTTTTTTTACCATGAACAATGCAATGGAAGTCCCTCGTTAATATCAATTTTTGATTATACACAAGAGATGAATCTAACAAGTCACGTATAATTGAAGGTTTCTTGCAAATTTAAAAAAAAAAAAGATACATTTGTTGTGTGTCAGATTTACGTAGAATGTGAATGTAAATTTTATAATTCATAATCCTCAAGTGCTTATCAGAATACTTGGGCTCGATGTGAATGCATATTTTACAATTCATAATTCTCGAATGTTTTTTCATAATACTTTAGTTCATGTATAGTAATTCCTAACATATTTGGTAATTTCATTTATACAATTTTCTACATTTTTTGTGTGTTGATATTTTTTTTCAAGATGTGAATGGAATTTTTACAATTCATAACCCATAATCCTCAAGTGTATTTTGAGAATACTTCAACTCTGGTATAATAATTTCTAACATATTTCGTAATTTCATGTATACAATTTACTACATTTTGTTGTGACTTGAAATATATTTAATGCAAGGTTATGATGGTTGATTATCATTTTAATTTTACAATATGACATCCAACATTGCGCTCAAGATTATAGTTATATTTCTCGTTAGACTTCTACACAAATGATCTACGCAAGATCATTTGACCCTCATTCTAGGACAGTATCCTAGAATCCCTCATGCTCACACCACACTCAACACAAGCTAGAAGTCCTTAGAATTCTAGAGGTGCACAATAACCGAAGCCTAGGAAATCAGCAATCATCAATTTCTTGAGATGCATCAAACCCTTGATGCACATACCATGACCCGTTAGGAATATCGCTCAATCCGACTTTGGCAAGACACAAACACCCGGCTATGTAAATGGTGCCGAGTTACTCATCATCATGATCGACTTCCCCAAACCTATTTATTTCTTTCTAACACTTTCACTTCCAGCCAACTTCTCAACTTTAACTTCACTTGCTTTCACCACTTTGCTTGCTTCCAAATTCCCGGATAGGTAAAGGGAGGCAAAATGTATATGAGGGGTTAAGCATGATCAAGAAGAAGAAGAGAGAAGAATGAATTGCCTTGGTCTTTCCAGGAAGAAAGTGAGAGAACTTATCTTGCGGTGTCAACCTTCAAATTCAACATAATTTAGATAAAAACAAAGTATTAAACATGCCAATAATTTCAAACAAAGCATTTAGCAACTTAAACATATTATAAAACCTTTCAAACACATAAAGATTTTAAAACCAGTCAGTAACAAGATCTTCACTGAGATCATATCCAGATAAGAAGCACAAAACTTTTTTCTAAAACTCTCAGTTAAACCACCTCGGTCGAGGTGTTCTTAGGTCAACCGAGGTGAAGTACCTCGTTCGGCCAGAACTGCCCCGGTCGAGGTCAAAATTTTATTTATTTTTCAGTTTTGACATTTTTCTCAATCAAATAACATGTATGTATGCATGCAATCTCAGATAAACACATAGAAGAAAAATAATCATAAATATCATAGAAGGTCAAGTCATACATCCATGAGTCAAACAAATACATAAACACCCCATACTTGGGACACACTGTCCCAGTGGGTCAAAATAAGTCTAAGGACAGGATACTCACCGAACATAGCTAAACTGCATGAAGACCATCTCGGTTGGTGAAGCACATCTTGGTCGAGGTGTTCTGACAGTACCCGAGATGTATCTCAATAAAGCTCGTTTCCTCAACTTCTCGAAATTTTGTTCTTCCAGTGTAGCTCCTGAACTGTGATCCTTCCTTTTGGAATACCTGGTTGTTGTCTAGAGGAAAGCAAAAACAAAGCAACTATCTAAACTAAACAAGAAAAGGGAAGAGAAAGCAATACCTTGGGTTGCCTCCCAAGAAGCGCTTGGTTTAAGGTCGCTAGCTGGACCCTTCTCCATAGAATTACTCAATGTACATTGAACACCATGGAGTGCTCATCACATCCATCATAAAATTCTTCCAAAAATGTTCCGGTTCCTAATTTCACCGGAAAATGGTAAGATCTCCCACGTACAAGCTTGTACGGTTTGATTCTCACCGGAATCCTTCTAGCCTTCCCGCACTTCAATGGGACATAATCTAGCCTTGCATCCCATCCTTTCCTTGATCGAGAAAACAACTTCTCGAGAATCCTAGTAGCTTCCCCATCTTTAGCATGGGGATGGTACAAGGTCCTTAGCATGCGAGGGACCCCATACTTGAACAAGAGACACTTCATCGCCTTAACGGTGTAGTGCTTGCAAACTCCACTCCTTATAATCCAAGGAGTATCTTCTTCCAACAGTTTCAAGGGAGGTTTCATCTTGTCTTAGGAGGTTCTTTCGGAAGAGACCTCCAACTCTTCGGTGCATTCCTGAAAAATTCAGAAATTTTAATAGGGATTTCAAACGAAGTAGGAGAATGTACCTCGTAAAGTTCTCCAAAGCTTGAGACAAGTTTCATGTTGGGTTGATATTCCACACACGAAATCCCTCCCAACTCAGCTGATCTTTCTTCCACCTTGACTACAGTTTCAGTAATTTGGCCAAGGTTCTCCGTATCTTGCAGTTCTACAGATTTCTCCTCCACCTCGGCCGATCTCTCTTTCACCTCGGCCGAGGTCTCAACAGTTAGATCGAAATCTTCCAAATCTTCTTCTCCCTCAAAAGCTTCAGGAGAAACTTCTGGTTTGATTGAAGGGGTGCTTGGAACTTGCAGCACTTCCTTATGCTCCTCTTCCGGCTTAGCATATGATAGGGTGCTTTCCTTGAGCTCCTCCACCTTCTTCATCAACCTCTCCCATCTTGATTCAAGAGAATCTTCAAGGAGTTGCTCACAAATCTTTTTAGGGACATTCAAATCATCCCACATTGCAAGTTCATGCTTAATGGCCTCTTCTCTTTCCCATTCACTGTTGAACTAATAGAAGGAGTACTTCTCCTCCAAGTATTCATAATGGTCCGCCCTAGCACTTTGCCTTGCTATCCAGGCTGGATCAAATGTCGTCATTGGAAATCCTGAAAACTACAAAACTCATAGAAAGAGTAGTTAGTAGCAACAGGGGCAAGTGCCCCGAAAGAAAACCGCAACCGGCTCGGTCTAGACCAAGTCCCCGGCAACGGCGCCAAAAACTTGTTCGCTCCAAACTGTGTGTGCAAGATTTAAATTTATAACCCTAGACGTAAGCTTAAAACGAGGATGCGAACCCGCAGTGTACGGGTCAATCGTAGTAAAAAGCAAGGAATTCCAAGGGTCGATCACAGGGACTCAGTGAAACAAAGTCCGATAACGGTGAGCTTCGTAATTACTAACCACAAGAGCAATTAAAACAATCAAAGATGAATAAGAAGTCATTAAAGCAAACATGCAATTCTAGGGATTAAAGCATCTAGTTGTGGTTTCAACTCAAGATCTAAAGATGAGCGGACAAAGTTGAGGTTTTTGCATAGGGAAGGTGTTACTAAAGTGGAATAGATCACCGGGTAAGTCTCACTACTCACTAATCCTAAATCGTAACTCCTATCACCGGGTAAGTCTCAAGGAATTAAGATAAAGAACTATAACCTCGAACTAACACACCATCTAAGGGAATAGAATCAACCTTTACCGGGTAAGTCTCAGGCTAACTCACAAAGATGGGATGGAAGCACACTCGAACCCCAATAAAGGATAAACCTTTATTACCTACACTTATGATCGTTGGTACACAAACTAAGGAATTACCGGGTAAGTCTCATCCCAGGCTTGCATTAATCCAGAAATAGGTGTAATAAGAATAGGATTTGGCAACTCTAACACTTAACTCTCAGTTTTAGGATCAGATGAGTCATCTCGGTCAACTGAATTCCACCCCGGCCGAGATGTTCATCGACTGAGCGAGATGCTTGGGATTAAGGTTAAAGACTCGAACTTTCAGGGTCCTACTGGAATCTAATATTGTTCTATCATTGTTTTCCCCACAACCTTCAGCCAATCACCCTAGAATCACACAAGGAAATTAGCCACTCATCATCATGAAAGTATAATCAAATATATGGGAAGAAGGTGAATATTTGAACAAGAAGAATTTAATGAAAAAGACTTCAATAACTGAATCAAATATCACAACAAAGCGTTCCTTGGATAGCAATCCAACAAGACAAGACAACAAGGAAGGGAATCTAAGATAATCTTACAAAAACGCTTCAAAAGCTATAAAAGCTACAATCTTCCTTCTTCAACCTTCAAAAAGGTTCTTCGAATCTCCCAACTGGAGTATGGCTGCTGTGGTCTATAAATCTTGATCGGTGTAAGCGGGATCTATGCAGGATCTCCAACTGTATGCGGATTGTCTAAGCACGATCGGATTTGTGGAAAATCCAACCCTTTTTATAGGAAAAATAACTCTCTAAAGATAAGATCTCTTAGAAAGATCTCTTCCCATAAAAATAGGTAAAATATATGATCTAGCAAATCTTCTTCCTTCCAAGAGCCAAGCCCAAAAATATAAGATCTCTTTCCAAAGATAAAAGATCTCAGCCAAGAATAAAATATTCTCGCCGCGTCCCAGCTGTTCGCCTCGGTCGAGTCGACTTCCCTGGATCACCTCGGTCTAGGTATTCACCTCGGTCTAGGTATTCACCTCGGTCTAGGTGACACTGTAGCTGACCTAGGTGAATTTCAGCTGCGTGTAAATCTCTTAAATCTGGTCCAAAGTGAATCTCTAATCCATGGCTATGCTTCCTGGATGTTTCCTTATGTTCCTGAATGTAGCTCCAATGACTCCTTAGCTCTTTTTGCTCCTTTTTGATGCAAAACGTGCCATTTTACCTACGATTACAACAAAACTAGGTGTAGACCTCGATTCCCGCAAAGGTAGATGAAATGGTACTATAATCACATATTATACATACAAACATACAGATTATTGAAGATAAAACGTCTAAACAGGCCCCAAAATATAGACAATAATTCATGCTATCAATGGTTGATTATCATTTTAATTTTACAATATGACATCCAACATTGCGCTCAAGATTATAGTTATATTTCTCGTTAGACTTCTACACAAATGATCTACGCAAGATCATTTGACCCTCATTCTAGGACAGCATCCTAGAATCCCTCATGCTCACACCACACTCAACACAAGCTAGAAGTCCTTAGAATTCTAGACCCGAAGATCTCTCAAAACATAACTCATAACACATACTAGGATAAACGTGTCTAGTCTCATCAATCTCAACGGTATCAACACTATGTTAGGATACGCATATCCTAGCCCGTAATCTCAACAACCATATAACCACAACCTCAAGCCTCAAATACTCACAAGATCAATCAAACACTCAACGTCTTACAACAATCGACAATCCTCAAAACTCACCTAAGGTCCAAACCACTACTTGGCATTCACTCTAAGTTATGCTAGATTCAACCTAGCATGATACTAATACTAAACATTACAAGATCACGGGAAAGAATACTCACACGACGTCAAAAGACGAAGTCGATCAATGGATGTCGACTTTGGACTCGTTAGGCCTTTATCGGGACGCTTCCAAACCTAACACCAAAATTAAGCAAATTTAGCTCATATGCTAAATTTGAATGGAATATATAATATAGAAATCTAAGGAAAACTCGTTTTCAAAAGTCAACATTAAAAACCCGAGATTAAATCTTTGAGCCATAACCGAATTAATCCAACAAAGACATAATATACCGTGTATAAAAATATAAGAATATCTCGTCATCAAAAATTCAAGGTTAAAACTCGTAAGGACATTTTCTAGGCAACTTATACAATTTCAGAAATATGGGTCGTAAATTGTGAATAAGAATATGGGCCAAATCTGTAACTAATTCAACAGAGGGTAGATTTGTAATTTTCCAAAATCTGGTTCAAAATGTAAATACAAACTGTGGGTTACATTTGTAATATCACCAAAACTGAGGGGGCCCGAAATGAATAACCCTAAAAGGGTTTCTTCAACCTTGGAGCGCACAGGCGGAGAGGTGGGGGAGGTGAGGGCGGTGGCGGCCTGGGTTGTTGAGATGTGTGGATTATTGTGTCCCACATCGACTAAATGAATAATGTGAACCTAACATATAAACTCAAGGGTTACTCCTCCTATTGCCAATTGGTTTTAGGATGGAACCCCGAAGGTTAATGTGCGTAGGTTCACTTGTGGTGTGCATCTCCTCCACGTCTTAGACCCGACGGATATTAAAAAGATAAATTTAACATGGTATCAGAGCAGGTCCGATCCAGGTCTCGTTATCCTGTGTTTGGCTAAGCCGGCCTTAAGGCTTTGTGGGTTGTGATTAGCGAAATATGCTATCCGCCCGTGTGTGTCAAGTGCAACTTGTCCAAGATAGTTGCACTTGAGGGGGGAGTGTTGAGATGTGCGGATTATTGTGTCCCACATCGACTAAATGAATAATGTGAACCTAACATATAAACCCAAGGGTTACTCCTCCTATTGCCAAATTGGTTTTAGGATGGAACCCCGAAGGTTAATGTGCGTAGGTTCACTTGTGGCGTGCATCTCCTCCACGTCTTAGACCCGACGGATATTAAAAAGATAAATTTAACATGGTATCAGAGCAGGTCCGATCCGGGTCTCGTTATCTTGTGTTTGGCTAAGCCGGCCTTAAGGCTTTGTGGGTTGTGATTAGCGAAATATGCTATCCGCCCGTTTGTGTCAAGTGCAACTTGTCCAAGATAGTTGCACTTGAGGGGGGAATGTTGAGATGTGTGGATTATTGTGTCCCACATCGACTAAATGAATAATGTGAACCTAACATATAAACCCAAGGGTTACTCCTCCTATTGCCAATTGGTTTTAGGATGGAACCCCGAAGGTTAATGTGCGTAGGTTCACTTGTGGCGTGCATCTCCTCCACGTCTTAGACCCGACGGATATTAAAAAGATAAATTTAGCAGGGTTGAAGCCTCTCCGGTGTGGGGTCGATTTCCAACGGTGGCAGAAGCAACACCGGATCCGTCTTCAGGTGAAGGTGGGTTCTAGGGTCTCCGGCAAGGCTCGTATAGGCAGGGCATGGCGAGGGAGATCGAATTCGGGGCTGCAGTGGTTCCGGTCGGCTCTGGCGTGGGGTGAAGCAGGTGGCGATGCAAAGCTTCCTCCGGTGACTACATACAGGCTCTTCTCCCTGGCGGTTGCACAAGAGGAAGGTTTCTGATATGGTTGTTGCAGCGAGCTCTGATCGATTTGTAGGGGCTGAGCTCTCGATCCAGTAAATGAAGAGAGACGATACAGGCTGCGTGGTAAAGGAGATCGGGGTTGCTGAGCTTGCACAAGAATCAGGGGATGAAGACACAAACAGGGGGCGAGATTGAAGCGTCGAGAGGGCTTGTCTCCGGTGGTTTTTGTGGCTGGCGATCAGAGAAGGAGATGGCCAAGGTGGTGGTTGTTGGTGTAGCTGGGATTCACTGTAGAGGAGGCGTTAACGAGGTGGAGGTGAGGAGGCTAGGAGGGAAGGGTGGAGGAGATGGAGGTTGAAGATATGTGCAAGCTGGGAGTTGATGGGATGACTTGCCAGCCTAGACAAGTTAGGTAGACGAAACGAGGGGTCGGGGTAGCCTGCACTAAGCTACATCTTGCAGGCGGCAAGGTTAGGAGTAGATAGGAAAAAAATAATAACGGGAATCAATAAACTTGATAAAAAAAACATTCGGAATAGGATTTTCGAATCGGAAAACTTTTCCGACTTTTTTGAAAATTATAATACGGATATACGAACGTATATTCGGAATAAATATTATACGACATAAAAATACCTTTTAGAAAATATTTAAGCTAATTAAAATATCGATAAAAGCCGAAAAAAAATAAAAACGCAAACGCGCCAAAATTTGGGACGTTACATTATAAAGGAGAGATTGTGGAATGAATAGTGCCACTCTTGTAACATCCGGAAATTTTATTCCGGATGGTTAGCGGGTTTCGACCTTTCCGCAGGCGCGGCTCAGTTTTCCCCGCAGACACGGGATGTTGAGTAACGAGTTTTATTCCTTTCCGACACCTCGTTCTCCCTCTTACGCTTGGACCCTCGTTGCTTGTGCCTAGGGGGACAAGAGGTCAGCTGACCCCTTGGCTCCCTCCACCTTTTTCAGCCAAAGATTCTCCCCTCTCCTTTGGCTTCCATTTCACGTTCTTCTTTTCTCCCATTCCCTCTTTTCTCTCTCTTTTTCCTCTTTGCTTTTGGAGATCTTGCATGTGTGGATTGTAGTAGAAGAGGATCCAATCCAGTGTGGTAAGCTTTTTCCCCTTCCTCGCTTCTTCATCCTTGTTGTTTACCCTTTCTTTTTCCTTCTTTCATCCATAGCCATGGATGAAGCTTGAGAGAAGCTTGTTCATCAAATCCTTTGCATGTACTTGTTCTTAGCTCGATTAGGTCGAGGAGAGGAGCCTAAGAGCATTGGTTGGTGTTTGGAGAAGGCCCAGCAAGGATAGAAGGACATTAGAGCCAAGGATCCACAGTCGAAGACGAAGAAGACGACCCTCTGTTGTTCGACCGCGGGGGCGGATCATCACAGCCACGGGGGCGGATCTAGGCCACCGCAAGGGCGTCTCAAAGACCCGCTGGGGGAAGCTCCAAGACGCCAGGGAGCCGCAGGTGCGGTGCCAGGTGCCACGCAGGGGGCGCCAACTTGTTCTGTGGCTGCGTTTTCTTCACCAGTAGGCTTCTTTCTCCCTTCCTCTTTGTTCCTTCCTTAGATTTGTAGTTGTATCATGTTAGTATCATGCCTAGGATGGCCTAGAGTAGCTTGAGAATCCCACCTAGTGGTTGAGAACCTAGGAGCCCTTATGGCTCGATAGAGTTGATGGCTTTGACTTGGTTGATCTTGTTGGACCTTCTATACTAGATTGTCCTTCCTTAGTTGTGGCTTATGTTCATGAGGGGTTATAGGTTGTTATGAGTTTTATCATGTGTTCAGAGAGAGTGGGTTGTTGGTAGATCTCCTCATGTGTTGAGTGAGAGGTGGGTGTAGGAATTATAGGATACGGTCCTAGAATTGAGGGTCAAATGGTCTTGCGTAGATCATTTGTATAGAAGTCTAGGACTTCTTGTGTGAGTGGGTTGTTGACATATATCTTCATGTGAGCAGATTGTGGGCTTCTTCTAAAGGGAAGCGAGAGTGTTGTGAGTTGAGTGTGGAGATAAGGTAAGTCTTCAGACTTACTTAGCTTATATTCTCCGTATTAGTTGCGATGTGTGTTGGTGGTGTGTGTTTATTGTTTATATTATAACAACCATGAAACCCGAAATAGGACGACGTTTTATTATTTTATTGGCCCAAGTGTATGATAACGGGCGGTGACAACACTGTCTGGCTCTTGCGGAGAGTTGGGGGGTTCTCGGTGACGTAGATTCCTAGATTATGATATGTATATACTTTGATAGTTATATATGTATATATATGTATAAGGCCTTAGGATGTTTTTGGACTTGTATGTACCTAGCTATGCATGTGACCTTAGGATGATTGGGCTTATATGCCTTGGATTGTGTGTTTGGGCTTTTGTTACCTTATGCTTTCGTACGTTATTATCATATTAAGTTCATAAGTATTGCATACGTTCTTATATATACATAAACAAACGCGAAACGATTTCAGATGGCACGCACGAGAGCTACCGCTTACGTAGGACCCGCCAGGGGTAGACCCCCTCTTCCTCCCACCGTTCCGGGGCAAGGACGAGTAGGAAGACCTTCAGGCGCGAGAGTTCAGGGACGTATCCCTATTGCGGACCCACCAGTTATGGATCCGCCAGCAGCTGAGGATCCCGTTGAGGATGTGGGAGAGAGCATCATTCACGAGGCTAGAGATAGGACTGTTGCGAGGTCCGGGGCACAGGGTCCTCCATCCACAGAGAGCGATGTAGCGTCGATAGGGATTTTGGTGTTTAGAGAGTATGTTAGGCAGGTCGAGGAGGCGTTTAGGACGGGAGCACCGCCTCCCGCACCACCGGTACCTGCACCCATACCTGCGAGATTAGCCGAGGTCTCATAGAGGGTAAGTCAGGTGAGGGTTGCACCAAAGATAGCTACACAAGAGATGGTTGCACCAGCGGTAGTTGCACCCGATCCGGTTATGGATGTTGTTAGGGCAAGAGACGAGTTGAGGTATCCGAGACCAGATTCATGGTTGAAGGCTTTCAACCAGCAACATGTACCCTACTTCGACGGGAAAGTAGGACTAGAGGTGGAGCATTGGATTGGGCACGTAGAGTCCGCTTTAGAGGCGATCCGTTGCCCGGAGGAGAGGCAGGTTGAGGTAGTCTAGACACTATTCCAAGATCAGGCCCAGTACTCGTGGAGGATAGTTAGAGGAGGTATGACCAGGCTGTTGAGCCTTGTTAGGGAGACCTTTTGCCCGGATTCACTGAGGAGAGACAAAGTCCAGGACTTCTTGGAGGCGGGATTTGAGGACGTCCCGGTCATTGAGGCCATTAGGCGGTTTAGGGCGGAGTTAGCCTTATTGGATCCCGCCGCACTTCCGGCGGACCAGCATGTCTATCTCTTTTCACGGAGATTGAGGAAGTTCACCCGAGCTTACCTTGCGGGATTCCACTGTGACTCCCTGGTGGAAAACTAGGACCGAGCTTCGGCAAACGAGAGGGACCACCCGGGTCCTAAGAGAGTTGTTCAGTCCTAGGGGCTAGACAAGAGACGGAGGATAGAGCCCGCTAGTTCAGGAGTAGGAGCCTCAGGATGTGAGTGGAGCCAGGTGTAGAGCCGTCCTAGTCCTCAGACTACCGCCCCGATACCCGATCGGGGGCGTCAGTATTTCAATTGTGGAGGGTATGGACACATTAGGAATGCATGTAGGAAGCCGATCGTGGCTTGTTTCACTTGTGGAAAGGTGGGTCAACGAGCCGCTTTTTGCCGTCAGGGCAAGGCACAGTCGCAGCAGGGTTCTTCACCTGCTAGCGTGGCAGGAGGGGGGTAGAGGCTGCCTCAGTACCAAAGGTCGAGCCACTAGTAGAGGTTTCAAGGTCAGGC
This sequence comes from Fagopyrum homotropicum, assembly GCA_033239125.1. Taxonomy (NCBI): domain Eukaryota; kingdom Viridiplantae; phylum Streptophyta; class Magnoliopsida; order Caryophyllales; family Polygonaceae; genus Fagopyrum; species Fagopyrum homotropicum. The sequence goes on along the minus strand of BSWB01000007.1, from coordinate 133,853,626 downwards.
TCGTTCTTAGGGATTGACCCTGGGTCAGAGCCTAGGTAGGGGGCATGGTGGAGGCACCACGGAGGCCAGAGGTGCTCATGCCAGGGTTTTCGAGCTTAGGAGCGCCATAGATCTAGCGGCGCCGGTGGACACAGGAAATTTTTAGTTTCACGACTTCTATGTTGGGATATTGTTTCAATATATGAGTGCTACGCGCCTTCTTTTGTCGTTGTTGTGTAGCTAGGATTGATCTTAGTTACGAAAGAAGGGAGACCCTTTAGTATGGGGTTACCTGACTAGGGTAAGGGTGGTACCACCCAAGAGATACCGGTTGCCACTTTCTTGGGAAACCGTAATTGGTGAGCCGACTCCCATATCCCGCACTTCGAGTGCATGAATAAGACATCATAGAGATGGACAAAAAGGGGACTTCCATCTACTTCTGGAACATCAGTCGAAGGTTCGCGATGACCACCACAGGGACGAGAGTAAGTGATCTTTTCCAAGGCAAGGCAAGAGGAAGCAGAGCTTTCATCGTGATCAAGAGGAGATGCACGGTGTTTGGCACGAATGCATGAGACGTGATGCTTTTCGGACTCACAAGAAGAAGCTATGCTAGCAATAACTTTAAGCGGGGAACCTAATGGTAGTGACGTGGCAAGCTTTAAACATAAGACGCTATCTTGATGGGAAACGAGCAAGGTATTTCCACGATTTTGAAATGGAGAATTTCACCTAACGTTTTGACAAAGCACGACGGTGCGGTGGCGAGAGTGGCCTTGTAATGCCAAGAGGTGCATAAGGTGACCAACAAGAAGAAGAGAAGACCGAAGCGGGAAGTTGGATGTCGATTTGAAGCACACGGGAAGGATATGGAAGATGGAGATTGAACTCCTATGGCCGGGTGGACGTCACCTACTCGAAGTGGTGACACCTGATTAAGGAAGAATGGGAGGAACTTCCCCAATGTGTTGGGATGTTGGGAGTTAAGCTGAAGCTAACCAAGCCCAAGAGTTAGAAGACTTGAGCAAACCTCGAATTCCAGAGACGATGTACCATCAACCTTGTAACATGAGATGGGGCAGTACTCGTGTGAGAGTGACATCACCCCAACAGATCGGGGTAGATCATTGGTACCATGACCACCGGCCAAGTGCTATGAAAAGATATATCGATAGTTACGTAATTGGACGAGAAAACGAGATATCACAAAGTCTAGAACGATAGAAGGAGTATTTTTTTTACATTAAAACTGACCTTGAATTAACTCAGACCCCAAGGAAACATAACGATGACATGGGGAAGAGCCTTGAACCGTGGGAGCCTTTGATGGAAACCGACTGCAAGATCTTGTTGAGAAAGGCCCAGAGGAACCAAGGCACCAAAGAGAGAAGTTACACGGAAAGTTGTCTCGGAATGGCGACCCCCGGAGTACGTTTTGGAAGTTGCAAGTTTTTATAAGAAGTATTAGGTTATTATCGGATTCATGGAGAGATTCCCCAAATAAAACCGGTTAGGAGTAACCAACTCCGGATGACAACAGAGTGAAGAGTAAGGCGGGAATTTCAAAGGACTTCTTGAGAGTTGGAAGAGGGCTCATCGGTACGACTTTTACGAGATTACCTCGGGGAACGATAAGTTGAAGTGTACAAGTGACCCTCCGAGATAAGGCCTATTTGGGTATGGAGGAACAAAGGAGAAGCACTATGGAAAGGCGGTACTGAGAAAGACCCGGGAAAGAAGTGGAGTTCGATGTACTGGATCTTGATGAGTTCCTAGAGTATGTTAGGGGAAATGACTTACAAGTCGGCCTTTCCACCGATAGTGAGTTTCGAGCGTAGTATGAGACGATCCCGAGATCTACCCTTGTTTGTGCTTGTGTGCTTTGTGTCATGATGTCTTAGGTGAGTTCGTATGAGGGTGTGTGTACCTTGCGAGGTCTTGATGTGATGTGTTTTGTATGTAGACTTGGATTAAGACCGATAGTTGACGTTTTACAAGTTCCGCGTAGTTACGAGGCGGGTTTTGACCGCTAGCAAGTTTCGGGACGAAATTTGTTTTTAGGGGGTTAGTTGTAACATCCGGAAATTTTATTCCGGATGGTTAGCGGGTGTGAGTTTAGCGAATATGGGATACACTTGCTTTCTCAATATTTGTGATGTAATGCTTACCCACATTGTCCCTCTTGTCCTAGTATTCCACTCACTTCTAGATGTTATTGTTTATAGACATTGTGAATTTTACTCCCTAATTTCAGCTTAATCGTTATTGACTTGTTATGCAATTTTTCTACATGTATTTTCCTTTCACTTTAATGACATGAATTATGACCTATATTTAGATATGCATTTATGTAGATTTTCCCTTCATGCATATACATGAATCCATGACATTTAAGTTGCATACTTTGGTGGAAAAGATGTCTACGCGGATTATTGTTGCATTTATAGGTAATTTGACGAATTATGGAGCAAAATGACACATATGAGGATTAAGCCTTGATGTGGAACATAAAGAAGCATAAAAGGAAGCTAGGATCACGATGGAGTGGACTCTGATACCGCGGAGCGGACTCTGATACCAGCGGGCTCAGTTTCTTTTTCGGAACAAAAATTTAGAGTTTATCTTTAAGCTGCAGTTTATCTTTAAGATAGGATTTATGTTTAAGTTATGATCTTTCTTTAAGGTTCATGATTGAAAAACTCTAGATTTATCTCTATAAATATCTTATAGCCTTCAACATTGAGAGGACCCCCAACGAAGAGGCAAAACCCCCATAGAAGATCCAGATACACTCAAAAAACCCTAAGAAGACAAGCAGGAAGGAGATGAGAAACAACATTCAAAATTTGAGATTCGAGATTCGAGAAAATTAGTGAGTTCTTTGAGATTTATTTTATTTTTTAGATTCTTTTGCTTTTGGAACGCAAGATTCGGAGTTTTCTATTACTTTTATTTAGTTTTTGGATATTGAGAACCTTTGTTAAGGATTTCTTACTTTTATTAAAGTTTCATTGGTTTCTTTACTTTCTTGAATTTTTATTTCATTCTTGATCTGATAATGTGTGTTATTTGCTAAAACCCTTGCGATTCTAAAGTGATTGGTTGAAGGTTGTGATTTAGATGATGGTAGACTGAGCCTCACGTTTAGATTGGATCCTGATAGTTGTTTTTACCTTCACAAAGAAGAAAAATCCGGTTGTTTTTGGTGAAAAATCGACCGCTGATTATTCAAGAATTGTCCTACCTTTGATGTTTATTCTTGAGCCTAGGTTAAAGATTGCTTAAACACTAGCCTTGTTGAACCTTTCAAGCCTACATCCAAGCTTGGGAAGTGTACCAACCCGATTCCGCGGGACTCGGGGCACTACGGGCTAAAAACGCAATTATAAAATGTGGGTTAAAAACTATAACTATACCCAAAGTTCAAGACCCCAACTAAGGTTTTCGGAACTGTTGTGCAGCGGCCATCGGCGTCCTTCTCCGGCGGATTGGAGGCGGCAGGGCGGCGTCTCTAGCGTCAAGAGGTGGTGCCGGAGACGAAGGCCCCTGGTTCGACTTGGTTGCAGGCTCCGGCGACAAGCACGCATGCGGCGGAGTCTCCCGGTCTGGTTCGAAGACAACCCGACTCCAGAGGAGTGAATGTGACGATTGTGTGGCTTCTTTGGTCCTTTCGGTGGCGGCTCAAACCCGGAACAGGGACGGGACTATTGAATCTGAATCGAGGTGGTGGTGAGGGGGTGAAAGGCAAGGCGACGGCAGCGCGAGCAAGGCAACAAGAGATGTGCACGAGCTGCTGCGGTTTGGAGGCGTAGAGGCAAGGGCTCATAACTCCTAGTCCAACTCCGGCAAGCTCATAGTAGCCCTCCGACGATGGCGGCGGCATGTGGAAGGAGGTGTTATAGGTGCTCCTTGTTTGTTTGGCTTCAGTGTGAAGAAGGAAGAAGAGGGGACAGATGGGTTGAGGCGATTGAGGTAACGGGAGAGAGAGAGGGTAAGGGAGAAGAGAGGAGAAAAGGGGGAAAATGGGTTTTTAATTATAAGAAAATAAAAATGATGAAAAAGAGTGGAAAGGAAATCAAATCGGGCGGGATCCGGTTTGATTCGGCTGAACCCACTCTACTCCTATCGAGCTTTTAGGAGTAAAAATTCTGAATATTACACCCGGTGATTTCCTTTCTTGGTTGCCAACGATGATGAGTTCTAGGTAATAGAGGACTCAACACCCTTTAAGAGGTTTGAGTGTGTCTTCCCCTTGCCTTTATGAGTTAACCAAAGACTTAAACGGTGATGGTTAGTTCTATTCCCTTAAGTTGAGTGGTTGGTTTGAGATTATAGTTCCTTTGCTTAGATCCTTGAGACTTATCCGATAATAGGACCTTTGGTTTGGTATAGTGGATAGTGAGATCTCCCCCGTGATCTATCTCACCTTAGAAACACCTTTCCTTTGCAATCTCAGCTTTGTCCATAGATCCTTAGAAGTCTTGAATCAAAAACCACAATTAGATACTTTGATCTCTAGAATTTGCTCTTTCCCAATATTTACATACAATCTTGTCTTTGATTATTTGCAAATTGTCTGACTAGATTACTTTATTTCTTGGTTTCACCATAGTCTTTGTGTTCGACCCTATAATACTTGCTTCTATTGCGCTCGATCTGTACACTGTGGGTTCGCTATTTGCTTTTATTCTTGGTATAAATTTATATTTTCCTTCATATACATACACATTTTGGAGCGAACACACTTCATGATGCGAATTTCATAGACATCGTGAATTTTGCCCCCTAGTTTCAGTTTAATCGTTATCGACTTGTCTTTGATGTTTTTCACGATTATGGGAACCGAGATATGTTCAATCCGGTCATCCCGCAGGTTGCGGTTCTCACTTCCGTAATCTATTGGATATAATCCAATCGATCCACTACTAAGTGTGCAACTCGCGTCCTCTCCGAGCTTCAATTTTAAGGCCAACGTTGAGCTTGAAATTCTTTGCACAACAAATTAGAACATAAGTATACGTCTATCGTGATTCATACATACAATTAGACATATCATATTCCTCCTTGGACGGAACATGAGATAATTTCTAACTTGTTTGTCTCCTATTCGACTTATATGGTGTTGTTTAATTATGATTGAGTTTGCTTGTTTGAAAATTTTAAAATTGATTTTTATAGGGTTAGATAGCTCCAAAAGATCAGGAATGACAAACGTGTGCGATTGAGTGTCTCTAGGAATGACATAATTTTGTGGAGATTTTTCTCCTCGGGATGGATCTCCACTGACTTTGGCCTCTCAGGTAAGCTCTTCAACGCTTCTCTCCTTTCAAATATGGATAACTACATTTTCCATGTCATTTCTTAGGTTTTTGGTTGCTTGGTGTGGCGATCAATTGAGTGCCTTCTTTACAATCTCATTTTGCTCAACTCAGTCGTCTCTCTGACATGCAATCATCTCTTCTGCAAAAAAGAATTTTTGTGTTCATTGTTCTTGTTCTATGGTTATTGTTCAATGAGTAGAGTTGTTAATGTAAAATATTATAATAATTTAATATACTTTATAGGATGAAAGTAATAAAATAACCAATATGTATATAGACCTTGTTCGCTCGAAAGTGTGTGCGTCAAAGTCTTAAATTTATATCTAGAACTTATGCAAAAGTGAACCCGCAGTGTACGGATCAGCTGTAGTAAGGAAAGAAATTTCAGACTCGAACTCAGGGATTTGGTGAGAATAAAATCGATTTCAAATTATCTGGAAAAGTAGAAAAGCTTTTGTGATTAATTAAGGAGACAAATGATTCCAAGGATTCAAGTATCCGACTGCGGCTTTCGATTCAAGACACTTTTAAAGATCAAAGGACAGAGTTGGCGTTGCCAAGGTTATGTGTTTCAAAAGAAGATTTCGTACGGCAAAGTTCCAAAATCTATATATCTAATCCAAAGGTTCTCTCTATAAAGGTTGTTGAGGCTGCAATATAGAAAGATCTAAGGATAAGAATTACACTCAAACTAACCACCTAAAACCACAGCATATGACTCTCAAAGGTAGAGATGGAAAGCACAATTAAACCTTAATAGAGGATGTTGAGTCTCTCTATTACCCAAATCTTGTAAACTTTAACTATCAAGTAAAGAATCAATGATGAAGGATGAATCAATTAAAGATCGTCAATAAATCGTGATGTTCCTCAGTAAATCGGACGATTTCCCCAAGAACAGGACGATTTTTCTGTTGTCGCAAAGTTAAATCTCAACTCTCAAGATCCAAATTGTTAAATGAGTTCAGTCTATCATCATCTAAGCCTCAATCATCAACTATTCTCACCAGAATCACAAGTTTTTTAGCCAACCATTTTCATATTCAAATCAAAATCAAGATTGAATGAATAGAACCAAATAACACTCGAACTTTGAATAAAAACCAAATAATCTCCGAATCTGTAATCAAATCTCAAAACATATCAAAGAATCTCTCAAAATACTCAACAATGTGTTCACAAATTCCAAGAATCAGAAGGAAATTAAAAGATCTCACAAACTTCTTGAATATTGACTTCTTGTTTCTTTCCTTCAATCTTCTCTCCAAGAACCTTCAATCCCGCAATGCGAACTCCTCTAGGTCTGTCACCGTCCTAGGTCTCCAAGTTGGAGATTTTTGCCCCCTTCAATGTTGAAGGCTCTCCGATATTTGTAGGGATAAACCTAGGGTTTAAAGACGAAACCCTAAATATTTGGGCTGAAAAGAAGTCGAACCCACTGGTATCAGAAAATACTCTGAGCCGCGTCAGACGGTATTAGAAGATACTTTGGCGCGTCAGATGGTATCAGAAGATACTTTGGCGCGTCCTAGCGTCCTTTTATGCTCCTTTTGGTCACGTTTCAAGGCTTGATCCATAAATATGTCATTTCACTCCATAATTCGCCAAATTACCTACAAATGCAATAAAACTCTGTGTAGACCTCTATTCTTACAAAGTAGGTGAATATAACATAAATGTCATGAATGTATGTCTATGCTTGCAAAATAAAGGAAAAATCTATATCAAAACATGCCTAAATATAGGTCATAATTCATGTCATCAGACCTCTCTATAGTTTAAGATTAATTTAATATCTCTTAATGTGTAATCATGTTTCTATATTTACTAATTGTGTTTTGAGGTTATACTTATTGTCATTGTATGTTTCCATGTAGGAAGGATATTCAGTGGCCTCTATGCATCTAGTCCCACTTTATATAAATTAAAAAAAGGGTAAGTGTTCAACTGACGGGGGATAGTCTGACCTCTTACATCATTCGGTAAAATATCGACTACACCATCATGAGAGTCAACCAATACACTCAAATCAATTGTCAAAGAAAAAGCAAAACTAGCTAAATAATCCGCAGTTGTATTCGCTTTGTGGTAGGCATGTCGAGTTTGGATAATCAATCTCTTTTAATAAAGGCATGGCACCGAAGTACCACACTAGCTTAGGATAGCTGTGGGGAATGCATTTCTGTAAGAGAGTGGATACCAACCTATTTGTTTCCAAAATTACATTCTGGTAGCCACTTTATTCGGGTAGTTGTAGGCCATAATACACTTCCCAAAACTCAGTCATGGGAACTTTACACAATCCAATGTTAACGCCAGAACCCCGAAGCCACTTACCATGATGATCCCGTATAACACCACCTATAGCAGAAAATCCATAATCATGTCTTGATCCATTAGTATTAATCTTGACAGAAGGAAAATGAGGAGCCTCCCACTGGACCTGGACACATCGTCTATGGACAGGGTGAACAAGTGCAAAATGTGATTTCCAAACTCTAAGATAGTTAGTAGCACGTTCCTGAACTAATTGACACATACTTCCTTGTTCGAAGACATTATCATAAATTATCTAATTTCTCCATTTTTACGCCCACATGAGAGTCATTGTAAAAACTTCACTCCACAAACAGTTAGAAGAAAAAAATGTGACTGGAAGATAAATTACCTTATATCCAGCTAGCAAAAGGCATATTGTTGAAATTGTCAAAGAAAACGTTAGCATGCAACTGCTACCACATCACATGCATATAAGGACGAGAACGAAGCAGCTAGCCGTAAGTCTCAGTGTCAACCACACATGAGGCACAAACATCCTCATGCTAACTTATCTTTTAATAACCGGCGGGTCTAAGACGTGGAAGGGATGCACTTCAAAGTGAACCTACATACAAGCCTTGTGGGTTCCATCCTAAAACCAATTGGAAATAGGAGGAGTAAGCATAGGACTTATATGTTAGGTTCACACAGTATCATATTGTCGATGTGAGACATTCTACACATCTCACTCCCCGCAAGTGCAACTATCTTGGACTAGTTGGCACTTGACACGAACACATGTTAACGAGACCCGCACGAACCTTAGCTCTGATACCATGTTAATTTATCTTTTATATCTAGTGGGTTTAAGACATGGAGGGGATGCACGTCAAAGTGCACCTACACACAAGCCTTCAAGGTTCCATCTTAAAACCAATTGGCAATTGGAGGAGTAAGACTTATGTGTTAGGTTCATACAATATCATATTGTCAATGTGGGACAATCCACACATCTCAACACTCCCCTCAAGTGGATTTAGGATGTGTGGAAATCTCTTACATCGTGATACCACGTGAATCCAACATATAAGTCCTAGGGCTACTCCTCTATTGTCAATTGGTTTTAGGAGGGAACCTCGAAGTCTTATGTGTAGGTTCTCTTTACGTGCATCCCCTCCACGTATTAGACCTTCCGGATATGGATATAAAAAATAATTAACACGGTATCAGAGGAGGTCTGACCCGGATCCATTATCATGTGTTTGGGTTGTGATTAGCAAAGATATGTTATCCGCCCGTTTTGCTAAGTCGGCCTTAAGGCTTTTTGTCAAGTGTCAACTAGTCCAGCATAGTTACACTTGAGGGGGAGCGTTGAGACGTGTGGAAATGTCCCATGTAGAAAATATAATACCATGTAAACCTAACATTTAAGTCCTAGGACAACTCGTTTTGACAATTGGTCATTGACCCGAGATTTGAGCACGTGTTTGGCTTGTGAGTGTCTCTGTTTGCTGATGATTTTGCTGAAGGTGAACGAGCCTCGTTCGGTGTGCCAGGTTCTTGTGTATTTTTCATGACTTATTGGTTTCCCGTAGTTGGTTTGCCCAAGAGTATTGCATGCTTATTTGGAATACTTGGTGCAGGGGCGGCCCTTGGGGGGGGGGGAATTTTGTGAAAAAAAATCATTTTAAAATGTGTTGTGGCTTCTCTTTTATAAAAAAATTTTCTACGATTTATTAATTTTTTAAATATAAATATTCTTGTGTTATATTTAAATGTTGTTTTGAATCTTTCGCTGAAGTAAACGAAACTTCAAAAAAAAATTTCCGTTTTAGGCTCGGAGTGAAATAATTCACCAAAATGCACGAGATTTGTTGTTTGAAGTAGAAGCGCGGTCTTAGACCGCACTATTATTTTTAAAACGCGTTGTCGAGGACAAAGATAATAAAATCCTGCGGCCGCCACTGACTTGGTGTATGTCTGTTTTTGGGCCGTAGACTTCAGGTTATAGACATGTACATAAACTTTCTTGCTTTAGTATAATCGGATCTTAACAACCTAGTTATAGTATTTTCTCCTATTTTTTTTAATAAGTACTACTACATCGATATCAAACTGATTTGTTTCACTTGATTCAATTAAGCGCCTGCATGATCATCAAAAGTTTCAAACTCCAAACGTCCTCTCACGTATAGAAAATGAACTCAAACACCTCGTAACTTGAGATTTTGATCAATTTGAATTTTTTAGTAGCAAGCAAGCTAACAGAAAACAATCTCTTGCTTTGAAACTATTTTTATCCATCTGAAAATTCAATGCACAAAATTCAGAATACCAATTTAAGACCATTCTTCAGACTTCCTCTACATATCAACGTGTATATATAAGCAACCCTTACTTCACTTTCATTTTCTATTTAAACCCCCTACAAATTACTGTAGACCTTGTAGAGTACGATATCTAATAATAATATATCTTGCTTAAAAAGAAATAACTAGTTTTAAACAGCTCGGTGTTGAATACTGTAGGCTGCTAACTTTTTACACCTATGATGCACGAGCACCTCTAGAAGGCGGAGTGTCCCGTGTCCTACCGTGTCAAACACAGGAACACGGTGGGACACGGCTCGGACGTTGTCAAATATGATCCAACACGGTCAAGACACGTTTCAAATGTAGCACACAGCAAATACATGTCTAAGACACGACGCGGACACAGATTGTGTCTGTTAACGAAAGTTTTCCCTATTTTTAAGGCTAAAAAAGAAAAATAAATTTAAAATTAAAAAAAAAATGATTTACCGTAATACTTCTTCTTCCCTCCCGTTTTCCGACAAAACCTAACCTTCATATGCCCACCTATGAGATTGTAGTTGCCGGAAGCAAGACACCGTCTTCTTATTCTTATTCTTCGACAAAGTCTTCTTCTTTTTTTTACAATTTTTTTTATTATTGTTTTACTTGGTTGATTATATTGTTCAGTTGTTGATTTGCAAAATGAGTTCATTCTTCAATGTTGATAATAAATATGTTTATTTGAGATGGTAAGGGTAAATATGTTTATTTCTATGTTTTGTAAAACTAAAATTATTTGTTTATAAGCTTTTATTTCAGTTATTTAGTTGGAGTGATTTTATCCGGTCAGACACGGGAGGTAGCACATATTCATTGCGTTTGTGCCTCCCGGGCGCAGTCCAAGTACGCCTCCGGGGCGCATGGTGACTGCTTCTCTAGGATGAATTGTGAATGTGCCCCGGAGACGCATTGTGGTTGTGCCCCAGAGGCGTATTGTGATTGTGTCCCGTTGTCTATCTTTGATTGTGCCCGGACCTTATCTTTTGAACGGTCCTCACCCGTCTCACTTACCCTAGTTGCTGCCTCAATTTATATTTTACGTAAATCCAAATCACAATTCTATGTCTCAATCCTAAAAACCTCGTAAAATATGTCAATATTTTCCGAAGAGATCGAAGTTGAATCCGATAGTGAAAGCGTTAATCTTCCAGAATTTTAGAATTAATAGTTTATTCCGTTTTTTAGTTATAGACATGTTAGAATAGAGAGCCGAAAATGTAACGACCCGTTTATTGGGTGCGTTTCCGATATGTATTTTCCGTATTTGTTAAACATTTTAATGGCCTCAATATATTGTACCGAGTATTTTACACGTCGTAAATTAAATTTTATGAGTTTATATATTTTATATTAATATATATTTCGTATTTTTATTTTTTTCGGAAAAGTTCAGGAGTTTTCCCGAACCGAATACCTTGTTCCGAACCTTTTAAACCGAGTTCACACTTTACTCTTTTCCTTTTTGTTTTATTTTAATTATTTACTTTCTTTTACTTTTTTTTTCTTCCCCTTTCCCTCTTTTCTTCCGGAATTGATGATGACTCTGGCTTCTTGCCACTATTGCAGTTTCGCTAGCCCTACCTCTGCAGCCTAGCTAGCCCAAACTGAGCACAAATCCCCCCCCCCCACCACTCGCAGCTCTCTACTCCCCCAAGCAGGAGATCTCTCCTTGGCCTCCACCCTTCTGTTTCCATCTCTCTCTAGCGTCTCTCCCTGCAACCGGAAGCGACCCGCACCTATCTGCCTCTATCTTCTCCGATGTGCTGTGCCACCGGAGCCGGAAAGCCCTGCGGGCCTCGTCACTGCATCGGAGCCGCTGTTGCTCTGCCCAGCCCTAGCCGTCTTCTCTTCGCCGGAGAATCTAGTGCTGCGTCCTCCTTCCCTTCCGCCTAGCCCAAACAGAGAAGAACGAAGATGGCCTCTCTTCCCTTATTCTGTTGCCACCAGGGACTCCGCCTCTCCACCTTCGCCTCCCTGCGTGACGCCCTGCCCCAGCAGCTCCGCCCAGAATCCGCCTCACCGATGGCCTTTCCTTTCTTCTTTATTCTCCTCCGCCGACTGCCTCTGTCGCCGCCTTGTTGCCGCCACTGTCTCCTCCGGAGGGACCCTCGGTCCTGCCTTCGCCGTCGGACCCTGCGCTGCCATGAAGCACCGCCGCCTCCCCTTCCCTTGTGCGTGTTGCAAGGTTGAAGAAGGCTCTTTCAGGATTTGAAAACCCTTCTGATTATTTACCATCGCCCCCCTGTTTTTGTGTAATTGCAAAATATGCCCATACTTTCTATTTGGAATTTTTACCCAGGTTTTCGGAAATTAACAGTTATGTCCCTGCAGAATTTAATTACATAAATGGACCCATATTTTGTATTGCAAATTATGACCCAGCTTTGTGCGCATTATCTTTTGTGCCCTTGTGATTTAAATTCGGGTTATGACCCCAAATACTTAATTGCGGCTTTTGACCAAATTTTCTTATTGGATAATTGCCCGGAAAATGTATTGTGGGATTTTAATGTTGGCTTTTGAAAATGAGTTTTACCTCAAATTAATATATCGTATATATATTACTATCAAATTTAGCGTATGAGCTAAATTTGTTTAACTTTGGATTTAGGTTCGGAAGCGCCCCGATAAAGGACATCGAATCCAATCTCGACGTCCGTAGATCCTCTTCAACCTTGGATCGTGTGTGAGTACCTTCTTCCTCATGTTTAGTAGTAGAATCGTGCTAGGTTGGACCTAGCATAACTTAGGGCAAATGTCAAGTAGTGGCTTGGAACCTTAGGTAGGTGTTTGAGGATGGGTTGATATTATAAGACTTGTGTGTGTTAATCTTGAATAAGCTATACGGATGTGAGCGTTGGGGTTGACCTTGTGAGGTTTAGAGGTTGTGTGTACATATCGGTTGAGGTTGTGGAGATTAGGACGAGATCGAGTATCCTAGCTTGTGTAGTTGGTTTATGATCTTGCGAGATCGTTGGGACTAGAAGTCCTTAGACTTCTAGTATATGTGAGTGGTTGTTGATTATTGTGCCTTGTCTTGAACAAACTTTGGTCATATTCCTTCGGAGAGTGATATCAGTTTCGCTTAGCTTTGAGACGAGGTAAGTCCTCGGACTTACTTAGCTGCTTTTATGCATTATTTGGATACATTATGGTGGTGTGTGTTTTATCGCTTTTGATCATGAAACCGGATTAGGATTACTTGACTATATATATTATTTGGCCCATTGTTACTATTATTATCGGGCGGTGACATAACCGCTCAGTTTCCCGAGGGAGACTGGGGGATCTTTGCGTCCAGGCCATACACGTTATACGGGCGGGCTTCTTCATCACTCCCTCAGGGTATACGGGTTGGGCGCCGCCACACTCATGTTGGTTACACGGGGATAGAGGCTAGAGTTATAAGACTCTCGTGTCACACTTGAACGAATGGATTAAATATGGAATAACCTAAAAAGATAATAAGTAACGGATGTGTATGTTTATGAGCATGTTGTGTGTTTGTGTTCCTATGTGTATTTGTGCCATATTATTCTTATAATGCCTAGAATGTGAGCTAACGGTTTTATACCGATTGTTGTAGTTGATGTGCAGGTTAGGATGTGTCCGAGTGATCCGGAGGAGTGGGCAGCCGGGGTTCCGTACATCTTAGGTTGTTTTGGGTTTTGGAGTCCTTGTGTTGTTGTTATTGTATATTATGTTGATGTTGTTGTAAGGACGGCTGAAATCTATCATTTCTTTTATTTTCGGGCTTCATAACATTGCATAAAAATGTATTTCGGTTTTGGCCTTTATTTGTGCCTTGTTGCAAAATCCGTGAAATTGTTGTCAGGCTAAGGGTCGGGACCCATTGTGAGGTCTCCGCCCGTAGCATCCCGAGTTCCGCAGATTTGGGGTGTTAAAGAAAATTTTACAATTAATATTTTATTTCGTTTTTTAATAGGATCTTTGGAATATTCTCGTGTGATCAGTGCCGATATTTTGTCCAAGTTTGAGCTTCATGAATATTTTTTGGATAGAGATAGATTAGTGGTTGGACTCTGTTTGTGGGGTACTCAATGCCTATGGTGTTATTCATAAACTCTCGATCGGTGACAATCACATCCGGTATTTTTCCGTAGCACAAATGATGAAGCCTCCTAAAAGCTCACTCGTAGTGATCTCTGTTCTCGTGTGCCATGATTGTGAATGCGAATGCTATTGCAAATGTTTTCTTTGAGCTTGTGATACCGACAATCTCCAACAACGACATATTATATTTAGAAATAATACAAAAGAAGGATTAACTAGAAATGTTGTGCAATAAGATAGACGTTTATCAAACAAAGTTAGAATAAGGATACTTACTCATTGGTCTTATACGTCGAGTCCATCACAATAACGTAAGGGAACATGTGGAGCAAGTGCCGAAATTGGGATGTGAGATAAAAAAAAAAAAAAAGAAGTCACCTCATCGTAGTCCGGACATCTCTTTGTACTCACATAGTATCCGCGTTCCCTCAACATATGAAATGTTTGTTGTAATGACCTTCCTTCATCTTGTTCCATACTCATCTTCAAACCGGTATTGTAAATTTTTCGGGTGGTTGTATCAATTCCAAGGTCATCCAATTTGCATAGATTTTAATATGTCTCGGTTTCAAACCCGACCTCAATTCACACTCCACCTTTCGATATTTGATAAGAGTCAAATGTACAACACATGCATGCCACCTTAAAACCGATGGAATTACGTGGTCACCTCTAGTTCAAACTTGCACATACACTTCACCGAGTTCTTTTTCCGGCTAGTACTTGAGACGTGATCGGGATCAACATCTTTCTCCTTTCTATGTGCTCCGTGTCTATCGCCTGTCAAATGAAAGATACGGAACCCCCGTATATCCAACATTGTTAGAGTATAGACTTAATATATTGGACCTAGTATATTGGGTCATATGTTGGGCTTTGTTAGTTTATCCTTACTTATTAGTTTATTATTTTATTTCTTAATATTTGTCTATATAAACATTATTTAATCAATGAAATAAATAACCTTTGGGTTCACAAATCTCTTCAAACATGTCTAAAACTAATAAAAAAAAATCAAACATTAATTCTAAAATTTCGGTTTTCTATTCTAACTTGTCTAAACTAGTAAAAACGAAATAAAAGTAGGATTCTAACTTGTCTAAACTAGTAAAAATGAAATAAAAAGATCTAAACATTATTTAGATCTTTTTCTATTAAAAGATCTAAAAAAAAAGAGTAAAAAGATTTTTTAATTTTTGAACTAAAATAAAAAATAAAATAATTTTTTTAAAATTTCGAATAAAATAAAAATATAGAAAATTAAATTTAAAACTAATTTAAAAATAAATAAAATTTACTACACTTTTATTGTAAATAAGGGTACATAATTAGTTTTAAATATGCTTTTTTTGGACTTTTAAAATTAAAAATTAAAAATATAAAAAATACTTTTATAACCATTGCTTAGTATTTTGTAAAAAATAATAATTTTAAAATTTAATGTTTTCATAACAAGTTTTAAAACTAAGTACCCTTACTTAAAATAGAATTATAGGGATACAAATTTTATTTACTTTTGAATTAGTTTTAAACTTAATTTCCATATTTTATTTTACTTCAAAAATAAATAATTTTTATAATTTTTATTTTAATCCAAATAATAAAAATTAGATTTAAATTAACTCTTCTAGGTTTTTTTATTAAAATTATATAAATAAAAATACTTCTATTATACAATTAACTAGTTTAATGGCCGCACCTTGTGCGGGTTTTGTCTATATATATATAAATAATTAGTTAATTAAAACAAAATTTTCAAAAATTTAAATTAAGAAAATAAAATGTGATATATAAAATTTGAAATTATAAAATTAACTTAAAAATTAATTTTCATAAATTAAAATGTGCCCAAATTATTTTCTGAAATTTATAAAAACAAAATCTAGATGTGCTTTTATTATGTTTTTGTTTTAATTAATATTTGAGTAAAATTGATGTGGCATGATAATTTATTAGATTAATGATGATTTGGCTTGTTGACTGTTTATTAGGTTTAATGATTTTTTTATTATGAAAAATATTATGGTAAATATGTAAATATCTTGTGGCAATATTGTAAACAAATTGGAAAAAAGCTGATGTGACTAGACTTAACACGCGACATGTGGACTAAGTGGATTCTATTTTAGTAAGATATATAGATTAGTATAAATTTAATGAGGTCATAATTAGTGTTAAATTAATTTTTTTTGATTTTATTATATTTTATAATTAAATTTTCTCTTTAATATATAAAGATTGGAAGGGGAAACAAATTAAAATCATGCGGATACCAAGAGAAAATTTGAAAACTTGTGAATACCAAGAGAAAAAGTACAGCTTAAAGGGGACCATGAAGAAAAATCCATAAAACTAATAAAAGTATTAATTATACACTTTTGGTTCTCAATTCTACCATAGCTAAAACTAGAAAATAAAATGAAAAAAAAGAAGAAGGAAAGTAACAATTCCGTTAAATGAAATAATATACTTACTTTCATATGGGTAAGAAGCACATTTGGATCACTATACTTGTTTTTATCGAACGAAAAATTAACGCTTTCACCATCGAATTCAACTTTGATCTCTTCGGGACATGTCAACATATTTTAGGAGGTTTTTTGGATTGGGATGTGAATTGTGATTTGGATTTCACGTAAAAATATATAGCGAGGCATCCGGTTAGGGTAAGCGAGACGTTTCAAATGACTAGTCTCGGATGCAGTTGAAATTCAGCAACGGGGCACAGTCACAATGCACCCCAGAGGCATAACCACATTGCGCCCCGGAGGCGCATTTGGACTGCAGCTGGGAGGCACTGACGCATTGCGCCCGTGTTGCCTCCTGAGTCTGACCGTATAGAAACCCCGTTTTGTTGTCATTATTGTTTTTATCTACTCATAAATCATTGAGTTTTTCATTATAATAAATAAATTCTGCATTTCAGTAGCTTTAAAGTGATATATTATTTGTTTTGCTCGCCGTGTCCCCGTTTTCTATACTTTAGCTTTAAAATGATATATTATTTGTTTTCCTCGTCATTTTCCCGTTTTCTATACTTTTGAGGATCGTCACTCCTCCGTTGCTCGTCGTGACCGTGCATCGTAGCTTTACACAACTAGACTACAAACTCCGACTGCACTTTCAACAGTTATATGGGACATTATGTCGAGCAGGTGACATGCATAATGCTCAACAGAAACTACCAAACAATTTTGGCAGAGCTCTGTTCCACCATTTCAATTCAAATTGACCGTCATCAATCTCAACAATCAATTTAATCTACATTTGACCTCTTTTCATCTATTTTCCAATTTAGGAGGAAAAAGAAGAGAAGAGTGTTTACATGTCGCAGACTTTGTTGATCAAGACCGCTATCTCATTCTATTCGGTTCAAAAAAGTACAAGAAATAATGTAGCATAATGAAGAAAAACGGGGTTGCACGATAATGAAGAATTTAATGAAAACGCTAAGCCTGAAACAAAGTAATTATAAAGAGCAGGTTGATTATTTTACAGATTTCAAGAGATATGCTGCTTATCTTTTTAATTTAATCAAATTAATCTTAACCCTTCATTAATTAATGATGGATAATTTGTGAAGTTCACCATGAAGTTGAAAACAAACTTCACAGGAGCCTGGAAATCTTCTTGGTACAACCTTCATTATAATTAATGATGGATATGCTGCTTATCTTTTTAATTTAATCACCATGAAATTGAAAACATAATTTGGCATGGAAATCTTCTTCAACTTATAATTAAAATATTAATTATAACGAGACTGAATGTCAAAATTTGATTCCTGTCTACTGATTAGAATGTGTTTAATATTGAAACCTGAATGTCAACTTCTCTGTCCAACGAGTTTTGGATTACGCTTGTTTCTTTCTTTATCAATAGCCAAACTTTCATGATCATCATTCATCAGTGACCACGGAGAGCTCTTTGCAAAGTTTATAACGAGACTGTAGCGTTTTGCTTCCACTTGGTATTATTATTGAACACTCAATTTCACTAAAACACAGCATAGTATGCACCTTTCTAAAAACAAGGCTGAAAATTTAAACCCACAATAAAGCATGTCAAACATATTACAAGCACAAATTCGGCAAGTTTGCTCATTGCAGGCTCAAACCTGCATTTTAGTCAGTGCCAATAAAATTAGGTCTCAAAATGCTTGCTACCTCTCATCAAATTCAAAAAAAAAAAAATATTGGTTTACCTAATCTACCAAAAGAATGGGAGAGCAAACGATCTATTGCTGACACGCCCTTTTGAGGGCACAAACAGAATGGGAGGTGCTACTATACTACGCCATCTAGTGAGCCTCTACCGGGAAAATTGCACAACAAAATAATGGCCTTACAGTACAAAGGCAACCTTCTCCTGAGACACGGCCAGGGAAGGAGTTGCAATCAAGGGTTCATAATGATCGGCTCCGGCACCACACCAACCTGTAACGAGATTGTGTAAGCTCGAGACTAGTGATTCGAGTGAAGATTAAGGAGAGTGAAAATTACTCCGTACCGGTGCCTTTCATGAAGAGAAAGAATGGAGGTCCGCAGATTTGTCCCCGTGGTCGGTGTGGAAGGAAGAATACGCAGTTATCCTCGTCAACCATTCCATCTGATCCGTGTGCTTGAACCTGAATGAATAACCAAAAGCTGTGACTCAAGTGCTCACCTAAGCACACCCATCAATTTTGAAGTGAAAGTTCATACACATTCTTTCTTACCACATAGATCTCTCTCTTGAACTCGGTAGCAAGACACTCGATGGCAATGTCGTCGCCGAAGGCGGCTGCACGACCTTCTCTGTTTTCATCAACTGTGAGCAAACCCTCCTCTGTATATTGCAAAGTGATGATATCATACTCATCATCAGGACAACCAGAGATGGACATGTATTTGGCCCAACTTGAGCCATCATCCACTGCAATACATCGTTCTTTGTAAATAGACTCCGCTGCAGTTTCTCTTCAACAATAACAACATCCACTGATGAGGATCAATACACACAGAAATGTACCCTGAGTAACATTACATTCACAACAACATTTCACTAAGCACGTCTTTTTTTATTGGCTTGTCCTGTTTTACATTTCAATAATCAAGCAAGCACGAAGCAATTACAAATTTAGAATGGCTAATATTGATGAATAAATTTCCAGATAAAAACAAAATAATAATTTGAAAACATTGTACTGATGTAATCCAACAAATGAAGAGAAGTAAAACAGCAAATCTTGATAACGTAATAACCTCCAAATCCAATCAAAAGAAAAAGAAAAAGAATAAGAAATACCTCTGCATGCCAAGAGGTAGGAGCTCGTTGATAGCGGAATCCATAGATTCCCGATCCGTTTTCTTGGCGAGCAGCTTGAGCTCCTGAACCACGTGGATTCCCCAGCCAGATTTCAGATCTGGAGAGTACATATGCCTAATTGCATTGTTTACCATTTGTATGTCCTCCTCCGATGCAGATCCAAGATCTTCAAGGAATCTCTTCACCGTTCTCCTCCTAAGCTCCCTGGAATCCACAGGCGACTCCTCGGTATCCCCAACGGCTACCATAGCCTTCTGCGAGGCCGTAAACAAGCAGTTCCCGTCGGATTCGACGTCGCCTCCGTGAGAGAGCCGAAAAACGACAGGGGAGGGCTCATCGTCGTCGTCGTCCTGAGTCTGAGGGGGCTTCCAGAGAACTCCTCTCGCCTGAAGCTTTGAAAGATTCCTCCTCTGCTGCTCCTCCAGCCCCGTAACGTTCTCCCAAGTGGAAGTGGTGGTGGTGGTAGTGGTGGCCGGAGATAGATCTAGGGCCTGGATCGATTCTTTCCAGGTGAGCAACGGTTGCAATGTGTCCGTTGAGACGGAGGAGGAGTCGCATAGAAGCTTCCCCATCGAATCTTGGTGGATTAGCTCTTCCGCTCCGACGGAGAAGAAAGTGCAGAGGAGAGGAGAGAGAAGGAGGGGAATGGGAAGGAGAGAGAAACTAGGGTTAATGCCTCGCGGTGGGTAGATGGGGAAGATTAGGGGGTGGGAGGCACGTGGAGAAGAAGAGCACTGGTGGTCTATAATAAGATGCGCATTATTCCCACAATTTAAGTGGGCCTGTGATTGTCTGTACGCCACGTGGCGTCCCCTCATTCGCCACCTTGTGATAGAAATGGTCTAGACTACACGACAGTCAGCGGAGCCAAAAAAATGTTACCGTTGCTCGGATGATTCGGACTTCGTGTCTTTTTCATTTTCTTAATTCATATTTCTCTTTTAATTTTTAGGAGGAAAAGACTGTCTTTTCATGTGGATTGATGGAAATGGTGATATTATTACGTTTTTCATACACGTGCATCTTCTGTAAGAGGAAATTGCTAGATACATCACCATGTAGTTTTCACACAAATATATTCTTTAATTTTAATATATACTTCTTCTTTAAACTGTTTGTATAGACTATAACATATATATGATATTTATATATTTAAAATGATTTATAAATAATTTTAATATATATTTCTTTGTTAAATACTTAAGGGGAGGGAACTCTATGTTACGTGATACCTTTTCATAATAAATAGATAGTTGTTTTAACATTTTTTACCATTAAAAAAACAAATAGACATTATTTTCCTAATTATTTTTCACTTTTTTTTATTAAATATCACAACTAAACTACATAATCGATAATAATTAACATTTCAACAAAAAGGGGCAATTTTGGTAACTATATTTTTTTGAAAAACTATAGTACTAATTAGATTTTTTAATATTTCAATTAAGTAAATATATCCCAACCTTTTGTATTTATTCTCAAACTCTACACACCCTTTTCTCAAGAGGTACATTTACTAAACACAACACTAGAAAAATTCTAATAAACCAAATTGTTTCAAAGATTATTATCATGATATACGTGATATTCTTGATTAAAAGTTTAAAGCTAAAACGGATGTATTAGGAAGTACAATATAATATATCTTGGAGATCTATATTATTTAAAATAATTTTATAAATACGATATCATTAATGTGATGGAGATTATATTGTTGTATATATGACAAAGGTTCTCGTTCTTCTAGTACATTTACTTGTAGTTTTGTCGATAACACATTTGTCCTATAATAATTAATTGGTTCCAAGGAAAATTTAGATAATTGTATAACTTTTGTATCTTATGTGTTCATTTTTTATAATAAAAAATATTTATTTTTTACAGTATTGGTTTGTTTTAATCCTCAAGTAGAGTTTTAGTTTAAACAATTTATTTGAACGAGTATTGATTTTTACTTAAATGAAAAAATATATAAACAAAAATATGTATATACATTTAATAAAACACCAAAACATCAAATTTCAAAACTTATTTTCTAAAAATTTCAATTTTTCTAAGTGAGAGTACAAGAAACGTAGTCTTGATCTCTGGTTTTCTATAAATATTTGTAAATCGTAGTCTTGAACAACATTTTCATTTTAATAGATTAAATTTGTCCGGGTCAAAACAAAACGGAAAAAGAAAGAAAGCGAGAGTTGTGTATAAATAGTTGTTTTTTCATTTTTCACCTTTACTGAAAAAATAAACAAAGACATTGTAACACCCTCGAATCCGCAGGACTCGGGATGCTACGGGCGGAGACCTCACAATGGGTTCCGACCCTTAGTCTGACAACAATTTCACCGGTTCTTACAACAAGACACAAATAAAGGCAAAACCAAAATACATTTTTATGCAAATGATATGATTTCCGAAAGCAACAACAACATACCCCAGCCGAGTTCTCAACTCCAAAGACTCAAACGTCAAAATACATACAATATACAATATAAACAAGACTCCACCCAAAACCATCCTACAATGTACGGAACCCCGGCTGCCCACTCTTCCAAATCTCTCGGCCGCATCCGTAACCTGCAGGCAACTACAATATCGGTATAAAACTGTTAGCTAACATTCAAAGCATTAGAATCATGATATTGACACACACACACACATAAGTCAACATAAACACACACAACATGCTCTAACACACACAAGCCGGTTTATTATCTTTCTTATTAGGTCATTCCATTACTAAATCCATTTATGGTGTGACACGAGAATTATAACGATCTTGCCCTTGTCTCCTTTCACCAGACATGTTTGTACTTGATGTGAATCAGCAGGCACCCCCAATCACCCCATTTTGGACTGGACAAGCGGTCACCGCCCGTTATCATACACTTGGGCCAATATACATATCACACAAGGTCATCCTAGTTCCGGTTTGTTATCATAAACATAATTAAAACACACACAACCAATCACACATCGATGCTAATACAAAGAAGTTAGCTAAATAAGTCCGAAGACTTACCTGAATCGAGATACAATTCTCGATATCTCAAATACTCGTTCCGCAAGGAAAGAACTCAACCTCCTGATATAAAAGGAAAGTTGATCAAAAACTGTCCCAACCCCTTAGAAGTTTCCATACTAAAAGTTATCTTAACGGAAATTACCACTTTATCCTTATAAGGGTAAAATGATAATTTTACCCTTGGGTCTCAAAACCCTAAAAATATTCCTAAAATATTTCCAAACTATACTATGGAACCCAAAATAATAATCTAAAACTCAAAAGAAAGATTTAACTAAGATGGAAAATTTTCCAACTTCTTAACTTCCATGAAAACTCGCTAAGGATCCCACTTTCACTCAACATAAACACTCGTACAAAAATCCAAAAATTCCAAATAAAATATCTAACCTTATGTGCTATACACTCGACTAAAACAAATAATTTCCCAAAACAACCAACTACAACTCTTACACTAAATTCCCAAGTTGACTGTCAAGGACATAATCTCTCATAGGCAAACACATTAAGGGCTCGTTTGGTATGACTGTAGGAATGACGTTGGAATTAGGAATCGGAATGGAATAAAGAATTGGAATAAGTCATTCCTGATACTTGGTGTTTGGTATGATGTTGGAATGAAATATTTTTACACATATTTTTTTATTTATATGATTATAAAAC
Organism: Fagopyrum homotropicum; assembly: GCA_033239125.1. Taxonomy (NCBI): domain Eukaryota; kingdom Viridiplantae; phylum Streptophyta; class Magnoliopsida; order Caryophyllales; family Polygonaceae; genus Fagopyrum; species Fagopyrum homotropicum. Next base: position 133,830,641 of record BSWB01000007.1, on the reverse strand, counting down.
GAGAAATCGTATCATATTTAATGATATATGTGTGAATGTTAATAATGTAAATATATGCTATTTTTTAAACTACACCTAAGAAAAATGAAGACTAACGAATTACTTAAAGATTGAACACTAAACTATCGTCAACCCAAATAAATAGTTATATATATCTTCTATCAAAATTTTTTTTCTAATTGAACAAATTATATAGTTTTCGAGCATTTTCCGGTTACATTACATCTTGAATGAAATATTCGTATTATAGTTAAAAAAATTTGTCAAAAACATTTTTTTCTACAAAATAATTATATATTTTAAATTAATTGATAGACAATAAAAAAATTTAATTGTTTTTTTATTATTTTGTGAATTAAATAATAAAGTGTATATATGTATAATAAAAATATATAAATGTAGTTTTAAATTTAAAATGATTTTATGTTGGAATGGGATACCCAGTACCCACCTTTAATTTATGGAATCAACTTCCTCTATAGAGTTGGAATGAGTAATTTCATGAAATCATTCTCATTCCGATTCCAAGCCTTACCAAACACGAGGTATTGTAATGACTCATTCCGATACCGATTCCTGATTTCATGGAAATCGTACCAAACGAGCCCCTAACTAGCTTACAATATAACCCAATTACGGACACAATCTACAAATTTTTAATCTACCGATGCTACTCTAACCTAACCTTTTAATATATTACCACAAATCCTAAGATTAAGAATGAATTAAACCCAATATTTTAGCTAACTAAAAGAATACAAATCCACTAACTCAAAAAGCAATAAAAATATTTGAAGTAAATCTCCAATTCTATCTTCTTCTCTGCGAAATAACCAATCCCCGAATAGTCCACACATTCAAAATTTGAACACAGGTAAGCACACCTCAATAATATCTAGACTAGCCTACATTCGTATTCTACGCTTACCGGACTTTCTAAACACAAAGCAGATTGGATTAAGGAAGCTTAAATAAAACCGACGGCTTCAACATTGGTGGGTGAGTATGTAACGAGGGAGGAAAAGATCAAAGATGAGGTCGATCTCTCGGCGAAACGAACCGGAAAGGAAATCAATGGTTTCTTGTTGCCACTAACCCATTTTAATTTAAGACGGCAACTAATCGCATCGGAACAGAATAAGAATAGTAGACTTACTGATGATGTCGCTTTACTTAGCCTTTGGCAATAATGGACCGTCGGTTCCTGGTTAAAACGGATCCCTGGCGGTAGGGCAAAGGTGGTGGGCAAGGCTGTAGTTTCCCTGGCAGCGACGGAAGGCCCGATACTCACACCGGTACCCTCTGTTCTTTGAAGTTGGATACGGCGGCTGAGAAAACCTGGTTTTCCTGCGGTTCGATTGGTGTCGGTTTTATAGCAGAGGCAACCTTTGCGAGGCGTCTCCGTTTTGCAGGGAGGTCGGACGATTGAAGACTCCATGTGCAATGCAGCGATAGCCGTTCCGGGAGGAGGGATGGTGGCCTAGTGAAGAAGGGAGAGACACGGTCCGGTGATGCGAAGAAGAAAGGAATGGAAGGTCGGGCATGGTCGGTTTTCATCCCACCCGTGCTGGTTTCACTGGGGTATAGGGGATTTTTCACCAAAATAGCAAAAAAAAAAAATTTATTAAACTAACAAAAAGTAAAAGTAATTTACCATTATAGCAAATTATCTCTCACAACCTACTTAAAGCACATGACTAGGCTGTTCTTTTTCAAATTTTGTTATAAATTTAGATTTGTAATTACATATTCAATAATGATACTTTGTAACTTTGAAAATGCAATTATAAAGTTTCAAATTAGAAATAATGTATATTATCAGATTCGTTAATATAAAAATACAGTCCTAGACTGGTTGTTTGTTTTTTCGTTATAAATTTTATAATGCTTTTACCATACGTTTACTTCGTAAATTTTAAAATTCAATTATTAAAATTTTAAAATTAGAAGAAAAAAAACAGAAGTGAAAAAATCTAAATTTATAACAAAATTTGAAAAAGAACCAGCCTAGTCGTGTGCTTTAGGTAGGCTGTGTCACAGAATTTGCTATAATGGTAAATTCTTTTTACTTTTAGTTCAAGTGAGAAGAGTGTTTGTAGATAGGAATTAGGAGGGTTGTAAGTCATTGGATGAATTTTAAATCAAAGGTTCTTACAAGCTCATCATTAATGGCATTTTTGTAAATTGACTTAAAATCTAGAAAAATACCCTTATGTTCAAAATAGTCATTTGTGTTCATACTTTTATATGTCATTGTTCATGTTTTTATACATCGGTGTTCATAGTATTTTTATTCATCAAAGTGTCATGTCCATTTATTCTTTTGTGTTCATTTTATAATGTATAGATGCTCATTTACAGTATATAACCACAAAAACAAAAAAAAACTCATCACAAAACGTTAAAAGATGATCATAATATGTTATGAAAATGTCAGATTTATAGATAAGTCATCGGTGTTCATACTGTTATACGTCATTGTTCATGCTTTTATTCGTCAATGTTCATACTTTTTATGTCATTTATCATGTACATATTATAAACAATTTTTCTATAAGGCATTTTGGCGAACAGTTTGCGTGCACACTAAAAGGAGCATATAGATTATTCAATTGAAGCTATTAAACCAACTCAACATGTGTATATACATGTATTTTCTCAATCAAACTTATCAAACACAAAAATGATTCAAACAAATTTGATTTCGAACACAAACATCATTCATAATGAAAGCTAAACCTTAAGACTGAAAATCTAAATAGTGAGAGCAGAAATTCGAAGAAACAAAACCTTAATCGTCTTGAATTCTCTTTGATTTCACAATTTTTTATGTAATCGATCTCTGAATATTATAAACACGATTTGAAATAAAAGTATAATTTTCAAAAAAATGAACATCATATTATAAACACCATAACTGTAAAAAAAAATGAATACATACTTGTAAAAGAATGAACATCATATTTTATTAACACGATTTAAAAGAATAGTATAATTTTTTTTAAAAAATCCTCAAAAAATGTTTTTAAAAAAATATAAAAATGAACAATTAATGTTAAAAAATAAAAAGTTGGTGTTGCGAAAAATGAACATCTATTGATAAAATATTAACACATACTTATAAAAATATGAACACCGATTTTTATTTACAAAAAGAAAATCTGGAAATAAAAAAAACAGTGACGTGGCATGCCACATGTCACCACCCCGGCTCTCCTCATTCTTATCTGCAAGGGTCCTCCTCACCGGAACCGGACCCTATATATATATATATATATATATATATATATATATATATATATATATATATATATATATATATATATATATATATAGTATAGATCATATGAGAACACGCCTTATCGTGTAATCACGAGAACAGTTCGTAGTTATTATTAGTTTTGTTACAAATGTGTCATATCGTTTAATGCATTATTCGTAGTTATTGTTGGTTGAATGGATTATTCGTAGTTATTATTAGTTTCAAAATGTTATTTATCTAATAATTATGATATCTACCCTAAATCTCGACCCTTAATACTCACCATCCGACGATCTAAGATTGTTCTCATGATTACATGATAAGGTTGTTCTCATGGAAACCGCACCCTATATATATATATATATATGGTGTGAGAGGTAGATGACTGGTAAAAAGAAATAAAAATTAAAACAAAATAAAATAAAAAGATGCTTAAAATTTTGATAAGAAATTATGTGAGATTCATACACATAAAATAATAAGACGATGGAAAAGGTTCAAACTGGTCGAACTCTGGTTTGACTTTAAATCTATCTAAAATCAAATTTACGGGTTTTACATCAGTTCCTCCTAAAAACAAGTTTCCTCCCGAAACTTTCTATATGTCGAACTTCTCGTACCTAACGCCGAGGTAAGAACTTTCAATCTAAGAAGGCTTAAACCTCCTAATCTATATACACAACTACTCAACTACTACCGCAAGATATATCAAGTCATATAACACGTTCCCGCACACGACACAACTACACATAACATCACACATACACAAAACTCAACCAAGGGAAGAACTAGGTCAAACCCGTCGATTCTATCGATGCTACTAGCTCAACGTAAAACTCAACCATAGATACTATCCTTCATCTTCCAGGAAGCCTCATCGGCTCCTCGTCTTGACTAGATCATCACGACGGACCACATGTCTCGAGTCATGTATGTACTCCCTCAAATGATACACATGAAACACCGGGTGAACACCCTCTACTCTCGGCGGTCACGCCAACCGGTAAACCACTTTCCCAAGTCGCGCTAAGATATATTAAAAAAAAGGTCCGATATATTGGAAACTCAACTTCCTTCTCGACTCCTTCTCAATGCAGCATTTCCCTTAGATACTATCCTTCATCTTCCAAGAAGCCTCATCGGCTCCTCGTCTTGACTAGATCATCACGACGGACCACATGTCTCGAGTCATGTATGTACTCCCTCGAATGATACACATGAAACATCGATTATTCTTGCTCTTTTTTATAATATAGACGGAATGGCGAGGCGTCTCCGTTTTGCAGGATGGTCGGACGATTAAAGACTCCATGGGCAATGCAACGATAGCCGTTCCGGGAGGAGGGATGTCGGCCTAGTGAAGAAGGGAGAGACAAGGTCCGGTGATGCGAAGAAGAAAGGAACGGAAGGTCGGGCATGGTCGGTTTTCATCCCACCCGTGCTGGTTTCACTGGGGTAAGGGGAAAGATTAAGAGGCGTGCGGCCGACTGCTTCAAGGTGAGGGAGAGGGTGTAAAATTAGGGTTTATATATATATATATATATATGGTGTGAGAGGTAGATGGTTGGTAAAAAGAAATAAAAATTAAAACAAATAAAATAAAAAAATGCTTAAAAATTTGATAACACATTATGTAAGATTCATACACATAAAATAATAAGACGATGGAAAAGGTTAAAACTGGTCGAAGTCCGGTTTGACTTTAAATCTATCTAAAATCAAATTTACGGGTATTACATCAGTTCCCCCTAAAAATGTATGCCGAATTTTTCTGCCCTAAGGCCGAGGTAAGAACTTTCAAACTAAGAGGCTTAAACCTCCTAATCTATATACATAACTACTCAACTACTACCTAAAATATATCAGGTCATATAACACGTTCCCGCACACGACACAACTACACATAATATCACACATACACAAAACTCAACCAAGGGAAGAACTAGGTCAAACCCGTCGATTCTATCGATGCTACTAGCTCAACGTAAAACTCAACCTATAGATACTATCCTCCATCTTCCAGGAAGCCTCACCGGCTCCTCGTCTTGACTAGATCATCACGACGGACCACATGTCTCGAGTCATGTATGTACTCCCTCGACTGATACACATGAAACACCGGGTGAACACCCTCTACTCTCGGCGTCACGCCAACCGGTAAACCACTTTCCTAAGTCCGCGCTAAGATATATAAAAAAAAGGTTCGATATATTGGAAACTCAACTTCCTTCTTGGCTCCTTCTCAATGCAGCATTTCCCTTATGTTTCTCTTTGATTTTCTCTAACAATGAAGTTTAAACTTCCAATGTACACCGTTGGTTTTGGTTCTTGTCAAACCAAACTTTGATGTTACGTTTCCTCAATTCTTGTTGCAAATTCCAAGTAATGAATGAAGTACTTTACTTCACACCGTTTCTACTAACGAGACACGTATGCTATTACTTTTACATCGTTCTTCAATACTCATTCAAGACCTTGTCTTGGAGAATCACTTGTACCCTTCAAACCCCATCATACATCGAGGCAATTTCAAAATAGTTGCACCAATGAATCTCCTCTTAACTCTTAACAACTCTATCGTCAATTTTCGTCCCACTCAAACTTCTTTGTCTTCCGAAGTAGGTTAGTCATAGATGATGTTACTTTAAAGAATATCTCCACAAATTCGGTAACGACCGGCATGACCAAGAAAACTTGTAACTTCTTTCACATCATTCGGGGTTGCCATCCCGAGACAACTTGTCATACAACTTCTCTCTTCTTCGAGAGTAGACCAAAATATCTTGTGTGGGGCATTAGTAAGCCCATACGGAATCACTACAACTCGTAGTAACCAGGGTTTGTTCGGAAAGCCGTATTTGCAATATCCCACTCTCGAATTCTCGATTGGTGACCATCAGAACCTTAACTCAATTTTAGAAGAGACTACCGACTCTTGCAACCGATCGAGTAGATCATCTATCCGTGGTGAGGGATACTCGTTCTTCATTGTTATCTTGTTCGGCTCACAGTAATCGATGTACAAACAGAGATAACCGTCTCTCATTTCGCAAGCTGGTGTTCTCCATAACAACTTAAAATCAAGAGTTTAAGATCACGTCTGGTGTTTCCTATGGTTGTGCATTGGTTCTAATGAACCTTTATCAACAAGTCCTTGCAGCGGGTCATTTAAATGCTTCTTCAACTCACGTATCTTCACATGTGTCATTCTATACGGCGCCTTAGATATCGGAGGTGCGCCAAGCTCAACCCTAGTGGAAAATCGACATTCCAACGTAGTGGAAGTCTTGGTACATTATCAGGAAGGCATTGAGAATTTCATCAAAAATTGGGAATTCGTGATATCTCGGTTCCGTCTTTTCATCCCCCGCCACATAAAATAAGACCGACACAACCTTGTCTTACAACTTGACAGGTGGTCATGGTACTAAGGATCTACCCCGATCTTTTGGGTGACGTACATTAAGCGCGTGCATTGCTCTTTCACCGGTTATAACGGTGACCGTCTTCTTTCAAAGATTCATCTTTTCTAGAATTGGAAAGATTTGCTTGAGTCATCTGGCCCTCTTGGCCTTATTTAAGTATTCTTGTAATTTAATCCCATTTTCCCTCTTTGACGACATAATTGTAAAACTCTTATAAGGCTTCTCACTTATGTGCAGCCGTAAGGGTCCAATCGGTAGGACTTAACCGTGCTTCAAAACAACTGATCTTATCTTCTTCGCTTTCCATGACATCCCAACTTATGGGAGGAGCTCTTCGTATTCTACATAAGCTTTCACCATAGACATCCTTTCTTCAAGTAGGTGTAGAAATTTATACTTGACTTTATCATGTAACGTCAAACCGACCGTAGAGGTTCTAACCGCAATCTGTCATTTCATTCTTGTACATCCCATATCGACAACAACCTCCAAAATTTCGGTCTTCTCTTACTCTTGTTGGTCACCTCAAGCATCTCTTGGTATTAATCTTCACAACCGTACTAGTATGTCCCGTGGAAAACGCTAGAAGAAATTCCTCATCCAAAACCACTAAAATATCCCACTCCTTACTTCTCACGTTCTAACGTCATAAGCTCAAAGCTTGCAACATTACTATGATTTAGGTTCTCCGTTTCATGCCATCACTATGATTTAGTTGCAGAACTCAAACGTCCTTGGGGATCGACGTTGAAATCGCCATCGAGACTCCAAGCGTTGGGTCTTTCTAAGTTAGTTTTAAGCCCATCTTTTAATTACGTTTTTGGATTATTTATGCCCGGCTAGAGAGAGTTTCTAGTTAGATTTTCCAGCCGTCTTCTCCTTTAAATGTCGAGACATATTACATGTTTTACGGAGATTATTTTGAATACAAATTTGACGTTTCATACGCTTGATTCTTTCTCTTTTAGAGTGTTACAAGGTCGAGAGTCTCTCGTGTCTCTATAGCTTGGAGTGTCAATCCGGCGTTCAAAAAATGTGCTATCAAGCCTCCTTTTTGTAATTTCTAGAGTCGTTGCTAGGGTGTGTAAGATTGTAGTGGAAAAGATTGCTTGAACATTGGTTTTTAAGGAGTTAGACGATTACGGTCTAGGGTTGCTCTTTCTGGTGTAAGTGGTTGTTCCTTTGATCTATCTAGCATTTTCTTTCTTTTTTTTTTTTTTGATACTGTACGGTAAGCGATTAGATTAGATCATCTCCGTGAGACTCTCCAACCTAGAGCATCCTTCCGGATGAGATCGACCGCCTGTGTGGGGGTTGAAGAGCAACCATGTGGGTAGTCGTGTCCTAGTTCTGCAAGCTTATCGGCAACACCGTTGACTTCCCTAAAGACATGTCGTATCCTGACCTGTTGAAAACTGACCAAAATGTTAGAAATATCTGAAATGATGAGGTCAAGTTCCCATGGGGGTTTCCATGTTTGTTTAATTGAGTTAATAATTGTGAGATTATCTCCTTCAATTTCCAATTTGTTGATCTCCAGATCACATGCTCTGATCAACCCTTCCCGGAGCTCGCATGCTTCAGCATGGAGGACCGATATGTTTCCACATTGTTCATAGCCTAGGGAGATGGTTGATGCATGTTGGTCTCTTAGGATGAATCCGAAGGCCGATTCCCCAGATCCGCGTTTAGATCCATCAAAGTTCAACTTGATGAACCCATTATCAGGTTTTATCCAGTGGATATTCCTAGTTTTCCTGTTACTTTTAGGAGTTTTTTGTTTTGTTTGATTCTTCCTTTTATTTGACTCTTGCTAACTCCTTATTTGGTCTTGTACTTGTACTTCAATATTTTGGGTTTTCTTCTGATTAATGATGTTTTGGTTTCTTACGAACCAAACATTCCACCACGTAACGGCCAATTGTATCAATGCTTTGTCCTCTAGTTTATTTTTTAGCCGTGTGAATATGTTAGACATACTCTGTTTAGAGTTGTTTACCAACCGGAGTTCGTTCTTAGTGTTGGAATTAGGTAGGTTCGCCAGAAGGATGGGGCAATTGAAGAACATATGCTTTGCCGACTCATATGGGGGATTACAGAGAGCGCATTGCATAGGCAAGGGACCCTTTGTCTCTAGATTTTTCTTAGTTGGAAGTCCATCTATAGACAATTTCCAGAGAAAGTTTTTGACTTTGGGCATGATATCCAATTCTCATATCCAATCATTGGAATTGGTTGTTAGCCCTCTGTTCTTGTGAATGAGGTGCATTCCTGATTTTGTTGTGTACGATCCCTTATCCGAGGCTGCCCAATATAGGCGATCTTGAATATATGATTTCGGGAGTTGATATGATTTAATTGCGGTCATAATCTCTCGGGGTAGATAATTGCCTAGTTCCGTATCTAGTTTCTCGGTATTCCATTTGTTCTCTATGATGTAATTGCTTGCTAGTTCATTTTCATCGATATTAAAATTATTTCGAAGGAGTTTGATGAGCGGTTGATCTGTTACCCACTCGTTCTTCCAAAATTTAATGGTGTTGTCATTCCCAACGTTCCACCTAAATCCTCTCTCAAATTCAGGTCGGAGATTCATTAATGTCCTCCATTGTCAAGAGGTATTTTTCTGGGTTTTGTAGTTCCATAGGAATACACCTTTGAGGTATTTTTCATTTACTATTTTAACCCATATATTATTTGGCTCTTCCATAATTTTTCAGAATAGTTTCATTTGAAGGACCTTATTCATGTCTTTCCTTTTCTAATGCCCACACCTCCTCACTTTTTTTGTTTGCAAACTTTATCCCAACTGATATATAATCCAAAAACGTAAATTCCTTAGACACGAAGATAATCAATTTTACTGAAAACTAACTGAAATTCCTTAGAGAGAGTTTCTAGTTAATAAATCATTTCCTTTATATATTGATTAATTTAGAGTTTGTTTGAAATTTCCAACCAAACCGAGTCCAAGTATACATCGTCGTCGGATGTGCGTCTAGAAAGGTAGTCTACCCAAGAAGTTTGACCGATACACATAAACGGAAATTCCTTAGACACGAAGAGAATCAATTTTGCTGTCTGAAAACCCGAAATTTAAATAGAAACCGGAGCGACCCCACCCGACCTTTATTCTTCTCTTCAACACCTTCCTCCATTTCTCTCCTCCCCAAATTTAAAGCAATCAAGAAATCACAGACCCACTGCTATGAACCTAAACAAGAACACCACCAAGAAGAAGAACAAAGGCAAAGTTCATCCTTCTCCGCTTCCTTCCTCCCCCACAACCACCAACAAGGATGCTATTACGGCCTTCAACCTTCTCCCGCCGGCGATTCTCACCATAATCGCCCTCCTATCTACTGACGACCGAGAGGTCTTGGCTTACTTGATTACTAGGTCAATCAAAGCCTCGGCAAACCCCTCCGTTCTCCTCCTCGAGGAGAATCGTCGCCGCCGCACCAAACACAACTCTCCAACCTTCCACTGCGGATGCTTCGACTGCTACACCGCCTACTGGTTCCGATGGGACTCCTCTCCTAACCGCGAGCTCATCCACCAGGCGATCGAGGCCTTCGAGGAGGATAATTTCTCCATCGGAGACCTTTCCAGTTCTAATCCCACCGGAAAAGGTAAGACGGCTGAGACGCTTCTTTCTGAGGTTCAGATTTTGGAGAGTTTCAAGCTGGTAGGTCTGAGTTCGACTCCGCAGACCGTGGAACTCCCGGTGGAGACAAGCGAGACTGATGATAATACATCTCCGCCTGAGTCGGAGAAGGATGAAAAAGCACCGGCGTTGGCCGCCGGAGGAAACCACAACAGAGGATTGGCGAGGAAGGTACTTCCGGACGTTATTGGATTATTTCATTCCCGTTTATGGAGCCTTTGGAGTCCAAATTAAAAAAAATAATAATATTCTTGTAAATTACAGAATATATATTATCTTTGATATGAAAGGTTCAAATTCCTCCTTTGTGGGTCACTTATAATTTTTTTAGGTTACCAAACCTTTTTATATTCTTCTTCCACTTTATTTATTTTTATAGTGGTATTACGAATATGTATTATGCTTTGTATTTAGTGCCCGTTTGGTTGGATCGGTGGAATGGAAACGGAATGGAATCGAATAAGGGTTAGGAAAGGAAATGGAAATGATGAGATTACTTTCATGTGTTAAAAGACCTCTAACCAAACGCATTTTTTGATTGATTCGGAATCATTCCGTTACCGGGAATGATTCCTAGTGCTACCAAACGAGCCCTTAGTTTGAAGCATGACTCGTATTCGTATCAACTTAATAAAGATAATTATCTACTTATCTTATGTAAGACGTATTTTACATATAAAATAAAATATAAAAAAGATGACGTACAAGAGTTAACTTTGTAATACTATTAAATATTTTATAAGATACGGTAGATAGACGGAATGACGGGTACGTACATGTATACAAAATTGAGCTTACAAGTTTTTACAATTGTTTTGGTACCTAGGCCTAAGAAGGCTTTTTAATATTTTAATTAAAACATACTCCCAATCTTTTGTATTTATTCTCAAACTCTACGCACTTATTTATCAAGATGTATTTACTAAACACAAAATTAAAAAATCTAGTAAACTAAATTATTTCTTTTTTTTTATATAATATAATTTATATAGAAAAGTGAATTTTTACTAGCCACTTATTTGAGGTATTTAGGTAGGATAACTATAACTATTTTGATTGCAAATAAAGTTAAGAAAGCATAAGATTATCTAATAATTATGTAATTAATGAGCACAATCGGTATAGCTATGCACAGATTATTTAATGCAAATTGATGGTTTGATTTTATTATATGTCCATCGTATAAAAAAATATATGAGATCATATTTGGTAAATTGGTTGATTTATGGAGTTGTTGGTGAACAACATTTTCCATTATGTGTGGAGATTAATTTGACTCATAACCTAGATGGATTAAAGCTGTTGCGTGACTCCAACGGTTTAAATTTGTACATATAGTATATAATATCGATGTTTTTATTAATATAAGTTGGTTGATTTATCAGAAAATGAAATATTTTGTTACATTTTTTGTGATTTATATTTACTTGATTGTTTTTATTAAAAATGTATGCAATTAATGTGGATATCGTTATCCATCTATATATATATTACTAAAGCAGCACCCATTTTGTCCACGTGTCAACCTCTAAGGCCGTCCACATCAGCTTTTTTCCAATTTATTTACAGATTTGCCACAACGTATTTACAAATTTGCCATTAATTATTTTATAAGAAAATTTTTTTATTAGAATTTGTAAACAGTCATCATGTCACGTCAATTTTATTAAAATAAATAATTAAAAAATAAATAAATCTACCTATCTACCAATCAAAATTAACAAACTAATTATTGTAACTCGATTTGTTGAGAAAATCTAACGCAAATATTCTAACAAGATTTGACACATTTGTTTAATTTAAAACTAAATCAAATTTTGCTCCTCTATCTAAATCTAAGTAAAAGTGATAATATATTAAGATATAAATATAATACTCGAATAATAATTTTTATAATAAAACTTTAATTATGTTCTTTTATTTATTTTAAAAAAATTAATCCTCATATGTTAGTCATATTAATTAATAAAAATAATTTTTACTATAAATTGATATCAAATATGTGATGCATGAGAAAATATAATATTTATTTAGACAATCTCGCACAAGGTGCGGGTACTAAACTAGTTCATGTAAAAACAATCCAAATTGAGACGTGAAGAAGAAAGTATGGTTTATGAATGGGACAATTGTAATAAAATCATTCTTTGACGTAGCTAAGTGAGTGCAACGATGTGGTTGCACTTGGATCCTAAATTTATTGTGTTGAAAAAGATTTATTCTACACTTGTGACACGAAGCTATCTACTGAGAATTTTGTCATCGAAAGGATATTCTAGGCCGAAGAGTTTAAGGGCCCATTTGGTTCCAACTCCGAAAACGGAAACGGAATGGAAACAAATTTAGTCTATATGTATATCATTATTCATGAAATTTTGAAGAATGATTCATTGGGGATTAATGCAAAATGCACTTGTTTTCCCACATTTTATTACCCTATAGGGCATTAAAAGTAATCAAACTCTACTCCAATTCTTTCAAACCACAAGGAATGAATCCAAAAGCTTTCATGATGTTGAGAACTTGAGAGAAAATCTTACCCCATCATTGGGTTGAAGTCAAGATCTAATCGAGAGAAAATCTTTGCTTGAGAGAGAACCTGATGTTGAGAACTTCAGAGATCTTCGTTTGAGAGAAAAAACTCAACCGGACCGGATTTTTCAGCCCGGTCGGGCTTTTTATATTGTCCATACCCGCCCGTTTTTGCGGGTGGACAGACCGGGCCGGTCGGGACAACACGAGATGTATCAGCTCTATTGCAATATATATATATTGTAGTTTTTTTAGGGCACTTTTATTTCCACCCAATGATGGGGTATTTTATAATTTTATTGTTTTGTTTTTGGGTTTTATAAAATTACAAATTTTAGCCACAATTTTACATATTGTACAAATTCATCCAAACTAAAACACTTAAATTAGTTTATGGACTTTACATGTCACTTGCTACCATAATCTACTAACTATATCATGAACAATAAATTTTCTATGATTACATGTCCATCATACTCCGTAATTAAGAACTTTAATTGAGAGAGTTTTGCCGTTAATTGGACGTAATATCATTGGACCACCGGTAATCTTGTAGCTTCTGGATTTCTAGGGGTTGCTAATCCTCAACCATGATTACCTTAGTCCAAGCACAACACCGTTTCCTACATCAGACTGTAGTCTCTCACTCAGATCTCTCTTTTATGAGAATGGAGGAAATGTAATCAAGAAAGTAAATTATTCAATACATAGCTTTCGAATAAGTAGTTTTTCCTTACTTAAAAAAACCTTTTATTGAATTTGAAAAAGGATTACAAGCACTCAAGCACACTGGAAAATACTCAAATCACTTCAAATACTTCAAGCTAGAAAGATCCATCGAAGTGTTTTGATTTTAGAGAGAGGGGGAACCATTTCTCTGTAAGCTCAAAAACATTTCTCTTTCTCTTTTTAGTTTTTGAGTTTCTCACTCTTAGACTCTATGACTTTCGATGTCTTACAATGACTCACAAGGGGTCAATTTATAGAGTTGGAGACAATGGATGCATTTTCTCTATGACCATTTTACCCCTGCATGTACTATTGACTTCGACTCACTTCACATGGCCAACAATGCCAACGTTCAATAATTCAAAAAGCAAAAGAAAAGGTTACAAGAAAATGACAAACTCTGACACATTCCATAATCCCAACTTCCCAAGCATATAAAAGATCACCTTCTCTCAATGGGTTTGCTGGTAAACTAACTATCTTCATTCAGGATCTATTGAATCGATTCACCAAGGTACTCCATTCATGGTAGACATCATAATATGAACATCTTATTCCGCTCATCCATAAGAATATCAAATAGAAAACTCATTGTACTTCTTTTAGCCCTTCATCTTTTCTTGGACATCAAAAGGAAGGCAAAGCATCAACTTAACTAACTCAAACCCCAAAATTCTTCGAGTCATTTTGTCACAAGATAGGATTAAACCATTTCTAGATCTTTTTTCTGAATTTTTTTTGCATAGATTAACATAATAATAACTAAGCGGTGATACCATCTTAGATGATACTCGGTTTCTTCTTTATATTTTTGTTTGTTTGCCTCCTCTACTGACATGCGGAGGGTAGATTGCACCATCTCGTCCAACTCTTCTTTCTCGATTTTTGTCTATGGGGAATGATATAATTTTCCAATTATCTTTTTTCGTATTGGCTAGTTGGAAGATGACATCGATTGCTTGGGAAGACTCATACGCAAGCTCTCGAGTTAGGTTATCTGCCATAAAGATTTTTTGATCCGTGTACATGATCAATATCAAAGGAATATTGATTAAGTGTAATTTGCCAACGCATGAGCCTCCCTTGCGCTTTCATGTTACTCAAATTATTTCGAACAAAACCTAATATTCTTTTGCAATAAGTTTTGTTAGTGAAATGTTTTGGAGCAAAAAAAATATAAATTTATATATCCCCTTTAGAATAACAAGTATTTATTTCTTCATAGTGGTGTAATTACATTTGGCCTTATTGAAACTTCCACTAATATGCATGCAAAACTTATTATCTTTTTTGATTTTTAAGATAGCTCCCCAATGGCAGTTGTTTGCATAAGTTTCAAGTACTAGATCATCATCCACATTTGATAATGTTAAGACTGGTAACTTAATAGTTTATATAGAGGATCTCCCTTATAAATAGTCTTAGAGGGGGAGATTGTTAGATAACTTAGTTGTGATTATTGAATTCCACATTATTGCGAGATACTTGTGACTTCGCTCACGAGGTTTGCGTTTTATCATTTTTATTCAATCAAAAGGAGAGTTTTTGATTGAAAATTTGTGAGTCTTTGCTAGGTTATTCTTGTGTGTGTTAATCTTTATGAAGCTTGGGGCTACAAGTCAAATTGGTCCCTCCTTGTGCTTGTCTTATCTAGAAGGCTTGTGTAAGTTAAAGAAGGGTGAAGGGTAATTCTTTGTTTAGGGTTTTGACACATCATTGACCAAGGTTCTTTGCAAGTTTTATAATAGTTTTATCTTCCTATATTTATCATTTATCATTCCATATTATTATCTTCTTGTCTTTCCATATCATTCATTATTCCGCATTCTGATTAACAAGAAATCTCGGTTTGTTCTTGTATAAATCTCGCCCGAGATTTTGCTTAATTCAACCGAGATTTCCTTTTGTTTTTCGATTTGAGAACTTTCAATCTAGATTGAGAAATTGCGGCTTTAACCCCGCATCATGATCATGAAAGACAAACGAGTCCTCATGTAGATTTTCGGTGCCACTTTGACGCTCATGTAGGAATCAAATACTTTTGAAATCTCCACCAATGATGAAAGGGTAAGTAATACCAAATAACTCTCTATCTATATTAATCCAAAAGGCTCTACACCTGATATGATCTAGAAGTGCATAAATGACAATAAAGCGATACGAATTGCCACCATAAATGACTTTAGCATGTATGTAGCATTTGTTACTACTGACAATACTAACATGAAACTTCTCATTTTTCCATAAGAGCCATACCCTTCCCTCAAATTCATCTGCTTCAACCCGAAAGCAGCCCGAGAAGTTTAGACGATCACAAATGGATTGAGCCCTAGCTCTAGAAGTCCGAGGCTCAAAGACAACAAGAACGTCTATGTTATGCTGTCTACATATGTACTTAATAGCACGTCGTAACCCATTCTTACAGGCTCCGAATACTTTCCAAAGAAGACAATTCATTAATAGCAAACAAAAAAGAGGCCAATCAAGCAAGCACTAGTTATATACCAGGATGAACATCTTCCAGGCTTTTAGTTCTTATGGGACTCTCCATCATTTCTTCATCTACACTTATCATTTTCGCCTCAGTCTGGGTTGAAAAAGTTGTACCGTTTTGAAAAAACTTGGAAATGTTTACGGCTATCTCTAAAATTTACTAGAAGTTGGGTTGTAAACGTAACTCATAGCATTAATTGCATCACTAAAAATCTTTACACCATTACAAATATCAATGCAAGTTTGCCAAACATTTTCATTATCAAGAATTAACAAAGGAATATTTTGTGCAGAAAACGCTTGTAAAAGATCTTTGTAACAAGGGGCATGACCAAGTACTTTGTAAGTAGAGTTCCAAGGAGTTTCAATGTATTTTGAAAATGAAATTTGATGAATATTATTAGCTAAACATAATGTTCTCCATTTTTTGACAATTCAAAGTAGTGCCAAATATGATCAATAACGCCGGTGATGGGGGTCAGCATAATCGCTAAAATCTTAAGTCCATTTTGAACACATAAGTTTAAAATATGAGATGCACATATTTGATGACTAAAATGAGTTTGCAAATATTGTCCTGTCTCATCGACCAAATGGTTTACGGCGGTGGTGATGGCGGATGTAATATCAAAAGAATATGAAAAAACTCTACCTCGTAAATTAAATTCTTGTAATTCTATTTTTATCATGTTTGTAATGTTTGGTGCATCATGTCTTTGGTTGAAATGGTGAAATGCAATAACATATTTATGCAAAAACATATCGTTATCAATAAAATGTAAAGTAATGCCCATGTAAAAAAAAATTCGCGATTGTGTACTCCAAATATCACTACAAATAGATACTTGATGTGAAAAAGATGTCAAATTCAAAAGAATTTTTTGTTTCTTTGTATGTATGATTTTGAAACTAATTAGGAAACAATTTTGCGAGAAGTTGGTTTAAAGAAGGTTGAAGATATTTAGTGTTATATGCTCGAACGTCTTCATGTTCACAATAAGAAAATGAAAATGCATGAAAACATATAACATCGGCTAGTCCTATCTTTCTTCATTATATTATACATAAATAGAAGAGATTGAGAGGAAGAAGGTGCAAACCCGTGGAACAATTGTGATTGTCCCCATGGTATCCCTAGCTTTTCGGGATGGATTTTTTGCATGTGCGTTTATAAAATCTCGTAGTCGCCCTTCATCTTCAACTTGTACACCTTTGAACAATAGTTGCATGAAACTTGACAATATTCGTTCATCGGCGCCCCCTTCTTGTAATGCTTCGTAAAAATGTCGGATGTAAGCATTTTCGGTTCGGGTTGTTGTGGTTGTGAGTCTTGTGACATTTCGATATTTTTCGAGATTATTGGGCATTTGGGTTTCACTTTCTTGGGTGATAGGGAAGAATTGAGGAAGGAATGTTAGCACTTGAGTTTTTCATTATGAGAGTCGAGAGATGAATTCGAAAAAGACGAGAAATAAAAACTTGTAAATGAAAATTATGAGAATATGAGAATGAGAGTTGAGAATTTGAGACTTGAGAATTGAGTAAAAGAGAAAGTAGATAATGTAGGAAGATGGTGTTGGATAAAATGGAAGAGGAGTTGAGTATTATAGATTTATAGGAAATGGTGGTTGTTGTTTTAAAAAAAACAGGCATATAATTTATTTATTTATTTTTAAATTCAAAAAAAATTCATTGTGCAACGGCTACTTGTAGCAGTGGGTCTCAACTAGACATGTTCATATCCGGGCCAGGGCCGGGTTCGGGTCAGACTTTGTAAAATATTGAGCCGTTTAGCCGGGCCCGGGCCGGGCTAGGCCTGACTACCGGGTTTGTGATGGGTGTCGTACCCACCCGGCTGGGCTGGGCGGGCCAGGATCACGGGTACCCGTTTTTCAATTTTTTAAAAACAATATTATAAAAAAGTATTACTTTTTTTTTTAAAAAAAAATTATATTTAAGATATTTTATGTAAAATATATCAAATTTATTATAATTATACTAGATATTTTATACTAATACTTAATAATTATAATATAATATATCTAATTTTACAAGGCTGACGGGTGGGCTTTTCGGCTTAGTCGGACCTAGAGTCTTGTCCGGATCCGGCTTGGCGGGCCGGGCTTTTCGGCCCGGTCGGGCTTGTTCTCATGTTCATAACCGCCCATTTTTCCGGGCGGTCTGTCTGGATTTGAACAGGTCTAGCCCCAACCAAAAGACTCTTTAGAAGAGTTGTTGGCGGGCTGGCAAAGAGCCCCACTTAGATTAAAAAATAAAATAAAAAACTAACCAAACCGCCGGTTTAACCTCCAATTTAGTTTTTTTTCCCTAAAAATTTAAACCTATAAATCACCCGAAACCGAAACCGTCAAACTTAAACCGGCGGTTTAAAAACTACCGGTTTACCCAAATCGCCGGTTCACCCAAACTGCTAGTTTGAGTCGGTTTAAATATATTTATAAGACAATAAAATTATACTTTCCACTAACTAACTAATGAAAATCTTTAAGTCTTACAAATTTTATCAAGCTCTCGTAATTTTCATAAACCTTTGTCTATTTAATGTAACACCCCGAATCCGCAGGACTCGGGATGCCACGAGTTAGGGCCTCACAATGGGCCTCGGCCCTTAACCTGATAACAATTTGACCGTATCTTACAACAAGGAACAAATAAAGGCAAAACCGAAATTGTTTTAATGCAAATGTTATGATCCCAAAAACGAACGAAAGAACGACTTCAGCCGAGTTCTAACAAAACAACAACAACA
The DNA here is from genome assembly GCA_033239125.1 of Fagopyrum homotropicum. Taxonomy (NCBI): domain Eukaryota; kingdom Viridiplantae; phylum Streptophyta; class Magnoliopsida; order Caryophyllales; family Polygonaceae; genus Fagopyrum; species Fagopyrum homotropicum. The sequence goes on along the minus strand of BSWB01000007.1, from coordinate 133,811,763 downwards.
ACAACAAAAACAAAGCACAAAAGATAACAATGGTATGAAAAAAACCAAACCCGTCCTATAATGTAAAGGAACCCCGATTGTCCACTACCACTGGATCACTCGGAAATGTCCATAACCTGCAAGGCATCTACAATGACGGTATAAAACCGTTAGCTAACATTCTAAGCATTAGAAAAGCAGTAAAGGCACACACACATAAGAAAAGTAAACACGTAGCATGCTTGCACACAAGTCCGATTTATTATCTTTTCTTCACGATATTCACTTTACTAATTCACTTCTGTTGTGACACGAGAATCTTACGAGACTCGCCTCTGTCCCCTTTCACCAAACAGGGTTGTATATGATGCGAAATCAGCATCACCTGTTGGACTAGTCGCAGAGCACCTCTCAGTCGCCCCATTTTGGACTGGACAAGTCGTAACACGCCCGGTTATAATGCACTTGGGTCAATTAATACATATAAAGGCCGTCCTAGTCCGGTTTGTTGTTATAATAATAAATAAACACACACCACTATCGCAGGTCAAACTAATACAACGAAGCTAGCTAAGTAAGTCCGGGGACTTACCTCACTCAAAGGTAACTCGAATAAGTCCACTCTCAACTTCCCGCAGGAAGAAGCTCAACGCCTAGCCAAACAAGACACACTATCAATAACTAACCGATATGCTAGGAGCCCTCGGACTTCTAGTCTCCAAACATATAAGAGATCACAACCCTAAGCATGCTAGGTCCAACACCTAGTCTCGAAGATCATCCTAAGATCGTACCGATAATATCACAATTATGCTCATAAACCATCCAACAACCACCTACGGTTCAAGGCCACTACTTGCATTCGCTCTAAGTTATGCTAGATCCAACCTAAGATGATTCTACCACTAAATATAACTAGATCGAGGAAGAAGGTACTCACACGAGGTCAAAGGCAGAATACGATCGACGGATGTCAAATATGGGTTTGTTGGGCCTTTATCAGGGCGCTTCCGAACCTAACACCAAAACTAAACAAATTTAGCTTATACGCTAAATTTGATCGTAATATATAAGATATTTAATTCTAAGGTAAAACTCATTTTCAAAAGCCAACGTCAAAAACCCGCAATTAAATCTTTGAGTCACAACCTGAAATTAGTCCAACAAGGGCATAATTGATAATTTGTAAAACCGGGTCAATATATGTAATTAATTTCCTGCAGAGGGTATAAATGCAAACTTGCAAAAATATGGGTCAAAACTGCAATTATAAAAATATTGGTACATTTTGTAATTATACCATTAAGAGGGCCGATTTAATTATTTTAAAAGGGTTTCTTAACCCCTTTCAATGGGAATTCTTTGCGGTTATAAACAAAGTTTTAAAACTTTTTCCGAAACTAGGCTCGGGTGAAAGTTTATTCCGAAAATACACGAAGTGGTGAGGTCCGGAATAGAAACGCGGTGACTCACCGCATTTCTTCCGTAAAGAAACGCTATCATCCTAAAAAATCAAACGGAAAATAAAAAAACAAATAAAGGGGAGAAACGCGGTGAGTCACCACGTTTCTGCCCGTGGCAAAAAAAGCAGAGAAAAAGTGCAGAAAAAGCACGGAAAAAGAAAAAGCACGGAAAAAGCACATAAGCGCGGTGACTCACCGCGCTTCTATTATTTTATTTTATTTTAGGTAAGAAGCGCGGTGACTCACCGCGCTTCTAGTATTTATTTATTTTTTTATGAGAGAAAGCGGTGACTCACCGCATTTCTCCCCTTTATTTTATTTTTTTTAATTTTCCGTTTGCTTTTTTAGGACGACAGTTATGCATAGCGTTTCTTTACGGAAGAAACGCGGTGAGTCACCGTACTTCTATTCCAGACCTGGCCACTTCGTGTATTTTCGGAATAAACTTTCACCCGACCCTAGTTTCGAAAAAAGTTTTATAACTTCCTTTATAACGGATAATAATTCTTTCAATGGCAGCGGGAAGGCAAATGAACAGGGGCGGCGGGGACTTCAATGGCAATGATTCGGCAGGGCTCGTGCAGGCAAGGCACGACGAGGGCGAACGTTGGGCTCTGGCAGGGCAGCACGGCGACGGCTCCGACGGCTTCTTCCGGTGGGCAGTGAGGGTGGAACTCCCCTCTGTTTTTCTGCAATGTCTCGACGACGAGAAGACAAGTTGGATGGTTGCAGCGGTGGTCTTGAGGCGGCAGGGGAGGAGGCTCCCCAGGTTTCCAGCGAAGCTCGATAGAGAAGGATGGAAGGGCTCGCCGGTGGTTGCAATAAAAGAAAGGTAAAGGAAGGGAGGTGGTCGAAACAGAGGGGCTAAGGGGTTCGAGGGTTGGTTTCTTGGTAGCTGCAGCCGTCGAAGGCTTGACTGCTTGAGTATAGGGGACAAGCTGAAGGTCCATAGGGGAAGAGAGGTGGAAAAGGGTTGTAGCCTGTAGGAGAGGAGAAGCAACACAGAGGGTCTGGGGAGAGAGTTTAGAGTAGCGTGAGAGAGGGAGAGGGACAAAGACAAGAAGGTTGGGAAAGGTATGTAGGGTAGGGCTGCAGCTTGCAGGGAGCTGCTTCACGGGGTAGGTGCAAGTGCTAGAGGTGGAGGTGGAGGTGGTGAAGGAAACCAGGGGTCGGTGAGCAGACTGCAGGGGTGAAAGGTTGGGGAAAGATATGAGATTCTCATCAGCCGAAGGAGAGAGAAGAAAGAAGAAAGAAAAAGAGAAAAGAAAAGAAAAAAAGAAAGAAAAGAATAAAGAAAGGGGTAAAGAGTGTGTATCCGATCCAAACCCGTTCGGGATGTCCGAACCGTAAACTTTTTCTATTTTTCCGAAAATAATAACACGTATATACGCGAACGTATCCAAAATATAAATATACTCAGGAAAGATATCTTACGTCGTAAAATACTTTTAAATAAAAAAATTATTTAATATTATCAAATATCGATAGAAGGAAAATCAATATCGAAAATGCGCCTAATAAATGGGGCATTTCAGTTAAGTAAATACTGATATACTATGTATAAGTTGTAAGCAAATGAACATTATCAATTCATTACCTTGACTAACTGAAATATATTGTATTAAGTTGTAAATGAGATCAACTTATAGAAAATTATTATCAAGAACAACTTAAAATCATATTTATAAAAATTTATATCTTAAAATAAGATCAACTTATAATATATGATTATTATGAATATTTGTTCATTTAAACGAGATCAACTTATAATAAAGATTATTATTGAGACCAACTTGTACATGTATAAGTTGGAAACAAAGAAATAATCATATTTATAAAAGTTTATAGCTTAAAATGAAATCAACTTATAATAAAAGACTAGTATAAACATTTATTTATTTAAATGAGATCAACTTCTAATAAAAAATTATTATTATTATACATTTACAATATAATATATTTTTAAATATAAGTATTAGTTCAAAATTATAATATACAACCTTTTTACTCTTTCCTAAAATAAATATCTTGCAAAAGATATCCTATTACAGGATGTTCAGGTATACTAATGTATTTGTATTTTACTATTATTATCATAAACAATTACTTTATCAAAACAATATTTTAATGTATTTTAAATAAAATAACAAATACCTGTTATTCTTTCAATTTGTATACGTCATACACTTCTATACTACATAAATAGTTAAGTATTAATATATTATGTATAAAATGAACATTATCAATTCATTATTTTACTTTACTCAAATATTTTTAAAAATATTATATTTTCATACATAAATATTAGTACAAAAATATATTCTACAAGTTATTTTAGTATAAATTTATTGTATTAAATATTGAATATAGTACAAAATTACTATATACAACTATTTTTATATTATTTATTTTATTAAATGCTCTTTAAAATCGAATCTTACAAGATATTCACGGATCGCTGGATATCCAGCTATCCGCGGATATATAAAAATATCCGGATATCCGATTTTTTATACGGATGCCTAAAACCCAAATCCGGATTTGTTCCAGTGATTCAAAAAAATCTTCCAAGATCAATTTCTGAGCGGATCAAAACGAATATAAAAAAAAATCGAGTTTTTCCAGATTGGAACAACGGGTTTTTCGGACTGGATCGACGAATTGAATTGGTTTTGCCAACCCCTGAGGCCCATATAGCTCAATGAGCCTGCTCTTGGGTCAGTTACAACTTGGATATAGTTCAACCCTCATGATTTACAGTTTACAAACCTTTTTTAGGGACTACATTTTTTATCACAGTTTTGTTTAATTTGCATTTCTCGTCGCAAAATCCAACCTTTGGTGCTTACCCTTTTAAGTGTAAATACCAAACAGATGAATCTAAACCACAAAATTTAACTTGCTTGATGGGGAATGACCCTTTATCATTAAGAAAAAAGACACCAACTCGGAATAGGAAGCCATAAACATAATCAGATAAGGAAATCAAGAACCTGAAAACGTAATTTCTACTCGATTTATGGAGTGAACACTATACAACCATTTCGGCCTCCTCAACGCTTGTTGGGATTCCGACTTCCAATCTCATTGTTGCTTTGTACTGCTCGGGGATCTCAGCCCCGGCTTGCACACACATCTCAACCACTGCCGGTGCCTGCCCATAGAAATCTCTAAGCTCTCTTTGCAATGGTGGCCCGTTAACATCCGGAACATGCCACACGTATCTAGGTGGTATCAAATCGTCAATGACAGATGACTGCCATCCGTGCTGCCCGTTTCGTTGCTGATGCTTATGTGCCCCGCAGTTTTGAGCTTTATGACCCATTGGGCCCACGTGCACCTCGGGGCAATACCCACATACTCTCACTTGGTACCTCTTCATCAGCCTATTCGCTCCATGCCTCATCGTCTCCCACGCTCCAAGTGTTTCCTCAGCTAGCAAAACCAACTCCTCTGGACTAGATGGCGGCTCTAACTCCGAGTCTAGTAATTCATTTAGCAGTTTCGTATGGGTCTGCGGCTCTTCAACAGGGTCTGGAAGGTCACTTTCATCTGCATCCACGAATTCGCTCTTCCCAATGCGAATGATTGGCTTCCTCCTCCGCTTTGCAGGGAACTCGGGAATGTCAACCCCAGCTTGGATGCAGAGCTCGATCACAGCTGGAATTCTTGGGATTGAAAATCTTTCTTCATGGGAAATGCGCCTACCCAGGCGGTCATATAGATGATAAGCCTCAACAGGAGGCAGTATGTCTTCTATCACTACACTGCTAGTCCACTCGTGGAGGCCCTTCCGAAAAGAAGCTCGCTGGCCTCTGCATGACTTGAATGGGTGGCCAATAGAGCCAACATGTATTTCGTTACAACATCTGCAGATGAGGAAAGTCAGCAGACAACTACCGGGACACATCTAAAGTAAATCTAGATATATTTCACTTGTTTTAGTCAAAGACAAAATCTTTTTCATCTTCGAAAATTTATATCCCATGCATACCTTGATCATGCAACTAAACACACAGCATAAGACCAAACATCAGAAAATGAAGAACGGTTTGTAAAATGTTTTCCTAGCCTAGGATATATGCACACAACATGCCACTAACAAACCAACTCCAATATTAGAATTACCCATACTTGAAGGACTCGATCTTTAAAGTGGAGCAGCATCAACTATATGAGCACGGAATAATTCATGTTCCCCTACTTAGCCAGGGTGGTAATAAGATTTAAGCATTTAGAGTACTTGATACATCTATGGTTGTATAGCACATCCCCTTACCTTTTTTGTGTTTAATAAGTTAGTCACTTCAAAATTGACTAAAACAGACCAAAAGGCTGAAGGCCAACCTCCAATCTTTCAAAATTTCACACACTACTACTACTTTCAAAGAACAGCAAATCTTGATGTATTAAACACAGAGGATAGTAGAGTGTATGTTAAAAATAGAGGGTAACTAGAAATGCTTACTTGCATGCTTGAATGGGCACCACTTTTAACAACCTCTTCAGATTGTTTATCAATGTAGCTCTGGCATTTAGAACATCATATGCAACTGGAATGAGGCGTTCAATCAGCAACCCATTCTTTGGAGGTGGTGTAGGCTTTTTAGGTTGGCCTTTACTTCTCTTCAGCCTTTCCCGTGCTGCACGCCTGAGCTCTACAATGGGCACAGGAAAAGGCTTTTTCTCCTTTCTTGAGAGATACCTCGGGAAATCAGAATTTTGCGCATACTCATTCTTAATAAACAAAAAACAGTTCGGATGTGACACCCAAGGCTGGGTCCTAACTTTTGATGCCAGTGGTATTTCATTGTCACCAAACTGCAGATAATCAAATTATCCACATCAATATTCTTACGCACAACATGATTGGTAAACGATAAAGGTACAACGTTGCTCCTCTAAGAAATAATGGCTATATCTTCTTCACAAAGCCGTAATGGCCCTGGAAAATGGACAATGACACATCCTTAACAAAATTGTTCAAGCTTTGCAGAACACAACAATTGGCTAGCACAGAGACCTTGGTTTTTCTAACTAAGGTTTGTGAACCATAATTGAAATTGCACAGCAATAGTGAGAGCATAAACAATGATAGAGTGACAAGCCACTAACCCCATTGTTCTATTCAGCCAAGAATCTTACAGTACATGAAATTGAGCTCTAAAATATTGTCTAAGATACCGTAATCTATTCACCCGAGTACGTCAATCAAACATTACTTTGTCTATACACGGATCAAGTTTAAAGTTAACATAGGATCATCAACCCAGCAAGGTACAAGTTCTACTAGACACCTTGCTTCACAGAAGAAAGACCAGGTTTAAGTGTTAAAATAGGTTTAAGTAGTATCTGATAAGACCAAGAACTCACTGGCTAATTTCGTAATCTGGTAACACACCTTGAGAGAATCAAGAAAGCCAAATCTCTTCTGAAATTGTGATCTTCTATCATAAACAACCCTCGAGGAAGCGGAGCTAGATAACAAGAGACTCCCTTTCACTTTACAGTTATTACTACTATTATAGCCCCTAATGCATATTTGTAGATGAGCCGCAGATGTACCTGAAATACAAATCAATGAATATCAAACAAATACAAAGTGAAAGTGGAAAAAAGGTGGGAGGAAGGTGAATCACCAGTTGAAGGTGCAGTAGGAAAAGGAGGGTGTTGCGGTAGTAATAGCATGAGGAAGGAGATAGAAGAAGGAAATCTGCAATTGGAACCGGAGATACTGAATTCAACCGGAGAGCTCAAAAACTCAGGTGCGGAAGTGTTTATAATCTTCTTGCTCTCTCTATTTCTCTCAGTTGATTAATATATTCTGTATAAGACGGAGTTTGGGGCAGTGGCCCGTTGTTGTTGTCACCGGCGATTAGGAGAAGTGGGGAAGTAGTAGCAGCGGCGACAATAAGCAGATAGAGGTGAAGAAGAAAAGAAGCAGCAGCGACAAATTAAGGAGATTAGGCGGCCGTAGGAAACGATAGGCCCTAATTTGCTTTTCTTTTCTATGTTTTTTTTTTTTTTTTTTTGATAAAGGAACTAGACGACAAACCGTCTAATGGATCGAAAGGCCAAAAAATCGGCAGACGGACTGATCGTCATAAGAGAACCCAAACAAGTAATAAGGAAGAAAAAAAAAATCAAAAGACAAATTCGATCACAAAAAGCCGATGGAGAAGAAGCAACAAAGAAGAGTCGGGCACGCAAAGTGAGGAAGAAACAACGAGATACTGAGAGTAGAAGCAGTGCAGAGTACAACTCCCAAGGACCACCGGTGGAAACCTCAGATTTGGACTTCTTATAAGAGCCTTCAGATTTCGATCACCTATCCTCGACTTCTTCTCACGAACAGAATCACCCATTTCTCCAAACAAGCGAACAACAAAGAGTACCCAAACCATCCGCCAAAGTGAGGCAAATATCTCTTTTAAAGAATAAAGAATAAACAAAGGACTGATGGGTTTAGTCCAGTGAGTGAGTTATATCGGATATGTAATACTCTCTTCACAGGTACGTGATAGAAATAGATCAATTCGATCACAAGGGTTTTCCCGTAAGCAATTCATTAAAAATGAATTCAACAATTTGACGGGTTACGCCATAAATTTTGTTATACTTTATCTGTAGGGGCTTGTAAACTTAACTTTTAGATTTTTTTTAAATATATATATAACATTGGTAAACAATTACGTGAATGGAAAAGGATGACTGGGCCAAGAGAAGTGGGCCACCAAAGAAAACAAACTCCCACCATTTTATTTTTAGTTTTCCAATATGGAAAATGAAGATTGGGCCAAGCAGCCCAAAGCAAAATCCAGGTGTGGACTGTGGAAACCCCAATGCAGAAGCAAGAGAGCTCACGCATATGCCGCGGCTACCGTCCACAAAGGGGATGAGCAGGACTGCTTCTCAGCAAAGTGACGCACCGTTACAAACTACCATGGCCAAACTATGGAGTTTTTCGACAAAGATGTCGTCCGTTACTCAGAAAAAGCGGATCCGTCAAGCTTGTCGGCGAAGAAGCTGATGGTGGTGGTTTAGAAAACAGCGAATGCGGTGAAGAAAGGTAAGAGTTGCAATTCGATGACAAGAAAACAACAAACATAAACCTTTCTTTCTCAATTGATTTTTCAGTTTTTTTTTTGAGATTTTTTTTTAAAAAATTGTTCTTTGTCAGAAGTAAATCTCAATCAACTCACAAGAAAGTTGCAACATGGTCTCCTTCTTGAGCGAAAACGAGAGGACTGGTTGAGATTAGATATGGTGAAGAAACAACCTTTGAAGAAAGAAAACTTGTCTTAGATTCACAATAGCGTCGCACTCTGGTGAAGAGACGGAACCTGTTAAGTAACAAAAGCTTATGCCTGTTGGAGGAAGGTCTCAAATACAGTGGTATACAGTGGTGAGAAAGAAATAGGATAGTGGTTTTGTAGATCTGGGCGTTATGGAAAAAAGGTCGGAGATGAAGGGTGGTGAAGTGCAGAGACACCATTAGTCAGTTTGTAACTAATTTGTTAGTATGAGTTTACTCTATTTGAAGTTATTGTTGGATGAACATTGAGATTATCTGATAGTTGGTGTTTGAGGGGATTTCCCTTTGTGTGAGCAAAGAGGGGTTTCCTCTGAACAGTGGAGAGCAAAGAGGGATTTTCTGGAAATGGGATGCCTATGTCTTGGGTTTTTTTTTTTTGTTTTTTTTTTTTTGATAAAGGAAAGCTGTTCAATGCACTAGACGACAAACCGTCTAATGGATCGAAAGGCCGAAAAATCGGCAGACGGACTGATCGTCATAAGAGACTTTTTAATGTTTCAATTAAGTAAATGTACCCCAACCTTTTGTATTTATTTTCAAACTCTATACACTCTTTTTTCACTAAACACAAAACTAGAAAAAGCCTAGGAAACTAAATTGTTTCATAAATAAATGAGGTAGTCTTATTAATTACACAATACAATAAATAATATAAAAAAGTTGTATATAGTAATATCCGTTTGATCCGATCCATAAAACTCGTTGATCCTGTCCAAAAAAACGAGTTTTTAATATCCGTTTCTATCCAATCTAAATCCAATCCGAAATATTTTTTCAAATCCGGATCGAGATTTTCTGCATCCGGATATCCGTGGAACGATGGATATCCGGGTATATCCAATTTTAAAAACATTTAATAAAATAAATAATATAAAAATATTTGTATATCGTAATTTTGTACTAATAAACATGTAGATTATAATTCTATACTAATATTTATATTTGAAAATATATTATATTGTAAAAATCTTTAAGTTAGGTAAAATAATAAAAGGACAAAAGTTGTATATTAATATTTATATTTGAAAATATATTACAATTATATTAGTATACTTTTGAAACGTCCCAAAAATAAGGCGTGTTTTATATAAGGAATTTTTTTTATATTTTTATTAATATTTTAATATCATAAATATTTTACGAGAATGATTCATATATCGTAAATTATATTTTTACGAATATATATAAATATACTCGTAAAGTATAGTTTACGATATATTCCGTATATTATTTTATGTAAAAGCCAAAAAAAATTCCGATCCAAAAATTTCATTTCATGTATTTTTCTATCGAGTTATTTTATTTTATTTTCATTTCCATTTTTTCTCTTCAATTTTTTTTTTCTTTTTTCCTTTATTTATTTCCTCCACGTTAGGCGGGCACCATCACCCTGCCTTCACCGCTGACCTATCTCCTAGTTGGGAGCTCTGCAGCCTCCTTTCCGCCCTAGCTACCCTCTACGCCTACATCTCTTAGCTCCAACTTACACAAGCAACCTCGCCCCCTTGCCTCGCATCTTATGCCAACACTACCCTTTCTCGTTTTCTTGTAACCAAGCAACCTAAACCATCTCTCAACTCCCTCATTGGGCATTATCACATCCCCGCACCATCTCCTCCATCGACCTTCTCTCCTTTTCCTCCCTCATCGTTCCTCCCCTTTTCTGCATTTCATCTCCCAGCAAACTGATCTCCTATGCTCGAACCTCACCACCCTCCCTCTCCCTAGTTTTTCCCTCTTGATACTTGCTTCCTCCGCCTCTTTATCACATATTCCCATCTCTCCTTCACCTACACTCTCCTTGTTTCTCTCTCTCTCAAACCCTTGTCACCTTCCCATCCCTCGAGCTTCAACTCCCAGAGCTTCCTTCAACCCTCCTCTAGAAGCAACCCTGTCGAGCCTTGTTAGTCATTCGTCGCCTTCTCACCACCGCCGTCGCCGCTGACCGAAGGCCAAGGACATCCTCACAACACCACTAATGGAGATGAAACTACAAATTCATCTCACCACCACTATAAATGTTTGCTTCTCGATCCATCAACGGGGACACCCACACCTCGCCTCACGCTGGAGGACACCATCGCCCTGCCTTCACCGTTGGCATATCTCCTAGCTGCAAGCTTTGTAGCCTCCTTGCAGCCCTAGCTACCCTTTGTGCCTACATCTCCTAGCTCCAACTTACACAAACAACCTCACCCACCTCTTCTGCCAACACTCCCTTGTCTATGTTTTCTTGCAATCAAGCAACCTGAATCATTTCTCAACTCCCTCATTAAGCATTATCACCTCCTTGCACCCTATCTTCCCTCGACCTTCTCTCATTTTCTTCTCTCACCTCTCCTCCCATTTTCTGCATTTCATCTCCCAGTAAACGGATCTCCTCTGCTCGAACCTCACCACACCCCCTCTCCCTAGTTTCTCCCTCTCGATACCTACTTCCTCCACCCTTTGTCACCCATTCTCATCTCTCCCTCACCTACACTCTCCTTGCCTCTCTCAAACCATTGTCACCTTCCTATTTGATGCGGGGTTGATGCCGCAGTTCCCGGTCTAAATTAAAAGTCCTCAAATCGAACAATATAAGCAAATCTCGGTCAATATAAAGGACACCTCGGACGAGATTTGCCCAAGAATAGGCCAAGATTCCGTGAAACTCAGAATGCGGAATTATGGATGATAATGGAAGATGATTAATGGAATGTAATATGATAAGTATAGAAAGACTGGACTATTATAAGACTTGCAAAGAACCTTGACCAATTATGTGTCAAACCCCTAAACAAATAATTACCTTTCAGTCTTCCTTCTTTAACCTTACACAAGCCATCTAGATAAGACAACCATAAGGAGGGACTAATTTGACTAGTAGCACCAATCTTTAACAAGATTAACACACACAAGAACAACCTAGCAAGAATTCACAACAATTCAACCAAAAATGTAAACTCCGTGAACGAAGTCACAAGTGTCTCAAAAATCTGTGGAAATCAAACTCAAATCTAACCGGCCTATGAATCTCGTCCTCTAAGCCTAACAGTAATCCTGAAAGATAGGATCGAAACTAACAAATACCTTCTGATTGTTTGAGAGATAGAAGGTATTAAAAATAATAAATATAGATAATATCTCAACGGATCTTGTTGTTCTCGACATACGAGAAATCTAGGGCTAGATCTCGGCCGAGATTCTTGTCTCAAGGCCGAGATTCTTCATTTCCAAGGTTCCTTGATCCTCTTTGTTAGTATTTCCTCTCGGTACTTTTAACCCTTGATCTTGTCATTGGTTCTTGTATGTTTGGTGTCGAGGATGGTCCCACATCGCTATCTCCCTATAATCCCTCGAGCTTCAACTCCCAAAGGCTTCCTTTAACCCCCTCCCCCTCTAGAAGCAGCCTTCTCGAGCCTCGCCAGTCACTCGTCGCCTTCTCACCACCGTCGTCACTAGGGAGTGTAATATTCTACAATTTTATTTCCGAATTATTTTGAAGCAAACTGGACCTTGATCGATTTTGGACTTCTTCCAATTTTTATCATTTTATGTGATACTTAGGATAATAAATTATATACATTCTTATCATTTCATGTGGTATATATATATATATATATATATCACCTACATAAAATCTATCATTTTATGTGAGGCTCCTAGGGGTTCTTATTTTTATGCTTTATGCAAACCCTCACCAAGATAGTCGTAGGAGAAGCAAATTCGGCCAATGAGAACCATACCAACTGGGGTCTTCATGGGGAGGCCAATTGGGCCCATTAAGGGACTTTCTCCCTCACTTCTTGCATGATTTCTTCCTCATGCCAACCACAATAACTGGAACCCTAGCATCCCCTTCATTCATGTAACCGCTCAGCTTTCTCCTCAAAGTCATTAGCATCGTCGTTCGTCTCTCCTTCCTGCACACAACACCGAAAACGTCTCCTCTCTCCCTCCTTCGATTGGTACTACAGAAAGTCATAGGGAGCACCTCTCTTCTCCCTTTTCTATCGATGCAACAACCGCCTTCTCCTCTCTTCAATTTGTAGACAACAACAACCATCAGGTTACAAACCTTTCCCTTTCGTTGTTACGAACCCATCAACAAGAACGGTAACTCCTAGGTCATGGGGGCAGGTGCAAACAACAATTGGTCGCCCTCATGAACAGCAACGCAATAATTCAGCCGCGGGGCCACCTCACCAGAGCCGCGGGTGCGCTAGGCCTCTTGAGTTACGCGGGCGGAAACTCTTGAGCCGCGGGGGTGGCAACCTTGAAATGCGAGGACGGAAACCTTGATCCACTGGTGCGGTTGTCCCTTGAGACGCAAGTGTGTTTCAGCCATGCCGCGGATGTGCTCCAAGGACAGTGACCACATCCCCGTCTTATTCCTCGTGCACACGAGCATGTCGGGTATTGCTAGTCAAGTAAGGACCTCACCTCCCTTCACTACACTACCCTCCTTGTATACACTTTAATGAGAGCATCCGTTTGTGTCTTAAACCCTTCCATATATGCCTTGGAGATAGCTAGAGGAGCTGATTCATTTCCAAATTTCAAGAAGTGACAAGCAGTCAACTTCGGCTCCAAATTTGGGTAAGCTAGACTCTTCCTTTGTAGCTGAATTTTCGATATGTTATAGTTGGAATTGCATAATTGAACATATTGAAATTTGAGAGGATTCCGACGAGTAGTTAGGAGTTATGTTGTTTCAAAGTAGAGACCTTATGCAGTTTTCTAGGTTGTGTTGAATTATTCGAAGTGTTGAAAAAATTGCATGTTGATGCAGTTTTGTGATGCAGATTTGAATTGGTTAGATACATTTGATGGACTTGAATTTTTGATATGTTGTATATGGATATGCGTAGTGTTATGTATCAAGTTTAGAGAGCGATTCAACGGTTAAATCCGGATTTGTGATGTTCCGAAGTTAGGCATAAGCATAGTTTGTTTATAGAAGAGTTTGGCTAGGTTTAGAATTATGTTTGTTCGCTCCAAAACTTGTATGTATATGAAGGAAAATAGCTTTAAATTTATACCAAGAATAAAAGCAAATAGTGAACCCGCAGTGTACGGATAAATCGCAATAAAAGCAAGTATTCCAAGGTCGAAATATCAAAACCACGGCCAAGGCCGAAGAAAATCTCGGCCGAGATTTATTGTCCTTGACCAAGATTTATTCTTTGAGGCGTGTGATCTCTTGGATCTCCCTTATATCTCCCAAAACTTGATCTCATCCTTCTTTTAGGTTCTGGAATGCTCCCTATGTGGTTCGCCCTGATCCATTGTGTTCGCCACTTAGCGTGCGTGCAAATAAGTCTTAATTATAAAACTAGAAATCAAGCAAGCGAACCCGCAGTGTACGGATCGATATAGTTAAGCAAGAATTCCAGAGTATCAAACACAGGGATTTGGGGGGGTTAAATCCAATTATAGATTATCAAGCAAGTAAATGTATGAAGCTTTTCAAATTATTGGGAAAACAACAATCCTAAAGATCTAGGAATCCAGCTGTGGCAATCGATTCAAGATATACTAAAGATATAAGGACAGAGTTAAGAGCTGCAAAGGTATACTAATGCAAAGCAATGTACGGTGAAGTTCCAAGGCTTTATATGACTTATCTAAAGACACTCTCTATAAAATTTGTTGAGGCTTCAGTGTAGAAAGATTCTAAAGGTAAATATTAACGTCAAACACCCAAACTTATAATCCAAGGATCAAGACTAACTAAACCGATTAAGGTTGTGACACTCGAAATCGAGGTAGAGGTTGTTGAGGCTTCACTACCACCTAGAAAAGGCAAGCCAAGACTAAGTTAAAGCAAATCTTTAACTTTGGATTAAAGTAAAAGCAAGGTTCGTAACTGACACAAAATTACGGGTAGTTCTTGAGTTCCACGGCCGTGGAAGCTCAAGAACATACCGTGGATTAGGTTCGTCGGCGATTCTCTCTAACTCTCAGGGTCCAATCTGTTTATGATCGATCAATCATCATCTAAGCCACAACTATCAACCCTTCACCTTAGAATTGCTAAAGGGTTTTAGCCAACAACAGTCATTATGATATCAAATTCAAGATTTAAAAGAATGAAAGATGAGAACTTCCAAAAACCTTGAATAAATCTCAAGTCATTCTCAAATCCACAAATCAAGAACAATAATGTCAATAGATTCGGAATAACACAAACAATCACAATCTTAGATAAGAACGAAGAACGGGATGTTAATCCGTCTTCTAATCAAACCTAGAAATAAAGTATGAAATCTCCTTACGAACAATCTTCCAAATCTTCACTCTTTCCGTCAATCCGGAAATCTCAATAGGGAAAAACGCAAATCTCTCAACGACGATCTAAGCGAAGGCGTAAAACTAGGGTAAGCGGAGGTGATGGAATCTCCTTCCTTCCGTCCTTATATAGGCCTAAATAAAATGCGTCTTCGGCCCATGTGCGTATAAGATCGTGGCTTAAAATATTGCGTAAAAGATCGTCAAGATCACGGTCGTGGAAGGGTTCCACGCCCGTAATTTAGAGCGTGGAATTAGGTCACGGTTTGTCACAACCCTCCACGGCCGTGTAAGTTGCTGGAATGCACCACGCTTCTCTTGCCAAGGTTCCACGGCCGTGGATTAGAGCGTGGACTCTAATACGGTCGTACTTTAGAGCGTGGAATAGGTGTGGATCGTAATTCTCCTTTGTCTCGTGCTATTCCTCAACTTAGCATCTTCCTTAGCTCGTAATGATGTCCTCAATCCTTGGACATTCTCAATCTATCTCCATTCTCCCTTGATTCGTTCGGTTTTAGCTCTTAATTGCCTACAATCAACACAAAGCTTATGTAGACCTCTATATCGACAAAATAGATAAACTAACTCATAAATGCTTCCATGCTTTATCAATGACTACCAATATAGATGAAATACACTTAGAAAACGTGCCTAAAATATCACAATATTTCATGCTAACAAATAACCCCATACTTTCCACTTGCTTGTCCCTAAGCAAGGTCTTTCAAAAGCTTTAAAACTCAAGTTAGGATGAAATATGTGTACCTTCTCAATGCAAAACTTCTTCTAGATGAATGTGCTTTCTAATCAATAGATCATCCTCAAATCTTGCTTCATTCGTTTATAAGACTTTCATATACATAATCAAAGAGTAAAGAGCAAAGAAAGCTCATGAATCAATCAAACTTCCATGTAAACATCATAACCTTCAAACATTATCAAAATCAATCATAAGAAACTTCAATTTAGATCACCAAGCCATATATCATTCTCTTGATCTTAAGGTCTTTCAAACAAGGTCTAGAATGCGGAAAGGGAAGGAAACTTTAAGGAATGTGGTGCATGAATCCGGGAAAGTGGATAACTACTCTTTTCTTTTTCTCTTGCGGTTTCCGCAAGACTTTCAACTTAGAGCTTCGCTCTCTTCTTTTCATTTTTCGACTTTACTTTTGGAGTTATGGATAGAGGTGTACAAAAACCGAAGCCTAGGAGATTGACGTTTCTCATTTTTACGAGATGCCTCAAACCCTTAGCGCACATACCATAATCCGCTAGGAATATCGCTCAATCCGACTTTGGCAAGACACAAACACCCGGCTATGTGAATGGTGCCGAGTTACTCATCATCATGATTGACTTCCCCAAACCTATAATTTCTTTCTATTCTTTTGAATGCAAAATATTGCTTTCATGGCCCTCCCACATCAAACATGCCTTTTTCATTCAACTCCTCCAAATTCCCGGATAGGTAGAGGAGGTCATTATTTCAATGAGGGGCTAGATGATCAAAGAAAGAAGAAAGAAAATCGAATTGCCTTAATCATCTCAAAAGAAGCATAAGAACTTATTATGTGATTTCAACCTTAATTCCTCAACATGATTTAAGTAACATTTATCACATTATGAAACTTGCAAAAGAGGGATAATCAACTCATTCAATTTCTTTTCAATTCACTATTTGTTTAAGCATGCGATTGTCATCAAAACTCAATTCACAAGTGGTGATTATCATAGAAATCATCTCTAACCTTAGAAGCACAAAATTTTCAAATTTTTTTAATTTTTATGGGTTTTTCAAAAGCTTATTCATGCAATGCAATAATGAAACGTGTAGCAATAGAATGAAACATGCAAGGTAGTCTCGATAGAAGCATACAAAGTGAGTAAGAGTTATTACAGATTATTAGTCACACCCACCCCATACTTGGAACAAACATTGTCCCTAATGTTCAAGAAAAGAAAAAGAAGAAAAGAAAGAAAGAAAAAGAACTCACAAAACGGTGGTGGAGCGGCTAAAATGTCGATCATCAAATGTCATCACTGCGGTGCCGGTGGAGGTGGAAACGGAGAGAAGCTAGGATCATAGTACCGCCCGAACTGCTGGCGGTATACATCTCTCATCATGTGGTCAAGGTCGTCCACTCGTGCATCTCTAGCATCTGCACGGATCTCCAAAGCTCCAACCCTGCTGGAAAGGTCGGTAGCCTACTCTGGCAACTGCTCGTACCAGCCAGGTGGTTGGCTGTACCACGCCGGTGCATCTGAAGGTGCTGGTGCTGGCGGCGGCTGTGAATGCCAAGGCGGTGGAGCTCCCATCCAATCCAGCTGCATCCTATACCAAGCAGGAGGATCTGTCATCCAAGTCCAAGTCGGCCTCTCGCTCACACTAGCACGGCGAGAGGAAGAGCCAGATGCTCTAGCAGGGCGGGGAGAATGTCTAGGCATGTCGGGAACTACATCCGGTTGATCCGGGAATGTACCAAAGTCCTGCTCAGCTCCTCCTCCTCCCTCATAATCATCTCCACCTCCCATCTCCTCCTCTACAACTGGTGGTGGTGGAACATAAGGAGGGGCTACCAATTTGTTCGCATGCATGGCAGCGAACGTCGCCTTCCAGTTATGGCATCCAACCATAATGGAATACTCGGGGAGCCACTCTATACCTCTCCCGGTCCTACTCTCCCATGGCATAGCAGCGTATGGTGGACCTCTATGGGTGGGGAAGATGATGCCTCGAGTCATGAGGCTATGTAGTCCTAGGGGTGTAGCCGCAATACGTGTGCAAGCAGAGAAATCTACCCCTAACTGTCGAGCAAGGTGGGTGACCATCCCACCATATCCAATGTTACCAGCCCTCTTGTTCTTTAGCTTGCTCATAGTAGCAGCTAAGAGGGTGGCACAATCAGCAGGTCTACCGTATAGCATGCAGTAGAGAAGGAAGAGCTCATCTGTCTTGATCTTCTGAGGCGTCTCCGTCCTAGGGAAGAGACACTCAGAAAGTACCCTGTGAGCAATCTTCAAGGCTAGGTGATACATCAACCTAGCCTTGGTATCAACTGGCTGCCAGCGGTCCTCGCTGGCGTAGATCATAGCGATCTCTTCCCAGAAATCCTTGGCGTATACGCCACTGGGGAAACGATCATTGAAGGTCTCGTGGAACCCGAAGAAGGCTCCAAACTCCCTGATAGAGAAATCATAGTTTCTTTCCATAATCCGGAAAGAAACTGTCCTGTCAACATGGCTATGTTCGAAGGAAACTACAAACTCCCTCGTAATCTCCTCATAAGCATCTTCCCGAATAGCGGAGAAGATGACTAAGCCGGCTCTATCTAGGAGCCAAGTAATATCACTTATCACATGCAGAGGCTCTAACTTCTCCAGCAGTAGGTATCTAGGTCCTATGACTGCTCTCTTATGGATCCTCTCTAAAGCATCGAGATGATCCTCATGGATGGTAGGGATCCTAGGGTGAGGTGGTGATGGTGATGAAGGAGGTGAAGGGGATGAAGGAGGTGGTACTCTAGAAGAGGAAGCATCATTGCCTTTCCTCTTTTTGTTCTTATCCTTATCCTTATTCTTGTCCTTGTTCCTACCGGACACTCTCCTCACAAAATCCATAATCTGTCAAAAACCACGGTCTGTTCTTGGCTTTCCACGGCCGTGGAACGTACAGTGACCGTGGTTCGTCTCAAAAATTCTCAAAACTCAGCAACAATTCACCAAACTCAGCAATCAATCAGTCCTAGACTAATTTCTTCCAATTCCAATCAGTTCTCCTACAAATTCTATCAAAAACAAAGCCGAATCAACAAAGAGAGAGAAAGAACCAAAAACCTAGGTTTTCGGATTTTGTAATCTGAATTGTGGCTTCTCCGGTGATTTGCCGCTCGAATTGTTGCTTGGATCTTGTAGATGTATGGATTTGCTTCAGTTTAGGTCAAAGAATCGTTAAAAACGATTAACGTATGAAGATTTGAGAGGAAGGTCGTGGAATCGGCGAAATAGGGCGTGGAATGGGTTTTTGGTTTGTGTTTTGTGAAGAACGTGGTTTATATAGTGGCCGTCAAAATTTTTGAAAACCACGGTCTTTCGGGGGGTTCCACAGCCGTGGAAATGTACGGAACCGTGGTTTTGGTGATTTTTCTCAGGCTTTTGGAAATTACGGTCACTGTAGCTGTCACGGCCGTGGTTTAGGCCGTGGAACTCTCTGTAATGCTCCAAAATCCAAGTTTCGTCACTTTTCTTCAAACTTTCTCTTCCCCTTTCCTTTTCCACTGTTCCTACATCCAAAAACACGAACATACCGGAAGGCATCGAAGGCAAAACAAAGCAAAACCGTCTAAACTAAACTAATCTATGAATCAAAAACAAAAACAACAATGCAATACCTTGGGTTGCCTGCCAAGAAGCGCTTTGTTTAAGGTCCGTAGCTAGACCATATTCGCACTTATTCGAGTGCGGTGGGCGCGAACTCTTCAGCTTGGAGTTCCGGTGTATACTTCTTGAGTCGTTGACCGTTCACCTTAAAGCTTCCGCCCGTTTCACCCCATACTTCAACTGCGCCATGGGGAAAAATACGTTTGATTAGAAAAGGTCCGGTCCAACGAGATTTAAGTTTACCTAGAAAGAGACGAAGCCTTGAATTGAAGAGGAGAACTTGATCTCTGATAACACGATTTATGACTTAGGTTTAGGTAATCATTTAGATAGATTTTTCACTCATTCATGCATGGTTTAGCACTAGTTCACAACGTTTGCACTCAATTCACGTATTTTGTCGAGATAGACGTCTACACGGACTTTTGCATTGCTTTGTAGGTATTTTGGGAGATTTAGGAGCTTAAACGATACGTTTGAGGATCGTTCATCAAGATGACACACCCTCGGACTCATTAGGATGCAAGCTAGAGGCTAAGGAGGACTCATGGAACCTTGTCAACACAAGCCATGCACCAAATCATAGCTTAATGAACCAAGGCAACACTGAAGCACCAAACCACGGTCACTGGAGGGACCACGGCCATGCACCAAATTAGATTCACTTAATCCCAACATATCATAGTTAATCCAAAGAATGAATAGATAACTTGAGTCCTATGCCATAACCGGAACTTCCAACCCCTAGAATCCGTCTTTTCTTTCTTTGATCATTATCTTGTTTAGCTTGTTTATTTGTGTTGATTCTTAGTTTAGTTTGATTGTTTGCTTTGCATGAATTGTGATCTTTGATTGATCACCAAAAACCAACTAAAAACATTTGAGATTTTCATTTCTTTATTTCCTCTTTTCTTTCAACCTAGATCTTTACTAAACTCAATCACAAATCGAATCAATTTCACCTTAGTCTTTGTGTTCGACCTTGGAATACTAACCCTTCTACAAACGTCCCGTACACTGCGGGTTTCGCTAGGTAGCTAGGATTTAGTTCGAGTTATAAATTTAAAACCCATTTGCGCATCACGATCTTAGCGTAACAAGTTTTTGGCGCCGTTGCCGGGGACTAGGTCTAGATTGAGTATATTTTGTGATTGTTTCTAGTGTAGATCTTTCTTGTTGCTTTTGATCTCTTTTTGGTTTGTGTCTTTGCTTTTCAGGACATCATCTCTCTCTTTAGGTGTATGCGAAGATCTCGTGGCAAGGATTTAGCTCCATTCGATCCCGAACCGGAGAAAACCCTTCGATCTAGATCCAAGAACATCCGAAAGGAGAAAGAGATGGCCGGAAGAAACCTCCAAGCTGAGTTGGATGAAGCCTTAGAGCAAATAAGGCTAAGAGATGAGCTCTTGGAGGAAGAAAGGAGACTTGCCAATGAGAGGCAAGAGGAAACTAGGAGGGAGATTGAGGAGATTAGGCAAGCCCTTGTTCAAGGAGAGCTTAATCGCCGACAACCTCCACCTCCTCCACCACAACCGCAGCCGGAGGCTAATGTTAGGGTTTTCCCCATTGCTATTGAGGAGCCACAAACCCTAGGGAGACGTATGGATCCGGCACAAAGAGCACACCGACCGGGTGTGAACTTAGGAGATCCCGCGACCCACAACTATGAGCTCCGCCCTCAAGTTCTACAAATGATCCGGCATAATCAATTTGGAGGGATGGAAGGAGAGTCTCCTCATCAACACTTGATGAATTATGAGATCTTGATGGAGACTCTTAGACCGCCAAGATTGGAGAGCAACAACCATAAGCTAAGGGCTTTTTCCTTCTCTCTTAAGGACAAAGCCTTGGCTTGGTATCAATCTATTCCACAAGGGCGAGTTGGTACTTGGGAGGAGATGACAACCGAGTTTTTGACTAAGTTCTTCCCACCTTCCAAGACTACCGAGTTAAGAGGGAAGATCAATGCCTTCGTGATGAAGGATAGAGAGAGTTTATTCAAGTCTTGGGAGAGGTTCAAAGACCTTCTCCTAGATTGTCCACACCATGGTATACCGAAAATTGAGCTATTGGAGATCTACTTCAAAGGACTTGATGAAGATAGCCAATTCAAGCTCCAATCTCTTTCCGGTGGGACTTTCATGGAAAAGCATGTAGATGAAGCTTGGGAGTTTGTAGAGAAACAAGCTCTAGTGATTGAGAAATACTCCCATAGGAAGAGTGAAGGGAGAAAGGCGGGAGCATATGAGGTGAGTGAAGTCACCATGAGCAATTTCAAGCTTGACGCCATCAACAACGAGTTAAAGTCTTTGAGGGAGTTGTGTGCTACAACTTTGAAGAATCAAGCAACCCCTCAAGTGCAAGTGCAAGCAAACTTGTCTTCCAAGGAGGAAGATGTGAACTACATGGGAAGGGGCAATTACAACAACTATCAAGGCCCAAGGAACTTCAACAACAACCGGCAATTCAAAAATTACCGGCCTAACCATAACCATCCCGGGTTCTCCTATTCTAACCCGGATGGAGCCTTGAACCCTCCCGCTTCCACAAGCGCAGCTCCACCACCAAAAGCTTCACAAGAACCTCCACCCGGATTTACTCAACCTCCAAAGGATAGAACCGAGATGATGTTTGAGCAATTGCTTGGACGGTTGAGTGGTCTTGAGAGCACGGTGACTTCCATTTCTAAGGCTCAAAAGGTGTTGGAAGCACAAGTGTTCCAAAAGGCGGGTGAAGCCCATAGAGATCCGGGAAAGCTTCCCGGAAGGACCGAAGACAACCCAAGAGGCCAAGTGTTGGCCATTACAACGAGGAGCGGATTGAGCATGAAGGATCCTATGCCCAAGGAAAATGCTAAGGGAAAGCAAGTGGTGATAGAGGAAGAGATATTGCAAGAAGATGGAGGCAAGAGCAAGGATGTTGAGCCAACATATGTGGCACCGCCTCCATACAAGCCACCACTACCATTCCCACAATCACGAGCAAGAGCTCGCTTGGACAATCACTTTGGTAAATTCCTTGAACTCATGTCTAAATTGCATATTAATATTCCGTTCATGGATGCTATCTTAGGTATGCCGGCATATGGCAAGTTCTTGAAGGAGATACTCTCCAACAAAAGGAAGTTGGAGGAGTATGGGAAAATAAGAATGACGAAGAGGTCCTTGGAATTGATCCAAACAATGAAGGAGGAGATGCCCCCTAAGCTAAGAGATCCGGGTTCCTTTTGTGTCCCAATTGGAGTGGGAGAAGTGAAATATGAAGCCCTTTGTGATCTTGGGGCAAGTGTAAGCATTATACCGCTTGCACTTTGCAACAAGGTTGGGCTAGGAGAGCCAAAACCGGTCAAGATGACCCTCTACATGGCGACCGTTCAATCACTCACCCGGTTGGGATCTTGGAGGACATTCCGGTGCAACTAGGAAAGTTCTATGTGCCGATTGATTTTGTTGTCTTGGATATTCCGGCGGACTATCCGGTTTCCATCATCTTGGGAAGACCCTTCCTAGCCACTTCCGGATGCCTAGTGGATTGCAAGAATGGGGTTCTCTCCTTCAACATTGGAGAAGAGAACATCAAGTTTAAGCTGTCCACAATGATGAAAGGGCCAACCCTTGATGAAGATGTATTCAACATTGTCGAGCAAGAGGAGTCTAGAGAAGTTGTGGGCTCGATCTTGATCAAGGACCCCTTGGAGAAGGTTCTTACCTTAAGTTTGATGGAAGAAGGTGTTGAGGAGGCTTGCAATGAAGAAATCAAGGCCTTGGAAGCACTAGAAAAGGAGACAAGAGCTGAATTTGAGGTTCACGAAGGCATGCTGAGCACCTGTAAGAACCACGGGCGTGGAGTGTGTTCCACGGCCGTAGAACTCTCTGGAAAGCTCCAACGAGCAAGGTTGGCAACTTCCACGGCCGTGGATGTGCCAAGAGCCGTGATTCCAACCGTAGTTCCCCCAGAAGCAGCCCTCATTGATGATCAAGCTTCAAGGAGCCTTGAAGGGTCTTCATTTGCTTTGGATTCATCTCAACCAACGTTATTTGGATCGTCTCCACTCGATAAAGGTCCACCTAAACTTGAACTTAAACCCCTCCCCTCTCATTTGAAGTATGCTTTCCTTGGTGATAATTCTACATATCCGGTGATTGTGAATGCATGCTTGAATGATGATGAACTTGCTAAGTTGTTGCATGAGCTAAGATTGCATAGGAAAGCCATTGGCTATACTATTGATGATATAGTTGGCATTAAACCTTCTTTGTGCATGCATAAGATATTGATGGAAGATAACCACAAACCCTCTATTGAACATCAAAGAAGACTGAATCCTATAATGAAAGAGGTAGTCAAGAAAGAGATCATTAAGTTGCTAGATGCGGGAATTATCTACCCTATTTCGGATAGTAAGTGGGTTAGTCCCGTTCATGTAGTTCCTAAGAAGGGTGGGATGCCCGTAGTGACTAATGAGAACAATGAACTAATCCCAACTAGGACGGTTGTTACGCTAAGATCGTGATGCGCAAATGGGTTTTAAATTTATAACTCGAACTAAATCCTAGCTACCTAGCGAAACCCGCAGTGTACGGGACGTTTGTAGAAGGGTTAGTATTCCGAGGTCGAACACAAAGACTAAGGTGAAATTGATTCGATTTGTGATTGAGTTTAGTAAAGATCTAGGTTGAAAGAAAAGATGAAATAAAGAAATGAAAATCTCAAATGTTTTTAGTTGGTTTTTGGTGATCAATCAAAGATCACAATTCATGCAAAGCAAACAATCAAACTAAACTAAGAATCAACACAAATAAACAAGCTAAACAAGATAATGATCAAAGAAAGAAAAGACGGATTCTAGGGGTTGGAAGTTCCGGTTATGGCATAGGACTCAAGTTATCTATTCATTCTTTGGATTAACTATGATATGTTGGGATTAAGTGAATCTAATTTGGGATCAATTACCGGGTAGGTCTCATGGTCCAACTAGTCCACTCCTAAGGTCTCATTACCGGGTAAGTCTCTAAGAACCTAAGGATAGGAATTCTACACAAACCGGATTGTTAATTTGGGGTCTAACCTATCCTTACCGGGTAAGTCTTGGAAAGGGAAGTCCTAAACAACTATCCTAGCACATCTAATCCAATGGCGGCTTATTAGGCTCACCACTACCTAAGGTTTGTTATCTTTAAAATCTAAGAGCAAGGATTACCGGGTAAGTCTCTCCTAACACTTAGTCACTACACTAGATTACCCTAGGGTAGGTTAAACTCAACAAACACTTAGGATTTCAACATTCTATAGATCTAAGGCAAGATCCTTCGAACAAGGGAAAATCACGGTTTGTTCTATCTAAACCACGGCCGTGGTCAGACAAGAACTACCCGTGATTTCTAACAGCAACTACGTTTATAAACAAAAGTCATCCAAAGGTAAATCTAAGTCCGTCCTATCATAGCCCTAGCCATAACCATCCTTTCCTTACCCTAGAACCACATCAATTTAGCCTACAACATTCATAATGAAAATCGAAACAAACAAACATAAAATCATAACATTCATTGCAAGATAATGAGGGGAAAGAGATGAATAAATGAACTTAAAACAAAGCCAAGCTGAAAATAGGATTAGAATGACTTACAATCCTTCCAAAGGAAGGTTTAAATGGTTCTTACAATTCTAGAAACAAAATCCGAAATACAAGAAAACTATGGTGTGTGTTCTTCTCCTCCTCTTCAATGGAACTCTTCTTCTTCTCTTTGACACTTTCCTTCCTAGAAAAACTTCTTGTTGAGAGAATATATTTGTTAGAGAGAAATGGATAATGGATGAGCTGCTCCAAACTACTCCCAGCTGCCTCTCACACCCCATGAAGGACCACTTTTATAACAAACTTGCATGAGCTGGCCATGAGAGTCGTGGCACAGTTGTCACAAGAATCTGGCAAAATCCACGGTTGATTCCACGGCCGTGGAGTGTCAGATAACCGTGATTCTATGCAGAAACTTCGCCTTGGATCATTAAGCTGTGATTTGGTGCATGGCTTGTGTTGGCAAGGCTCTATGAGTCCTCCTTAGCCTTTAGCTTGTGTCCTAATGAGTCTGAGGGTGTGTCATCTAGATGAACGATCCTCAAACGCATCGTTTTAGCTCCTAATCTCCCGAAATACCTACAAAACGCGCACAAGTCCGTGTAGACGTCTATCTTGGCAAAATACATGAATTGAGTGCAAAACGTCTCGAACTAATGTTAAACATGCATGAATGAGCGAGAATTCTATCTAAATGATTACCTAAAACTAATCCATAAATCGTGTTATCAAAATACCCCATACTTAAGGTTTGCTCGTCCCCGAGCAAATTCCCAACTATAGATTAAGAGATGACATGATTTATGTATGCAGAAAAAAAAATGGCAAAAATCTTTTTGGGTTTGTGCTTCTACTATTGGATCACCTTCAAAGTCATGTTTCATGGCTAAGGACAAGCAATCATGCATCAAACAAATGAAAGCATGGAAAGAAAATTGTACTTAACTCAAAAGTATGCATGAAATGTAAAGATGAAGAAGTCAAGAAGATCAAGAGTACATCCAATCTAAACTACTAAGTCTTACAAACATGCAAATAGGTCATAAGGTCTTGTGAGATAAAAGGGCCAAGAAATGTAGTGATTGGGTGGGGATTTTTAGGTTATGTGATGCTAATCCGGGAACGGAACTAACTTCACATTCTTGTCCTCGATCAACTTCCCCCAAAGTGTATATTTTCCTCTATTTTTTTCTTTCTTTTCTTTTTCTTTGACTTATTTTTGAGACAATGACATTGGTGTACAAGAGCCGAAACCTTGGTGATTAGCCGTCCTCGGGTTTTTTCTTAGTTTTCGAGGTGCATCTACACCGGGCACACATACCAAAGCTCGTTAGGACTATTGGTTCATTTGACTTTGGCAAGGCACCAACACCCGATTATGTGAAGTGTACCGAGTTACTTGTCATTTAAACCAATGTCCCCAAACTTATATTTTGGCTACACTTTCACAACAAATTCAGCATTTTATGCATGATATTCTTTTCATCAACAACTTCACCCCACACTTGCTTTTTGCACACATCAACACACTAGCATGCTCCTATTCCCGGATGGGTTAAAAGAGGTCAAATTTATCTCAATTGAGGTGTTCAAGCAATCATGATTAAGATGAGAAGTAGAGAAAAATTGAATTGCCTCATTCATTCCTAGATGGTATGCAAGAACTATCATGTAATTTCGATTTTCACTACTCAATCCTTTCTTGGCAAACATCATGGTCACAAATCATTCATAGAATTTCAAGAGAAATACTTCAAGTCCACATATGCGTTCATTAATCCTAACACATGAGGCCATCCATAGCCAATTCACAAGACAAGTTTCATCATTAGGGTCATATCCAAGCCTAGAAAGCACAAATTTTTTTTTTTTTTTTTTTAAAAAAATTTTTCTGATTTTTATGGTATTTTCGATTTAAGTATGTACAATGCAAGACATGTGAAGATTTTAAACTATCCTAGATGCTCATCATGCAAAAGTTCATGCAAACCCCACCCCATACTTAGAAACACATTGTCCCCAATGTGGTATAAAAGTAAAGAGAGTGAAAGAAGGTTCTCACAATGTAAAATTGTTTGCTATGGTATTCGGGATTGTTCAATAGCGAAGTGATGTTTGATGATCCTATCAACCATGGTAGAGAGCTCTAAACATCCATCAAAGCTTTAGAACCCGCGCTAGGCACCGCTAGCCGTCCAAGTTCCGCGTCCGCTCCACCCATAATTGATGAGGGTTTCATCATCATCATTCCTATGTCAAGCAAGGCCTCCAATGCCACTAATGTTCTAGCACACACACAAAGTAGACAAAACACACACAAAGATAGAAAAATCTAAAAATGAAAACAAAACTAAAAAGAGAAAATGTTACCAATGGGTTGCCTCCCACCAAGCGCTTCTTTAAGGTCATTAGCTTGACCAAACTCGGGGCGTCTACTCGAGGTGAAGCGGGGCAATCATGTCCACCGGATCTCCCAGAATATACTTCTTCAAGCGGTGCCCATTCACCTTAAAGTTCCCACAATGTTCCCCTCCTATCTCAATGGCTCCATGGGAAAAGATCTTCTTCACCACATATGGCCCGGTCCATCTTGATTTGAGCTTTCCGGGAAAGAGCCTTAGCCTTGAGTTGAAGAGAAGGACAAGATCTCCTTCACTCAACTCCTTGGGGATGATCCTCTTGTCATGCCATCTTTTGGTTATCTCCTTGTAGATCCGGGCATTCTCATAAGCGTCCAACCGGATCTCCTCGAGGGCATTCAATTCAAGCAATCTCTTTTCTCCCGCCGCCTTGAGATCAAAATTTAGCCACTTAATGACCCAATAAGCTCTATGCTCCATCTCTACCGGAAGATGGAAAGACTTGCCATAGACCAACTTGTAAGGAGTGGTGCCAATTGGTGTCTTGAAGGCGGTCCTATATGCCCACAATGCGTCATTGAGCTTCATAGCCCAATCCTTTCTAGTCCTAGACACCGTCTTCTCAAGGATGGCCTTGATCTCCCGGTTGGAGATCTCCACTTGGCCACTAGTTTGGGGATGGTAAGGTGTTGCCACCTTGTGAGTCACCCCATACTTAGCCAAAAGCGCTCCAAAGTTCCTATTCGTGAAGTGCTTTCCTCCATCACTAATGATCACCCTTGGTGTTCCAAACCTATGGAAGATCACCCGGTTGAAGAACCGCACCACCACCTTGGCATCATTTGTAGGAGAGGCGATTGCCTCTACCCATCTTGACACATAGTCCACCGCCAATAGGATGAAGAGATTGCCACATGAAGAAGGGAATGGTCCCATGAAGTCCACACCCCACACATAAAAAATCTCCACTTCTTGGATGTTGTTCAAGGGCATTTCATTCCTTCTTGAGATGTTGCCCGTCCTTTGGCAAGCATCACATACCGCTACAAAACCTTGCACATCTTTGAACAAGTTAGGCCAATAAAAACCGGATTGCAATACCTTTGCACACGTCTTGTGTGAGCTAGCATGGCCTCCACATGGTAAGGAGTGACAATGCCATATCACACTCTCCACTTCATCTTCTGGTATGCATCTTCTAAACATCCCATCCGGGCCTTTCTTGAACAAGAGTGGCTCACTCCAATAGTAATGCCTCACATCATTGAAGAACTTCTTTCTTTGTGCATATGTCAATCCGGGAGGCACTTCCTCACACACTAAGTAATTCACAATGTCGGCATACCATGGCTCATTCCCTCTAGACACTTGGAACAAGCATTCCTCCATCATTTGCAATTGCTCATCTCGAAATGAGTCATCAATTGGAATGTCATCTCTTCCAAGCTCTAATGGAGGCAATCTACTAAGGTGATCCGCCACGGAGTTCTCGGATCCCTTCTTATCTCGTATCTCCAAATCAAACTCTTGAAGAAGAAGGATCCACCGAATCAACCTTGGTTTGGCATCCTTCTTTGTAAGTAGATAACGGATCGCAGCATGATCCGTATAGACTATGACCTTCGCTCCAACAAGGTATGAGCGGAACTTCTCAAATGCATACACCACCGCCAACATCTCCTTCTCGGTGGTAGCATAATTGAGTTGGGCATCATCTAGCGTCTTGCTAGCATAATAAATAGCATGAGTGCGCCCTTCTTTCCTTTGCCCCAAAACAGCCCCTACGGCTACATTGCTTGCATCGCACATGATCTCAAATGGTAGACTCCAATCCGGAGGTTGCATGATAGGTGTGGAGATCAAGGCGTTCTTCAACCTACAAAAAGCCTCAAGACAATCTTTGGAAAAGACAAAATCAACATCCTTCATTAGTAGGTTAGTGAGAGGCTTAGAAATTTTAGAGAAATCTTGGATAAACCTCCGGTAAAAACCGGCATGCCCTAAGAAACTCCTTACCCCTTTCACCGAGGTAGGTGGCGGCAACTTCTCTATCGTTTCAATTTTGGCCCTATCAACCTCAATGCCACGGTTGGACACCAAGTGTCCTAACACAATGCCTTCACTTACCATGAAGTGGCATTTTTCCCAATTCAAGACAAGATTTGTCTCCTCACATCTTTGCAATACTAATGACAAGTTAGCCAAGCAATCATCAAAGGAAGACCCATAAACAGAGAAATCATCCATAAACACTTCCATGATATTTTCTATGTATTCCGAAAAGATAGCCATCATACACCTTTGGAAGGTGGCGGGTGCATTACACAACCCAAATGGCATTCTCCTATATGCAAAAGTACCCCATGGACACGTAAAGGTTGTTTTCTCTTGGTCATCGGGGTGGATAGGGATTTGGAAGAATCCACTATAGCCATCTAGATAGCAAAAATGAGAGTGTTGAGCTAACCTTTCTAGCATTTGGTCAATGAAGGGGAGAGGGAAGTGATCTTTCCTAGAGGCCATGTTCAATTTCCTATAATCAATGCACATCCTCCACCCCGTAACCATCCTAGTCGGGATTAGTTCATTGTTCTCATTAGTTACTACGGTCATCCCACCCTTCTTAGGAACTACATGAACGGGACTAACCCACTTACTATCCGAGATAGGGTAGATAATTCCCGCATCTAGCAACTTAATGATTTCCTTTTTGACTACCTCTTTCATTATAGGATTCAATCTCCCTTGATGTTCAATAGAGGGTTTGTGGTTATCTTCCATCATTATCTTATGCATGCACAAAGAAGGCTTAATGCCAACCAAATCATCAATAGTATAGCCAATGGCCTTCCTATGCAATCTCAGTTCATGCAACAACTTGGAAAGTTCATCATCACTCAAGCATGCATTAACAATCACAGGATATGTCGAATTTTCACCAAGAAATGCATACTTTAAATGAGAGGGGAGGGGTTTGAGTTCAAGTTGAGGAGGACCTTTATCAGTTGAAGAAGATCCAAATAAGGTTGGATGAGATGAATCCAAAGCAAATGAAGACTCCTCATGCCTCCTAAAAGCGTGATCATCATCAAGGACTGGTCCAGGGAAATCCACGGTTGGAATCATGATAGCATGAATTATAGTCTATATTTTGGGGTTTGTTTGGACGTTTTATCTTTCATAATCTGCATGTTTGTATGTACATTATGTGATTTTACTACCATTTCATCTACCTTTGCGAGAATCGAGGTCTACACCTAGTTTCGTTGTAATTGCAGGTAATTTGGTACGTTTCGCATCAAAAAGGAGCAAAAGGAGTCATTAGTCATTTGGAGCTACATCCAGGGAGCATAGCCATGGATTAAAGATTCACTTTGGACCAGTTTTGAGAGATTTCACATTCAGTTATGACTCACCTCGGTTGACCAGAGATTCATCTCGACCGAGGTGATCCAGAGACGCCGACTCGACCGAGGCGAACACCTAGGACGCGGCGAGAATATTTTATTCTTGGCTGAGATCTTTTATCTTTGGAAGGTGATCTTATATTTTTGGGCTTGGCTCCTGGAAGGAAGAAGATCTTATATTTTACCTATATTTATGGGAAAATATCTTTCTAAGATTTATTATCTTTGGAGGGTTATTTTCCTATAAAAAGGGTTGGATTTCCACAATTCCGACATCACGCTATACCGTCGATCAGGGCTTACACAGCAGCAGCAGCCTACTCCAAGTTGGGAGAGTTGAAGAACCTTTTTGAAGGTTGAAGGAAGATTGAAGTCCATAGCTTTTATAGCTTTTGAAGGGTTTTGTAAGATTGTCTTGAATCCCCTTCCTTGTTGTTTTCTCTTGTTGGATTGCTATCCAAGGAACGCTTTTGTTGTGATATTTGATTCAGTTATTGAAGTCTTTTCATTAAATTCTTCTTTGTTCAAATATTCACCTTCTTCCCATATATTTTAATACTTTCATTATGATGATGAGTGGCTAATTTCCTTATGTGATTCTAGGGTGATTGGCTGAAGGTTGTGGGAAAAACAATGATAGAATAATCTTAGATTCCAGTAGGATCCTGAAAGTTCGAGTCTTTAACCTTAACCCTAAGCCTCTCGTTCAGTCGATGAACACCTCGGCCGGGGTGGAAACTGGCTGACCGAGGTGACTTATCTGATCCATAACTGAGAGTTAAGTGTTAGAGTTTGCCAAATCCTATTCTTATTACACCTTTCCTGGTTCAAAGCAAGCTTAGGATGAGACTTACCCGGTAATTCCTTAGTTTGTGTATTGACGATCATAAGTGTAGGTAATAAAGGTTTATCCTTTATTGGGGTTTGAGTGTGCTTCCATCCCATCTTTGTGAGTTAGCCTGAGACTTACCCGGTAAAGGTTGATTCTATTCCCTTAGATGGTGTGTTAGTTTGAGGTTATAGTTCTTTATCTTGATTCCTTGAGACTTACCCGGTGATAGGAGTTATGGTTTAGGATTAGCGTGTAGTGAGACTTACCCGGTGATCTACTCCACTTTAGAAACACCTTCCCCACGCAAAAATCTCAACTTTGTCCGCTTATCTATAGATCTTGAGTTGGACCCACAACTAGATGCTTTAATCCCTAGAATTGCATGTTTGCTTTATTGACTTCTTATTCATCTTTGATTGTGTTAATCGCTCTTGTGGTTAGTATTGACATAAGCACACCGTATTGACTTTGTTTCACCGAGTCCCTGTGATTGACCCTTGGAATTTTCTTGCTTTTACTACGATTGACCCGTACACTGCGGGTTCGCATCCTTGTTTTAAGCTTAAGTCTAGGGTTATAAATTTAAAGCTTGCACACACCGTTTGGAGCGAACAAGTTTTTGGCGCCGTTGCCGGGGACTTGGTCTAGACCGAGCCGGTACGGTTTGCTCTTGGGGCATTTGCCCCGTTTTGTCTAACCACTCTACTTGAGTGACTTTCGCAGGTTCTTTCTTAGGTATATGCGAAGAACCCGCGCTGGGAAAGAAATCGTTCCTTACGATCCCGAACCAGAAAAGACATACAAGAGACGCTTAAGAGAAGCGAAGATGGCCCAACAAGACGATCGCGATCTTGCGGCCCAATTGAGAGAGACGCAGGAGCTGCTGCGCCTCAGCAAGGAAGAACTCATGCAAGAGAAAGAGGAGAATCGCACCAGGACTGCAGCAATCGAAGCTGAGATTGCTGTCATTCGGAACCAGATTCTACTTCGACCGAGGGAAGATCCTCCTGTTGACCCTCGACCGAGGCAGATTCCAGTACCAGATGCCCCGGCCGATGTACTTCCACCTCGGATGCCAATCCGAGATGTTCTTCTTGCAGGAATTCCACAAACCCTAGGTCAAAGGATGGACCCTAATCAACAACTGAGGCGTCCAGGAGTGAACCTAGGAGATCCAGCAGATCATGACTACGAACTTCGACCGCAAGTCTTAGCCATGATCCGCCAATGCCAATTCGGAGGGCTAGAGAAAGAGTCGCCGCATCAACATCTTCAAAACTACGAGATCTTGATGGAGACCTTGCGACCTCCCAGAATTGAGAACAACAACTACAAGCTAAGACCTTTTTACTTTTCTTTAAAAGATAGAGCTCTTACTTGGTATCAATCTCTTCCTCCAGGAAAAATCAGCACATGGGAAGAGATAACCACGGAATTCTTGACCAAATTCTTCCCCCCCTCAAAGACCGCTGAAATGAGAGGGAAGATCAATGCTTTCATCATGAAGGATAAGGAGAGCTTGTCCAAATCTTGGGAGCGGTTCAAGGATATCCTTTTGGATTGCCCACATCATGGGATTCCAAAGATCGAGTTGTTGGAGATCTACTTCAAAGGGCTGGACGGAAGCACCCAGTTCAATCTCCAACTACTCTCCGCCGGTACCTTCATGGACATGGCGATTGATGAGGCTTGGGACTTCATTGAGAAGCAAGCCTTGCACATGGAGAAATATACCCACCAAGGAGCTGAAGGTGGAGTTAAAAGAGTCAACTTTCAAGAGACTAAATCCGACAACAATCAACTCACGTCATTGAAGAACGACGTGAAGCAATTAAAGGAGCTCTTGATGGCTCAAACTAAGAAGGAAGAGCAAGGGCAAAGAAACAACAACAATAACGGGTACTGTAACAACAACAACAACGGTTCCCGAAACAACAACTACAACAACAACAATAGAGGATCCAATAGCAACAACTGGAGGGCGAATAACCAAAATCACGGTAACAATCATTTAAACTCCAATTCTAATGATTCCTCTAACCCTTTCCTCTCTCCCCCTTCTTCTTCTTCTTCTACTCCATTGAAAAGCCAAGGGCAAGGATCAAGTTCGTCTCAGCCAGAAAAGAAAGACGCAGTTCTGGAGGCAATCTTGATCAAGCTTAACGCTATGGAGAATTCTATGACTTCATTTTCGAGGGCCCAAAAGTCCTTCGAACAACAACTTGCTAATAGGGCGAATGAAGCGCCAAGAGATCCAGGGAAGCTTCCAGCGAAGACGGAAACTAACCCTAAGGGCCAGTGCATGGCCATAACGACGAGGAGTGGACTCAAAACTGCAGATCCAGTACCTCGCTCGACGCAGACCACCTCGGTCCAGATCCAGTCGAAGAACATCTCGACCGAGATGCCAACCGAGGCGGAGCAACAGAAAGCAGGAGGAATGACAGAAACTTATGTTCCACCCCCTGCATATAAGCCACCACTTCCATTCCCTCAGTCCAGAGCCAGAGCACATCTTGACAAGCACTTTGGTAAGTTTCTTGACTTGATGAATAAGCTACATATTAATATTCCTTTCCTTGATGCTATTTTAGGTATGCCCGCCTATGGGAAGTTCTTAAAAGAGATCTTATCAAGGAAGAGGAAGCTGGAGGATGTTGGTGAAGTTAGGATGACATCTAAATCTTCGGAGCTTATCAAGATCATGAAGGAAAAGATGCCGCCTAAGTTGAGAGATCCCGGCTCATTTTGCATTCCCATTCAAGTTGGGGATGTAACTTGTGAAGCCCTTTGTGATCTAGGAGCCAGCGTGAGCATCATCCCGCTGGAGTTGTGCACTAAGATCGGTCTTGGAGAGCCCAAACCGGTCAAGATTCGACTCTACATGGCGGATCGCTCCATTACCCATCCCGTGGGCATCTTGGAGGACGTTCCGGTCAAGTTAGGTAACTTCTATCTACCCATAGATTTTGTCGTACTTGACATTCCCGCAGATTATCCAGTACCTATTATTCTCGGGAGGCCATTTCTAGCAACTTCGGGTTGCAACGTGGATTGCAAGAACGCCAAGTTGAAATTCAACGTTGGTGGCGATGAGGTGGAGTTCGCACTACTTGCAGCCATGAAAGGGGAGCAACTAACTGATGATATCTTCAACATCTACGATGAAGAAGAATCAAGAGAATTGGTGAGCTCTATCCTTATTAACGATCCACTCGAAAGAGTTATTAGCTTCAGTTTAATGGAGGAAGGTATAGATGCTTCTTGTGATGCAGATATACGGAGCTTAAAAGCACTGGAAGAAGATCCAGGAGCTAAAACTGAGAAGCTGATCCAGGAGGCGAAGATCTCCAGCCTCGGACCCAGTAGCAGTACCTCGACCGAGGCACTTTCTGGACTGAGCGAGGCGGCCGAGGAACATCTCGGTCAACGCCTATGCGCCTCGACCGAGGTCGAAGGCGAGATAATTCAAACTGAGACTTCATCAAGTCCAGTTTCTGATACCACTCCACTGGAAAGAGGAAGCATGGATTTCCCCCAGAAAGCACCCCCAGTCGTAGAGCTTAAACAGCTCCCCAATCACTTGAGGTATATCTTTCTTGGACCGGATTCTACTTATCCCGTTATTGTTAGTGCTTCCCTTTCCGAATCTGAATTGTCTAAGTTAATGCATGTCCTGAGAAAGCATCGAAGGGCTATAGGTTACACTACGGATGATCTTATTGGCATTAAACCTTCTTTCTGCATGCATAGAATTCTAATGGAAGATAATCATAAGACTTCACGGGAACCTCAAAGACGGTTAAATCCGATCATGAAAGAGGTTGTGAAGAAGGAAGTTCTTAAGTTGTTGGATGCAGGTATTATTTATCCTATCTCGGATAACAAGTGGGTTAGCCCGGTGCATGTCGTTCCGAAGAAAGGAGGGATGACAGTTGTGACGAATAAGAACAACGAGTTGATCCCAACAAGGACCGTTACGGGTTGGAGAGTTTGCATCGACTATAGGAAGCTGAACACGGCAACTCGGAAGGATCATTTTCCGCTTCCTTTCATTGATCAAATGCTCGAACGGTTGGCCCAGCATTCACACTTTTGTTACTTGGACGGCTATAGTGGGTTCTTCCAGATTCCTATCCATCCGGATGATCAGGAGAAGACCACTTTCACTTGTCCTTGGGGGACGTTTGCCTATCGGAGGATGCCATTCGGATTGTGCAATGCACCCGCTACCTTCCAGCGATGCATGATGGCTATCTTTTCTGAGTACATAGAGGAGATCATGGAGGTATTTATGGATGATTTTTGTGTATATGGTTCCTCTTTTGATGATTGCCTATCTAACCTTTCTCTAGTACTTAAAAGATGTGAAGACACTAACCTTGTTTTGAATTGGGAGAAGTGTCATTTTATGGTTAATGAAGGCATTGTGCTAGGACACCTCGTTTCTAATCGAGGTATTGAGGTTGATCGAGCTAAGATCGAGACTATTGAGAAACTCCCTCCTCCTTGTTCTGTTAAAGGTGTGAGGAGTTTTCTCGGGCATGCAGGTTTCTACAGGAGATTCATCAAGGACTTCTCTAAGATTTCTAAACCTCTAACTAACCTCTTGAATAAAGATGTTGTTTTTGAGTTTTCGCAGGAGTGTCTTGATGCTTTTTACAGGATTAAGGAAGCGTTGATCTCCGCCCCCATTATCCAGCCTCCTGATTGGACCTTGCCCTTTGAGGTCATGTGTGACGCTAGTGATGTAGCCGTAGGAGCGGTGCTTGGACAGAAGAAAGATGGACGGACCACCGCTATTTATTATGCTAGCAAGACGCTAGATGAAGCACAACGCAACTACGCTACCACCGAGAAAGAGTTATTGGCGGTTGTATATGCTTTCGAGAAGTTTCGTTCCTATCTAGTAGGGGCGAAAGTCATTGTCTACACCGACCATGCAGCCATTCGTTACTTGTTGGCTAAGAAAGATGCAAAGCCGCGCCTTATTCGATGGATTCTCTTACTTCAAGAGTTTGACCTAGAGATCCGCGATAAGAAGGGATCCGAGAATTCAGTTGCGGATCACCTAAGCCGGCTACCGGAATCCTCCCGCGAGGCGGATAACCCACCCATAGACGATTCATTCCCCGATGAGCACTTACACGTCTTGGAGCGTTTGATGGACCTACTCACTTCACCCCACGATGTAGGTGAAGTATGGGGTGAGGGAACCTCCTACCTCGTTTGAGACGCATCATGGTCCAGCTAGCGACCTTAAATCAAGCGCTTCTTGGGAGGCAACCCAAGGTATTGCTTTCTTTTCCCGTTTACTAGTCTAGATTAGATAGTTCTTGTTTTTGCTTTGCTTGCTTTGTTTTTGGCGTTCTGGACAGACAACAGGGAATATCTAAGGAGGAGCACAACTGGAAGGACAAAAGTTCGAGATTCTGAGAAGACAGAAACACCTCGGTCACTGTCAAAGCACCTCGACCGAGTTGATTCTTGAGCAACCGATGCAACTAGGGTTTCTGCAAAACCGCCTCGGTCCGTACCATCTCGGTCCAGTCGAGACCATCTCGACCGAGGTGACAGCAGATCCAGTAACAGTATAAAAGGGAGAAAAATTACTTTTTCACATTTTTTACCTACCTCGACCGCGGCGACAGATCCATTTCGCTCACTCTCGATTCTTGCTCGTTTTCGACATTTTCTGCTTCCAAACCGAGATTGAAGGATAGAGGAATCGATTGCAACTACAGATCTGCAAGAAATTCGAGCAACTCAGCCGGAACGAGGTAAAAACGATCGAAACCCTAAACTGGTTCGTTTACTGCAATTTGGGCTTTGGTTGCCCTTGAATCTGTTGAGGAAAGACTTAAGTACCCCTTAGGAAGCAATTGTAGTGATTTTAGGGGGAAAAGAACTAAATTTCTGAGAGTTGGAATCGCGACTGTCTTCGCCTCGGTCCAGTCGACCTGCACCTCGGTCGAGGTGGTTCTTGGAGTTTGTCAGTCGTCCGAGGTAGTCTGACAGTGCTGTTTGAAGATGAGTTCTGACAGGTTGTTAGCCCTTAGAGATAGATCCTCTCCTTCCCCTTCCCCTTCCTCATCCCGACCTTCTATCCCGGTGATCCATGAGAGACACCGGGTAGATTATGAGCGCATTGCTAGCCGTCCAGTGATCGCACCTAGATTTCTGGACATTTCTGCATTTGACTGTCTCCACGTAGATGGAGAGCTTAGGAGGATGATCACCACCGTAGGGCTGGATCAGTTTACTGAGATCCGAGCCCCAACCTACTTAGAGCCGACCCTCGAGTTTGTCAGCTCCTTCACTTACCTCCCCACAGAGAGGGCGGTGAAGTACCGGTTGATGAACCGGAACTACTTAGTACCTCTAGACCATTGGAGAGACATCTTTGACTTCCCTGCCCCCACTGCTGTAGACTTCCCGACCCGAGATGTAGCTAGAGAGTTCTGGGGTCAGATCGCCCACATTACAGAGCATGCAGATAGGTGGCGCCCTGGTGATTCCAGGGCGAAGCTTATTTTTCATCTAGCCTTTCGATTGGTACACAGGATCTTCAGCGAGACGCTTCTGGCGCGTACTGAGACGCCCCAGAAGGTCCGACAGGGGGAGCTCTTTGCTTTGTACTGCATGGTCACAGGTGGATACCCTGACTTTGGATTGATGCTGGCAGAGGATCTGCACAGGATCAAGGCCAAGGGGAAGGGAGATATATGCTGCGGAGGGATAGTGACCCATATCGCTAGTTATCAGGATATGGATCTGAGTAGGTGTACTATGGTGGCGGCTGCCAAGCCGCTCGGACTTCAGGAGATGATCACACGGAGGATTCTAGTTCCCCGTGGTTTGACTACACCCTACGTCGCTATGCCATGGGAGCTGACTGCACCTCAGGGTATCAGGTGGTCTGCACAGTTCTCAGTTTTTGATCCACACTACTGGCAGACAGCATGGGCTCCACTGATGGAGGATTACAGAGAGGCAGCAGCTGCCCCTGCTGCAGAGGAGGAGGCTGAGGATGAGGACGAC
The DNA here is from genome assembly GCA_033239125.1 of Fagopyrum homotropicum. Classification (NCBI taxonomy): domain Eukaryota; kingdom Viridiplantae; phylum Streptophyta; class Magnoliopsida; order Caryophyllales; family Polygonaceae; genus Fagopyrum; species Fagopyrum homotropicum. The sequence goes on along the minus strand of BSWB01000007.1, from coordinate 133,773,138 downwards.
GATGAGGACACAGTAGATGAGAGAGGAGGTGGCGTCCCGATGGACACAAGGACAGATACAGCTGGGACGAGCGCGCCACCTATTATAGATCTGGACGACGAGGAGGACACTGAGCCGGCGCCAGCTGAGACTTCTCCAGTCAGACCTGCTAGACGTAGGAGGCATGGAGTGAGGGATAGAGCCGCTCACCGACGGATCGATGACCTGACGGATCAGGTTATCGACTCATATGCTGCACTTTCGCTGGATATCCGCGAGATGCAGGAGCGGCAGCATCATCAGCACATGATGGCTCAGCTGCAGTTCGAGCACATCATGGGCCATCCTTACGATCCTACTCAGTATCCCTACATACCACCGCCACCACCGGATCGAGACTATTGAGGAGCTGCTGGATTTTCTTTATTTTCTTTTATGCAGTTCAGCTTTTATCCGGTGAGTACTCTCATGATTAGACCTTTTATTATACCCACTGGGACAGTGTGTCTCAAGTATGGGGTGTTTGTTATTTGACTATGTGATTACGTGATGTATTTGACACCTTTGATGTATTTTATTTATCGGATATTTTCGTATTTATGCTTCATTGCCTTTATATGATTATCTGATATTACATGCATACCTACAGGTTGTTTGATTGAGAAAAACGTCGAAACTAAAAAAAAAAAACGTATGATTTTTACAAAAAAAAAAAAATTTTTTTTCGACCTCGACCGAGTCAGTTCTGGCCAAACGAGGTGCTTCACCTCGGTTGAACCAAGAACACCTCGACCGAGGTGGGTTAACTGAGAGTTTTCGAAAATGATTTTGTGTTACTTATCTGGATATGATCTCAGTGAAGATCTTGTTTACTGACTGGTTTTAAATTCTTTATGTGTTTGAAAGGTTTTATAATATGTTTAAGTTGCTAAATGCTTTGTTTGAAATTATTGGCATGTTTAATACTTTGTTTTTATCCAAACTATGTTGAATTTGAAGGTTGACACCACAAGATAAGTTCTCTCACCTTCTTCCTGGAAAGACCAAGGCAATTCATTCTTCTCTCTTCTTCTTCTTGATCATGCTTAGCCCCTCATATACATTTTGCCTCCCTTTACCTATCCGGGAATTTGGAAGCAAGCGAAGTGGTGAAAGCAAGTGAAGTTAAAGTTGAGAAGTTGGCTGGAAGTGAAAATGCTAGAAAGTAATAATAGGTTAGGGGAAGTCAATCATGAAGATGAGTAACTCGGCACCATTCACATAGCCGGGTGTTTGTGTCTTGCCAAAGTCGGATTGAGCGATATTCCTAACGGGTCATGGTATGTGCATCAAGGGTTTGATGCATCTCGAGAAATTGATGATTGCAGATTTCCTAGGCTTCGGTTATTGTGCACCTCTGTCCATGCATCCCAAAAAGTAAAGTAAAAAGAAAAAAAAGTGGAATAAGCAAAGCTTATTGGTGGAAGATGTTGCAAGTCAAAGTGGAAGTGAAGTTCATCCTTTTCCCGGATTCTATCACCACATTACCTTACATACATCCCTACCCTACACGTTTCTTGACCTTTTCTTTTGGGAAGCCCTTGAGACCTTGAGCTTGTTGATTGACTTAGTGGTTTAAACTGGATTATACATGATTAATTTTGATAATTATGAATTATTATGCATTCTATGATTTTATGCAACGATGAACAACTTTCCTATATTTATAAAATGTTTTGAGCGTATTGAGTTTTTAATTTCCAGGAAGTACTCTCTTAGAGTGATCTATGATAGTTGCACACCATAAAATGTTTTTGAAAGACTTTTTCATTGATTTTCTTGACTTATAATCCATTCTATCTTGTCTTCTATATGCGGAACTTGCTTGGGGACAAGCAAGGGCTAAGTATGGGGTATTTTGATAGCATGAATTATAGTCTATATTTTGGGGTTTGTTTGGACGTTTTATCTTTCATAATCTGCATGTTTGTATGTACATTATGTGATTTTACTACCATTTCATCTACCTTTGCGAGAATCGAGGTCTACACCTAGTTTCGTTGTAATTGCAGGTAATTTGGTACGTTTCGCATCAAAAAGGAGCAAAAGGAGTCATTAGTCATTTGGAGCTACATCCAGGGAGCATAGCCATGGATTAAAGATTCACTTTGGACCAGTTTTAAGAGATTTCACATTCAGTTATGACTCACCTCGGTTGACCAGAGATTCATCTCGACCGAGGTGATCCAGAGACGCCGACTCGACCGAGGCGAACACCTAGGACGCGGCGAGAATATTTTATTCTTGGCTGAGATCTTTTATCTTTGGAAGGTGATCTTATATTTTTGGGCTTGGCTCCTGGAAGGAAGAAGATCTTATATTTTACCTATATTTATGGGAAAATATCTTTCTAAGATTTATTATCTTTGGAGGGTTATTTTCCTATAAAAAGGGTTGGATTTCCACAATTCCGACATCACGCTATACCGTCGATCAGGGCTTACACAGCAGCAGCAACCTACTCCAAGTTGGGAGAGTTGAAGAACCTTTTTGAAGGTTGAAGGAAGATTGAAGTCCATAGCTTTTATAGCTTTTGAAGGGTTTTGTAAGATTGTCTTGAATCCCCTTCCTTGTTGTTTTCTCTTGTTGGATTGCTATCCAAGGAACGCTTTTGTTGTGATATTTGATTCAGTTATTGAAGTCTTTTCATTAAATTCTTCTTTGTTCAAATATTCACCTTCTTCCCATATATTTTAATACTTTCATTATGATGATGAGTGGCTAATTTCCTTATGTGATTCTAGGGTGATTGGCTGAAGGTTGTGGGAAAAACAATGATAGAATAATCTTAGATTCCAGTAGGATCCTGAAAGTTCGAGTCTTTAACCTTAACCCTAAGCCTCTCGTTCAGTCGATGAACACCTCGGCCGGGGTGGAAACTGGCTGACCGAGGTAACTTATCTGATCCATAACTGAGAGTTAAGTGTTAGAGTTTGCCAAATCCTATTCTTATTACACCTTTCCTGGTTCAAAGCAAGCTTAGGATGAGACTTACCCGGTAATTCCTTAGTTTGTGTATTGACGATCATAAGTGTAGGTAATAAAGGTTTATCCTTTATTGGGGTTTGAGTGTGCTTCCATCCCATCTTTGTGAGTTAGCTTGAGACTTACCCGGTAAAGGTTGATTCTATTCCCTTAGATGGTGTGTTAGTTTGAGGTTATAGTTCTTTATCTTGATTCCTTGAGACTTACCCGGTGATAGGAGTTATGGTTTTGGATTAGCGTGTAGTGAGACTTACCCGGTGATCTACTCCACTTTAGAAACACCTTCCCCACGCAAAAATCTCAACTTTGTCCGCTTATCTATAGATCTTGAGTTGGACCCACAACTAGATGCTTTAATCCCTAGAATTGCATGTTTGCTTTATTGACTTCTTATTCATCTTTGATTGTGTTAATCGCTCTTGTGGTTAGTATTGACATAAGCACACCGTATTGACTTTGTTTCACCGAGTCCCTGTGATCGACCCCTGGAATTTTCTTGCTTGTACTACGATTGACCCGTACACTGCGGGTTCGCATCCTTGTTTTAAGCTTAAGTCTAGGGTTATAAATTTAAAGCTTGCACACACCGTTTGGAGCGAACAAATCACGGCTTGCCCAACTTCCACGGCCGTGGTTCTTGCCAAGCTTGCTTCTCGGAGTTGTCCAGAAAGTTTGACGGCCGTGGAACATAAATCTCGACCGTGGAACTTGCAGCTGTTCAACACCTCTTCGTGGCTTTCGAATCCAACTCTTGGCTCCTCTTCCAAGGCTTCCAAGGCCTTGATCTCTTCATTGCAAGCCTCCTCAACACCTTCTTCCATCATACTCAAGGTAAGAACCTTCTCCAAGGGATCCTTGATTAAGATCGAGCTCACAACTTCCCTAGATTCCTCTTGCTCGACTATGTTGAAGAGATCTTCATCAAGGGCTGGCCCTTTCGTCATTGTGGATAACTTGAACTTGACATTCTCTTCTCCAATGTTGAAGGAGAGAGTACTATTCTTGCAATCCACTTGGCATCCCGAGGTGGCTAGGAAGGGTCTTCCTAGGATGATGGGAACCGGATAATCCGCCGGAATATCCAAGACGACGAAGTCAATTGGCACATAGAATCCTCCTAGTTGCACCGGAATGTCCTCTAGAATCCCAACCGGATGAGTGATAGAACGGTCCGCCATATAGAGGGTCATCTTGACCGGCTTTGGCTCTCCTAGCCCGACCTTGTTGCAAAGTGCAAGCGGTATGATGCTTACACTCGCTCCAAGATCACAAAGGGCCTCGTACTTCACATCTCCCACTCCTATTGGGACGCAAAAAGAGCCCGGATCCCTTAGCTTGGGAGGCATCTCCTCCTTCATGGTTTGGATCAATTCTGAGGATCTCTTGGTCATTCTTATCTCTCCATACTCCTCCAACTTCCTTTTGTTGGAGAGTATTTCCTTCAAAAACTTGCCATATGCCGGCATTCCTAAAATGGCATCCATGAACGGAATGTTAATATGTAATTTGGACATTAGTTCAAGGAACTTACCAAAATGATTGTCCAAACGAGCTCTTGCTCTTGATTGTGGGAACGGTAGTGGTGGCTTGTATGGAGGCGGTGCCACATAGGTTGGTTCTACATCCTTGCTCTTGCCTCCATCTTCTTGCATTCTTCCCTCTTCTACCACTACTTGCTTTCCTTTAGCATTGTCCTTGGGCAAAGGATCCTTCATACTCAACCTACTCCTCGTTGTGATAGCCAACACTTGGCCTCTTGGGTTGTCTTCGGTTCTTCCGGGAAGCTTTCCCGGATCTCTATGGGCTTCTCCCGCTTTTTGGAACACTTGTGCTTCCAAAACCTTTTGGGCCTTAGAAATTGAAGTCACGGTGCTCTCAAGACCACTCAACCTTCCTAGCAATTGCTCAAACATTATTTCGGTTCTATTCTTTGGAGGTTGAGTGAATCCGGGTGGAGGTTCTTGTGAAGCTCTTGGTGGTGGAGTTGTGCTTGTGGAAGCGGGAGGGTTCAAGGCTCCATCCGGGTTAGAGTAAGAAAATCCGGGATGGTTGTGGTTGGGCCGGTAATTGTTGAATTGCCGGTTGTTGTTAAAACTCCTTGGTCCTTGGTAATTGTTGAAGTTGCCCCTTCCCATATAATTCACATCCTCCTCCTTGGAAGACAAGTTGGCTTGTGGAAGTACTTGAGGAGTTGTTTGGTTCTTCAAAGTTGTAGCACACAACTCCCTCAAGGACTTCAACTCGTTGTTGATGGCGTCAAGCTTGAAATTGCTCATGGTGACTTCACTCACCTCATATGCTCCCGCCTTTCTTCCTTCACTCTTCCTATGGGAGTATTTCTCAATCACTAGAGCTTGCTTCTCCACAAACTCCCAAGCTTCATCTACATGCTTTTCCATAAATGTCCCACCGGAAAGAGATTGGAGCTTGAATTGGCTATCTTCATCAAGTCCCTTGAAGTAGATCTCCAATAGCTCAATTTTCGGTATGCCATGGTGTGGGCAATCAAGGAGAAGATCTTTGAACCTCTCCCAAGACTTGAATAAACTCTCTCTATCCTTCATCACGAAGGCATTGATCTTCCCTCTTAACTCGGTAGTCTTGGAAGGTGGGAAGAACTTAGTCAAAAACTCGGTTGTCATCTCCTCCCAAGTACCAACTCGCCCTTGTGGAATAGATTGATACCAAGCCAAGGCTTTGTCCTTAAGAGAGAAGGAAAAAGCCCTTAGCTTATGGTTGTTGCTCTCCAATCTTGGCGGTCTAAGAGTCTCCATCAAGATCTCATAATTCATCAAGTGTTGATGAGGAGACTCTCCTTCCATCCCTCCAAATTGATTATGCCGGATCATTTGTAGAACTTGAGGGCGGAGCTCATAGTTGTGGGTCGCGGGATCTCCTAAGTTCACACCCGGTCGGTGTGCTCTTTGTGCCGGATCCATACGTCTCCCTAGGGTTTGTGGCTCCTCAATAGCAATGGGGACAACCCTAACATTAGCCGCCGGCTGCGGTTGTGGTGGAGGAGGTGGAGGTTGTCGGCGATTAAGCTCTCCTTGAACAAGGGCTTGCCTAATCTCCTCAATCTCCCTCCTAGTTTCCTCTTGCCTCTCATTGGCAAGTCTCCTTTCTTCCTCCAAGAGCTCATCTCTTAGCCTTATTTGCTCTAAGGCTTCATCCAACTCAGCTTGGAGGTTTCTTCCGGCCATCTCTTTCTCCTTTCGGATGTTCTTGGATCTAGATCGAAGGGTTTTCTCCGGTTCGGGATCGAATGGAGCTAAATCCTTGCCACGAGATCTTCGCATACACCTAAAGAGAGAGATGATGTCCTGAAAAGCAAAGACACAAACCAAAAAGAGATCAAAAGCAACAAGAAAGATCTACACTAGAAACAATCACAAAATAGACTCAATCTAGACCTAGTCCCCGGCAACGGCGCCAAAAACTTGTTACGCTAAGATCGTGATGCGCAAATGGGTTTTAAATTTATAACTCGAACTAAATCCTAGCTACCTAGCGAAACCCGCAGTGTACGGGACGTTTGTAGAAGGGTTAGTATTCCGAGGTCGAACACAAAGACTAAGGTGAAATTGATTCGATTTGTGATTGAGTTTAGTAAAGATCTAGGTTGAAAGAAAAGAGGAAATAAAGAAATAAAAATCTCAAATGTTTTTAGTTGGTTTTTGGTGATCAATCAAAGATCACAATTCATGCAAAGCAAACAATCAAACTAAACTAAGAATCAACACAAATAAACAAGCTAAACAAGATAATGATCAAAGAAAGAAAAGACGGATTCTAGGGGTTGGAAGTTCCGGTTATAGCATAGGACTCAAGTTATCTATTCATTCTTTGGATTAACTATGATATGTTGGGATTAAGTGAATCTAATTTGGGATCAATTACCGGGTAGGTCTCATGGTCCAACTAGTCCACTCCTAAGGTCTCATTACCGGGTAAGTCTCTAAGAACCTAAGGATAGGAATTCTACACAAACCGGATTGTTAATTTGGGGTCTAACCTATCCTTACCGGGTAAGTCTTGGAAAGGGAAGTCCTAAACAACTATCCTAGCACATCTAATCCAATGGCGGCTTATTAGGCTCAACACTACCTAAGGTTTGTTATCTTTAAAATCTAAGAGCAAGGATTACCGGGTAAGTCTCTCCTAACACTTTGTCACTACACTAGATTACCCTAGGGTAGGTTAAACTCAACAAACACTTAGGATTTCAACATTCTATAGATCTAAGGCAAGATCCTTCGAACCAGGGAAAATCACGGTTTGTTCTATCTAAACCACGGCCGTGGTCAGACAAGAACTACCCGTGATTTCTAACAGCAACTACGTTTATAAACAAAAGTCATCCAAAGGTAAATCTAAGTCCGTCCTATCATAGCCCTAGCCATAACCATCCTTTCCTTACCCTAGAACCACATCAATTTAGCCTACAACATTCATAATGAAAATCGAAACAAACAAACATAAAATCATAACATTCATTGCAAGATAATGAGGGGAAAGAGATGAACAAATGAACTTAAAACAAAACCAAGCTGAAAATAGGATTAGAATGACTTACAATCCTTCCAAAGGAAGGTTCAAATGGTTCTTACAATTCTAGAAACAAAATCCGAAATACAAGAAAACTATGGTGTGTGTTCTTCTCCTCCTCTTCAATGGAACTCTTCTTCTTCTCTTTGACACTTTCCTTCCTAGAAAAACTTCTTGTTGAGAGAATATATTTGTTAGAGAGAAATGGATAATGGATGAGCTGCTCCAAACTACTCCCAGCTGCCTCTCACACCCCATGAAGGACCACTTTTATAACAAACTTGCATGAGCTGGCCATGAGAGTCATGGCACAACTGTCACAAGAATCTGGCAAAATCCACGGTTGATTCAACGGCCGTGGAGTGTCAGATAACCGTGATTCTATGCAGAAACTTCGCCTTGGATCATTAAGCTGTGATTTGGTGCATGGCTTGTGTTGGCAAGGCTCTATGAGTCCTCCTTAGCCTTTAGCTTGTGTCCTAATGAGTCCGAGGGTGTTTCATCTAGATGAACGATCCTCAAACGCATCGTTTTAGCTCCTAATCTCCCGAAATACCTACAAAACGCGCACAAGTCCGTGTAGACGTCTATCTTGGCAAAATACATGAATTGAGTGCAAAACGTCTCGAACTAATGTTAAACATGCATGAATGAGCGAGAATTCTATCTAAATGATTACCTAAAACTAATCCATAAATCGTGTTATCAACGGTTACGGGATGGAGGATGTGTATTGACTATAGGAAATTGAACATGGCCTCTAGGAAAGATCACTTCCCTCTCCCTTTCATTGACCAAATACTAGAGAGGTTAGCTCAACATTCTCATTTTTGCTACCTAGATGGTTATAGTGGATTCTTCCAAATCCCTATCCACCCTGATGACCAAGAGAAAACCACATTCACATGTCCATGGGGTACGTTTGCATATAGGAGAATGCCATTTGGGTTGTGTAATGCACCCGCCACCTTCCAAAGGTGTATGATGGCTATCTTTTCGGAATACATTAAAAACATCATGGAAGTGTTTATGGATGATTTTTCTTTTTATGGTTCTTCCTTTGATAATTGCTTGGCCAAATTAGTATTGAAAAGATGTGAGGAGACAAATCTTGTCTTAAATTGGGAAAAATGCCACTTCATGGTAAGTGAAGGTATTGTGTTAGGACACTTGGTGTCTAACCGTGGCATTGAGGTTGATAGGGCCAAGATTGAAACGATAGAGAAGTTGCCACCACCTACCTCGGTGAAAGGGGTAAGGAGTTTCTTAGGGCATGCCGGTTTTTACCGGAGGTTTATTAAAGATTTCTCTAAAATTTCTAAGCCTCTCACTAACCTACTAATGAAAGATGTTGAGTTTGTTTTCTCCAAGGATTGCCTTGAAGCTTTTTGTAGGTTGAAGAACGCTTTGATCTCCGCACCTATCATGCAACCTCCGGATTGGAGTTTACCGTTCGAGATCATGTGTGACGCGAGTGATGTAGCCGTCAGGGCTGTTTTGGGGCAAAGGAAAGATGGGCGCACACATGCCATTTATTATGCTAGCAAGACGCTAGATGATGCCCAACTCAATTATGCTACCACCGAGAAGGAGTTGTTAGCGGTTGTGTATGCATTTGAGAAGTTCCGCTCATATCTTGTTGGAGCGAAGGTCATAGTGTATACGGATCATGCTGCGATCCGTTATCTCCTTACCAAGAAGGATGCAAAGCCTATGTTGATTCGGTGGATCCTTCTTCTTCAAGAGTTTGATTTGGAAATCCGGGACAAGAAGGGGTCCGAAAACTCTGTGGCGGATCACCTTAGTAGACTCCCACCATTGGAGCTCGAGAGAGATGACATCCCGATTGATGACTCGTTCCGGGATGAGCAATTGCAAATGGTGGAGGAGTGCTTGTTCCAAGTGTCTAGAGGAAGTGAGCCATGTATGCCGACATTGTGAACTATCTTGTGTGTGAGGAAGTGCCTCCCGGGTTGTCATATGCCCAAAGGAAGAAGTTCTTCAAAGATGTGAGGCATTACTATTGGAGTGAACCACTTTTGTTCAAGAGAGGGCCGGATGGAATGTTTAGAAGATGCATACCGGAGGATGAGGTGGAGAGTGTGATCCGCCATTGTCATTCCTTGCCATGTGGAGGGCATGCTAGCTCACACAAGACATGTGCTAAGGTGTTGCAATCGGGTTTCTTTTGGCCAAGTTTGTTCAAGGATGTGCAAAGCTTTGTGGTAGCTTGTGATGCTTGCCAAAGGACGGGCAACATCTCAAGGAGGAATGAGATGCCCTTGAACAACATACAAGAAGTGGAGATATTTGATGTGTGGGGTGTGGACTTCATGGGACCATTCCCTTCTTCATGTGACAACCTCTACATCCTATTGGCGGTAGACTATGTTTCAAGATGGGTGGAGGCAATCGCCTCTCCTACAAATGATGCCAAGGTGGTCGTGCGGTTCTTCAACCGAGTGATCTTTCCTAGGTTTGGAATACCAAGGGTGATCATAAGTGATGGAGGGAAGCACTTCACTAATAGGAACTTTGGGGCACTTTTGGCTAAGTATGGGGTGACTCATAAGGTGGAAATACCTTACCATCCCCAAGCTAGTGGCCAAGTGGAGATCTCCAACCGGGAGATAAAGGGAATCCTTGAGAAGACGGTCTCTAGGACGAGAAAGGATTGGGCTATGAAGCTCAATGATGCCTTATGGGCATATAGAACCGCTTTCAAGACACCAATTGACACCACTCCCTACAAGCTAGTATATGGCAAGTCTTGCCACCTTCCGGTAGAGATGGAGCATAGAGCTTATTGGGCCATTAAGTGGGTAAATTTTGACCTCAAGGAGGCCGGAGAGAAGAGGTTGCTTGATATGAACGCCCTTGAGGAGATCCGGTTGGATGCTTATGGAAATGCCCGGATCTACAAGGAGAGGACCAAACGGTGGCATGATAAGCGCCTCATCCCGAAGGAGTTGAGTGAAGGCGACCTTGTCCTTCTCTTCAACTCAAGGCTGCGGCTCTTCCCCGGAAAGCTAAAATCAAGATGGACCGGGCCATATGTAGTGAAGAAGATCTTTCCCCATGGAGCTATCGAGATAGGAGGGGAGCATTGTGGAGATTTCAAGGTGAATGGGTACCGGTTGAAGAAGTATATCCTGGGAGCTCCGGTGGATATGATTGCCCCACTTCACCTTGAATAGACACCCCCGAGTTTGGTCAAGCTAATGACCTTAAAGAAGCGCTTGATGGGAGGCAACCCATTGGTAACATTCTTCCCTTTTTCGTTTTGTTTTTGTTTTTGATTTTTCTGTTTTTGTGTGTTCTTGTGCTTTGTGTGTGCTAGAATCTTGGTAGCATGGAAGCCTTGCATGGCATGTGAATGATGATGATGAACCCCTCATCAATTATGGGTGGAGCGGACGCGGAACTTGGACGGCTAGCGGCGCCTAGCGCGGGTCCCGACGCTTTGATGAACACTTAGAGCTCTCTACCATTGTTGATAGGATCATTCACCATCAATCCACTTGAGAAATCCCAAATACCATAGCAAACCATTTTTACATTGTGAGAACCTTCTTTCACTCTTCTTTACTTCATTTACACATTGGGGACAATGTGTTTCTAAGTATGGGGTGGAGTTTGCATGATCTTTTGCATGATTAGCATCTAGGATAGTTTAATATTGTCACATATCTTGCATTGTATATACTCATTTCGAAAAAATACAAAAAATCAGAAAATTTAAAATTTTTTTGTGCTTTCTAGGCTTGGATATGACCCTAATGATGAATCTTGTCATGTGGATTGGCTATGGATGGCCTTGTGTGTTAAATTGATGAATGCATATGTGGACTTGAAGTACTTATATTGAATTCCATGAATAATTTGTGATCATGATGTTTGTCTTGGTTGGATTGAGTATTGAAAGTCGAAATTACATGCTAGTTCTTACACATCATCTAGGAATGAATGAGGCAATTCACCTTTCTCTACTTCTCATCTTGATCATGATCTTTGAGCACCTCAATTGATATAAATTTGACCTCTTTTGACCCATCCGGGAATAGGAGCATGTTAGTGTGTTGATGTGTGTGAAAAGCAAGTGTGGGGTGAAGCTGTTTATGAAAGAATGTCATGAATAAAATGCTGAATTTGTTGTGAAAGTGTAGACAAAAATATAGGTTTGGGGACGTTGGTTTAAATGATAAGTAACTCGGCACCATTCACATAATCGGGTGTTTGTGCCTTGCCAAAGTCAAATAAACCAATAGTCCTAACGAGTTTTGGTATGTGTGCCCGGTGTGGATGCACCTCGAAAAAATAGAAAAAACCCGAGGACGGCTAATCACCAAGGTTTCGGCTTTTGTACACCAATGCCATTGTCTCAAAAATAAGAGAAAGAAAAGATAGAAAAGATGGAGAAAATATACACTTGGGGAAGTTGATCGAGGACAAAATTGTGGAGTTAGTTCCATTCTCGGATTAGCATCACATAGCCTAGAAAAATCCCCACCTAATCACAACGTTTCTTGGCCTTTTATTTCACAAGACCTTATGACCTATTTGCATGTTTGTAAGACTTAGTAATCTAGATTGGATATGCTCTGGATCATCTTGACTTCCTCATCTTTACATTTTATGCATGCTTTCGAGTTAAGTACAATTGTCTCTCCATGCCTTCATTTATTTGATACATAATTGCTTGTCCATTGCCATGAAACATGACTATGAAGGTGATCCAATATTAGAAGCACAACTCCAAAAAGATATTGCCATTTTTCTGCATGCATAAATCATGTCATCTCTTAGTCTATAGTTGAGAATTTGCTCGGGGACGAGCAAACCTTAAGTATGGGGTATTTTTGATAACACGATTTATGACTTAGGTTTAGGTAATCATTTAGATAGATTTCTCACTCATTCATGCATGGTTTAGCACTAGTTCACGACGTTTGCACTCAATTCAGGTATTTTGTCGAGATAGACGTCTACACGGACTTTTGCATTGCTTTGTAGGTATTTTGCGAGATTTAGAAGCTTAAACGATACGTTTGAGGATCGTTCATCAATATGACACACCCTCGGACTCATTAGGATGCAAGCTAGAGGCTAAGGAGGACTCATGGAACCTTGTCAACACAAGCCATGCACCAAATCATAGCTTAATGAACCAAGGCAATGCTGAAGCACCAAACCACGGTCACTGGAGGGACCACGGACGTGGAACCAACCGTGGTTTTTGCCAGACGGTTGTGACAGCTGTGCCACGATCTCAAGGCCAACTCTAGCAAGGTTGTAGTATAAAAGTGGTCCTGCAAGGCTGAGAGGAGGACAACTCCCATCACTACCATTTCTCTCCCACACTCTCAACAAGAAGATTCTCTAAGGAGGAGAGCTACCATTGAAGGAGGAGAGGAGCTCCATTGGAGAAGAAGAGAAGAACACACCATTGCTAGCACTTGATAGGTTTTGTAGTGAAGAATTTCGGAATCGTTTTCTAGGGTTGTAAGAATCGTTTGAACCTTCTTTTGGAAGGGTTGTGAGTCTTTCTAATCTTAATTTCAGCTTGGTTTTGTTTGCTTCATTTGTTCATCTCTTTCTCTTCATTATCTTGCATATGGAAGCCATGATTTTATGTTTGATGAATTCGATTGTTATGATAAATGTTGTAGGCTAAATAGATGCGATTCTAGGGTGAGGAAAGGATGGTTATGGCTAGGACTATGATAGGATGGACTTAGGTTTGCCCTTTGGATGACTTGCTTACTTGAACGAAGCCTCTGTTGGGGTCCACGGTTGGATCTTGCCAGTCCACGGCCGTGGACTTGGTAGAACAACCCGTGGTTTCCCCTGGTTCGATGGATCTAAGTTCTAGATTGTTAGAATGTTGAAATCCTAGTGTTTGTTGAGTTAAATCTATCCTAGGGTAACCTAGTGTTAGCAACTAAGTGTTAGAAGAGACCTACCCGGTAATTCTCACTCTTAGATTTCAAAGATGACAAACTCTAGGTAGTGGTGAACCTCATAAGCCGCCATTGGACTAAGTGTGCTAGGATAGTTGTTTAGGACTAACCCTTTCGAGACTTACCCGGTAAGGATAAGTTAGATCCCTAGGTGACAATCCGGTTTGTGTAGAATTCCATCCCTTAGGGTCTTTGAGACTTACCCGGTGATGAGACCTTCGGAACGGACTAGTGGACCATGAGACCTACCCGGTGATTGATCCCAATCTAGAAACACTCACTCCCAACATATCATATTTAATCCAAGGAATGATTAGATAGCTTGAGTCTTATGCCATAACCGGAATTTCCAACCCCTAGAATCCGCTTTTCTCTCTTTGATCTCGTATCTCGTTTTAGCTTGTTTGTTTGTTTCGATTTGTTAGCTTAGTTGATTGTTTATTTCGCATGATTCGTGATCCTTGATTGATCACCTAAAACCCACCAAAAACATTTGAGATTTTCATTTCTTTATTCCCTTTTCTTTTCTTAGGCTTAGATCTTCACTAGACTTAATCACTAATCGAATCAATCTCACCTTAGTCTTTGTGTTCGACCTCGGAATACTATCCCTACTACAAATGTCCCGTACACTGCGGGTTCGCTAGGAGTTAGGAGAAATATAACGAGTATAAATTTAAAGCTTATTGCATACACACGTTCTTAGCGTAACAATCTCCTTCTTTGAAGTCCTTTGGAATGATATGCTTATCATGCCAACGCTTTGCTCTTTCTTTGTAAATCTTGGCGTTTTCGTAAGCGTTCAAGCGGAGTTCTTCAAGCTCATTTAGGTCCAAGAGACGCTTCTCTCCCGCTTCCTTCATGCTGAAATTTAGCCACTTGATTGCCCAAAACGCCTTGTGCTCCAACTCTACCGGTAAGTGACAAGACTTCCCATACACAAGGTTGTATGGTGTGGTTCCGATGGGAGTCTTATACGTAGTCCGGTATGCCCATAATGCATCATCTAGCTTCAAAGACCAATCCTTCCTAGTCCTTGAAGCCGTCTTCTCTAGGATTCCTTTGATCTCCCGTTTGAGATCTCAACTTGTCCACTAGTTTGTGGATGATAGGGGGTGGCGATCTTGTGAGTCACCCCATACTTAGCTAAGAGAGCTTCAAAGCGCCGGGCATTGAAGTGAGAGCCTCCATCACTAATGATGGTCCGTGGTGTCCCAAATCGCGGGAAAATGGTCTTGTTAAAGAACTTAACCACTACCATGGCATCATTGGTGGGAGAGGCAATTGCTTCAACCCATCTTGAAACATAATCAACCGCTAAAAGTATGTATTGGTTACCACAAGATGATGGGAATGGTCCCATGAAATCTACTCCCCAAACGTCAAAGATCTCCACCTCTTGAATGTTGTTGAGAGGCATCTCATTCCTCCTAGAGATATTTCCTGTTCTTTGACAAGCATCGCAGTAAGAAACAAAGGTTTGCACATCTTTAAATAGTGTAGGCCAAAAGAATCCAGATTGCAATACCTTAGCGCTAGTCTTGTTCGAACTAGCGTGTCCTCCACATGGTAGTGAATGACAATGGCGGATGACACTTTGCATCTCATCTTCCGGCACACATCGCCAAATAATTCCACCCGGACCTCTCTTAAAGAGGAGAGGTTCATTCCAAAAGTACTCCCGAACATCCTTAAAGAACTTCTTTCTTTGTGCGTAGGATAATCCGGGCGGTATTTCCTGACAAACCAAATAGTTAACAAAATCAGCAAACCATGGTTCGTTACCTTTGAAGATCACTTCAATGCACTCCTCTATGATATGTAAATGTTCGTCCGGGAAGGAGTCATCTATAGGTAGGTGGTCGTCCTCTAGATGTGTTAGACGAATCAAATGATCCGCAACAGAATTTTCCGAACCCTTCTTGTCGCGGATCTCTAAATCGAATTCTTGTAGGAGAAGAATCCATCTAATTAGCCTTGGCTTCGCATCCTTCTTTGCAAGGAGATACCGGATCGCAACATGATCCGTGTACACAATCACCTTTGCACCTACAAGATAAGAGCGAAATTTGTCAATGGCATAAACAATGGCTAAAAATTCCTTTTCCGTAGTGGCGTAGTTGAGCTGCGCTTCATCTAGCATCTTGCTAGCGTAGTAGATAGCGTGGGTTCGCCCTTCCTTCCTTTGTCCAAGGACAGCTCCTATAGCTACGTTACTTGCGTCACACATAACCTTAAAGGGAAGATTCCAATCCGGAGGTTGGATAATAGGGGCTGAAATTAGAGCTTCCCGAATCATATTAAACGCATCCAAGCATTCCTGCGAAAACTCAAAAACTGCATCCTTCATCAATAGATTAGTTAGCGGTTTTGATATTTTAGAGAAATCCTTTATGAAACGCCTATAAAATCCAGCATGTCCTAGAAAACTTCTTATCCCTTTCACCGAAGTTGGGGGATGAAGCTTTTCTATAGTCTCTATTTTAGCTCTATCCACCTCAATCCCTCTACTAGAGATTAAGTGTCCTAAAACAATGCCTTCCTTCACCATGAATTGACACTTCTCCCAATTAAGAACTAGGTTAGTGTCTTCACACCTTTGTAACACAAGAGCAAGGTTAGAAAGACAATTGTCAAAAGAGGAACCATAAACGGAGAAGTCGTCCATAAAAACCTCCATGATTTCCTCTATGTATTCGGAGAAGATGGCCATCATGCATCTTTGAAAGGTGGCTGGGGCGTTGCAAAGCCCGAACGGCATCCTCCTATAGGCAAACGTACCCCATGGGCACGTGAACATGGTCTTCTCTTGATCATCCGGGTGTATCGGAATCTGAAAGAAACCACTATAACCGTCAAGATAGCAAAAGTGCGAATGTTGTGCTAACCTTTCAAGCATTTGGTCGATGAAGGGTAGTGAGAAGTGATCCTTCCTCGTCGCGTTGTTTAGCTTGCGGTAGTCTATGCACATCCGCCATCATGTTACGGTTCGGGTAGGAATGAGTTCGTTATTCTTGTTGGTGATGACCGTCATTCCTCCCTTCTTCGGAACTACTTGTACCGGACTCACCCACTTGCTATCGGAGATAGGGTAGATGATACCTGCATCAAGCAATTTAAGAATTTCCTTCTTGACAACCTCCTTCATGGTCGGATTTAACCGCCTTTGAGGTTGTCGCGAAGTCCTAAAGTCCTCTTCCATTAAGATCTTATGCATGCATAGGGAAGGTTTGATTCCAACTAAGTCCTCTATAGTATATCCTAAAGCTTTTCTATATTTCCTAAGGACAACCATGAGCTTACTATGTTCATCTATGCTTAAATCGGAACTAACAATTACCGGATAGGTAGAATTAGGTCCAAGAAATGCGTACCTTAGATGTGTAGGTAGTGGCTTTAGTTCCATCACTATCGGAGTCTCCAATGGCTCTTGAGGAGCTTCCGATGCTTCCTTAGAAGTGTCTAAGGATGTAGAAGGTGTTGGGGAAGAATCAAGAAAAGTTGAAGAAGAGACACAATTACCTTCGGAATCACCCAAAATTACGGCCTCTCTACATCCTCCACGGCCGTGATTTTGGGCGTGGAAAGTAAATACGGTTGCTCTGTTCTCTCCACGACTGTGTAATCCTCTGGAGTGCTCCACGCTTTTGTTGGTGAAATCCACGGCCGTGGAATATAGTGTATGACCGTGGATTCGTACGTTCTCTGCCTCGTCGTGGAGTTTCTCAAACTCCTCTTCACACACTTCTTCTTGTGCTTCTAAGGCTTCAATTGCCTCATTGCACTCATCTTCTTCCTCTATATCCATTAGACTCATAGTAATAACCTTTTGCAAAGGATCTTTGAAGAGAATAGCACTTACCTCCTCTCTAGACAACCCTTCTTCATCTTGGATATTGAATATATCCTCATCAAAGATTGGTTCCTTCACTAGAGTGGAAAGAACGAACTCTACCTTCTCTTCTCCTATGTCAAAGGCGAGTCTAGCATTCTTGCAATCGACTATGCAGCCGGATGTTGCAAGAAACGGTCTTCCGAGAATGATTGGGACCGGACTATCTGCAGGAATGTCAAGCACAACAAAATCTATAGGAATATAGAATTTACCTAGCTTGACCGGGACGTCTTCAACAATACCGACGGGACGAGTTATGGATCGATCCGCCATGTACAACGTCATCTTCACCGGTTTAGGGTCGCCTAAACCGATCTTCCTACATAATGCAACTGATATGATGCTTACACTTTCTCCCAAATCACATAATGCATCATATGTGACATCTCCCACTCCTATGGGAATACAAAATGACCCCGGATCCTTTAGCTTTGGGGGCATCTTCTCTTTCATGGTCTTGATAAGATCCGAAGAATCCGAACTCATCTTAACCTCTCCAAAATCCTCTAGCTTTCTCTTGTTAGAGAGGATTTCCTTTAGGAACTTACCATAAGCTGGCATACCTACAATAGCATCAATGAAAGGTATATTAATATGCAATTTGCTCATGAGTTCTATAAACTTACCGAATTGCTTGTCTAGACGCGCTCTCTCTCTAGATTGAGGGAATGGTAGGGGAGGTTTGTAAGCTGGAGGAGGAACATAGACATCTTCCTTCTCCTTCCCCTTTTCTTTCTCTTTCTCAACGGGGACTTCTACAAACTTAGGTTACGGGTCGGTAGTTGTTACTCCACTCCTAGTTGTGATTGCCATCACCCTTCCTTTTGGGTTGTCCTCCGTCTTTCCTGGAAGTTTCCCTTGATTCCTAGGAACTTCCTCCGCATGGCTGAACATTTGGTTTTCTAAAACCTTTTGGGCTTTATCAACCTTAGTAATGTGATCATCAACCTTGATGATGCGAGTCTCCAACCCTTGAAGCTTGCCCAAAATCGTTTCCAACATGGGATCGGGCTTCTCTTTCCCCGAAGTGCTTCCACCATTAGATGTTTGCCCCTGGCTTTTCAAAGGAGTGGAAGAAGAGGAAGGTGGAGTTAGTGAATTTCCTGAATTGGAAGGATAAGAATTACCGGAATTTTGTTGATTGAAGCGCCAATTGTTGTTGTTTGAACCCCTATTGTTGTTCCAATTGTTGTTCCGGTTGTTGTTGTTGTTGTTGTTGTTGTTGTTGTTCCAATTATTCCGGTTATTGTTCCAGTTGTTGCGATTGGTATTCTCATTACCATTGTGATTATTGTTGTTGCCTAAATAACCCACATCTTGCTCCTTGTACTTCGGAAAGTTGGTTTTGATGGCTTCCTTCAACTCTTTAATCTCCGTGTTGAGAGAAAAGATTTGAGTTTGAGCTGCTTGTGATAGCTTTGCTCCTTGATCTACTTGATTCGCCTCCGCTTTCCGATGAGAATACTTCTCTATAACTCGCGCTTGCTTCTCAATGAAGTCCCAAGCGCCATCTTCCCTCATGTCCATGAATGTACCACATGAAAGGGATTGAAGCTTGAATTGTGTCTCCACATCCAGCCCCTTGTAGTATATCTCCAATAATGTAAGCTTGGATATGCCATGATGAGGGCAATCCAATAGCAAATCCTGAAATCTTTCCCAAGATTGAAACACACTTTCGTTAGATCTCATAGAAAATGCATTAAATCTTACCTCTTAGCTCCGCCGTTTTGGATGGCAGAAAGAACTTAGTGAGGAACTCCGCAGAAAGATCCTCCCATGTCTCAAGCTTTCCACTTGGAAGAGCTTGGTACCAAGACAATGCTTTCCCCTTCAAGGAGAAGAAGAAAGGCTTGAGTTTGTAGCTATTGGTAGTTGCGTTCTTCGGCTTCATTGTCTCCATCATAATCTCAAAGTTTTGTAGATGTTGATGTGGAGATTCAGCGCTTGTTCCACCAAATTGGTTTTGGCGAACAATGGTAATAACTTGAGGGTTGAAGCTAAACCCTTGTGCATCGTCAACATCAAAGTTCACACCTAAACGGCGTGGTTGCTGCGTTGGATCCATCCTTTGGCCAAGAGTTCTTGGCTCCTTATCTACACGTTCGATTCTCGCATTCCTAGGTGGAACACGGCGATTTGTAGCTGGACGTGGAAATAATGGATTCACATTGATCGTGGGATCAATTTCCTCTAGTGGTGGCATGGAGGAGTCGCTATCCTCATTGGATGAGTTGGCTCTAACCGATCTTCCCGGTCTCCTCCTTTTCTTTTTCTCCTTAAAGTTGTTTATTTCAAACCTCATTTGAAACATCATGTCCGTTAGATCATCAACCTTCATTTGATGACGATCTGTTTCTTCCCTACGAGTCTTCTCACTCCATTGGAGTTGAGCTTCCTTTTCCGCTAACTCCGATTGGAGATCACGTTCTCTTTCTTCAGCCATTTGTCTTTCCTTACGCTTTCTCCTTAAATTCCTCTCAAGCTCTTGATCAAGAGGTAAGAGGTCTTCGTTATTCCTAGACCTGCGCATACACTCGAAAAGATATCAAATAACAAGGGAGAAGCTCCCAAGCTTGACAACCGATAACCGAATTCGGCCTAGACCAAATCCCCGGCAACGGCGCCAAAAACTTGTTCGCCACTTAGCGTGCGTGCAAATAAGTCTTAATTATAAAACTAGAAATCAAGCAAGCGAACCCGCAGTGTACGGATCGATATAGTTAAGCAAGAATTCCAGAGTATCGAACACAGGGATTTGGGGGGTTAAATCCAATTATAGATTATCAAGCAAGTAAATGTATGAAGCTTTTCAAATTATTAGGAAAACAACAATCCTAAAGATCCAGGAATCCAGCTGTGGTAATCGATTCAAGATATACTAAAGATATAAGGACAGAGTTAAGAGCTGCAAAGGTATACTAATGCAAAGCAATGTACGGTGAAGTTCCAAGGCTTTATATGACTTATCTAAAGACACTCTCTATAAAGGTTGTTGAGGCTTCAGTATAGAAAGATTCTAAAGGTAAATATTAACGTCAAACACCCAAACTTATAATCCAAGGATCAAGACTAACTAAACCGATTAAGGTTGTGACACTCGAAATCGAGGTAGAGGTTGTTGAGGCTTCACTACCACCTAGAAAAGGCAAGCCAAGACTAAGTTAAAGCAAATCTTTAACTTTGGATTAAAGTAAAAGCAAGGTTCGTAACTGACACAAAATTACGGGTAGTTCTTGAGTTCCACGGCCGTGGAAGCTCAAGAACATACCGTGGATTAGGTTCGTCGGCGATTCTCTCTAACTCTCAGGGTCCAATCTGTTTACGATCGATCTATCATCATCTAAGCCACAACTATCAACCCTTCACCTTAGAATTGCTAAAGGGTTTTAGCCAACAACAGTCATTATGATATCAAATTCAAGATTTAAAAGAATGAAAGATGAAAACTTTCGAAAACCTTGAATAAATCTCAAGTCAATCTCAAATCCACAAATCAAGAACAATAATGTCAATAGATTCGGAATAGCACAAACAATCACAATCTTAGATTAGAACGAAGAACGGGATATCAATCCGTCTTCTAATCAAACCTAGAAATAAAGTATGAAATCTCCTTACGAACAATCTTCCAAATCTTCACTCTTTCCGTCAATCCGGAAATCTCAATAGGGCAAAACGCAAATCTCTCAACGACGATCTAAGCGAAGGCGTAAAACTAGCGTAAGCGGAGGTGACGGAATCTCCTTCCTTCCGTCCTTATATAGGCCCAAATAAAATGCGTCTTCGGCCCATGTGCGTATAAGATCGTGGCTTAAAATATTGCGTAAAAGATCGTCAAGATCACGGTCATGGAAGGGTTCCACGCCCGTAATTTAGAGTGTGGAATTAGGTCACGGTTTGTCACAACCCTCCACGACCGTGTAAGTTGCTGGAATGCACCACGCTTCTCTTGCCAAGGTTCCACGGCCGTGGATTAGAGCGTGGACTCTAATACGGTCGTACTTTAGAGCGTGGAATAGGTGTGGATCGTAATTCTCCTTTGTCTCGTGCTATTCCTCAACTTAGCATCTTCCTTAGCTCCTAATGATGTCCTCAATCCTTGGACATTCTCAATCTATCTCCATTCTCCCTTGATTCGTTCGGTTTTAGCTCTTAATTGCCTACAATCAACACAAAGCTTATGTAGACCTCTATATCGACAAAATAGATAAACTAACTCATAAATGCTTCCATGCTTTATCAATGACTACCAATATAGATGAAATACACTTAGAAAACGTGCCTAAAATATCACAATATTTCATGCTAACACATTGTCCATGAATAGTCCATGTAAAGCCCCGTTTATGGCCTTCACTGCCCCCGCGGTGAAGGGGCGCCGCAGGCACGGCTCAGCCTCCCTGCCGCGGTCGCGGCACAGCCTAGCCGCAGGTACGGCTAGACCCAACCCGTCTACGAGCTGTTTTATCTTCGTCTTCACCTATCTTATTCTATTCATGGGCTTTTGGCCCGTCTTCCTTCTATCTTCTAACCCTAATATGATCTTCCGCCGTCCTTTCCAACCGTCCCCTTTTTAATCCCGTTTTCTCTTCTTTTTCCCATTTCTTGCATACGTTATTCTTCAACCTTGAGAGCGGCAACCGTTTCCCTCCTTTCCTTGCTGAACATGTAAGTTCCTTCTTCTCTAATTCTTCCTCACATTCCTGATTTGCTACATGTCTTCCCTTTTGTTTCGTTTCTTCCTTCGTTTCTTCATTTCTTCTTCTCCAATGATCAAGATTGAGTCTTGGTTCTTGTTGGTCGTTCCGTATTTGATGTGGTGTTGTTCTCAGGCTCTTTCGGTTGAGTCTTGACGTGTTCAGATCAAGGAATCAAACCTTGGTATCCCTGTTGTGAGTTGTTGTCGAAAGGAGGCCCGACGCGGTTTTTGTCACAGAAACCGCCCCGCGGCTGCAAGCCTCCTCCCCAGCGGATCAACCCAGAAACTGCCCTCACGGTTTAATTTCCCGCCCCTGTGGCTTCACCTGGTTTGCCGCCCCTGCGCTTCTATTTGGCCACCCACGCAGTTCTTCTGCAGTAACTCCCGTCTTTGGTGAGTTGCTTCCTTCCTTACTTCCTTTGCCCTTTTTTTATGTTAGATCATGTTAGGCTGGATCTAGATGATTAGTGGGAATGCCAGTTAGTGACTTGATGATTCCTTTGAGTGGTTCACACCTTTGAGCTATGTTGATGATGATGTTCCTTGTGAACCTTGAGACAAGGAATCCTTCTCCTAGCATGTTGAGATCTTTAGCGATCATCGAGACTAGAAGTAGGGAACTTCTAGCACGCTGCAGCAGATCTAGTAGAGATCATTGAGACTAGAAGCATGTAGGCTTCTAGTATTCGTTCAGTTTGATTTCCGATGCCTTGTATGAGCAGGCATCTATCCTTATGGTAACGCCCCAAAACTTAGGGGTATTCTCGTTATTTATCTTTCCATATATTTATAGATATTTTAATAGCCTAAATAATTATACGAGTATATATGTATGTATCAATATATTTCATATTCATATATAATCCTTTTAAAAATTATTATGGAAATCTCGTACATATTTTTACGAGAACGATTTCTATATCGGAAATCATACTATTACAAGTATATTTACATATATTTGATTTATATATTTTCTGCAAATTATTTAACGGAAAAGTTCGGAAATATTTTTTCGATCCGGAAATTTCGCTCCGATTAATTCGATCGAGTTTGTTAATTCCCGATTCCCTTTGTTTTAATTGTTTTCTTTATTCTCCTTTTTCCCTTCCCAGCCTTCTCTTGGTTTTGTTATTTTTCTCTCCCGCCAGGTTGCTTGCTTGAAGAGGGAAGGCTGTAAGATTTTAATTAATCTTATTATTAGTGGGCTTACATATTATAATAAACAATTATATTATATGACTAAATATATTAGCGGGCTAATAAAAGTGATTCAATCGAGTAAAGTCCGTAGACTTTAATTAAGCGGTATGGGCTTAATGGGTGGATACCAGACTTTGGCCCAATAGGCTTAATGGGATCCTATTGGTCATTATATAAACTTTATTAGGTTATGGTTCCCAATATGTCAACTCAATCAGCAGTTTTCTAATCACTTCCCATAAGAGAGAAAACCTAAAGAAACCCTAAGGAGGTTTGACTGAGGAAGACTGTATACCTGCGGCGCTCATTCGGATCATAGATTCCGCACTAAGGCTTGATCCAATTGCTATTATGGAACCAGGTATGCAATTCTAGATTCCTTAATAACCCTAGCATGATATCAATCCTTGCGTTTACGGTTTAGGGAATATGTTTATTGTAACGCCCCGAATTCTCAAAACTCGGAGCATTACTGGTTAGGACCTCATAATGGGTCCCGACCTCAGTTTGACAACAATATTACTAGGATCTTGCAACAAGACACAAATAAGAAAAACCGAAATTCGTAAAAATGTATTTTTAACGGGATGAATGCAACAAAGTCTAACAGCCTATAGTACTTAAACGACGGAAAACACCAATGGTCTTAACAAGAGGAAAGAACAACAAAGCAACAACCCAAACCCCCACTCTAAGGAGTACGGAGACCCGGCTGACCACTACTTCCGGATCACTCATCATGCTTTCATACAATCCATTTATTATCTTCATTTAAGTCATTCACTCTAATGATACTTATTTTGTGACACGAGGGATTCCCAAACCTCGCCTCCGCCCCCGTGTACCCATCAGGAGTGGATCCGATGCATCTCACCGTGTACCTGTATGGTCTGGGTATAGAGAACCTCCCAGTCTCCTGGCAGAGCTGGACAGTGATGTCACAACCCGTTACACATACACTTGAGCCTTAAAACATAACAACAAGGGTCGTCCTAACAAGTTGTTATTATAAACACACAACACACACCACTATCGTCATCCAACTAACATCCAAAAACCAGCTAAGTAAGTCGCAAGGACTTACTTTGATCAAAAATCGCTTTCTCAAATCTCAACTCGGTCCGAACCCGTGCTAACTCAAACGCCTATCAAATAAGACATGTGGATCAAAATCACATCCAGATGTCCAACCTCATGCGAAGGACTTACGGAAAAACTCTCTTACGGCAAAAGACCATTTTACCCTTAGTGCCGAAAATTCTCAAAGTCTATCATTAACATATAACATTCATTTTTAGAACTTGTTTCCAAAATTTGGTTCTCACGGATAGCTTACTTATAGGCTATAAGATCAATTTCAAACACTCGTCAAAGAGAACTACATTATCCTTTCTCCGGTTATTCCACTTTAATAATTATGTGTGTGTACGTATATATATTATACGTTACTCTTACTCATCTATGTATATATATACTTATGTATATATACACTCTACCTATTCATATATTTATATATATATATATATATATATATATATATATATATATTTATATTTATATATATCTTACACTTATACTCATACATATACATACTTTTATATATATATATATATATATATATCTACACACACTATCCTTATACCTATATATATATATATATATATATATATATATATATATATATATATATATATATATATATATATATATATATATACTCTCCTAATTATACTACCATGACCTATATATGAAATTTACACAACTCCAAACTTATCTATCTATGTATCTATAAAAGTCCAGTTAACTTATTCTTGTCTAACTCTATTCATCTCTCCATACTGGTACAAATACATATACTTATATTTATGCAAACTTCGTAATGACAGGTTCTAAAATAAAGACACTTATCTACCTATATATATATATACACACTTATATATATCCTACAACAATACATGTATATCTATATACTACATATATATATATATATACTGTACTAGGGAGCAGCTTACCGTCCAGTATTACGTCACGCAATTGGAGAGGAAGTGGCAGCCTGGCTCGATCGGAGCAGCCTTCGGTTAGGGACTCTTCGAATCTGCGTAGCACTAGTCACAAGGAAGGTGAGGAACGTCTCCCGATCGAGGCTGCGTGCAAGGAAAAGACGAAAAGGACGTGAGGTATGTTACCTTCGTCGTTGGCAACTTGAAGGCGGCAGAACAAGGATACCCTCCGGCTGGCGAGAGGAGGACAAATCGACGCTGTGCCGCCTAGGTCGTGAGGAGAGGTTCGTTCAGCGGTGGCCGGTTGGCGGTGGTCGCTTGTCCGGAAGTCGATCGACAGGGCGGCAGTCCGGAGATGATGCAGCAGTGCGGTTAACTTCGACGCTCGTCTCGATGACCGATGGTGATGTAGCAGATCCGACGCGGAGAGGGTCGTCTGGAGGACCGATGGGCGGCGCTTCCAAGCTCAGCGGTGGTTGCCTGAAATGCCGAAGTCGCTGGTTACTGCTACGTGGTTACATATGAAGGTAGGAGGATAACGGCGTACTGGATATCAATTAGGTTAGGGTTAAAATTTAGGTTAAACGTAATTAATGGGGGAATTAGGGAAGTTTAAGAAGTGGGCCAGCAAAAGCTATTGGGCCAAATATTTGGGCCTGCTCATCTAAAAAAACAATGGCTGAAAGAATAAAACGTCGCCCGTACGGAACCGCTCTTCGGTTTTTAAAATGTACGGAATTATTTACGGGTTTACGTAAATTATCATTTTATGTGAATCAAGGTCACATAAAATGATAGAATTTAAATTGTTTTAATTTATTTAAACGAATAAAGGTTGGCGGATCGGAATCCGGTTTGATCCGGTACAACGGAGTTTAAATTTTTTTTTTGGGTATTACATTTATTCCAACAAGTGGAATCAGAGCGGGATTATCATGTTAGGTTGTTAGGTTACATTCATTGTTCGATATACTGCAACTTTACACGCAGATTTACATAAATCATACATGTTACTGTTGTTCGTTTTTTTTTTGATGTTATTTGGAAAGCTTTTGGCTTTATAAATTAACATCCTTCCGTACTAGCATGTTTGTATCGAAAGGTTCTTTCTCTTCCTATATGTGTATGGGCTATCGGTTTATATAGGGTATATATTATACTGATTTGCTTTTGCTCCTTTTGGTTCGATCGAACTACGCCAATTTGTTTTTTATATCAATCTAGTGATTAAGTTGTTATTACTTTAGAAAGTGATTGCTTTTGAAACAAATTGTTTAAAGTTTATTTTTTTTGTTGACGCAGTACAAGTACAACTTTTGAAGCAAATAAGTTGTTATTACTTTACAAATGCGTATCTCAACAGAAAGATTTTGAAACAAATTGTTTAAAGTTTAATTTTTTTTTGTGACGCAGTACAAGTACAACTTTTGCTTAGTTAATTGGTATATGAATTTGAAACAAATTATTTATTTTAGTTATGCGTGAGACCCGTTTGGTTTTGGGTTGTTTTTAAGTAAACCTGCAGAATATATATATTGATATGATCATGATTGCGTGCAATCCTACATATCTTACTCCAGTTGAAAAACCTATGCTTTTCTTATCCTACGGATCCTACTTCAGATGAAAAGCATATGTTTTTCTTTCTGTTGAGATATTATTTTGAAAAGCTTATTGCTTTACAAAATAATATCATGTTTTATATATAATTGATACGCAATGTGGTTGTTTTACAAGCGTAAAATTTGGGTCTTTTCCACTATATCTTATATCAATTAAGGTTATCGAGTGTAATTTTTATTGATTTTATTTACACAAGATATATTTAAGGATCTATATATTTAAAGTTATTTTAAATTAAATTGATTGAAACAATATGCTACTAAAGTAGTCTATGTTGTGAAATTTATTTTAATTTAAAATTATAAAGGTTAGTGTATTGTTTGTTTATGCGGTCATCAATCGGCCCAAAGGAAGGTTGATATTTGGCCAAACATTAAATACACTAGTGATTATACTTTAAAGAGACCTTTTCTCCGGTTTCATCTAAGGACTCTTTTAGGGTAACAACATGCTACATATATATAGATATTTATATAACATATATAATTGTACAATACTATAAGTCCAAACTAAGCATACTGAGATCCGCGGTAGTAGTGGTGGTCAGCCGTACTTTTCTATCCCCAACCACACTATGCATGCATTTGAAAACCAAAAGTCCTTTTTAAAACTCAGATCCCTTTTCGGGTTCTACTCAAGTACTTATTCGGTCTTTCAGAAGATTTCAAGTGCCATTGTTGCCAACCTGGCTCTGATACCATGTTGTAACGCCCCGAATTCTCAAAACTCGGAGCATTACTAGTTAGGACCTCACAATGGGTCCTGACCTCAGTTTGACAACAATATTACTAGGATCTTGCAACAAGACACAAATAAAAAAAACCGAAATTCGTAAAAATGTATTTTTAACGGGATGAATGCAACAAAGTCTAACAGCCTATAGTACTTAAACGACGGAAAAGACCAATTGTCTTAACAAGAGGAAAGAACAACAAAGCAACAACCCAAACCCCCACTCTAAGGAGTACGGAGACCCGGCTGACCACTACTTCCGGATCACTCAACTGCTGTTCTAACCTGCGGTAAATCTAGAAACACAAGAAAACAACCATTAGCTAGTTATCTAAACATCAGGAGAATAATAATAGCACACACACACATATAATAATAAACACTCATCATGCTTTCATACAATCCATTTATTATCTTCATTTAAGTCATTCACTCTAATGATACTTATTTTGTGACACGAGGGATTCCCAAACCTCGCCTCCGCCCCCGTGTACCCATCAAGAGTGGATCCGATGCATCTCACCGTGTACCTGTATGGTCTGGGTATAGAGAACCTCCCAGTCTCCTGGCAGAGCTGGGCAGTGACGTCACAACCCGTTACACATACACTTGGGCCTTAAAACATAACAACAACGGTCGTCCTAACAAGTTGTTATTATAAACACACAACACACACCACTATCGTCATCCAACTAACATCCAAAAACCAGCTAAGTAAGTCGCAAAGACTTACTTTGATCAAAAATTGCTTTCTCAAATCTCAACTCGGTCCGAACCCGTGGTAACTCAAACGCCTGTCAAATAAGGCATGTGGATCAAAATCACATCCAGATGTCCAACCTCATGCGAAGGAATTACGGAAAAAGCTCTCTTACGGCAAAAGACCATTTTACCCTTAGTGCCGAAAATTCTCAAAGTCTATCATTAACATATAACATTCATTTTTAGAACTTGTTTCCAAAATTTGGTTCTCACGGATAGCTTACTTATAGGTTATAAGATCAATTTCAAACACTCGTCAAAGAGAACTACATTATCCTTTCTCCGATTATTCCACTTTAATACTTATGTGTGTGTACGTATATCATACGTTACTCTTACTCATCTATGTATATATATACTTATGTATATATACACTCTACCTATTCATATATATATATATATATATATATATATATATATATATATATATATATATATATATATATATCTTACACTTATACTCATACATATACATACTTTTATATATATATATATACACTATCGTTATACCTATAGCTATATATATCTATATATATATACTCTCCTAATTATACTACCATGACCTATATATGAAATTTACACAACTCCAAACTTATCTATCTATGTATCTATAAAAGTCGAGTTAACTTATTCTTGTCTAACTCTATTCATCTTGTAATACCCGGAAATTTATTCCGTTATTTTTCCGAGTCGAATCGGATTACAACCAACTTGATCTTGCACACCATGTTTTGTAGTATTATGTGTTGAACAAATTTTTATCATTTTATGTGGGTATTTTACTCACATAAAATAGTAAATTTCTTCACCAACAAATTTATCATTTTATGTGAATATATTACTCACATAAAATATAATCATTCCCCTTTATTTTCTTACTTAACAAATCATGAAAATTAAAGTCTCTTGACAAGCTATTATGCCATCTTGACAAGGCCTTGACAAAGCCTTCCGGGCCCGTTAGACAAGCCCAAGACTAGACTATGACAGCCTTTGGACAAGACATCTCCACACTCCTGGATTTCAGCTCATATCCGGCCCATCAAGGAAACACGTACAGCTGGCCCTCCACCTTCCAAAACTCACGTGTGATGCTTCCCATTCTAAACCACATCAGACACACAACCGCAGGATGTATCGGCCCTCCATCAGGTCCCCATACACTCTATTCAAACTACAAGGAGTTAAGCTTACCTTCGGAACCATAGCAGACCCAAGATTACAGTTGCCTTCTACAGCCAATACACCTCCCATACTGGTTGAACCCGATCTTCTCCTTGCCCGGATCGTCGCCTGCTCTTGCCTCCTCCAATATCGCTCTACCTCCCTTCGCAGAATACGGCCCTGTACCACTTACCTCCCACGTCCACCTTCACACCATCCCGACCCTCGTGATCTTCCACCGCACCAACCGACGCAGCAGTGAACCTTCCCCAGACCGACACAACAGTGCACCTCCCCCCCAAAACCGACGTAGCAGTGCACCTCCCGACCGCGCCAGCAGTGCACCTTCCTAACCATGCCAGCCGACGCTGACTGTGGATCGGCCCAAGCTCGCCGCTTACAGTTGACGGAAACCAGGAAGCCAACTTCATCACCGATTGCAACCGCCGAGGTAAGTCATGCTGCTCTTCCCCTCGTCAACTCGGATCACTGCTGCATTTTGACTCGCTGTGCAACCGCAGATCCGTTACCGGCTTAATACTCAGCATGCTTGAGTGGACTTCTCTCCACGACCGTCCCGACATCGAGCCAAGCATCCCATTTCCTTCCCTGAGTTGGGCTGCCATCGAGGCTGTCGTTAGAGCCGACATTAGATCAAGTGAGTCCCTTGTCAACTTACCAACACATGACCTATTGTAGTTAGGAGAGTTAAAACGTGGATGGATAATTGAATTATAGCAGAGTGATCTTTGTTGGGTTTTTAATAAGGGTAATGGGTAGAGGGTATAAGGTAGCATGAATGTTGGTAACCATCTGTAATGATAGCCTCGGTAGGAAAGGGATTCAGTGGCTGATATATATAATTTGTTAGGGATGTTTAAGCTAGTGACTTATTGCTTTGGGCATATGAATATTAAGGTGAAGTTTAGTATAGTTCCTTTAATATTAAAGAGAATATTTAGTTTAAATTACACTAGTCAGTACCTCTACCTTGCTTACCTGTAGCTTATTATGTAAAATGTATTCCATGTTTTAGATGTTACTGAGGGTAGCATGTTAGTGTAGATTGCTCCAACAAGTGTCCTCGTTCGTGGTCAAGTATATAAAGAGAAAGCAGTGAGTCTCGAACTCACAACCTATATCCTAGTGAAGTTCCAGTTTCGGTGGTGGCCAATCATCTTTGAGCCGGTAATTTGATATGTTAGGTTCACTTATCACCGTTCAAATTTTAGTATGATATAGAAGGATATACATAGTTTAACATATCAGAAGTGGAGACCGATTCAACGGTCAGATCTGAATATATAGGAGCCCTAAGTAGGCTAGTTGGGTTGTTTGGGAAAGAACTCAGATTTTGGCTAAGTATAGAATTTGTAAAGGGAGTAGTCAACTTTAGGAATTTTTATAAAACTGTTGAATGAATATTTTGGAGAAATTCTTTCTCCTAAAGTTAGATAGGACATCATAGATAATCTAGGGTTTTAAGTCGGAATTTTTATAAGCGGTTACGAATTTTATATTTGGAATCGAAGTTAGACCTTTACGTTTTCCCGGAAAATAGTAACATAAGAAAAATGTTAGCTTGGAACCAAACGAAGCTTTGGGAGTTAGAAATGATTTTAGAATCTCAAATAGGAGTTTAGACATGAATTTTAGAATTTTCGGGAATCTCGGGACCAAGGGTAAAATGGTCATTTTACCCTAAATTAATACTGCAACTAGTTATCTCTTAATATATTATTCTATTTTAGAAGTCTTAGACTTCTAACTACGTAGGAGTGTGCTAATGCACTTATCTCCTTTGACAGGCAATTGAGTTGCTACAGTTTACAGAGCGAGTTGGTTTACAAAGAGTCGAGCTTTATATCAGGTAAGTCCTTTGGGCTTACTTAGCTGACTGCTAAATATGAGTATAAATGATGATGGTGGTGTGTGATTGAAATGTTAGAGAGATAGGTTGTGATATATAATTACCGACCTATATTTTGGCCTAAGAGTAACGGGCGGTGGCATTCTGCTCAGTAGCTCGCGGGGCGCTGGGGGTTTCTTTCGGGACTAGTCCATACGTGGTTTGTAGTGATGCTACCAGTGGAAGTCAGCTAGACCTACACCAGTTGGATAAGGAACGGAGGCGGGAACTAATAATAATTCTCGTGCCACAATTTAAATTGAATAATGTGAATCACTTAAATAATAGATAATAAACGGTTGAGTGCCAGCATGATGTTTGTTTATTTTGTTTCTGCTTGTGTTTGTGCTGTTATCATTTTTGCTTATATTTGGATAGTTAGCTAACGGTTTATCCGTGTTGTAGATCTGTAGAGATAGACAGTTGCAGAGAGATCCGGAACGGATGGTCAGCCGGGTCCACGTACTCATTAGATGGGGACGGGGGAGTCTTCCATACGTCATGCATGTTATGTATCTTTATATAATTGTTTGTAAGGCTGTCACATGTGTACGTTTATACCATTAAAAATATTATGTTTTAGAAATTGTTTTAAATACATTTGTGCCTTGTTGTAAGATCCAAGTAATGTTGTTGTTAAACCAAGGTCGGGACCCATTGTGAGGTCCTAACCAGTAGCTCCCCGAGTTCCGAGAAATTGGGGTGTTACAACATGGTATCAGAGCTCTGGGTTGGCAACAATGGCACTTGAAATCTTCTAAAAGACCGAATGTATAAAATAACTAGAACCCGAAAGGGGTCTAAGATTTTCAAAACGGATTTCTGTTTTTTTTACACACGTGCATAGTCGGGTTGTTGGGTTAGTAGTACGTCGGACCACCATCGTTCTCCGTGGATCTCTGCAGCTTGGAACGATAGGTGAGTTGGTATATAGACTTATATCGATAGGTTTTAGTGTAAATGATATATCTATGTGTGTGTAGTATGCTAGTATCCTAAAGGATATCTTGTATTCTTTAGTTGTGATATCATGAAGCGATTAGCGCCTCATGATAAATCGGTAACGAGTTTGAAGAGTTTTCCACACCAGATAAGGGATTCAGACCAAGATTTAGTATGATACTCTGATGGACGTCCTGGTGACTTATAAATCATCCGAAGGACGGGTGGGCAAAGCAGTAAAGATGTTTAGAAAATTTTTACCGCCAGTACAACCGGATGAGAAAGAAGTTCCCGAGTCAGCTTAGATAGAAGAAATTGAGAATCATGCAAGGGGCTTTGTCGTATGAAGTCGAGAGATGAATTAGAAGAACCATGCAAGAGACGACGAGAGCGTAGAATGGAGATAAAAAAATGGAGAAACAAGAATCATATAGAACGGAGTACAACCAAGAATTTCGGTGTAAAGGACGTGACTATCAAGACGGACGCCGCCAGAAGCAAGCATGGACATGAGAGTACAAAGAAGATAGAGTGTCGACCCAGTTGTGAGAAGTTAAAAGGTACAAAGATAAAGAGTGAGTTTGATGACGAGAAATAACTCCTGTAACCATGGAAGCATGTGGAGTCCTTCAAGGATATGAGAGTTTTGAATGAAAGTCCGACATAAGTATCCAAGAAACTAGAAGTCTAAAATTGAGACAATGAATTTTTATAAAGGCGACATGATCAAGACAAAACTAAACAAGGGGAAGAATGTGGAAAAGTGATTTGGTGGACTCAAGGGTCCGCAATAATTCCTCATTTACAAAGAGATTTAAGTTACCAACACTAACGGTTCATACCAGAGAACCGCAAATAGATGATGACTAAAGTAAGGAGAATCGCGAAGACACGCTTACAAGCTAATGTGGAAGACTTGATGAACTCATTGGCGACAGATGAATGCTAGGACTAGACTCAGAAGAGTATAGTGACCTCATAAGAGAACAAGAGAAGTGCAGACTGTGGAAGAAACTAAAAGAGTATTAACAAAGAAACTAGAGGAGATAGATTTTGACCAAGTCTATCAAACTTCAAAAGAGATAGAAGAACAATAAGTCTGTGATTTTATGGAAGGTCAACTACCTACCAGTCAGTAATAATTGAGACATAACACGTGCGGGTCAACCAGTGGTACTGGTTATCAGATAAGGAGGATAACTATAGAATGATGAACGAATTTTATAGACGTCTAGAGGACCCTTCAAGAGATCAACAACGATAAATGTGAAGCTAAATCGATCCGCGTGCTAGCACCTTAATAATAACATGGAGTGAGTTCGAGCAAGGATCCCTAATTAAGAACTTAAGAAGGAAGACTTGACGGTCAGAAAGAACCCCCTTTATGTCATTGAATACCAAGGGAAGCGTGTGAAGAATTTACTGCCTACTGGCTAGGAAAAGGGTGCATATCACAGTTAGTACAGATGGATTATAAAAGAAGAACTAGAGGAGTAAGGAGTATATGATTTTGATAAGGTTCTATGTCAATCAAGACAGAGTGTGTGTAGCATTCCCAACTAGATAAACCGCAAGTGGAAGGAAGTTAAGGTCATGAGAGTTTTGTAGACTTGATTACAATCTATATTGGAAGACCTAGAAAAGACCATTGATGTCAGATGGACGACACAGTTAGACTCGAGAAATGGAGTTAGTTCACGGGGGAACTGGAAGTTTGTAATGTAGAATGAGCTAAAGGAGTATAAATTGATGAACTCGAGTAAGTAGTGCCCGCCAGGAAATTCAACGGCAAAAGAGGTAAGAGAAAAGTAAGTCCCGTAAATGGAGATAAGTCAACTATTGACTGACCGACATCGACTGAGGACGTGCAAGAGTTGTTTGGGGGATTGACGAGCTATGTACAGTTAAGAAGAGATATCTGTGATTGAGGATTATTTAATTAACTATACCGATGCTTTGGAGGAGTTCCTCAAGTAGACAACGAAAATCTACTTAGACAACTAAAGGTATAGAGAGAATCGTGTTAGAGGTTACTTCTCGGTTGGTTAAGATCAAACTTTAGTCGAGTCAGGAAATTTGGATTCGTGTTAGAAGAATTCCAAAAGTAAACGGAAGAGGTCGTCTTCCAACCGTTATCTTAGTTCCTTAAGGCAAGTAAGGAAGGTACTTGGTATTTCACCCGGATAGGACTTATGGTGTAATTGAGAGGGAGAGTTCTAGAGCCAATCATTGTGGACACATAGAAAATGTTCTTATAATTATCAAAGTAGCGCATCAAAAGCGTGATGAGTCCTAACCCACAGAACAAGAAACTCTGGGTACAGAAAAATAACGTGTCGAATTTAAGATCAGGATAGTTGGTGAAATGCATTTTGGGCAGTGCAGAGTGATTAGAAATTTGCAGAAGAGTTGTATCACCATCAAGGTAAACGGGAAAGTATGTGCATGTAGTGATTATAAAAGAAGACTGGTACCTTATTATGGATCCAAGAGAAACATGAAGGCTTCGTCACATGTCGACAGATAAGTAGTTTTGAGAATATATACCTAACGGTGTATTCTAGAGTGTTTCCCGATGGATTGAGAAAAGAAGTAACGACGTAATAAAAGTAATGTGTAGGATCGGCACTAGGAAGCTCAAAGAGAGTAACTATCAGACTGAATCGAGAGATATATAAGGAAAGAAGCTACGGGAGTATACTTACAACCCAACCACCGTGCACAGAGGAAGCATAGTCTCGGAGTAAAGTACGTGGAATTTTATATGGGAACGGAGCCGAGATGTGTTTGGCGTCAGAGGGATATTCTCAGTCCGGTAAACATGGTGGAAATAATAGTCAATATTGATGGTATGTAAGCATTTATCGAGTAGTTATGATCAAACAACAGTGATGTGAGATCACATTGTGTCTGTGTTGTCATTGGGGAAACATTCTATGTCACCTAAGATCCTGGATGCTGCGTAAGAAGTTTGTTGAGTTAGAGATCTATAAAATAATATGAGGACAGCGATTAAACGTAGATATTGACCACCGCATTTTGATTATTAAGTTATATCAAGTTTAAGACCAAAAAGGTATAGGTGATGATTCCTTAGGTGAGGAACAATATGACTGAGTCATATCAAGAGACAAAACCAAGTAATTCGTGATACGATGGGCATTAGACGCTTGGTAAATTTCCGGAGAGGTTCAAGAGCCTTGTCCCCGAGTGAGTAGTCAGAACTTCTCGGAAGACCGGAAGTAAGTGGGTACAATGAGAGTAAGGAAGAAAGTTGGATAAATTATTCTTAGTAAACTCATCAAGAGATCTAAAGGTGAGTTATGAAAGGCAACCTTGTGAGATCTTGAAAGCGGATTTAAAAATGATTGATGGACTAGTATTCCTCACCCTATTGGGGAGATAGAGTAACCCCAATTGTCCCCGGATTCAGTTGGAGGGATACGTACCCGACGCGATTTAAGTCATCAGAATAGAGGACCGGCCAGTTGGGCCGGATGATAGCGGTGAAATATCCGATAAACACCGTAGAACGTGGTAGCAAGCGTTTGGGATGTAAGTACATGAAAAGATTTTCGGAGTGAGTGATTTTATGGAAAGCCGACGAGGCTACCGGAGATACTGTAGATAATATGAGACGTAACCTTTCAGAAACCTATGCAGAGATAGTTATAACCCCGACAGACACGAGTTAGGAGTTGACCCTGAATCTGTGCGATATTGTTCGACTACTTGTTTATTTCATGCTTGAGTGCTTAGTCAGGATGTGTGTTATTGATGACCTTGATATGCGGGATACTTATATGTAGAAACGATGACTCTTGTGCGATAACAAGTTGATACATTAGATTCGTACCTTGAGAGCTGACCTTCTGACTGGCGTATTTTAAGTTTCGGGACGAAACTTTTTTTAAGGGGGTACTGATGTAATACCCGGAAATTTATTCCGTTATTTTTCCGAGTCGAATCGGATTACAACCAACTTGATCTTGCACACCATGTTTTGTAGTATTATGTGTTGAACAAATTTTTATCATTTTATGTGGGTATTTTACTCACATAAAATAGTAAATTTCTTCACCAACAAATTTATCATTTTATGTGAATATATTACTCACATAAAATATAATCATTCCCCTTTATTTTCTTACTTAACAAATCATGAAAATTAAAGTCTCTTGACAAGCTATTATGCCATCTTGACAAGGCCTTGACAAAGCCTTCCGGGCCCGTTAGACAAGCCCAAGACTAGACTATGACAGCCTTTGGACAAGACATCTCCACACTCCTGGATTTCAGCTCATATCCGGCCCATCAAGGAAACACGTACAGCTGGCCCTCCACCTTCCAAAACTCACGTGTGATGCTTCCCATTCTGAACCACATCAGACACACAACCGCAGGATGTATCGGCCCTCCATCAGGTCCCCATACACTCTATTCAAACTACAAGGAGTTAAGCTTACCTTCGGAACCATAGCAGACCCAAGATTACAGTTGCCTTCTACAGCCGATACACCTCCCATACTGGTTGAACCCGATCTTCTCCTTGCCCGGATCGTCGCCTGCTCTTGCCTCCTCCAATATCGCTCTACCTCCCTTCGCAGAATACGGCCCTGTATCACTTACCTCCCACGTCCATCTTCACACCATCCCGACCCTCGTGATCTTGCACCGCACCAACCGACGCAGCAGTGAACCTTCCCCAAACCGACACAACAGTGCACCTCCCCCCCAAAACCGACGCAGCAGTGCACCTCCCGACCGCGCCAGCAGTGCACCTTCCCAACCATGCCAGCCGACGCTGACTGTGGATCGGCCCAAGCTCGCCGCTTACAGTTGACGGAAACCAGGAAGCCAACTTCATCACCGATTGCAACCGCCGAGGTAAGTCATGCTGCTCTTCCCCTCGTCAACTCGGATCACTGCTGCATTTTGACTCGCTGTGCAACCGCAGATCCGTTACCGGCTTAATACTCAGCATGCTTGAGTGGACTTCTCTCCACGACCGTCCCGACATCGAGCCAAGCATCCCATTTCCTTCCCTGAGTTGGGCTGCCATCGAGGCTGTCGTTAGAGCCGACATTAGATCAAGTGAGTCCCTTGTCAACTTACCAACACATGACCTATTGTAGTTAGGAGAGTTAAAACGTGGATGGATAATTGAATTATAGCAGAGTGATCTTTGTTGGGTTTTTAATAAGGGTAATGGGTAGAGGGTATAAGGTAGCATGAATGTTGGTAACCATCTGTAATGATAGCCTCGGTAGGAAAGGGATTCAGTGGCTGATATATATAATTTGTTAGGGATGTTTAAGCTAGTGACTTATTGCTTTGGGCATATGAATATTAAGGTGAAGTTTAGTATAGTTCCTTTAATATTAAAGAGAATATTTAGTTTAAATTACACTAGTCAGTACCTCTACCTTGCTTACCTGTAGCTTATTATGTAAAATGTATTCCATGTTTTAGATGTTACTGAGGGTAGCATGTTAGTGTAGATTGCTCCAACAAGTGTCCTCGTTCGTGGTCAAGTATATAAAGAGAAAGCAGTGAGTCTCGAACTCACAACCTATATCCTAGTGAAGTTCCAGTTTCGGTGGTGGCCAATCATCTTTGAGCCGGTAATTTGATATGTTAGGTTCACTTATCACCGTTCAAATTTTAGTATGATATAGAAGGATATACATAGTTTAACATATCAGAAGTGGAGACCGATTCAACGGTCAGATCTGAATATATAGGAGCCCTAAGTAGGCTAGTTGGGTTGTTTGGGAAAGAACTCAGATTTTGGCTAAGTATAGAATTTGTAAAGGGAGTAGTCAACTTTAGGAATTTTTATAAAACTGTTGAATGAACAGTTTGGAGAAATTCTTTCTCCTAAAGTTAGATAGGACATC
This sequence comes from Fagopyrum homotropicum, assembly GCA_033239125.1. Lineage (NCBI taxonomy): Eukaryota > Viridiplantae > Streptophyta > Magnoliopsida > Caryophyllales > Polygonaceae > Fagopyrum > Fagopyrum homotropicum. The sequence continues at coordinate 133,734,798 of BSWB01000007.1, read as the reverse complement.
ATAGATAATCTAGGGTTTTAAGTCGGAATTTTTATAAGCGGTTACGAATTTTATATTTGGAATCGAAGTTAGACCTTTACGTTTTCCCGGAAAATAGTAACATAAGAAAAATGTTAGCTTGGAACCAAACGAAGCTTTGGGAGTTAGAAATGATTTTAGAATCTCAAATAGGAGTTTAGACATGAATTTTAGAATTTTCGGGAATCTCGGGACCAAGGGTAAAATGGTCATTTTACCCTAAATTAATACTGCAACTAGTTATCTCTTAATATATTATTCTATTTTAGAAGTCTTAGACTTCTAACTACGTAGGAGTGTGCTAATGCACTTATCTCCTTTGACAGGCAATTGAGTTGCTACAGTTTACAGAGCGAGTTGGTTTACAAAGAGTCGAGCTTTATATCAGGTAAGTCCTTTGGGCTTACTTAGCTGACTGCTAAATATGAGTATAAATGATGATGGTGGTGTGTGATTGAAATGTTAGAGAGATAGGTTGTGATATATAATTACCGACCTATATTTTGGCCTAAGAGTAACGGGCGGTGGCATTCTGCTCAGTAGCTCGCGGGGCGTTGGGGGTTTCTTTCGGGACTAGTCCATACGTGGTTTGTAGTGATGCTACCAGTGGAAGTCAGCTAGACCTACACCAGTTGGATAAGGAACGGAGGCGGGAACTAATAATAATTCTCGTGCCACAATTTAAATTGAATAATGTGAATCACTTAAATAATAGATAATAAACGGTTGAGTGCCAGCATGATGTTTGTTTATTTTGTTTCTGCTTGTGTTTGTGCTGTTATCATTTTTGCTTATATTTGGATAGTTAGCTAATGGTTTATCCGTGTTGTAGATCTGTAGAGATAGACAGTTGCAGAGAGATCCGGAACGGATGGTCAGCCGGGTCCACGTACTCATTAGATGGGGACGGGGGAGTCTTCCATACGTCATGCATGTTATGTATCTTTATATAATTGTTTGTAAGGCTGTCACATGTGTACGTTTATACCATTAAAAATATTATGTTTTAGAAATTGTTTTAAATACATTTGTGCCTTGTTGTAAGATCCAAGTAATGTTGTTGTTAAACCAAGGTCGGGACCCATTGTGAGGTCCTAACCAGTAGCTCCCCGAGTTCCGAGAAATTGGGGTGTTACAACATGGTATCAGAGCTCTGGGTTGGCAACAATGGCACTTGAAATCTTCTAAAAGACCGAATGTATAAAATAACTAGAACCCGAAAGGGGTCTAAGATTTTCAAAACGGATTTCTGTTTTTTTTACACACGTGCATAGTCGGGTTGTTGGGTTAGTAGTACGTCGGACCACCATCGTTCTCCGTGGATCTCTGCAGCTTGGAACGATAGGTGAGTTGGTATATAGACTTATATCGATAGGTTTTAGTGTAAATGATATATCTGTGTGTGTGTAGTATGCTAGTATCCTAAAGGATATCTTGTATTCTTTAGTTGTGATATCATGAAGCGATTAGCGCCTCATGATAAATCGGTAACGAGTTTGAAGAGTTTTCCACACGAGATAAGGGATTCAGACCAAGATTTAGTATGATACTCTGATGGACGTCCTGGTGACTTATAAATCATCCGAAGGACGGGTGGGCAAAGCAGTAAAGATGTTTAGAAAATTTTTACCGCTAGTACAACCGGATGAGAAAGAAGTTCCCGAGTCAGCTTAGATAGAAGAAATTGAGAATCATGCAAGGGGCTTTGTCGTATGAAGTCGAGAGATGAATTAGAAGAACCATGCAAGAGACGACGAGAGCGTAGAATGGAGATAAAAAAATGGAGAAACAAGAATCATATAGAACGGAGTACAACCAAGAATTTCGGTGTAAAGGACGTGACTATCAAGACGGACGCCGCCAGAAGCAAGCATGGACATGAGAGTACAAAGAAGATAGAGTGTCGACCCAGTTGTGAGAAGTTAAAAGGTACAAAGATAAAGAGTGAGTTTGATGACGAGAAATAACTCCTGTAACCATGGAAGCATGTGGAGTCCTTCAAGGATATGAGAGTTTTGAATGAAAGTCCGACATAAGTATCCAAGAAACTAGAAGTCTAAAATTGAGACAACGAATTTTTATAAAGGCGACATGATCAAGACAAAACTAAACAAGGGGAAGAATGTGGAAAAGTGATTTGGTGGACTCAAGGGTCCACAATAATTCCTCATTTACAAAGAGATTTAAGTTACCAACACTAACGGTTCATACCAGAGAACCGCAAATAGATGATGACTAAAGTAAGGAGAATCGCGAAGACACGCTTACAAGCTAATGTGGAAGACTTGATGAACTCATTGGCGACAGATGAATGCTAGGACTAGACTCAGAAGAGTATAGTGACCTCATAAGAGAACAAGAGAAGTGCAGACTGTGGAAGAAACTAAAAGAGTATTAACAAAGAAACTAGAGGAGATAGATTTTGACCAAGTCTATCAAACTTCAAAAGAGATAGAAGAACAATAAGTCTGTGATTTTATGGAAGGTCAACTACCTACCAGTCAGTAATAATTGAGACATAACACGTGCGGGTCAACCAGTGGTACTGGTTATCAGATAAGGAGGATAACTATAGAATGATGAACGAATTTTATAGACGTCTAGAGGACCCTTCAAGAGATCAACAACGACAAATGTGAAGCTAAATCGATCCGCGTGCTAGCACCTTAATAATAACATGGAGTGAGTTCGAGCAAGGATCCCTAATTAAGAACTTAAGAAGGAAGACTTGACGGTCAGAAAGAACCCCCTTTATGTCATTGAATACCAAGGGAAGCGTGTGAAGAATTTACTGCCTACTGGCTAGGAAAAGGGTGCATATCACAGTTAGTACAGATGGATTATAAAAGAAGAACTAGAGGAGTAAGGAGTATATGATTTTGATAAGGTTCTATGTCAATCAAGACAGAGTGTGTGTAGCATTCCCAACTAGATAAACCGCAAGTGGAAGGAAGTTAAGGTCATGAGAGTTTTGTAGACTTGATTACAAGCTATATTGGAAGACCTAGAAAAGACCATTGATGTCAGATGGACGACACAGTTAGACTCGAGAAATGGAGTTAGTTCACGGGGGAATGTTAGCATGAAATATTGTGATATTTTAGGCACGTTTTCTAAATGTATTTGATTCATATTGATAGTCTTTGATTGATCTTTGTGCATATGTGAGCTAGTAATACCTATATTTTCGATATGGATGTCTACACTAGTTCTATGTTGATTATAGGTGATTTGGAGCTATTTCCGAACGGAATCGAGCAAAGGAGAGTTGAGTTGATATGTCCATAGATCGAGGACACTTTTTGGAAGCAATTTGGAGTCTTAGATTGAGGAATGCACGAGTTTAGGGAAGAATCACGTTCTTACCCTAAATTACGCCCTAAAATTCGGCCGTGTCACAAACCACGTTCAGAATTACGGCCGTGGATTCAGAGTCAGAATTCGATGTTCATTCCAGGGGATTCTACGGCCGTGGAACTAACCGTAATTGTTTCCACGCCCTAGAATTACGGTCGTGGAATCTTCCACGACCGTGATCTTGGCGAATCTTTTCGCCACACTTCGAAGCCATGATCTTTTAAAGATTAGGCCGGGACGACATTTTGCCCTACACTATAAAAAGACGGACGAAGCAAAATTCCGTCACCTCGCTTACGACCTTCGATACCCGTTTGCCCTCATTCTTCGCCGCTTAGACACGAAGACGTTTTGCTTAGTTTTCTTGGAAGCAATTGACATCTCTTTGAAGAGATCGAAACTCGTTTTTGGAATTCCTCTAATCTCGCACTTTTGGTGGAGATTGCTGTTGAGATCTCCGGATTGGCGGAAGATCGTAGTTCTTGGAAGATTTTGCAAGAAGATCTCTCTTCTTGACTAGGTTCGATTTGGAAAACGGATTGACATCCCGTTTTCTTTTCTTTCCTAGAGTTAAGATTATTTGTTCTATTGTGAATCTTTTGACATTGCTTATTCTCTTTGTGACTTTGAGATTGAATTGAAGATTATTGAAAGTTCTTGAAAGTTTTCATCTTTTATCCTTTAATTCTTGAATTGATATCAATATGACTGTTATTGGCTAAAAACCCTTAACAATTCTAAGGTGAAGGGTTGATAGTTGTGGCATAGGTGATGATAGATCAATCGCAAACAGATTAGACCCTGAGAGTTAGAGAGAATCGCCGACAACCCTAAATTACGGTCTGTTCTTGAGTCCACGGCCGTGGAACCTCAAGAACTAACCGTGATTTCCCTTTAGTTTACGAACTTGCTTTTACTTTAATCCAAAGTTAAAGATTTGCTTTAGCTTAGTTTAGACTTGTCTTTTCTAGGTGGTAGTGAAGCCTCAACAACCTCTACCTCGATTGTGAGCCTCAACAACCTCAATCGGTTAAGTTAGTCTTGATCTTTAGATTATAAGTCTGGGTATTTGACACTAATTCTCATCTCTAGAATCTTTCTATATTGAGCCTCAACAACCTGTATAGAGAGTGCTTTGTAGGTGAGTTACATAAGGTTTTTGGAACCTCAACCGTACGATTACCTTACATTAGTATACCTTTGCATATCTCCACTCTGTCTTTACATCATTAGTATATCTTGAATCTATTGCCGCAACTGGATACCTGAAACTTTAGGATTGTTGTTTTCCCAATATCTGCAAAACTCCCATATTTATTTGCTTGATAATCTGCAATCGAGTTCGCTCCACCCAAATCCCTGTGTTCGATACTCTGGAATTCTTGCTTAACTACGTCGATCCGTACACTGCGGGTTCGCTTGCTTGATTCTAGTTTTATAAATTTAAAACTTATTTGCACACACCTCTAGGGGCGAACAAGTTTTTGGCGCCGTTGCCGGGGATTTGGTTTCGTCCGAATCCGGTAGCCGGTTGTCAAGCTTGGGAGCTTGCTCTCGTTATTTGATTTTTCTTTGAGTGCATGCGCAGGTCTAGGAACACCGAAGATCTCTTACCTCTTGATCAAGAGCTAGAGAAAACCTTGAGACAAAGGCGCAAGGAAAAGAAGATGGCTGAAGAGAACGAACGCGATCTTCAAACGGAGTTGGCGGAGAAGGAAGCTCAACTCCGATGGAATGAGACTCTCCGCCAGGATGAGATGGATCGTCATCAATCTCAAGTTAACGGTCTACAAGACATGCTTTTCCAAATGAGGATAAAGATGAGCGACCTTGAAGATAAGGTAGGCAAGAAGTCCTCGAGAAGGAGATCAAGGTCTAGAAGAAAAAGCCACTCATCCGCTGATGATAGTGATTCTTCCATGCCACCGTTAGAAGAGATTGATCCCACGATCAATATAAATCCCTTCAATCCACAAGGAGCTACTAATCGCCGCATCCCACCAAGGAATGCGAGAGTCGAACGTGTGGATAATGAGCCAAGAACTCTTGGCCAGCGGATGGATCCAACACAACAACCACGCCGCTTGGGTGTGAATTTTGATGCTGAAGATGTGCAAGGGTTTAGCTTTAACCCTCAAGTTATCACTCTTGTTCGCCAAAGCCAATTTGGCGGTACAAGCGCTGAATCTCCACACCAACACTTGCAAAACTTTGAGTGTATGATGGAGACGATGAGACCGAAGAACGCTACTACCAACAGCTACAAGCTTAAACCTTTCTTCTTCTCTTTGAAAGGGAAAGCGCTATCTTGGTATCAAGCTCTTCCTAATGGGAAACTAGACACGTGGGAAGACCTTTCCGCAGAGTTTCTCACCAAATTCTTTCCGCCTTCCAAAACGGCGGAACTTAGAGGTAAGATTAATGCTTTTTCTATGAGACCTAACGAAAGTTTGTTTCAATCTTGGGAAAGGTTTCAGGATTTGCTATTGGATTGCCCTCATCATGGCATATCCAAGCTTGCCTTGCTGGAGATTTACTACAAGGGGCTGGATGCGGGAACGCAATTCAACCTCCAATCCCTCTCATGTGGAACGTTCATGGACATGAGAGAAGATGACGCTTGGGACTTCATTGAGAAGCAAGCAAGAGTCATAGAGAAGTATTCCCACCGGAAGGTGGAGGGAAATCGTGTGGAGCAAGGAGCAAAGCTCACACATGAAGCTCAAAATCAGATTTTCTCCCTCAACAATGAGATCAAAGAGTTGAAGGAGGCTATCAAGACCAACTTCCCAAAGCAACAAGAGAAGGATGTTGGCTATTTGGGCAACAACAACGGCGGTGATAACACCAACCGCAACAACAATAACCGGAACAATAACCGGAATAACAATTGGAATGGAAACAACAACAACCGGAACAACAACAATTGGAACAACAATCGGGGTTCAAACAACAACAATTGGCGCTCCAATCAACAAAATTCCGGTAACTCCTATCCTTCCAATTCCAATTCACTAACTCCACCCTCCTCTTCCTCTACTCCTTTGAAAAGCCAGGGGCAATCATCAAATGGAGGAAACAATACGGGAAAAGAGAAGTCCGATCCCATGTTGGAAACTATCTTGGGAAAGCTTCAAGGGTTGGAGAACCGCATCATCAAGGTTGATGATCAAATTTCTAAGGTTGACAAAGCTCAAAAAGTTTTGGAGAACCAATTGTTCAACCACGCGGAGGAAGTCCCTAGAAATCAAGGGAAACTTCCAGGAAAGACGGAGGACAACCCTAAGGGAAGGGTAATGGCGATTACAACTAGGAGCGGAGTGACTACCACCGATCCGCAGCCTACGTTCGTTGAAGTCCCCGTAGAGAAGGACAAAGAAAAGGGGAAGGAGAAGGACGATGTCTATGTTCCTCCTCCAGCTTTCAAACCTCCCCTACCGTTCCCTCAATCTAGAGCGCGAGCGCGCCTAGACAAGCAATTCGGTAAGTTTATAGAACTCATGATCAAGCTGCATATTAATATACCTTTCATTGATGCTATTGTAGGTATGCCGGCTTATGGCAAGTTCTTGAAGGAGCTTCTCTCTAACAAGAGGAAGCTAGAAGACTTCGGTGAAGTCAAGATGAGTTCGGATTCTTCGGATCTCATCAAGACTATGAAGGAGAAAATGCCCCCAAAGTTGAAGGATCCGGGGTCATTTTGCATTCCCATTGGAGTGGGAGATGTCACATATGACGCTTTGTGTGACTTAGGAGCAAGTGTGAGCATCATACCACTTGCATTGTGTAGGAAGATCGGTTTAGGCGATCCTAAACCGGTCAAGATGACGTTATACATGGCGGATCGATCCATCACTCGCCCCGTCGGAATTGTAGAAGACGTCCCGGTCAAGCTAGGTAAATTCTTTGTCCCTATTGATTTTGTCGTGCTTGACATTCCTGCAGATAGTCCGGTCCCGATCATACTCGGAAGACCGTTTCTTGCAACTTCCGGCTGCATGGTCGATTGCAAGAATGGGAGACTCGCTTTTGATATTGGGGAAGAGAAAGTAGAGTTCGTTCTTTCCACTCTAGTGAAGGAGCCAATCTTTGATGAGGATATTTACAATATCCAAGATGAAGAAGGTTTGTCTAGGGAGGAGGTAAGTGCGATTCTCTTTAACGATCCGTTACAAAAGGTTATTACTATGAGTCTAACCAATGTAGGAGAAGAAGAAGAGTACAAAGAGGAAATTGAAGCCTTGGAAGCACAAGAAGAGATGCATGAAGTGGAGCTTGAGAAACTCCACGATGAGGCTGAGAATACTAGAATCCACGGTCATACCCTGTATTCCACGACCGTGGATTCCACGACCAAAATCGACTTCCATTCCAGAGGATATTACGGCCGTGGAACACAAGAGGAGACCGTAATTTTGACCGTGGAAGAGGGTGACCGGCATACTTCTTCAACTTCTTCTAATTCTTCTCCAACCCATTCAACATCCTTAGAAACTTCTAAGGAAACATCGGAAGCTCCTCAAGGATCATTGGAAGCTCCGAAAGCAATGGAACTCAAACCATTTCCTACTCATCTAAGGTACGCTTTTCTTGGATCTAATTCCACCTTTCCGGTTATCGTTAGTTCTAAATTAAGCATAGATGAACATGAACAGCTCATGATTGTCCTTAGGAAACATAGAAAAACCATAGGCTATACTATTGAGGACTTAGTAGGAATTAAACCCTCCCTATGCATGCATAAGATACTAATGGAGGAGGACTTTAGAACTTCAAGACAACCTCAAAGGCGGTTGAATCCGACCATGAAGGAGGTTGTCAAGAAGGAAATTCTTAAACTTCTTGATGCAGGTATCATCTATCCTATCTCCGATAGCAAGTGGGTGAGCCCGGTTCAAGTAGTTCCGAAGAAGGGAGGAATGACGGTCATCACCAATAAGAACAACGAACTCATTCCTACCCGAACCATAACTGGATGGCGAATGTGTATAGACTACCGCAAGCTCAACAACGCAATGCGGAAGGATCACTTTCCATTGCCATTCATCGATCAGATGCTTGAAAGGTTAGCACAACATTCATACTTTTGCTACCTTGACGGTTATAGTGGCTTCTTTCAGATTCCGATACATCCGGATGATCAAGAGAAGACCACATTCACGTGCCCTTGGGGTACGTTCGCCTATAGGAGAATGCCGTTCGGACTTTGCAACGCCCCAGCCACCTTTCAACGGTGCATGATGGCTATCTTCTCCGAATACGTAGAGGAAATCATGGAAGTCTTCATGGACGACTTCTCCGTTTACGGTTCCTCTTTTAACGATTGTCTTTCTAACCTTTCTCTTGTTTTGCAAAGATGTAAAGACACTAACCTAGTTCTTAATTGGGAGAAGTGTCAGTTTATGGTTAAGGAAGGAATCGTGTTAGGTCACTTAGTCTCTAGTAGAGGGATAGAGGTAGACAGAGCTAAGATAGAGACCATAGAGAAACTTCCTCCCCCAATTTCGGTGAAAGGGATAAGAAGTTTCCTAGGACATGCTGGATTTAATAGACGTTTCATTAAGGACTTTTCTAAGATATCAAAACCTCTCACTAATCTATTGATGAAGGATGCGGTTTTTGAGTTTTCACAGGAATGTCTAGATGCGTTCAACACCATTCGGCAAGCTCTAATTTCAGCACCCATTATCCAACCCCTGGATTGGACTCTCCCCTTCGAGATTATGTGTGATGCTAGTGACGTAGCCATTGGAGCTGTTCTTGGGCAACGAAAGGAAGGACGAACCCACGCCATATACTACGCTAGCAAGACGCTAGACGAAGCTCAGCTCAACTACGCCACTACGGAAAAGGAGTTTCTAGCCATTGTCTACGCTATTGACAAGTTTCGCTCTTATCTTGTAGGTGCAAAGGTGATAGTCTACACGGATCATGCTGCGATCCGGTACCTCCTTGCGAAGAAAGATGCGAAGCCAAGGCTGATTAGATGGATTCTTCTCCTACAAGAATTCGATCTTGAGATCCGCGATAAGAAAGGCTCGGAAAATTCTGTTGCGGATCATTTGAGTCGTCTAACACATCTAGAGGACGACCACTTGCCCATTGATGACTCCTTTCCGGACGAACACCTACATATCATAGAGGAGTGCATCAAGGTAGTCTCCAAAGGTAACGAACCATGGTTTGCTGATTTCGTTAACTATTTGGTTTGCCAGGAGATACCACCCGGACTGTCATACGCACAAAGGAAGAAGTTCTTCAAGGACGTCCGGGAATACTATTGGAACGAGCCTCTCCTCTTTAAGAGAGGTCCGGATGGCATCATCCGGCGATGTGTGCCGGAAGATGAGATGCAAAGTGTCATCCGCCATTGTCATTCACTACCTTGTGGAGGACACGCTAGTTCGAACAAAACTAGCGCAAAGGTATTGCAATCTGGATTCTATTGGCCTACTTTATTTAAAGATGTGCAATCCTTTGTTTCTTGTTGCGATGCTTGTCAAAGAACAGGCAATATCTCTAGAAGGAATGAGATGCCCCTCAACAACATCCAAGAGGTAGAGATTTTCGACGTTTGGGGAGTCGATTTCATGGGACCATTCCCTTCTTCTTGTGGAAACCAATACATATTATTGGCGGTAGACTACGTTTCTAGATGGGTGGAAGCAATTGCCTCTCCCACAAATGATGCCATGGTGGTGGTTAAGTTCTTCAACAAGACCATTTTCCCACGATTCGGGACACCAAGGACAATCATTAGTGATGGAGGTTCTCACTTCATAGCCCGTCGCTTTGAAGCTCTTCTAGCCAAGTATGGGGTTACTCACAAGATCGCCACCCCTTACCATCCACAAACGAGTGGACAAGTTGAGATCTCAAATAGGGAGATCAAGGGAATTCTAGAGAAGACGGTTTCAAGGACTAGGAAGGATTGGTCCTTGAAACTAGATGACGCATTATGGGCGTACCGGACTGCATACAAGACTCCCATAGGAACCACACCATACAACCTTGTGTATGGGAAATCTTGTCATTTGCCGGTAGAGCTGGAGCACAAAGCGTTTTGGGCTATCAAGTGGCTAAATTTCAGCATGAAGGAAGCGGGAGAGAAGCGTCTCCTAGACATCAACAAGCTGGATGAGCTTCGCTTGAACGCCTATGAAAACGCCAAAATCTACAAGGAAAGAGCAAAGCGTTGGCATGATAAGCATATCATTCCAAAGGACTTCAAAGAAGGAGATCAAGTTCTCCTCTTCAATTCAAGGCTTCGCCTCTTTCCAGGTAAGCTTAAATCCCGTTGGACTGGACCTTTTCTAATTAAGCGTATTTTCCCCCATGGTGCAGTTGAAGTATGGGGTGAAGCTAGCGGAAGTTTTAAGGTGAACGGCCAACGACTCAAGAAGTACTCGCCAGAACTCCAAGCTGAGGAGTTTGCACCTACCGCACTCGAATAAGTGCAAGAGTGGTCTAGCTACGGACCTTAAACAAAGCGCTTCTTGGGAGGCAACCCAAGGTATTGCATTTTTGTTTTTGTTTTCGATTCATAGACTAGTTTAGAATAGACGTTTTTGCTTTATTTTGCCTCGATTTCTTCCGGTATGTTCGTGTTTTTGGATGTAGGATCGATAGAAAAGGAGAAAGGAAGGATAATGTCGAAGAAAAGTGACGAAATTTGGACTTTGAAGCTTTACAGAAGGTTCCACGGTCTAAATTACGGTCGTCATAGCTACAGTGGCCGTAATTTTCAAAAGCCTTTGAAAAATCACCAAAACCACGGGTCCGTACACTTCCACGGCCGTGGAATGCCCCGACAGACCGTAATTTTTGGAAATTTTGCCGGCCACTATAAAACCCACATTCTTCACACACTTAACCAAAATTTCCCCAATTCCACGACCTAGAAACCGAAAACCCGCAGCCTCTCCCAATTCTTCATTCTCTAATCGTTTCCAACGATTCTTCGCCCTAAACTGCAGCAAATCCAACCACGAACAAGATCCAAGCAACAAATCGAGTGGAAATCGATCAACAAACACGCATTTTGGATTTTTCAATCCGAAAAAGAGGTTATTTCTTTCTTCTCGATTTCAGCGGATTTAGTTCGTTTTTGCTATAGTTTTTTAGGAAGAACTGATAAAGACCGGAAGGAATTAGATTAGGACTGCTTGTTGTGGTGATTGTTGGTGAATTTGCTGAGATTCACGAATTTCTGAGACGAATCACGGTCTCTGGGTAAACCACGGCCGTGGAACCTGAAGAACAGACCGTGATTTTTGGAGAAAAATGGATTTCGTAAGGAGAGTTTCAGGAAGGATAAAGGAGAAGAAAGGGGACCAAAATAAGAAAAGAAAGGGCAACCCCTCCACCTCTAGGGCACCACCACCCTCATCTCCCTCACTACCATCCTCACCTTCACCTCCATCTTCACCACCTCACCCTAGCGTCCCAACCATACATGAGAACCACCTAGCTGCATTTGAGAGGATAGAGAAGAGGGCAGTGATTGGCCCTAGGTATTTGTTGTTGGAGGATCTACATCCTCTCAACATAGTTGATGACCTTACATGGCTCTTGGATAGAGCCGGATTGCTTGTCTTCACGAACATTCGTGAAGACGCCTATGAGGAGATCACCCGAGAGGTTGTGACGTCTTTCGAGCACAGCCATGTTGATAGGACCGTCTCCTTCCGTCTCATGAATCAGGACTATCAGTTGAGTATAGTTGAGTTTGGGACCATTTTCGGGTTCCATGAGACCTACAATGGTCGATTTCCGAGCGGAGTTTACCCCAAGGATTTTTGGGAGGAAGTAGCCATGATTTACGCCGACGAGGACCGTTGGCAACCCGCCGATACCAAGGCTAGATTTATGTACCATCTAGCCTTGAAGATAGCTCACCGTGTTCTTTCGGAGTGTCTCTTTCCTAGGACGGAGACGCCCCAAAAGATCAAGACGGATGAGCTATTCTTGCTCTACTGTATGCTTTACGGTCGCCGCACAGATTGTGCTACTCTTTTGGCGGCTACGATGAGTAAACTGAAGAACAAGAAGAAGGGGAACATTGGTTATGGTGGGATAGTGACCCACATGGCTAGGACATTTGGTGTAGATTTTTCAGCTTGCACCCGCATACCCGCCGTACCTCTAGGATTACATGCATTCATGGTTAGGGGACTCATCTTCCCCACACATAGAGGTCCGCCTTATGCGGGCATGCCTTGGGAGAGTAGGACAGGCAGGGGTATTGAGTGGCTGCCAGAGTATTCCATTGTGGCGGGACGCCACAATTGGAAGGAGACGTTCGCTGCGATGCATGCGAACAGGCTTGTAGCTCCCCCTTACGTTCCACCACCGGTTGTGGATGAGGAGGAGATGGGAGAGCAGTACGAGAGTGGTGGAGGAGCGGAGCAGGAGTTCGGCACGTTTCCGGATCAGCCGGAGGCGGCCCCGGATGTACCTAGGCGCTCTCCACGCCCAGCTAGAGCTTCAGGCTCGTCATCTCGCCGCGCCAGCGTGAGTGAGAGGCCCACGTGGATGACTACACCTCCCACTTGGTACGACACACCCCCTCCTTGGTCCACGACGTAGCCAGCAGCACCACCGCCACCACCAGCACCAGCACCAGCCGATGCCCCCGCATGGTATGATCACGCCCCGGGATGGTATGAGAGGATGCCGGATTGGGCTACCGGACTTTCGGAGAGAGTCGGAGCGCTAGAGATCCGGGCGGATGCTAGAGACGGACGCCTAGACGACCTTGACCACATGATGAGGGATGTCTACCGCCAGCAGTTTGGGCGGTTCTATGATCCGAGTTTCTCTCCATTCCCACCTCCACCGGCGCCGCAGTGATCGATGCATGACCGTTCGTTTTAGACATTCCCGCCACCACTTGTGAGTTTCTTTTTCTTATCTTTCTTTTGTTCTTTCTTGTGAACATTAGGGACAATGTTCGTCCTAAGTATGGGGTGGGATGTACTAAAAAGTTTGTAATAACTCTACTCTCTATGTTGCTTTCATTTCAAGACTATCATTGCATGTTCATTATGTGTTACACGTTTCATTCTTGCATTGCATGAAAAAGAACTTTAAAAACCCATAAAAATTGAAAAATTTTGAAAATTTTGTGCTTCTAATGAATTGATATGATTTCCATGATAATCACTACTTGCGAATTGAGTTTGATGACAATTGCATGCTTAAAAGGATTGTAAATCGAAAAGAAATTGAATGAATGAATTCTACCTCTTTTGCAAGTTTTATAATGTGAAAACATTGCCTAAATCATGTTGAGAAATTGAAGTTGAAATCACATTATAAGTTCCTATACTTCTTGTTGAAATGATTAAGGCAATTCGATACTTTCTTTCCTCTTTCTTTGATCATCTAGCTCCTCATTGAAATATTAGCCTCCTTTACCTATCCGGGAACTTGGAAAAGTGAATGAGAAAAAGGCATGTTTGATGTGGGAGGGCCATGAGAGCAATTATTTGCAATCAAATGAATAGAAAGAAATTGTAGGTTTGGGGAAGTCAATCATGACGATGAGTAACTCGGCACCATTCACATAGCCGGGTGTTTGTGTCTTGCCAAAGTCGGATTGAGCGATATTCCTAGCGGATTATGGTATGTGCGCTAAGGGTTTGAGGCATCTCTTGCAATTTTGAGAAACGCCAATCTCCTAGGCTTCGGTTTTTGTGCACCTCTATCCATAACTCCAAAAGTAAAGTCGAAAAATGAAAAGAAGAGAGCGAAGCTCTAAGTTGAAGTGTTGCGGGAACCGCATAAGAAGAAGAAGGTAGTTGTCCACTTTCCCGGATTTATGCACCACTTTCCCTTAAAGTTTTCCCTTCCCTTCCATACTCTAGACCTTTTCTTTGAAAGTCCTTAAGATCAAAAGAATGTTATATGACTTGGTGATCTAAATTGAAGCTTCTTATGATTGATTTTGATAATGTTTGAAGGTTATAATGCTTGTTTTGAAGTTAAATTGATTCATGAATTTTCCTTGCCTTTTACTCTTTGATTAAGTGTGTGAAAGTTTGAAAAATGATTGAAGCGAGGTTTGAGAATGATCTATTCCTTAGAAGTCACATTCATCCAAAAGAAGGTACACATATTTCATCCTAACTCTTGTTTAAAGCTTTTTAAAAGACCTTGCTTAGGGACAAGCAAGTGCTAAGTATGGGGTTATTTGTTAGCATGAAATATTGTGATATTTTAGGCACGTTTTCTAAATGTATTTGATTCATATTGATAGTCTTTGATTGATCTTTGTGCATATGTGAGCTAGTATTACCTATATTTTCGATATGGATGTCTACACTAGTTCTATGTTGATTATAGGTGATTTGGAGCTATTTCCGAACGGAATCGAGCAAAGGAGAGTTGAGTTGATATGTCCATAGATCGAGGACACTTTTTGGAAGCAATTTGGAGTCTTAGATTGAGGAATGCACGAGTTTAGGGAAGAATCACATTCTTACCCTAAATTACGCCCTAAAATACGGCCGTGTCACAAACCACGTTCAGAATTACGGCCGTGGATTCAAAGTCAGAATTCGATGTTCATTCCAGGGGATTCTACGGCCGTGGAACTAACCGTAATTGTTTCCACGCCCTAGAATTACGGTCGTGGAATCTTCCACGACCGTGATCTTGGCGAATCTTTTCGCCACACTTCGAAGCCATGATCTTTTAAAGATTGGGCCGGGCCGACATTTTGCCCTACACTATAAAAAGACGGACGAAGCAAAATTCCGTCACCTCGCTTACGACCTTCGATACCCGTTTGCCCTCATTCTTCGCCACTTAGACACGAAGACGTTTTGCTTAGTTTGCTTGGAAGCAATTGACATCTCTTTGAAGAGATCGAAACTCGTTTTTGGAATTCCTCTAATCTCGCACTTTTGGTGGAGATTGCTGTTGAGATCTCCGGATTGGCGGAAGATCGTAGTTCTTGGAAGATTTTGCAAGAAGATCTCTCTTCTTGACTAGGTTCGATTTGGAAAACGGATTGACATCCCGTTTTCTTTTCTTTCCTAGAGTTAAGATTATTTGTTCTATTGTGAATCTTTTGACATTGCTTATTCTCTTTGTGACTTTGAGATTGAATTGAAGATTATTGAAAGTTCTTGAAAGTTTTCATCTTTTATCCTTTAATTCTTGAATTGATATCAATATGACTGTTATTGGCTAAAAACCCTTAACAATTCTAAGGTGAAGGGTTGATAGTTGTGGCATAGGTGATGATAGATCAATCGCAAACAGATTAGACCCTGAGAGTTAGAGAGAATCGCCGACAACCCTAAATTACGGTCTGTTCTTGAGTCCACGGCCGTGGAACCTCAAGAACTAACCGTGATTTCCCTTTAGTTTACGAACTTGATTTTACTTTAATCCAAAGTTAAAGATTTGCTTTAGCTTAGTTTAGACTTGTCTTTTCTAGGTGGTAGTGAAGCCTCAACAACCTCTACCTCGATTGTGAGCCTCAACAACCTCAATCGGTTAAGTTAGTCTTGATCTTTAGATTATAAGTCTGGGTATTTGACACTAATTCTCATCTCTAGAATCTTTCTATATTGAGCCTCAACAACCTGTATAGAGAGTGCTTTGTAGGTGAGTTACATAAGGTTTTTGGAACCTCAACCGTACGATTACCTTACATTAGTATACCTTTGCATATCTCCACTCTGTCTTTACATCATTAGTATATCTTGAATCTATTGCCGCAACTGGATACCTGAAACTTTAGGATTGTTGTTTTCCCAATATCTGCAAAACTCCCATATTTATTTGCTTGATAATCTGCAATCGAGTTCGCTCCACCCAAATCCCTGTGTTCGATACTCTGGAATTCTTGCTTAACTACGTCGATCCGTACACTGCGGGTTCGCTTGCTTGATTCTAGTTTTATAAATTTAAAACTTATTTGCACACACCTCTAGGGGCGAACAAGTTTTTGGCGCCGTTGCCGGGGATTTGGTTTCGTCCGAATCCGGTAGCCGGTTGTCAAGCTTGGGAGCTTGCTCTCGTTATTTGATTTTTCTTTGAGTGCATGCGCAGGTCTAGGAACACCGAAGATCTCTTACCTCTTGATCAAGAGCTAGAGAAAACCTTGAGACAAAGGCGCAAGGAAAAGAAGATGGCTGAAGAGAACGAACGCGATCTTCAAACGGAGTTGGCGGAGAAGGAAGCTCAACTCCGATGGAATGAGACTCTCCGCCAGGATGAGATGGATCGTCATCAATCTCAAGTTAACGGTCTACAAGACATGCTTTTCCAAATGAGGATAAAGATGAGCGACCTTGAAGATAAGGTAGGCAAGAAGTCCTCGAGAAGGAGATCAAGGTCTAGAAGAAAAAGCCACTCATCCGCTGATGATAGTGATTCTTCCATGCCACCGTTAGAAGAGATTGATCCCACGATCAATATAAATCCCTTCAATCCACAAGGAGCTACTAATCGCCGCATCCCACCAAGGAATGCGAGAGTCGAACGTGTGGATAATGAGCCAAGAACTCTTGGCCAGCGGATGGATCCAACACAACAACCACGCCGCTTGGGTGTGAATTTTGATGCTGAAGATGTGCAAGGGTTTAGCTTTAACCCTCAAGTTATCACTCTTGTTCGCCAAAGCCAATTTGGCGGTACAAGCGCTGAATCTCCACACCAACACTTGCAAAACTTTGAGTGTATGATGGAGACGATGAGACCGAAGAACGCTACTACCAACAGCTACAAGCTTAAACCTTTCTTCTTCTCTTTGAAAGGGAAAGCGCTATCTTGGTATCAAGCTCTTCCTAATGGGAAACTAGACACGTGGGAAGACCTTTCCGCAGAGTTTCTCACCAAATTCTTTCCGCCTTCCAAAACGGCGGAACTTAGAGGTAAGATTAATGCTTTTTCTATGAGACCTAACGAAAGTTTGTTTCAATCTTGGGAAAGGTTTCAGGATTTGCTATTGGATTGCCCTCATCATGGCATATCCAAGCTTGCCTTGCTGGAGATTTACTACAAGGGGCTGGATGCGGGAACGCAATTCAACCTCCAATCCCTCTCATGTGGAACGTTCATGGACATGAGAGAAGATGACGCTTGGGACTTCATTGAGAAGCAAGCAAGAGTCATAGAGAAGTATTCCCACCGGAAGGTGGAGGGAAATCGTGTGGAGCAAGGAGCAAAGCTCACACATGAAGCTCAAAATCAGATTTTCTCCCTCAACAATGAGATCAAAGAGTTGAAGGAGGCTATCAAGACCAACTTCCCAAAGCAACAAGAGAAGGATGTTGGCTATTTGGGCAACAACAACGGCGGTGATAACACCAACCGCAACAACAATAACCGGAACAATAACCGGAATAACAATTGGAATGGAAACAACAACAACCGGAACAACAACAATTGGAACAACAATCGGGGTTCAAACAACAACAATTGGCGCTCCAATCAACAAAATTCCGGTAACTCCTATCCTTCCAATTCCAATTCACTAACTCCACCCTCCTCTTCCTCTACTCCTTTGAAAAGCCAGGGGCAATCATCAAATGGAGGAAACAATACGGGAAAAGAGAAGTCCGATCCCATGTTGGAAACTATCTTGGGAAAGCTTCAAGGGTTGGAGAACCGCATCATCAAGGTTGATGATCAAATTTCTAAGGTTGACAAAGCTCAAAAAGTTTTGGAGAACCAATTGTTCAACCACGCGGAGGAAGTCCCTAGAAATCAAGGGAAACTTCCAGGAAAGACGGAGGACAACCCTAAGGGAAGGGTAATGGCGATTACAACTAGGAGCGGAGTGACTACCACCGATCCGCAGCCTACGTTCGTTGAAGTCCCCGTAGAGAAGGACAAAGAAAAGGGGAAGGAGAAGGAAGATGTCTATGTTCCTCCTCCAGCTTTCAAACCTCCCCTACCGTTCCCTCAATCTAGAGCGCGAGCGCGCCTAGACAAGCAATTCGGTAAGTTTATAGAACTCATGATCAAGCTGCATATTAATATACCTTTCATTGATGCTATTGTAGGTATGCCGGCTTATGGCAAGTTCTTGAAGGAGCTTCTCTCTAACAAGAGGAAGCTAGAAGACTTCGGTGAAGTCAAGATGAGTTCGGATTCTTCGGATCTCATCAAGACTATGAAGGAGAAAATGCCCCCAAAGTTGAAGGATCCGGGGTCATTTTGCATTCCCATTGGAGTGGGAGATGTCACATATGACGCTTTGTGTGACTTAGGAGCAAGTGTGAGCATCATACCACTTGCATTGTGTAGGAAGATCGGTTTAGGCGATCCTAAACCGGTCAAGATGACGTTATACATGGCGGATCGATCCATCACTCGCCCCGTCGGAATTGTAGAAGACGTCCCGGTCAAGCTAGGTAAATTCTTTGTCCCTATTGATTTTGTCGTGCTTGACATTCCTGCAGATAGTCCGGTCCCGATCATACTCGGAAGACCGTTTCTTGCAACTTCCGGCTGCATGGTCGATTGCAAGAATGGGAGACTCGCTTTTGATATTGGGGAAGAGAAAGTAGAGTTCGTTCTTTCCACTCTAGTGAAGGAGCCAATCTTTGATGAGGATATTTACAATATCCAAGATGAAGAAGGTTTGTCTAGGGAGGAGGTAAGTGCGATTCTCTTTAACGATCCGTTACAAAAGGTTATTACTATGAGTCTAACCAATGTAGGAGAAGAAGAAGAGTACAAAGAGGAAATTGAAGCCTTGGAAGCACAAGAAGAGATGCATGAAGTGGAGCTTGAGAAACTCCACGATGAGGCTGAGAATACTAGAATCCACGGTCATACCCTGTATTCCACGACCATGGATTCCACGACCAAAATCGACTTCCATTCCAGAGGATATTACGGCCGTGGAACACAAGAGGAGACCGTAATTTTGACCGTGGAAGAGGGTGACCGGCATACTTCTTCAACTTCTTCTAATTCTTCTCCAACCCATTCAACATCCTTAGAAACTTCTAAGGAAACATCGGAAGCTCCTCAAGGATCATTGGAAGCTCCGAAAGCAATGGAACTCAAACCACTTCCTACTCATCTAAGGTACGCTTTTCTTGGATCTAATTCCACCTTTCCGGTTATCGTTAGTTCTAAATTAAGCATAGATGAACATGAACAGCTCATGATTGTCCTTAGGAAACATAGAAAAGCCATAGGCTATACTATTGAGGACTTAGTAGGAATTAAACCCTCCCTATGCATGCATAAGATACTAATGGAGGAGGACTTTAGAACTTCAAGACAACCTCAAAGGCGGTTGAATCCGACCATGAAGGAGGTTGTCAAGAAGGAAATTCTTAAACTTCTTGATGCAGGTATCATCTATCCTATCTCCGATAGCAAGTGGGTGAGCCCGGTTCAAGTAGTTCCGAAGAAGGGATGAATGACGGTCATCACCAATAAGAACAACGAACTCATTCCTACCCGAACCGTAACTGGATGGCGAATGTGTATAGACTACCGCAAGCTCAACAACGCAACGCGGAAGGATCACTTTCCATTGCCATTCATCGATCAGATGCTTGAAAGGTTAGCACAACATTCATACTTTTGCTACCTTGACGGTTATAGTGGCTTCTTTCAGATTCCGATACATCCGGATGATCAAGAGAAGACCACATTCACGTGCCCTTGGGGTACGTTCGCCTATAGGAGAATGCCGTTCGGACTTTGCAACGCCCCAGCCACCTTTCAACGGTGCATGATGGCTATCTTCTCCGAATACGTAGAGGAAATCATGGAAGTCTTCATGGACGACTTCTCCGTTTACGGTTCCTCTTTTAACGATTGTCTTTCTAACCTTTCTCTTGTTTTGCAAAGATGTAAAGACACTAACCTAGTTCTTAATTGGGAGAAGTGTCAGTTTATGGTTAAGGAAGGAATCGTGTTAGGTCACTTAGTCTCTAGTAGAGGGATAGAGGTAGACAGAGCTAAGATAGAGACCATAGAGAAACTTCCTCCCCCAATTTCGGTGAAAGGGATAAGAAGTTTCCTAGGACATGCTGGATTTTATAGACGTTTCATTAAGGACTTTTCTAAGATATCAAAACCTCTCACTAATCTATTGATGAAGGATGCGGTTTTTGAGTTTTCACAGGAATGTCTAGATGCGTTCAACACCATTCGGCAAGCTCTAATTTCAGCACCCATTATCCAACCCCTGGATTGGACTCTCCCCTTCGAGATTATGTGTGATGCTAGTGACGTAGCCATTGGAGCTGTTCTTGGGCAACGAAAGGAAGGACGAACCCACGCCATATACTACGCTAGCAAGACGCTAGACGAAGCTCAGCTCAACTACGCCACTACGGAAAAGGAGTTTCTAGCCATTGTCTACGCTATTGACAAGTTTCGCTCTTATCTTGTAGGTGCAAAGGTGATAGTCTACACGGATCATGCTGCGATCCGGTACCTCCTTGCGAAGAAAGATGCGAAGCCAAGGCTGATTAGATGGATTCTTCTCCTACAAGAATTCGATCTTGAGATCCGCGACAAGAAAGGCTCGGAAAATTCTGTTGCGGATCATTTGAGTCGTCTAACACATCTAGAGGACGACCACTTGCCCATTGATGACTCCTTTCCGGACGAACACCTACATATCATAGAGGAGTGCATCAAGGTAGTCTCCAAAGGTAACGAACCATGGTTTGCTGATTTCGTTAACTATTTGGTTTGCCAGGAGATACCACCCGGACTGTCATACGCACAAAGGAAGAAGTTCTTCAAGGACGTCCGGGAATACTATTGGAATGAGCCTCTCCTCTTTAAGAGAGGTCCGGATGGCATCATCCGGCGATGTGTGCCGGAAGATGAGATGCAAAGTGTCATCCGCCATTGTCATTCACTACCTTGTGGAGGACACGCTAGTTCGAACAAAACTAGCGCAAAGGTATTGCAATCTGGATTCTATTGGCCTACTTTATTTAAAGATGTGCAATCCTTTGTTTCTTGTTGCGATGCTTGTCAAAGAACAGGCAATATCTCTAGAAGGAATGAGATGCCCCTCAACAACATCCAAGAGGTAGAGATTTTCGACGTTTGGGGAGTCGATTTCATGGGACCATTCCCTTCTTCTTGTGGAAACCAATACATATTATTGGCGGTAGACTACGTTTCTAGATGGGTGGAAGCAATTGCCTCTCCCACAAATGATGCCATGGTGGTGGTTAAGTTCTTCAACAAGACCATTTTCCCACGATTCGGGACACCAAGGACAATCATTAGTGATGGAGGTTCTCACTTCATAGCCCGTCGCTTTGAAGCTCTTCTAGCCAAGTATGGGGTTACTCACAAGATCGCCACCCCTTACCATCCACAAACGAGTGGACAAGTTGAGATCTCAAATAGGGAGATCAAGGGAATTCTAGAGAAGACGGTTTCAAGGACTAGGAAGGATTGGTCCTTGAAACTAGATGACGCATTATGGGCGTACCGGACTGCATACAAGACTCCCATAGGAACCACACCATACAACCTTGTGTATGGGAAATCTTGTCATTTGCCGGTAGAGCTGGAGCACAAAGCGTTTTGGGCTATCAAGTGGCTAAATTTCAGCGTGAAGGAAGCGGGAGAGAAGCGTCTCCTAGACATCAACAAGCTGGATGAGCTTCGCTTGAACGCCTATGAAAACGCCAAAATCTACAAGGAAAGAGCAAAGCGTTGGCATGATAAGCATATCATTCCAAAGGACTTCAAAGAAGGAGATCAAGTTCTCCTCTTCAATTCAAGGCTTCGCCTCTTTCCAGGTAAGCTTAAATCCCGTTGGACTGGACCTTTTCTAATTAAGCGTATTTTCCCCCATGGTGCAGTTGAAGTATGGGGTGAAGCTAGCAGAAGTTTTAAGGTGAACGGCCAACGACTCAAGAAGTACTCGCCAGAACTCCAAGCTGAGGAGTTTGCACCTACCGCACTCGAATAAGTGCAAGAGTGGTCTAGCTACGGACCTTAAACAAAGCGCTTCTTGGGAGGCAACCCAAGGTATTGCATTTTTGTTTTTGTTTTCGATTCATAGACTAGTTTAGAATAGACGTTTTTGCTTTATTTTGCCTCGATTTCTTCCGGTATGTTCGTGTTTTTGGATGTAGGATCGATAGAAAAGGAGAAAGGAAGGATAATGTCGAAGAAAAGTGACGAAATTTGGACTTTGAAGCTTTACAGAAGGTTCCACGGTCTAAATTACGGTCGTCATAGCTACAGTGGCCGTAATTTTCAAAAGCCTTTGAAAAATCACCAAAACCACGGGTCCGTACACTTCCACGGCCGTGGAATGCCCCGACAGACCGTAATTTTTGGAAATTTTGCCGGCCACTATAAAACCCACATTCTTCACACACTTAACCAAAATTTCCCCAATTCCACGACCTAGAAACCGAAAACCCGCAGCCTCTCCCAATTCTTCATTCTCTAATCGTTTCCAACGATTCTTCGCCCTAAACTGCAGCAAATCCAACCACGAACAAGATCCAAGCAACAAATCGAGTGGAAATCGATCAACAAACACGCATTTTGGATTTTTCAATCCGAAAAAGAGGTTATTTCTTTCTTCTCGATTTCAGCGGATTTAGTTCGTTTTTGCTATAGTTTTTTAGGAAGAACTGATAAAGACCGGAAGGAATTAGATTAGGACTGCTTGTTGTGGTGATTGTTGGTGAATTTGCTGAGATTCACGAATTTCTGAGACGAATCACGGTCTCTGGGTAAACCACGGCCGTGGAACCTGAAGAACAGACCGTGATTTTTGGAGAAAAATGGATTTCGTAAGGAGAGTTTCAGGAAGGATAAAGGAGAAGAAAGGGGACCAAAATAAGAAAAGAAAGGGCAACCCCTCCACCTCTAGGGCACCACCACCCTCATCTCCCTCACTACCATCCTCACCTTCACCTCCATCTTCACCACCTCACCCTAGCGTCCCAACCATACATGAGAACCACCTAGCTGCATTTGAGAGGATAGAGAAGAGGGCAGTGATTGGCCCTAGGTATTTGTTGTTGGAGGATCTACATCCTCTCAACATAGTTGATGACCTTACATGGCTCTTGGATAGAGCCGGATTGCTTGTCTTCACGAACATTCGTGAAGACGCCTATGAGGAGATCACCCGAGAGGTTGTGACGTCTTTCGAGCACAGCCATGTTGATAGGACCGTCTCCTTCCGTCTCATGAATCAGGACTATCAGTTGAGTATAGTTGAGTTTGGGACCATTTTCGGGTTCCATGAGACCTACAATGGTCGATTTCCGAGCGGAGTTTACCCCAAGGATTTTTGGGAGGAAGTAGCCATGATTTACGCCGACGAGGACCGTTGGCAACCCGCCGATACCAAGGCTAGATTGATGTACCATCTAGCCTTGAAGATAGCTCACCGTGTTCTTTCGGAGTGTCTCTTTCCTAGGACGGAGACGTCCCAAAAGATCAAGACGGATGAGCTATTCTTGCTCTACTGTATGCTTTACGGTCGCCGCACAGATTGTGCTACTCTTTTGGCGGCTACGATGAGTAAACTGAAGAACAAGAAGAAGGGGAACATTGGTTATGGTGGGATAGTGACCCACATGGCTAGGACATTTGGTGTAGATTTTTCAGCTTGCACCCGCATACCCGCCGTACCTCTAGGATTACATGCATTCATGGTTAGGGGACTCATCTTCCCCACACATAGAGGTCCGCCTTATGCGGGCATGCCTTGGGAGAGTAGGACAGGCAGGGGTATTGAGTGGCTGCCAGAGTATTCCATTGTG
The DNA here is from genome assembly GCA_033239125.1 of Fagopyrum homotropicum. NCBI lineage: Eukaryota > Viridiplantae > Streptophyta > Magnoliopsida > Caryophyllales > Polygonaceae > Fagopyrum > Fagopyrum homotropicum. Next base: position 133,710,673 of record BSWB01000007.1, on the reverse strand, counting down.
GCGGGACGCCACAATTGGAAGGAGACGTTCGCTGCGATGCATGCGAACAGGCTTGTAGCTCCCCCTTACGTTCCACCACCGGTTGTGGATGAGGAGGAGATGGGAGAGCAGTACGAGAGTGGTGGAGGAGCGGAGCAGGAGTTCGGCACGTTTCCGGATCAGCCGGAGGCGGCCCCGGATGTACCTAGGCGCTCTCCACGCCCAGCTAGAGCTTCAGGCTCGTCATCTCGCCGCGCCAGCGTGAGTGAGAGGCCCACGTGGATGACTACACCTCCCACTTGGTACGACACACCCCCTCCTTGGTCCACGACGTAGCCAGCAGCACCACCGCCACCACCAGCACCAGCACCAGCCGATGCCCCCGCATGGTATGATCACGCCCCGGGATGGTATGAGAGGATGCCGGATTGGGCTACCGGACTTTCGGAGAGAGTCGGAGCGCTAGAGATCCGGGCGGATGCTAGAGACGGACGCCTAGACGACCTTGACCACATGATGAGGGACGTCTACCGCCAGCAGTTTGGGCGGTTCTATGATCCGAGTTTCTCTCCATTCCCACCTCCACCGGCGCCGCAGTGATCGATGCATGACCGTTCGTTTTAGACATTCCCGCCACCACTTGTGAGTTTCTTTTTCTTATCTTTCTTTTGTTCTTTCTTGTGAACATTAGGGACAATGTTCGTCCTAAGTATGGGGTGGGATGTACTAAAAAGTTTGTAATAACTCTACTCTCTATGTTGCTTTCATTTCAAGACTATCATTGCATGTTCATTATGTGTTACACGTTTCATTCTTGCATTGCATGAAAAAGAACTTTAAAAACCCATAAAAATTGAAAAATTTTGAAAATTTTGTGCTTCTAATGAATTGATATGATTTCCATGATAATCACTACTTGCGAATTGAGTTTGATGACAATTGCATGCTTAAAAGGATTGTAAATCGAAAAGAAATTGAATGAATGAATTCTACCTCTTTTGCAAGTTTTATAATGTGAAAACATTGCCTAAATCATGTTGAGAAATTGAAGTTGAAATCACATTATAAGTTCCTATACTTCTTGTTGAAATGATTAAGGCAATTCGATACTTTCTTTCCTCTTTCTTTGATCATCTAGCTCCTCATTGAAATATTAGCCTCCTTTACCTATCCGGGAACTTGGAAAAGTGAATGAGAAAAAGGCATGTTTGATGTGGGAGGGCCATGAGAGCAATTATTTGCAATCAAATGAATAGAAAGAAATTGTAGGTTTGGGGAAGTCAATCATGACGATGAGTAACTCGGCACCATTCACATAGCCGGGTGTTTGTGTCTTGCCAAAGTCGGATTGAGCGATATTCCTAGCGGATTATGGTATGTGCGCTAAGGGTTTGAGGCATCTCTTGCAATTTTGAGAAACGCCAATCTCCTAGGCTTCGGTTTTTGTGCACCTCTATCCATAACTCCAAAAGTAAAGTCGAAAAATGAAAAGAAGAGAGCGAAGCTCTAAGTTGAAGTGTTGCGGGAACCGCATAAGAAGAAGAAGGTAGTTGTCCACTTTCCCGGATTTATGCACCACTTTCCCTTAAAGTTTTCCCTTCCCTTCCATACTCTAGACCTTTTCTTTGAAAGTCCTTAAGATCAAAAGAATGTTATATGACTTGGTGATCTAAATTGAAGCTTCTTATGATTGATTTTGATAATGTTTGAAGGTTATAATGCTTGTTTTGAAGTTAAATTGATTCATGAATTTTCCTTGCCTTTTACTCTTTGATTAAGTGTGTGAAAGTTTGAAAAATGATTGAAGCGAGGTTTGAGAATGATCTATTCCTTAGAAGTCACATTCATCCAAAAGAAGGTACACATATTTCATCCTAACTCTTGTTTAAAGCTTTTTAAAAGACCTTGCTTAGGGACAAGCAAGTGCTAAGTATGGGGTTATTTGTTAGCATGAAATATTGTGATATTTTAGGCACGTTTTCTAAATGTATTTGATTCATATTGATAGTCTTTGATTGATCTTTGTGCATATGTGAGCTAGTATTACCTATATTTTCGATATGGATGTCTACACTAGTTCTATGTTGATTATAGGTGATTTGGAGCTATTTCCGAACGGAATCGAGCAAAGGAGAGTTGAGTTGATATGTCCATAGATCGAGGACACTTTTTGGAAGCAATTTGGAGTCTTAGATTGAGGAATGCACGAGTTTAGGGAAGAATCACATTCTTACCCTAAATTACGCCCTAAAATACGGCCGTGTCACAAACCACGTTCAGAATTACGGCCGTGGATTCAGAGTCAGAATTCGATGTTCATTCCAGGGGATTCTACGGCCGTGGAACTAACCGTAATTGTTTCCACGCCCTAGAATTACGGTCGTGGAATCTTCCACGACCGTGATCTTGGCGAATCTTTTCGCCACACTTCGAAGCCATGATCTTTTAAAGATTGGGCCGGGCCGACATTTTGCCCTACACTATAAAAAGACGGACGAAGCAAAATTCCGTCACCTCGCTTACGACCTTCGATACCCGTTTGCCCTCATTCTTCGCCACTTAGACACGAAGACGTTTTGCTTAGTTTGCTTGGAAGCAATTGACATCTCTTTGAAGAGATCGAAACTCGTTTTTGGAATTCCTCTAATCTCGCACTTTTGGTGGAGATTGCTGTTGAGATCTCCGGATTGGCGGAAGATCGTAGTTCTTGGAAGATTTTGCAAGAAGATCTCTCTTCTTGACTAGGTTCGATTTGGAAAACGGATTGACATCCCGTTTTCTTTTCTTTCCTAGAGTTAAGATTATTTGTTCTATTGTGAATCTTTTGACATTGCTTATTCTCTTTGTGACTTTGAGATTGAATTGAAGATTATTGAAAGTTCTTGAAAGTTTTCATCTTTTATCCTTTAATTCTTGAATTGATATCAATATGACTGTTATTGGCTAAAAACCCTTAACAATTCTAAGGTGAAGGGTTGATAGTTGTGGCATAGGTGATGATAGATCAATCGCAAACAGATTAGACCCTGAGAGTTAGAGAGAATCGCCGACAACCCTAAATTACGGTCTGTTCTTGAGTCCACGGCCGTGGAACCTCAAGAACTAACCGTGATTTCCCTTTAGTTTACGAACTTGATTTTACTTTAATCCAAAGTTAAAGATTTGCTTTAGCTTAGTTTAGACTTGTCTTTTCTAGGTGGTAGTGAAGCCTCAACAACCTCTACCTCGATTGTGAGCCTCAACAACCTCAATCGGTTAAGTTAGTCTTGATCTTTAGATTATAAGTCTGGGTATTTGACACTAATTCTCATCTCTAGAATCTTTCTATATTGAGCCTCAACAACCTGTATAGAGAGTGCTTTGTAGGTGAGTTACATAAGGTTTTTGGAACCTCAACCGTACGATTACCTTACATTAGTATACCTTTGCATATCTCCACTCTGTCTTTACATCATTAGTATATCTTGAATCTATTGCCGCAACTGGATACCTGAAACTTTAGGATTGTTGTTTTCCCAATATCTGCAAAACTCCCATATTTATTTGCTTGATAATCTGCAATCGAGTTCGCTCCACCCAAATCCCTGTGTTCGATACTCTGGAATTCTTGCTTAACTACGTCGATCCGTACACTGCGGGTTCGCTTGCTTGATTCTAGTTTTATAAATTTAAAACTTATTTGCACACACCTCTAGGGGCGAACAAGTTTTTGGCGCCGTTGCCGGGGATTTGGTTTCGTCCGAATCCGGTAGCCGGTTGTCAAGCTTGGGAGCTTGCTCTCGTTATTTGATTTTTCTTTGAGTGCATGCGCAGGTCTAGGAACACCGAAGATCTCTTACCTCTTGATCAAGAGCTAGAGAAAACCTTGAGACAAAGGCGCAAGGAAAAGAAGATGGCTGAAGAGAACGAACGCGATCTTCAAACGGAGTTGGCGGAGAAGGAAGCTCAACTCCGATGGAATGAGACTCTCCGCCAGGATGAGATGGATCGTCATCAATCTCAAGTTAACGGTCTACAAGACATGCTTTTCCAAATGAGGATAAAGATGAGCGACCTTGAAGATAAGGTAGGCAAGAAGTCCTCGAGAAGGAGATCAAGGTCTAGAAGAAAAAGCCACTCATCCGCTGATGATAGTGATTCTTCCATGCCACCGTTAGAAGAGATTGATCCCACGATCAATATAAATCCCTTCAATCCACAAGGAGCTACTAATCGCCGCATCCCACCAAGGAATGCGAGAGTCGAACGTGTGGATAATGAGCCAAGAACTCTTGGCCAGCGGATGGATCCAACACAACAACCACGCCGCTTGGGTGTGAATTTTGATGCTGAAGATGTGCAAGGGTTTAGCTTTAACCCTCAAGTTATCACTCTTGTTCGCCAAAGCCAATTTGGCGGTACAAGCGCTGAATCTCCACACCAACACTTGCAAAACTTTGAGTGTATGATGGAGACGATGAGACCGAAGAACGCTACTACCAACAGCTACAAGCTTAAACCTTTCTTCTTCTCTTTGAAAGGGAAAGCGCTATCTTGGTATCACGCTCTTCCTAATGGGAAACTAGACACGTGGGAAGACCTTTCCGCAGAGTTTCTCACCAAATTCTTTCCGCCTTCCAAAACGGCGGAACTTAGAGGTAAGATTAATGCTTTTTCTATGAGACCTAACGAAAGTTTGTTTCAATCTTGGGAAAGGTTTCAGGATTTGCTATTGGATTGCCCTCATCATGGCATATCCAAGCTTGCCTTGCTGGAGATTTACTACAAGGGGCTGGATGCGGGAACGCAATTCAACCTCCAATCCCTCTCATGTGGAACGTTCATGGACATGAGAGAAGATGACGCTTGGGACTTCATTGAGAAGCAAGCAAGAGTCATAGAGAAGTATTCCCACCGGAAGGTGGAGGGAAATCGTGTGGAGCAAGGAGCAAAGCTCACACATGAAGCTCAAAATCAGATTTTCTCCCTCAACAATGAGATCAAAGAGTTGAAGGAGGCTATCAAGACCAACTTCCCAAAGCAACAAGAGAAGGATGTTGGCTATTTGGGCAACAACAACGGCGGTGATAACACCAACCGCAACAACAATAACCGGAACAATAACCGGAATAACAATTGGAATGGAAACAACAACAACCGGAACAACAACAATTGGAACAACAATCGGGGTTCAAACAACAACAATTGGCGCTCCAATCAACAAAATTCCGGTAACTCCTATCCTTCCAATTCCAATTCACTAACTCCACCCTCCTCTTCCTCTACTCCTTTGAAAAGCCAGGGGCAATCATCAAATGGAGGAAACAATACGGGAAAAGAGAAGTCCGATCCCATGTTGGAAACTATCTTGGGAAAGCTTCAAGGGTTGGAGAACCGCATCATCAAGGTTGATGATCAAATTTCTAAGGTTGACAAAGCTCAAAAAGTTTTGGAGAACCAATTGTTCAACCACGCGGAGGAAGTCCCTAGAAATCAAGGGAAACTTCCAGGAAAGACGGAGGACAACCCTAAGGGAAGGGTAATGGCGATTACAACTAGGAGCGGAGTGACTACCACCGATCCGCAGCCTACGTTCGTTGAAGTCCCCGTAGAGAAGGACAAAGAAAAGGGGAAGGAGAAGGAAGATGTCTATGTTCCTCCTCCAGCTTTCAAACCTCCCCTACCGTTCCCTCAATCTAGAGCGCGAGCGCGCCTAGACAAGCAATTCGGTAAGTTTATAGAACTCATGATCAAGCTGCATATTAATATACCTTTCATTGATGCTATTGTAGGTATGCCGGCTTATGGCAAGTTCTTGAAGGAGCTTCTCTCTAACAAGAGGAAGCTAGAAGACTTCGGTGAAGTCAAGATGAGTTCGGATTCTTCGGATCTCATCAAGACTATGAAGGAGAAAATGTCCCCAAAGTTGAAGGATCCGGGGTCATTTTGCATTCCCATTGGAGTGGGAGATGTCACATATGACGCTTTGTGTGACTTAGGAGCAAGTGTGAGCATCATACCACTTGCATTGTGTAGGAAGATCGGTTTAGGCGATCCTAAACCGGTCAAGATGACGTTATACATGGCGGATCGATCCATCACTCGCCCCGTCGGAATTGTAGAAGACGTCCCGGTCAAGCTAGGTAAATTCTTTGTCCCTATTGATTTTGTCGTGCTTGACATTCCTGCAGATAGTCCGGTCCCGATCATACTCGGAAGACCGTTTCTTGCAACTTCCGGCTGCATGGTCGATTGCAAGAATGGGAGACTCGCTTTTGATATTGGGGAAGAGAAAGTAGAGTTCGTTCTTTCCACTCTAGTGAAGGAGCCAATCTTTGATGAGGATATTTACAATATCCAAGATGAAGAAGGTTTGTCTAGGGAGGAGGTAAGTGCGATTCTCTTTAACGATCCGTTACAAAAGGTTATTACTATGAGTCTAACCAATGTAGGAGAAGAAGAAGAGTACAAAGAGGAAATTGAAGCCTTGGAAGCACAAGAAGAGATGCATGAAGTGGAGCTTGAGAAACTCCACGATGAGGCTGAGAATACTAGAATCCACGGTCATACCCTGTATTCCACGACCGTGGATTCCACGACCAAAATCGACTTCCATTCCAGAGGATATTACGGCCGTGGAACACAAGAGGAGACCGTAATTTTGACCGTGGAAGAGGGTGACCGGCATACTTCTTCAACTTCTTCTAATTCTTCTCCAACCCATTCAACATCCTTAGAAACTTCTAAGGAAACATCGGAAGCTCCTCAAGGATCATTGGAAGCTCCGAAAGCAATGGAACTCAAACCACTTCCTACTCATCTAAGGTACGCTTTTCTTGGATCTAATTCCACCTTTCCGGTTATCGTTAGTTCTAAATTAAGCATAGATGAACATGAACAACTCATGATTGTCCTTAGGAAACATAGAAAAGCCATAGGCTATACTATTGAGGACTTAGTAGGAATTAAACCCTCCCTATGCATGCATAAGATACTAATGAAGGAGGACTTTAGAACTTCAAGACAACCTCAAAGGCGGTTGAATCCGACCATGAAGGAGGTTGTCAAGAAGGAAATTCTTAAACTTCTTGATGCAGGTATCATCTATCCTATCTCCGATAGCAAGTGGGTGAGCCCGGTTCAAGTAGTTCCGAAGAAGGGAGGAATGACGGTCATCACCAATAAGAACAACGAACTCATTCCTACCCGAACCGTAACTGGATGGCGAATGTGTATAGACTACCGCAAGCTCAACAACGCAACGCGGAAGGATCACTTTCCATTGCCATTCATCGATCAGATGCTTGAAAGGTTAGCACAACATTCATACTTTTGCTACCTTGACGGTTATAGTGGCTTCTTTCAGATTCCGATACATCCGGATGATCAAGAGAAGACCACATTCACGTGCCCTTGGGGTACGTTCGCCTATAGGAGAATGCCGTTCGGACTTTGCAACGCCCCAGCCACCTTTCAACGGTGCATGATGGCTATCTTCTCCGAATACGTAGAGGAAATCATGGAAGTCTTCATGGACGACTTCTCCGTTTACGGTTCCTCTTTTAACGATTGTCTTTCTAACCTTTCTCTTGTTTTGCAAAGATGTAAAGACACTAACCTAGTTCTTAATTGGGAGAAGTGTCAGTTTATGGTTAAGGAAGGAATCGTGTTAGGTCACTTAGTCTCTAGTAGAGGGATAGAGGTAGACAGAGCTAAGATAGAGACCATAGAGAAACTTCCTCCCCCAATTTCGGTGAAAGGGATAAGAAGTTTCCTAGGACATGCTGGATTTTATAGACGTTTCATTAAGGACTTTTCTAAGATATCAAAACCTCTCACTAATCTATTGATGAAGGATGCGGTTTTTGAGTTTTCACAGGAATGTCTAGATGCGTTCAACACCATTCGGCAAGCTCTAATTTCAACACCCATTATCCAACCCCTGGATTGGACTCTCCCCTTCGAGATTATGTGTGATGCTAGTGACGTAGCCATTGGAGCTGTTCTTGGGCAACGAAAGGAAGGACGAACCCACGCCATATACTACGCTAGCAAGACGCTAGACGAAGCTCAGCTCAACTACGCCACTACGGAAAAGGAGTTTCTAGCCATTGTCTACGCTATTGACAAGTTTCGCTCTTATCTTGTAGGTGCAAAGGTGATAGTCTACACGGATCATGCTGCGATCCGGTACCTCCTTGCGAAGAAAGATGCGAAGCCAAGGCTGATTAGATGGATTCTTCTCCTACAAGAATTCGATCTTGAGATCCGCGACAAGAAAGGCTCGGAAAATTCTGTTGCGGATCATTTGAGTCGTCTAACACATCTAGAGGACGACCACTTGCCCATTGATGACTCCTTTCCGGACGAACACCTACATATCATAGGGGAGTGCATCAAGGTAGTCTCCAAAGGTAACGAACCATGGTTTGCTGATTTCGTTAACTATTTGGTTTGCCAGGAGATACCACCCGGACTGTCATACGCACAAAGGAAGAAGTTCTTCAAGGACGTCCGGGAATACTATTGGAACGAGCCTCTCCTCTTTAAGAGAGGTCCGGATGGCATCATCCGGCGATGTGTGCCGGAAGATGAGATGCAAAGTGTCATCCGCCATTGTCATTCACTACCTTGTGGAGGACACGCTAGTTCGAACAAAACTAGCGCAAAGGTATTGCAATCTGGATTCTATTGGCCTACTTTATTTAAAGATGTGCAATCCTTTGTTTCTTGTTGCGATGCTTGTCAAAGAACAGGCAATATCTCTAGAAGGAACGAGATGCCCCTCAACAACATCCAAGAGGTAGAGATTTTCGACGTTTGGGGAGTCGATTTCATGGGACCATTCCCTTCTTCTTGTGGAAACCAATACATATTATTGGCGGTAGACTACGTTTCTAGATGGGTGGAAGCAATTGCCTCTCCCACAAATGATGCCATGGTGGTGGTTAAGTTCTTCAACAAGACCATTTTCCCACGATTCGGGACACCAAGGACAATCATTAGTGATGGAGGTTCTCACTTCATAGCCCGTCGCTTTGAAGCTCTTCTAGCCAAGTATGGGGTTACTCACAAGATCGCCACCCCTTACCATCCACAAACGAGTGGACAAGTTGAGATCTCAAATAGGGAGATCAAGGGAATTCTAGAGAAGACAGTTTCAAGGACTAGGAAGGATTGGTCCTTGAAACTAGATGACGCATTATGGGCGTACCGGACTGCATACAAGACTCCCATAGGAACCACACCATACAACCTTGTGTATGGGAAATCTTGTCATTTGCCGGTAGAGCTGGAGCACAAAGCGTTTTGGGCTATCAAGTGGCTAAATTTCAGCATGAAGGAAGCGGGAGAGAAGCGTCTCCTAGACATCAACAAGCTGGATGAGCTTCGCTTGAACGCCTATGAAAACGCCAAAATCTACAAGGAAAGAGCAAAGCGTTGGCATGATAAGCATATCATTCCATAGGACTTCAAAGAAGGAGATCAAGTTCTCCTCTTCAATTCAAGGCTTCGCCTCTTTCCAGGTAAGCTTAAATTCCGTTGGACTGGACCTTTTCTAATTAAGCGTATTTTCCCCCATGGTGCAGTTGAAGTATGGGGTGAAGCTAGCGGAAGTTTTAAGGTGAACGGCCAACGACTCAAGAAGTACTCGCCAGAACTCCAAGCTGAGGAGTTTGCACCTACCGCACTCGAATAAGTGCAAGAGTGGTCTAGCTACGGACCTTAAACAAAGCGCTTCTTGGGAGGCAACCCAAGGTATTGCATTTTTGTTTTTGTTTTCGATTCATAGACTAGTTTAGAATAGACGTTTTTGCTTTATTTTGCCTCGATTTCTTCCGGTATGTTCGTGTTTTTGGATGTAGGATCGATAGAAAAGGAGAAAGGAAGGATAATGTCGAAGAAAAGTGACGAAATTTGGACTTTGAAGCTTTACAGAAGGTTCCACGGTCTAAATTACGGTCGTCATAGCTACAGTGGCCGTAATTTTCAAAAGCCTTTGAAAAATCACCAAAACCACGGGTCCGTACACTTCCACGGCCGTGGAATGCCCCGACAGACCGTAATTTTTGGAAATTTTGCCGGCCACTATAAAACCCACATTCTTCACACACTTAACCAAAATTTCCCCAATTCCACGACCTAGAAACCGAAAACCCGCAGCCTCTCCCAATTCTTCATTCTCTAATCGTTTCCAACGATTCTTCGCCCTAAACTGCAGCAAATCCAACCACGAACAAGATCCAAGCAACAAATCGAGTGGAAATCGATCAACAAACACGCATTTTGGATTTTTCAATCCGAAAAAGAGGTTATTTCTTTCTTCTCGATTTCAGCGGATTTAGTTCGTTTTTGCTATAGTTTTTTAGGAAGAACTGATAAAGACCGGAAGGAATTAGATTAGGACTGCTTGTTGTGGTGATTGTTGGTGAATTTGCTGAGATTCACGAATTTCTGAGACGAATCACGGTCTCTGGGTAAACCACGGCCGTGGAACCTGAAGAACAGACCGTGATTTTTGGAGAAAAATGGATTTCGTAAGGAGAGTTTCAGGAAGGATAAAGGAGAAGAAAGGGGACCAAAATAAGAAAAGAAAGGGCAACCCCTCAACCTCTAGGGCACCACCACCCTCATCTCCCTCACTACCATCCTCACCTTCACCTCCATCTTCACCACCTCACCCTAGCGTCCCAACCATACATGAGAACCACCTAGCTGCATTTGAGAGGATAGAGAAGAGGGCAGTGATTGGCCCTAGGTATTTGTTGTTGGAGGATCTACATCCTCTCAACATAGTTGATGACCTTACATGGCTCTTGGATAGAGCCGGATTGCTTGTCTTCACGAACATTCGTGAAGACGCCTATGAGGAGATCACCCGAGAGGTTGTGACGTCTTTCGAGCACAGCCATGTTGATAGGACCGTCTCCTTCCGTCTCATGAATCAGGACTATCAGTTGAGTATAGTTGAGTTTGGGACCATTTTCGGGTTCCATGAGACCTACAATGGTCGATTTCCGAGCGGAGTTTACCCCAAGGATTTTTGGGAGGAAGTAGCCATGATTTACGCCGACGAGGACCGTTGCAACCCGCCGATACCAAGGCTAGATTGATGTACCATCTAGCCTTGAAGATAGCTCACCGTGTTCTTTCGGAGTGTCTCTTTCCTAGGACGGAGACGCCCCAAAAGATCAAGACGGATGAGCTATTCTTGCTCTACTGTATGCTTTACGGTCGCCGCACAGATTGTGCTACTCTTTTGGCGGCTACGATGAGTAAACTGAAGAACAAGAAGAAGGGGAACATTGGTTATGGTGGGATAGTGACCCATATGGCTAGGACATTTGGTGTAGATTTTTCAGCTTGCACCCGCATACCCGCCGTACCTCTAGGATTACATGCATTCATGGTTAGGGGACTCATCTTTCCCACACATAGAGGTCCGCCTTATGCGGGCATGCCTTGGGAGAGTAGGACAGGCAGGGGTATTGAGTGGCTGCCAGAGTATTCCATTGTGGCGGGACGCCACAATTGGAAGGAGACGTTCGCTGCGATGCATGCGAACAGGCTTGTAGCTCCCCCTTACGTTCCACCACCGGTTGTGGATGAGGAGGAGATGGGAGAGCAGTACGAGAGTGGTGGAGGAGCGGAGCAGGAGTTCGGCACGTTTCCGGATCAGCCGGAGGCGGCCCCGGATGTACCTAGGCGCTCTCCACGCCCAGCTAGAGCTTCAGGCTCGTCATCTCGCCGCGCCAGCGTGAGTGAGAGGCCCACGTGGATGACTACACCTCCCACTTGGTACGACACACCCCCTCCTTGGTCCACGACGTAGCCAGCAGCACCACCGCCACCACCAGCACCAGCACCAGCCGATGCCCCCGCATGGTATGATCACGCCCCGGGATGGTATGAGAGGATGCCGGATTGGGCTACCGGACTTTCGGAGAGAGTCGGAGCGCTAGAGATCCGGGCGGATGCTAGAGACGGACGCCTAGACGACCTTGACCACATGATGAGGGACGTCTACCGCCAGCAGTTTGGGCGGTTCTATGATCCGAGTTTCTCTCCATTCCCACCTCCACCGGCGCCGCAGTGATCGATGCATGACCGTTCGTTTTAGACATTCCCGCCACCACTTGTGAGTTTCTTTTTCTTATCTTTCTTTTGTTCTTTCTTGTGAACATTAGGGACAATGTTCGTCCTAAGTATGGGGTGGGATGTACTAAAAAGTTTGTAATAACTCTACTCTCTATGTTGCTTTCATTTCAAGACTATCATTGCATGTTCATTATGTGTTACACGTTTCATTCTTGCATTGCATGAAAAAGAACTTTAAAAACCCATAAAAATTGAAAAATTTTGAAAATTTTGTGCTTCTAATGAATTGATATGATTTCCATGATAATCACTACTTGCGAATTGAGTTTGATGACAATTGCATGCTTAAAAGGATTGTAAATCGAAAAGAAATTGAATGAATGAATTCTACCTCTTTTGCAAGTTTTATAATGTGAAAACATTGCCTAAATCATGTTGAGAAATTGAAGTTGAAATCACATTATAAGTTCCTATACTTCTTGTTGAAATGATTAAGGCAATTCGATACTTTCTTTCCTCTTTCTTTGATCATCTAGCTCCTCATTGAAATATTAGCCTCCTTTACCTATCCGGGAACTTGGAAAAGTGAATGAGAAAAAGGCATGTTTGATGTGGGAGGGCCATGAGAGCAATTATTTGCAATCAAATGAATAGAAAGAAATTGTAGGTTTGGGGAAGTCAATCATGACGATGAGTAACTCGGCACCATTCACATAGCCGGGTGTTTGTGTCTTGCCAAAGTCGGATTGAGCGATATTCCTAGCGGATTATGGTATGTGCGCTAAGGGTTTGAGGCATCTCTTGCAATTTTGAGAAACGCCAATCTCCTAGGCTTCGGTTTTTGTGCACCTCTATCCATAACTCCAAAAGTAAAGTCGAAAAATGAAAAGAAGAGAGCGAAGCTCTAAGTTGAAGTGTTGCGGGAACCGCATAAGAAGAAGAAGGTAGTTGTCCACTTTCCCGGATTTATGCACCACTTTCCCTTAAAGTTTTCCCTTCCCTTCCATACTCTAGACCTTTTCTTTGAAAGTCCTTAAGATCAAAAGAATGTTATATGACTTGGTGATCTAAATTGAAGCTTCTTATGATTGATTTTGATAATGTTTGAAGGTTATAATGCTTGTTTTGAAGTTAAATTGATTCATGAATTTTCCTTGCCTTTTACTCTTTGATTAAGTGTGTGAAAGTTTGAAAAACGATTGAAGCGAGGTTTGAGAATGATCTATTCCTTAGAAGTCACATTCATCCAAAAGAAGGTACACATATTTCATCCTAACTCTTGTTTAAAGCTTTTTAAAAGACCTTGCTTAGGGACAAGCAAGTGCTAAGTATGGGGTTATTTGTTAGCATGAAATATTGTGATATTTTAGGCACGTTTTCTAAATGTATTTGATTCATATTGATAGTCTTTGATTGATCTTTGTGCATATGTGAGCTAGTATTACCTATATTTTCGATATGGATGTCTACACTAGTTCTATGTTGATTATAGGTGATTTGGAGCTATTTCCGAACGGAATCGAGCAAAGGAGAGTTGAGTTGATATGTCCGTAGATCGAGGACACTTTTTGGAAGCAATTTGGAGTCTTAGATTGAGGAATGCACGAGTTTAGGGAAGAATCACATTCTTACCCTAAATTACGCCCTAAAATACGGCCGTGTCACAAACCACGTTCAGAATTACGGCCGTGGATTCAGAGTCAGAATTCGATGTTCATTCCAGGGGATTCTACGGCCGTGGAACTAACCGTAATTGTTTCCACGCCCTAGAATTACGGTCGTGGAATCTTCCACGACCGTGATCTTGGCGAATCTTTTCGCCACACTTCGAAGCCATGATCTTTTAAAGATTGGGCCGGGCCGACATTTTGCCCTACACTATAAAAAGACGGACGAAGCAAAATTCCGTCACCTCGCTTACGACCTTCGATACCCGTTTGCCCTCATTCTTCGCCACTTAGACACGAAGACGTTTTGCTTAGTTTGCTTGGAAGCAATTGACATCTCTTTGAAGAGATCGAAACTCGTTTTTGGAATTCCTCTAATCTCGCACTTTTGGTGGAGATTGCTGTTGAGATCTCCGGATTGGCGGAAGATCGTAGTTCTTGGAAGATTTTGCAAGAAGATCTCTCTTCTTGACTAGGTTCGATTTGGAAAACGGATTGACATCCCGTTTTCTTTTCTTTCCTAGAGTTAAGATTATTTGTTCTATTGTGAATCTTTTGACATTGCTTATTCTCTTTGTGACTTTGAGATTGAATTGAAGATTATTGAAAGTTCTTGAAAGTTTTCATCTTTTATCCTTTAATTCTTGAATTGATATCAATATGACTGTTATTGGCTAAAAACCCTTAACAATTCTAAGGTGAAGGGTTGATAGTTGTGGCATAGGTGATGATAGATCAATCGCAAACAGATTAGACCCTGAGAGTTAGAGAGAATCGCCGACAACCCTAAATTACGGTCTGTTCTTGAGTCCACGGCCGTGGAACCTCAAGAACTAACCGTGATTTCCCTTTAGTTTACGAACTTGATTTTACTTTAATCCAAAGTTAAAGATTTGCTTTAGCTTAGTTTAGACTTGTCTTTTCTAGGTGGTAGTGAAGCCTCAACAACCTCTACCTCGATTGTGAGCCTCAACAACCTCAATCGGTTAAGTTAGTCTTGATCTTTAGATTATAAGTCTGGGTATTTGACACTAATTCTCATCTCTAGAATCTTTCTATATTGAGCCTCAACAACCTGTATAGAGAGTGCTTTGTAGGTGAGTTACATAAGGTTTTTGGAACCTCAACCGTACGATTACCTTACATTAGTATACCTTTGCATATCTCCACTCTGTCTTTACATCATTAGTATATCTTGAATCTATTGCCGCAACTGGATACCTGAAACTTTAGGATTGTTGTTTTCCCAATATCTGCAAAACTCCCATATTTATTTGCTTGATAATCTGCAATCGAGTTCGCTCCACCCAAATCCCTGTGTTCGATACTCTGGAATTCTTGCTTAACTACGTCGATCCGTACACTGCGGGTTCGCTTGCTTGATTCTAGTTTTATAAATTTAAAACTTATTTGCACACACCTCTAGGGGCGAACAAGTTTTTGGCGCCGTTGCCGGGGATTTGGTTTCGTCCGAATCCGGTAGCCGGTTGTCAAGCTTGGGAGCTTGCTCTCGTTATTTGATTTTTCTTTGAGTGCATGCGCAGGTCTAGGAACACCGAAGATCTCTTACCTCTTGATCAAGAGCTAGAGAAAACCTTGAGACAAAGGCGCAAGGAAAAGAAGATGGCTGAAGAGAACGAACGCGATCTTCAAACGGAGTTGGCGGAGAAGGAAGCTCAACTCCGATGGAATGAGACTCTCCGCCAGGATGAGATGGATCGTCATCAATCTCAAGTTAACGGTCTACAAGACATGCTTTTCCAAATGAGGATAAAGATGAGCGACCTTGAAGATAAGGTAGGCAAGAAGTCCTCGAGAAGGAGATCAAGGTCTAGAAGAAAAAGCCACTCATCCGCTGATGATAGTGATTCTTCCATGCCACCGTTAGAAGAGATTGATCCCACGATCAATATAAATCCCTTCAATCCACAAGGAGCTACTAATCGCCGCATCCCACCAAGGAATGCGAGAGTCGAACGTGTGGATAATGAGCCAAGAACTCTTGGCCAGCGGATGGATCCAACACAACAACCACGCCGCTTGGGTGTGAATTTTGATGCTGAAGATGTGCAAGGGTTTAGCTTTAACCCTCAAGTTATCACTCTTGTTCGCCAAAGCCAATTTGGCGGTACAAGCGCTGAATCTCCACACCAACACTTGCAAAACTTTGAGTGTATGATGGAGACGATGAGACCGAAGAACGCTACTACCAACAGCTACAAGCTTAAACCTTTCTTCTTCTCTTTGAAAGGGAAAGCGCTATCTTGGTATCAAGCTCTTCCTAATGGGAAACTAGACACGTGGGAAGACCTTTCCGCAGAGTTTCTCACCAAATTCTTTCCGCCTTCCAAAACGGCGGAACTTAGAGGTAAGATTAATGCTTTTTCTATGAGACCTAACGAAAGTTTGTTTCAATCTTGGGAAAGGTTTCAGGATTTGCTATTGGATTGCCCTCATCATGGCATATCCAAGCTTGCCTTGCTGGAGATTTACTACAAGGGGCTGGATGCGGGAACGCAATTCAACCTCCAATCCCTCTCATGTGGAACGTTCATGGACATGAGAGAAGATGACGCTTGGGACTTCATTGAGAAGCAAGCAAGAGTCATAGAGAAGTATTCCCACCGGAAGGTGGAGGGAAATCGTGTGGAGCAAGGAGCAAAGCTCACACATGAAGCTCAAAATCAGATTTTCTCCCTCAACAATGAGATCAAAGAGTTGAAGGAGGCTATCAAGACCAACTTCCCAAAGCAACAAGAGAAGGATGTTGGCTATTTGGGCAACAACAACGGCGGTGATAACACCAACCGCAACAACAATAACCGGAACAATAACCGGAATAACAATTGGAATGGAAACAACAACAACCGGAACAACAACAATTGGAACAACAATCGGGGTTCAAACAACAACAATTGGCGCTCCAATCAACAAAATTCCGGTAACTCCTATCCTTCCAATTCCAATTCACTAACTCCACCCTCCTCTTCCTCTACTCCTTTGAAAAGCCAGGGGCAATCATCAAATGGAGGAAACAATACGGGAAAAGAGAAGTCCGATCCCATGTTGGAAACTATCTTGGGAAAGCTTCAAGGGTTGGAGAACCGCATCATCAAGGTTGATGATCAAATTTCTAAGGTTGACAAAGCTCAAAAAGTTTTGGAGAACCAATTGTTCAACCACGCGGAGGAAGTCCCTAGAAATCAAGGGAAACTTCCAGGAAAGACGGAGGACAACCCTAAGGGAAGGGTAATGGCGATTACAACTAGGAGCGGAGTGACTACCACCGATCCGCAGCCTACGTTCGTTGAAGTCCCCGTAGAGAAGGACAAAGAAAAGGGGAAGGAGAAGGAAGATGTCTATGTTCCTCCTCCAGCTTTCAAACCTCCCCTACCGTTCCCTCAATCTAGAGCGCGAGCGCGCCTAGACAAGCAATTCGGTAAGTTTATAGAACTCATGATCAAGCTGCATATTAATATACCTTTCATTGATGCTATTGTAGGTATGCCGGCTTATGGCAAGTTCTTGAAGGAGCTTCTCTCTAACAAGAGGAAGCTAGAAGACTTCGGTGAAGTCAAGATGAGTTCGGATTCTTCGGATCTCATCAAGACTATGAAGGAGAAAATGCCCCCAAAGTTGAAGGATCCGGGGTCATTTTGCATTCCCATTGGAGTGGGAGATGTCACATATGACGCTTTGTGTGACTTAGGAGCAAGTGTGAGCATCATACCACTTGCATTGTGTAGGAAGATCGGTTTAGGCGATCCTAAACCGGTCAAGATGACGTTATACATGGCGGATCGATCCATCACTCGCCCCGTCGGAATTGTAGAAGACGTCCCGGTCAAGCTAGGTAAATTCTTTGTCCCTATTGATTTTGTCGTGCTTGACATTCCTGCAGATAGTCCGGTCCCGATCATACTCGGAAGACCGTTTCTTGCAACTTCCGGCTGCATGGTCGATTGCAAGAATGGGAGACTCGCTTTTGATATTGGGGAAGAGAAAGTAGAGTTCGTTCTTTCCACTCTAGTGAAGGAGCCAATCTTTGATGAGGATATTTACAATATCCAAGATGAAGAAGGTTTGTCTAGGGAGGAGGTAAGTGCGATTCTCTTTAACGATCCGTTACAAAAGGTTATTACTATGAGTCTAACCAATGTAGGAGAAGAAGAAGAGTACAAAGAGGAAATTGAAGCCTTGGAAGCACAAGAAGAGATGCATGAAGTGGAGCTTGAGAAACTCCACGATGAGGCTGAGAATACTAGAATCCACGGTCATACCCTGTATTCCACGACCAAAATCGACTTCCATTCCAGAGGATATTACGGCCGTGGAACACAAGAGGAGACCGTAATTTTGACCGTGGAAGAGGGTGACCGGCATACTTCTTCAACTTCTTCTAATTCTTCTCCAACCCATTCAACATCCTTAGAAACTTCTAAGGAAACATCGGAAGCTCCTCAAGGATCATTGGAAGCTCCGAAAGCAATGGAACTCAAACCACTTCCTACTCATCTAAGGTACGCTTTTCTTGGATCTAATTCCACCTTTCCGGTTATCGTTAGTTCTAAATTAAGCATAGATGAACATGAACAGCTCATGATTGTCCTTAGGAAACATAGAAAAGCCATAGGCTATACTATTGAGGACTTAGTAGGAATTAAACCCTCCCTATGCATGCATAAGATACTAATGGAGGAGGACTTTAGAACTTCAAGACAACCTCAAAGGCGGTTGAATCCGACCATGAAGGAGGTTGTCAAGAAGGAAATTCTTAAACTTCTTGATGCAGGTATCATCTATCCTATCTCCGATAGCAAGTGGGTGAGCCCGGTTCAAGTAGTTCCGAAGAAGGGAGGAATGACGGTCATCACCAATAAGAACAACGAACTCATTCCTACCCGAACCGTAACTGGATGGCGAATGTGTATAGACTACCGCAAGCTCAACAACGCAACGCGGAAGGATCACTTTCCATTGCCATTCATCGATCAGATGCTTGAAAGGTTAGCACAACATTCATACTTTTGCTACCTTGACGGTTATAGTGGCTTCTTTCAGATTCCGATACATCCGGATGATCAAGAGAAGACCACATTCACGTGCCCTTGGGGTACGTTCGCCTATAGGAGAATGCCGTTCGGACTTTGCAACGCCCCAGCCACCTTTCAACGGTGCATGATGGCTATCTTCTCCGAATACGTAGAGGAAATCATGGAAGTCTTCATGGACGACTTCTCCGTTTACGGTTCCTCTTTTAACGATTGTCTTTCTAACCTTTCTCTTGTTTTGCAAAGATGTAAAGACACTAACCTAGTTCTTAATTGGGAGAAGTGTCAGTTTATGGTTAAGGAAGGAATCGTGTTAGGTCACTTAGTCTCTAGTAGAGGGATAGAGGTAGACAGAGCTAAGATAGAGACCATAGAGAAACTTCCTCCCCCAATTTCGGTGAAAGGGATAAGAAGTTTCCTAGGACATGCTGGATTTTATAGACGTTTCATTAAGGACTTTTCTAAGATATCAAAACCTCTCACTAATCTATTGATGAAGGATGCGGTTTTTGAGTTTTCACAGGAATGTCTAGATGCGTTCAACACCATTCAGCAAGCTCTAATTTCAGCACCCATTATCCAACCCCTGGATTGGACTCTCCCCTTCGAGATTAT
The DNA here is from genome assembly GCA_033239125.1 of Fagopyrum homotropicum. NCBI lineage: Eukaryota > Viridiplantae > Streptophyta > Magnoliopsida > Caryophyllales > Polygonaceae > Fagopyrum > Fagopyrum homotropicum. The sequence goes on along the minus strand of BSWB01000007.1, from coordinate 133,691,283 downwards.
GTGTGATGCTAGTGACGTAGCCATTGGAGCTGTTCTTGGGCAACGAAAGGAAGGACGAACCCACGCCATATACTACGCTAACAAGACGCTAGACGAAGCTCAGCTCAACTATGCCACTACGGAAAAGGAGTTTCTAGCCATTGTCTACGCTATTGACAAGTTTCGCTCTTATCTTGTAGGTGCAAAGGTGATAGTCTACACGGATCATGCTGCGATCCGGTACCTCCTTGTGAAGAAAGATGCGAAGCCAAGGCTGATTAGATGGATTCTTCTCCTACAAGAATTCGATCTTGAGATCCGCGACAAGAAAGGCTCGGAAAATTCTGTTGCGGATCATTTGAGTCGTCTAACACATCTAGAGGACGACCACTTGCCCATTGATGACTCCTTTCCGGACGAACACCTACATATCATAGGGGAGTGCATCAAGGTAGTCTCCAAAGGTAACGAACCATGGTTTGCTGATTTCGTTAACTATTTGGTTTGCCAGGAGATACCACCCGGACTGTCATACGCACAAAGGAAGAAGTTCTTCAAGGACGTCCGGGAATACTATTGGAACGAGCCTCTCCTCTTTAAGAGAGGTCCGGATGGCATCATCCGGCGATGTGTGCCGGAAGATGAGATGCAAAGTGTCATCCGCCATTGTCATTCACTACCTTGTGGAGGACACGCTAGTTCGAACAAAACTAGCGCAAAGGTATTGCAATCTGGATTCTATTGGCCTACTTTATTTAAAGATGTGCAATCCTTTGTTTCTTGTTGCGATGCTTGTCAAAGAACAGGCAATATCTCTAGAAGGAACGAGATGCCCCTCAACAACATCCAAGAGGTAGAGATTTTCGACGTTTGGGGAGTCGATTTCATGGGACCATTCCCTTCTTCTTGTGGAAACCAATACATATTATTGGCGGTAGACTACGTTTCTAGATGGGTGGAAGCAATTGCCTCTCCCACAAATGATGCCATGGTGGTGGTTAAGTTCTTCAACAAGACCATTTTCCCACGATTCGGGACACCAAGGACAATCATTAGTGATGGAGGTTCTCACTTCATAGCCCGTCGCTTTGAAGCTCTTCTAGCCAAGTATGGGGTTACTCACAAGATCGCCACCCCTTACCATCCACAAACGAGTGGACAAGTTGAGATCTCAAATAGGGAGATCAAGGGAATTCTAGAGAAGACAGTTTCAAGGACTAGGAAGGATTGGTCCTTGAAACTAGATGACGCATTATGGGCGTACCGGACTGCATACAAGACTCCCATAGGAACCACACCATACAACCTTGTGTATGGGAAATCTTGTCATTTGCCGGTAGAGCTGGAGCACAAAGCGTTTTGGGCTATCAAGTGGCTAAATTTCAGCATGAAGGAAGCGGGAGAGAAGCGTCTCCTAGACATCAACAAGCTGGATGAGCTTCGCTTGAACGCCTATGAAAACGCCAAAATCTACAAGGAAAGAGCAAAGCGTTGGCATGATAAGCATATCATTCCATAGGACTTCAAAGAAGGAGATCAAGTTCTCCTCTTCAATTCAAGGCTTCGCCTCTTTCCAGGTAAGCTTAAATCCCGTTGGACTGGACCTTTTCTAATTAAGCGTATTTTCCCCCATGGTGCAGTTGAAGTATGGGGTGAAGCTAGCGGAAGTTTTAAGGTGAACGGCCAACGACTCAAGAAGTACTCGCCAGAACTCCAAGCTGAGGAGTTTGCACCTACCGCACTCGAATAAGTGCAAGAGTGGTCTAGCTACGGACCTTAAACAAAGCGCTTCTTGGGAGGCAACCCAAGGTATTGCATTTTTGTTTTTGTTTTCGATTCATAGACTAGTTTAGAATAGACGTTTTTGCTTTATTTTGCCTCGATTTCTTCCGGTATGTTCGTGTTTTTGGATGTAGGATCGATAGAAAAGGAGAAAGGAAGGATAATGTCGAAGAAAAGTGACGAAATTTGGACTTTGAAGCTTTACAGAAGGTTCCACGGTCTAAATTACGGTCGTCATAGCTACAGTGGCCGTAATTTTCAAAAGCCTTTGAAAAATCACCAAAACCACGGGTCCGTACACTTCCACGGCCGTGGAATGCCCCGACAGACCGTAATTTTTGGAAATTTTGCCGGCCACTATAAAACCCACATTCTTCACACACTTAACCAAAATTTCCCCAATTCCACGACCTAGAAACCGAAAACCCGCAGCCTCTCCCAATTCTTCATTCTCTAATCGTTTCCAACGATTCTTCGCCCTAAACTGCAGCAAATCCAACCACGAACAAGATCCAAGCAACAAATCGAGTGGAAATCGATCAACAAACACGCATTTTGGATTTTTCAATCCGAAAAAGAGGTTATTTCTTTCTTCTCGATTTCAGCGGATTTAGTTCGTTTTTGCTATAGTTTTTTAGGAAGAACTGATAAAGACCGGAAGGAATTAGATTAGGACTGCTTGTTGTGGTGATTGTTGGTGAATTTGCTGAGATTCACGAATTTCTGAGACGAATCACGGTCTCTGGGTAAACCACGGCCGTGGAACCTGAAGAACAGACCGTGATTTTTGGAGAAAAATGGATTTCGTAAGGAGAGTTTCAGGAAGGATAAAGGAGAAGAAAGGGGACCAAAATAAGAAAAGAAAGGGCAACCCCTCAACCTCTAGGGCACCACCACCCTCATCTCCCTCACTACCATCCTCACCTTCACCTCCATCTTCACCACCTCACCCTAGCGTCCCAACCATACATGAGAACCACCTAGCTGCATTTGAGAGGATAGAGAAGAGGGCAGTGATTGGCCCTAGGTATTTGTTGTTGGAGGATCTACATCCTCTCAACATAGTTGATGACCTTACATGGCTCTTGGATAGAGCCGGATTGCTTGTCTTCACGAACATTCGTGAAGACGCCTATGAGGAGATCACCCGAGAGGTTGTGACGTCTTTCGAGCACAGCCATGTTGATAGGACCGTCTCCTTCCGTCTCATGAATCAGGACTATCAGTTGAGTATAGTTGAGTTTGGGACCATTTTCGGGTTCCATGAGACCTACAATGGTCGATTTCCGAGCGGAGTTTACCCCAAGGATTTTTGGGAGGAAGTAGCCATGATTTACGCCGACGAGGACCGTTGGCAACCCGCCGATACCAAGGCTAGATTGATGTACCATCTAGCCTTGAAGATAGCTCACCGTGTTCTTTCGGAGTGTCTCTTTCCTAGGACGGAGACGCCCCAAAAGATCAAGACGGATGAGCTATTCTTGCTCTACTGTATGCTTTACGGTCGCCGCACAGATTGTGCTACTCTTTTGGCGGCTACGATGAGTAAACTGAAGAACAAGAAGAAGGGGAACATTGGTTATGGTGGGATAGTGACCCACATGGCTAGGACATTTGGTGTAGATTTTTCAGCTTGCACCCGCATACCCGCCGTACCTCTAGGATTACATGCATTCATGGTTAGGGGACTCATCTTCCCCACACATAGAGGTCCGCCTTATGCGGGCATGCCTTGGGAGAGTAGGACAGGCAGGGGTATTGAGTGGCTGCCAGAGTATTCCATTGTGGCGGGACGCCACAATTGGAAGGAGACGTTCGCTGCGATGCATGCGAACAGGCTTGTAGCTCCCCCTTACGTTCCACCACCGGTTGTGGATGAGGAGGAGATGGGAGAGCAGTACGAGAGTGGTGGAGGAGCGGAGCAGGAGTTCGGCACGTTTCCGGATCAGCCGGAGGCGGCCCCGGATGTACCTAGGCGCTCTCCACGCCCAGCTAGAGCTTCAGGCTCGTCATCTCGCCGCGCCAGCGTGAGTGAGAGGCCCACGTGGATGACTACACCTCCCACTTGGTACGACACACCCCCTCCTTGGTCCACGACGTAGCCAGCAGCACCACCGCCACCACCAGCACCAGCACCAGCCGATGCCCCCGCATGGTATGATCACGCCCCGGGATGGTATGAGAGGATGCCGGATTGGGCTACCGGACTTTCGGAGAGAGTCGGAGCGCTAGAGATCCGGGCGGATGCTAGAGACGGACGCCTAGACGACCTTGACCACATGATGAGGGACGTCTACCGCCAGCAGTTTGGGCGGTTCTATGATCCGAGTTTCTCTCCATTCCCACCTCCACCGGCGCCGCAGTGATCGATGCATGACCGTTCGTTTTAGACATTCCCGCCACCACTTGTGAGTTTCTTTTTCTTATCTTTCTTTTGTTCTTTCTTGTGAACATTAGGGACAATGTTCGTCCTAAGTATGGGGTGGGATGTACTAAAAAGTTTGTAATAACTCTACTCTCTATGTTGCTTTCATTTCAAGACTATCATTGCATGTTCATTATGTGTTACACGTTTCATTCTTGCATTGCATGAAAAAGAACTTTAAAAACCCATAAAAATTGAAAAATTTTGAAAATTTTGTGCTTCTAATGAATTGATATGATTTCCATGATAATCACTACTTGCGAATTGAGTTTGATGACAATTGCATGCTTAAAAGGATTGTAAATCGAAAAGAAATTGAATGAATGAATTCTACCTCTTTTGCAAGTTTTATAATGTGAAAACATTGCCTAAATCATGTTGAGAAATTGAAGTTGAAATCACATTATAAGTTCCTATACTTCTTGTTGAAATGATTAAGGCAATTCGATACTTTCTTTCCTCTTTCTTTGATCATCTAGCTCCTCATTGAAATATTAGCCTCCTTTACCTATCCGGGAACTTGGAAAAGTGAATGAGAAAAAGGCATGTTTGATGTGGGAGGGCCATGAGAGCAATTATTTGCAATCAAATGAATAGAAAGAAATTGTAGGTTTGGGGAAGTCAATCATGACGATGAGTAACTCGGCACCATTCACATAGCCGGGTGTTTGTGTCTTGCCAAAGTCGGATTGAGCGATATTCCTAGCGGATTATGGTATGTGCGCTAAGGGTTTGAGGCATCTCTTGCAATTTTGAGAAACGCCAATCTCCTAGGCTTCGGTTTTTGTGCACCTCTATCCATAACTCCAAAAGTAAAGTCGAAAAATGAAAAGAAGAGAGCGAAGCTCTAAGTTGAAGTGTTGCGGGAACCGCATAAGAAGAAGAAGGTAGTTGTCCACTTTCCCGGATTTATGCACCACTTTCCCTTAAAGTTTTCCCTTCCCTTCCATACTCTAGACCTTTTCTTTGAAAGTCCTTAAGATCAAAAGAATGTTATATGACTTGGTGATCTAAATTGAAGCTTCTTATGATTGATTTTGATAATGTTTGAAGGTTATAATGCTTGTTTTGAAGTTAAATTGATTCATGAATTTTCCTTGCCTTTTACTCTTTGATTAAGTGTGTGAAAGTTTGAAAAACGATTGAAGCGAGGTTTGAGAATGATCTATTCCTTAGAAGTCACATTCATCCAAAAGAAGGTACACATATTTCATCCTAACTCTTGTTTAAAGCTTTTTAAAAGACCTTGCTTAGGGACAAGCAAGTGCTAAGTATGGGGTTATTTGTTAGCATGAAATATTGTGATATTTTAGGCACGTTTTCTAAATGTATTTGATTCATATTGATAGTCTTTGATTGATCTTTGTGCATATGTGAGCTAGTATTACCTATATTTTCGATATGGATGTCTACACTAGTTCTATGTTGATTATAGGTGATTTGGAGCTATTTCCGAACGGAATCGAGCAAAGGAGAGTTGAGTTGATATGTCCATAGATCGAGGACACTTTTTGGAAGCAATTTGGAGTCTTAGATTGAGGAATGCACGAGTTTAGGGAAGAATCACATTCTTACCCTAAATTACGCCCTAAAATACGGCCGTGTCACAAACCACGTTCAGAATTACGGCCGTGGATTCAGAGTCAGAATTCGATGTTCATTCCAGGGGATTCTACGGCCGTGGAACTAACCGTAATTGTTTCCACGCCCTAGAATTACGGTCGTGGAATCTTCCACGACCGTGATCTTGGCGAATCTTTTCGCCACACTTCGAAGCCATGATCTTTTAAAGATTGGGCCGGGCCGACATTTTGCCCTACACTATAAAAAGACGGACGAAGCAAAATTCCGTCACCTCGCTTACGACCTTCGATACCCGTTTGCCCTCATTCTTCGCCACTTAGACACGAAGACGTTTTGCTTAGTTTGCTTGGAAGCAATTGACATCTCTTTGAAGAGATCGAAACTCGTTTTTGGAATTCCTCTAATCTCGCACTTTTGGTGGAGATTGCTGTTGAGATCTCCGGATTGGCGGAAGATCGTAGTTCTTGGAAGATTTTGCAAGAAGATCTCTCTTCTTGACTAGGTTCGATTTGGAAAACGGATTGACATCCCGTTTTCTTTTCTTTCCTAGAGTTAAGATTATTTGTTCTATTGTGAATCTTTTGACATTGCTTATTCTCTTTGTGACTTTAAGATTGAATTGAAGATTATTGAAAGTTCTTGAAAGTTTTCATCTTTTATCCTTTAATTCTTGAATTGATATCAATATGACTGTTATTGGCTAAAAACCCTTAACAATTCTAAGGTGAAGGGTTGATAGTTGTGGCATAGGTGATGATAGATCAATCGCAAACAGATTAGACCCTGAGAGTTAGAGAGAATCGCCGACAACCCTAAATTACGGTCTGTTCTTGAGTCCACGGCCGTGGAACCTCAAGAACTAACCGTGATTTCCCTTTAGTTTACGAACTTGCTTTTACTTTAATCCAAAGTTAAAGATTTGCTTTAGCTTAGTTTAGACTTGTCTTTTCTAGGTGGTAGTGAAGCCTCAACAACCTCTACCTCGATTGTGAGCCTCAACAACCTCAATCGGTTAAGTTAGTCTTGATCTTTAGATTATAAGTCTGGGTATTTGACACTAATTCTCATCTCTAGAATCTTTCTATATTGAGCCTCAACAACCTGTATAGAGAGTGCTTTGTAGGTGAGTTACATAAGGTTTTTGGAACCTCAACCGTACGATTACCTTACATTAGTATACCTTTGCATATCTCCACTCTGTCTTTACATCATTAGTATATCTTGAATCTATTGCGGCAACTGGATACCTGAAACTTTAGGATTGTTGTTTTCCCAATATCTGCAAAACTCCCATATTTATTTGCTTGATAATCTGCAATCGAGTTCGCTCCACCCAAATCCCTGTGTTCGATACTTTGGAATTCTTGCTTAACTACGTCGATCCGTACACTGCAGGTTCGCTTGCTTGATTCTAGTTTTATAAATTTAAAACTTATTTGCACACACCTCTAGGGGCGAACAGGGAACTGGAAGTTTGTAATGTAGAATGAGCTAAAGGAGTATAAATTGATGAACTCGAGTAAGTAGTGCCCGCCAGGAAATTCAACGGCAAAAGAGGTAAGAGAAAAGTATGTCCCGTAAATGGAGATAAGTCAACTATTGACTGACCGACATCGACTGAGGACGTGCAAGAGTTGTTTGGGGGATTGACGAGCTATGTACAATTAAGAAGAGATATCTGTGATTGAGGATTATTGAATTAACTATACCGATGCTTTGGAGGAGTTCCTCAAGTAGACAACGAAAATCTACTTAGACAACTAAAGGTATAGAGAGAATCGTGTTAGAGGTTACTTCTCGGTTGGTTAAGATCAAACTTTAGTCGAGTTAGGAAATTTGGATTCGTGTTAGAAGAATTCCAAAAGTAAACGGAAGAGGTCGTCTTCCAACCGTTATCTTAGTTCCTTAAGGCAAGTAAGGAAGGTACTTGGTATTTCACCCGGATAGGACTTATGGTGTAATTGAGAGGGAGAGTTCTAGAGCCAATCATTGTGGACACATAGAAAATGTTCTTATAATTATCAAAGTAGCGCAGCAAAAGCGTGATGAGTCCTAACCCACAGAACAAGAAACTCTGGGTACAAAAAAATAACGTGTCGAATTTAAGATCAGGATAGTTGGTGAAATGCATTTTGGGCAGTGCAGATTGATTAGAAATTTGCAGAAGAGTTGTATCACCATCAAGGTAAACGGGAAAGTATGTGCATGTAGTGATTATAAAAGAAGACTGGTACCTTATTATGGATCCAAGAGAAACATGAAGGCTTCGTCACATGTCGACAGATAAGTAGTTTTGAGAATATATACCTAACGGTGTATTCTAGAGTGTTTCCCGATGGATTGAGAAAAGAAGTAACGACGTAATAAAAGTAATGTGTAGGATCGGCACTAGGAAGCTCAAAGAGAGTAACTATCAGACTGAATCGAGAGATATATAAGGAAATAAGCTGCGGGAGTATACTTACAACCCAGCCACCGTGCACAGAGGAAGCATAGTCTCGGAGTAAAGTACGTGGAATTTTATATGGGAACGGAGCCGAGATGTGTTTGGCGTCAGAGGGATATTCTCAGTCCGGTAAACATGGTGGAAATAATAGTCAATATTGATGGTATGTAAGCATTTATCGAGTAGTTATGATCAAACAACAGTGATGTGAGATCACATTGTGTCTGTGTTGTCATTGGGGAAACATTCTATGTCACCTAAGATCCTGGATGCTGCGTAAGAAGTTTGTTGAGTTAGAGATCTATAAAATAATATGAGGACAGCGATTAAACGTAGATATTGACCACCGCATTTTGATTATTAAGTTATATCAAGTTTAAGACCAAAAAGGTATAGGTGATGATTCCTTAGGTGAGGAACAATATGACTGAGTCATATCAAGAGACAAAACCAAGTAATTCGTGATACGATGGGCATTAGACGCTTGGTAAATTTCCGGAGAGGTTCAAGAGCCTTGTCCCCGAGTGAGTAGTCAGAACTTCTCGGAAGACCGGAAGTAAGTGGGTACAATGAGAGTAAGGAAGAAAGTTGGATAAATTATTCTTAGTAAACTCATCAAGAGATCTAAAGGTGAGTTATGAAAGGCAACCTTGTGAGATCTTGAAAGCGGATTTAAAAATGATTGATGGACTAGTATTCCTCACCCTATTGGGGAGATAGAGTAACCCCAATTATCCCTGGATTCAGTTGGAGGGATACGTACCCGACGCGATTTAAGTCATCAGAATAGAGGACCGGCCAGTTGGGCCGGATGATAGCGGTGAAATATCCGATAAACACTGTAGAACGTGGTAGCAAGCGTTTGGGATGTAAGTACATGAAAAGATTTTCGGAGTGAGTGATTTTATGGAAAGCCGACGAGGCTACCGGAGATACTGTAGATAATATGAGACGTAACCTTTCAGAAACCTATGCAGAGATAGTTATAACCCCGACAGACACGAGTTAGGACTTGACCCTGAATCTGTGCGATATTGTTCGACTACTTGTTTATTTCATGCTTGAGTCCTTAGTCAGGATGTGTGTTATTGATGACCTTGATATGCGGGATACTTATATGTAGAAACGATGACTCTTGTGCGATAACAAGTTGATACATTAGATTCGTACCTTGAGAGCTGACCTTCTGACTGGCGTATTTTAAGTTTCGGGACGAAACTTATTTTATGGGGGTACTGATGTAATACCCGGAAATTTATTCCGTTATTTTTCCGAGTCGAATCGGATTACAACCAACTTGATCTTGCACACCATGTTTTGTAGTATTATGTGTTGAACAAATTTTTATCATTTTATGTGGGTATTTTACTCACATAAAATAGTAAATTTCTTCACCAACAAATTTATCATTTTATGTGAATATATTACTCACATAAAATATAATCATTCCCCTTTATTTTCTTACTTAACAAATCATGAAAATTAAAGTCTCTTGACAAGCTATTATGCCATCTTGACAAGGCCTTGACAAAGCCTTCCGGGCCCGTTAGACAAGCCCAAGACTAGACTATGACAGCCTTTGGACAAGACATCTCCACACTCCTGGATTTCAGCTCATATCCGGCCCTCAAGAAAACACGTACAGCTGGCCCTCCACCTTCCAAAACTCACGTGTGATGCTTCCCATTCTGAACCACATCAGACACACAACCGCAGGATGTATCGGCCCTCCATCAGGTCCCCATACACTCTATTCAAACTACAAGGAGTTAAGCTTACCTTCGGAACCATAGCAGACCCAAGATTACAGTTGCCTTCTACAGCCGATACACCTCCCATACTGGTTGAACCCGATCTTCTCCTTGCCCGGATCGTCGCCTGCTCTTGCCTCCTCCAATATCGCTCTACCTCCCTTCGCAGAATACGGCCCTGTACCACTTACCTCCCACGTCCACCTTCACACCATCCCGACCCTCGTGATCTTCCACCGCACCAACCGACGCAGCAGTGAACCTTCCCCAGACCGACACAACAGTGCACCTCCCCCCAAAACCGACGTAGCAGTGCACCTCCCGACCGCGCCAGCAGTGCACCTTCCCAACCATGCCAGCCGACGCTGACTGTGGATCGGCCCAAGCTCGCCGCTTACAGTTGACGGAAACCAGGAAGCCAACTTCATCACCGATTGCAACCGCCGAGGTAAGTCATGCTGCTCTTCCCCTCGTCAACTCGGATCACTGCTGCATTTTGACTCGCTGTGCAACCGCAGATCCGTTACCGGCTTAATACTCAGCATACTTGAGTGGACTTCTCTCCACGACCGTCCCGACATCGAGCCAAGCATCCCATTTCCTTCCCTGAGTTGGGCTGCCATCGAGGCTGTCGTTAGAGCCGACATTAGATCAAGTGAGTCCCTTGTCAACTTACCAACACATGACCTATTGTAGTTAGGAGAGTTAAAACGTGGATGGATAATTGAATTATAGCAGAGTGATCTTTGTTGGGTTTTTAATAAGGGTAATGGGTAGAGGGTATAAGGTAGCATGAATGTTGGTAACCATCTGTAATGATAGCCTCGGTAGGAAAGGGATTCAGTGGCTGATATATATAATTTGTTAGGGATGTTTAAGCTAGTGACTTATTGCTTTGGGCATATGAATATTAAGGTGAAGTTTAGTATAGTTCCTTTAATATTAAAGAGAATATTTAGTTTAAATTACACTAGTCAGTACCTCTACCTTGCTTACCTGTAGCTTATTATGTAAAATGTATTCCATGTTTTAGATGTTACTGAGGGTAGCATGTTAGTGTAGATTGCTCCAACAAGTGTCCTCGTTCGTGGTCAAGTATATAAAGAGAAAGCAGTGAGTCTCGAACTCACAACCTATATCCTAGTGAAGTTCCAGTTTCGGTGGTGGCCAATCATCTTTGAGCCGGTAATTTGATATGTTAGGTTCACTTATCACCGTTCAAATTTTAGTATGATATAGAAGGATATACATAGTTTAACATATCAGAAGTGGAGACCGATTCAACGGTCAGATCTGAATATATAGGAGCCCTAAGTAGGCTAGTTGGGTTGTTTGGGAAAGAACTCAGATTTTGGCTAAGTATAGAATTTGTAAAGGGAGTAGTCAACTTTAGGAATTTTTATAAAACTGTTGAATGAACAGTTTGGAGAAATTCTTTCTCCTAAAGTTAGATAGGACATCATAGATAATCTAGGGTTTTAAGTCGGAATTTTTATAAGCGGTTACGAATTTTATATTTGGAATCGAAGTTAGACCTTTACGTTTTCCCGGAAAATAGTAACATAAGAAAAATGTTAGCTTGGAACCAAACGAAGCTTTGGGAGTTAGAAATGATTTTAGAATCTCAAATAGGAGTTTAGACATGAATTTTAGAATTTTCGGGAATCTCGGGACCAAGGGTAAAATGGTCATTTTACCCTAAATTAATACTGCAACTAGTTATGTCTTAATATATTATTCTATTTTAGAAGTCTTAGACTTCTAACTACGTAGGAGTGTGCTAATGCACTTATCTCCTTTGACAGGCAACTGAGTTGCTACAGTTTACAGAGCGAGTTGGTTTACAAAGAGTCGAGCTTTATATCAGGTAAGTCCTTTGGGCTTACTTAGCTGACTGCTAAATATGAGTATAAATGATGATGGTGGTGTGTGATTGAAATGTTAGAGAGAAAGGTTGTGATATATAATTACCGACCTATATTTTGGCCTAAGAGTAACGGGCGGTGGCATTCTACTCAGTAGCTCGCGGGGCGCTGGGGGTTTCTTTCAGGACTAGTCCATACGTGGTTTGTAGTGATGCTACCAGTGGAAGTCAGCTAGACCTACACCAGTTGGATAAGGAACGGAGGCGGGAACTAATAATAATTCTCGTGCCACAATTTAAATTGAATAATGTGAATCACTTAAATAATAGATAATAAACGGTTGAGTGCCAGCATGATGTTTGTTTATTTTGTTTCTGCTTGTGTTTGTGCTGTTATCATTTTTGCTTATATTTGGATAGTTAGCTAACGGTTTATCCGTGTTGTAGATCTGTAGAGATAGACAGTTGCAGAGAGATCCGGAACGGATGGTCAGCCGGGTCCACGTACTCATTAGACGGGGACGGGGGAGTCTTCCATACGTCATGCATGTTATGTATCTTTATATAATTGTTTGTAAGGCTGTCACATGTGTACGTTTATACCATTAAAAATATTATGTTTTAGAAATTGTTTTAAATACATTTGTGCCTTGTTGTAAGATCCAAGTAATGTTGTTGTTAAACCAAGGTCGGGACCCATTGTGAGGTCCTAACCAGTAGCTCCCCGAGTTCCGAGAAATTGGGGTGTTACAACATGGTATCAGAGCTCTGGGTTGGCAACAATGGCACTTGAAATCTTCTAAAAGACCGAATGTATAAAATAACTAGAACCCGAAAGGGGTCTAAGATTTTCAAAACGGATTTCTGTTTTTTTTACACACGTGCATAGTCGGGTTGTTGGGTTAGTAGTACGTCGGACCACCATCGTTCTCCGTGGATCTCTGCAGCTTGGAACGATAGGTGAGTTGGTATATAGACTTATATCGATAGGTTTTAGTGTAAATGATATATCTGTGTGTGTGTAGTATGCTAGTATCCTAAAGGATATCTTGTATTCTTTAGTTGTGATATCATGAAGCGATTAGGGCCTCATGATAAATCGGTAACGAGTTTGAAGAGTTTTCCACACGAGATAAGGGATTCAGACCAAGATTTAGTATGATACTCTGATGGACGTCCTGGTGACTTATAAATCATCCGAAGGACGGGTGGGCAAAGCAGTAAAGATGTTTAGAAAATTTTTACCGCCAGTATAACCGGATGAGAAAGAAGTTCCCGAGTCAGCTTAGATAGAAGAAATTGAGAATCATGCAAGGGGCTTTGTCGTATGAAGTTGAGAGATGAATTAGAAGAACCATGCAAGAGACGACGAGAGCGTAGAATGGAGATAAAAAAATGGAGAAACAAGAATCATATAGAACGGAGTACAACCAAGAATTTCGGTGTAAAGGACGTGACTATCAAGACGGACGCCGCCAGAAGCAAGCATGGACATGAGAGTACAAAGAAGATAGAGTGTCGACCCAGTTGTGAGAAGTTAAAAGGTACAAAGATAAAGAGTGAGTTTGATGACGAGAAATAACTCCTGTAACCATGGAAGCATGTGGAGTCCTTCAAGGATATGAGAGTTTTGAATGAAAGTCCGACATAAGTATCCAAGAAACTAGAAGTCTAAAATTGAGACAGCGAATTTTTATAAAGGCGACATGATCAAGACAAAACTAAACAAGGGGAAGAATGTGGAAAAGTGATTTGGTGGACTCAAGGGTCCGCAATAATTCCTCGTTTACAAAGAGATTTAAGTTACCAACACTAACGGTTCATACCAGAGAACCGCAAATAGATGATGACTAAAGTAAGGAGAATCGCGAAGACACGCTTACAAGCTAATGTGGAAGACTTGATGAACTCATTGGCGACAGATGAATGCTAGGACTAGACTCAGAAGAGTATAATGACCTCATAAGAGAACAAGAGAAGTGCAGACTGTGGAAGAAACTAAAAGAGTATTAACAAAGAAACTAGAGGAGATAGATTTTGACCAAGTCTATCAAACTTCAAAAGAGATAGAAGAACAATAAGTCTGTGATTTTATGGAAGGTCAACTACCTACCAGTCAGTAATAATTGAGACATAACACGTGCGGGTCAACCAGTGGTACTGGTTATCAGATAAGGAGGATAACTATAGAATGATGAACGAATTTTATAGACGTCTAGAGGACCCTTCAAGAGATCAACAACGACAAATGTGAAGCTAAATCGATCCGCGTGCTAGCACCTTAATAATAACATGGAGTGAGTTCGAGCAAGGATCCCTAATTAAGAACTTAAGAAGGAAGACTTGACGGTCAGAAAGAACCCCCTTTATGTCATTGAATACCAAGGGAAGCGTGTGAAGAATTTACTGCCTACTGGCTAGGAAAAGGGTGCATATCACAGTTAGTACAGATGGATTATAAAAGAAGAACTAGAGGAGTAAGGAGTATATGATTTTGATAAGGTTCTATGTCAATCAAGACAGAGTGTGTGTAGCATTCCCAACTAGATAAACCGCAAGTGGAAGGAAGTTAAGGTCATGAGAGTTTTGTAGACTTGATTACAAGCTATATTGGAAGACCTAGAAAAGACCATTGATGTCAGATGGACGACACAGTTAGACTCGAGAAATGGAGTTAGTTCACGGGGGAACTGGAAGTTTGTAATGTAGAATGAGCTAAAGGAGTATAAATTGATGAACTCGAGTAAGTAGTGCCCGCCAGGAAATTCAACGGCAAAAGAGGTAAGAGAAAAGTAAGTCCCGTAAATGGAGATAAGTCAACTATTGACTGACCGACATCGACTGAGGACGTGCAAGAGTTGTTTGGGGGATTGACGAGCTATGTACAGTTAAGAAGAGATATCTGTGATTGAGGATTATTGAATTAACTATACCGATGCTTTGGAGGAGTTCCTCAAGTAGACAACGAAAATCTACTTAGACAACTAAAGGTATAGAGAGAATCGTGTTAGAGGTTACTTCTCGGTTGGTTAAGATCAAACTTTAGTCGAGTCAGGAAATTTGGATTCGTGTTAGAAGAATTCCAAAAGTAAACGGAAGAGGTCGTCTTCCAACCGTTATCTTAGTTCCTTAAGGCAAGTAAGGAAGGTACTTGGTATTTCACCCGGATAGGACTTATGGTGTAATTGAGAGGGAGAGTTCTAGAGCCAATCATTGTGGACACATAGAAAATGTTCTTATAATTATCAAAGTAGCGCAGCAAAAGCGTGATGAGTCCTAACCCACAGAACAAGAAACTCTGGGTACAGAAAAATAACGTGTCGAATTTAAGATCAGGATAGTTGGTGAAATGCATTTTGGGCAGTGCAGAGTGATTAGAAATTTGCACAAGAGTTGTATCACCATCAAGGTAAACGGGAAAGTATGTGCATGTAGTGATTATAAAAGAAGACTGGTACCTTATTATGGATCCAAGAGAAACATGAAGGCTTCGTCACATGTCGACAGATAAGTAGTTTTGAGAATATATACCTAACTGTGTATTCTAGAGTGTTTCCCGATGGATTGAGAAAAGAAGTAACGACGTAATAAAAGTAATGTGTAGGATCGGCACTAGGAAGCTCAAAGAGAGTAACTATCAGACTGAATCGAGAGATATATAAGGAAAGAAGTTGCGGGAGTATACTTACAACCCAGCCACCGTGCACAGAGGAAGCATAGTCTCGGAGTAAAGTACGTGGAATTTTATATGGGAACGGAGCCGAGATGTGTTTGGCGTCAGAGGGATATTCTCAGTCCGGTAAACATGGTGGAAATAATAGTCAATATTGATGGTATGTAAGCATTTATCGAGTAGTTATGATCAAACAACAGTGATGTGAGATCACATTGTGTCTGTGTTGTCATTGGGGAAACATTCTATGTCACCTAAGATCCTGGATGCTGCGTAAGAAGTTTGTTGAGTTAGAGATCTATAAAATAATATGAGGACAGCGATTAAACGTAGATATTGACCACCGCATTTTGATTATTAAGTTATATCAAGTTTAAAACCAAAAAGGTATAGGTGATGATTCCTTAGGTGAGGAACAATATGACTGAGTCATATCAAGAGACAAAACCAAGTAATTCGTGATACGATGGGCATTAGACGCTTGGTAAATTTCCGGAGAGGTTCAAGAGCCTTGTCCCCGAGTGAGTAGTCAGAACTTCTCGGAAGACCGGAAGTAAGTGGGTACAATGAGAGTAAGGAAGAAAGTTGGATAAATTATTCTTAGTAAACTCATCAAGAGATCTAAAGGTGAGTTATGAAAGGCAACCTTGTGAGATCTTGAAAGCGGATTTAAAAATGATTGATGGACTAGTATTCCTCACCCTATTGGGGAGATAGAGTAACCCCAATTGTCCCCGGATTCAGTTGGAGGGATACGTACCCGACGCGATTTAAGTCATCAGAATAGAGGACCGGCCAGTTGGGCCGGATGATAGCGTTGAAATATCCGATAAACACTGTAGAACGTGGTAGCAAGCGTTTGGGATGTAAGTACATGAAAAGATTTTCGGAGTGAGTGATTTTATGGAAAGCCGACGAGGCTACCGGAGTTATTGTAGATAATATGAGACGTAACCTTTCAGAAACCTATGCAGAGATAGTTATAACCCCGACAGACACGAGTTAGGACTTGACCCTGAATCTGTGCGATATTGTTCGACTACTTGTTTATTTCATGCTTGAGTGCTTAGTCAGGATGTGTGTTATTGATGACCTTGATATGCGGGATACTTATATGTAGAAACGATGACTCTTGTGCGATAACAAGTTGATACATTAGATTCGTACCTTGAGAGCTGACCTTCTGACTGGCGTATTTTAAGTTTCGGGACGAAACTTTTTTTAAGGGGGTACTGATGTAATACCCGGAAATTTATTCCGTTATTTTTCCGAGTCGAATCGGATTACAACCAACTTGATCTTGCACACCATGTTTTGTAGTATTATGTGTTGAACAAATTTTTATCATTTTATGTGGGTATTTTACTCACATAAAATAGTAAATTTCTTCACCAACAAATTTATCATTTTATGTGAATATATTACTCACATAAAATATAATCATTCCCCTTTATTTTCTTACTTAACAAATCATGAAAATTAAAGTCTCTTGACAAGCTATTATGCCATCTTGACAAGGCCTTGACAAAGCCTTCCGGGCCCGTTAGACAAGCCCAAGACTAGACTATGACAGCCTTTGGACAAGACATCTCCACACTCCTGGATTTCAGCTCATATCCGGCCCATCAAGGAAACACGTACAGCTGGCCCTCCACCTTCCAAAACTCACGTGTGATGCTTCCCATTCTGAACCACATCAGACACACAACCGCAGGATGTATCGGCCCTCCATCAGGTCCCCATACACTCTATTCAAACTACAAGGAGTTAAGCTTACCTTCGGAACCATAGCAGACCCAAGATTACAGTTGCCTTCTACAGCCGATACACCTCCCATACTGGTTGAACCCGATCTTCTCCTTGCCCGGATCGTCGCCTGCTCTTGCCTCCTCCAATATCGCTCTACCTCCCTTTGCAGAATACGGCCCTGTACCACTTACCTCCCACGTCCACCTTCACACCATCCCGACCCTCGTGATCTTCCACCGCACCAACCGACGCAGCAGTGAACCTTCCCCAGACCGACACAACAGTGCACCTCCCCCCCAAAACCGACGTAGCAGTGCACCTCCCGACCGCGCCAGCAGTGCACCTTCCCAACCATGCCAGCCGACGCTGACTGTGGATCGGCCCAAGCTCGCCGCTTACAGTTGACGGAAACCAGGAAGCCAACTTCATCACCGATTGCAACCGCCGAGGTAAGTCATGTTGCTCTTCCCCTCGTCAACTCGGATCACTGCTGCATTTTGACTCGCTGTGCAACCGCAGATCCGTTACCGGCTTAATACTCAGCATGCTTGAGTGGACTTCTCTCCACGACCGTCCCGACATCGAGCCAAGCATCCCATTTCCTTCCCTGAGTTGGGCTGCCATCGAGGCTGTCGTTAGAGCCGACATTAGATCAAGTGAGTCCCTTGTCAACTTACCAACACATGACCTATTGTAGTTAGGAGAGTTAAAACGTGGATGGATAATTGAATTATAGCAGAGTGATCTTTGTTGGGTTTTTAATAAGGGTAATGGGTAGAGGGTATAAGGTAGCATGAATGTTGGTAACCATCTGTAATGATAGCCTCGGTAGGAAAGGGATTCAGTGGCTGATATATATAATTTGTTAGGGATGTTTAAGCTAGTGACTTATTGCTTTGGGCATATGAATATTAAGGTGAAGTTTAGTATAGTTCCTTTAATATTAAAGAGAATATTTAGTTTAAATTACACTAGTCAGTACCTCTACCTTGCTTACCTGTAGCTTATTATGTAAAATGTATTCCATGTTTTAGATGTTACTGAGGGTAGCATGTTAGTGTAGATTGCTCCAACAAGTGTCCTCGTTCGTGGTCAAGTATATAAAGAGAAAGCAGTGAGTCTCGAACTCACAACCTATATCCTAGTGAAGTTCCAGTTTCGGTGGTGGCCAATCATCTTTGAGCCGGTAATTTGATATGTTAGGTTCACTTATCACCGTTCAAATTTTAGTATGATATAGAAGGATATACATAGTTTAACATATCAGAAGTGGAGACCGATTCAACGGTCAGATCTGAATATATAGGAGCCCTAAGTAGGCTAGTTGGGTTGTTTGGGAAAGAACTCAGATTTTGGCTAAGTATAGAATTTGTAAAGGGAGTAGTCAACTTTAGGAATTTTTATAAAACTGTTGAATGAACAGTTTGGAGAAATTCTTTCTCCTAAAGTTAGATAGGACATCATAGATAATCTAGGGTTTTAAGTCGGAATTTTTATAAGCGGTTACGAATTTTATATTTGGAATCGAAGTTAGACCTTTACGTTTTCCCGGAAAATAGTAACATAAGAAAAATGTTAGCTTGGAACCAAACGAAGCTTTGGGAGTTAGAAATGATTTTAGAATCTCAAATAGGAGTTTAGACATGAATTTTAGAATTTTCGGGAATCTCGGGACCAAGGGTAAAATGGTCATTTTACCCTAAATTAATACTGCAACTAGTTATGTCTTAATATATTATTTTATTTTAGAAGTCTTAGACTTCTAACTACGTAGGAGTGTGCTAATGCACTTATCTCCTTTGACAGGCAACTGAGTTGCTACAGTTTACAGAGCGAGTTGGTTTACAAAGAGTCGAGCTTTATATCAGGTAAGTCCTTTGGGCTTACTTAGCTGACTGCTAAATATGAGTATAAATGATGATGGTGGTGTGTGATTGAAATGTTAGAGAGATAGGTTGTGATATATAATTACCGACCTATATTTTGGCCTAAGAGTAACGGGCGGTGGCATTCTGCTCAGTAGCTCGCGGGGCGCAGGGGGTTTCTTTCGGGACTAGTCCATACGTGGTTTGTAGTGATGCTACCAGTGGAAGTCAGCTAGACCTACACTAGTTGGATAAGGAACGGAGGCGGGAACTAATAATAATTCTCGTGCCACAATTTAAATTGAATAATGTGAATCACTTAAATAATAGATAATAAACGGTTGAGTGCCAACATGATGTTTGTTTATTTTGTTTCTGCTTGTGTTTGTGCTGTTATCATTTTTGCTTATATTTGGATAGTTAGCTAACGGTTTATCCGTGTTGTAGATCTGTAGAGATAGACAGTTGCAGAGAGATCCGGAACGGATGGTCAGCCGGGTCCACGTACTCATTAGATGGGGACGGGGGAGTCTTCCATACGTCATGCATGTTATGTATCTTTATATAATTGTTTGTAAGGCTGTCACATGTGTACGTTTATACCATTAAAAATATTATGTTTTAGAAATTGTTTTAAATACATTTGTGCCTTGTTGTAAGATCCAAGTAATGTTGTTGTTAAACCAAGGTCGGGACCCATTGTGAGGTCCTAACCAGTAGCTCCCCGAGTTCCGAGAAATTGGGGTGTTACACATCTCTCCATACTGGTACAAATACATATACTTATATTTATGCAAACTTCGTAATGACAGGTTATAAAATAAAGACACTTATCTACCTATATATATATATATATATATATATATATATATATATATATATATATACACACTTACATATATATATATATATATCCTACAACAATACATGTATATCTATATACTACATATATATATATATATATATATATATATATATATATATATATATATATATATATATATATATATATATATACACATTGTACTAGGGAGCAGCTTACCGTCCAGTATTACGTCACGCAATTGGAGAGGAAGTGGCAGCCTGGTTCGATCGGAGCAGCCTTTGGTTAGGGACTCTTCGAATCTGCGTAGCACTAGTCACAAGGAAGGTGAGGAACGTCTCCCGATCGAGGCTGCGTGCAAGGAAAAGACGAAAAGGACGTGAGGTACGTTACCTTCGTCTTTGGCAACTTGAAGGCTGCAGAACACGGATACCCTCCGGCTGGCGAGAGGAGGACAGATCGACGCTGTGCCGCCTGGGTCGTGAGGAGAGGTTCGTTCAGCGGTGGCCGGTTGGCGGTGGTCGCTTATCCGGAAGTCGATCTACAGGGTGGCAGTCCGGAGATGATGCAGCAGTGCGGTTAACTTCGACTCTCGTCTCGATGGCCGATGGTGATGTAGCAGATCCGGCGCGGAGAGGGTCGTCTGAAGGACCGATGGGCGGCGCTTCCAAGCTCAGCGGTGGTTGCTGTAATATCCAAAAAATAAATAAATAAATAAAAAATAAATAATTTTCGTTCAATACCCGATCTAACCGGATTCCGATCCGCCAACCTTAATTCTTATAAATAGAAGAAAATGATTTTAAATTCTATCATTTTATGTGACCTTTATTCACATAAAATGATAACATAAATAATTCCATGATGGATTCCGTAAATAATTCCGTACTTTAACAGTTCCGAGCGAATAACTATTCTTTCCGCTCCTTTATTTTATTTGAGGAGCAGGCGGGCCCAGGTCTGGCCCATTAGAACCGGACCAGTGACACTACAGTCAGCCCATTTTAATCTTACCCTAATCCTACTTTTAACCTAATTACTAATCCTAACCTACATCCCTAACCGCTGCTACGTGAGAAGTTGTTTCCACCTACTGCCTTTCTTCTATTCCCTTTCTGGAGAAGCGACGTCACGCCGCACATCTGGCTAACCACCACACCGCCTCGCCGGGGACGACACTAAAACCGGAGTTTCGCCTCACCGAGAAACCAGGGGACCGTACCTCCCGCTTCTGCAGCAACAAACACCGTTTTGCCCTCCCCTCCTGCTTTGATTTTGGACCTTCGTCTCGGATGCCGGAACGCTACACAGTCCAGAAGGAGACACACCTCAGCCGGCTGCAGACGGACCTCCGGCGGAGCACTTCGATCACTGTCTCCTTCCACCAGCCAGAATACCGCCAGTCTTCCGCCGTCGTCGACTCGTCACAGCAACGGCGTGGGTTCCATTCGAAGAGGGTGCTGAGCGAGTTAGGCATCGAAGTCTACAGGGAGTCGAGACGGGTTATACGGGCTGGTGAGTGACTCCTCTTTGCAGTTTATATATATATTAGAAGATATATGCTTAATTGGGTAGTGATACGTATATATAGATTTGTAAGTTGGGAGATATAAGCTTATACATGTATGCACCATTGCGAAGTAGAATACACGTATATATATACATGTTAGAATAAAAGATATAAGTATGTTATGTGCAGTATATATATATATATATATATATATATATATATATATGAGGGAGTTGAAAGATATGAATAAATATATATATAGCGGTGCCGTGTACATATACACATATATACAGGTTTGAGATAAGAGATATGAATATATATATATATATATATATGAAGAAGTAGAGAGTATATAGTATATACATAAATAAATATAGAGGGGTAAAGGTAACATATACATATACGTATACATATATGTATAAGAGTAGGGTAGTAACCGGAAAGAGAGTGAGGTTGTTTGACGGTATAAAATATGTAGTAGCGTAATTAGTAACCGGAGTGAACGAGTGTAGTCCTTCCTCGAGCTGTTTCGAGTTTTAAACTTATAACCTATAAGTAACTATCCGAGAGACACTTTTTATGGAAAACAAGTTCTTAAGGAAATTAGTAGGATTTAAGAATAAACTTGGGAATGTTCGGCACTAGGGGTAAAATGGTCTTTTACCGTAAGAGAGCTTTTTCCGTAATCCCTTCGCATGAGGTTGGACATCTGGATGTGATATTGATTCACATGCCTTATTTGACAGGCGTTTGAGTTACCGCGTGTACGGACCGATTTGAGACGTGTTAGAGTGTATTTTGACTCAGGTAAGTCCTTGCGACTTACTTAGCCAGTTTCTGGATGTTAGTTGAGTGATAGTGGTTGTGTGTGCTATGTGCGTGTTTTAATAATAATAACTTGCTAGGACGACCGTTATTATTATGTTTAAGGCCCAAGTGTATGTATAACGGGCCGTGACATCACTGCCCAGCTCTGACAGGAGACTGGGGTTCTCTATACCCAGACCAGGTAGGTACAAGGTGAGATGCATCGGATCCATTCCTGATGGTTACACGGGGGCGGAGGCGAGGTTTGGGAATCCCTCGTGTCACAAAATAAGTATCATTAGCGTGAAAGAGTAACTTAACTCAAGATAATAAAAACGGACTTGTTTGAAAGCATGTTGGGTATTTATATTTTATGTGTGTGTGTGCTACTATTATTCTGCTAATATTTAGATAACTAGCTAACGGTTCCTCTTGTTGTGTTTTTAGATTCACCGCAGGTTAGACCAGCAGCTGAGTGATCCGGAAGTAGTGGTTAGCCGGGTCTCCGTACTCCTTAGAGTGGGGGTTGGGGGTTGTGTTTGTCTTTTCTTTCTTTTAGTTAAGACAGTGTTCTTTTCTTTTGTTTAAGTACTTTAGGCTGCTAGACAGTGTTGCATTCTTTACCTTTAAAATACTCTTTTATGAATTTCGGTTTTTCCTTATTTGTGTCTTGTTGCAAGATCCTAGTAATATTGTTGTCAAACTGAGGTCGGGACCCATTGTGAAGTCCTAACCAGTAATGTCCCGAGTTCTGAGAATTCGGGGTGCTACAACATGGTATCAGAGCTCTAGGTTGGCAACAATGGCACTTGAAATCTTCTGAAAGACCGAATAAGTTTTAAGCAGAACCCGAAAAGGGGTCTGAGTTTTAAAAAGAGAATTTTGGTTTTTAATTGCATGCATAATCTGGTTGGGAATAGAAAAGTACGGCTGACCACCACTACTACCGCGGATCTCAGTTTGCTTAGTATGGACTTTAGGTTTTACTGTAGTTGGACTTTTAGCTTGTTTATAAAGATATGTTATATAGATAGGTATATGCCGAAGATTAGTAGAAATTGTAGTTATGTTATGTCCTTAACGGAGATAACATAATGAGTTTCTCACCCCTTGGACACATCTAAGTAGTTTTTGAAGGGTGTCAACATGAGGATTAGTATGCACATCTTATGTGCATTAGGGTAGACGGACGTCGGACAACTCCTTCGAGCTTGTTGAGGAACGTCGAGACGGAAAGTGAAGACTCAAAGACAACACCAATTACGATGACAAGAAGAGAATCCCGAATCAACTCAACGGGATCAAATGAAGGATATACAAGAGAGTAGTTCCGGAGAAGCAAGAGGTGATTGCCAACTAGGGAATTGAGAAAGACAACAGAGAGGCTCTTTCAAGTTGTGTAAAGTGACTTCACAAACAAAGAGGATGACGTCGAAAATTTGCCATAGACATGAAAGTCAAAAGAGAGATATAGTAGTGATCAAGAAAAGGGACAAAAAAAAAATTTAAGCTCATTGACAAGCTAGGAAGTGAAAGTTGATGCCAAAAGCAAGGCGGAATATGACCACTCTCAACAATCTACTTGAGACCACAATCCAGATTGATAACCGAGACAGTCAAAAGTGTGGAAATCAACACGAGATACATTATCCATCCAAATAGGAAGAATTAAAGAGCTGCAACTTGGAAGCTTACGCATTGCCAGAAAGGGGAAGGTAGATCTCACCAACATGGAAGTGGAGTGATCTCGTAGAACACACGAGAATTTTGACCTAGACCGTGATACAACAATAATCAGCTTCTGTAAAGGCAACATTACAAGCAACCCCAAGCAAGAAGGGTGTAGGAGAATAACCTTGGGGAAAAAGAGGGTATTTGATAACTTCTCACTCACGAAGGATTGAAGTTAATAACACTGGCGGGTCATAACAGGGAACCGCAAGTGGACAATAACGCGGGTAAAAAGAATCATGGAGAAATGTCTACAAATTATCGCAGAAGAATGTATAAGTCCGTTGACGGGAGACGAAGATACAACTAGACTCGTAAGAGTATAGTACTCTTATAGGAGTGTAATTTGTAGAAGGAGCTAAAGGAAAATAAATGGAAGATATATATTTCCACCTTGTATATCAAACCTCAAAAGAGACAGAAGAAAGGTAAGTCTACAATCTTATAGAAGGTCAACTCCAGACTAGTTGGTAACAATAGAGAATTTGCACGTGCTGGCTAACTAGTGATGGTTGGGTGACATATAAGAAGAATAACCACAAGGTTATAAAGGAATTTTATTGACATCTAGTGAATTTCTTTTAGAGATCAACGACGGCAATGATGAGGTTAAATCAATACAAGTACTAGTATCCTTGAGGGTAACATTGAATGAGTCCAATACGACAACTCTAATAAATAAATTAAAGAGAAGCTCTTGACGGTCGGTAATGACCATTGACGATAGTAATGGTGTAAAGAGAATTGTTGTGAGTGGTTGCTTACTACTGATTAAGGAAAGATACCTATCAAAGTTAGTAGGGAGGGATCCCTGTAAGAAGAACTAGAAGAGTAAGAAGAAACAGATGATTGTGGACATGTCCTATGTCTTAGCATTCCACACAAGTAGGACTGATGGTGCTCCTCCGAAAAAAGGTGGGGTCAAACTGTCTAGATTGACAGAGGAAGCCCTTGTGATTAAAGATGTGACACAGAATAATTGGAATTGTAGCGGCGACACAAACATAGAGAGTATGATTTAAAGCCTTGGTGAAATTTCTGATCGAGTTGTGAGGTGATTGCAGAGGGAATCTACATGTTGGCTAGAACAGACATGAGAAGGAGTAAAGTTGAATGACTAAAGGTTGCTATATGGATCCGGTATTACCCCAATAAGATTATTACAAAAAAAAAGGTGTCTATATAAGAGTAATAAGAAATGGTGGTACTCCGATGAAAATTCAAGTTCGACTGATGACATAAGGGTTGATAAAGTAATAAGACCAACCAACGTGGTCCGTAAGGCGTATACGAGGAAACACAAAAGGATTTAACTATCCTACTGGGGGGTAAAGATTTATAGAAGGTAAAGCGACACGAGGATAAGGACAACCTAACAAATGCGAGTCAAGAACTTTGATCTTCGAGAAAATCATATACAATTGAGGTTTCTTATGCAAATGGTACCGATAGGTGTTTAATAAAAGTCATACACATCGGACCGATAAAGCTAGGACGGATAAAGTGTAAACCAAAAGAATAACTTAACCAGTAAGAAGGAAAGTCACGTATCAAAAGTCGGGTCTTGCTAAATTGGAATAAAGTGTTGAGATTAGGATGCCTTTGTAGAATATATGCAAGAGTACGACGTAACTGAGGTTCCAAAATGAAATGAGCAGTAATGATCAACTGAAAGTTGAGACCGATTCAGGGGAGGAAACTGTTATAAGACGAGTCACCTAGTAGAAGAGTTCACAAGACAAGCTTGAGAGACCAAAAAGAGATAAAATGTCGATATGAGGGTCTAAGGTGCATGGAAGGGATACCTAAAATGGAGTGTAGAAGCAAAATGTAGACCTTACAAGTGTGGAGAGGTTTTGACCTCCTCAAAGATATAGGAATTTGAAAGAAATCGCAATGCCGGTATCAAAGAGTTGAAGCCCTGTAGCGGAAACAACGGAGTATCATGAAGGCAATATTGCCGGTAACACCAGCGAAGGATTGTATATATAAGAACGGCCTTGGTGGACTCGAAAGTCCAAGGTAACCCCAATTATTACGGGACTTAAGTCATCAACACCGACGGTCCATGCAAGGGGAACTGCAAGGGGATGATAACTAAAGTCATCAGAACTACAAAGACACTTACCAGCTCTCATTGAAGACTTGGAATGACTATTTATGTCAAGATGAATGACCCAGTCGGGCTCGAGAAGTAGAGTTAGCCTAAGGAAACATAAGGGTGGAAGATAAAACGAATTAGCGAAGCATGAAAGGATTAAGCGAGCAGATGATGCTCACCAAGAATTTAACGACAGTATAGATATGAGAAGAGTAAGCCCGGGATATTGGGATAAGTCAATTATAGACTGACCGACGTCAACTGAGGACGTGGAAGTGTTGGTTGGTACTGACAAGTAGGTACCGTTAAGAAGAGACATTAGTGACTGCGGTTTTAAGAGGTAACTTTACCGATGCCTTGGAGGATTCCCCAAGTAGGCAACGACAACCTTCTGGGAGGATCTAAGGATATGGAGAGAAATCGGGTTAGAGGTTGCTTACTGGTTGGTTAAGAACAGACTACGGTTGAGTAAGAGAGTAAGAGTCTGTTTGAAGAGGATCTTGTTAGTATTAGAAGGAAAGTATAGGCGGGAGTGGGGTAAATCATGTTGACCTTCCGAAAGACGTCACCGTGACTAATGGGTGTTACAACAGAAGCGTGGTAGGCCCATAAATCAGTTTTAGGTTAACTATGATTTCAAGTTAAGGAATTGGAGATCTATATGAAAAGGTCCACTTGGGTGTAGGATTTGTTTTGAGTTATATAAATTTGTCAGTCTGACAAGAAGTAGGTGAAAACCCATTAATTAAGGAACGATCCGGTTAGGTCACATTAAGGAAACCGGGCCAGGCGGTTTGTATTACAAAGAGCATTAGACACTCAGTAAAGTGCCGACAGAAGTTCAAGATCATTATTTCAGAATCGATAGTCGAGAACTTTCAAAAAAAAAATAATTAAAAAAATAAAAAATAAAATAAAAGCAAGTGGGCCCAATGGAAAGAAAAGTTTGGTAGAGTCATCAAAAGAGTTGGAAGTAAGTTTAGAAAACCAAACCGTGAAAAGAGTACCTACAGAATCCGAGACACGTCATCAGCTATGAAGATCAGAGGAAAAAAAAAAAAACGGTTTAGGCTTTTGTAGAGTTCCAGTGGTCTAGACGAGGAATCGATGAGGCTACTTAGGAAATGGAGGAGAGCATTAGAAATGGTTGCCCTAAGTACCTTGCGGAGTTAGCCACTACTTCTGTATCGACGAGTTAGTACTCGGATGTTGTTTGTTTGACTTTTCATGTGTTACCTTGGAGTGAGTAATTGTGTTTTATGTGATGTGTGCCTGAGTATGATGATTGAGTAGTTGCATGTTAGAAAACGGAACTTAATGAAACGAAGTTATACAAAGAAAGTTGTTTGAGTAGATACATTATTCTAAGTTTCGGGACGAAACTTATTTTAAGGGGGCACTGATGTAATATCCAAAAAAATAAATAAATAAATAAAAAATAAATAATTTTCGTTCAATACCCGATCTAACCGGATTCCGATCCGCCAACCTTAATTCTTATAAATAGAAGAAAATGATTTTAAATTCTATCATTTTATGTGACCTTTATTCACATAAAATGATAACATAAATAATTCCATGATTGATTCCGTAAATAATTCCGTACTTTAACGGTTCCGAGCGAATAACTATTCTTTCCGCTCCTTTGTTTTATTTGAGGAGCAGGCGGGCCCATGTCTGGCCCATTAGAACCGGCCCACTGACACTACAGCCAGCCCATTTTAATCTTACCCTAATCCTACTTTTAACCTAATTACTAATCCTAACCTACATCCCTAACCGCTGCTACGTGAGAAGTTGTTTCCACCTACTGCCTTTCTTCTATTCCCTTTCTGGAGAAGCGACGTCACGCCGCACATCTGGCTAACCACCACACCGCCTCGCCGGGGACGACACTAAAACCGGAGTTTCGCCTCACCGAGAAACAAGGGGACCGTACCTCCCGCTTCTGCAGCAACAAACACCGTTTTGCCCTCCCCTCCTGCTTCGATTTTGGACCTTCGTCTCGGATGCCGGAACGCTACACAGTCCAGAAGGAGACACACCTCAGCCGGCTGCAGACGGACCTCCGGCGGAGCACTTCGATCGTTGTCTCCTTCCACCAGCCAGAATACCGCCAGTCTTCCGCCGTCGTCGACTCGTCACAGCAGCGGCGTGGGTTCCATTCGAAGAGGGTGCTGAGCGAGTTAGGCATCGAAGTCTACAGGAAGTCGAGACGGGTTATACAGGCTGGTGAGTGACTCCTCTTTGCAGTTTATATATATATATTAGAAGATATATGCTTAATTGGGTAGTGATACGTATATATAGATTTGTAAGTTGGGAGATATAAGCTTATATATAAACGCAGCAGTGTAGTATACATGTCGTTATATATATATAGAGGTATAGGTAAGTATATATCGATACACATATGTGGTATAAATATAGCATATATATATATATATATATATATATATATATATATATATATATATATATATATATATATATATATATATATATATATATATATATATATATATATATATATATATAGACTATAGATCCTATGAGAACACCCCCTAACGTGAGAACATGAGAACAAATTCGTAATTATTATCAGTTTTGTTACGAATGTGCCAAATTGTTTAATATATTATTCGTAGTTATTGTTGGTTGAGTGGATTATTCGTAGTTATTGTTGGATTCCTAATTATTATTATTCGTAATTATTATTATTTTTTATATCTACTCTAAATCTCAACCCTTAATACTCACATCAAACGGTGTACGATTGTTCTCATGTTCTCACGTTAGAGGGTGTTCTCATGAGAACCACACCCTATATATATATATATATATATATATATATATATATATAGAGTATAGATCCTATGAGAACACCCCCTAACGTGAGAACATGAGAACAAATTCGTAATTATTATTAGTTTTGTTACGAATGTGCCATATCGTTTAATGTATTATTCGTAGTTATTGTTAGTTGAGTGAATTATTCGTAGTTATTGTTGCATTCCTAATTATTATTATTCGTAGTTATTATTATTTTTAATATTTACTCTAAATCTTAACCCTTAATACTCACATCCAACGGTGTACGATTGTTCTCATGTTCTCACGTTAGGGGTGTTCTCATGAGAACCACACCCTATATATATATATATATATATATATATATATATATATATATAGAGGTACAAGTATAGGGGTTATGAATGTATATAAAGATATACATGTATGTACCATTGCAGAGTAGAATACACGTATATATACATGTTAGAATAAAAGATATAAGTATGTTATGTATATATATATATATATATATATATATATATATACTGCACTCCTACATAACATACTTATATCTTTTATTCTAACATGTATATATATACGTGTATTCTACTCCGCAATGGTACATACATGTATATATTTATATACATTCATAACCCCTATACTTGTACCTATATATATATATATATATATATATATATATATATATATATATATATATATATATATATATATATATATATAGAGGCTAGTTCCGGTGAGGAGAAACCTTATGGATAGGAATTAGGAGTTATGTGAGCCATTAGATCAAATTTAAATCAATGGCTCACAAACACTCATCATTAATGGCATCTTGTAATTACATAAATCTGGAAAAAAAAAAAAAAAAAAAAAGAGTACAACACTCTCGCTGATCGACCGACTCACAAATCACAACACTCTCACATTCTTCATCCAACAAGCTCTATATTTGGCCGATTTTCAACCAAATTAAAGACGGATTATATAAAAATGATGAAATCAAAGAGAATACAAAACGATTCAGGTATTGTCTCTTCGAAATTTCTATTCTCAAGGTTTAGGTTTTCATTCTTATAGTTTAGGAATCATTATGATTGATGTTTATTTTTGAAATCAAATTTGTTGAATCATTTTTTGTTTTGATAGGTTTGATTGAGATTATATATGTATATACATATGTTGAGTTGGTCTAATACTTCCAATTGAAACAATCTATAAGCTTTTTTTAGTGTGCACGCCAATTGTTCGACAAAATGTCTAATAGGAAAATAGTCTATAATATTTACATGAACATGAAATAAAAATTATGAACATCGAAGAATAAAAACATGAACAATGACGTATAAAAGTATGAACGTCAATGAATAAAAAGTATGAACTTACACTAGTATATTTTTACATTGTTTTACAGATTCAGTGATGTTGGTTAAGCAATCATCACCAATCATTATGTCGGGATTGAGGGCGAATGCTCCATGTAATGAAGGTGGGACTATTATACAAGTAACTCCAAATTACTCTACCAATTGGGTTCTAATTTGTGATGATACATTGAAGCTACATGTTGGTCAACAATTTTTAAGTGTGGAGGAAGTTGAGGACTTCTAAAGGAGGCCTTTATTTGTGAATTTGAGTTTCATGTTTCATGTAATCAAAAGCCCAACAATGTTGTGTTGAGGAAGTATTTTGGTACGGACAAGGGAAGGTAAAAAAATGGCAAACATAGTACGGGCAAAAGGAAGACAACTTCCAATCGATGTGGTTGTAATGCAAGAGTTGCGTTTAAGATTATAGAGGATGGAAAGTATTTTGTGAAGGGGGTTCATGAAGCTCATTAACTTGGATAGTGTTTAATGCATTGTTGTCTTTTTTTTAGTGTTCAATGCATTGATGTCTGTTTCATACATACAAAACATATTATGATCATATTTACATGAACAATAACGTATAACAGTATGAACACCGATGAATAAAAACATGAACATTGATGTATAAAAGTATGAACACTAGTGACTTATCTATAACTTTTACACATACATAACATATTATGATCATATTTTCATGTTTTGTGATGAATTTTTTTTTAATTTTTTGTGGTTATATATTGTAAATGAACATCTATGTATTATAAAATACACACTAAAGAATAAATGAACATGACACTTTGATGAATAAAAATACTATGAACACCGATGAATAAAAACATGAACAATGACATATAAAAGTATGAACACTGATCACCTATCTATGAACGTAGGGGATTTTTTCAAATTTTAAGTCAATTTACAAAAATGCCATTAATGATGAGCGTGTGTGAGCCCTTGATTTAAAACTCATCCAATGGCTCACAACCCTCCTAATTCCTATCTACAAGCTCTCTCCTCACTTGAACTAAAATCTATATATATATATATATATATATATATATATGTATATATTGTAACACCCCAAGTTCTTGGAACTCGGGGAGCTACTGGTTAGGACCTCACAATGGGTCCCGACCTTGGTTTAACAACAACTTTACTAGGATCTTACAACAAGGCACAAATGTAAACTAAAACAATTTCCAAAATATAATATTTTTAATGGTATGAAAGTACACATGTGACAGCCTTACAAACATATATAAAGATACATAACATGCATGACGTATGGAAGACTCCCCCGTCCCTATCTAATGAGTACGTGTACCCGGCTGACCATCCGTTCCGGATCACTCTGCAACTGTCTATCTCTACAAATCTACAACACGGATAAAACGTTAGCTAACAATCCAAATATAAGTAGAATAACAACATCACAAACACACGCAAAAACAAAATAAACAAACATCATGCTGGCACTCAACCGTTTATTATCTATCAATTAGGTGATTCATCTTATTCAATTTTACAGTTGTGGCACGAGAGCTAATAACAGTTCTCGCCTCCGTTCCTTATCCAACTGGGTGTAGGTCTAGCTAACCTCCGCCGGTAGCATCACTACAAACCGAGTATGGACTAGTCCCTAAAGAAACCCCCAGCGCTCGCAAGCTAACTGAGCAGAATGCCACCGCCCGTTACTCTTAGGCCAAGTATAGGTCGGTAAATATTTATCACAACCTATAACTCTAACATCTCAATCACACACCACTATCATCATTCATGCTCATATTTAGAAGTCAGCTAAGTAAGCCCAAAGGACTTACCTGGTATAAAGCTCGACTCTCTGTAAACCAAACTCGCTCTGTAAACTGTAGCAACTCAGTTGCCTGTCAAAGGAGATGAGTGCATTAGCACCTCCCACGTAATTAGAAGTCTAAGACTTCTAAGATAAAAGAACGTATTATAGCATAACTAGTTACATTACTAATTTAGGGTCAAATGACTATTTTACCCTTGGTCCCGAAACTCCCAGAATTTCCAAAATTCATGTCTAAACTTCTATTTGAGACTCTAACATCATATTCTAACTCCTAAAATTTAGTTTGGTTACAAACTGGCATTTTTCCTATTTTCCTATTTTCCGAAAGATCGTAAAGGTCTAACTTCGGTTTCAAATATAAAATTCGTAAAAGCTTATAAAAATTCCGAAACAATTCTCTAGATCATCTATGATGTTCCCTCTACCCTTAGGAGCAAGAATTTCTCAAAACTGTTCATCCATCATTTTTATAAAAATTCCAAAGTTGGTTACAACACTTGAAGTTTCCTATACTTAGCCAAAATCTGAGTACACTTTGAAAAATCATAACTCCTAAACCACTCACTGGATTTATCCCAAATTTTGATATGTTCTACTATAATATCGTACCTATAATATATCCAAAATTCAGCCGGAAAGGATATCAAGAGCTTATTCAAAATCATCTCATAAAACAGCATCACTTGCTGTTTTCCCCCAACACTCAGCACGTATATAAAAACGTCAACTTTGAAACACAATAACTCTCGAACCGTAACTCCGATTCTTCCCAAATTTTAATATGATCTACAACAAGATGTCAACTATATCATATCAAAAATTCAAGCCTAACAGAGATCAAAAGCCTATTCAAAACTATCTCACAAAACAGCATCCCATGCTGTTTTTCTCAACTCAGCACATTTATAAAACTGAACTTTGAAACCCCATATCTCTCAAACCGTAACTCCGATTCTTCCCAAATTTTAATAGGTACAAGTATAGGGGTTATGAATGTATATAAATATATACATGTATGTACCATTGCGGAGTAGAATACACGTATATATATACATGTTAGAATAAAAGATATAAGTATGTTATGTAGGAGTGCAGTATGTATATATATGTATATATATATATATGTATATATATATATATATATATATGAGGGAGTTGAAAGATATGAATAAATATATATGTAACGGTGCCGTGTACATATACACATATATACAGGTTTGAGATGAGAGATATGAATATATATATATATATATGAAGAAGTAGAGAGTATATAGTATATACATAAATAAATATAGAGGGGTAAAGGTAACATATACATATACGTATACATATATGTATAAGAGTAGGGTAGTAACCGGAAAGGGAGTGAGGTTGTTTGACGGTATAAAATATGTAGTAGCGTAATTAGTAACCGGAGTGAACGAGTGTAGTCCTTCCTCGAGCTGTTTCGAGTTTTGAACTTATAACCTATAAGTAACTATCCGAGAGACACTTTTTATGGAAAACAAGTTCTTAAGGAAATTAGTAGGATTTAAGAATAAACTTGAGAATGTTCGGCACTAGGGGTAAAATGGTCTTTTACCGTAATCCCTTCGCATGAGGTTGGACATCTGGATGTGATATTGATTCACATGCCTTATTTGACAGGCGTTTGAGTTACCGCGTGTACGGACCGATTTGAGACGTGTTAGAGTGTATTTTGACTCAGGTAAGTCCTTGCGACTTACTTATCCAGTTTCTGGATGTTAGTTGAGTGATAGTGGTTGTGTGTGCTATGTGCGTGTTTTAATAATAATAACTTGCTAGGACGACCGTTATTATTATGTTTAAGGCCCAAGTGTATGTATAATGGGCCGTGACATCACTGCCCAGCTCTGACAGGAGACTGGGAGGTTCTCTATGCCCAGACTAGGCAGGTACAAGGTGAGATGTATCGGATCCATTCCTGATGGTTACACGGGGGCGGAGGCGAGGTTTGGGAATCCCTCGTGTCACAAAATAAGTATCATTAGCGTGAAAGAGTAACTTAACTCAAGATAATAAAACGGACTTGTTTGAAAGCATGTTGGGTGTTTATATTTTATGTGTGTGTGCTACTATTATTCTGCTAATATTTAGATAACTAGCTAACGGTTCCTCTTGTTGTGTTTTTAGATTTACCGCAGGTTAGACCAGCAGCTGAGTGATCCGGAAGTAGTGGTCAGCCGGGTCTCCGTACTCCTTAGAGTGGGGGTTGGGGGTTGTGTTTGTCTTTTCTTTCTTTTAGTTAAGACAATGTTCTTTTCTTTTGTTTAAGTACTTTAGGCTGCTAGACAGTGTTGCATTCTTTACCTTTAAAATACTCTTTTATGAATTTCGGTTTTTCCTTATTTGTGTCTTGTTGCAAGATCCTAGTAATATTGTTGTCAAACTGAGGTCGGGACCCATTGTGAAGTCCTAACCAGTAATGTCCCGAGTTTTGAGAATTCGGGGTGTTACAGTTGCCTGAAATGCCGAAGTCGCTGGTTACTGCTACGTGGTTACATATGAAGGTAGGAGGATAATGGCGTATTGGATATTAATTAGGTTAGGGTTAAAATTTAGGTTAAACGTAATTAATGGGGGAATTAGGGAAGTTTAAGAAGTGGGCCAACAAAAGCTACTGGGCCAAATATTTGGGCCTGCTCATCTAAAAAAAATGGCTGAAAGAATAAAACGTCGTCCGCACGGAACCGCTCTTCGGTTTTAAAATGTACGGAATTATTTACGGGTTTACGTAAATTATCATTTTATGTGAATCAAGGTCACATAAAATGATAGAATTTAAATTGTTTTAATTTATTTAAACGAATAAAGGTTGGCGGATCGGAATCCGGTTTGATCCGGTATCAAACGGAGTTAAATTTTTTTTTTTTGGGTATTACATCAGTGCCCCCTTAAAAGAAGTTTCATCCCGAAACTTAGAATAATGTACCTAATCAAACGACTTTCTTTGTATATCTTAGTTACATAAAATTTTCGTTTTCTACCATGCAACTACTCAATCATCATACTCAAACCCACATCACATAAAACATAATCACTCAATCCAATATAAAATCATGAAAGGTCAAATAACACAACATCCGAGTACTAACTCGTCGATATAGAAGTAACACCTAACGCCGCAGAGAACTCGGGATAATTACGTCTAATACACTCCTCTGTCTCCCAAGTGGCCTCATCAGCTCCTCGTCTAGACCACTGGATCCTCAACATCGGTATCTCCTTGGACCACAAACGTCTAGTACTGCGCTCCAGGACAGCTACTAGGTATTCCACAAATGTATGGTCGGGCTCAACTATCAGATCCTCATGACTAAGGATGTGTCTCGGGTTTGGTAGGTACTCTCTCAACGGTTTGGTTTTCTAAACTTACTTCCAGCTCTTTTGATGACTCTACCAAACTTTTCCTTCCATTGGGCCCACTTGCTTTTTCCTTTCGACAGTTCCCGACTATCGATTCTGAATTAATGATCTTAAACTTCTGTCGACACTTTACTAAGTGCCTAATGCTCTTTGTAATACAACTGCTTGGCCCGGTTTCCTCAATGTGACCTAATCGGATCGTTCCTTAATTAATGGGTTTTCACCTACTTCCTGTCAAGCTTTCAATTTTATATAACTCAAAACAACACACACCCAAGTGGACATTTTCATATAGATCTCTAATTCCTTAACTTGAAATCCTAGTTAACCTAACATTTATTTTCTTCATATATGGGTTGTGTGCCTACCACGCTTCTGTTATAACACCCATTAGGCACAATGGCGTCTTTCTGAGGGTCAACATAATTTACCCAACTCCCGCCTATACTTTCCTTCTAATGCTAGCAAGATCCTCTTCAAACAGACCCTTACTCTCTTACTCAACCGTAGTCTATTCTTAACCAACCAGCAAGCAAATTCTAACCCGATTCTCTCCATATCCTTAGATCATCCCAGAAGGTTGTCGTTGCCTACTTGGGGAATCCTCCAAGGCATCGGTAAAGTTATCTCTTAAATTCGCAGTCACTAATATCTCTTCTTAATGGTACCTACTCGTCAATACCAACCAACACTCACACGTTCTTAGTTGACGTCGGTCAGTCTATAATTGACTTATCTCAATATTCCGGGCTTGTTCTTCTCATACCTATATTGGCGTTAAATTTTTGGTGAGCATCATCTGCTCGATTAATCCTTTCATGCTTCGCTAATTCGTTTTATCTTCCACACTTCTGTTTCCTTAAGCTAACTCTACTTCTCGAGCCTAACTAGGTCATTCATCTTGACCTAAATAGTCATTCCAAGTCTTCAGTCTTCAACGATAGTTGATAAGTGTCATTGTAGTTCCAATGACTTTAGTTATCATCCCCTTGCAGTTCCCCTTGCATGGACCGTCGGTGTTGATGACTTAGGTCCCGTGACAATTGGGGTTACCTTGGACTTTCGAGTCCACCAAGGCCGTTCTCATATATACATTCCTTCGCTAGTGTCATCGGAAATTTTTCCTTCATGAAACTCCGTTATTTCCGCTACAGGGCTTCGACTTTTTCATACCGGCATTGCGATTTCTTCCAAATTCCTATATCTTTGAGGAGGTCAAAACCTCTCCACACTTGTAAAGTCTACATTTTGCTTCTACACTCCATTGTAGGTATCCCTTCCATGCACCTTAGACCGTCATATCCGGGTCGACATTTTATCTCTTTAGGTCTTTCAAGCTTGTCTTGTGAACTCTTCTACTAGGTGGCTCGTCTTATAACAATTTCCTCCCCTGAATCGGTCTCAACTTTGAGTTGATCATTATTGCCCATTTCATGTTGGAACCTCAGTTACGTTGTACTTTGCATAGATTCTACAAAGGCATCCTCATCTCAACGCTTTATTCCAATTTAACAAGACCCGTCATTTGATACATGACACTTCTTCTTACTGGTTAAGGTATTCTTTTGGTTTACATCTTATCCATCCTAGCGTTATCGGTCCGATGTGTATGACTTTTATCAAACACCTATCAGTACCATTTGTATATAAAACCTCAGTTGTATATGATTTCCTCAAAAATCAAAGTTCTTGACTCGCGTTGTCCTTATGCTTGTGTCGCTGTACCTTCTATAAATCTTTACCCCTTTGAGTTTTCTCGTACTCGCTTTACGAACCACGTTGGTTGGTCTTATTACTTTATCAACTCTTATGTCATCAGTCGAGCTTGAATTTTCATCGGAGTACCACCATTTCTCATTACTCTTATATAGACACATTTCGGTAATTATCTTATTGGGGTAATACCGGATCTATTTAGCAATCTTTAGTCATTCAACTTTACTCCTTCTCATGTCTATTCTAGCCAACATGCAGATTCCATCTTCAATCACCTCACAACTCGATGAGACATATTATCAAGACACTAAGGTCATAATTTCTATGTTTGCTGCGTCTCTATAACTGTAGTTATTTTGTGTGACATCTTTAGTCAAAAAGGCTTCCTTTGTAAACCTCGGGAGAGCACCATCAGTCTCATATGTGTGGCATGTTAAGCACCTTATGTCTTGATTGACGTTGGACATGATTAAAACCATCTGCTTCTTCTTACTCCTCTAGTTCTCCTTATGCAATCCATTAGTACTACTGTGAACTATACCTTTTTCTTAGCCAGAAGGTAAGAAACTGCTCACAACTATTTCCTTAATCTCTTTAAAGACCTGTGGGGTCATTCCCGGCCGTCAAAATCTTCTCCTTAAATTCTTAATTAGAGATATTGGCTCGAACTCATTCCATGTTACTATTAAGGGTACTGGTACTTGATAGCATGAATTATAGTCTATATTTTGGGGTTTGTTTGGACGTTTTATCTTTCATAATCTGCATGTTTGTATGTATTATATGAGATTATATTACCATTTCATCTACCTTTGCGGGAATCGAGGTCTACACCTAGTTTTGTTGTAATCGTAGGTAAAATGGCACGTTTTGCATCAAAAAGGAGCAAAAGGAGCTATGGAGTCATTGGAGCTACATTGAGGAACATAAGGAACCATCCAGAAAGCATAGCCATGGATTTGAGATTCATTTTAGACCAGTTTTGAGAGATTTCACATTCAGTTGTGAATCACCTCGGTTGACCACAGATTCATCTCGACCAAGGTGATCTAGGGAAGTCGACTCGACCGAGGCGAATACATAGGACGCGGCGAGGATATTTTATTCTTGGCTGAGGTCTTTTATCTTTGGAAAGTGATCTTATATTTTTGGGCTTGGCTCCTGGAAGGAAGAAGATATACTAGATCTTATATTTTACCTATTTTTATGGGAAGAGATCTTTCTAAGATATCTTATCTTTGGAGAGTAATTTTCCTATAAAAAGGGTCGGATTTCCCACAAATCCGACATCCGCTATCAGCGCAAGATCGTGTTTATACCCACAACAGCCATACTCCAGTTGGGAGATTTGAAGACCCTTTTTGAAGGTTGAAGGAAGATTGAAGATTGTAGCTTTTATAGCTTTTGGAAGGTTTTCTTGTAAGATTACCTTAGATTCTCTTCCTTGTTGTCTTGCCTTGTTGGATTTCTATCCAAGGAACGCTTTTGTTGTGATATTTGATTCAGTTATTGAAGTCTTTTCATTAAATTCTTCTTGTTCAAATATCCACCTTCTTCCCATACATTTGATTAATACTTTCATAATGATGATGAGTGGCTAATTTCCTTGTGTGATTCTAGGGTGATTGGCTGAAGGTTGTGGGAAAAACAATGATAGAATAATCTTAGATTCCAGTAGGACCCTGAAAGTTCGAGTCTTTAACCTTAATCCTAAGCATCTCGCTCAGTCGATGAACATCTCGGCCGGGGTGGAATTTGGCTGACCGAGGTGACTTATCCGATCCTAAACTGAGAGTTAAGTGTTAGAGTTTGCCAAATCCTATTCCTGGTTCAATGCAAGCCTAGGATGAGACTTACCCGGTAATTCCTTAGTTTGTGTACCAACGATCATAAGTGTAGGTAATAAAGGTTTATCCTTTATTGGGGTTTGAGTGTGCTTTCATCCCATCTTTGTGAGTTAGCCTGAGACTTACCCGGTAAAGGTTGATTCTATTCCCTTAGATGGTGTGTTAGTTTGATGTTATAGTTCTTTATCTTAATTCCTTGAGACTTACCCGGTAATAGGAGTTACGGTTTAGGATTAGTGAGTAGTGAGACTTACCCGGTGATCTATTCCACTTTAGTAACACCTTCCCTATGCAAAAACCTCAGCTTTGTCCGCTTATCTTTAGATCTTGAGTTGGAACCACAACTGGATGCTTTAATTCCTAGAATTGCATGTTTCCTTTATTGACTTCTTTATCATCTTTGATTGTTTTGATCACCTCTTGTGGTTAGTATTTACATAAGCATACCGTAATTGGACTTTGTTTCACTAAATCCCTGTGATCGACCCCCGGAATTCCTTGCTTTTTACTACGATTGACCCGTACACTGCGGGTTCGCATCCTTGTTTTAAGCTTACGTCTAGGGTTATAAATTTAAAGCTTGCACACACCGTTTGGAGCGAACAAGTTTTTGGCGCCGTTGCCGGGGACTTGGTCTAGACCGAGCCGCTTGCGGTTTGCTTTCGGGGCACTTGCCCCTGTTGCTACTAACTACTCTTTCTATGAGTTTTGTAGTTTTCAGGATTTCCGATGACTACATTTGATCCAGCCTGGATAGCAAGGCAAAGTGCTAGGGCGGACCATTATGAGTACTTGGAGGAGAAGTACTCCTTCTATTGTTCAACAATGAATGGGAAAGAGAAGAGACCATTCAGCGTGAACTTGCGATATGAGATGAGAAGAATATCCCTAGAAACACTTATGAGCAGCCTCTTGAAGATTCTCTCGAATCACGATTGGAGAAGATAATGAAGAGGGTGGCGGAACTCAAGGAAAGCACCCTATCCTATGCTAGGCCGCAAGAGGAGCATAAGGAAGTGTTGCACGTTCCAAGCACTCCCCCAGTCAAACCAAAAATTTCTCCTGAAACTTCTGAGGAAGAGGAGGATATGGAAGGTCTCGATCTGACTGTTGAGACCTCGGTCGAAGTGGAAGAGATCTCGGCCGAGATGGAAGAATCTGCATGTAACACCCCAAATTTTTCAACTTAGGGAGTTACTGGTTAGGACCGCACAGTGGGTCCCGACCTTAGTTTGACAACAACTTAACAAGATCTTACAACAAGGCACAGATAAGGAAAATCAGAAATCATAAAATAGTTCTTAACAATGCATGAATGTGACCAGATTGACTACAGCCGGAAAACGAAATATAACAAAGTACGAAAGGAAACAAGGTTCAACTGTAAAACCCACAAATGCAGAAACTGTAAAACATCCTAAAGTACGACACCCCGGCTGACCACTACCGTCTGGATCACTCGGCATCTGCTCTAACCTGTGTCAAATCTAAACAACATATCAACAGTTAGCTAACTATCCAAATATAAGCAAAATGATAACGGCACAAACACAAGCAGAAACAAAAATAAACAAACATCATGCTGGCACTCAACCAATTATTATCTATTATTTAAGTTATTCACATTATTCAATTTAAGTTGTGGCACGAGAATTATTATTAGTTCTCGCCTCCGTTCCTTATCCAACTGGTGTAGGTCTAGCTGACTTCCACTGGTAGCATCACTACAAACCATGTATGGACTAGTCCCGAAAGAAACCCCCAACGCCCGCAAGCTACTGAGCAGAATGCCACCGCCCGTTATTGGTAGGCCAAAATATAGGTCGGTAATTATATATCACAACCTATCTCCATAGACATTTCAATCACACACCACCATCATCATTTATACTCATATTTAGAAGTCAGCTAAGTAAGCCCAAAGGACTTACCTGTTATAACGCTCGACTCTTTGTAAACCACTCGTTCTGTAAACTGTAGCAACTCAGTTGCCTGCCAAAGGCGATAAGTGTATTAGCACACTCTCACGTAGATAGAAGTCTAAAACTTCTAAGATCGAATAAGGTATTAAGACATACTAGTTACAGTATTAGTTTAGGGTAAAATGACCATTTTACCCTTGGTTCCGATTTTCTCGAAAACCCTAAAATTCATGTCTAAACTCCTATTTGAGGTTCTAAATTTATATTCTAACTCCTAAAATTTTATTTGGTTCCAAACTGACATTTTTCTTATGTTTCTATTTTCCGGAAGAATCGTAAAGGTCTAACTTCGATTCTAAATATAAATTTCTTAACAGCTTATAATAATTCCGAATTAAATCTCTAGATCATCTATGAGGTTC
Organism: Fagopyrum homotropicum; assembly: GCA_033239125.1. Classification (NCBI taxonomy): domain Eukaryota; kingdom Viridiplantae; phylum Streptophyta; class Magnoliopsida; order Caryophyllales; family Polygonaceae; genus Fagopyrum; species Fagopyrum homotropicum. Next base: position 133,649,905 of record BSWB01000007.1, on the reverse strand, counting down.
TATCTAACCTTAGGAGGAAGAATTCCTCAAAACTGTTCAGCCGATATTTTTATAAAAATTCACAAAGTTGACTACTTCACTCAAAATTCCTATACTTAGCCAAAAACTTAAGTTTACCAAAACTGCTCAACTACCTAACTTCGGGAGCTCATAACTTCTAATCCGACCGTTCATTTCTTCCCAAATTTTAATACCCTATACTACGTATACCCGTCTACAACATATCCAAAATTCAACGGTGGATATTCATTCAAACTCTCAAACATAAATCCTCAACATTGACCATTATTCACTTACAAAGCTGAGTTCTACAAAGAGTTTTTCATTTCTATTTCTAAGGCAATCTAATCTACTCTCATTATCATCTAGTTACCCTCAAATGGAACTACAGGAGACTTCAACAACACTCATTTACTATCCCTCCAATTCCTTGGCTTGATTTCTATTCATAATAAAACCGAAACATATATATATATATATATAATTTATACATTTCTAACATCTAGAGGCCAGCATTGGACTGCAGAAGAGAGCTCACCTCTTCAACAGCTGCTGGACTGAGGCTTTATCGGTCGGATCGTCCTCACCGGGTGCAAGGAGTCGGAGGCTGGGCTAGCACGTCTTCCGACAGAGGCGGTTGCAGCGGTGGTTGGTGATCGGAAGGGCTTCTCCGCCCGCCTGGTTCAGCTGCCTGCAGCCTCGGTCGAGCGCGACATTCGTTGGGTCTGTGTTTGCGGGAATTAGCAACAACGGCAGAAGGTAGAAGGTTCGATAGGGAGGAGGACTTACCAGTGCACCGGTCCGGCGAGACGAGGCGGCTCCTGCGGCTGTCCTGGCTTCGGCGTCGGGAGGACGGTGGTCCGGTTGCAAACTCAGCGTGACTCTCTACTGTGTGAAGCCCAGTCAGTAGCTGCTGCACTCGAGAACAGAGAGGAAGGGGAGAGACAGACCGAGGAGAAGACGGCTCACCTGGACGGCACGAGCGAAGGGTCCCGGCGCTGAAGAAGGAGCCCGCCGGTTGCAGATGCACTGACTTTGCGGTAGCTGGCGTTTGCGTAAAACGTGCAGAGGAGAGGCGCCGTTGTGTAGTCGACAGAAGAGAACATCAGAAGGATTATGGGGGAAATTAGGTTAAGCGTGAGATTAGGGTAAATTAGAGGAATGGGCTGGCTGGTGGATCACAAGGCCCAACTTCCTCCTCATCACTTGGGTCAGCCGAACTGGGCTACAAGATTGGGCTGCCCAATCCTTAATACCATGAGCTGAAATTAATACTAGTTATACGCCCGGAATCGTTAAAGTTCGAAAATGACATTACGGAATTATTTTCGAGATTATACCTGAAATTATGTCTTTTATCATTTTATTTTCAAGGTACGGAATTCTCTCCGGTTACATCTTTTATCATTTTATGTGAACTAAGGTCGCATAAGATGATAGGATTTACAAATTATTTTAACTTTATTTATAGGTTAGAGGTCGGCGGATCGGAATCCGGTTGAACTCCGAATTAAACGGAGTTTAAAATTTTCGGTAATTACACTGCAAAACTGGAAGCAGAAGATGCAGAGAACCTTGGTCAAATTATTGAGATTGTGACCAAGGTGGAAGAAAGATCAACTGAGTTGAGAGAGATTTTATGTGTTGGTTATCAACCTAACATGAAACCTGACCCGAGCTTTGGAGAACTTTACAAGGTAAGTTCTCTTACTCCATTCGAATTCCCTATTAAAATTTCTGAATTCTTCAGGAAAGCACCGGAGAGTTGGAGGTCTCTTCCGAAAGAACCTCCAAAGATCAAGATGAAGTCTTCCTTGAAATTGTTGGAAGAAGAAGCTCCTCGGATCATGAGGAGTGGAGTTGGCAAGCACTACACCGCTAAGGCGATGAAGAGTCTCTTGTTCAAGTATGGGGTCCCTCGCATGCTCAGGACCCTGTACCATCCCCAAGCTATAGATGGGGAAGCTGCTATGATTCTCGAGAAACTGTTTTCTCGATCAAGGAAAGAATGGGACACGAGGAATGTCCCATTGAAGTGCAGGAAGTCTAGACGAATTCCGGTGAGAATCAAACCGTACAAGCTTGTACGTGGGAGATCTTACCATTTGCCGGTGAAGTTAGGAACCAGAACCTTCTTGGAAGATTTTTACGGATGTGATGAGCACTCCACGACATTCGAAGTGCATTGAGTAATCCCATGCCGTATGGTCCAGCTAGCGACCTTAAACCAAGCGCTTCTTGGGAGGCAACCCAAGGTATTGCTTTCTTTTCTTTTTTCTAGTCTAGCTTAGATAGTTTTTTCTTTTGCTTTGCTTTGTTTTGTTTTTGGCATTCTAGACAGATAACAGGAGACATCTAAGGAAGGAGCATAACTAGAAGGACAGAAGTTCGAGAATTTGAGAAGACGGAGTTTGACTGAGGCATCTCGGTTGCTGTCAGAGCACCTTGACCGAGATGATTCTTGAGCAACCGAGGCGACTAGGGTTTTCTGAAGAACCACCTCGGTCCGTACCACCACGGTCCAGTCGAGACCATCTCGACCGAGGTGACAGTAGTTCTAGAAAAGGGTATAAAAGGGTAATTTATTTTCTCTCTCTTCCATCTCACCCTTCCTCGACCGCGGCAACAGTTCACCTCGCCTCCTTCGATTTCTGCTCATTTTCGAAGATTTCTGTCTCCAAACTGCGATTAAAACTTAGAGGATCCCAGTGCAACATCGATCTGCAAGAGAATCGAACCGATTCGGCCGAACGAGGTAAAAATAGAACCGAAACCCTACCTCGCTTTTTCGCTTCGTTTTGGGCTTTGGTTGCCCTTGCATTTGTTGAGGAAAGGCTTAAGTACCCCATAGGAAGCAGTTGTAGTGATTTTGGGGGAAAAGAACTGAATTTTCAGAAGGAATTAGAATATAGTTTTCCGCCTCGGTCCAGTCGAGCTGTGCCTCGGCCGAGGTGATTCTTGAGTGTTGTCAGTTGACCGAGGTGACCTGACAGTGACTGAATTGAAAATGAGTTCTGACCGACGCCTTGTCCTTAGGGATAGATCCTCACCTTCCCCTTCTTCCTCTTCTTCCCGACCCTATTGACCGGTGATCCATGAGAGACACCAGGTCGATTATGACAGTATTTCTGGCCGTCCAGTGATTGCACCTCGCTTCCTGGACGTGTCCGCTTTTGACTGCCTCCAGGTAGACGGAGACCTCAGGAGGATGATTTCTACAGTTGGGCTGGATCAGTTTACTGAGATCCGAGCCTCAGCCTACTTGGAGCCGACCCTAGAGTTCGTTAGCTCCTTCACCTACCTTCCCACAAAGCAGTCTGTGAAGTACCGGTTGATGAACCGGAACTTCTTAGTGCCACTTGAGTACTGGAGAGATATATTTGGCTTTCCGAAGCCCACCGCTGTTGACTTCCCATCCCGATCAGTAGCTATGGAGTTTTGGGGGCAGATTTCCCATATTGTTGAGCACGTAGATAGATGGTGTCCTGGAGATTCCAGGGAGAAGGTCATCTTCCATTTAGCCTTTAGGTTAGCCCACCGGATATTCAGCGAGACACTTCTGGCGCGTACTGAGACGCCCCAGAAGATCCGACAGGGAGAGCTTTTCAGTTTGTACTGCATGGTTACTGGAGGTATTCCGGACTTTGGCTTGATGTTGGCAGAGGATCTGCACAAGATCAAGGCCAAGGCGAAGGGAGACATCTGCTGCGGAGGGCTTGTCACCCATATAGCTAGCTATCAGGACATGGATCTCAGCGCTTGCACGATGGTGGCGGCTGCCAAGCCGCTTGGATTGCAGGAGATGATCACTCGGCGGATTCTAGTTCCCCGACGTCTGACTACTCCGTACGTGGCTATGCCATGGGAGCTGACTGCGCCACAGGGGATCAGGTGGTCTGCCCAGTTTTCTGTTTATGACCCTCACTATTGGCAGACCGCTTGGACTCCACTGATGGAGGATTACAGAGAGGCAACAGCTGCCCCAGTTGAGGAGGAGGCTGATGATGAGGAGACAGTTGATGAGAGAGAGGGTGGAGTCCCGATGGATACATGGACGGATACTGCAGGGACGAGTGCACCACCAGTTATAGATCTAGATAAGGAGGACACTGAGTCTGCACCTGCTACTTCTCCAGTGAGACCTGCTAGGCGTAGGACACGCCGACACAGGGATCCAGATGCTCACAGACGGATCGATGACCTGACGGATCAGGTTATTGATTCATATGCTGCTTTGTCACTGGATATCCGCGAGATGCAGGAGCGGCAGCACTACCAGCACATGATGGCCTAGATTCAGTTTGAGCACATCATGGGCTATCCGTTCGACCCGACCCAGTATCTGTACGTGCCACCACCACCACCACCGGATCGTGACTACTGAGAGCTGTAGGATTTTCTTTATTATTTTTTTTATGCAGTTCAGCTTATTATCCGGTGAGTATTTTTATCCTTTAGACTTATTTTGACCCACTGGGACAGTGTGTCCCAAGTATGGGATGTTTATGTGATATTTGACACTTATGTATGACTCTACTTGATTAGATATTGATATTTTATGCTTCACTTTTGCATCTATATGTTTATCTGAGATTGCATGCATACTTACAGGTTATTTGATTGAAAAAAATGTCGAAACTGAAAGAAAGCTGGTTTTAAAAAAAAATTTTTGGACCTCGACCGGGGCAGTTCTGGCCAAACGAGGTGTTTCACCTCGGTTGACCTAAGAACACCTCGACCGAGGTGGGTTAACTGAGAGTTTTCGAAAACGATTTTTGTGCTTCTTATTTGGATATGATCTCAGTGAAGATCTTGCTTACTGACTGGTTTTGAAATCTTTATGTGTTTGAAAGGTTTTATAATATGTTTAAGTTGCTAAATGCTTTGTTTGAAATTATTGGCATGTTTAATACTTTGTTTTTGTCTAAATTATGATGAATTTGAAGGTTGACACCACATTATGAGTTCTCTCACTTTCTTCCTGGAAAGACCAAGGCAATTCATTCTTCTCTCTTCTTCTTCTTAATCATGCTTAGCCCCTCATATACATTTTGCCTCCCTTTACCTATCCGGGAATTTGGAAGCAAGCGAAGTGGTGAAAGCAAGTGAAGTTAAAGTTGAGAAGTTGGTTGGAAGTGAAAGTGTTAGAAAGTAATCTTAGGTTTAGGGAAGTTAATCATGAAGATGAGTAACTCGGCACCATTCACATAGCCGGGTGTTTGTGTCTTGCCAAAGTCGGATTGAGCGATATTCCTAACGGGTCATGGTATGTGCATCAAGGGTTTGATGCATCTCAAGAAATTGATGATTGCTGATTTCCTAGGCTTCGGTTATTGTGCACCTCTGTCCATGCATCCCAAAAAGTAAAGTAAAAGAAAAAGTGTGAAATAAGCAAAGCTTATTGGTGGAAGATGTTGAAAGTCAAAGTGAAAGTGAAGTTCATCCTTTTCCCGGATTCTAGCACCACATTACCTTACATACATCCCTACCCCACACGTTTCTTGACCTTTCTTTTGGGAAGCCCTTGAGACCTCGAGCTTGTTGATTGACTTAGTGGTTTAAACTGGATTATACATGATTGATTTTGATAATTATGACTTATTATGCATTCTATGATTTTATACAGAGATGAACAACTTTCTTATATTTATAAAATGTTTTGAACATGTTTTGATTTTAAATTCCATGAAGTATTCTCTTAGAGTGATCTATGATAGTTGCACACCATAAAAATGTTTTTGAAAAACTTTTCATTGATTTTATTGACTTATAATCCATTCTATCTTGTCTTTTATATGCGGAACTTGCTTGGGGACAAGCAAGGGCTAAGTATGGGGTATTTTGATAGCATGAATTATAGTCTATACTTTGGGGTTTGTTTAGACGTTTTATCTTTCATAATCTGCATGTTTGTATGTATTATATGTGATTATATTACCATTTCATCTACCTTTGCGGGAATCGAGGTCTACACCTAGTTTTGTTGTAATCGTAGGTAAAATGGCACGTTTTGCATCAAAAAGGAGCAAAAGGAGCTATGGAGTCATTGGAGCTACATTGAGGAACATAAGGAACCTTCCAGGAAGCATAGCCATGGATTTGAGATTCACTTTATACCAGTTTTGAGAGATTTCACATTCAGTTGTGAATCACCTCGGTTGACCACAGATTCATCTCGACCGAGGTGATCCAGGGAAGTCGACTCGACCGAGGCGAATACCTAGGACGCGGCGAGGATATTTTATTCTTGGCTGAGATCTTTTATCTTTGGAAAGTGATCTTATATTTTTGGGCTTGGCTCCTGGAAGGAAGAAGATATACTAGATCTTATATTTTACCTATTTTTATGGGAAGAGATCTTTCTAAGATATCTTATCTTTGAAGAGTAATTTTCCTATAAAAAGGGTCGGATTTCCCACAAATCCGACATCCGCTATCAGCGCAAGATCGTGTTTATACCCACAACAGCCATACTCCAGTTTGGAGATTTGAAGAACCTTTTTGAAGGTTGAAGGAAGATTGAAGATTGTAGCTTTTATAGCTTTTGGAAGGTTTTCTTGTAAGATTACCTTAGATTCTCTTCCTTGTTGTCTTGCCTTGTTGGATTTCTATCCAAGGAACGTTTTTGTTGTGATATTTGATTTAGTTATTGAAGTCTTTTCATTAAATTCTTCTTGTTCAAATATTCACCTTCTTCCCATATATTTGATTAATACTTTCATAATGATGATGAGTGGCTAATTTCCTTGTGTGATTCTAGGGTGATTGGCTGAAGGTTGTGGGAAAAACAATGATAGAATAATCTTAGATTCCAGTAGGACCCTGAAAGTTCGAGTCTTTAACCTTAACCCTAAGCATCTCGCTCAGTCGATGAACATCTCGGCCGGGGTGGAATTTGGCTGACCGAGATGACTTATCCGATCCTAAACTGAGAGTTAAGTGTTAGAGTTTGCCAAATCTTATTCCTGGTTCAATGCAAGCCTAGGATGAGACTTACCCGGTAATTCCTTAGTTTGTGTACCAACGATCATAAGTGTATGTAATAAAGGTTTATCCTTTATTGGGGTTTGAGTGTGCTTTCATCCCATCTTTGTGAGTTAGCCTGAGACTTACCCGGTAAATGTTGATTCTATTCCCTTAGATGGTGTGTTAGTTTGAGGTTATAGTTCTTTATCTTAATTCCTTGAGACTTACCCGGTAATAGGAGTTACGGTTTAGGATTAGTGAGTAGTGAGACTTACCCGGTGATCTATTCCACTTTAGTAACACCTTCCCTATGCAAAAACCTCAGCTTTGTCCGCTTATCTTTAGATCTTGAGGTGGAACCACAACTAGATGCTTTAATCCCTAGAATTGCATGTTTCCTTTATTGACTTCTTTATCATCTTTGATTGTTTTGATCACCTCTTGTGGTTAGTATTTACATAAGCATACCGCAATTGGACTTTGTTTCACTAAGTCCATGTGATCGACCCCTGAAATTCCTTGCTTTTTACTACGATTGACCCGTACACTGTGGGTTTGCATCCTTGTTTTAAGCTTACGTCTAGGGTTATAAATTTAAAGCTTGCACACACCGTTTGGAGCAAACAGTACTTGTATCGGTTTAACTTTACAATTTTCGTCGTTGATCTTTTGTACAGATTCTCCATATGTCGGTAACATTCTTTAGTAAATCTGATGTTAATCTTCTTATCTACCAACCGGTCATCACTGGTCATCTCAGACGTGTGAATTCTCCGTTATTACTAGTTAGTCTGTAGTTGGTCTTCTACCAGATCGTAGACTTACTTTTCTTCTATCTCTTTCGATGCGGATATACAAGGTGAAAACTTATCCCTTATAGGTTATCCGTTTATACACATTTAGCTCCTTCCACAATTTACACTTTTCTTTCTTTCTTTTTTTTTTAAGATCACTTTATCCGAGTCTAGTTGCATTATTCACCTGCCATCTATGGGTTTTTCAAACCTTCCGTGATAGCTTACAAACCCATCTTCGCGGTTCCTTTTTCCTTAGTTATCGTCTACCTGCAGCTCTTTGTAGTGAACCACTAGTATGATTAACTTAAGTCTCTTGGTGATTGAGTAGTTATTATGATCCCTCAAGTCCATCATGATCATTCCCGCACATGCTTCTTCCTCGGTGGATGTTGTTTTGTAACATTACCTTCATGGAAATCCATTGTCTCAATTTCAGACTTCTACTATCTTTGATACTTGTGTCGTTCTTTCCTTCAACATTCTCGTGTCTCTAAAGGAGTCAACCGATCTCCATGGTTATGAAATTTATTAATTTTTGTCTTTTAAACTCGATCGTAAATCTCTGTCTTGGTACTCCTTTAAGCTTTTACATCTGGGTCAAAACTCTATTTTCTCTGTACTCTCATGCTCATACTTGTCTATGGTGGCATCCACCTTGGTTGTAGTGTCCTTTAACCCACCAAGTGTAGTTGTGCTATACTTTGTTTGAATGGTGTTTTAATGTTGTCCTCTTCAATCCGCGCTCTTATTAGTCCTTACATGCATCTTGAGTTTCACCTCTCGTCGTCATACCGCTAAAATCCTTGTACGGTTTTCTATTACTTCTATTTGAATTGCTTGATATTCTTTTCTCGCCCGATTGTTCTTGTTGTTAACATCCTCTAGTAATCCTCAACTCCTTAACCACTCGTTCTTCGGACAATTGTAGAAACCACCAGGGCGTCCGCCATAATGTAATGTTCCAATCTGGGGTATGAGTCCACTATCTTCTTACAGATACCCTTTAAGATCTCCAAACATTTTATCATGAGGCGATGATCGCATCATGATAACTCAATTAAAGGATATTTCATATCCTCTAGGGTAACAACATGCTACATATATATAGATATTTATATAACATATATAATTGTACAATACTATAAGTCTAAACTAAGTATACTGAGATCCGCAGTAGTAGTGGTGGTCAGCCGTACTTTTCTATCCCCAACCAGACTATGCATGCATTTGAAAACCAAAAGTCCTTTTTAAAACTCAGATCCCTTTTCGGGTTCTGCTCAAGTACTTATTCGGTCTTTCAGAAGATTTCAACTGCCATTGTTGCCAACCTGGCTCTGATACCATGTTGTAACGCCCCGAATTCTCAGAACTCGGAGCATTACTGGTTAGGACCTCACAATGGATCCCGACCTCAGCTTGACAACAATATTACTAGGATCTTGCAACAAGACACAAATAAGAAAAACCGAAATTTGTAAAAATGTATTTTTAACGGGATGAATGCAACAAAGTCTAACAACCTATAGTACTTAAATGACGGAAAAGACCAATTGTCTTAACAAGAGGAAAGAACTACAAAGCAACAACCCAAACCCCCACTCTAAGGAGTACGGAGACCCGGCTGACCACTACTTTCGGATCACTGAACTGCTGTTCTAACCTGCGGTAAATCTAGAAACACAACAAAACAACCATTAGCTAGTTATCTAAACATCAGGAGAATAATAATAGCACACACACACACATATAATAATAAACACTCATCATGCTTTCATACAATCCATTTATTATCTTCATTTAAGTCATTCACTCTAATGATACTTATTTTGTGACACGAGGGATTCCCAAACCTCGCCTCCGCCCCCGTGTACCCATCAGGAGTGGATCCGATGCATCTCACCGTGTACCTGTATGGTCTGGGTATAGAGAACCTCCCAGTCTCCTGGCAGAGCTGGGCAGTGATGTCACAGCCCGTTACACATACACTTGGGCCTTAAAACATAACAACAACGGTCGTCCTAACAAGTTGTTATTATAAACACACAGCACACACCACTATCGTCATCCAACTAACATCCAAAAACCAGCTAAGTAAGTCGCAAGGACTTACTTTGATCAAAAATCGCTTTCTCAAATCTCAACTCGGTCCGAACCCGTGGTAACTCAAACGCCTGTCAAATAAGGCATGTGGATCAAAATCACATCCAGATGTCCAACCTCATGCGAAGGAATTACGAAAAAAGCTCTCTTACGGCAAAAGACCATTTTACCCTTAGTGCCGAAAATTCTCAAAGTCTATCATTAACATATAACATTCATTTTTAGAACTTGTTTCCAAAATTTGGTTCTCACGGATAGCTTATTTATAGGTTATAAGATCAATTTCAAACACTCGTCAAAGAGAACTACATTATCCTTTCTCCGGTTATTCCACTTTAATACTTATGTGTGTGTACGTATATTATACGTTACTCTTACTCATCTATGTATATATATACTTATGTATATATACAATCTACCTATTCATATATATATATATATATATATATATATATATATATTTATATATATCTTACACTTATACTCATACATATACATACTTTTATATATATATATATATACACTATCCTTATACCTATATATATATATATATATATCTATATATATACTCTCCTAATTATACTACCATGACCTATATATGAAATTTACACAACTGCAAACTTATCTATCTATGTATCTATAAAAGTCCAGTTAACTTATTCTTGTCTAACTCTATTCATCTCTCCATACTGGTACAAATACATATACTTATATTTATGCAAACTTCGTAATGACAGGTTCTAAAATAAAGACACTTATCTACCTATATATATATATATCCTACAACAATACATGTATATCTATATACTACATATATATATATATACTGTACTAGGGAGCAGCTTACCGTCCAGTATTACGTCACGCAATTGGAGAGGAAGTGGCAGCCTGGTTTGATCGGAGCAGCCTTTGGTTAGGGACTCTTCGAATCTGCGTAGCACTAGTCACAAGGAAGGTGAGGAACGTCTCCCGATCGAGGTTGCGTGCAAGGAAAAGACGAAAAGGACGTGAGGTACGTTACCTTCGTCGTTGGCAACTTGAAGGCTGCAGAACACGGATACCCTCCGGCTGGCGAGAGGAGGACAGATCGACGCTGTGCCGCCTGGGTCGTGAGGAGAGGTTCGTTCAACGGTGGCTGGTTGGCGGTGGTCGCTTGTCCGGAAGTCGATCGACAGGGCGGCAGTCCGGAGATGATGCAGCAGTGCGGTTAACTTCGACGCTCGTCTCGATGGCCGATGGTGATGTAGCAGATCCGGCACGGAGAGGGTCGTCTGGAGGACCGATGGGCGGCGCTTCCAAGCTTAGTGGTGGTTGCCTGAAATGCCGAAGTCGCTGGTTACTGCTACGTGGTTACATATGAAGGTAGGAGGATAACGGCGTACTATATATCAATTAGGTTAGGGTTAAAATTTAGGTTAAACGTAATTAATGGGGGAATTAGGGAAGTTTAAGAAGTGGGCCAGCAAAAGCTACCGGGCCAAATATTTGGGCCTGCTCATCTAAAAAAAATGGCTGAAAGAATAAAACGTCGCCCGCACGGAACCGCTCTTCGGTTTTTAAAATGTACGGAATTATTTACGGGTTTACGTAAATTATCATTTTATGTGAATCAAGGTCACATAAAATGATAGAATTTAAATTGTTTTAATTTATTTAAACGAATAAAGGTTGGCGGATCGGAATCCGGTTTTATCCGGTATCAAACGGAGTTTAAATTTTTTTTTTTTGGGTATTACATTTATTCCAACAAGTGGTATCAGAGCGGGATTATCATGTTAGGTTGTTAGGTTACATTCATTGTTCGATATACTTCAACTTTACACGCAGATTTACATAATCATACGTGTTACTGTTGTTTTTTTTTTTTTGATGTTATTTGGAAAGCTTTTGGCTTTATAAATTAACATCCTTCCGTACTAGCATGTTTGTATCGAAAGGTTCTTTCTCTTCGTATATGTTTATGGGCTATCGGTTTATATAGGGTATATATTATACTGATTTGCTTTTGCTCCTTTTGGTTTGATCGAACTACGCCAATTTGTTTTTTATATCAATCCAGTGATTAAGTTGTTATTACTTTAGAAAGTGATTGCTTTTGAAACAAATTGTTTAAAGTTTATTTTTTTTGTTGACGCAGTACAAGTACAACTTTTGAAGCAAATAAGTTGTTATTACTTTACAAATGTGTATCTCAACAGAAAGATTTTGAAACAAATTGTTTAAAGTTTAATTTTTTTTGTTGACGCAGTACAAGTACAACTTTTGCTTAGTTAATTGGTATATGAATTTGAAACAAATTATTTATTTTAGTTATTGTTAGCATGAAATATTGTGATATTTTAGACACGTTTTCTAAGTGTATTTGATCCATATTGATAGTCATTGATTGAGCATTGATGCATTTGTGAGTTAGTTTGTCTATAATGTCGATATAGAGATCTACACAAGCTTTATGTTGATTATAGGTGATTGAGAGCCATTTCCGAACAGAATTGAGCAAGGATGTGTTGATTGAGCAATGTCCATGGATTGAGGGCATTTCTAGGAGCTAAGGGAGTGCCAACTTGAGGAATGCACGAAGCTAGGGAAGAATCACGTTCTTGCCCTAAACCACGCTCTAAAATACGGCCGTATCACTTTCCACGTTCAAGTCCACGGCCGTGGAACCATGGCTAGGGAAGCGTGGTTCATTCCAGTAACTTCTACGGCCGTGGAGAAGATTGTTCAAACCGTGTTGATTTCCACGCTCTAAATTACGGCCGTGGAACCCTTCCACGACCGTGATCTTGGCAATCTTTTTCGCCATACTTTAAGCCACGATCTCCTACGCAATTGGGCCGGGCCGAAAGTTTATCTTGCACTATAAAAGGACGGACGAAGAGAGATTCCGCCACCTCGCTTTGTACCTCCGCTTAGAGATCTTGCGACCTCGCTTTGCACCTTCGCTTACGCATAGACGCATCTTACACTTGCGCTTGGGATTGCCCTAATTTCGCTTTTGGGTGGAAGTGGTGTTTGAGATATTTGGCGCAGCGCTATTGTGATTTCCGGATTGACGGAAGATCGAAGATTCGGAAGATTGTTCGCAAGAAGATTTCGCTTCTTGCTTAGGTTTGATTTAGAAGTCGGATTGACATCCCGTTCTTCCTTCTTATCTAAGATTTGTGTTTGTTTGTTCTATTCTGAATCTAGTGACGATATTTGTTCTTGATTGTGACTTTGAGATTGGTTTGAAGTTTATTGAAGGTTTTCGGAAGTTTTCATCTTTCAATCTTTTAATCCTTGAAATTGATATTAATATGACTATTGGTGGCTAAAAACCCTTAACAATTCTAAGGTGAAGGGTTGATAGTTGCGGCTTAGATGATGATAGATCGATCGTAAACAGATTGGACCCTGAGAGTTAGAGAGAATCGCCGACGAACCCTAACTTACGGCCTGTTCTTGAGTCCACGACCGTGGAACCTCAAGAACTAACCGTGATTTCCCTTAAGTTTACGAACTTGCTTTTACTTTAATCCAAAGTTAAAGATTTGCTTTAACTTAGTCTTGGCTTGCCTTTTTTAGGTGGTAGTGAAGCCTCAACAACCTCTACCTCGATTGTGAGTGTCACAACCATAATCGGTTTAGTTAGTCTTGATCCTTGGATTACAAGTTTGGGTATTTGACATTAATTCTTGCTTTTAGAACCTTTCTATATTGAAGCCTCAACAACCTTTATAGAGAGTGTCTTATAGGTGAGTCATATAAGGTTTTTGGAACTTCACCATACGATTACCTTACATTAGCATACCTTTGCATATCCTAACTCTGTCCTTATATCATTAGTATATCTTGAATTGATTGCCACAGCTGGATTCCTGGATCTTTAGGGTTGTTGTTTCCCCAATACATTGCAAAGCTCTTACATTTACTTGCTTGATAATCTACAATTGAATTTGTTCCCCCCAAATCCCTGTTTCGATACTCTGGAATTCTTGCTTAACTATATCGATCCGTACACTGCGGGTTCGCTTGCTTGATTCTAGTTTTATAAATTTAAAGCTTATTTGCACGCACTCTAAGTGGCGAACAGTTATGCGTGAGACCCGTTTGGTTTTGAGTTGTTTTTAAGTAAACCTGCAGAATATATATATTGATATGATCATGATTGCGTGCAATCCTACATATCTTACTCCAGTTGAAAAACCTATGCTTTTCTTATCCTACAGATCCTACTTCAGATGAAAAGCATATGTTTTTCTTTCTCTTGAGATATTATTTTGAAAAGCTTATTGCTTTACAAAATAATATCATGTTTTATATATAATTGATACGCAATGTGGTTGTTTTACGAGCGTAAAATTTGGGTCTTTTCCACTATATCTTATATCAATTAAGGTTATCGAGTGTAATTTTTATTGATTTTATTTACACGAGATATATTTAAGGATCTATATATTTAAAGTTATTTTAAATTAAATTGATTGAAACAATATGCTACTAAAGTAGTCTATGTTGTGAAATTTATTTTAATTTAAAATTATAAAGGTTAGTGTATTGTTTGTTTATGCGGATATCAATCGGCCCAAAGGAAGGTTGATATTTGGCCAAACATTAAATACACTAGTGATTATACTTTAAAGAGACCTTTTCTCCGGTTTCATCTAAGGACTCTTCTAGGACAATAATGTCACTAGTAGCTCATTTTGATTTAGAGTTACATCAGATGGATGTGAAAACAGCGTTTCTCAATGGAAACATTGATGAAACCATTTATATGGTTCAACCAGAACATTTTGAATCCAAAGATTCAAAATCTATGGTTTGCAAATGAAAGAAATCCATCTATGGGCTTAAACAGGCATCAAGGCAATGGAATCATAAATTTCATCAAGTGATCACCTCCTTTGGATTTGAGGTGAATAAGGTTGAGGATTGTGTGTATCAGAAATTCAGTGGGAGTAAATCTATCTTTTTGGTATTGTATGTTGATGACATACTATTGGCTTGTAAAGATATAGGCTTATTGCACGAAACCAAGAAATTTCTCATTAGGAATTTTGAGATGAAAGATCTTGGGGACGCCTCTTTTGTCTTAGGAATTCAGATACTAAGAGATCGATCTCAAGGTATCCTCAGGTTATCACAAAAGGGCTATATCGAAAAGATGCTAAGCAGATTTAACATGAAAGGTTGCTCAGCTGGAGATACACCAATAGCTAAAGGAGACAAATTTAGTCTCAAGCAGTGCCCCAAAACAGATCTTGAAATAAAGGAGATGCAAAAGGTTCCCTATTCCGCAGTGGTAGGGAGTCTAATGTATGCTCAAGTTTGTACCCGTCCCGACATAGCATTTATTGTGGGACTTTTGGGCAGATACTTAAGTAATCCTGGATCGGATCATTGAAAAGCAGCAAAAAGGGTTCTCCGGTATTTGCAAAGAACGAAGAACTACATGCTGACTTACAAGAAATCAGTCAGATTGGAGATCGTTGGATATTCTAATTCTGATTTTGCCGGTTGTATTGACAGTAGACGATCCACCTCAGGCTATGTCTTCATGTTGGCTGAAGGAGCTATATCTTGGACAAGTGTCAAACAAACACTTGTAGCTACCTCCACTATGGTTGCAGAGTTCATGGCTTGCTTCGGAGCATCCATTCATGGGATATGGTTGCGTAATTTTGTCACAAGCCTACGTGTGGTTACAGGAATTGAAAGGCCATTGAAGTTATTTTGTGACAATAAGGCTGCAGTTTTGTTCTCTAATAACAACAGAAGCTCTGTAAAGGAGAAGCACATTGACATCAAATTCTTGTCATTGAAGGAAAAAGTTCAAAGTGGGCAGATTTGTATAGAACACATAAGTACAAACTCCATGATTGCGGATCCGTTAACTAAGGGGTTGCCTCCTAAGGTTTTTCATGAGCACACTACTCATATGGGGCTTGACAGTTTTGTAATCCCTTGACTTAGTGGGAGTTTGATTAGATGTTCTATGTTTATAGTTTATGCATAATAAAGTTGCCGTCATTTACGTCATGAACTAAAGGTTGTTTTGGATTGATCTTCGATTAAAGAAGAACCAGTTGAAAATAGACATGTTTATGAGATCACATTTCATGTAATTTTCATGCCACTCATCCATACTTGATTTATGTCATCAAATATACTGATGTGGTGAACACGGAAGGTTTAGTCACGATGATGTGACGAAAGCCGCCGTGATCTCATATTAATTGATATATGAGGTGAACCAGATTGTTAAAGAATAAGTCTACATAAAATTAGTCGTTACGTGTACACATAACGAATTTTGGATAATATAGTTGTTTATTTAATATGTAGCCCAAGTGGGAGATGGTAAGATTTTAATTAATCTTATTATTATTAGTGGGCTTACATATTATAATAACCAATTATATTATATGACTAAATATATTAGCGGGCTAATAAAAGTAATTCAATCGAGTAAAGCCCGTAGACTTTAATTAAGCGGTATGAGCTTAATGGGTGGATACCAGACTTTGGCCCAATAGGCTTAATGAGATTCTATTGGTCATTATATAAACATTATTAGGTTATGCTTCCCAATATGTCAAATCAATCAGCAGTTTTCTAATCTCTTCCCATCAGAGAGAAAACCTAAAGAAACCCTAAGCAGGTTTGACTGAGGAAGACTGTATACCTGCGGCGCTCATTCGGATCGTAGATTCCGCACTAAGGCTTGATCCAATTGCTATTATGGAACCAGATATGCAATTCTAGATTCCTTAATAACCCTAGCATGATATCGATCCTTGCGTTTACGGTTTAGGAATATGTTTATTCCAACAAAGGCTCCTACTCTGCCACCCATAGGGTCATAGCTGCAACCCTATGTCCCGACCCCCCGCTCCTGCCTCAGTCCTCACCCGATCTCTACCCGATCTTTGAAGGAGACTCTCAACCCTTCAACTCTATCTTCTCCCCCTGCTTCTTCTCTACAACTCTGCTCTGCAACCCTCATCTACCTCTTCCTTAGTTGTCACAACAACCGCCCACAAGGAAGTTGGTTTTTCCGGCCACCCTTGCCCCGAAAACCCTATGCAACAACCCTCTCTGCACGAGCTAGCAAGGCGTCTCTCTCTTGGCAGCCAGATACCATCACTCCCACAACCAACACACCACTTCGACACCACCGGAAGGAGCATCCTGCCACTTGCCGTCCTCTGTCTTCGCACCCGCCGGAAAAGGCGCCCTTGTCGCCTCGACGCTGGGCGAAGCTTGCCACCAGGAAGAGACGCTGCACCGCCACCTCGCCGCTATCGAAGCCTCCCATCGCCGATTCTTTTTCTCTTCCCCTCTCCTATTCTGTTGCCACCAGAGACCACCACCAGGAATGCCGCCGGAGAGAAGAGCCCTACTCCACCGTCGAAGCTCACCGGAGCCGTCGATGTAACCTTCTGCCTGGAGTGCCCTGGCCGCCGCCGCCACTGCTATCCCTTCCCCAGCAGTGATATGAAACGGGTTTTCAAACCCTTGAGTTAATTAAAACCGGGACCCCTTTGTTTATGTTTAATTACATAATGTACCCAGTTTTATATATTTGTGTTTATGACCCTAATTTCGGAATATTGCAAAACTGCCCTATGTTGAAATAATTACAAAAAGGGACCAAAGTTTTAATTATGGGAAATAACCCAAGCTTTATGAAATTGTCATATTTACTCATAAAGTGTTTTTAAGTTTTTTAAATTTGGGGTTTACGTCGTGTTATATTCTTATTTATATATATGCCATATATATTATGCTCATGTTGGATTAATTTCGGGTTATGACTCAAAGATTAAATCATGGGTTTTTAACGTTGACTTTCGAAAACGAGTTTTTCCTTAGAGTTATATATAATATATGTTCCGTTCAAATTTAGCATATGAGCTAAATTTGCTTAATTTTGGTGTTAGGTTCGGAAGCGTTCCGATAAAGGCCTAACAAGTCCAAAGTCGACATCCATTGATCGACTTCCGTCTTTCGACGTCGTGTGAGTACCTTTCTCGATCTAGTTATGTTTAGTAGTAGGAGTAGTATCATGCTAAGATGGATCTAGCATAACTTAGAGTTAATGCCGAGTAATAGCTTCGAACCTTAGGTGACTTTTGAGGATTTGATATTGTTTGATGGATTGATGTTGATTCTAAGCTTGAGGTGGTATTGCAGTCTAGTGAAGGTGTTATAAGGATTCGAGTATATGGTTTGATCTTGTGAGAATCATTAGGCTTGAGGTGTTGATATTATCGTGTGAGGTTGTTTATGGCTTTAAGTTGTATGTTGAGCTTGTGAGAATTTAGGGGTTGAGGTTGTATGATTGTTGAGGTTGTGGACTAGAACGAGAGTATCCTACCTTGTGTTGTGATGGTTATGACCTTGTGAGATCGTGAGGATTAGGAGTCGTTATCCTATCATGTTTATGGTTTATGATCTTGCGAGATCATTGGGACTAGAAGTTTAAGGACTTCTAGCATGTGAGAGAGATGTTGATTGTGTTCCTTGTTTTGACCAGGCGTTGAGTGCCTTCCAACGGGAAGTGAGAGCGGTGATTAGCGGAATTATCTTTGGGACGAGGTAAGTCTCCGGACTTACTTAGCTCGTATTCCTTGTATTAGCATTGATGTGTGTTTGGTGGTGTGTGTTTATTGTTTATAACAACTAAACCGGAATTTGGATTACCGAACTTTATATTATTTTGGCCCAAGTGTATGATAACGGGCGGTGATAACTTGCTTAGTTCCCGCGAGAGCTAGGAGGTTCTTGGCGACTATCCCGTGCAGGTAGACGGTCGGATGCATCAGTATCATTCCATGCCGGTAAGTAGGGACCGATGCAAGTTTCGGTGACTCTCGTGTCACAACCTAAGTTAAATTAGAACGGGATACGACTTAATAATAATAAAGATAATAAACCGGATTGGTGTGCTTTTAAGTATGTTGTGTGCTTGTGGTGTTCTACCTGTGTATGTGTCTTTCCCATTGATTCTAATGCTTCGAATATGAGCTAACGGTTTTATACCGATTGTTGTAGATTGCCTTGTAGGTTAGGAATGCGGCCGAGAGATCCGGAAGAGTGGGCAGCCGGGGTCCGTACATTTTAGGAAGGGTTTTTGGATGGTTTGAGTTGTGTTTTGTCCTTCGATTGTTGTGTTTTGTATGCCGTGTATTTGGCGTTTGGTTTTTGTGTTGTATCTCGGCTGAAGTCTTTTGTTGTTTTCCTTCGGGTTTCTTATCATTTGGATTAAAAGGAATTTTGTTTTTGCCTTTATTTGTGTCATGTTTGAAAGGTCCGGTGAAATTGTTGTCAAGCCAAGGGTCGGGACCCATTGTGAGGTCCCAACCCGTAGCATCCCGAGTCCCGCGGATTCGGGGTATTACACTTTCCTTCGAGAAGTTGAGCAGTTAGCGGATTCTGGAGTTACCTTCGAGTGAGGTAAGTCTCTTGGACTTACTTAGCTTCATTCCGCGTATTGGTTGGATTGTATTGGCTTGCTTGTGTTGTTTATTCTTGCTATAACTGATAACCGGAATAGGATTCACCTTTTATAACCTTAATTGGCTCAAGTGTATTATAACCGGGCAGTGATCGCTTGTCCAGTTTAGAAAGGGGAAATTGGAAAGTGCTCGTGCGACCAGTCTAATAGGTGATAGAGGGATGCTTCCGCTCTGTTCCTGTTGGTGAAAGGGGACAGAGGTGAGATCCTAGTGATTCTCGTGTGACAACATAAGTGAACTAGTAAAGGGATTAGCTTAATAAAAGATAATAACCGGCTGTGTGTGAGCATGTTAATGTGTTTACTTTACCTTACGTGTGTTTGTGCCTTTACTGTCTTTTGATATCTAGAATGTTATCTAACGGTTTATATCGATGTTGTAGATGTACCTCAGGTTCAGGATGCTACTGAATGATCCGGATGGTGTGGTCAGTCGGGGTTCCTGTACATTATAGGACGGGATTGAGTTTATGTTTCTGTTGTCGTCTTTCCTTTTTTTGAACTCGGATGCGAGTCTTTTACGCTTCCTTTTGTTAAACCTTTGATTTGATATTGAGTTTTCATTTTCATTTGTTTGTGTCTTGTTTTAAGATCCGTTATTGATAGAAAAATGGGCGATCTAGATCGAGGAGAGACTTCAACTACTTCTTCTTGATTGTTTGAATCGGATCAAACATAGAATTTGGGTGGCGGAAGCGTTTAGTTGATCCTTCAAAAGGATCCTCGAGATGATAGGCTTGGATCAAAGACTAGATCCAAGATAGAACTTTAAAGATGATGGAAGAGGAGGTGATGCCTATTCCAAGTAAGAGGGTTTTCCTTCTCAACACTTGGATTCAACTTAGACATGATTTACAAATGAGCCAAGCGATCCTTATATAGTGGATGGGGCTAACCAAAGGTTCAAACATAAATGACAGAATGAAAGTCGGAATTAAGTTCTGAATATGAAAAACCTAAAATATGAAAGGTCGAAATTTAATTCACGGAATTAAGTTCCGGAATTAAAGTTTCGAATATAAAAAGATTTATTATTAAATAGCCGAATAATAATAATTGTCTTCAAAATGTGTGGGTCCTTCTAGCCGGAAACACGGATGGCATTGCCATCCGGGGGCGTATCATTCTCCTCCTCTAAATGTGAAACGTCCTCGTTTCACCGTCAAAAAAGAAAGAAGTCACTTGAGGAACAAAACCCTTGAAAATCAACACCGAATGCACATTGTCGGGAGGTTGGACTTGTAGTCCTTAAACATTGTGGCTTTGCGGCGTTTGTTGAATATGTAATCCCTCAAGGTGGCGGTGTTGTGGAGTTTGTCTATCAATCCGTCAAGAACCTTGATGGGGAATGTTGAGGCCATGCTGAAAATTTTGAAGGACAAATCAAGTTGGAAGTTAGTTGGCAATGTAAAGACAAACCTCGGATCATACGACTCGAATTTGTATTCCATCAACACGATTATGCCGTTGTCGGAGTCGATGATTTCTTCTTTCTCAATGATGGCTTCATTGTTCGCTCCAAACGGTGTGTGCAAGCTTTAAATTTATAACCCTAGACTTAAGCTTAAAACAAGGATGCGAACCCGCAGTGTACGGGTCAATCGTAGTAAAAGCAAGAAAATTCCAGGGGTCGATCACAGGGACTCGGTGAAACAGAGTCAATACGGTGTGCTTATGTTAACACTAACCACAAGAGCAATTAACACAATCAAAGATGAATAAGAAGTCAATAAAGCAAACATGCAATTCTAGGGATTAAAGCATCTAGTTGTGGTTCCAACTCAAGATCTATAGATAAGCGGACAAAGCTGAGATTTTTGCGTGGGGAAGGTGTTTCTAAAGTGGAGTAGATCACCGGGTAAGTCTCACTACACACTAATCCTAAACCGTAACTCCTATTACCGGGTAAGTCTCAAGGAATCAAGATAAAGAACTATAACCTCAAACTAACACACCATCTAAGGGAATAGAATCAACCTTTACCGGGTAAGTCTCAGGATAACTCACAAAGATGGGATGGAAGCACACTCAAACCCCAATAAAGGATAAACCTTTATTACCTACACTTATGATCGTTGGTACACAAACTAAGGAATTACCGGGTAAGTCTCATCCTAAGCTTGTTTTGAACCAGGAAAGGTGTAATAAGAATAGGATTTGGCAAACTCTAACACTTAACTCTCAGTTTTAGGTCGGATAAGTCACCTCGGTCAGAAGAATTCCACCCCGGCCGAGATGTTCATCAACCGAACGAGATGCTTAGGGTTAAGGTTAAAGACTCGAACTTTCAGGATCCTACTGGAATCTAAGATTATTCTATCATCGTTTTTCCCACAACCTTCAGCCAATCACCCTAGAATCACACAAGGAAATTAGCCACTCATCATCATAATAAAAGTATTAAAATATATGGGAAGAAGGTGAATATTTGAACAAAGAAGAATTTAATGAAAAGACTTCAATAACTGAATCAAATATCACAACAAAGCGTTCCTTGGATAACAATCCAAAAAGACAAGACAACAATTGAGGGAATTGAAGACAATCTTACAAAACCCTTCAATAAAGCTATAAAAGCTATGGACTTCAATCTTCCTTCAACCTTCAAAAAGGTTCTTCAACTCTCCCAACTTGGAGTAGGCTGCTGCTGCTGCTGCTGTAAACCCTGATCGACGGTATAGCGTGATGTTGGATTTGTGGAAATCCAACCCTTTTTATAGGAAAAATACCCTCCAAAGATAAAATATCTTAGAAAGATCTTTTCCCATAAATATAGGTAAAATATATGATTCTGCATATCTCCTTCCTTCCAAGAGCCCAGCCCAAAAATATAAGATTACTTTCCAAGTTTAAAAGATCTCCTCCAAGAATAAAATATTCTCGCCGCGTCCTAGGTGTTCGCCTCGGTCGAGTCGGCATCTCTGGATCACCTCGGTCGAGGTGAACCTCTGATCAACCGAGGTGAGTCACAACTGAATATGAAATCTCTCAAAACTGGTTCAAAGTAAATCTTTAATCCATGGCTATGCTCCCTGGATGTAGCTCCAAATGACTCATGACTCCTTTTGCTCCTTTTTGATGCGAAACGTGCCATTTTACCTACAATTACAACGAAACTAGGTGTAGACCTCGATTCTCGCAAAGGTAGATGAAATGGTAGTAAAATCACATAATGTACATACAAACATGCAGATTATGAAAGATAAAACGTCCAAACAAACCCCAAAATATAGACTATAATTCATGCTATTAAAATACCCCATACTTAGCCCTTGCTTGTCCCCAAGCAAGTTCTGCATATAGAAGACAAGATAGAATGGATTATAAGTCAAGAAAATCAATGAAAAAGTCTTCCAAAAACATTTTATGGTGTGCAACTATCATAGATCACTCTAAGAGAGTACTTCCTGGAAATTAAAAACTCAATATGCTCAAAACATTTTATAAATATAGAAAGTTGTTCATCTTTGCATAAAATCATAGAATGCATAATAAGTCATAATTATCAAAATTAATCATGTATGATCCAGTTTAAACCACTAAGTCAATCAACAAGCTCAAGGTCTCAAGGGCTTCCCAAAAGAAAGGTCAAGAAACGTGTAGGGTAGGGATGTATGTAAGGTAATGTGGTGCTAGAATCCGGGAAAAGGATGAACTTCACTTCCATTTTGACTTGCAACATCTTCCACCAATAAGCTTTGCTTATTTCGCACTTTTCTTTTACTTTACTTTTTGGGATGCATGGACAGAGGTGCACAATAACCGAAGCCTAGGAGATTAGCAATCATCAATTTCTTGAGATGCATCAAACCCTTGATGCACATACCATGACCCGTTAGGAATATCGCTCAATCCGACTTTGGCAAGACACAAACACCCGGCTATGTGAATGGTGCCGAGTTACTCATCTTCATGATTGACTTCCCCAAACCTAAAATTACTTTCTAGCACTTTCACTTCCAGCCAACTTCTCAAACTTGCTTTCACCACTTCGCTTGCTTCCAAATTCCCGGATAGGTGAAGGGAGGCAAAATGTATATGAGGGGCTAAGCATGATCAAGAAGAAGAAGAGAGAAGAATTGCCTTGGTTTTCCCAAGAAGAAAGTGAGAGAACTTAACCTGCGGTGTCAACCTTCAAATTCAACATAATTTGGATAAAAACAAAGTATTAAACATGCTAATAATTTCAAACAAAGCATTTAGCAACTTAAACATATTATAAAACCTTTCAAACACATAAAGAATTTAAAACCAATCAGTAAACAAGATCTTCACTGAGATCATATCCAGATAAGTAACACAAAAATCGTTTTCGAAAACTTTCAGTTAACACACCTCGGTCGAGGTGTTCTTGGTTCAACCGAGGTGAAATGCCTCGTTTGGCCAGAATCTCCCCGGTCGAGGTCAAAAATTTTTTTAGTTTCGACGTTTTTCTCAATCAAATAACCTGTAGGTATGCATGTAATATCAGATAATCATATAAAGGCAACTGAAGCATAAATATGAAAATATCCGATGAAATATAATACATCAAGTAGTCGAATACATCAAAAGGTAGTCAAATAATACAAGCACCCCATACTTGGGACACACTGTCCCAGTGGGTCAAAATAAGTCTAAGGACAGGATACTCACCGAACATAGCTAAACTGCATGAAGAAGTAAGAACATCTCGGTCGAGGTGTTCTGACAGTACCCGAGATGTATCTCAGTAAAGCTCGTTTCCTCAACTTCTCGAAATTTCGTTCTTCTAGTGTAGCTCCTGAACTGTGATCCTTCCTTTTGGAATACCTGGTTGTTGTCTAGAGGAAAACAAAAACAAAGCAACTATCTAAACTAAACTAGAAAAGGGAGAAGAAAGCAATACCTTGGGTTGCCTCCCAAGAAGCGCTTGGTTTAAGGTCGCTAGCTGGACCATACGGCATGGGATTACTCAATGCACTTCGAATATCGTGGAGTGCTCATCACATCCGTAAAAATCTTCCAAGAAGGTTCCGGTTCCTAACTTCACCGGCAAATGGTAAGATCTTCCACGTACAAGCTTGTACGGTTTGATTCTCACCGGAATCCTTCTAGCCTTCCTACACTTCAGTGGGACATTCCTCGTGTCCCATCCTTTCCTTGATCGAGAAAACAGTTTCTCGAGAATTATAGCAGCTTCCCCATCTATAGCTTGGGGATGGTACAGGGTCCTGAGCATGCGAGGGACCCCATACTTGAACAAGAGACTCTTCATCGCCTTAGCGGTGTAGTGCTTGCCAACTCCACTCCTCATGATCCGAGGAGCTTCTTCTTCCAACAATTTCAAGGAAGACTTCATCTTGATCTTGGGAGGTTCTTTAGGAAGAGACCTCCAACTCTTCGGTGCTTCCCTGAAGAAATTTAGAACTTTAGTAGGAAATTCAAACGAAGTAAGAGAAATTACCTTGTAAAGTTCTCCAAAGTTTGAGACAAGTTTCATGTTGGGTTGATAGTCCACACACGAAATCTCTCCCAACTCAGCTGGCCTTTCTTCCACCTTGACCACAGTCTCAGTAATTTGGCCAAGGTTCTCTTCATCTTCTGCTTTCAGTTTTGCAGATTCTTCCATCTCGGCCGAGATCTCTTCCACTTCGACCGAGGTCTCAACAGTCAGATCGAGACCTTCCATATCCTCCTCTTCCTCAGAAGCTTCAGGAGAAACTTCCGGTTCGACCAAAGGAATGCTTGGAACGTGCAACACTTCCTTATGCTCCTCTTTCGGCTTAGCATAGGATAGGGTGCTTTCCTTGAGCTCCTCCACCTTCTTCATCAACTTCTCCAATCTTGATTCGAGAGAGTCTTCAAAAGGTTGCTCATAAATTTTTTTAGGGACATTCTTCTCATCCCATATCGCAAGTTCACGCTGAATGACCTCGTCTCTTTCCCATTCATTGTTGAACCAATAGAAGGAGTACTTCTCCTCCAAGTATTCATAATGGTCCGCCCTAGCAATTTGCCTTGCTATCCAGGCTGGATCAAATGTAGTCATCGGAAATCCTGAAAACTACAAAGCTCATAGAAAGAGTAGTTAGTAGCAACAGGGGCAAGTGCCCCGAAAGCAAACCGTAACCGGCTCGGTCTAGACCAAGTCCCCGGCAACGGCGCCAAAAACTTGTTCGCTCCAAACGGTGTGTGCAAGCTTTAAATTTATAACCCTAGACTTAAGCTTAAAACAAGGATGCGAACCCGCAGTGTACGGGTCAATCGTAGTAAAAGCAAGAAAATTCCAGGGGTCGATCACAGGGACTCGGTGAAACAAAGTCAATACGGTGTGCTTATGTCAACACTAACCACAAGAGCAATTAACACAATCAAAGATGAATAAGAAGTCAATAAAGCAAACATGCAATTCTAGGGATTAAAGCATCTAGTTGTGGTTCCAACTCAAGATCTATAGATAAGCGGACAAAGCTGAGATTTTTGCGTGGGGAAGGTGTTTCTAAAGTGGAGTAGATCACCGGGTAAGTCTCACTACACACTAATCCTAAACCGTAACTCCTATTACCGGGTAAGTCTCAAGGAATCAAGATAAAGAACTATAACCTCAAACTAACACACCATCTAAGGGAATAGAATCAACCTTTACCGGGTAAGTCTCAGGATAACTCACAAAGATGGGATGGAAGCACACTCAAACCCCAATAAAGGATAAACCTTTATTACCTACACTTATGATCGTTAGTACACAAACTAAGGAATTACCGGGTAAGTCTCATCCTAAGCTTGTTTTGAACCAGGAAAGGTGTAATAAGAATAGGATTTGGCAAACTCTAACACTTAACTCTCAGTTTTAGGTCGGATAAGTCACCTCGGTCAGAAGAATTCCACCCCGGCCGAGATGTTCATCAACCGAACGAGATGCTTAGGGTTAAGGTTAAAGACTCGAACTTTCAGGATCCTACTGGAATCTAAGATTATTCTATCATCGTTTTTCCCACAACCTTCAGCCAATCACCCTAGAATCACACAAGGAAATTAGCCACTCATCATCATAATGAAAGTATTAAAATATATGGGAAGAAGGTGAATATTTGAACAAAGAAGAATTTAATGAAAAGACTTCAATAACTGAATCAAATATCACAACAAAGCGTTCCTTGGATAACAATCCAAAAAGACAAGACAACAATTGAGGGAATTGAAGACAATCTTACAAAACCCTTCAATAAAGCTATAAAAGCTATGGACTTCAATCTTCCTTCAACCTTCAAAAAGGTTCTTCAACTCTCCCAACTTGGAGTAGGCTGCTGCTGCTGCTGCTGTAAACCCTGATCGACGGTATAGCGTGATGTTGGATTTGTGGAAATCCAACCCTTTTTATAGGAAAAATACCCTCCAAAGATAAAATATCTTAGAAAGATCTTTTCCCATAAATATAGGTAAAATATATGATTCTGCATATCTCCTTCCTTCCAAGAGCCCGCCCAAAAATATAAGATTACTTTCCAAGTTTAAAAGATCTCCTCCAAGAATAAAATATTCTCGCCGCGTCCTAGGTGTTCGCCTCGGTCGAGTCGGCATCTCTGGATCACCTCGGTCGAGGTGAACCTCTGATCAACCGAGGTGAGTCACAACTGAATGTGAAATCTCTCAAAACTGGTCCAAAGTAAATCTTTAATCCATGGCTATGCTCCCTGGATGTAGCTCCAAATGACTCATGACTCCTTTTGCTCCTTTTTGATGCGAAACGTGCCATTTTACCTACAATTACAATGAAACTAGGTGTAGACCTCGATTCTCGCAAAGGTAGATGAAATGGTAGTAAAATCACATAATGTACATACAAACATGCAGATTATGAAAGATAAAACGTCCAAACAAACCCCAAAATATAGACTATAATTCATGCTATCATTCATCTTTGTCATCTTGAAAGTACTCTCCACATAGTGGATTGACAAGATGAATTAGGATAATCGGGGATACCTCCGGAATGATGATTTCTTCCTTGGTCTCTTCTAATGGATCATCACACAACGGTTCTTCTTGGTGGGCAACCGTCGTGTGGGCAAGAAGTTGTTCCCTCAAAAGTTGAATCTCACGCTTTAGAGTGTCATTTGTTTCCTTGAGCATAACATACTCCTCTTTGGTATTAACATGACGTCTTGGGGCAATATAAGTATCCTCAAAATAAGCTTGTCGGTGTGGATACCTTTGATACTTATTGAGGGTCTCTTTGGGCCTTGGTGGATTTGGAGGAGGCAACCATTCCTCATCCTCAAAATATTCTCTCCGTCGGTACCTCCGTGTGGTTTGTTTGGCCATCGGTGGATATAGAGGAGGTAACCATTCTTCATCCTCATCATAAGAATCAGAATCGTCATAGAACATGATGAATGATGAAGAACACTTGAAGATCTTTGAAGAACACCGAAGAACAGTTGAAGATCTTCGAAGGACTCCGAAGAACAGTTGAAGATCTTCGAAGAACAACGAAGAACGCTTGAAGATCTTCGAAGAACACTTGAAGAAGAGAGAAAATTTTTTGATGAACAATCAAGAACACAAGTAAAGAACTTGACCTCGATCCCGAGCTCTGATACCAATGATAGAAAAATGGGCGATCTAGATCGAGGAGAAACCTCAACTACTTCTTCTTGATTGTTTGAATCGGATCAAACATAGAATTTGGGTGGCGGAAGCGTTTAGTTGATCCTTCAAAAGGATCCTCGAGATGATAGGCTTGGATCAAAGACTAGATCCAAGATAGAACTTTAAAGATGATGGAAGAGGAGGTGATGCCTATTCCAAGTAAGAGGGTTTTCCTTCTCAACACTTGGATTCAACTTAGACATGATTTACAAATGAGCCAAGCGATCCTTATATAGTGGATGGGGCTAACCAAAGGTTCAAACATAAATGACAGAATGAAAGTCGGAATTAAGTTCCGAATATGAAAAGCCTAAAATATGAAAGGTCGAAATTTAATTCACGGAATTAAGTTCCGGAATTAAAGTTCCGAATATAAAAAGACTTATTATTAAATAGCCGAATAATAATAATTGTCTTCAAAATGTGTGGGTCCTTCTAGCCGGAAACACGGATGGCATTGCCATCCGGGGGCGTATCAGTTATGTTGTTGCTACTTTGAGGGTCAGAACCCATTGTGAGGTCCTAGCTCGTAGCGCTTCGAGTTCCCAAAACTTGGGGTGCTACACTCCATCTCCGCTCCAATTTGCGCTAATTCACCTACAATCGTAATAAAACTTGTGTAGATCTCGATTCTAACAATATAGGTGAATATAAACCATAATTGTCATATATGTATTTCTATGCATGCAAAAGAAAGAGAAAAACTAGCTACATGCGCATCTATACTAAGATCATAATTCATGTCATCAAAATACCCCATACTTGCCTTTTGCTTGTCCCTAAACAAGGTTCAAACCTATAATATCAAGATGGTATGAATTATGAACAGCGGAAAACAAGGGAAAACTATAATATTTTTGGCTTTGTGCCTCTATTCATAGATCACCCTCAAATGAATACTTCATAGCTATTGAAAATCATCATGCAATCAAAAGGAATTATATTATGAAAAGAATAATCACACCTTGCAAGAAATACAATACATGCATGATAACTTGAGATATATCAAAATCAATCATGAGGAATTCAATTTTAACCACCAAGTCAAACACATGTGCATTAAGGTCTTAAGGTCTTCCAAATTATCAAGGCCAAGAACCGCGTTATGGGTGGGATGTATAAAGGATATATGGTGCGGATTCGGGAATAAAGGAAAAACCCCACAACTTTGATAACTTCACAAACATCCACCAAAAACAAGGAAGCTCGATACTCTTTAAAATTTTACACTTGAGAACATGGACAGAGGTGCGCAAAAACCTAAGCCTTGACTACCAGCAATTCTCACAATTATATCGAGATGCCTCACGTCGGACGCACATACCATGAATCGTTAGGACTATCGATCAATCAAACTTTGACAAGATACAAACACCCAACTATGTGAATGGTGCCGAGTTACTCATCCTCATGATCAACGTCCCCAAACCTATTTTTCTATACATAACACACTTTCATTTTATTTATTTTTTTCAAACATCGCTTTCGCACATCAACACTATATATATATATATATATATATATATATATATATATATATATATATATATATATATATCTTGGTGTTAAGCATGATCAAGATGAAGAAAGAAAAAAAAAATCAAATCGCCTTAATCATTTTAAAAAGATGTGAAAGAACTTATTGTACAGTTTCAACCTTCAACACTCCACATAATTTAGAATGAAAGCAAATTATCAAACATGCATGAAATTCTAACAAAGCATTCAAATCATACACATGCCCTAATTCAATTTAAAGACATAAGGATCATCATAGTCATTCCACAATACAATATTACCATTGAGATCATTTCCATCCTAGAAGCACAATTTTTTTTTTTTCAAAAGGTTTTACGAATGCAAAAGTATAAGGAAACGTGTAACAAGAATCAAAAGTGCAAATGTGATAGACATAAAATCAAAGCAATGTATGACAATAGAGTTATTACAGACCAAATTCACCACATACTTATATTACACATTGTCCTCAATGTGTAATAAAAGAGAAAAGAAAAGAAAACTCTCAATGTCTCAAAGGAAAAATAGAAGAGAAGGCGCTAAAGATGAAGCTGAATCACATGTTTGGTGGTGGTGGGAATGGGTAGTAGGAGGGATTGAATATCTGCCCAAACTACTGGCAGTACATATCCTCCATCATACGACTTTGTCGTCCCATTTGATCATGCATGGAGCAGACGAAAGTCTCCATGGTCTTGAGCCTCATGATCATCTCGGGAAGTCCCTATGTCTTTGCTCTACATCGGGAACCGCATTGAGAGCGGTGGGAGGTCGACTATCTCGCCCTCCTCACCGGCATCTCCTACCATCACAAGTAAGCATCCCCGGTAATAGGGTCCTCATCCTCCGAGGCCTCCTCATCTACTGCAACGTTGTTAGGATCTGCATCCGTTCTTGTGTCCATTGCAGCAACATCGTCTTCATTAACAACCGCAAATCCCTCAAAATCCTTTGGCTCCTCTCTAGCATGCATCGCAACAAAGACATACTTTCAGCACTATTGGTCACGAACCGTGTATTCTTGGCTCCAAGGAATGCCCCTAGCTCATTTACCCTCCCAAGGCATGGCCACGTAGAATGTGCCACGTAGGGTGTGCCACGTCCTTGAGGAACAAGGATACCTCTAATGACAAACTGCTGCAATCTTAAAGGCCTCGCCTCCGCAGTTGAGGTGCAAGCCGAAAAATCTAATCCTAGAGCCTTGCCAACGTGAGCCATCAATCCTCCTACACAAATGTCACCTCTAGCCTTATTGGCTAACTTCTCTAAACAATCGGCATGCATCGTAGGACAATCCAGAGTCACACAGGTCACAGTACACCACAAAATGTAAAGCTCATCTGCCTTCATATTTTGCGGCGTCTCAGTCCTAGAAAATTAGGTCTCGGACAAAAATGCTATGAGATAGCTTGAAGGACAAGTTGTGGATGTTCTTGTCCTGCGAATCCCTCTCCCTCACTCTCTACCAAAGAAATGCACTCCCAAAACCTCTCAGTTGGACGTTCCTAAGGAACGTCCCATTTATGGTTTCTCCAAAACCGAATATGCTCCCAAACCGAATAATATAAAGCTCAAAGTTCTGGTTCATCAACATAAACTTCACACTCATCTCCCTCAAATCATGCTTAAAAGAGATAAGAAACTTAAGTGTAATTTCCTCATATGCATCCTCATGGATGCCAACAAAAGCCACAAGTCTCACTCTCTCAATCATCCATGTCAAATCAGCCACAACATGCATACACTCAAACTCATCTAGTACTAAGTATGTAGGAGCAACAATAGTTCGAGGTTGAATTCGTTCATACCTTGTTTTGTGACGTTCTTGAGTGTGTGGGATTGTGAGAGGAGGTGGAGGAGGTGGAGCTTGCTGATAGGAGGAAAAATCCCTCTTTGGAATAATTTGTCTTGATGATCGACATCTCTCTTCCATTTTAAAATAGAAATCTTGGGTTGTTCTTGAGAAAATCTCGGCCGAGATTTTTTGTGCTTGACCGAGATTTTTGTCGTTCTGAACAAATTTGGTCAATTTGTAATGATTCCGCCAAACTAATCCCTTTGTTTCCTTCCTACCCCCTTAGTCAATCCTAACAACACCAGATTTTTGCACCAATCAACTCAATCAAATTCAAATCGAAGGTAAGAGAGAAAACCTAGGAATTGGATTAAAAAATCCAAATGGAGTCTGATTTGCTGATTTGTGGCGTTGTTGATGCACAGAATCTTCAATGTTGTTGAGAGAGCTTAAGTTTTGGAGGAAAAGTAAAGCAAATCGGTTAGCAAACGGGAATTTGAGAGATTTGAGGGTCTACCGTGGTTTAGAGCGTGGGAGTTGTGGAAGATTTTGTTGTAAAATGGTGAAGTGTTCTTTATATACCCTCGCTGAATTTAAAAAAATCTTGGAAAACTAAAAATAGTCAGATTTGCGCCGGTTCCTGCGCTGAGGTGCTATTAATCTCGGAGAGAGGTGGACAATAAGTATTTAGAGTTACAAGTTGATAAAAAAAATTATAAATAATATGAGGGTTACTCAAAAGCTTCAAATGCTAACCATGTTTCTTCGTACACAAGATGATGGGTTAACTCATTAGAAGGACGTAGTAAAAAAAGTTAAGACATGAACTGAATATGTAATATGAATGGATGCGAAATCTATTAGTATTTTCATGAATTTTGTAAAACCTAAATGAAAAATAACTTGACAACTATTCTAGGATTTCTCTAAATTTTTGGGTCTTTTTAAGTTTGGTGTTTAGTTATGTATTGTAATATATATATATATATATATATATATATATATATATATATATATATATATATATATATATATATATATATATATATATATATATATTTAATTGTATGTGTAATGTATTGTAACACATTATATTTTATGTGAAAAAAATTTCTTGTAGTATATATTCTATGCATAAAATTGGACTTTATGCATGAAATTTCTTTTTAAATTTGGTGTTTTAGTTATGTATTGTAATATGTTTATTATTTAAATTAATTATTTTATTATAAATACAAAAATTGTTCTAAATAGATAGAAAAAAAATTGGACTCTAGATAAAATTATGTTTTTATCATTATAAATATATTCAACATTTGACTATATGGATAGATCAAAATAAAAATTATATATATATATATATATATATATATATATATATATATATATATATATAATAAAAATTATTAAAATATATTCAGTTAAACCAAAAACTACCATAAATGATTATTGAAATTATATCAAATAGAAAAAAATGTAAATCGTTGATCTCGCTTAGATCCAACAAATTAAAAAATTTCATGTTCTACTACTCCTAATTCCACATGACACATATTTCATTTAAAAGCAGGTTACCATTGGGGCAGACATCTCGCTAACAAAAGCGGAGTCCGCCCCCGCGCCAAGAAGGAGGCGCTGGCGCAGGGCGCCTCCGAGCCAATCGGGGTGCAGTCGGATTGGCGTTAAGATTTTGAAAATTATTCGTTGGGGTAGCCGTTGGAAATTTACGAGCCTATATTAAATGTCAAATTATTCTACTATTCACATATATCTCCACCACAACGTAAAGAAACAAATCCGTTAAAATGTCGACGTTTTTCGAAGAAGGTGATGTAGAATCCGATGGTGAAAACTCCATTATGCCGTTCGAAGTTGATAAATATTATGATCCGGAAGAACTTCTCGCACAACTTGAGTAACTGCACATACTCATTTATATTTTACTTTTAGACAATGTTATAATAGAGAATCGGAATTGTAGAATTAGTCGGATTAACTTTAGACAATGTTAGAATAGAGAATCAGAATTGTAGCACTAGTCGGAATAGCTTTAGAAAAAGTTAGAATAGAAAACCGGAATTGTAGAATTAATCGGAATAACTTTAGACAATGTTATAATAGAAAACCGGATTTGTAGAATTGGTTGCAATAACTTTAGACATTTAAGAATATAATGTGTATTTTAAAAATAATACTCTATCTTATTTTATTCAGAATCTTATGGAATATTCTCGTGCAATCGGTACCGATTATTTGTCAAATTTTAAGCTTCATGGATATTTTGCAGATAGAGACAACTTATTGGGTTGGGCTCAGTATGTGGCAAACGCAATGATTATGGTGTTGGTCATTAAAAAATCATGGTTGGATAGAAGGGGTTTTCTTATCTTACAATTGACTTGTGATAGACACGGAGGACCTAGAAAAGAAAAAGCCGTTGACCCCGATCATGTTCCAAGTTCTAGCCGGAAAAAAACTCGAAGAAGTGTATGTGTTTGTTTCAATTTGATGCAACGCAAATTGAAAAGGAAAAATAGACAATGAGGGTTGTATGTGGAATCCACAGCCACATAATTATCTCGGTGTTAAGGGTCATGCATATATAGGATGCTTATTCCCAAGGAGAGCCGAAAGGTGGAGCGTGAATTGAGTTCCGGCTTAAAATTGAGATATATTTTAAAATCCGTGCAATTAGAGGATCCTGACAATGTCACCTCCACCCAACAAGTTTACAACACCAGTTTGAAGATTAGAATGAAACAAGCTGAAGAAAGAGGATCATTACAACAAGCACTTCATACATTGACGGAACGTGGATATTATGTGAACATCGGGAGAAGTCCGGATTCCGATGAGGTGGTTGATTTCTTTATCTCACATCACGACTCGAGGCATTTGCTCAGCATGTTTCCCTATGTTATTGTGATGGACTCGACATATAAGACCACCAAGTAAGTTTCAATTCAATGCGCATTTTTACTTTATTTTCTACAATCAATCATCTTTTTCTAGAAAATTTGAACTTAATCGTTGCTTTGTATTACTTTTAGATACAATATGCCATTGTTGGAGATCGTAGGCATCACTAGCGCAAAGAAGACATTCGCAATTGCTTTTGTATTCATGGCACAAGAGAATAGAGATCAATACGAGTAGGCTTTGAGGAGGGTCCGTTATTTATTATACGGAAAGATCCCGGAGGTGATTGCCACCGATCGTGAGCTAGGTCTTATAAGCGCCCTGAGTGTAGTATTTCCCGAGGTGAAACATATCTTGTGCACGTTCCATATCAAGTGCAACATTGTTAACAGAGTGGTTCTCGTTCTGCGCAATAAGGAAGTAGAAGTTGTCTTCATATCCCATTGCCATGCATTGTTCAAGTCGAGATCCAATGGAAGCAACCAACGGCGTTTGTTGGAAATGAGAAACTATTGGCAATCATATCCGAGGTTAATAAACTATCTCGAGACGACATGACTTACCCCGTACAAGGAGGCAATCGTTCTACCTTAGTATGACGTACACTGTAATAACCAAAAGTTTAAACTCCGTTTAAAACCGGATCAAACCGGACTCCAACCCGCCAACCTAAATTCTTTTAAATAAAAATAAAACGATATTAAATTCTATCATTTTATGTTACCTTGATTCACATAAAATGATAACTTATATAATTCAGTAAAAAAATTCCGTAAATAATTCCGTAATTAATTCCGTACCTATAACGGTTCCGGGCGAATAATGAGTATTCTTTCAGCCCTTGTGTTAAGTGAAGAGCATGTCCAGGCCCAACAACCCAATTCAATTATCATTTCAGCCCAGCCGTACTCTAGCTAATCTAACTAATTGCTTAACTCTATTTAACCTAATCCTAAAATTAACCTAATCTAATTAACCTAAGGAGCAACAGCAACTGGCCGTGCCTTCTCCATCCTCTCTATCGTAACAGCCTCTTACGCATTCCCGATCCCTTTTAATCGAGTTTCTGCTTAGTTGCCATCACCACCGGGACTACACGCAGGGGAAGGAGGACGACCGCCTTGCGCTAGGGCTGACTTCAACGTCCCGAACCGCCAGCGAGAGACGTCGCCTACCGGTCTACTCTTGCACCACCGGCCTCATCGGTGTGCTGCAGCGGAATATAACCAGTGGGCTAGTGCACCTCCTCTCCTCGCCGCCCTCCTGCCGACCGAATTCCGGACGAACCTCCACCCCAATTAGAAGATCGGTTGTTGTTTTCTTCGCGACTCGAGCAACCTGTTGGTACCGAATTCTCGCCTCGTCATTGGAGCACAGATCGCTGCGCTCAACACCGACTTTCCTCTCATCATTCCGGTAAACTAACTCGACTATCCGTCCTTCCTTATTCCCGTCACTAAACCGCTCTACCTTTAATCGTTGCATACGGGATTGTCGACTTGGTAGGCTGGTGCAGTGCAGGCCCGACAGAAGCTGACCCAGGACTACTCCTCTACCCTGCTGAGGCGTAACGTGTTGGCAGTGAGTCTCCCTTTTCCTGTATATAAGATACGTAAATGTATGCATATAGAGAAGTAGATTGCTGAGAGCAATAGTATTACAAATATACAAATAAAAACAGTGTAAGTATGTACTCTTGGATAGAGTTGGAGTTGGAAGAGTCGGCTACACACACACATATATATATATATATATATATATATATATATATATATATATATATATATATATATATATATATATATATATGAATAGAAATAATGTACAGGTATACGTATATATAGATTTTACGAGTTGGAAGATTTGAGTACATTTTTTTTTATGAATGAGTGCAGGGGACGTGTATATGTATATAGAGGTATAAGAAGGGTTAAGTGCAGGATATATATATATATATATATATATATATATATATATATATATAATAACCGGAATATTTCAACTCCGTTAAATATGAATTTAACCGATTTCCGAAACGCCAATCTTAAATAAATAAGTACATAAATTAAAAGTAAAATAAAACGAGTGTTAAAAACATGTTTGACGGTATAAAGTATATACATATATATATATATATATATATATATATATATATATATATATATATATATATGTATAAGTGAAGTGGACGTCTTTGTGTATATATAGATGTATAGGAATGGATATGTGTAGGTTTATATATATAAGAGTAAGAGTGGTATGCATATGTAAGTATATATGTAAGAATATGGTATTAGGCATAAGTATAGTGTAAGTAAAATGTGGGTTACGTATATAAGTATGTTTTGAGAGTTATGAACTTATGTAGATATAAGTGAGTAAGGAGAGCGGTTAAAAACATGTTTGACGGTATAAAGTATGTAGTAGCGTAATTAGTAACCGGAGAAAAGGAGTGTTGTCCTTCTTCGAGTTGTCTCGAGTTTTGACCTTATAACCTATAAGTAGCCATCCGAGAGACATAATTTATGGAAAACAGGATATGAAAGAAATTAGTAGAATTCGGGAATAAACTTCGAGAAATTACGATACCAAGGGTAAAATGGTCTTTTACCATAAGAGAGCTTTTTCCGTAATTCCTTCGCATGAGGTTGGACATCGAGATGTGATTTTGATATACATGCCTTATTTGACAGGCGTTTGAGTTACCACGAGTACGGACTGTTTGAGACGTGTTAGAGTGTATCTTGACTCAGGTAAGTCCTTGCGACTTACTTAGCCAGTTTCTGGATATTAGTTGAGTGATAGTGGTTGTGTGTGCTATGTGCGTGCTTTAATAATAATAACTTGCTAGGACGACCGTTATTACTATGTTTAAGGCCCAAGTGTATGTATAACGGGCCGTGACATCACTGCACAGCTCTGACAGGAGACTGGGAGGTTCTCTATACCCAGACCAGGCAGATACAGGTGAGATGCATCGGATCCATTCCTGATGGTTACACGGGGGCGGAGGCGAGGTTTGGGAATCCCTCGTGTCACAAAATAAGTATCATTAGCGTGAAAGAGAACTTAACTCAAGATAATAAAACGGACTTGTTTGAAAGCATGATGGGTGTTTATATTTTTATGTGTGTGTGTGTGCTGTTATTATTTAATATTTAGATAACTAGCTAACGGTTCCTCTTGTTGTGTATTTAGATTTACCGCAGGTTAGACCAGCAGCTGAGTGATCCGGAAGTAGTGGTCAGCCGGGTCTCCGTACTCCTTAGAGTGGGGGTTGGGGGTTGTGTTTGTCCTTTCTTTCTTTTGGTTAAGACAGTTGTTCGTTTCTTTTGTTTAAGTACTTTAGGCTGCTAGACAGTGTTGCATTCATTACCTTAAAAATACTATTTTTATGAATTTCGGTTTTCTTTATTTGTGTCTTGTTGCAAGATCCTAGTAATATTGTTGTCAAACTGAGGTCGGAACCCACTGTGAGGTTCTAACCAGTAATGTCCCGAGTTCTGAGAATTCGGGGTGTTACAATATATGTATATATATATATATATATATAAAAGTATATGTATATTCTGGTGAATATGTGTCCTTAACTAGAACCGTGTTCGTAAATGGGTAGGATTATGCGGTATGGTAATAACCGAGAAGAGTTAAAGTATAGTTAGTACGACCGGAGTAGTGGACTCTAGTTGGGAGTTTCGGGATAAAGGGGGATAATAGTCTTTCTTAACTTAACAGAACTTTTTCGTAAAATCTTTTTAAGAGATGATACAACTTAAAAATTTTATAACTTCTAAGAGTTATGGATGCGATTTTGATCTCTATGCCGTGTTTAATAGGCGTTTGAGTTACCACGAGTACGGACTGAGTTGAGATTGATTAGAGTGATTTGATTCAGGTAAGTCCTTGCGACTTACTTAGCTAGTTTTTGGATATTAGTTGGGTGATAATGGTTGTGTGTCCAATGTGTGTTATAATAATAATAACAACTTGTTAGGACGACCGTTGTTGTTATGTTTTAAGGCCCAAGTGTATGTATAACGGGCCGTGACATCACTGCCCAGCTCTGACAGGAGACTGGGAGGTTCTCTATACCCAAACCAGGCAGGTGCAAGGTGAGATGCATCGGATCCATTCCTGATGGTTACACGGGGGTGGAGGCGAGGTTTGGGAATCCCTCGTGTTACAAAAATAAGTATCATTAGTAAGAGTGAATCACCTAAGTAAAGATAATAAATGGATTGTTTGAAAGCATGTGGAGTGTTTACTATTGCGATGATGTGTGTGTGTGTGCTATTATTACTTATCTAATGTTTAGATAACTAGCTAATGGTTGTTCTGTTGTGTTTTTAGATTTACCGCAGGTTAGAGCATCAGCTGAGTGATCCGGAAGTAGTGGTCAGCCGGGTCTCCGTACTCCTTAGAGTGGGGGTTTGGGTTGTTGCTTATCGTTCTTTCCTTTTGTTAAGATAGTTAGTCTTTTCCGTTGTTTAAGTACTATAGGCTGCTAGACCTTGTTGCATTCATTCCTTTAAAAATTCTATTTCATGAATTTCGGTTTTTCTTATTTGTGTCTTGTTGCAAGATTCTAGTAATATTGTTGTCAAACTGAGGTCGGGACCCATTGTGAGGTCCTAACCAGTAACGTCCCGAGTTTTGAGAATTTGGGGTGTTACAACATGGTATCAGAGCTCTAAGTTGGCAACAATGACACTTGAAATCTTTTGAAAGACCGAATAAGTATTTGAGCAGAACCCGAAAGGGATATGAGTTTTAAAAAGGAATTTTTGGTTTTCAAATGCATGCATAGTCTGGTTGGGAATAGAAAATCACGGATGACCACCACTACTACCGCGGATCTCAGTATGCTTAGTATGGACTTTAGGTTTTACTTTAGTTGGACTTAATAGCTAGTTTATAACTATAGTTGTTATCCCTAGCGCAGATGGCACGTACTAGAGCTACTCTAGCTACTAGTCGAGGTAGAGGTCGTCCATCTCTCCCTCCTGCTGGAAAGGGTAGGGGTGATAGGACCCCTATAGTTATAGGACGCGGCCGTGGAGGTAGACCTCAATTAGCACGAGGTTGAGGTCGAGCTCCTCGAGAGGATGCCCCAGCAGTGATCATGCCAGATGATGGAGTGGAGGAGGTGGCTGAGAGTGTAGGTCCCGAGGTCAGGAATGAGACCGTTGTTGGGTCTGGAGCACATAGAGCACGTTCGACTAAGTCAGGACGTGTTTCTATTGGAGCCTCTGAGTACTGAGAGTACCGAGCATACGTCGAGCGTATGGAGGAGGCTGCCAGAGCAGAGAGACTTACCCAAGTACCCCAGGTACCGACTAGGTCAATTCAAGAGACACAGGGAGTGCCTCAGGTGCCGGCTATACCTGCGAGGACAGTTGAGGCTGATAGAGCTCCTACTGGGTCTAGAGCACCGAGACCAGATGAGTGGTTAAAGGCTTTCAACTCTCAAAAAGTCCCCTCATTCAGTGGAGAGATAGGGTTAGAGGTGGAGCACTGGATTGGACACGTAGAGACTGCGCTAGAGGCGATACGTTGCCCAGAGGATCGATAGGTGGATTTGGTGCAGACATGTTTCACGGAGGATGCTCATTCCTGGTGGCGGACCATTCGTAGCCGAGTCACTAGTTGGGAGCAGATGAGGAGCATTGTTAGAGAGAGATACTACCCTGTCTCGTTGAGGAGAGAGAGGTTTCAGGACTTCATTGAGGCGGGATTTGAGGATATTCTGATTGCTGATGCCATCAAGAAGTTCTAGAAGGAACTAACTCAACTTGGATCAGGTGCACCTCCTGAGGAACAACATGTGTACCTCTTTTCACGGAGATTGAGAGAGAGCACTCATTCCTATCTGGCAGGATTTCGCTGCGAGACTTTGTCAGATTATCAGGATAGGGCGTCTGCATATGAGAGAGATAGACCAGTTCAGAGGAGAGTTGCTCAGTCAGATAGGCCGGATAAGCGGCAGAGGACAGGATATGCTAGTGGCAGTACAAGAGTAGCTGTTTTTGGACGGGGACAGACTCAGGGGCGACATAGGCATACCGCCACAGTTCAGGCTCCAGCTGGGGGTTCACAGTACCACAACTGTAGTGGCTATGGACACATCCGATCGAACTGCACGAAGCCGTTAGTGACTTGTTTCTAGTGCGTTCTAGTGCGGCAAGGTTGGACATAAAGCCGTATTTTGCCGCCAGGCAAGGATCCATCTCAGCAGCGATCTTCCCCTGCAGGTCTATCAGGGAGTGTACAGAGGCAACCACAGTACCGAGCTCCGAGTCAACAGCAACAGTACCGAGCCCCAAGTCAACTGCAGTCATACAGAGCTCCAGGACACCCATCTTCACAAAGCTCTATGCAGGGATCAGGTCGGGGCAGAGGACGTGGCAATGTAGCTGATACTAGAGGAGCTCAGGCACGGGTGTTCGAGCTGAGAAGTTCTAATCAGCCAGAGGAACCGACTGCCACAAGTACGATCCAGATCCATGACTTACCGGTACGAGTTTTATTTGATACGGGTGCTACGCACTCCTTCATATTTGATGCATGCATAGATAGGTTGTCCTTAGCTACTGTAGAGGGGATACCTTTTACGATAGGCTTACCTGACGGGAGTAAGGTAAGAGGGACTCGAGAGATCTATGGATGTCCCATTCGCATGGGAGATCGAGATTGGCTAGTAGACTTTCTAGTTATGCCCTTAGCTCATGAGGATGTGATTTTGGGGATAGACTGGATGACGAGACATGGAGCAGTCTTGGACATTGGTAGAAGGACAGTGACTGTTGCCACCAAGGCGGGTCATAGAGTGATATTCCGAGGTTGGGACCTCGGGAAGTCCGGCACGGTTATCAGCGCAGTGAGAGCGGCGAGACTGATAGCACAGGATTGCGAGGCCTTCTGGTGTTATGCCATGAAGGAACGCAAGAGCCCGACAGTAGAGGAGATACCAGTTGCATGCGAATTTGCAGAGGTGTTCAGTGATGACCTGCCAGGACTACCCCCACAGAGGAGTGTTGACTTCAATATTGAGTTAGAGCCGGGCAGGAGACCGATCTCGAAGGCCCCGTACCGTATGGCGCCGATAGAGCTGCTTGAGTTGAAGAAGCAATTAGAGGAGTTGGCAGAGAAGGGCTTCATACACCCTAGTGTGTCTTCTTGGGGTGCGCTAGTTTTATTTGTGAAGAAGAAGGACGGGTCGATGAGGTTGTGCATAGACTACAGAGAGTTAAATAAAGTCACCAACAAGAATAAGTATCCACTGTCGCACATAGATGATCTGTTGGACCAGTTGCATGGAGCGTCCGTGTTCTCGAGGATAGACTTGAGGTCAGGTTATCACCAGCTGAGGGTGAGAGATCAGGACATACCTAAGACGGCATTCCGGATTAGGTATGGTCATTATGAGTTCGTAGTGATGCCATTTGGGCTCACTAATGCACCAGCAGTGTTCATGGAGTTGATGAATGGGATATTCATCGACTTTTTGGACCAGTTTGTAGTGGTCTTCATTGACGACATCCTAGTTTACTTTAGGAGTCGAGAGGAGCATGCCGGACACTTGAGGACAGTATTGCAGATTCTGCAGGATAGCCAGCTGTATGCTAAGTTATCCAAGTGTGAGTTTTGGATGTCAAAGGTGGCTTTCCTAGGTCACGTGGTGACTGCTGAGGGTATTAAAGTTGATCCCGCGAAGATCGAGTCCGTGTCTTCTTGGCAACCTCCGAAGAATGTTAAGGAGGTTCGCAGCTTCCTAGGTTTGGCAGGTTATTACCTTTGGTTTGTGGAAGGATTCTCCCTGATTGCTCGACCACTTACGTGTCTTCTGAGGAAGACTACTCGGTTTGTCAGGTCCGAGCCGTGTCAGAAGAGTTTTGAGGAGCTGAAGAGGAGATTGACATCTGCTCCGATTTTGGCACAGCTTGAGGGTACGGATGACTTTGTGGTATACAGTGACGCATCTAAGCTGGGCTTGAGGTGTGTTTTGATGCAGAGGGGTAAGGTCATAGCCTATGCGTCTCGACAGTTGAAGACGTATGAGGAGAACTACCCTACACATGATCTAGAGTTGGTTGTAGTGGTCCATGCTCTTAAGATCTGGCGTCACTATCTCTGTGAGGCGACATGTCAGATCTTTACAGACCATAAGAGTCTGAAGTATATATTCACTCAGCGGGAGTTGAATAACCGCCAGAGGCGGTGGTTAGAGTTGATCAAGGACTTTGACCTTGAGATTCTCTACCACCCCGGAAAGGCGAACGTGGTAGCTGACGCTTTAAGCCGGAAGACGCCTCGGGAGAGGGCGATAGCCCGGTTGACAGTACAACCACAGTTGTAGAGAGACTTGGCTTGGTTAGAGATAGAGATTCAGTTTCCCGATACAGATAGTCAGTTGGCTACTTTGGAGTTACTTCCTGATTTGTTGGATGAGATCCGACAAAAGCAGGAGACTTGCCCGACTTTGACTAGGATCCGAGATAGGATGTCTCGAGATGAGGCACCACAGTTCACTATTGGAGCTGATAGAGTGATGAGACGTCAGGACCGCGTGTGTGTACCATCAGAGGATACTAGGTGAGGCTCATGCTACCCCATATTCAATACATCCTGGAGTGAGTAAGATGTACAAAGATGTGAGACGGTCCTTTTGGTGGGGTAGTTTGAAGTCCGACGTGGCTCGGTATGTAGCTCAGTATGCAACTTGTCAGCAGGTCAAGATTGAGCATCACAGATCCGGAGGGAAGCTTCACCCACTCCTAGTACCACAGTGGAAGTGGGAGGATATATCTATGGATTTTGTCACACGGTTGAGGCTCAGCAGAGGTTTTGATGCTATTTGGGTATTGGTAGACCGTCTGACGAAGACCGCACGTTTCATTCCGATTAAGGAAACGTGGTCGGTAAGTCGTCTAGATGAGGAGTTCACCAGGCACATTGTGAGATTTCATGAAGTACCGAGGACTATCGTCTCTGATAGAGATGGGTGTTTCACCTCGAGGTTTTGGCAGCAGGTACATACTGCTTTGGGGACGAGTCTCCACTTTACCACCGCCTACCACCCACAGACTGACGGTCAGTCTGAGAGGACCCTCCAAACATTGAAGGACATGCTCCGGGATTGTGTACTGGATTGGGGACATGTATGGCCAGATCATCTTCCACTGGTAGAGTTTTCGAATAATAACAGTTGGCACGCATCTATTGGGATAGCCCCTTATGAGGCTTTTTACGGGCGGAGATGTCGCACACCATTGTGCTGGGATGAGCCTAATAGGGCTGACGGAGTAGCTCCAGATCAGATACAGGATGACATCGCTCGGATTGCCCTAGTCCGAGAGCGGATGCTAGCAGCTCAGAGTCGTCAGAAATCCTACGCCGACAAAAGGCGTCGACCTTTGGAGTTTAGAGTGGGTGCTCAAGTGTGGTTGAGAGTGCCACCGACGAGAGGAGTCAGACGTTTCGGCATTAAGGGGAAACTGAGTCCCCGATATGTCGGACCTTTTGAGATCTTGGAGAGAGTGGGAGAGGTGGCCTACAGATTAGCACTACCGCCGAGACTAGAGGGTGTTCATCCGGTCTTCCATGTATCTCAGTTGAGAGAGTACATCCCGGATCCGAAACACGTCATCAGCCATGAGGATCTGATAGTTGAACCCGATCATACTTTTGTAGAGTACCTAGTAGCTATCTTGGAGCGTAGTACTAGACGTCTGCGGTCCAAGGAGATACCTATGTTGAGGATCCAATGGTCTAGACAAGGAGCTGATGAGGCCACTTGGGAGACAGATGAGAGTTTTAGACGTAATTATCCTGAGTTCTCTGCGGCGTTAGACATTACTTCTGTATCGACGAGATAGTACTCGGATGTTGTGCTATTTGACCATTCATGTTTCTATTTTGGATTGAGTGATTATGTATTATGTGATGTGTGTCTGAGTATGATGATTGAGTAGTTGCATGGTAGAAAACGAAAATTTTTTTAAGAAACTAAAATATACCAAGGAAACCGTGTGATTAAGAAGATTATTCTAAGTTTCGGGACAAAACTTCTTTTA
Organism: Fagopyrum homotropicum; assembly: GCA_033239125.1. Classification (NCBI taxonomy): domain Eukaryota; kingdom Viridiplantae; phylum Streptophyta; class Magnoliopsida; order Caryophyllales; family Polygonaceae; genus Fagopyrum; species Fagopyrum homotropicum. The sequence goes on along the minus strand of BSWB01000007.1, from coordinate 133,605,619 downwards.
AGAGGGCACTGATGTAATAACCGAAAATTTAAACTCCGTTTAAAACCGGATCAAACCGGACTCCAACCCGCCAACCTATATTCTTTTAAATAAAAATAAAACGATATTAAATTCTATCATTTTATGTGACCTTGATTCACATAAAATGATAACTTATATAATTCAGTAAAAAATCCGTAATTAATTCCGTACCTATAACGGTTCCGGGGGAATAACGAGTATTCTTTCAGCCCTTAGGTTAAGTGAAGAGCAGGCCCAACAGCCCAATTCAATTATCATTTCAGCCCAGCCGTACTCTAGCTAATCTAGCTAATTGCTTAACTCTATTTAATCTAATCCTAAAATTAACCGAATCTAATTAACCTAAGGAGCAGCAGCAACTGGCCGTGCCTTCTCCATCCTCTCTATCGTAACAGCCTCTTACGCATTCCCGATCCCTTTTAATTGAGTTTTTACTTAGCCGCCATCACCACCGGGACTGCACGCAGGGGAAGGAGGACGACCGCTTGCGCCAGGGCCGACTTCAACGTCCCGAACCGCCAGCGAGAGACGTTGCCTACCGGTCTGCCCTTGCACCACCGGCCTCATCGGTGTGCTGTAGCGGAATATAACCAGAGGGCTAGTGCACCTCCTCTCCTCGCCGCTCTCCTCGCCGCCCTCTTGCCGACCGAATTCCGGACGAACCGCCGCCCCAATTAGAAGATCGGTTTTTGTTTTCTTCGCGACTCGAGCAACCTGCTGGTACCGAGTTCTCGCCTCGTCATTGGAGCACAGATCGCTGCACCCACCACCGACTTTCCGCTCATCATTACGGTAAACGAACTGGACTACCCGTCCTTCCTTATTCCCGACACTAAACCGCTCTACATTTAATCGTTGCATACGGGATTGTCGACTTGGTAGGGTGGTGCAGTGCAGGCCCGACAGAAGCTGACCCAGAACTACTCCTCTACCCTACTGAGGCGTAACGTGTTGGCGGTGAGTCTCCCTTCTCCTGTATATAAGATACGTAAATGTATGTATATAGAGAAGTAGATTGCTAAGAGCAATAGTATTACAAATATACAAATAAAAACAGTGTAAGTATGTACTCTTGGATAGAGTTGGAAGAGTCGGGCACACACACACACATATATATATATATATATATATATGAATAGAAATAATGTACACACACACACATATATATATATATATATATATATGAATAGGTATAATGTACAGGTATATGTATATATAGATTTTACAAGTTGGAAGATTTGAGTACATTTTTTATTTATGAATGAGTGCAGGGGACGTGTATATGTATATAGAGGTATAAGAAGGGTTAAGTGCAGGATATATATATATATATATATATATATATATATATATATATATATATATATATATATATATATATATATATATATACTTGATTTAGGTGTGAGTCCGCGCACAAGTTGTTGAAACAAACACTAGATTCTAGTGTTGGAGGATTTCACTTGATTTGTGAAAGCATACATTTGATGGTCACGGATCAAGTCCAGAAGTAATAAGATTCTCTAGAGATGTCACGGGAGAGGATTCCACTAGAGGTGCGTATACCGATATTCGACTTGCTTTGCGACTACGTAACAAACGAGTGTTTCACGCTCTTGTGGAATAACTACACCAAGGCTAGACATACAAGAGATGATGAAGTGTGTCGGGATAGTTATTGGAAAGAGGTTCATGCAGTGTCATGTGTGTATGACTTTAGAATAACAATCCGGGCTCGTAGACCTATCACTTTGAATCGGATACACCCATTTTGGAAACAAGTTCATTGGATTCCGGTTGATTTTTCCGATGGTGATATTAATGATGATGATGATGATGATCGTTCGAACCCGAGCCAAATGACACTAAATACGTTTAGAGAAAGAATGAACTCAAGTATGTTAAGCCCGGATGAGCAAGATAAGATTGCATCTTTGTTGGAGGACATCGAGAACCCCGGGAGTACAACGATTAAGGAGCTGACACAAAAAGTCAAGGCAAAGGGACGACCCCCAACCCCGACATCAACAAGAAGAGAGCCTAGTTCATTTTAGCATTCTGCTACATGTGGTCCAGAGTAACTAAAAGGGAAGAAAGTAAAAGATGTAGATTCTACAATGGAGTTGACTCCTACTAGTAGGTCGTGTCATAAAGGAAAACAACCCGCAAATGCTGAATTTCGTTGGAGAGAAGGAGAATTCCCAAAATTCATGGAGTCATATTTATCGAGAGTAAGGGATGTACGAGGAGATTGCCACTATGGATATAGAGCAATTTCCGTGATTTTGGAATTGTCGGATGAAGATTACTTGGAAATACGGGGAGATATGCTTATGTAGTGAAATTTGAGAAGAGCATTGTATCCGAAGGTAGTTATTTTTTTATTAGCGTTTTAGTTAGCATCCATGATTTTAATGTAATGTTACTTGTTAATCTTTGCAGCGTACCGTCTTCAATCTGTTTGACCAAGTCCTTCGAAATGTTTATTGGACGAGAAAGTCTTCGTGTCCAGAAGAACATTGGATGAAATTACCTATTGTCGTAGGTACAACAACCACCTATTATCAGATTGTATTGGTTGTCCTTGGGAACATCCTAACGACATTCATACCTATGATAGCCACCACTTCTAATCAAGGCCCGCCTATAGTGATTTGTTCGATAGAGTTTATCTCAAACACACACTTTCTACCGGTATGTCGACGTTTTACTTTTTTTTTTAGTTTATCGTAATTAAACTTAATATTCAATAACTTTTTTTGTAATTTTATATTTGTAGGTATGGCTAAAAGATGATACCCCTATACCGAAATTGAGCGATATGTGGAAAAACCATCACGATCCAAGTGTTGATCGATGGGATGCACCTCATTGCAAGGATATATCGTTACGAGGAGTTTCGTCGTGCGACGGGTCACCGGGAGATTAGTGAAAGATATCTTTAGTCGTCTTGGTTTTGATTAACCTTTTTTAACGGACTTTAGTGATCCGTTTTTGTTCGCTCCGAAGGGTGTATGCAAGTTTTAATATTTATACCAAGAATAAATTCAATTAAGCGAACCCGCAGTGTACGGATCAAATAAAATCAAGAATTCTAGGGTCGAACACAGGAATTTGGTGAAATCAAAATCAGAATAAGCAATCTAACAAGGAAAGATGCAACTATTGACAAGAAAAGACATAGACTTTGTGTAATAATTTGGGAAAAAGGATTCTAAGGATCAAGGAATCCGATTGTGGTTTTCGATTCAAGACTTCTAAAGATTATATGAACAAAGCTGGGATTGCTAAGGTATGTGTTCGAAAGCGGTATGATGTACGGTGAAGTCTCCACCACCCATGTCCTGCAACACCCCGAATTCTCAGAACTTGGAACGTTACTGGTTAGGACCTCACAATGGGTCCCGACCTCAGTTTGACAACAATATTACTAGGATCTTGCAACAAGACACAAATAAGGAAAACCGAAATTCATAAAATAGTATTTTTAAGGTAATGAATGCAACACGGTCTAACAGCCAAAAGTACTTAAACAAGGGAAAACGAACAATTGTCTTAACAAAAGAAAGAACGACAACAACAACCCCAACCCCCACACTAAGAAGTACGGAGACCCGGCTGACCACTACTTCCGGATCACTCAGCTGCTGGTCTAACCTGCGGTAAATCTAAAATCACAACAAGAGAAACCATTAGCTAGTTATCTAAATATTAGAAGAAGAATAATAATAGCACACACACACATAAAAAAATAAACACCCATCATGCTTTCAAACAAGTCCATTTATTATCTTAAGTTAAGTTACTCATTCACGCTAATGATACTTATTTTGTGACACGAGGGATTCCCAAACCTCGCCTCCGCCCCCGTGTAACCATAAGGAATGGATCCGATGCATCTCACCTTGTACCTGCCTGGTCTGGGTATAGAGAACCTCCCAGTCTCCTATCAGAGCTGGGCAGTGATGTCACGGCCCGTTATACATACACTTGGGCATTAAACAAAATAATAACAGTCGTCCTAGCAAGTTATTATTATTACAATCACGCACGTAGCACACACACAACCACTATCACTCAACTAATATCCAGAAACTGGCTAAGTAAGTCGCAAGGACTTATTTGAGTCAAATCACCCTCTAACAAGTCTCAAAAAGATCCGTACTCGTGGTAACTCAAACGCCTGTCAAATAAGGCATATGGATCAAAATCTCATCCGGATGTCCAACCTCACGCGAAGGAATTACGGAAAAAGTTCTCTTATGGTAAAAGACCATTTTACCCTTAATGTAGAAAATTTCTCAAGTTTATTCTTAAAACCCTACCAATTTCTTTTAGTATTTGTTTTTCCATAAATTGTTTCTTTCTGACAATTCTTATAAGTTATAAGTTAGCTCGAAACCACTCCTCAAAATATAACACTCCTCCTCTTTCCAGATATCACTCTACCCTCTCATATGTATATATACGTATGCACATACTCTAACTTTTCCTTCAACTAATATAAATCCGTAACTACTAGGTAGTTATATATATAGCTACATAATTCATATTTCCCAACTCGCACTCATGTAAGTAGATTCATATATTTATTTACATATATAAAATTATAAACCACTTATATGTACACTTTTACATCTAATATATACAAATGTACTCTATACTGCGTTTACGTATATTCTCATGATTCTATACAAGATATCCTTACATCAACACTGTCATATCTATGTACTTATATTCACTTTACAGGACTTTAGGAACTACATCATTATTCCACATTGGCACCACTGCCGAAGGATAGCGGAAAGAGAGATAGAACCTCACCGGTGTTACAGTCCGGCAGGGGCTCTAGGCGGTAGCGGCTCTGAACTTCAATGGTGGCGGAACCCCTGGTTCGTCCTTTTGGTGCAAGGCGGTGAAGAAGCGGTACACTGGCCTCTCGATGGACGTCCACTGCAGAAATTGTAACCGTGGTCTCTACTGGTTACTAAATCGATTACCGATGGCGGAAAGGAGAAGTAGAAGGGAGGGAGGCGACTCACCCACTGCAGCCCCGGTGTCGGCGGCGACTGGACCCAGCGGCAGGAATGGAGTTCGGCGGCAAAGACCTGCAGTCGTAGGCGGTGAAGAGAGGCGGTTCAGTATGGCGAACCGAAACGGGAGAGGGAGAAGAGGGCGGCGACTTACCACCGCTGCGGAAGGCTCGTTACGGCGTCGGTCGGTACGGCTGCAAGCTCTTTCCGGCGTGCCTGGTTGCTGGGGTGCCTCGGTGGTCGACGAGGCGGCTCGGTGATGGAACAAGCAGTGGGCTGGTGGACTTGGTATGTTGGCCTAGTAATGGGCCACATCCGGCCTGCCCTCGCATAAAATAAGGATACGTAACTCGTTACTCGCCCCGGATTTCCTGTTATGCGCGGGAATTTATATAATACGGAATTATATTCCATATTGTATAAATTATTATTTAATTTTAACGTGCGTAAATTATTTCCGGTCACATAGTCTTATCATTTTATGTGAATTAAGGTCACGTAAAATGATAGAACTTAAAACTCGTTTTATTTTATTTATTTATTTAATATTGACATATCGGAATTCGGTTACATTCAGGGTTAACGGAGTTTAAAATTTTCGGTTATTACATCAGTGCCCTCTTAAAAGAAGTTTCGTCCCGAAACTTAGAATGATTCTCTTAATCACACATTTCCTTTGGTATATTTTAGTGTTCTCGACATTTTCATTTTCTACCATGCAACTACTCAACTATCCAAAAACAGACAAGTATCACATAAAACAGAATCTATTGGGTACTCTACAAAGGTATGATCGGGCTCAATTATCAGATCCTCATGGCTGATGACGTGTCTCGGATCCGGAATGCACTCTCTCAACTGAGATACATGAAAGACCGGATGTACACCCTCTAGTCTCGGCGGTAATGCTAATCTGTAGGCCACCTCTCCAACTCTCTCCAAGATCTCAAAAGGTCCGACATATCGGGGACTCAGCTTCCCTTTAATGCCGAAACGCCTGACTCCTCTCGTAGGTGACACTCTCAGCCACACCTGAGCACCCACTCTAAACTCCAATGGTCGACGCCTTTTGTCGGCGTAGGACTTCTGACGACTCTGAGTTGCTAACATCCGCTCTCGGACTAGGGCAATCCGAGCGATGTCATCCTGTATCTGATCTGGAGCTACTCCATCAACTCTGCTAGGCTCATCCCAACATAATGGTGTACGACATCTCCGCCCGTACAAAGCCTCATAGGGAGCCATCCCAATAGACGCGTGTCAGCTGTTATTATATGAAAACTCTACCAGTGGGAGATGATCTGGCCATACTTGTCCCCAATCTAGTACACACGCCCGCAGCATGTCCTTTAAGGTCTGAATGGTCCTCTCAGACTGCCCGTCTGTCTGTGGGTGATAGGCAGTGGTAAAGTAGAGACTCGTCCCCAAAGCAGTATGTACCTGCTGCCAAAATCTCGAGGTAAAACGTCCATCTCTGTCAGAGACGATAGTTCTCGGTACCCCATGGAGTCTCACAATGTGTCTGGTGAACTCCTCAGCTAGACGGCTCACCGGCCACGTTTCTTTAATCGGAATGAAACGTGCGGTCTTCGTCAAGCGGTCTACCACTACCCAAATAGCATCAAAGCCTCTACTGAGCCTCAATCCTGTGACAAAATCCATAGATATATCCTCCCACTTCCACTGTGGTACTGGAAGTGGGTGGAGCTCTCCTCCAGACCTACGATGCTCAATCTTGACTTGTTGGCAGGTCGCACACTGAGCTACATACCGAGTCACATTGGGCTTTAAACCACCCCACCAGAAGGACCGTCTCGCATCCTTGTACGTCTTACTCGCTCTAGGATGTACTGAGTATGGGGTAGCATGAGCCTCACCTAGTATCCTCTGTCTTAACTCACTATCTGACGGCACACAAACACGGTTCTGATGTCTCATCACTCCATCTGCACCAATAGTGAACTGTGGGGCCTCGTCTCGAGACATCCTGTCTCGGATCCTGGTCAAAGTCGGGCAAGTCTCCTGCTTCTGTCGGATCTCATCCAGCAGATCAGGAAGTAACTCCAAAGTAGCCAATTGACTATCAGTATCGGAAAACTGAATCTCTATCTCCAACCAAGCCAAGTCTCTCTGCAACTGTGGCTGTACTGTCAACCGGGCTATCGCTCTCTCCCTAGGCGTCTTCCGGCTCAAAGCGTCAACTACTACATTCGCCTTTCCGGGGTGGTAAAGAATCTCAAGGTCGAAGTCCTTGATCTACTCTAGCCACCGCCTCTGGCGGTTATTCAACTCCCGTTGAGTGAATATGTACTTCAGACTCTTATGGTCTGTGAAGATCTAGCATGTCACCCCATAGAGATAGTGACGCCAGATCTTAAGAGTATGAACTACTGCAGCCAACTCTAGATCATGTGTGGGGTAGTTCTCCTCATACGTCTTCAACTGCCGAGACGCATAGGCTATGACCTTACCCCTCTGCATCAAAACACACCCCAAGCCTAGCTTGGATGCGTCACTGTATACAACAAAATCATTTGTACCCTCAGGTTGTGCCAAAATCGGAGCGGACGTCAATCTCCTCTTCAGCTCCTCAAAACTCTGCTGACACGGCTCAGACCAGACAAACCTAGTAGTCTTCCTAAGAAGACAAGTAAGTGGTCGGGCAATCAAGGAGAACCCTTCCACAAACCGGCGGTAGTAACCTGCTAAACCTAGGAAGCTGCGAACCTCCTTAATATTCTTAGGAGGTTGATAGCATGAATTATAGTCTATATTTTGGGGTTTGTTTGAACGTTTTATCTTTCGTAATCTGCATGTTTGTATGTGCATTATGTGATTTTACTACTATTTCACCTACCTTTGCAAGAATCGAGGTCTACACCTAGTTTTGTTGTAATTGCAGGTAATTTGGTACGTTTTGCATCAAAAAGGAGCAAAAGGAGTCATGAGTCAATTGGAGCTACATCCAGGGAGCATAGCCATGGATTAAAGATTTACTTTGGACCAGTTTTGAGAGATTTCACATTCAGTTATGACTCACCTCGGTTGAACAGAGATTCATCTCGACCGAGGCGATCCAGAGACGCCGACTCGACCGAGGCGAACACCTAGGACGCGGCGAGAATATTTTATTCTTGGATGAGATCTTTTAAATTTGGAAAGTGATCTTATATTTTTTGGCTTGGCTCCTGGAAGGAAGGAGATATGCAGAATCATATATTTTACCTATATTTATGGGAAAATATCTTTCTAAGATTTATTATCTTTGGAGGGTTATTTTCCTATAAAAAGGGTTGGATTTCCACAATTCCGATATCACGCTATACCGTCGATCAGGGTTTACAGCACGCAGCAGCAGCAGCCTACTCCAGTTGGGAGTTTTGAAGAACCTTTTTGAAGGTTGAAGGAAGATAGAAGTCTATAGCTTTTATAGCTTTTTGAAGGGTTTTGTAAGCTTGTCTTCAATTCCCTCACTTGTTGTCTTGTCTTGTTGGATTGCTATCCAAGGAACGCTTTTGTTGTGATATTTGATTCAGTTATTGAAGTCTTTTCTTTAAATTCTTCTTTGTTCAAATATTCACCTTCTTCCCATATATTTAATACTTTCATAATGATGATGAGTGGCTAATTTCCTTGTGTGATTCTAGGGTGATTAGCTGAAGGTTGTGGGAAAAACAATGATAGAATAATCTTAGATTCCAGTAGGATCCTGAAAGTTCGAGTCTTTAACCTTAACCCTAAGCATCTCGTTCAGTCGATGAACATCTCGGCCGGGGTGGAAACTGGCTGACCGAGGTGACTTATCTGATCCTAAACTGAGAGTTAAGTGTTAGAGTTTGCCAAATCCTATTCTTATTATACCTTTCCTGGTTCAAAGCAAGCTTAGGATGAGACTTACCCGGTAATTCCTTAGTTTGTGTACCAACAATCATAAGTGTAGGTAATAAAGGTTTATCCTTTATTGGGGTTTAAGTGTGCTTCCATCCCATCTTTGTGAGTTAGCCTGAGACTTACCCGGTAAAGGTTGATTCTATTCCCTTAGATGGTGTGTTAGTTTGAGGTTATAGTTCTTTATCTTAATTCCTTGAGACTTACCCGGTAATAGGAGTTACGGTTTAGGATTAGTGTGTAGTGAGACTTACCCGGTGATCTACTCCACTTTAGAAACACCTTCCCCACGCAAAAATCTCAGCTTTGTCCGCTTATCTATAGATCTTGAGTTGGAACCACAACTAGATGCTTTAATCCCTAGAATTGCATGTTTGCTTTATTGACTTCTTATTCATCTTTGATTGTGTTAATCACTCTTGTGGTTAGTATTGACATAAGCACACCGTATTGACTTTGTTTCACCGAGTCCCTGTGATCGACCCCTGGAATTTTCTTGCTTTTACTACGATTGACCCGTACACTGCGGGTCCGCATCCTTGTTTTAAGCTTAAGTCTAGGGTTATAAATTTAAAGCTTGCACCCACCGTTTGGAGCGAACAAGTTTTTTGGCGCCGTTGCCGGGGACTTGGTCTAGACCGAGCCGGTTACGGTTTGCTTTCGGGGCATTTGCCCTTGTTGCTACTAACTACTCTTTCTATGAGTTTTGTAGTTTTCAGGATTTCCGATGACTACATTTGATCCAGCCTGGATAGCAAGGCAAAGTGCTAGGGCGGACCATTATGAATACTTGGAGGAGAAGTACTCCTTCTATTGGTTTAACAATGAATGGGAAAGAGAAGAGGCCATTCAGCATGAACTTGCGATATGGGATGAGAAGAATGTCCCTAAAAACATTTATGAGCAACCTTTTGCAGACTCTCTCGAATCAAGATTGGAGAAGTTGATGAAGAAGGTGGAGGAGCTCAAGGAAAGCACTCTATCCTATGCTAAGCCGAAAGAGGAGCATAAGGAAGTGTTGCACGTTCCAAGCATTCCTTTGGTCGAACCGGAAGTTTCTCCTGAAGCTTTTGTGGAAGAGGAGGATGTGGAAGATCTCGATCCAACTGCCGAGACCTCGGCCGAGGTGGAGGAGATCTTGACCGAGGTGGAGGAAAAATCTGTAGAACTGCAAGATACGGAGAACCTCGGCCAAATTACTGAGACTGTGGTCAAGGTGGAAGAAAGATCAGCTGAGTTGGGAGAGATTTCGTGTGTGGACTATCAACCTAACATGAAACTTGTCTCAAACTTTGGAGAACTTTACAAGGTAATTTCTCTTACTTCGTTTGAATTTCCTACTAAAGTTCTAAATTTCTTCAGGGAAGCACCGAAGAGTTGGAGGTCTCTTCCGAAAGAACCTCCCAAGATCAAGATGAAGTCTTCCTTGAAATTGTTGGAAGAGGAAGCTCCTCGGATCATGAGGAGTGGAGTTGGCAAGCACTACACCGCTAAGGCGATGAAGAGTCTCTTGTTCAAGTATGGGGTCCCTCGCATGCTCAGGACCTTGTACCATCCCCAAGCTATAGATGGGGAAGCTGCTATAATTCTCGAGAAACTGTTTTCTCGATCAAGGAAAGGATGGGACACGAGGAATGTCCCATTGAAGTGCAGGAAGTCTAGAAGGATTCCGGTGAGAATCAAACCGTACAAGCTTGTACGTGGGAGATCTTACCATTTGCCGGTGAAATTAGGAACAGGAACCTTTTTGGAAGAATTTTATGATGGATGTGATGAGCACTCCATGGTGTTCAAGGTACATTGAGTAATTCTATGGAGAATGGTCCAGCTAGCGACCTTAAACCAAGCGCTTCTTGGGAGGCAACCCAAGGTATTGCTTTCTTCTCCCTTTTCTAGTTTAGTTTAGATAGTTGCTTTGTTTTTGTTTTCCTCTAGACAACAACCAGGTATTCCAAAAGGAAGGATCACAGTTCAGGAGCTACACTGGAAGAACAAAATTTCGAGAAGTTGAGGAAACGAGCTTTACTGAGATACATCTCGGATACTGTCAGAACACCTCGACCGAGATGTGCTTCGCCAACCGAGATGGGCTTATCTGGGAGTTGTCTCTTACTTCTTCATGCAGTTTAGCTATGTTCGGTGAGTATCCTGTCCTTAGACTTATTTCGACCCACTGGGACAGTGTGTCCTAAGTATGTGGTGTTTATTGATGTATTTGACTTATGTGATGTATGACTCTATTTGACCAGATATCTACATTTATGCTTCACTTTTGCATCTGTGTGTTTATCTGAGACTACATGCATACTTACAGGTTATTTGATTGAGAAAAACGTCGAAACTGAAAAAAAAAAAAATGGTTATAAAAAAATTTTTTGACCTCGACCGAGTCAGTCTTGGCCAAACGAGGCGTTTCACGTCGGTTGACCAAGAACACCTCGACCGAGGCGGGTTAACTGAGAGTTTTCGAAAATTATTTTTGTGTTGCTTATCTGGATATGATCTCAGTGAAGATTCTGTTTACCTACTGGTTTTAAATTCTTTATGTGTTTGAAAGGTTTTATAATATGTTTAAGTTGCTAAATGCTTTGTTTGAAATTATTGGCATGTTTAATACTTTGTTTTTATCCAAATTATGTTGAATTTGAAGGTTGACACCGCAGGTTAAGTTCTCTCACTTTCTTCTTGGAAAGACCAAGGCAATTCATTCTCTTCTTCTTGATCATGCTTAGCCCCTCATATACATTTTGCCTCCCTTTACCTATCCGGGAATTTGGAAGCAAGCGAAGTGGTGAAAGCAAGTGGAGTTAAAGTTGAGAAGTGGCTGGAAGTGAAAGTGCTAGAAAGCAATAATAGGTTTGGGGAAGTCAATCATGAAGATGAGTAACTCGGCACCATTCACATAGCCGGGTGTTTGTGTCTTGCCAAAGTCGGATTGAGCGATATTCCTAACGGGTCATGGTATGTGCATCAAGGGTTTGATGCATCTCAAGAAATTGATGATTGCTAATCTCCCAGGCTTTGGTTATTGTGCACCTCTGTCCATGCATCCCAAAAAGTAAAGTAAAAAAAAAAAAAAAGTGGAATAAGCAAAGCTTATTGGTGGAAGATGTTGCAAGTCAAAGTGAAAGTGAAGTTCATCCTTTTCCCGGATTCTAGCACCACATTACCTTACATACATCCCTACCCTACACGTTTCTTGACCTTTCCTTTGGGAAGCCCTTGAGACCTTGAGCTTGTTGATTGACTTAGCTGTTTAAATCGGATTATACATGATTAATTTTGATAATTATGATTTATTATGCATTCTATGATTTTATGAAAAGATGAACAACTTTCCTAAATTTATAAAATGTTTTGATCATGTTGAGTTTTTAAATTTCAGGAAGTACTCTCTTAGAGTGATCTATGATAGTTGCACACCATAAAATGTTTTTGAAAGACTTTTTCATTGATTTTCATGATTTATAATCCATTCTATCTTGATTTCTATATAAGGAACTTGCTTGGGGACAAGCAAGGGCTAAGTATGGGGTATTTTGATAGCATGAATTATAGTCTATATTTTGGGGTTTGTTTGGACGTTTTATCTTTCGTAATCTGCATGTTTGTATGTGCATTATGTGATTTTACTACTATTTCACCTACCTTTGCAAGAATCGAGGTCTACACCTAGTTTTGTTGTAATTGCAGGTAATTTGGTACGTTTTGCATCAAAAAGGAGCAAAAGGAGTCATGAGTCAATTGGAGCTACATCCAGGAAGCATAGCCATGGATTAAAGATTTACTTTGGACCAGTTTTGAGAGATTTCACATTCAGTTATGACTCACCTCGGTTGACCAGAGATTCATCTCGACCGAGGCGATCCAGAGACGCCGACTCGACCGAGGCGAACACCTAGGACGCGGCGAGAATATTTTATTCTTGGATGAGATCTTTTAAATTTGGAAAGTGATCTTATATTTTTTGGCTTGGCTCCTGGAAGGAAGGAGATATGCAGAATCATATATTTTACCTATATTTATGGGAAAATATCTTTCTAAGATTTATTATCTTTGGAGGGTTATTTTCCTATAAAAAGGGTTGGATTTCCACAATTCCGACATCACGCTATACCGTCGATCAGGGTTTACAGCACGCAGCAGCAGCAGCCTACTCCAGTTGGGAGTTTTGAAGAACCTTTTTGAAGGTTGAAGGAAGATAGAAGTCTATAGCTTTTATAGCTTTTTGAAGGGTTTTGTAAGCTTGTCTTCAATTCCCTCACTTGTTGTCTTGTCTTGTTGGATTGCTATCCAAAGAACGCTTTTGTTGTGATATTTGATTCAGTTATTGAAGTCTTTTCCTTAAATTCTTCTTTGTTCAAATATTCACCTTCTTCCCATATATTTAATACTTTCATAATGATGATGAGTGGCTAATTTCCTTGTGTGATTCTAGGGTGATTAGCTGAAGGTTATGGGAAAAACAATGATAGAATAATCTTAGATTCCAGTAGGATCCTGAAAGTTCGAGTCTTTAACCTTAACCCTAAGCATCTCGTTCAGTCGATGAACATCTCGGCCGGGGTGGAAACTGGCTGACCGAGGTGACTTATCTGATCCTAAACTGAGAGTTAGTGTTAGAGTTTGCCAAATCCTATTCTTATTACACCTTTCCTGGTTCAAAGCAAGCTTAGGATGAGACTTACCCGGTAATTCCTTAGTTTGTGTACCAACAATCATAAGTGTAGGTAATAAAGGTTTATCCTTTATTGGGGTTTGAGTGTGCTTCCATCCCATCTTTGTGAGTTAGCCTGAGACTTACCCGGTAAAGGTTGATTCTATTCCCTTAGATGGTGTGTTAGTTTGAGGTTATAGTTCTTTATCTTAATTCCTTGAGACTTTCCCGGTAATAGGAGTTACGGTTTAGGATTAGTGTGTAGTGAGACTTACCCGGTGATCTACTCCACTTTAGAAACACCTTCCCCACGCAAAAATCTCAGCTTTGTCCGCTTATCTATAGATCTTGAGTTGGAACCACAACTAGATGCTTTAATCCCTAGAATTGCATGTTTGCTTTATTGACTTCTTATTCATCTTTGATTGTGTTAATCACTCTTGTGGTTAGTATTGACATAAGCACACCGTATTGACTTTGTTTCACCGAGTCCCTGTGATCGACCCCTGGAATTTTCTTGCTTTTACTACGATTGACCCGTACACTGCGGGTTCGCATCCTTGTTTTAAGCTTAAGCCTAGGGTTATAAATTTAAAGCTTGCACACACCGTTTGGAGCGAACAGAGGTTGTCAAGAAGATACTGACTCTATCTTCGCCGGGTCGACTTTAATACCCTCAGTAGTCACCACGTGGCCTAGGAAAGCCACCTCTAACATCCAAAACTCACACTTGGATAGCTTAGCATACAGCTGGCTATCCTGCAGAATCTGCAATACTGTCCTCAAGTGTCCGGCATGCTCCTCTCGACTCCTAGAGTAAACTAAGATGTCGTCAATGAAGACCACTACAAACTGGTCTAAGAAGTCAATGAATATCCCATTCATTAACTCCATGAACACCGCTGGTGCATTAGTGAGCCCAAATGGCATCACTACAAACTCATAATGACCATACCTAGTCCGGAATGCCGTCTTAGGTATGTCCTGATCTCTCACCCTCAACTGGTGGTAACCCGATCTTAAGTCTATCCTCGAGAACACAGACGCTCCATGCAACTGGTCCAACAGGTCATCTATGCGCGGCAGTGGATACTTGTTCTTGATGGTGACTTTGTTCAGCTCTCTGTAGTCTATGCACAGCCTCATCGATACGTCCTTCTTCTTCACAAATAACACTGGCACGCCCCAAGGAGACACACTAGGGCGTATGAAGCCCTTCTCTGCTAGCTCCTCTAACTACTTCTTCAGCTCAATCAGCTCTATCGGTGCCATACGGTACAGAGCCTTCGAGATCGGTCTCGTGCCCGGCTCTAAGTCAATGCTGAAGTCAACGCTCCTCTGTGGGGGTAGTCCTGGCAAGTCGTCACCGAATACCTCTGCAAACTCGCATGTAACCGGTATCTCCTCTATGGTCAGGCTCTTGCTTTCCTTCATGGCATAACACCAGAAGGCCTCGCAACCCTGTGTTATCAGTCTCGCTGCTCTCACTGCACTGATAACTGTGCCGGACTTTCCGAGGTCCCAACCTCGGAATATCACTCTATGACCCTCCTCAGTGGCAACTGTCACTGTCCTCCTACCAATATCTAAGACTGCTCCGTGTTTCTTCATCCAATCTATCCCTAAAATCACATCCTCATGAGCTAAGGGCATGACTAGAAAATTTACCAGCCAGTCTCGATCTCCCATACAAACAGGACATCTATAAATCTCTCTAGTCCCTCTTACCTTACTCCCATCAGGTAAGCCTATCATAAAAGGTATCCCCTCTACAGTAGTTAAGGACAACCTATCTACGGATGCATCAGATATGAAGAAGTGTGTAGCACCCGTATCAAATAAAACTCGTACGGGTAAGTCATGGATCTGGATCATACCTGTGGTAGTCGGTGCATCTGGCTGATCAGCATCTCTCAACTCAAACACTCGTGCCTGAGCTCCTCTAGTATCAGCTACACTGCCACGTCCTCTGCCCCGACCTGATCCCTGCATATAGATCTGTGATGATGTGTGTCTTAGAGCCTTGTAAGACTGCTGCTGACTAGGGGCTCGGTACTGCTACTGCTGACTCGGAGCTCGGTACTGTGGCTGCTTCGGTACACTCCTTGATAGACTTGCAAGAGAAGAACCTTGTTGAGATGGAGTCTTGCCCTGGCGGCAAAATGCAGCTCTATGTCCAACCTTGCCGCACTGGAAGCAGGTCACTGCCGGCTTCGTGCAGTTCGATCGGATGTTTCCATAGCCACTGCAGTTGTGGCACTGTAAGCCACCAGCTGAAGTTTGACCAGTAGCGGTATGGCTATGTCGCCCCTGAGTCTGTCCCCGTCCAAAAACAGCTGCTCTTGTACTACCACTAGCATATCTTGTCATATGTCGCTTATCCGGCCTGTCTGACTGAGCTGCTCTCCTCGAAACTGGTTTGTCTCTCTCATATGCAGACGCCCTATCCTGATATTCTGACAGAGTCTCACAGCAAAATCCTGCCAGATAGGAACGAGTGCTCTCCCTCAATCTCCGTGAAAAGAGATACACATGCTGCTCCTCAGGAGGTGCAGCTGGTCCAAGTAGTGTCAGTTCCTTCTAGAACTTCTTGATGGCAGCAGCAATCGGAATGTCCTCAAATCCTGCCTCAATGAAGTCTTGAAACCTCTCTCCTCAACGAGACAGGGCAGTATCTGTCTCTAACAATGCTCCTCATCTGTTCCCAACTGGTGACTCAACTACGTATGGTCCGCCACCAGGAATGAGCATCCTCAGTGAAACATGTCTGCACCAAATCCACCTGTCGATCCTCTGGGCAACGTATCGCCTCTAATGCAGTCTCTACCTGTCCAATCCAGTGCTCCACCTCCAGTCCTATCTCTCCACTAAGTGAGGGGACCTTTTGAGAGTTGAAAGCCTTCAACCACTCATCCGGCCTCGGCGTTCTAGACCAAGTAGGAGCTCTATCAGCCACAACTCTCCTCTCATGTACAGCCGGCACCTGAGGCACTCCCTGTGTCACCTGAACAGATCTAGCCGGTACTAGTGGTACCTGGGTAAGTCTCTCTGTCCTAGCAGCCTCCTCCATACGCTCAACGTATGCTCGGTACTCTCTGTACTCAGTTGCTCCAATGGAAACACGTCCTAACTCTGTCGAACGTGCTCTTTGTGCTCCAAACCTAGCAACGGTCTCATTCCTGACCTCGGGACCTACACTCTCAGCCACCTCCTCCACTCCAGCCTCTGGCATGATCACTGCTGGTGGATCCTCTCGAGGAGCTCGACCTCGGCCTCGGGCTAGTGGAGGTTGTTCGCCACTTAGCGTGCGTGCAAATAAGCTTTAAATTTATAAAACTAGAATCAAGCAAGCGAACCCGTAGTGTACGGATCGATATAGTTAAGCAAGAATTCCAGAGTATCGAACACAGGGATTTGGGGGGTTAAATCCAGTTAATAATCGTCAAGCAAGTAAATGTATGAGCTTTGTAAATATTGGGAAAACAACAATCCTAAAGATCCAAGAATCCAGCTGTGGCAATCGATTCAAGATATACTAAAGATATAAGGACAGAGTAAAGAGTTGCAAAGGTATACTAATGCAAAGCAATGTACGGTGAAGTTCCAAGGCTTTATGTGACTTAACTAAAGACACTCTCTATAAAGGTTGTTGAGGCTTCAGTATAGAAAGGATCTAAAGTCAAGAATTAATATCAAATACCCAAACTTGTAATCCAAGGATCAAGACTAACTAAACCGATTAAGGTTGTGACACTCAAAATCGAAGTACAGGTTGTTGAGGTTTCACTACCACCTAGAAAAGGCAAGCCAAGACTAAGTTAAAGCAAATCTTTAACTTTGAATTAAAGTAAAAGCAAGGTTCGTAAACTAAGGGAAATTACGGGTGGATCTTGAGATTCCACGGCCGTGGAACTCAAGAACACACCGTGATTTAGGGTTCGTCGGCGATTCTCCCTAACTCTCAGGGTCCCATCTGTTTACGATCGATCTATCATCATCTAAGCCACAACTATCAACCCTTCACCTTAGAATTGTTAAAGGGTTTTAGCCAACAACAGTCATTATGATATCAAATTCAAGATTTAAAAGAATGAAAGATGAAAACCTTCGAAAACCTTCAATAAATCTTAAATCAATCTCAAATCCACAAATAAAGTAATAATGTATATCAGATTTGGAATAACACAAATCAATCACATTGATAAGAACGAAGAACGGGATGTCAATCCGTCTTCTAATCAAAGCTAAGGACAAAGCGTAACTTCCAAATCTCCAAGTCTTCGCAAATCTCCGTTGCGAAATAGCAATCTCCACACGTCCAACTTGAAACCCTAGGCACGTGCAATAAGCGTAGGCGAAGTCTAAGCGGAGGTGTAAGCGAAGGTGACGGAATCTCTCTCTTTCCGTCCTTTTATAGGGCAAGATAGAATAAGTGTCCAGCCCATTGTGTAAAAGATCGTGGCTTTAATTTGTACGTTAAAAGATTGCCTAAATCACGGTTCCATAGGATTCCACGCCCGTGGTTTAGAGCGTGGTTTAGAGCGTGGAATTTCATCACGGTGCTTCATAACTTCCACGGCCGTGTAACCCTCTGGAATGCTCCACGCTTGTGTTGCCAAAGTTCCACGGCCGTGGTTTAGAGCGTGGACTCCATTACGGCCGTATTTTAGAGCGTGGAACATAGATTGCTCGTAAATCTCCTTTGTTTTGTGTCATTCTTCATCCTAGCATCTTCCTTAGCTCCTTTGTGGTGTCCTCAATCCTTGGACATGCTCAACCCATCTCCATTCTCCCTTATTCCGTTCGGTTTTAGCTCTTATTCGCCTACAATCAACACAAAGCTTATGTAGACCTCTATATCGACAATGTAGACAAACTAGCTCACAATTGCTTCAATGCTTTATCAATGAACATTAATATGGATGAAATACACTTAGAAAACGTGCCTAAAATATCACAATATTTCATGCTAACAAATAACCCCATACTTGCCACTTGCTTGTCCCCAAGCAAGGTCTTTCAAAAGCTTTAAAACTCAAGTTAGGATGAAATATGTGTACACTCTCAAAACATAATTTCTTTTAGATGAGTGTGATTTCTAGTCAATAGATCATTCTCAAATCTTGCTTCATTCGTTTATAAGACTTTCATACACATAATCGAGTAAAGAATAAAGAAAGCTCATGAATTGATCAAACTTCCATGTAAACATCATAACCTTCAAACATTATCAAAATCAAACATAAGAAACTTCAATTTAGATCATCAAGTCATATATCATTCTCTTGATCTTAAGGACTTTCAAACAAGGTCTAGAATGCGGAAAGGGAAGGAAAAATTTAAGGAATGTGGTGCATGAATCCGGGAAAGTGGATACTAACTCTTTTCTTTCTCTTTTGCGGTTTCCGCAACACTTTCAACTTAGAGCTTCGCTCTCTTCTTTTCAATTCATTTTTCGACTTTACTTTTGGAGTTATGGATAGAGGTGCACAAAAACCGAAGCCTAGGAGATTGGCGTTTCTCATTTTTACGAGATGCTTCAAACCCTTGATGCACATACCATAATCCGCTAGGAATATCGCTCAATCCGACTTTGGCAAGACACAAACACCCGGCTATGTGAATGGTGCCGAGTTACTCATCATCATGATTGACTTCCCCAAACCTATAATTTCTTTCTATTCTTTTGAATGCAAAATATTGCTTTCATGGCCCTCCCACATCAAACATGCCAAATATCAACTCCTCCAGATTCCCGGATAGGTAAAGGAGGTCATTATTTCATTGAGGGGCTAAATGATTAAAAAAAGAAGAAAGAAAATCGAATTGCCTTAATCATCTCAAAAAGAAGTATAAGAACTTATCATGTGATTTCAACCTTGATTTCTCAATATGATTTAGGTAACACTCATCACATTATGAAACTTGCAAAAGAGGAATAATCAACTCATTCAATTTCTTTTCAATTCACTATTTGTTTCAAACAAGGACTTTCAAGTTTCGTCAATTTTCTTCAAACTTTTCCTTTCCCTTTTCTTTTCCATTGTTCCTACATCCAAAAACACGAACATACCGGAAGGCATCGAAGGCAAAACAAAACAAAAAAGTCTATACTATTCTAAACTATGAATCAAAAACAAAAACGTAAATGCAATACCTTGGGTTGCCTCCCAAGAAGCGCTTTGTTTAAGGTTCGTAGCTAGACCAAATTCGCACTTATTCGAGTGCGGTGAGCGCGAACTCTTCAGCTTGGAGTTCCGGTGTATACTTCTTGAGTCATTGACCGTTCACCTTAAAGCTTCTGCCCTTTTCACCCCATACTTCAACTGTACCATGGAGAAAGACACGTTTGATTAGAAAAGGTCCAGTCCAACGAGATTTAAGCTTACTTGGAAAGAGACGAAGCCATAAATTGAAGAGGAGAACTTGATCTCCTTCTTTGAGGTCCTTTGGGATGATATGCTTATCATGTCAACGCTTCGCTCTTTCTTTATAGATTTTGGCGTTTTCGTAGGCGTTCAAGCGAAGTTCTTCAAGCTCATTGAGGTCCAAGAGGCGCTTCTCTCCCGCCTCCTTCATGCTAAAGTTCAACCACTTTATTGCCCAAAACGCTTTGTGCTCCAACTCTACCGGTAAGTGGCAAGACTTCCCATACACAAGGTTGTATGGCGTAGTTCCGATGGGAGTCTTATATGCAGTCCGGTATGCCCACAATGCATCATCTAGCTTCAAAGATCAATCCTTCCTAGTCCTTGAAACCGTCTTCTCTAGGATTCCATTGATCTCCCGGTTTGAGATCTCTACTTGTCCACTAGTTTGTGGATGATAAGGGGTGGCGATCTTGTGAGTCACCCCATACTTAGCTAGAAGAGCTTCGAAACGCCGGGCAATAAAGTGAGAACCTCCATCACTAATGATAGTCCGTGGTGTCCCAAATCGTCGGAAGATGGTCTTGTTAAAGAACTTAACCACTACCATGGCATCATTGGTGGGAGAGGCAATTGCTTCAATCCATCTCAAAACATAATCAACCCCTAAAAGTATGTATTGGTTCCCACAAGATGATAGGAAAGGTCCCATGAAGTCTACTCCCCAAACGTCAAAGATCTCCACCTCTTGGATGTTGTTGAGAGGCATCTTATTCCTCCTAGATATATTCCCTGCTCTTTGACAAGCATCGCAGCAGGAAACAAAGGTTTGCACATCTTTAAATAGAGTATGCCAAAAGAATCCAGATTGCAATACCTTAGCGCTAGTTTTGCTCGAACTAGCGTGTCCTCCACAAGGTAGTGAATGACAATGACGGGATGACACTTTGCATCTCATCTTCTGGCACACATCGCCGAATAATGCCGTCTGGACCTCTCTTAAAGAGGAGAGGTTCATTCCAAAAGTATTCCCGAACATCCTTGAAGAACTTCTTTCTTTGTGCGTAGGATAATCCGGGCGGTAATTCCTGACAAACCAAATAGTTAACAAAATCAGCAAACCATGGTTCGTTACCTTTGGTAATCACATCGATGCACTCCTCTATGATGTGTAAATGCTCGTCCGGAAAGGAGTCATCTATAGGTAGATGGTCGTCTTCTTGATGTGTTAGACGACTCAAATGATCCGCAACAGAATTTTCCGAACCCTTCTTGTCGCGGATCTCTAGATCGAATTCTTGTAGGAGAAGAATCCATCTAATTAGTCTTGGCTTCGCATCCTTCTGTGCAAGTAGATACCGGATCGCAGCATGATCCGTGTATACAATCACCTTTGCACCTACAAGATATGAGTGAAATTTGTCAATTGTATATACAATAGCTAAGAATTCTTTTTCAGTAGTGGCGTAGTTGAGCTGCGCTTCATCTAGCGTCTTGCTAGCGTAGTAGATAGCGTGGGTTCGTCCTTCCTTTCTTTGCCCAAGAACAGCTCCTATAGCTACGTCACTTGCATCACACATAACCTCAAAGGGAAGATTCCAATCCGGAGGTTGGATAATCGGGGCTGAGATTAGAGCTTCCCGAATCATATTAAACGCATCTAAGCATTCCTGCGAAAACTCAAAAACTGCATCCTTCATCAATAGATTAGTAAGCGGTTTTGATATTTTAGAGAAATCCTTAATGAAACGCCTATAAAATCCAACATGTCCTAGAAAACTTCTTATCCCCTTCACCGAAGTTGGGGGAGGAAGCTTTCTATTGTCTCTATCTTAGCTTTATCCACCTCAATCCCTCTACTAGAGATTAAGTGTCGTAATACAATGCCTTCTTTCACCATAAATTGACACTTCTCCCAATTAAGAACTAGGTTAGTGTCTTCACATCTTTGTAATACAAGAGCAAGGTTAGAAAGACAATTGTCAAAAGAGGAACCATAAACGGAGAAGTCATCCATAAAAACCTCCATGATTTCCTCTATATATTCCGAGAAGATGGCCATCATGCACCTTTGAAAGGTGGCTGGGGCGTTGCAAATCCCGAACGGCATCCTCCTATAGGCAAACGTACCCCACGGGCACGTGAACGTGGTCTTCTCTTGATCATCCGGGTGTATCGGGGTCTAAAAGAAACCACTATAACCGTCAAGATAGAAAAAGTGTGAATGTTGTGCTAACCTTTCAAGCATTTGATCGATGAAGGGTAGTGGGAAGTGATCCTTCCTCGTCGCGTTGTTTAGCTTGCGGTAGTCAATGCACATCCGCCATCCTGTTACAGTTCGTGTAGGAATGAGTTCATTGTTTTTGTTGGTGATGACCGTCATTCCTCCCTTCTTTAAAACCACCTGTACGGGACTCACCCACTTGTTATCGGAGATAGGATAGATGATACCTGCATCAAGTAGTTTAAAATTTTCCTTCTTGACAACCTCCTTCATGGTCGGATTCAACCGCCTTTGAGGTTGTCGTGAAGTTCTAAAGTCCTCTTCCATTAAGATCTTATGCATGCATAGGGAAGTTTTGATTCCTACTAAATCCTCTATAGTATATCCTAAGGATTTTCTATGTTTCTTAAGGATAACCATAAGCTTACTATGTTCATCTATACTTAAATCTGAACTAACAATTACCGGAAAGGTAAGAGTTAGATCCTAGAAATGCGTACCTTAGATGTGCAGGAAGTGGCTTCAATTCTATCACTATCGGAGTTTCCAATGGCTCTTGAGGAGCATCTGATGCTTCCTTAGAAGTGTCTAAGGATGTAGAAGGTGTTGGAGAAGAATCAAGAGAAGTTGTAGAAGAGACACAATTTCCTTCGAATTCACCCAAAATTACGGCACCCCTGCCTTCTCCACGGCCGTGATTTTGGGCGTGGAAAGTAAATACGGGACCTCTGTTTCCTCCACGGCCGTGTAACTCTCTGGAGTGCTCCACGCTTTTGTTGGTGAAATCCACGGCCGTGGAATAGGCCGTCTGACCGTGGATCCGTACGTTTTCTGCCTCATCGTGGAGTTTCTCGAACTCTTCTTCACACACTTCTTTTTGTGCCTC
This sequence comes from Fagopyrum homotropicum, assembly GCA_033239125.1. Lineage (NCBI taxonomy): Eukaryota > Viridiplantae > Streptophyta > Magnoliopsida > Caryophyllales > Polygonaceae > Fagopyrum > Fagopyrum homotropicum. The sequence continues at coordinate 133,582,542 of BSWB01000007.1, read as the reverse complement.
TAAGGCTTCAATTTCCTCATTGCACTCCTCTTCTTCCCCTATATCCATTATGCTCATAAAAAGAACTTTTTGCAAGGGATCTTTGAAGAGAATAGAACTTACCTCCTCTCTAGATAGCTCTTCGTCTTGGATATTGAATATATCCTCATTGAAGGCTGGTTCCTTCACTAAAGTGGAAAGGACGAACTCTACCTTTTCTTCTCATATGTCAAAGGCGAGTCTAGCATTCTTGCAATCGACTATACAGCCGGATGTTGCAAGAAACGGTCTTCCAAGAATGATCGGGACCGGACTATCTACAGGAATGTCAAGCACAACAAAGTCTATAGGAACATAGAACTTACCAAGCTTGACCGGGACGTCTTCAACTATACCGACGGGGCGAGTTATAGAACGATCTGCCATGTATAACGTCATCTTTACCGGTTTAGGGTCGCCTAAACCGATCTTCATGCATAAGGCAAGTGGGATGATGCTCACACTTGCTCCTAAATCACATAATGCATCATACGTGATATCTCCCACTCCTATGGGAATACAAAATGACCCCGGATCCTTTAGCTTTAGGGGCATCTTCTCTTTCATGGTTTTGATGAGATCCGATGAATCCGAACTCATCTTAACCGCTCCCAAATCCTCTAGCTTTCTCTTGTTAGAGAGGATCTCCTTTAGGAACTTTCCATAAGCCGGCATACCTACAATAGCATCAATGAAAGGTATAATATGCAGTTTGCTCATGAGTTCAATAAACTTACCAAATTGCTTGTCTAGACGCGCTCTCGCTCTAGATTGCGGGAATGGTAGGGGAGGTTTGTAAGCTGGAGGAGGAACGTAGACATCTTCCTTCTCCTTCCCCTTTTCTTTGTCCTTCTCAACGGGGACTTCTACAAACTTAGGCTGCGGGTCGGTAGTTGTTACTCCACTCCTAGTTGTGATTGTCATCACCCTTCCTTTTGGGTTGTCCTCCGTCTTTCCTGGAAGTTTCCCTTGATTCCTAGGAACTTCCTCCGCATGGCTAAACAGTTGGTTTTCTAAAAACTTTTGGGCTTTATCAACCTTAGTTATGTGATCATCAACCTTGATAATGCGAGTCTCCAATCCTTGAAGCTTGCCCAAAATTGTTTCCAACATGGGATCGGGCTTCTCTTTCCCCGAAGTACTTCCACCATTAGATGTTTTCCCCTGGCTTTCCAAAGGAGTGGAAGAAGAGGAAGGTGGAGTTAGTGAATTTGAATTTCCTGAATTGGAATAAGAATTACCGGAATTTTGTTGGTTGGGACGCCAATTGTTGTTGTTTGAACCCCTATTGTTGTTCCAATTGTTGTTCCGGTTGTTGTTGTTGTTGTTCCAATAGTTCCGGTTGTTGTTCCGGTTGTTGCGGTTTGTATTCTCATTCCCGTTGTGGTTATTGTTGTTGCCCAAATAACCTACATCTTGTTCCTTTTGCTTTGGAAAGTTGGTTTTGATTGCTTCCTTCAACTCTTTAATCTCCGTATTGAGAGAAAAGATTTGAGTTTGAGCTGCTTGTGATAGCTTTGCTCCTTGATCCACATGATTCGCCTCCACTTTCCAATGAGAATACTTCTCAATGACTCGCGCTTGCTTCTCAATGAAGTCCCAAGCGTCATCTTCCCTCATGTCCATGAATGTACCACATGAAAGGGATTGGAGCTTGAATTGTGTCTCCACATCTAGCCCCTTATAGTATATCTCTAATAGCGCCAATTTGGATATGCCATGATGTGGGCAATCCAATAGTAAATCCTGAAATCTTTCCCAAGATTGAAACAAACTTTCGTTAGATCTCATAGAAAATGCATTAATCTTACCTCTCAACTCCGCCGTTTTCGATGGAGGAAAGAACTTAGTGAGGAATTCCGAAGAAAGATCCTTCCATGTTTCAAGTTTCCCACTTGTAAGAGCTTGATACCAAGACAATGCTTTCCCTTTCAAGGAGAAAAAGAAAGGCTTGAGTTTATAGCTGTTGGTAGTTGCATTCTTTGGCTTCATTGTCTCCATCATGATCTCAAAATTTTGTAGATGTTGATGTGGAGATTCAGCGCTTATTCCCCCAAATTGATTTTGGCGGACAATGGTAATAACTTGAGGGTTGAAGCTAAACCCTTGTGCATCATCAGCATCAAAGTTCACACCTAAACGGCATGGTTGCTGCGTTGGATCCATCATTTGGCCAAGAGTTCTTGGCTCCTCATCCACACGTTCGACTCTCGCACCTCTAGCTGGAACACGGCGGTTGGCAGCTGGCCGTGGAAAGAACGGGTTCACATTGATCGTTGGATCAATTTCCTCTAGTGGTGGCATGGAGGAGTCGCTATCCTCATTGGATGAGTTGGCTCTAACCGATCTTCCCGGTCTCCTTCTTCTCTTTTTCTCCTTGAGGTTGTTTATTTCCAACCCCATTTGGAACATCATGTCCGATAGATCATCAACCTGCGTTTGATGACGATCCATTTCTTCCGTACGAGTCTTCTCACTCCATTGGAGTTGAGCTTCTTTTTCCGCCAACTCCGTTTGGTAATCACGTTCTCTTTCTTCAGCCATTTTTCTTTCCTTAAGCTTACTCCTCAAAGTCCTCTCAAGCTCTTGATCAAGAGGTAAGAGGTCTTCGTTGTTCCTAGACCTGCGCATACACTCGAAGAGATATCAAATAACAAGGGAAAAGCTCGCAAGCTTGACAACCGATAACCGAATTCGGCCTAAACCAAATCCCCGGCAACGGCGCCAAAAACTTGTTCTTTGGCGAAACTCTGTTCCGTTGCCGGAACAAGAACTTCGTATGTACCTAATAACACAAACCTGCAAGAACACTCAAAAGAGATATCAAATAACAAGAGCAAAGCTCCCAAGCTTGACAACCGGCAACCGAATTCGGCCTAGACCAAATCCCCGGCAACGGCGCCAAAAACTTGTTCGCCACTTAGCGTGCGTGCAAATAAGCTTTAAATTTATAAAACTAGAATCAAGCAAGCGAACTCGCAGTGTACGGATCGATATAGTTAAGCAAGAATTCCAAAGTATCGAAAACAAGGATTTGGGGGTTAAATCCAGTTAATAATCGTCAAGCAAGTAAATGTATGAGCTTTGTAAATATTGGGAAAACAACAATCCTAAAGATCCAGGAATCCAGCTGTGGCAATCGATTCAAGATATACTAAAGATATAAGGACAGAGTTAAGAGTTGCAAAGGTATACTAATCCAAAGCAATGTACGGTGAAGTTCCAAGGCTTTATGTGACTTAACTAAAGACACTCTCTATAAAGGTTGTTGAGGCTTCAGTATAGAAAGGATATAAAGTCAAGAATTAATATCAAATACCCAAACTTGTAATCCAAGGATCAAGACTAACTAAACCGATTAAGGTTGTGACACTCGAAATCGAAGTAGAGGTTGTTGAGGTTTCACTACCACCTAGAAAAGGCAAGCCAAGACTAAGTTAAAGCAAATCTTTAACTTTGGATTAAAGAAAAAGCAAGGTTCGTAAACTAAGGGAAATTACGGGTGGATCTTGAGATTCCACGGCCGTGGAACTCAAGAACACACCGTGATTTTGGGTTCGTCGGCGATTCTTCTCAGGGTCCCATCTGTTTACGATCGATCTATCATCATCTAAGCCACAACTATCAACCCTTCACCTTAGAATTGCTAAAGGGTTTTAGCCAACAACAGTCATTATGATATCAAATTCAAGATTTAAAAGAATGAAAGATGAAAACCTTCGAAAACCTTCAATAAATCTTAAATCAATCTCAAATCCACAAACAAAGTAATAATGTATATCAGATTCGGAATAACACAAATCAATCACTATCCTTGATAAGAACGAAGAACGGGATGTCAATCCGTCTTCTAATCAAAGCTAAGGACAAAGCGTAACTTCCAAATCTCCAAGTCTTCGCAAATCTCCGTTGCGAAATAGCAATCTCCACACGTCCAACTTGAAACCCTAGGCACGTGCAATAAGCGTAGGTGAAGTCTAAGCGGAGGTGTAAGCGAAGGTGACGGAATCTCTCTCTTTCCGTCCTTTTATAGGGCAAGATAGAATAAGTGTCCAGCCCATTGTGTAAAAGATCGTGGCTTTAATTTGTACGTTAAAAGATTGCCTAAATCACGGTTCCATAGGATTCCACGCCCGTGGTTTAGAGCGTGGTTTAGAGCGTGGAATTTCATCACGGTGCTTCACAACTTCCTCGGCCGTGTAACCCTCTGGAATGCTCCACGCTTGTGTTGCCAAAGTTCCACGGCCGTGGTTTAGAGCGTGGACTCCATTACGGCCGTATTTTAGAGCGTGGAACATAGATTGCTCGTAAATCTCCTTTGTTTTGTGTCATTCTTCATCCTAGCATCTTCCTTAGCTCCTTTGTGGTGTCCTCAATCCTTGGACATGCTCAACCCATCTCCATTCTCCCTTATTCCGTTCGGTTTTAGCTCTTATTCACCTACAATCAACACAAAGCTTATGTAGACCTCTATATCGACAATGTAGACAAACTAGCTCACAATTGCTTCAATGCTTTATCAATGAACATTAATATGGATGAAATACACTTAGAAAACGTGCCTAAAATATCACAATATTTCATGCTAACGGAGGTCTACCTCCACGGCCGCGTCCTCTAACTATAGGGGTCCCATCTCCCCTACCTGGTCCAGCTGGAGGGAGAGGTGGACGACCTCTACCTCGACCAGTAGCTAGCGTAGCTCTAGTATGTGCCATCTGCGCGAGGAATAACAACTATAAATATAACTAGCTAATAAGTCCAGTAAGTCCATCTACAGTAAAACCTAAAGTCCATACTAAGCATACTGAGCTCCGCGGTAGTAGTGGTGTTCAGCCGTACTTTTCTATTCCCAACCAGACTATGCATGCATTTGAAAGCCAAAAGTTCCTTTTTTAAAACTCAGACCCCTTTCGGGTTCTGCTTAAAACTTATTCGGTCTTTCAGAAGATTTCAAGTGCCATTGTTGCCAACCTAGAACTCTGATACCATGTTGTAACACCCCGAATTCTCAGAACTCGGAACGTTACTGGTTAGGACCTCACAATGGGTCCCGACCTCAGTTTGACAACAATATTACTAGGATCTTGCAACAAGACACAAATAAGGAAAACCGAAATTCATAAAATAGTATTTTTAAGGTAATGAATGCAACACGGTCTAGCAGCCTAAAGTACTTAAACAAGGGAAAAACGAACAACTGTCTTAACAAAAGAAAGAACGACAACAACAACCCCAACCCCCCACTCTAAGAAGTACGGAGACCCGGCTGACCACTACTTCCGGATCACTCAGCTGCTGGTCTAACCTGCGGTAAATCTAAAAACACAACAAGAGAAACCATTAGCTAGTTATCTAAATATTAGAAGAATAATAATAGCACACACACACACATAAAAGAATAAACACCCATCATGCTTTCAAACAAGTCCATTTATTATCTTAAGTTAAGTTACTCATTCACGCTAATGATACTTATTTTGTGACACGAGGGATTCCCAAACCTCGCCTCCGCGCCCGTGTAACCATCAGGAATGGATCCGATGCATCTCACCTTGTACCTGCCTGGTCTGGGTATAGAGAACCTCCCAGTCTCCTGTCAAAGCTGGGCAGTGATATCACGACCCGTTATACATACACTTGGGCCTTAAACAGAATAATAACAGTCGTCCTAGCAAGTTATTATTATTAAAATCACGCACATAGCACACACAACCACTATCACTCAACTAATATCCAAAAACTGGCTAAGTAAGTCGCAAGGACTTACTTGAGTCAAATCACCCTCTAACAAGGCTCAAAAAGATCCGTACTCGTGGTAACTCAAACGCCTGTCAAATAAGGCATGTGGATCAAAATCTCATCCGGATGTCCAACCACACGCGAAGGAATTATGGAAAAAGTTCTCTTACGGTAAAAGACCATTTTAGCCTTAATGTAGAAAATTTCTCAAGTTTATTCTTAAAACCCTACCAATTTCTTTTAGCATTTGTTTTTCCATAAATTGTTTCTTTCTGACAATTCTTATAAGTTATAAGTTAGCTCGAAACCACTCCTCAAAATATAACACTCCTCCTCTTTCCAGATATCACTCTACCCTCTCATATGTATATATACGTATGCACATACTCTAACTTTTCCTTCAACTAATATAAATCCGTAACTACTAGGTAGTTATATATATAGCTACATAATTCATATTTCCCAACTCGCACTCATGTAAGTAGATTCATATATTTATTTACATATATAAAGATATAAACCACTTATATGTACACTTCTACATCTAATATATACAAACGTACTCTATACTGTGTTTACGTATATTTTGATGATTCTATACAAGATATCCTTACATCAGCACTGTCATATCTATGTACTTATATTCACTTTACAGGACTTTAGGAACTACAGCATTATTCCACATTGGCACCACTGCCGAAGGATAGCGGAAAGAGAGATAGAACCTCACCGGTGTTACAGTCCGGCAGGGGCTCTAGGCGGTAGCGGCTCTGAACTTCAATGGTGGCGGAACCCCTGGTTCGTCCTTCCGGTGCAGGGCGGTGAAGAAGCGGTACACTGGCCTCTTGATGGACGTCCACTGCAGAAATTGTAACCGTGGTCTCTACTAGTTACTAAATCGATTACCGATGGCGGAAAGGAGAAGTAGAAGGGAGGGAGGCGACTCACCCACTGCAGCCCCGGTGTCGGCGGCGATTGGACCCAGCGGCAGGAACGGCGTTCGGCGGCAAACCTGCAGTCGAAGGTGGTGAAGAGAGGCGGTTCAGTATGGCAAACCGAAACGGGAGAGGGAGAAGAGGGCGGCGACTTACCATCGCTGCGGAAGGCCCGTTACGGCGTCGGTCGGTACGGCTGCAAGCTCTTTCCGGCGTGCAAACGGTGTGTGCAAGCTTTAAATTTATAACCCTAGACTTAAGCTTAAAACAAGGATGCGAACCCGCAGTGTACGGGTCAATCGTAGTAAAAAGCAAGAAATTCCAGGGGTCGATCATAGGGACTCGGTGAAACAAAGTCAATAACGGTAAGCTTCGTGAATACTAACCACAAAGAGCAATTAACACAATCAAAGATGAATAAGAAGTCAAATAAACAAACATGCAATTCTAGGGATTAAAGCGTCTAGTTGTGGTTCCAACTCAAGACCTAAAGATAAGCGGACAAAGCTGAGATTTTTGCAAGGGGAAGGTGTTACTAAAGTGGAGTAGATCACCGGGTAAGTCTCACTACTCACTAATCCAAAACCGTAACTCCTATTACCGGGTAAGTCTCAAGGAATTAAGATAAAGAACTATTACCTCAAACTAACACATCATCTAAGGGAATAGAATCAACCTTTACCGGGTAAGTCTCAGGCTAACACACAAAGATGGGATGGAAGCACACTCAAACCCCAATAAAGGATAAACCTTTATTACCTACACTTATGATCGTTGGTACACAAACTAAGGAATTACCGGGTAAGTCTCATCCTAAGCTTGCTTTGAACCAGGAAGGGTATAATAAGAATAGGATTTGGCAAACTCTAACACTTAACTCTCAGTTTAGGATCAGATAAGTCACCTCGGTCAGCCAGATTCCACCCCGGCCGAGATGTTCATCGACTGAGCGAGATGCTTAGGGTTAAGGTTAAAGACTCGAACTTTCAGGGTCCTACTGGAATCTAAGATTATTCTATCATTGTTTTTACCACAACCTTCAGCCAATCACCCTAGAATCACACAAGGAAATTAGCCACTCATCATCATTATGAAAGTATTAAATATATGGGAAGAAGGTGAATATTTGAACAAGAAGAGTTTAATGAAAAAGACTTCAATAACTGAATCAAATATCACAACAAAAGCATTCCTTGGATAGCAATCCAACAAGACAAGACAACAAGGAAGGGAATTAAAGACAATCTTACAAAACCCTCCAAAAAGCTATAAAAGCTATTATCTTCAATCTTCCTTCCACCTTCAAAAAGGTTCTTCAAAACTCCCAACTGGAGTATGGCTGCTGCGATGTATGCGAGATCTCCTCTTAAGAAAGATGTATGTGATATGATAGCGGATCTCCGATTTGTGGGAAATCCAACCCTTTTTATAGGAAAATAATCCTCCAAAGATAAAATATCTTAGAAAGATCTTTTCCCATAAAAATAAGTAAAATATAAGATCTTCTTCCTTCCAAGAGCCAAGCCCAAACATATAAGACCACCTTCCAAAGATAAAAGATCTCAGCCAAGAATAAAATATTCTCGCCGCGTCCTAGGTGTTCGCCTCGGTCGAGTCGGCGTCTCTGGATCACCTCGGTCGAGATGAATCTCTGGTCAACCGAGGTGAGTCATAACTGAATGTGAAATCTCTCAAAACTGATCTAAAGTAAATCTTTAATCCATGGCTATGCTTCCTGGATGGTTCCTTATGCTCCTCGATGTAGCTCCAAATGACTCATGATTCCTTTTGCTCCTTTTTTATGTAAAAAGTGTCATTTTACCTGCAATTACAGCAAAACTAGGTGTAGACCTCGATTCCCGCAAAGGTAGATGAAATGGTAATATAATCACATATTATACATGCTAACATGCAGATTATTGAAGATAAAACGTCCAAACAAACCCCTAAATATAGACTATAATTCATGCTATCAAAATACCCCATACTTAGCCCTTGCTTGTCCCCAAGCAAGTTCCGCATATAGAAGACAAGATAGAATGGATTATAAGTCATAAAAATCAATGAAAAGTCTTTCAAAAACATTTTTATGGTGTGTTACAATCATAGATCACTCTAAGAGAATACTTCATGGAATTAAAAACTCAATATGCTCAAAACATTTTATAATATAGAAAAGTTGTTCATCTTTGCATAAAATCATAGAATGCATAATAAATCATAATTATCAAAATTAATTATATATAATCCAGTTTAAACCATTAAGTCAATCAACAAGCTCAAGGTCTCAAGGGCTTCCCAAAAGAAAAGGTCAAGAAACGTGTAGGGTGGGGATGTATGTAAGGTAATGTGGTGCTAGAATCCGGGAAAAGGATAAACTTTACTTTCACTTTGACTTGCAACATCTTCCACCAATAAGCTTTGCTTATTTCACACTCCTTTTTCTTTTTACTTTACTTTTTGGGATGCATGGACAGAGGTGCACAATAACCGAAGCCTAGGAAATCCGCAATCATCAATTTCTTGAGATGCATCAAACCCTTGATGCACATACCATGACCCGTTAGGAATATCGCTCAATCCGACTTTGGCAAGACACAAACACCCGGCTATGTGAATGGTGCCGAGTTACTCATCTTCATGATTGACTTCCCCAAACCTATTATTGCTTTCTAACACTTTCACTTCCAGCCACTTCTCAACTGAAACTTCACTTGCTTTCACCACTTCGCTTGCTTCCAAATTCCCGGATAGGTAAAGGGAGGCAAAATGTATATGAGGGGCTAAGCATGATCAAGAAGAAGAAGAGAGAAGAATGAATTGCCTTGGTCTTTCCAGGAAGAAAGTGAGAGAACTTATCTTGTGGTGTCAACCTTCAAATTCAACATAATTTGGATAAAAACAAAGTATTAAACATGCCAATAATTTCAAACAAAGCATTTAGCAACTTAAACATATTATAAAACCTTTCAAACACATAAAGAATTTAAAATCAGTCAGTAAACAAGATCTTCACTGAGGTCATATCCAGATAAGTAACACAAAATCGTTTTTGAAAACTCTCAGTTAACCCACCTCGGTCGAGGTGTTCTCGGTTTAACCGAGGTGAAACGCCTCGTTTGGCCAGAACTGACTCGGTCGAGGTCAAATTTTTTAAAACCATTTTTTTTTTCAGTTTCAACGTTTTTCTTAATCAAATAACCTGTAGGTATGCATGTAATATCAAATAATCATATAAATGCAGAAGTGAAGCATAAAATATCCGATAAAATGTCATACATCAAAAGTAGTCAAATAAGTACACCAAGTAGTCAAATAAATACAAACACCCCATACTTGGGACACACTGTCCTAGTGGGTCAATAAAAGTCTAGAGACAAGAGTACTCACCGGATAAAAAGCTGAACTGCATAAAAATAGAATAAAGAAAATCCTGCAGCTCCTCAATAGTCTCGATCCGGTGGTGGTGGTGGTGGCACATACGGATACTGCGTCGGGTCGAACGGGTAACCCATGACACGCTTGAACTGAAGCTGGGCCATGATATGCTGATAGTGCTGCCGCTCCTGCATCTCGCGGATATCCAGCGATAATGCAGCATACGAGTCAATAACCTGATCTGTCAGGTCATCGATCCGTCTGTGGGCAGCTCGATATCTCGCTCCGCGCCTCCTGCGTCCAGCGGGTCTGACCGGAGAAGTCTCAGCTGGTGCAGGCTCAGTCTCATCCTCATCATCCAAGTCAATAATCGGCGGCGCGCTCGTACCTGCAGTATCCGTCCCTGTATCCATCGGGACTCCACCATCTCTCTCGTCTACAGTGTCCTCATCATCGTCAGCCTCCTCCTCCTCAGCCGGGGCAGCTGCTGCCTCCCGATGATCCTCCATCAGCGGAGCCCAAGCTGTCTGCCAGTAATGTGGATCGTAAACTGTGAACTGGGCAGACCAGCGGATCCCCTGTGGTGCAGTCCGCTCCCACGGCATAGCAACATATGGAGTGGTCAGACCTCGGGGAACTAGAATCCTCCGAGTGATCATCTCCTGCAACCCAAGCGGCTTCGGAGCCGCCACAATCGTACATACACTAAGGTCCATCCCGTGATAAGTAGCAATGTGGGTGACTAGACCTCCGCAGCAGATATCTCCCTTCGCTTTAGCCTTGATCTTGTGCAGGTCCTCTGCCAAGATCAAGCCAAAGTCTGGGAAACCCCCCGTGACCATACAGTAAAGGCTGAAGAGCTTGCCCTGTCGGATCTTCTGGGGCGTCTCAGTACGCGCCAAAAGTGTCTCGCTGAATATCCTATGGGCTAATCTGAAGGCTGGGTGGAAGATGACCTTCTCCCTGGAATCTCCAGGGCGCCATCTGTCTACATGCTCGGTAATATGGGCAATCTGCCCCCAGAACTCCCTAGCTACAGATCGGGAGGGGAAGTCGGTGGCGGTGGGCTCAGAAAAGCCGAAAATCTCTCTCCAAACCTCTAAGGGAACTATGAAGTTCCGGTTCATCAACCGGTACTTCACAGACTAGTCTGTGGGGAGGTAGGAGAAGGAGCTAACGAACTCTAAGGTCGGCTCCAAATAGGCTGGGGCTCGGATCTCAGTAAACTGATCCAGCCCAACAGTGGCAATCATCCTCCTAAGGTCTCCATCTAACCCTAGGCAATCGAAAGCTGACACGTCCAGAAAACGTGGTGCAATAACTGGACGGCTAGCTATGCGCTCATAATCTACCCGGCATCTCTCGTGGATCACCGGGCGGTGAGGTCGGGAAGAAGAAGAAGAAGGAGGGGAAGGTGAGGATCTATCTCTGAGGGCTAGGCGATGATCGGAACTCATTTTCTCTCAAACAATGTCAGATCACCTCGGTCGCTGACAACCCTCAAGAATCACCTCGGTCGAGATGCAGTTCGACTGGACCGAGGCGCAACAGTTTACGATTCCAATCTCAGAAATCCAGTTCTTTTCCCCCAAAAATCACTACAATTGCTTCCTATGAGGTACTTAAGCCTTTTCTCAGCAGAATCAGGGGCAACCAAAGCCCAAATCGAAGCGAATGAACGAGTTAGGGTTTCGACTGTTTTTACCTTGTTTCGGTCGATTCGTTCGATTTCTTTGCAGATCTGTAGTTGCAATAGGATCCTCTACCCTTCAATCGCAGTTTGGAAGCGGAAATCTTCGAAAACGAGCAAAAACAGAGAAGGCGAGGTGATGAAGGCGCCGCGGTCGAGTCAAAGGAAGTAAAAAAGTAAAAATAAATTTTTCCCCCTTTTATATTGTTCCTGGATCTGCTGTCACCTCGGTCGAGATGGTCTCGACTGGACCGAGGTGGTACGGACCGAGGTGGTTCTGCAGAAACCCTAGTCGCCTCGGTTGCTCAAGAATCAACTCGGTCGAGGTGCTCTGACAGTAACCGAGATGCTTCTGCCTTCTCAAAATCTCGAACTTCTGTCCTTCTAGTTATGCTCCTTCCTTAGATATCTCCTGTTATCTGTCTAGGACGCCAAAAACAAAGCAAAGCAAAGCAAAATCAAAAACTATCTAAACTAGACTAGAAAATGGGAAAAGAAAGCAATACCTTGGGTTGCCTCCCAAGAAGCGCTTGGTTTAAGGTCGCTAGCTGGACCATGATGCGTCTCAAATGAGGTATATTGGTGCAACCTCCTCAACCGGCGTTTCCGGCTGGTACTTCTTAAGTCTATGACCGTTGACCTTGAAGCTTCCGCTAGTTTCGCCTCATATCTCAACTGCACCATGAGGAAAAACATGTTTCACAACATAAGGTCCGGTCCATCTGGATTTTAACTTACCTGGAAAAAGGAGGAGGCGGGAGTTGAAGAGTAGAACTAAGTCTCCTTCGTTAAGCTCCTTTGGGACGATACGCTTGTCATGCCATTTCTTCGTCCTTTCCTTGTAGATTTTGGCATTTTCATAAGCGTTCAAACGCAGCTCCTCCAGCTCGTTGAGTTCCAATAGTCGCTTCTCGCCGGCCTCCTTAATGTCGAAATTCAACCATTTGATCGCCCAATACGCCTTGTGTTCCAATTCGACGGGCAAATGGCAAGACTTCCCATACACCAAATTGTAAGGGGTGGTACCTATGGGGGTCTTAAATGCGGTCCTGTATGCCCAAAGAGCATCGTCCAATTTCATGGACCAATCTTTCCTCGTTCTAGAGACGGTCTTCTCCAAAATTGCTTTGATTTCTCTATTCGAGATCTCGACCTGTCCACTAGTTTGAGGGTGATAAGCGGTTGATACCTTATGGGTTACCCCATACTTCGATAGAAGTGCCTTGAACTTCCGGTTGATGAAATGCGTTCCTCCATCGCTGATGATGATGCGCGGAGTGCCAAACCGTGGAAAGATAGTCTTGTTTAGGAACTTTACTACCACCTTGGCGTCATTAGTGGGGGAAGCAATGGCTTCAACCCATCTAGAGACGTAGTCAACTACAAGAAGGATATAGAGGTTTCCTCCGGAGGATGGGAAAGGTCCCATGAAGTCAATCCCCCATACATCGAAGATTTCCACCTCTTGGATGTTATTAAGTGGCATCTCGTTCCTCCTTGATAAGTTCCCTGTTCTTTGGCATGCATCACAAGAGACAACAAAAGCTTGTACATCTTTAAATAATGTAGGCCAAAAGAAACCGGAACACAATACCTTAGCGCATGTTTTATCGGTGCTAGCATGTCCTCCACAAGGAAGCGAATGGCAATGCCGTATAACGCTATTAACCTCATCTTCCGGAATGCATCTACGAAGCATCCCATCCGGTCCGCGCTTGAATAGCAGTGGCTCATCCCAGTAATAATGTCGTACTTCTTAGAAGAATCTCTTCTTTTGAGAGTACGTCAATCCGGGCGGCGTTTCCTGGCAAACAAGATAATTTACAATGTCAGCATACCAAGGTCCGTTCTTATCAGAAAGTTGGTGGATGGAATGTTCCACTAACTGAGGATGAATGTCAGAGAAGTGAGTAAGAAGATTATTATTCTCAGTAGTCTCAGTTGACATCATCTCGCCATCGATCTCAGTTGAGGCGCAGAGGCGTTGACCGAGATGTTCTTCAGTCGCCTCGCTCAGTCCAGGAAGTGCCTCGGTCGAGGTACTGCTACTGGAACCGAAACTGGAGATCTTCGTCTCCTGGATTAGCTTCTCAGTTTTAGCTCCTGGATCCTCTTCCAGTGCCTTTAAACTCCGTATATCTGCATCACAAGAAGCATCTATACCTTCCTCCATTAAACTGAAGCTAATAACTCTTTCGAGTGGATCGTTAATAAGGATAGAGCTCACCAACTCTCTTGATTCTTCTTCATCGTAGATGTTGAAGATATCATCAGTTAGCTGCTCCCCTTTCATGGCTGCAAGTAGTGCAAACTCCACCTCATCGCCACCAATGTTGAATTTCAACTTGGCGTTCTTGCAATCCACATTGCAACCCGAAGTTGCTAGAAATGGCCTCCCGAGAATAATAGGAACAGGATAATCTGCGGGAATGTCAAGTACAACAAAATCTATAGGAAGATAGAAGTTACCTAACTTGACCGGAACGTCCTCCAAGATGCCCACGGGATGGGTGATGGAGCGATCCGCCATATAGAGTCGAATCTTGACCGGCTTGGGCTCTCCAAGTCCGATCTTCGTACATAGCTCTAGCGGAATGATGTTCACGCTGGCTCCTAGATCACATAGGGCTTCACAAGTGACATCCCCAACTTGAATGGGAATGCTAAATGAGCAGGGATCTCTTAACTTAGGTGGCATCTTCTCCTTCATGATCTTAATAAGCTCCGAGGATTTAGACGTCATCCTAACTTCACCAAAGTCCTCCAATTTCCTTTTCCTTGATAGGATTTCTTTTAAGAACTTCCCATAGGCGGGCATACCTAAAATAGCATCAAGGAAAGGAATATTAATATGTAGCTTATTCATCAAGTCAAGGAACTTACCAAAGTGCTTGTCTAGATGTGCTCTGGCTCTGGACTGAGGGAATGGAAGTGGTGGTTTGTATGCAGGAGGTGGAACATAAACTTCAGTTTTCCCCTCCGCTTTTTGTTGCTCCGCCTCGGTTGGCATCTCGGTCGAGGTGTTCTTCGACTGGATCTGGACCGAGGTGGTCTGTGTCGAACGAGGTACTGGATCTGCAGTTTTAAGTCCACTCCTCGTCGTTATGGCCATGCACTGGCCCTTAGGGTTGCTTTCCGTCTTTGCTGGAAGCTTCCCTGGATCTCTTGGCGCTTCATTCGCCCTACTTGCAAGTTGTTGTTCGAAGGACTTTTGGGCCCTCGAAAATGAAGTCATAGAATTCTCCATAGCGCTAAGCTTGATCAAGATAGCCTCCAGAACTGCGTCTTTCTTTTCCGGCTGAGATGAACTTGATCCTTGCCCTTGGCTCTTTAATGGAGTAGAAGAAGAAGAAGGAGGAGAAGAGAGGAAAGGGTTAGAGGAATTATTAGAGTTGGAGTTAGAATAATTGTTACCAGGATTCTGGTTGCTTTGATTGTTCGTCCTCCAATTGTTGCTATTGGATCCTCTATTGTTGTTGTTGTAGTTGTTGTTATTGTTCCGGGAACCGTTGTTGTTACGGTATCCATTGTTGTTGTTCCTTTGTCCTTGCTCTTCCTTCTTGGTTTAAGCAACCAAGAGTTCCTTCAATTGCTTCACGTCATTCTTCAAAGACGTGAGTTGATTGTTGTTGGATTGAGTCTCTTGAAAGTTGACTCTTTTAACTCCACCTTCAGCTCCTTGGTGGGTGTACTTCTCCAAATGCAAGGCTTGCTTCTCAATGAAGTCCCAAGCCTCATCAATCGCCATGTCCATGAAGGTACCGGCGGAGAGTAGTTGGAGATTGAACTGGGTGCTTCCGTCCAGTCCTTTGAAGTAGATCTCCAACAACTCGATCTTTGGAATCCCATGATGTGGGCAATCCAAAAGGATGTCCTTGAACCGCTCCCATGACTTGGACAAGCTCTCCTTGTCCTTCATAATGAAAGCATTGATCTTCCCTCTCATTTCAGCTGTCTTTGAGGGGGGGAAGAATTTGGTTAAGAATTCCGTCGTCATCTCCTCCCATGTGCTAATTTTTCCTGGAGGAAGAGATTGATACCAAGTAAGAGCTCTATCTTTTAAAGAAAAGTAAAAAGTTCTTAGCTTGTAGTTGTTATTTTCAATTCTGGAAGGTCGCAAGGTTTCCATCAAGATCTCGTAGTTTTGAAGATATTGATGTGGTGATTCCTTCTCCATCCCTCCGAATTGGCATTGGCGAATCATGGATAGAACTTGCGGTCGAAGTTCGTAGTCATGATCCGCTGGATCTCCTAGGTTCACTCCTGGACGCCTCAGTTGTTGATTAGGGTCCATCCTTTGACCTAGGGTTTGCGGGATTCCTGCAAGAAGAACATCTCGGACTGGTCTCCGAGGTGGAAGTACATCGGCCGGGGCATCAGGTACTGGAACCTGCCTCGGTCGAGGATCAACTACTGGATCCTGCATCGGTCGAGGATCAACAGGGGGATCAAACCCCAATAAAGGATAAACCTTTATTACCTACACTTATGATCGTTGGTACACAAACTAAGGAATTACCGGGTAAGTCTCATCCTAAGCTTGCTTTGAACCAGGAAGGGTATAATAAGAATAGGATTTGGCAAACTCTAACACTTAACTCTCAGTTTAGGATCAGATAAGTCACCTCGGTCAGCCAGATTCCACCCCGGCCGAGATGTTCATCGACTGAGCGAGATGCTTAGGGTTAAGGTTAAAGACTCGAACTTTCAGGGTCCTACTGGAATCTAAGATTATTCTATCATTGTTTTTCCCACAACTTTCAGCCAATCACCCTAGAATCACACAAGGAAATTAGCCACTCATCATCATTATGAAAGTATTAAATATATGGGAAGAAGGTGAATATTTGAACAAGAAGAGTTTAATGAAAAAGACTTCAATAACTGAATCAAATATCACAACAAAAGCATTCCTTGGATAGCAATCCAACAAGACAAGACAACAAGGAAGGGAATTAAAGACAATCTTACAAAACCCTCCAAAAAGCTATAAAAGCTATTATCTTCAATCTTCCTTCAACCTTCAAAAAGGTTCTTCAAAACTCCCAACTGGAGTATGGCTGCTGCGATGTATGCGAGATCTCCTCTTAAGCAAGATGTATGTGATATGATAGCGGATCTCCGATTTGTGGGAAATCCAACCCTTTTTATAGGAAAATAATCCTCCAAAGATAAAATATCTTAGAAAGATCTTTTCCCATAAAAATAAGTAAAATATAAGATCTTCTTCCTTCCAGGAGCCAAGCCCAAAAATATAAGATCACCTTCCAAAGATAAAAGATCTCAGCCAAGAATAAAATATTCTCGCCGCGTCCTAGGTGTTCGTCTCGGTCGAGTCGGCGTCTCTGGATCACCTCGGTCGAGATGAATCTCTGGTCAACCGAGGTGAGTCATAACTGAATGTGAAATCTCTCAAAACTGGTCCAAAGTAAATCTTTAATCCATGGCTATGCTTCCTGGATGGTTCCTTATGCTCCTCATTGTAGCTCCAAATGACTCATGACTCCTTTTGCTCCTTTTTGATGTAAAAAGTGCCATTTTACCTGCAATTACAGCAAAACTAGGTGTAGACCTCGATTCCCGTAAAGGTAGATAAAATGGTAATATAATCACATATTATACATGCTAACATGCAGATTATTGAAGATAAAACGTCCAAACAAACCCCTAAATATAGACTATAATTCATGCTATCAGGAGGCGACTCACCCACTGCAGCCCCGGTGTCGGCGGCGACTGGACCCAGCGGCAGGAACGGACTTTGGCGGCAAACCTGCAGTCGAAGGTGGTGAAGAGAGGCGGTTCAGTATGGCAAACCGAAACGGGAGAGGGAGAAGAGGGCGGCGACTTACCACCGCTGCGGAAGGCTCGTTACGGCGTCGGTCGGTACGGCTGCAAGCTCTTTCCGGCGTGCCTAGTTGATGGGGTGCCTCGGTGGTCGACGAGGCGGCTCGGTGATGGCGGGTTGATGTTGCTGCTGTCTTCGTACAGAGAGAGATGGAACAAGCAGAAGCGGCACAAGGAGAAGCGTAATGCGTAGATTTGCAGTGGAGCGAGAGAGAGAAGCGGCAGCCTCATATAATTAGGGCTAAACGCAGGATTAAGATTAGGGTTAGGATTAGTTTAGGAAGTGGGCTGGTGGACTTGGTATGTGGGCCTAGTAATGGGCCACATCCGGCGTGCCCTCGCATAAAATTAGGATACGTAACTCGTTACTCGCCCCGGATTTCCTGTTATGCGCAGGAATTTATATAATACGGAATTATATTCCGTATTGTATAAATTATTATTTAATTTTAACGTGCGTAAATTATTTCGGGTCACAAAGTCTTATCATTTTATGTGAATTAAGGTCACATAAAATGATAGAACTTAAAACTCGTTTTATTTTATTTATTTATTTGATATTGACAAATCGGAATTCAGTTACATTCCGGGTTAATGGAGTTTAAAATTTTCGGTTATTACATGTCCAAATCCAAAGGCTCTAAATAAAGAATGTTGAGTCTCGATAATATAGAGGATCTAAGGGAAGGATAATATTCTCAAAACCAAACACAAAACCAAGGGAATCAGGTTAATTCACAAAGGTAAGGGATTTGGCACACTCAACCTTAATAGAGGGGTTTAAATCCTCTATTACCTAGATCTTGTAATTGTTGGCAACCAAGGAAGGGAATCACCGGGTAAGTCTCTTCTCACACTCGGATATAGGTTAGAAAGGTTCAACAAGGCTAGGTTTTAAGCAATCTTTAACCAAGGATAAAGGATAAGGCAGGATAGGTATGACATAAGGAAAATCGGGTTGTTCATCCCTAGAAATCGACTGATTTACTCAACGAACACCCCGTTTTTTGCTTCTGTGAAGGTTAAACTCAACTCTCAAGGTCCAATCTGTTTATGAAGGTCATTTTGTCATCATCACAACCACAATCTTCAACCAATCACCCTAGAATCACAAGGTTTTTAGCCAAGAATACACATCATAAAAATCAAAGAGATATTTAATCAAGAAAGATAAGAAGTTGAGAAAATTTTGAATCTTGAATTAAAACCGAAACAAGGATGTATGAACAATGTTTCAATCCTTCAAAGTTCAAAGAAAAACTCAAAGGCAACTCCAAATCACAATCAAAAAGACTAAATAACAAAGAAAAACTCATAAACTTCTAAGAACTCTATTCTTGGACTAGAAACTTCCGAACTTCGTTCAATCTTCAACTCCGAATGCTCTCCTTAGCGCCTTTGATTGTATACTCAGTGGTATTGGATTTAAGGATGGTAGGAGTTGTCAATTCCTATCCAGCCGTCGATGTCGATCTTTGGTGGGCGTAAGGCCGCTTTGTTGGGAGTAGTCGATGGGAGTGTGTTAGATGAGATGCTTTTGGATGGTGGTGAGACGTCCTCTATTTATAGGGAATGACTAGGGTTTAGATAAGTATGAGCTTTGCTTAAAGAATATATAATCTCAAAAAACGTTGGTTGATAATCTTAAGATTGGTAACTTAATACAGCGCTTTTTAAGATCTTAAAGAAAGTTCCAATGGTGATAATAATTTTATTCTTTGTTTAACATTATCTAATCTTTGGGTGGAAAGAAGGTGTTTAATTAATAACATGCATCAATTATTTATATTGTAGAAAGTTCCAGAGAAGTTCATTAAGCATCTGAAAAGTAAAACACATGGATTAGTTTTATTGATTGGTCCCAGTGGTGACTCTTGGAATGTTGATATGAGAAAGCATAAAGATGAGTTGCTTTTTGATGATGGTTGGGCCACGTTTGTGAAAGATCACTCCGTAGAATCTGGGGATTCTTTTGTCTTCAGATATGATGGTGATTTGCATTTTTCTGTACAAATGTTTGATCAAACTTCTTGTGAAAAAGAAGTAGCATTTTATACAAAACATAGTGACATTAGACTTACTGGTAGGAACAGAGAAAGGGAGAACTTGTTCCTTCAAATGCAGCTTATGTAGGTGATAAAAGGAAAAAAAGGAGCATATATTCTCCTACCGACTTGGAATGCAAAACTGCAAGTAAAGAAATGGAGATGGATGCACATGGAAATGCAAGTCTACAATTTAGTAAGGTGTTGGAGGATGGCCAAGATCATCAGCTTTTTCACGCCTGTATAAGGGAAAAAGTTAGCATGGCATCAAGAAAGGCCATTACTAATGCAATGTCTTCACAAGGGCACGTTCAAAGGGAAATTTGTTCTTGTCAAAGAAAACCAGGTAAGATCTTGATTATACTCCCTTTTGCATTTTGGGGTTATAGGCAGAATTCTACTGAATCATATATATCATTCTTGTCAATGATAACTTTCTTATTAGAGCATTCTCTTAAGCTCACAAATCACAACACTTGCCTTGTGTAATGTGCACAATGGTTGGAGAATTTACCATGCTCTTTTTCTCCCTATGAGGCTACAAATGAAATGATATGATGTTAGGTTTATGCTACAACCAGATTTTCTCAAGCTTGGGTTCACAAGATTTGGATCCTATCTCTTCTTGGTTGAAGTTTCTAATCACATTTAGAAAGCAGATTGCATGATTGTTTGATTTGAAGGAAATTAAATGTATATGCCTTTTTAAAGTTTGGAAAAAATAGTTTCTCATGAAACCGGTTTTTATTAGAGGCTATCAAGAAGAAGTCTAGCATCTCAACATTTATCGAACAAAGAGCAACTCAATACTTTGCCTCCGAATTTCCAAATTTTGTGAGGGTCATGAAAGCATCAAATGTCAGCGGTTCTGGGATGCTGGTTAGTAAGTTATCTTGGTTGATGCCTCCCATTATGACTTGACATCAATCTCTACTTTCTTAGTAACGTAGTTCAAATTATTGATTTGATAAGTGTTGCACATTATGTTCTATTCGCTATACATTTAGCCAATGTAGCCTTCCCCTTTTGATCCTCTCCAAAAACTTCTGGGTCGTTATCTATTGGTTATCAACTCAAATCACATGTGTCAAATATAGCCTATAAGTTACTTTGGATGTTTGGTTTATTTTCTTAATTTAATAGACTGACTTTTGGTTATTTGCTAGCATTTTGTATATATGGTTTATGCAATTGAACTTTGTTGCTGTTTGTAGAACTTCCAGTTCAGTTTTCAATGATGCATCTTTCAAGTTGTAGAACCAATGTTGTCCTTCAAAATCTGAAAGGAGAAAGTTGGACTTTAAGTTCTGTTCCAACTGTTAGGGTGCAGACGATGCACACTCTACGTGGAGGATGGACAAGCTTTGTTCGTGATAATGGCATCAAGCTAGAAGATATATGCATCTTTGAACTTGTTGGAGAATGTGAGATGTGTGTACATGTTGTGAGGCTTGGTATGGAAGGACTAGACTGTGAAGGGCTTAAAGACAGCCTTAGAGACTGGCCTGATGCATGTGTGCAATTTACCTCTAACAAAGACAAATCTATGCCTATAAGTTCTAAGAGAAAATCCCCTAGGAAAGGAGCCCGGGTTTGCAACGGGGGACTCCAATCAACGCATGGAGCAAGTGCAGCTGAATCTTTTATGTCTCGTTTTCCTAGTTTTACGAAAGTCATGGAGCAACGCATGGAACAAGTCCTTGATCTCTTTGTTGACATTTGCATCTAATATGTTTTTATTGCTCTTTGAATACAATCATTGTTGTCAAGTGTCAGCACCAGCTCCATTTTTATGCTTACACCAGATGCCAACATGAAAGTGTTGAGTAAAAATGTACACAAATTTACAAAACGCCTTTTTCTGTTTTATTCGAATACAAATTTACAAAAAACATTTTATTTTATTTTTTTATTTGAGTTCGACCCTCTCTTTTTGACCTTTTGATTCTAAGTTATATAAATACCGATATTTGATTGATTTTGGTGATTTGGGCTGCACCCGTTTTTGGACGGGTTGCCTACGTACTTCGTTAAAGAGGATCAAGCCTTACGTAGTTCAGTGCGGTGTTTTCATGCATCAGAGAATCAAAGTCCAAACCCACCTTCTAGGAAGGGTTGCCTAGACAATGATCCAACTATCATTTGCATGATGTTTATATCTCGACCATGCATCATAAGATTAAATTAAACCCACCTTCTATGAAGGGTTGCTTAATTCATCTCGCTATCACGCGCATGATCAAGAAAAGTGTTGTTTTATTTATTTATTTAATTTTATTTTAAGACCCGTGACTGAATCTGGTTTATAATTTACTAAACTTCCTACGTATCCTTTATTAGGAATCAAGTCGTACGTAGTTCTTAATTGATTGGATTATTTGTGATTAAACTCGACAAGCAAATGCTTTTATATTGAGTTCATGAGTATTTGAGAATTTTGGTCTAACTCCAAGATTTATTTTGGAGTTGATTTTATTTGGACGGTGCGACTGAATCCAATATTGGATTTCCTACGTAGCTCGGAAAGAGCATCAAGTCATGACGTAGTTCTGAAATGGATATATTTAGAATTTTATTTTACGACTTTCATTTGATATAAAAGTCAAAAATATATTTTACGATTGAATTTAATACGTATTCTTTTGTATTAAAAGATTATTTAAAATTTAACTTTATGACTTTTATTTCATATAAAAGTCAAAAAATATATTTTGTGATTGAATTTAATACGTATTTCCTTTGTATCAAATTTCCTACGTATCCGTAAAAATAAACGGAATCAAATCATACGTAGTTCTTATGAAAAATGATATTTGAATTTGATTTGCGACTGTACCCGATAATATTTAAACTTAATATCGAGTTACCTACGTAGCCTTTTGAAAATGACGTCAAGTCCTTACGTAGTTCTATATAAAAGATGTATGGTTTGAATTTTTGATTTGTGGTTAAACTCGATGAGCGGATGCTTTATATCGAGTTTAGAAAACTTGGTGTATTCTGATTTTACGTCCAAGATTTAATTCAAAATTTACTTTACTCGGACGGGTCGACTAAATCCAATTTAATTTAATATCGGATTTTCTACGTAGCTCGGAAAGAGCATCAAGTCATAACGTAGTTCTACCAGAACAAAATTTATATTTTGATTTTGTTTAATTTTATATATAAATAGTTAATTACGATACATTATCGTAAATTTATGATCCTATTTATTAAGATTTTGTCTTAATAGGGTCACTTTTACAAATAATCTATTTTATGGGTTACCTTTTATAAAAGTTTTACTTTTGTGGGTTTATTTTATAAATAAACCAATATTTAAAATGGAATGAGAGTTTTCCACGTAAATCACAATTTTACAAAAATTGATTTACTTTACTTATTTTTCTTTCTTTTTTTCTTTTTGTTTATTTTAAAAAAAATAAAAAAAAATGGGTCCCATTGCTTTTAAAAAAACCCTGTTTCTTTCATTTTCTAAAAATTCACTTTTACTTTACTCTTTTTTTGTCTTGATTTTTCCTTCTTTTCTCTTTCTTCTTCACCCTCTTCACTGAGTCTTTGTTTTGCAAGAGAAGATGCAATTTTCAAATTTAGAGATATTGTGCACGAGTCTATGGTATGGATATTTTTCATATTTACCATTGTACACTCAATTTGGAGTTATATTAAGATATGAAAATCCATATCAATCAAAAGCATAATTAACTTTTTAATAGCTAATTAAATCCCATTTTGTTCTCACTTTCCATTATATAGCTTTGTCCATGGAGAAATTTTCACTTGCATATGCATGAAATAAAAGACATGTATATTCCCTTTTAAAAGCAAAATTGCTTTAATGCATATACGCAAACCATGATTTCTATTTTTTTATCCTCTTAACCCATTGAGGCAATTTAACATCGAAATTCAGCGAGTTTGGTCATAGCGGTGAAATCCATTGATTTCGATCGACTATGGCTTTTGCGGCGGTGGAGTCCATTGATTCCGACCAACCACGACTTTGTGGCGGCGGATTCCATCGATTCCGACCAACCACGACTTTTGTGGCGGCGAAATCCATCGATTCCGACCAACCACGACTTTTGTGTTGCGGAGAAGCCCAACGGTTTCATCCAACTACAGTTTCAACATGAAGAAGATCATTACTTTCGATCGACTGGTAACCGCGCTTGATTGAGTTGAGTGAAAAGCAACATTTCAAATGTATGTGCTTTTGAGCATATGAATATTTTGGAAGCAAATCGACTTACTCTTATTTTTTTTCTTCAGACGGAGAAAGATTCTCTCTTTTTTTTTTAATCCCTTTTTCTTCTTTTGTTTTCCTTTTATATTTAACAAAGAAGAGAGGTTATAGGAAGTTAACACCAGTTTTATTAACTTCCCACTAAACCCCATTTAGTTTTTTTTTTAATTTTTAAAAGAAAACAAATGTTTTCTTAAATTTGTGATCTGAACGTGTCATTCACCACTTTTTCTTTTCTTTCTTTTTTTAATAAAAATTTAAATTTAGTCTTGAAGCTAATTTATATAAATAATTAACATTTAGACTAAATAGGTTATGGGAATCATATTAACAATCATAATTGTTACGTTTTTTTTTGAAAACCCAAATTCAAATTAGCTTTATGCTAAATTTTAAGAAATTAATCACATGTGTAAATATAACTAATTTCTAGATATTTTATAAAAGATAATGAATTATAGAAATTCATAAAATTTTACCCCCAAACAGAAAGGTTGATTTGTTGATTCTAATATAGATAGTTCTTCGTAACTGGAAAGGAGAATGTTGGATTGTGAATTCTTACCCTTCCTCAATTAGGTGCACAACACATACGCTTTGTGGTGTGTAACACCCCGAATCCGTGGGACTCGGGGCGCTACGGGTTGGGACCTCACAATGGGTCCCGACCCTTAGCTTGACAACAATTTCACCGGATCTTTCAACATGGCACAAATAAAGGCAAAACCGAAATTCCTTTTAATGCAAATGATAAGAAACCCGAAGGAAAACAACAAAAGACTTCAGCCGATAAACAACACCAAAGACCAAAACGCCATACACGCGGCATACCAACATAATAAACGCAGAATAAAACACAACCCGACTCCAACCAAAACCCACTCCTAAAATGTACGGAACCCCGGCTGCCCACTCTTCCGGATCTCTCGGCCGCAATCCTAACCTGCAAGGCAATCTACAACAATCGGTATAAAATCGTTAGCTAATATTCGAAGTATTAGAATCAAGGTGAAAGGCACAAACACAAGTAAAACAACATAACACACAATGTACACCAAATCACACAAGTCCGGTTTATTATCTTTTTATTATTAAGTCGTATCCCGTTCTAATTCAACTTCTTTTATGACACGAGAATCTCCCGAAACTCGCCTCGGTCCCCACTTACCGCATGGAACGGTGGATGCCTCCGACCGTCTAACCACACGGGCTAGTCGCCAAGAACCTCCTAACTCTACGCAAGAGCTAGACAAGTTGTCACCGCCTGTTATCATACACTTGGGCCAAATAATATATAAAGGTCGGTAATCCTAATTCCGGTTTTATAAGTTATAATGAAAGCGATAAAACACACACCACCAAACACGCATCGAATCTAATACATAGAATACGAGCTAAGTAAGTCCGGAGACTTACCTCGTCACCACACTCAACTCACAACACTCTCGCTTCCTTAGGGGAGGAAGCCCATAACCTGTTCGCAAGAAGATAACTATATCAACAACTCGCTCACAATAGAAGTCTTATACTTCTATACAAATGATCTACGCAAGACCATTTGGCTCTCAATTCTAGTACCGCATCCTAGAATCCCTCGTACTCACATCACACTCAACAGGAGCTAGAAGTCCTAAGACTTTTATACCTTTGGATCTCGCAAGATCATAACTCACAACACCACTAGGATACTCTCTTTCTAGTCCACAACCTCAACAATCATACAATCTCAACCTCTAAATTCTCACAAGCTCAACATACAACTTAAAGCCCTAAACAACTTCACAAGATAATGTCAACTCCTCAAGCCTTACAACATTTCACAATCCTCAAACACTCACCTAAGGTCCAAAGCCACTACTTGGCATTCACTCTAAGTTATGCTAGATCCAACCTAGCATGATACTAATACTAAACATAACTAAATCGAGTAAGATCATAAGCTCGGGGGAGAGGGTACTCACATGACGTCAAAAGACGGAAGACGAACTTAGACTCGTTAGGCCTTTATCGGGGCGCTTCCGGACCTAAAACCAAAGCTACACAAATTTAGCTAATACGCTAAATTTGATCGTAATATATAAGTTATATTATTCTAAGGTAAACTCATTTTCAAAAGCATACGCTAAAAACCCGCAATTAAACCCTTGAGTCACAATCTCGAAATTGATCCAACAAAGGTATAAAATATAAGGAAAGTCCCGCTTTTAAAACAAGGATAAAACTCGCAAAACGCTTTCGGGGACGAATAATTTCACTCTAAAAATATGGGTCATAATACGTAATTAAGTATTGGGCCAAATTCCATAAATAAACCAACAAGGACACAATACGTAATATACATAAATATAAGATCAAACTCGTATATAAAATCCAAGGTTAAAACTCGTAAAAACATTAGTTTGGGCAACTCATGAAGTTCCATAAACTTTGGGATATATTTCGAAAATAAAATTTGGGTCAAATCTGTAATTAATTCAAATCAGTAGGGCACAATCTACAAATTTCAAAAGAGTGGGTCAAATCTGCAATAAACACAAATCATGGGTACATTCTACAGTTATACCAAAATTAGGGGTCCCGAATGTATTATTCAAAGGGTTTAATTTGAACCCTTCCTCAGTTGGCGGCAGCCCTGGAAAGCTTGATTCGGCGGCGGCTGTTAGGGCACCGGCGAGCGAAGTGAGAGGGAGGCAGGTCACCCACTTCTCCGGCGTCGATGAGGGGTGCTGTTCCGATTCGGTGGAGGTAGAGCAAGGAAGTTCCAGCGGCAAGCAGAGGGGATCCGGCATGGAGGCGGTTGCAAAGCTCCGACAAGGCTCGAATAGATAGGGCACGTGAGGGCCTCTCCGGTGGCTGCAAAGCTTCTCCGGTGAAAGCAGGGGAGAACCGGCGTGGCTAGAGGGGAGTCGACGACGCAAAGGTGACGGAAGACGGATAGGGAAACAGAGGAAGGAGAGGCGGCGTGAGTTCAGTCCGCTGGTGGCTCCGGTAGCTCGAGGCGGCTTCTCATCCTCCTGACGGTCCCCTGGCGGCAAGCTTCCGGTGACAAAAGCAACAAGGGGAGGGAGGTCGACGGTGGCAGCAGTTGGTTTCCATCTCCGGCGAGGACAATGAGAGAATGGGGCTTGAGAGTTTGAGTGAGCCAGATAAAGTGCCAGAGAGAGGTGATGAGAATGAAGGAAATGGTGAGAGGTCCAGTGTAGATAGCTGTATGTGCTAGGGGAAAGGGTTGTAGGACAAAGGCAGCAAAGCGAGGGGTCGGGGGTGTGGCTAACGAAGGGTCACTACTCACTACAGTAGGGCTGCAGGCAATCTGCACATATGGGGAAGAGGTGAGCAGCTCACCCACCGACAGAGAGGGAAAATAATAAAGAAAAAATAAAAAAAAGAAAATAAAAGAAATGAACTCGATCGAAACCCGATCGGAACGGAAGTTCCGGGTCGGAAAACTTTCTGAACTTTTCCGTAAAATAATATACGGAAAAAATAAATATGAAAATATAAAATATATAAATTTATAAACATATACCTTGCGATGCTAAAATCATTCTCATAAATTTATTTTACGATATTATATATGAATATAAGCCCGGGTAATAAAATACATCGATGTATATAGATACATATATATATATATATATATATATATATATATATATATATACATATATACTTGTAGAATTTAATTTTCGACGTCAACATACTCGTAAAACTATTTAAGCTATTTAAAGTATCGATAGAATCTGAGAAAATACAAAATGCAAACGCGCCAAAATTTGGGGCGTTACATCAGATCCCCCTAAAAACAAGTTTCGTCCCGAAACTTGCCACACGCCGAACTTCTCGGTCCCTAAGGACGATGTATAAACTAGCAAACAAAGAAGGCTAGACCTTCTAATCTATATACACGAACTGCTCACACCACCAACGCAATATACATAGCCGGTCATAAAACACATTCCCGCACCGGGCACAAACTACACATAATCACACATGCACATAACTCAACCAAGGGAAGAACTACGTCTAACCCGTTGATTCTATCGATGCTACCAGATCCGCGTAAAATTCAACTAAAGATACTACTCTTCGTCTTCTAGTTAGTCTCATCGGTTCCTCATCTGTCACTAGATCCTCATGACTTACAACATGTATCGAGTCATGATTGTACTCTCTCGATTGATACACAAGAAACACCGGGTGAACACCCTCTACTCTCAGCGGTCATGCCAACCGGTAACCTACTTCTCAACTTGTGCTAAGATCTAAAAAAGGTCCGTTATATCGGAACTCAACTTCCTTCTCGGGTCTTTCTGAATACAATATTTCCATTATGTTTCTCTTTTATTGTCTCTAACAAAGAAGATCGGATTCCCAATTTACACCGTTGGCTTTGGTTTTTGTCCAACCAACTTTGATGTTACGTTTTCTCATTTCTTGCCGCGAGTTCCAAGTAATGAAGGTAGTACCTTACTTCACACTGCTCCCACTCACGAAACACGTATATTATTACTTTTACATCGTTCCTTAATACTCCATTAAGACCTTGTGTTGGAGAATCGCTTGTACACTTCAAACCCATCATACCTCGAGGCAATTTCAAAACTATTGCACCAAGGAATATCCTCTTAACTCTCAACATCTCCATTGTCAATTTCCGTCTCACTCAATACTCCATTGTCATCAGGAGTAGGTTAGTCATAGATGGTGTTACTTGGAAAATCTCTCCACAAATCCGGTAATGACCAGCACATCCAAGAAAACTTATAACTTCTTCTACATCCTTCAGGGGTTGTCATCCCGAGACAACTTGTCATACAACTTCTCTCTTCTTCGAGAATAGACCAAAATATCTTATACGGGGCATTGGTAAGCCCAAATGAAACCACCATAGGCTCATGGTGACCATATCTTGTACGGACTACCGTATTTGCAATATCCTGATCTCGAATTTCTCAATTGGTGGCAATCACGCCTTAAATCATTCTTAGAAAAGACTACCGACCCTTTCAACCAATCAACTAGATCATCCTTTCGTGGTAAGGGATGCCTATCCTTTACCATAATCTTGCTCGACTCACGGTAATCGATGTACAAACGGTGATAACCGTCTCCCTTTTCGCAAACTGGTGTTCTCCATAACAACTTCAAATCAAGAGTTTAAGATATATTCCCATATGAACTTCAAATCAAGAGTTCAAGATAACATTCGGAGTTCTCCATAGCATTTCACTAATTCTAATGAACTCCTTTCAATAAGTTCTTGCAATTGCTCCTTCACTTGCTTCCACAACTCATGTCTCTTCACAAGCGTCATTCCATACGACGCCTTAGATATCGGAATTGTGTCAAGCTTGACCTTAGTGGAAAAATCCACATTCTGACGTATTGGAGTCCATGATATCATATCTCGGTTTTCGTATTTTCCTCTTTCGTCCCATAACATAAGACTGACACAGACTTGTCTTAAAACTTGACAAGTGGTCATGATACTAATGATCTACCCCAATCGGTTGGGGCAACATCCTTTGAACACGTGAATTGCTCCTTCTCCGGTTATAACAATGACTGTTTTCTTTCAAAGATTCGTCTTTTCTTGAATTGGAAACATTTGCTTGAGTCTTATGACTCTTGTGGCCTTATTTAAGTATTCCTTTAACTTAATCCCATATTCCCTCTTTGATGGAATGATTGTAATAATCTTTTAAGGTTTCTCACTTATGTGCTACCATAAGGATCCAAACTACATGACTTAACCATGCTTCCAAACAATTGACCTTATCTTCTTTACTTCTATGACATCCCAACATGTGGGAACCGTTCTATATATTATATATAAGATTGCACCATTCTTTCGAGTAGGTATAAAACCTACTTCATTTTCTTATGTAACGTCAATCCGACCGTAGAGACTTTAACCTCAATCTTTCATGTACTTCTTGTACATATCACATCGACATCAAACTTCAAAACTTCTATCTTCTCCTACTCTCTTATGCATCTCTCGGTATTCCAAGAACAACCTCACAACTGTACCGGTATGCCCCGTGGAAAATGCTAGAGGAAAACTTCCCATCCAAAACCACTAAAATATCAAACTCATTATATCTCCAGGTACTAACATCATAACTCTAAGCTTACAGCGTTCCCCTAATCTAGGTCCTCCCTTCACGCCATAGCCACCATGTCTTTTCCGTGTAAGTCTATAAACTTGACTTATCTCTTACCTGTGGTAACATATCATCCATTTCCTACCCTGCATCCTCTATATACTCCCGTTTACGTACCACCACCATGAAACCTTACCTTCTTCTTGATTCACTACTTCCCCTTTACCGTGATCAAACTTTAAAACCTCTAATTCGTGTCGTTCTCCCATATGCCGTTCTCATGACCTAAGAAGGTCGCAAAGGGTCATCTCCATCCTTCCCCTAGGAGGTCTGTAACATCTACTGGCTCAAACTCCTTCGACATTATTTGTTTAAGACAATTACGCTTCCGTTGATGTACTTCCTTACCATTGTCTAAGATCTTGTTGTCGATCCTCTATTTTCCATAGTCTTATTTACTCATCCCCTCTACACTCATCAATAGACAACCCGCACCTTTGCGTTCTCAGTTGTCACCGGTCAACTTACATTTGACCTTCTCCAAGGTCCATGACTTACCATTTTCCTACACTTTCCATGTTACCATTCTCATGACGGTAACCCTTCTCGAGGTAGTTTACCTTGAACTCCGTTAGTCCCCTCTACATTCTACGCTTCCTTTCCTTATAAGGTAACCATATCTTCTTGGCCTTGTTGTTTCGTATCTCTCCCTTTCATAGGCTTAACCATTATTCCATGTTGTCCTTCAAGTACACCTTCACTAAAATTCTAGCCTCATATATCGTCCGTTCATGTTCCTCTTGATTGGTATCTTAAGTCTTTCGATCAAAGTTCCTTGTTTCGGCTTTCATCTTCTTAGGATCATCATTTATACACACTTCATCCTTCTTGGTGCTTCTTAGTCTTATCATCATAATGAAAATCGGTCAACTCCACGTGACTCCCCACCATGCCCTTCTTCTTATAGCTCTAGTAATGTGGTAACTTTACTTTTTGGTACCTCGTAAACTTAACTTACGGAATTTTAAATCCTTCTCACATGTTTCGTTCACTTCTCTCATCTTAACTCCAATGCTTAGAAACGTCTAAGGAAAGCTTTGCATCTTAATGGAATGTCACCTTTAACCTTGTTAGAATATACCCATCTTCTCCTCGATTCGCATCTTTAGTTGTCCACGTGTCTTCTCGAAGAATTTATACTCGTTATATCTATTGGTCACGTTGTCGTTCAATCCTGGTTTCTTTATAACCACTTCTACACTTTAATGTTGCTTCCTTTTCTTATATTGCTTCCATCTTGATTCTCTTAAGTCGTCTCGAGTTCTTCTTTCTACTCGTTTGTCCTTTGTTTATGTCATCTCTAATCCTCCTCTTCGACATCCTTTTAAAGGAATCCGAGAACGTCATGGTGTTTGTTAACACGAAATGCTCAACTCGATAATTGAGTGTACTCCTCCACATATGAACGCTATCTCAAGCCAACCACATTATCTTTAAAGGTGATGATACTATACTTATCATCTTTTCTATTAGGTCCCGTAACTCCATATGCTACTACTATATATAATAAGAATACGTATACATAACTATATAAATCCTACGTCCATATCACTACCAATATAATACATCCAACATTTCATCCACAATATAAGGTCCCAAAACATATAGTCATCCACATATATAACGATAAACATATATCCAGTTCATCATGCAACATACAATCACAAAGATACACATCAATTCTATCATGCATAACTACAAACCTCATATAATATATATATATACATATATACATATACATATCAAGTCCAATAAACTATGCTGCCGAGATCAGCGGAAGGAGTGGTGGTCCGTACATTCTACCCCGACTCATGCATGTGATTTTGAAAACAAAAACTCAGAACCCGCGGGGTTCTGTTTATTCCTTATTCGGCCTTTAGAAGATTGCGAGTGCCATTGTTGTCAACCTAGGGCTCTGATACCACTTTTGTAACACCCCGAATCCGTGGGACTCGGGGCGCTACGGGTTGGGACCTCACAATGGGTCCCGACCCTTAGCTTGACAACAATTTCACCGGATCTTTCAACATGGTACAAATAAAGGCAAAACCGAAATTCCTTTTAATGCAAATGATAAGAAACCCGAAGGAAAACAACAAAAGACTTCAGCCGATAAACAACACCAAAGACCAAAACGCCATACACGCGGCATACCAACATAATAAACGCAGAATAAAACACAACCCGACTCCAACCAAAACCCACTCCTAAAATGTACGGAACCCCGGCTGCCCACTCTTCCGGATCTCTCGGCCGCAATCCTAACCTGCAAGGCAATCTACAACAATCGGTATAAAACCGTTAGCTAATATTCGAAGCATTAGAATCAAGGTGAAAGGCACAAACACAAGTAAAACAACATAACACACAATGTACACCAAATCACACAAGTCCGGTTTATTATCTTTTTATTATTAAGTCGTATCCCGTTCTAATTCAACTTCTTTTGTGACACGAGAATCTCCTGAAACTCGCCTCGGTCCCCACTTACCGCATGGAACGGTGGATGCCTCCGACCGTCTAACCACATGGGTTAGTCGCCAAGAACCTCCTAACTCTACGCAAGAGCTAGACAAGTTGTCACCGCCCGTTGTCATACACTTGGGCCAAATAATATATAAAGGTCGGTAATCCTAATTCCGGTTTTATAAGTTATAATGAAAGCGATAAAACACACACCACCAAACACGCATCGAATCTAATACATAGAATACGAGCTAAGTAAGTCCGGAGACTTACCTCGTCACCACACTCAACTCACAACACTCTCGCTTCCTTAGGGGAGGAAGCCCATAACCTGTTCGCAAGAAGATAACTATATCAACAACTCGCTCACAATAGAAGTCTTATACTTCTATACAAATGATCTACGCAAGACCATTTGGCTCTCAATTCTAGGACCGCATCCTAGAATCCCTCGTACTCACATCACACTCAACGGGAGCTAGAAGTCCTAAGACTTTTATACCTTCGGATCTCGCAAGATCATAACTCACAACACCACTAGGATACTCTCTTTCTAGTCCACAACCTCAACAATCATACAATCTCAACCTCTAAATTCTCACAAGCTCAACATACAACTTAAAGCCCTAAACAACTTCACAAGATAATGTCAACTCCTCAAGCCTTACAACATTTCACAATCCTCAAACACTCACCTAAGGTCCAAAGCCACTACTTGGCATTCACTCTAAGTTATGCTAGATCCAACCTAGCATGATACTAATACTAAACATAACTAAATCGAGTAAGATCATAAGCTCGGGGGAGAGGGTACTCACATGACGTCAAAAGACGGAAGACGAACTTAGACTCGTTAGGCCTTTATCGGGGCGCTTCCGGACCTAAAACCAAAGCTACACAAATTTAGCTAATACGCTAAATTTGATCGTAATATATAAGTTATATTATTCTAAGGTAAACTCATTTTCAAAAGCATACGCTAAAAACCCGCAATTAAACCCTTGAGTCACAATCTCGAAATTGATCCAACAAAGGTATAAAATATAAGGAAAGTCCCGCTTTTAAAACAAGGATAAAACTCGCAAAACGCTTTCGGGGACGAATAATTTCACTCTAAAAATATGGGTCATAATACGTAATTAAGTATTGGGCCAAATTCCATAAATAAACCAACAAGGACACAATACGTAATATACATAAATATAAGATCAAACTCGTATATAAAATCCAAGGTTAAAACTCGTAAAAACATTAGTTTGGGCAACTCATGAAGTTCCATAAACTTTGGGATATATTTCGAAAATAAAATTTGGGTCAAATCTGTAATTAATTCAAATCAGTAGGGCACAATCTACAAATTTCAAAAGAGTGGGTCAAATCTGCAATAAACACAAATCATGGGTACATTCTACAGTTATACCAAAATTAGGGGTCCCGAATGTATTATTCAAAGGGTTTAATTTGAACCCTTCCTCAGTTGGCGGCAGCCCTGGAAAGCTTGATTCGGCGGCGGCTGTTAGGGCCCCGGCGAGCGAAGTGAGAGGGAGGCAGGTCACCCACTTCTTCGGCGTCGATGAGGGGTGCTGTTCCGACTCGG
Source organism: Fagopyrum homotropicum (assembly GCA_033239125.1). NCBI lineage: Eukaryota > Viridiplantae > Streptophyta > Magnoliopsida > Caryophyllales > Polygonaceae > Fagopyrum > Fagopyrum homotropicum. Next base: position 133,548,405 of record BSWB01000007.1, on the reverse strand, counting down.
TGGAGGTAGAGCAAGGAAGTTCCAGCGGCAAGCAGAGGGGATCCGGCATGGAGGCGGTTGCAAAGCTCCGACAAGGCTCGAATAGATAGGGCACGTGAGGGCCTCTCCGGTGGCTGCAAAGCTTCTCCGGTGAAAGCAGGGGAGAACCGGCGTGGCTAGAGGGGAGTCGACGACGCAAAGGTGACGGAAGACGGATAGGGAAACAGAGGAAGGAGAGGCGGCGTGAGTTCAGTCCGTTGGTGGCTCCGGTAGCTCGAGGCGGCTTCTCATCCTCCTGACGGTCCCCTGGCGGCAAGCTTCCGGTGACAAAAGCAACAAGGGGAGGGAGGTCGACGGTGGCAGCAGTTGGTTTCCATCTCCGGCGAGGACAATGAGAGAATGGGGCTTGAGAGTTTGAGTGAGCCAGGTAAAGTGCCAGAGAGAGGTGATGAGAATGAAGGAAATGGTGAGAGGTCCAGTGTAGATAGTTGTATGTGCTAGGGGAAAGGGTTGTAGGACAAAGGCAGCAAAGCGAGGGGTCGGGGGTGTGGCTAACGACGGGTCACTACTCACTACAGTAGGGGCTGCAGGCAATCTGCACATATGGGGAAGAGGTGAGCAGCTCACCCACCGACAGAGAGGGAAAATAATAAAGAAAAAATAAAAAAAAGAAAATAAAAGAAATGAACTCGATCGAAACCCGATCGGAACGGAAGTTCCGGGTCGGAAAACTTTCTGAACTTTTCCGTAAAATAATATACGGAAAAAATAAATATGAAAATATAAAATATATAAATTTATAAACATATACCTTGCGTTGCTAAAATCATTCTCATAAATTTATTTTACGATATTATATATGAATATAAGCCCGGGTAATAAAATACATCGATGTATATAGATACATATATATATATATACATATATACTTGTAGAATTTAATTTTCGACGTCAACATACTCGTAAAACTATTTAAGCTATTTAAAGTATCGATAGAATCTGAGAAAATACAAAATGCAAACGCGCCAAAATTTGGGGCATTACATGGTGGATGGATGTCATTTGTACGCGAAAATGATAAAATGATATCAACTTAGGAGACACCTGTGTATTTGAACTTGTTGGAAAGGAGGAATTGCAAGTGCACATTTTCAAAAATGGTCAGGCAGCTCATGCAGACGAATCAACTGTCTCCTGCACCGATATGTCCATCACTTAAAAGATAAAATTCAACATGTGATGGACGCATTGTACCGGTAAGAACCATGTTCTATGCCCCCTTACTTTCTTTCTTATTAAATACTCCCTCCATTAAGAAATGCTTTTCTTTTAGAACTGGAAGCACATAAATCAAGTAGTCATGAAGTGTACCAATATGCCTCTTTATCAAATACTTGTTTTTTCATCTATGAAGTGTGAGTTAGACTGCTCTGGTCCACTTTGTAGAGTTTTTTTATGCATTATGTAATATCTATACCTTGTATCTACTAAAAGTCTATTCCAAATTGTTAAACCATAACTAAAACTAGATTGTTGTTTCATCGCCCATAGTTTTTGTCTCTCTCAAGTGAACAAGTCTCCGAACCAAAAGAATACACTGAACTACATTGGTTAATGATGTATCTGCCAACTAGAAGAGTATCAATCCTTCATTTCTCCTATAGCTTATCATCACTGTGGTAATGCCCTCCCAACTGGACTAAAATCTTGTTTTATGTGCAGATGGAATCACCTTTTACCAAGGTTAAAGAGATATGTACAAGGAGAGTAATTGATGTTGAAGCTTGCAGGCAATGGTTGTTTTGTGGTATCATTTTGAGGTTTTCGACAATTTGGGAGGTTGTTAGGATCGAACTAATCATGGTTCATGTCCCTAATTTTCTCCCGGAAAAATAATTTTCCGAGGAAATCTAAAGAAATGTGAATACTGTAACGACCATTTTTTTTCGTTACGCTTTAATTAACTACCTTGTCCTAAGTTTTGGGACGAAACTTATTTTAAGGGGGAACTGATGTAATACCCGGAATTTTTATTCCGTTTAATTCCGAATCAAATCGGACTTCGGACCGTTGACAGTTTCCCATTCTATCTAGTATCTCTTCCTTCACAAATTTCATTATTTTATGTAGAATTTAATTCACATAAAATGATAAAATTATATCAAACTCTAATCCTTAGAAATATCCATTATTTTATGTAGAATTTAATTCACATAAAATGATAAAATTATATCAAACTCTAATCCTTATAATTATCTACTATTTTATGTAGAATTTAATTCACATAAAATGATAGATTTATATCAAACCCTAGTTATTATAATTCATTCTTATCGATGACAAGCTGTGACGAGATCATGACTAAGCTGAGACGAGATCATGACTAAGCTGAGACGAGATCATGACAAGCTGTGACGAGTTTTGACAGATTTTTGACAAGTAATTCAGCCCACCTTTCTTGCATGCTTCAGCCCACGTTTCTACCTTAAGCTCAGCCAGTTTGCTTACCCACAACAGCCCAGCAGTGTAACTTCGAGCCCAGCCTGTAGCAGTCCATGAGAGGCTGGTTACGAGCCCATTAACAGCCCCTCCAGCCCAAAACGTTCAGCTCCCTCCAGCCCAGTGTTCAGCCCTCTCCAGCCAGGGATCTACGTGTGAACAGCCGACCTCCTCTCCTTCCTTCTCTCCACTTTGTAACAGCTGCATAAATGGGATAATTAATGAGATAATTAAGAGCTGTAACAGCCCTATATTCACGCTCAGAAGAGAGGACTGCAACGCTTTTTACGCTCCTCTTTCACGCTGCACTTGCCTGGATTCTGCACAGATTCAGCAACGTTCCAACCACAGGAAATTGCAAGGAAAAGAGCCAGCAGAGGAGGGAACTATAACAGCTGCTCGTCTATCTATTTTTGGAGCTGGTCGTTTATCTATTCTGGGGCTGCTCGCTGCAGAAACCTCGCTAGAAGCCGGAGTAGTGTAAGTGATTTCATTCAGCCCTTCTACACTCAGTTCCTCTCTAAATCTAACTCTCAGTACACACTCCTTCCCAGAAGATAACCAGTTTGGAGGGTTGTTTCGATCGTGTCCTGCGGTGACAGAAGAAGAGACGGCCACCTTGGAATCGGACCCTCCCACACTAGTGCAACAACTTACCTTTTGCAGTCATCAAAATCTTGGGTAAATGATCAATCATTCTCCCTTTATCTTGGCTGCAGTTCAATCTTTAAACTATAGATGAAATAGACATGTGTGTACTTAGTTTTTAAAATGTTTTAGTGTGGTGATGAGGAGAGATCGAACTAGAGAAGTGACGAGTAGTAAGCGAGTTGTTGTAGCTTCCTAGAGTGTCCAATTTCTGACCATTAGATGACCTAGTGAAGTAGATCAGATTATCATATAAATTGAAGTGAGAAACTCCCTTTAAAACTTCAGTTTTGAAAGTAAGAATGGCCACTGTTGTGAACCAATGTTAAAACGATTGGTTGAAGATCCACCGTTGAATTTTTAATAGATCATAGATAGATATACGTAGTTTACCGTGTTAAAATTTGGGAACAAATGAACGGTCGGATTGAAAGTGATAGGGTCTCAAAGTGGAGTAGTTGAGCTGTTTTTCCAGCAGAAAAATTTGACTAAGTATGGGAACATTTGTAATGTTGTAGCCAACTTTAAAGATTTTTGTAGGAATAACGATTGAACAGTTTTAAGAAATTGTTTCTCCTATGAGTAGATTAGAGATCATAGATAAGCTATAAATTTATTTTAGAATTTTTATAAGTTTATTTTAATTTTATATTTACAGCTGTAATTGGACTTTAGTGACTTTTCGGGAAATAGAAAATGGGTAGTTTTTATAGTTGTCACCTAAAATCATCCTAGGGAGTAGAATATGATTAGTTAGCCTCAAGTAAGAATTTAAGTACTTTTTACGGATTTTGGAAGTCTCGGAACCAAGGGTAAAATAGTCAATTTACCTTAAATAAACACTGTAATAACTTCTGCACATAGAATCGTACATCTTAGGAGTTTTAGACTTCTAAGTATCCAAGGAAAAATGTTGATCCACGTGCCTCCTTTGACAGGCAACTGAGTTCCTGCAGCTACTGATTTAGTGTTGTTAAGATAGACGAGTTTTAATTCTGGTAAGTCCACTGACTTACTTAGCTAGCTTCTTGTATGTGTGTGATGCGTATGAGTGGTGTGTGATAGTTAAGATAAATAACAAAAACGCTATAGGCCGACTGTAGTATCTTATAATTGACCCAAGTGTATGATAACGGGTCGTGACATCATCTCCCTAGCTCTTGCGAGAGTCTAGGAGGTTCCCTGCGACCAGCCCAGTCCGGTAGACGGTCACATGCATTAGTACCATTCCGCGTTGGTAAACGGGGACAGGGGCGAGGTTTGGGAATCCCTCGTGTCACAAAATAAGTATCATTAGTAATGATGTATCACTTAATTAAAGATAATAAAAAGGAATGAGTGTTGCATGCTGATTGCGTATGTTGTGTGTTTGTGCTTTTACCGTTATACTTATGCATAGAATGTTAGCTAACGGTTTTATACCGCTTGTAGATGCCTTGCAGGTTAGGGAGGCAATCGAGTGATCCGGCGGTAGTGGGCAGCCGGGGTTCCGTGCATTATAGGACGGGATTGCTATATTTTATTTTATGACTATTGAGACTGATGTTGGTATTTCCAGTTTTTGAGACTTGGCTGTATTGTTTTCAGAATTTGGATTCTTTTTATTTCGCTCATGTTATAAAACTCTTTGTTTAGCCTTTTTATTTGTGTCGTGTTGTAAGGTCCGATGAAGTTGTTGTCAGGCTAAGGGCCGGGACCCATTGTGAGGTCCTAGCTCGTAGCATTTCGAGTCCTCTAGGATTTGGGGTGTTACAAATACATGGCTGCTTTTTACATTAAACAACACTTCAGTAGTAGCAACTGTAGTACTAATCATTTAGATTAATCTGAATATCTTGTCCTTTTCTTAATGGTGCGATAATATTTTCATTAATCAATCTAACCTTATCATCAAGCAATCTTCAGTTCTTCACTACTTCCTGTTTATAAGAGGTTTCAATCTTCATCCTCCTCCATTCTTTTTTGCAACACTCAAGCAACTCACCACAAAGGTAATTATCCTCATAATCACTTTCAATTTCGAGTAGTGAGAAATGCATTATTATAATGGTTTTTTAATAGTTATGTTTATATGGAGTGTGTTAATTATTTTATTCATAAGCTATGTATCATAATTAGAGGACATTTCATGGTTCTGAGTCAAAATAGAGCTCAAAGAGGACAAGCCCGAGCCGTAATCTTCTCAACGAGGGGAAAATAATTCAATTCAACCCGGATGCGGTGAAGACCAAACTACCATGCGGCTAGGGGTGTTATACGAGTCGAGCATTGATATGCTCAAACCTGACTCGTTTATAAATGAGTCAAGCAGAGCCGCGCCTAAATTTGATACGAGCTTTTAAATGTGTTCATATACAACTCGTTTAAAAAGTATACGAGCCAAGCTTTTTTGAAGCCGAGTTCGAGTAACTTGACTAATATAATATTCTTATAGTAAAGCAGCAACATAGGTAGGATAAAGGTGTTCATATGATAAAGAATTCACAATGGAAGAAAGTAAGTCGTTTAGAAGTTATCATACTCGACTTTTACTGTGATAAAGAATCCACAATGAGTACAACTCTTTTCATTTCTAGTTCTTTATCATACATGGACCTATTCATGTCCGGACTCGGGCCAAACTTTATAAGCTCGTTTATTCAGACCCGGTTGTCGGGTCTGAAATGGTTGTCGTACCCGGACGGGCGGGTCTGCGAGTAGCCATTATTAATTAAAAAACAGTTTTTAATATAATTTTGATAAGTAAATAAGTTATATTTAAAATATTTCAAGTAAAATACATTAAATTTATTAGGGTAAAATGGAAGAGTGGGTATGTTTTGTAACCATGAGTATAAAAAGGGTCCCAAGTTAATAATGGACACAAAATTGGCCCCTCTAATTTATATAAAAAAGATTTATTAAAATAAAAGAAGGATATTAAAGAAATCAGAATATCTTTCTCTCTCCATTTATTAAGCAACTAATTATTACAAAACGGGAAAGTAAATATATTTATTTCTCCATTTATTAAGGGAATCAAAATATCTTCATTTATTAATGAAATCAAAATATTTTCCGGAATCTTCGTCCTTTCCAACTTGCGTTCATCCATGGCGACGATATTGAGATTTCCGCAGCAACATGTGTACATAATCGTCTGAGACTGCCAACATATGTACATATATAGTTAATCAGTAACATTTTCGCAGGAAAAAATGTACATAATCACTAGAGACTGCAAACATATGTACATGCAAACACAAAAACTGTACATATTCTAATCGACATCATGTTATATGTACACACAAAATATGTCTTTGTATCATCAAACCCCTATCCAAATGTACACGAACTGCATATTTGGTACATATAGTTATTTAGTAATATTTTCGCAGCATCATATGTACATAATCAGCAACATACGTACATAATCAACCCATATCCGAATATATCATACCTGGGTATGGCGACTGAAGCAAATCTCGGCTTGCTCACCGTCGAACGCCCTCCACCGCTAGCCGCGGACATCGTTGTTGCTCTTGATCTCTTGTTCTTCATGAACTTGAACTTGAGGCGGTTGTTTAGGATAGCGTGACTCCACCTCGTTCTCCCTCTCGCCGCAATCGCCAAAGCATGATCTACGGCCTCCCGCACAGCACGACCTCGGGGCGGAGCCGATGTCAACGAAGAAGAAGGGTTGAGTCGTCGAAATATCGAATTGAAGACGAATTGAAGAATACTGGAAAATCTTCCGATAATGGCGGATATGTCACCGCGAGGATGCCATACGACGGCAAAGACGAATTGAAGAAAGTCAGTCTTCCGATAATGGCGGATATATAATTCTGGAAAATCTCACGGTTACCTTCTTTAACTGATCTCCTATTTTATTGCTTAATTAATTTATTTAACAAAATAAATAACTTCCATTAATTTAGTAACTGCCTATTAAAATATATCCTTAATTACTAGTTTATCTTTTTTTTTAAATGTAAAATAACAGGGCATAGTTTGTTTTTTAAGAAAAAAAAGTTACCCTACCCCCTTAATCTTCTCAATTTATTATAATTATACTAAATATTTTATATTTATATTTATAATATATACAGTAATATATATATATATATATATATATATATATATATATATATATATATATATTTTACCTGAGTCGGGCTTCTTCCTAGGTTCATACCGGCCCGTTTTTTCGGACGGACTTCCCAAATCTGAACAATTAATCATATAAGTTATCAAGACATTTAAAATATTATTAATAATAACAAGTACACAATATTTATTTTCGTATAATATTAAATTAAAGAAGGTAAAATAGTATATTTCAAAAGATAACAAAGCTCAAATAAAAGTAACAAAATCTTTATATATTATCCAAAAATTAAAGTAAGATATCATCTAGTTTTTATTTTTATTCATTTCTTATCCAAGTATACGTGAATCCATTGACTCACAAACGCCAACTGTTTCAAGTTGTCGCGTCTCTTTAAAAGCTGATACACTGTTTTTGACTAATTATCTTTTTGCCTTTTAAAAACTACGAAATTTCTCCATAATTACAAATGGCTATTAATAAAAAAAAATGCCACATAATAACATAAAATCTATTAACATTGAAAAAGGAATCTCAGTCATATATTTTAAATACTCCGTAATTATTTATTTGCATTGACATTATTTACTTCTTCACACGATAACATATTAATTCTCCATTCTACTCCCAAATTCCAACTCCACACAAAATAGGACACACATCTATCCTACCAAAATATCACTCAAGTGACTAGTCCCATTCTCCAATTCTCACCTATTTTTATTCCTAAAATATAATATTGTAATAAAAAACAAAGCACACGAAACCTACTTAAAATTTAAATACTTTAATAAAGTTAATAAAAACATTTATAAATTATTATTTTTATATTAAAGTATGTTAAAATATCATTTATATTTTTTTAGATATTTTATTGACGAACAAGAGATAACTTAAAATTTTTAAGCATACAAATTGGGATGAATAAATTATAAATGTTCTACAAACTTTTGAGTAGATTTGTATAATTTGGTATTTTTATTGAGATTGTATGAAAAAATATGTAATTTCAGGGAGATTTTATGCAATTTACCCTAAACAAAATTCATCTCCCCATTATAAAAAGTTCCATTCTCTGCGTGTGAGAAAGACACAGAACTACACTAACTCCATTACTCATTCATACCAAATATGCACGCAAACACAGATTCCGAAGCCACCAGCCTGTCGGCGTCATCGCCCGCCCGATCGCCGTCGAGGAACCGTCCTGTCTATTATGTCCAAAGTCCTTCCCGTGACTCTCACGACGGCGAGAAAACTACTGCTTCGTTTCACTCAACGCCGGTGCTTAGCCCTACCGGCTCGCCGCCGCATTCTCACTCCTCCGTCGGTCACCACTCACGAGAATCGTCATCTACACGCTTTTCTGGCTCTCTTAAGCCTGGATCTCGCAAGATCGCGCCTAATGATGCTAGTCGCAAGAGCCGGAAAGCGTGGAAGGAGTTCGATGTCATCGAAGAGGAAGGACTTTTGGAAGAAGGTGACTACCAGAAGCCTCTTCCTCGTCGATGTTACTTTCTCGCATTTGTGTTAGGGTTCGTCGTCTTGTTTTCGTTGTTCTCTCTCATTCTTTGGGGTGCTGCTCGCCCTCAGAAGCCTCTAGTCACGATGAAGGTGAGAATCACCGTTGATTTTGATGTATTCTTTGTTGATGTCGTTCAGATTTCTGTTTAATTTTGTGTTTGATCGATTTCGATTTGACTTTCTGCAGAGCATCAAGTTCGAGACATTTGCGATCTCATCCGGTTCCGATTCCACCGGCGTCGCAACAGAAATGGCGTCTGTAAACTGCACTTTGAAATTCCTCTACCGAAACACCGCCACATTCTTCAACGTTCACGTAACCTCATCTCCGATCGACCTATCGTACTCACAAATCACACTCGCAACCGGAAACGTAAGTAATCCAAATCCTGTCAAATCATCAATAATATAAATAAATAAAAACCTAGATCGGAATCGCGGCGCTAAAATTTCAATTTCAATGCAGCTGATCGAATTCTATCAATCAAGGAAGAGTCAAAAGCTGGTGACATTGTCGGTGATGGGAGATAAGATTCCATTGTACGGTAGCAGTTCAACAATGGTTGGAACGTCGACCGGAGTTCCAACCGAAACAGTGACGATGAATCTGAATTTCGTGGTCCGATCACGAGCATACGTGCTTGGTGAATTGGTGAAGCCGAAATTCTTAAGAAGGATTCAATGTACTGTGACATTAGATGCTAAGAAGATGAATTCTCCAATCTCTCTGAAGAATGCTTGTTCTTATCAGTAATCGTTCATCTTTCATCATCCGAAAATATATTTATTTGTTTTGATTTGGGGAAACAGAGAATGAAAGCTTGGTGGAGGCGCCAAGTGTTTTGAGTTTCGGGCAGCTGAGTTGTTGACTGCCCAACTGCCCGCTATACGGCGATAGTCGGTGACTCGTGAACTGGCGCATGGTTTTTACAACTTTTTCTTAAATTAATACTATATATTTTTTTTGCTTGTCATGAATTTATAGAGTTAAGGGCCCGTTTGGAAGCTCTTGGAATCATTCCCGGTAACGGAATGATTCCGAATCAATCAAAAAATACGTTTGGTTAAAGGTCTTTTCTCACATGAAAGTAATCCCATCATTTCCATTTCCATTCCTAACCCTTATCTAATTCCATTCCGTTTCCATTCCACCGCTCTAACCAAGCGGGCACTTAATGTGTAGTATGGATTGTGGGGTAAGCAATTTCTCAAATTATCACATATACAATTTTTTTTCTTCCTTCATGCTTTTTTGGATCGAACTCAGCCGCATTGGTTGCGGTTCAACGTGCATATACGTTTGGACATGTGCCCAAACCCTTAGTCACCTATGTGGTATATCTTGATTCGTTGAAAATTTACATGGAATTTGAGCAAGTTCTTAAGATTTTAACGGTTGGCATGAGCAATAATAGTTCGTCCGATTGGACTTGCCGACCTTAAAGACATTTCGTTAAGTGTTAACTGAGTCAGGCGATTGCAATTAAAAGGTCGTGTTGATAAATGTAATGACACTGATAATAAAATGGTTAATGGACATTTAATTTTATTATTGTCAATTGGTTTTATCACACACTAGAGTCCCTAAACCTATGTATTAGACTTAGACCAACACGCATATGCACCCTTGTATGTCGAAATTTCACTAAATTTTTAGGAAATTTCTAAAAAGGATATATTAATATAAAAATATGAACAAACATGTATTGGTCTATATACAGAGTATAATAAAGTTTGGGGCCAGAATGTGAAATTGACGAAGTTATCAGCGTTTTTCTAATCTATATACATATATTAAAGCAGAAGCGTTTACTTCAACGTGGTTCATCTAACAAAAAATATGACACGTGTCATTTTCTTAGAATTTTAGTTTTTTTTTAAAAATAATATATATAGTTACCATATTTTGATTATCCTATTATAGAAATTATATTTATCTACTTACCAAAAATATATGTATATATGCTATTAGTGTTAAAATATATATCTATATACTAATAATAAAGTAGAAGCTTTTAATGTCATATGTTTTTTTTTTCGTTCTTTTTGTCAATGCAATTTAAAACACACTCTCATTTTAAAAAAATAATTAAAAAATTATATAAACTAACTATTTATATATATATATTAATATTAAAAAAACCCTTAATTACATAAACCATGGTTCCATATATTTTTATATTACGGGTCGTTTTAACGTTCAGTTTCATTTAAGACCTTTTTTTATCAAGAACATGTAAACTATCATCTATGTCAAAATATCCCTTTATCTTTTTATTATCTTTTAATTTACTTTATAATATTATCTTCCAACTCACTTTAATTAATAATTAGATTTGTTTTACAATTTATTAAAGCTAATTCCGCACACGATGCGGGTATTAGACTAGTTATTTACATTAGTCAAGTGAGTCAAGTGTATGTAAAAGTAACTCAATACTCGTAGTATTATTTTGTCATACATAGATGGCATTCCTATCACGTGAGATAGCTGCCACGTGTGCAAACAGGGTTGTAATAGTACCTCGATCATATGACAATCATGATAAATTAATATTTGATAAGTTAAGTTGTTTGGATCTTGTCTGTAGTTGATCTCATTTATTAATGACACATTGAATCTATTTTGTCTTGCCCATTTATGAAGTACATGTGTATTCATTAATTTACATTGAAGTTAACGATGTAGTTGAATGTGTGGTTGATCTCATCTATTCACCTTATGTAAATGCAATGGGCTTTTGCTTTACACTATGGGCCCGTTTGGTTCCAGCTTCGAAAACGGAATGAAAACGAATTTAATCCATATGTATATCCTTATTCATAAAATTTTGTGGAATCATTTGTTGTGGATTAATGCAAAATGCACTTGCTTCACCACATTTTATTACTCTATAGGTATCAAAGGTGATCAAACTCTACTTCAATTCCATCACACCACAAGCAATGATTACACAAACTTTCATGAACAATGGTATATATATGGACTAGATTCATTTTCATTTCGTTTCCGATTCCGAAATTAAAACCAAACGGGCCCTATATGTTTATTAGAGTGTTAATGCGTATTATCATAGATTTAAAAAGCTACGGAGTATCTGATATTTACAAATTGCTCGATCTACCATTTACAATTTTTTCAGTTAAAAGATACAATGTCATTAAGATTATTCAAAAATCGGTTTGGGCTGAAATTTTGATTCAACTTAACCGCTTGATCCGATTTTAAATCGACCTAAACCTTTCGGTTATCACTAGAAAGTTTGAAAGACTTGCTACTTTTTATCTTTTGTATTTTAAATATATGAACTTTTGTTTGTTACTGTAAGGAGTCGAACAATTAGACGTTTGGTTTGAGAACTTTCGATTATATGTTTATATTATATAATTAATTGATTATTTTATATTTTTTGATCATATGATAACGAAAAAATATAGTTAGATTAGATCGAATCCTACCACGCTTGGACCAACAATGTTTGTAGACATCAATAAAGTTCGGATTTTAGGTCGGGTAAATTCGGACCAATACACTAAGGGCTCGTTTGGTTTGAACTCCGGAATCGGAAACGCAATGAAAACGAGTCTAGTCCATAAATATATCTTTGTTTAGGAAAGTTTTTGGAATCATTCTTTGTGATTTGAAGTAATTGAGGTTGAATTTGATTACTTTTGATACCTTATAGGGTAACAAAATTTCATGAAGAAGGATATATATATATATATATATATGGATTAAATTTGTTTCCATTCCGAGTCCGTTTCCGGAGTTGGAACCAAACGGGCCTTAAATTACACTATTTCTAGTTACTATCTTTTTAATGTTTTTATCATGAACACAAACAATAAGGGTAATGTACGGCACACAATCCTAATTTACGGATGGACAAGTGTAAATTAAATCTATACCTTAATTGTACTTGCGTAGACGTGTTAGATACCAGTCCAAATCCTCTATCCCCTACCCTGTCCCCCTCCCTGGCCCAAACCTTTGATTGGTCCAAGTGGCAAAATTTGCTAAAATATACGGTGGAAGATGTTGGTTCGGTTCAAGATTTATAATAGATTATTGATGGGTCCAGAGATTTGAAATAAAAAAACTGAACCGTTTTTTACGTTAAAACAAAATAAAATAGTTTTGAGATTGGTCCAGCGTGTTCCGTTTCATCGGTCAGGCCAAACTTGCTCAACGTTCGACGATTTGAAGATATCCACATCGATTGAGTCCTGACAGTTTAGAAATTATTTTTATCTGGATTTTCTATCCTCTATATTTTATGACTGGTTCATTTCCACTCTAGTTTATTAGTTTTGCTATCCAATTTATGATTTTGTACAGATGTATGCCTTGCTTAACATTATAACAATATCAGTTTTGAAGGCTTGTTAGGTGAAGTAGATTAGCAGGTTCCTACACAAAGTGACAGGTAGTATGTTTGATACTCCAAAGGCTTTTGCTGACATAAAGATCCAAAGGAACAACCTAGTTCAAGATACATTTTTTAAGTGTACATTCTTCTATAGATGAAAAATATTCTGCATAAATGACACTAGTGTTCACTGGATTGATTAAAATTTTACGTTTAGGCTGAAGAAAATCTGAGAAAAGTATAAGTGAAAACTTCCTGCTTGCTCAAGTTGACAAGGTTGCTTATTGATTTACTGAAATATCAACAACTTGCTCAAGTTTAATTCCCATCTCTCTAAATAGAGCAAAAAAAAGTGAATTCCATCTTTACGTACTGATTTACATAATTAAAAATTCCACTAGTTTTGGTGAATTGCTTAATTTCAGATTTACATAAGTATAAAATACACTAGTTCTGTGAACTGATTTACTTCCCACAAAAAATTGCATAACTATAAACTGCACTAGTTTTACTGAATTGTTGAATTTCTAATGTTGTAACTCTAGCCGTAACCGAACCAAAATCAAGCATTTTTCAGAACATTGTGTTGCTGATTTGAAATCCATATAGATGAAAGCCAACAGACTGAAAATTGAAAGGATAGAAGACTGTAACCCATACTCTAAATTTTCGCTTGAATAAACAGAAACGCCGGCCACAATCGATTGAGAATTATAATTGTCGACTGAGAAAAGGTATCACAGGGCACAATCGCCTGAGAAGGAGGCAACGTCGAATTGAGGGGAGAGAGGAGGCCAAATCCCGTATTTCTTGTGCTAAATCTCATGGGTTCGGTTGTTTTAGTTTTTGAAATTTCTGAACCATATACATCCCTGAACCGAACAATCAAATTTTCAAAAAAAAAAAATCACAAAAAGTTGCCACGTGGACCAATAAGCTTTTTTGGGACAGGGAGGGGGCCAGGGTAGGAGACAGACGATTTGCACTGGTTAGCAGTCCAAATCCTCTATCCCCTACCCTGTCCCCCTCCCTGGCCCAAACCTTTGATTGGTCCAAGTGGCAAAATTTGCTAAAATATACGGTGGAAGATGTTGGTTCGGTTCAAGATTTATAATAGATTATTGATGGGTCCAGAGATTTGAAATAAAAAAACTGAACCGTTTTTTACGTTAAAACAAAATAAAATAGTTTTGAGATTGGTCCAGCGTGTTCCGTTTCATCGGTCAGGCCAAACTTGCTCAACGTTCGACGATTTGAAGATATCCACATCGATTGAGTCCTGACAGTTTAGAAATTATTTTTATCTGGATTTTCTATCCTCTATATTTTATGACTGGTTCATTTCCACTCTAGTTTATTAGTTTTGCTATCCAATTTATGATTTTGTACAGATGTATGCCTTGCTTAACATTATAACAATATCAGTTTTGAAGGCTTGTTAGGTGAAGTAGATTAGCAGGTTCCTACACAAAGTGACAGGTAGTATGTTTGATACTCCAAAGGCTTTTGCTGACATAAAGATCCAAAGGAACAACCTAGTTCAAGATACATTTTTTAAGTGTACATTCTTCTATAGATGAAAAATATTCTGCATAAATGACACTAGTGTTCACTGGATTGATTAAAATTTTACGTTTAGGCTGAAGAAAATCTGAGAAAAGTATAAGTGAAAACTTCCTGCTTGCTCAAGTTGACAAGGTTGCTTATTGATTTACTGAAATATCAACAACTTGCTCAAGTTTAATTCCCATCTCTCTAAATAGAGCAAAAAAAAGTGAATTCCATCTTTACGTACTGATTTACATAATTAAAAATTCCACTAGTTTTGGTGAATTGCTTAATTTCAGATTTACATAAGTATAAAATACACTAGTTCTGTGAACTGATTTACTTCCCACAAAAAATTGCATAACTATAAACTGCACTAGTTTTACTGAATTGTTGAATTTCTAATGTTGTAACTCTAGCCGTAACCGAACCAAAATCAAGCATTTTTCAGAACATTGTGTTGCTGATTTGAAATCCATATAGATGAAAGCCAACAGACTGAAAATTGAAAGGATAGAAGACTGTAACCCATACTCTAAATTTTCGCTTGAATAAACAGAAACGCCGGCCACAATCGATTGAGAATTATAATTGTCGACTGAGAAAAGGTATCACAGGGCACAATCGCCTGAGAAGGAGGCAACGTCGAATTGAGGGGAGAGAGGAGGCCAAATCCCGTATTTCTTGTGCTAAATCTCATGGGTTCGGTTGTTTTAGTTTTTGAAATTTCTGAACCATATACATCCCTGAACCGAACAATCAAATTTTCAAAAAAAAAAAATCACAAAAAGTTGCCACGTGGACCAATAAGCTTTTTTGGGACAGGGAGGGGGCCAGGGTAGGAGACAGACGATTTGCACTGGTTAGCAGTCCAAATCCTCTATCCCCTACCCTGTCCCCCTCCCTGGCCCAAACCTTTGATTGGTCCAAGTGGCAAAATTTGCTAAAATATACGGTGGAAGATGTTGGTTCGGTTCAAGATTTATAATAGATTATTGATGGGTCCAGAGATTTGAAATAAAAAAACTGAACCGTTTTTTACGTTAAAACAAAATAAAATAGTTTTGAGATTGGTCCAGCGTGTTCCGTTTCATCGGTCAGGCCAAACTTGCTCAACGTTCGACGATTTGAAGATATCCACATCGATTGAGTCCTGACAGTTTAGAAATTATTTTTATCTGGATTTTCTATCCTCTATATTTTATGACTGGTTCATTTCCACTCTAGTTTATTAGTTTTGCTATCCAATTTATGATTTTGTACAGATGTATGCCTTGCTTAACATTATAACAATATCAGTTTTGAAGGCTTGTTAGGTGAAGTAGATTAGCAGGTTCCTACACAAAGTGACAGGTAGTATGTTTGATACTCCAAAGGCTTTTGCTGACATAAAGATCCAAAGGAACAACCTAGTTCAAGATACATTTTTTAAGTGTACATTCTTCTATAGATGAAAAATATTCTGCATAAATGACACTAGTGTTCACTGGATTGATTAAAATTTTACGTTTAGGCTGAAGAAAATCTGAGAAAAGTATAAGTGAAAACTTCCTGCTTGCTCAAGTTGACAAGGTTGCTTATTGATTTACTGAAATATCAACAACTTGCTCAAGTTTAATTCCCATCTCTCTAAATAGAGCAAAAAAAAGTGAATTCCATCTTTACGTACTGATTTACATAATTAAAAATTCCACTAGTTTTGGTGAATTGCTTAATTTCAGATTTACATAAGTATAAAATACACTAGTTCTGTGAACTGATTTACTTCCCACAAAAAATTGCATAACTATAAACTGCACTAGTTTTACTGAATTGTTGAATTTCTAATGTTGTAACTCTAGCCGTAACCGAACCAAAATCAAGCATTTTTCAGAACATTGTGTTGCTGATTTGAAATCCATATAGATGAAAGCCAGCAGACTGAAAATTGAAAGGATAGAAGACTGTAACCCATACTCTAAATTTTCGCTTGAATAAACAGAAACGCCGGCCACAATCGATTGAGAATTATAATTGTCGACTGAGAAAAGGTATCACAGGGCACAATCGCCTGAGAAGGAGGCAACGTCGAATTGAGGGGAGAGAGGAGGCCAAATCCCGTATTTCTTGTGCTAAATCTCATGGGTTCGGTTGTTTTAGTTTTTGAAATTTCTGAACCATATACATCCCTGAACCGAACAATCAAATTTTCAAAAAAAAAAAATCACAAAAAGTTGCCACGTGGACCAATAAGCTTTTTTGGGACAGGGAGGGGGCCAGGGTAGGAGACAGACGATTTGCACTGGTTAGATACAATAAGTTTTACATCTAAACTGGAGATATTTTACACTAGTATATAAGGTCGATGAACTACTTCTCATATTATCAATTAATTTTAGGATAAAATTTCCGCTGGTATACACAAGACCCGTTCTACGGTTTGCTTTCGCACCTTTCTTTCTCTCTTTGATTCCATATTCGTAGCCTTCACCCTAAGTACCCTTCTTCTTTTGGTAACCACTTACGCCCCTTTAATATATAAAAGTTTTAAGATCTACATAAAAAGTTAAAACTATTAGCTAAAAGCCTGAAATATTTGTAATCATCGAATGTTTGAAACCTTAAAATTCACCACATTAACTAGTCTATTTATCGAAGACATGGCTTACATCGATTATAAAATGATAAACTGAAGATAATATATTAGATTGGTGGACCTAACATCCTTACTTTCGATTCTATAACGTGTAATCATCGAGTGTCAACTAGATTTATTCACCTATTTACACTTATTAACACTTGCAAGACGTGTTAAAATGTGTATCCACATCAATTATATAAATTAATAAGCCTAATATATAATACTGGAGAGTCACTCCTATTATTATCAATTGATTTTATGATTGAAGCCAACCAAAATTATGTGGTGGATTGAGTCTAACGTGCACGCGTGCTTATATGCACACAACACTTAGTTTGCAATCCGTTAGACTCTAACATGATATTAAACCCTCGGCTCTTTATAAGGAGCATGAGATGTTAGACCCGTTTGTTTATCGTCAATTATACAGGTTTCCTCAATTGCATTTGTTGAGACGTTTTGAGATGTGTGTTCATATCGATTGCAAAAACAAACACAACCTAGACCATGGCTAATCCGGCCCACCCGATCAAAATGGGTATGTGAATAGCCCATAGGCCCAGAAGGCTACTGAACCTCAGCCCGAGCGGAATGGAAAAGGGCTAAGGCCCTTCGCCCAATCAGACAAACATTATTCAAAGTAGGCTTATTTCAACGCCACCGTAAATTCAAATGGATGCAATCGGTCCCTACGCCGTTCTCTTTAACTTCTCACACACTACCGCTCTCCATTGCCGCCCTTCTCGTCACCGTCCAAAACTCCAAATGGTCTACACCCATTCCTTCAACGACCACCGGAAAAACAAAACACGCTACTACAACCGCCGGTGGCCTTTAGAGCAATCTGCCGAAATCTTTACCGGTGGAGTTCAAAACTCCAAATGGTTCATTTAATGTGTAAACCGCGTTTTAGACCCGTCAGATATAAAAAACGATAAATTAACAATATTTGAATATGGACGGAGAAATTGAATAATGAAATAGAGAAAGCGGGAGATCTTGAACCCAATTAGCCAAAAAAAGTAATTGAAGAAGATGATTATGTGAAGGGTAAAATAGTAAAAACGATATTGATATCAAGATCTACGACAATGTGTAATACAAGAGCATCCTCTTGAATAAGGATTAACCGGGTCTTCAGCTTCATAACAGTTCCTGGTATAATACAACCTACCGGAGTGTGGCGGACACGGAATGCGATTTGCCGCGAGAGCCGAGTACGAGATGTACGAGCTGACTCCATGATAATGATGATGATTGCCTTTCTTCCCATAACCATAAAGCATCCTTGCGTGGTCGTCGTTCACCTCGTCCTCTATCGTCAACCTAGGCCATCCAACTCCAAGCAAGGCTGCTTCATTTGTTGGGGGTGTGAAAACACTGTGGATTGATGCACATTGTGACAACACGATGAGTATGAGAGTAGGAGATTTGCCATCTTTGAGATGAGGTTGGACCGGAAGAAGAGCTTTGTAACACCCCGAATTCTCAAAACTCGGGAAGTTACTGGTTAGGACCTCACAATGGGTCTCGACCTCAATTTGACAACAATTTAACTAGGATCTTGCAACAAGACACAAATAAGAAAAACCGAAATTTATAAAGTAGTATTTTCAAGAGATGAATGCACAATGTCTAACAACTTATAGTACTTATACAACGGAAAAGACTAACTCTCTTTAACAAGAAGAAAGAACAACAAGGTAAAAACCCAACCCCACTCTAAGGAGTACGGAGACCCGGCTGACCACTACTTCCGGATCACTCAACTGCTTTTGTAACCTGCAAGGCATCTACAAGCGGTATAAAACCGTTAGCTAACATTCTATGCATAAGTATAAAGGTAAAAACACAAACACACAACATACACAATCAACATGCAACATTCAATCCTTTTATTATCTTTAATTAGGTGATATGTCATAACTAATGATACTTATTTTGTGACACGAGGGATTCCCAAACCTCGCCCCGTCCCCGTTTACCAAAGAGGAATAGTACTAATGCATCTGACCGTCTACCTAACTGGGCTGGTCGCAAGGAACCTCCTAGACTCTCGCAAGAGCTAGGCATATGATGTCAGGACCCGTTATCATACACTTGGGTCAATTACATAATATAATAAAGTCGGCCTAATCCGGTTTCGTTGTTTATCATAACTAACAAACACCACTCATACACATTACACTCATACAAGAAGCCAGCTAAGTAAGTCCGTGGACTTACCAGAATCCAATCTCGACTCGGTCAGAAATGTGGTAACTCCGACGCCTGTTAAACATGGAAGGTGGATCAAAATCACATCTCATACTCTTAGAAGTTATAAACTTCTAAGATGTACAATCTCATGAAGAGACATTACGAAAAAGGCTCTCTTAAGGTGAAAAAACTATTTTACCCCTGGTTCCGAAAACCCTAAGATTTTCCTATACTTATTTCCAATTCTCCCTTGGAGTCTATTTCCATATTCTAGTTCTTATGGAAAAGTTTAGTACTGAAGTACAAGAGTTGCACAAAATTCTAGATTTTTACTAAAAGGTCGTTAATGTCCAACTTAGGGTTAAAATCCAAAGCTACAAAATAAAAAGATAAGAATTCCGGAAACAAACCCTAGATCCTCTAATATACGTATACTAAACATAGGCCAAAGGTCTCTCAACAACTCAACTAAAATTCTTACATAACTCTAAAGTTGGACTAGAAGCTAAAATTCTATACTTAGTCAAAAACCTCCTCCTTCAAAACAGCTCATGTGCTCTACTTCGGGGCCTTATAAAATCTAATCCAACCGTTAACTTCTCTCAAATTTTAATATTGTCAACTCCACATTTCTATCTAAAATATATCAAATATTCGACGGCGGATTCTCGATTTAAGGTAATGAAACTAGATATTAAAGTCAGCAGACCAAGGCTGAAATTTTTAAAGTGTACAAGAGGTCCACCCTTCGATTCCTATTGTCAACATTCACAACATTAAAACTTAATTCAGATTTTTGGACTTAAGACTCCAATAACAGCAAATGATTCCACTTACCTCTACTCCAATTCTACTCTTACAATTTCTTCTATTTCACACAACAGAAAGGAGATCAAGCTTACCCCACTGCAAACGACGGAATCAGCAAGGGCTCGAGCTCATTATTGTCGTCTTCCGAGGGCTGATGGAAGGGCAGCTTGGCTCTCTACTGCACTGTCCAAGCAGATCGTCCAGGATCACGTCTCTGGGTGTGTAAAAGCTGTCCACTGCGCGGAGGAGGAGTGTTGTGCCAACGGTCGAAGCATAAGGGTATATGCCCGGTTCGTGTGGTCTCTGCTCCGGCGCTGAAGGCTTCTAACTGTCGACTGGTTGCTGTCTTACCACGATACAGGAGGGAGGAGCGTCGGCGTCTCTGCGTTGAAGAAGGTGAGACTCCAGCCGCTACGATGGCGAGATACGGACTGATAGAAGAGGGGGAGAGATTGGTGCTCACCTGGCTGTTGAAGACGGAGCGGATCCCGGTACCGATGAAGACCTTCTGCCAGTTACAGTCGCTCGGAATTTGGTGGTCTTGCTGTTAGCGCCGATCGTGCAGAAGGAGGGAAGGAGGAGACAACAGTTACGTATGTGGCTGAATTAGGGTAGAGTCATTAGGTTAGGTCAAAATAAATTAAGAGAGGATTAGGGTAAAGATAGGGTTTTTGGGCCGGTGGGCTAATTATAATGGGCCTAGTCCGCTGGCTTGTGCATCCCGAAAATGTTGGGCTGCTACGTGAGTCGTACTCGTACGGAATTTTAATCAGATTACAAAAATTATCATTTTATGTGAATTAAGGTCACATATAATGATAGATTTTAGTGTTGTTTTAATTTGTTTAAAATTAAGAAAGGTTAGCGGATCGGAATCCGGTTCGATCGGGTTCTAAACGGAAATTAAATTTTCCAGGTATTACAAGCTTAAGAGGAGATGGGATGGGGTTTTGGTTGCAATTTGTAATGAAATGAAGTGTTTTTTTATTTGTTCTTTCTCTCTCTTATTCGCAGGCTTAACATGTTAGTTTTTGGTGCTTGTCTGTTTCATGCTTGGATCGTGGTTACCTATTTCTAGATATTGGTAAAAAGGGTTTTAAGTCAAAGCATACATATAATTGATCACATATTTCCTAGTTCTAAGTAAGCATATGTCATTATTACCGATAATGATATATAGCCATGATCTGTTTCATTATGGTCTATGTGACGTGTTTAAGAGAGCGAGAGTTTTGGCTAAGAATGAGGCGTTTGTGGTCTTCTTGATTGGCCCGCGTGAGGGGAGATCTACCTTGAGGCCATCGGATGCGATAGTGTATGTACGAGTGGGTGGAAAACATGGTTATATTGATTTGATTGAGTCCCCCCTGATTTGTTTAGGTAGTGGGCCTTCTGTGGTGGGTAAGGTGACCCTCAACGCGGCATTTGCTAAGATTGCTAAGCATGAGAGGGTTTGCGTCGAAAACCAAAATGTGTTTCTTCCGCTTACTTTTGAAACTTTTTGGTTTTCTTGCGCCCGATACCGTCGAGATTCTCAAAAGGGTGCAACAAATCTTGCCTAGTAATGTTGTGTCACATAGGTCTTCAAGTGTAATTTTAGGAGAAACGGTTTTGCTATTCAAACTAGCGGCACAAGAAACATAAAGTTATCTACAAGAAACATAAACCTTCCGTATAATCACAATTCAATATTTATTGTTTCTTATTCAATATTACACAAGATGAAATTCAATGTTTCAATTAGATATTATATAACTATTTCAGTTATTTCAACCGTTCAATAAAATTATTTATTGTACAAGAATCGTGTACAAAAAAATTATACATTAATGCTTGTACATGAATTTCGAATTACTTATATGTGTTAAGTTGATACGTTAACATTGTGTGTCTTGTTCGAGATATGAATTTTTCAAATTTCTCTTGTACACGATTCTAGTATATGAACTTCAGAATTACTTCGATGTGTTAAGTTGATACATTAATAGTTGTATACAATACAAAAATGGTGTATAGGAAAATTATTTTGAAGTACTTATACACAATACAAGAATCGTGCACGGAAAATTTTGATTATCATAATTAACATATATTTATAATTTTTTTTAAAAACATGAAATTAAAAGAAAATTCGAAAGGTTTCCATATAAAATATAGTGTGATATTTGTGAGAGGGCAATTTTGGTAACTAGGCCTTTTTGAAAAACTATAGTAGTTACTAGACTTTTTAATGTTTCAATTTAGTAAATATACCCCAATCTTTTGTATTTATTTTCAAACTCTATCCACTCTTCTCTCAAGGGGTACATTTACTAAACACAAAACTAGAAAAAGTCTAGTAAACCAAATTGTTTCTTTGGTGAGATTCGCTTGTATATAATCTTGTATTCTTGTAACCATTTTGGAAAATTATGAATATTCAATATAATCTTTAAAAATTGACACGCACTCAGTAATTTAGTAGTGGAAGGCATGCGCTAGTTGATATTAGTGAAGTAGGGCAGTTTATTCAATTCTATATAGTGAACATAATATTTAGCTAACCGTGTAAGCAACATTTTAAAATTAGGAGAGGATTTAAATAGTTGACCTGTTTCAACATTTTATATGTTTATACAATTTCACGTTTTATTTTTGAACTATCGTACAACTGAGGTATTGAGCAAACTCCGCTTCACGCTCTTTACTATTCACAAACAAAGGAAACCCCTTTATCCAGTTGTGCTCCACTGGAGTTAAAATGTAACTCCGTGATGAAGTTCATTAGATCTAGACCTTTCATTAAATATAAAGGTTGAGACTGAACCTCGTAAATTAAGTCTAACAAATAATATGAAATTAAAAATAAATGCTTATATCTGTAACACCCCAAATTCTGAGAACTCGGGGAGCTACTGGTTAGGACCTCACAATGGGTCCCGACCTTGGTTTAACAACAAATTCACTAAGATCTTACAACAAGGCACAAATGTAATTAAAACAATTTCCAAAACATAATATTTTTAATGGTATGAAGGTACACATGTGACAGCCTTACAAACATATATAAAGATACATAACATGCATGACGTATGGAAGACTCCCCCGTCCCCATCTAATGAGTACGTGGACCCGGCTGACCATCCGTCCCGAATCTCTCTGCATCTGTTTATCTCTACAGATCTACAACACGGCTAAACCGTTAGCTAACTATCCAAATATAAGTAGAATAACAACAGCACAAACACACGCAGAAAACGATAAACAAACATCATGCTGGCACCCAACCGTTTATTATCTATTATTTAGGTGATTCATCTTATTCAATTTTACAGTTGTGGCACGAGAACTCTTAAGAGTTCTCGCCTCCGTTCCTTATCCGACTGGGTGTAGGTCTAGCTTACCTCCGCCGGTAGCATCACTACAAACCGAGTGTGGACTAGTCCCTAAAGAAACCCTCAGCGCCCTCAAGCTAACTGAGCAGAATGCCACCGCCTGTTACTCTTAGGCCAAGTATAGGTCGTAATTAATTATTACTAAAATATAAATATAAACATCTCAATCACACACGACTATCATCATTCATGCTCATATTCAGAAGTCAGCTAAGTAAGCCCAAAGGACTTACCTGTTATAAATCTCGACTCTCTGTAAACCAAACTCGCTGTAAACTATAGCAACTCAGTTGCCTGCCAAAGGAGATAAGTGCATTAGCACACTCCCACGTAATTAGAAGTCTAAGACTTCTAAGATAGAAGATCGTAATAGGACATAACCAATTACAGTACTAATTTATGGTAAAATGACTATTTTACCCTTGGTCCCGAAACTCCCAAAATTTCCAAAACTCAAGTCTAAACTTCTATTTGAGACTATAAAGTCATATTCTAAGTCCTAAAGTTTAGTTTGGTTACAAACTGTCACTTTTCTTATTTCCTATTTTCCGAAAGATCGTAAAGGTCCAACTTCGGTTTCAAATATAAAATTCGTAAAAGCTTATAAAAATTCCGAAACAATTCTCTAGATCATCTATGATGTTCCCTCTACCCTTAGGAGCAAGAATTTCTCAAAACTGCTCATCCATCATTTTTATAAAAATTCCAAAGTTGGTTACAACACTTGAAGTTTCCTATACTTAGCCAAAATCTGAGTACACTTTGAAAAATCATAACTCCTAAACCATTCACTGGATTTATCCCAAATTTTGATATGTTCTACTATAAAATCTTATCTATAATATATCCAAAATTCAGCCGCAAAGGAGATCAAAATCCTAATTAAACTATCTCACAAAACCGAATTTCAGCACAACAGAAAAACTGCTTACGACTCAATCTTTGAAAAATCATACATCCCAAACCACTCGCTGGATGCCTCTCAAATTTTAATATGTTCTACAACAATATGTAAACTATATCATATCCAAAATTCAAGCCCAACGGATATCAAGAGCTTATTCAAAATCATCTCACAAAACAGCATCACTTGCTGTTTTCCCAACACTCAGCACATATATAAAAACGTCAACTTTGAAACACAATAACTCTCAAACCGTAACTCCGATTCTTCCCAAATTTTAATATGATCTACAAAAAGATGTCAACTATATCATATCAAAAATTCAAGCCTAACAGAGATCAAAAGCCTATTCAAAACTATCTCACAAAACAGCATCCCATGCTGTTTTTCTCAACTCAGCACATTTATAAAACTGAACTTTGAAACCCCATATCTCTCAAACCATAACATGGATTCCTCTGAAATTTTAGTATGATTTACGTTGAAATACCACCTATAACATATCCGAAAACTAGCCAAAAATAAGAAGTCTAACTTACCCAAATTTGGGCCCGAAGTTGACTGTTTGTCACTTCCGAAAAACTCAGGAAACACCTCAATTCTTCAAACCATCTTCCGAGGCTGTTAGGGACGGCTTGGACATACAATGGGCGCTCACATCAGCATATATATATTAAGGGTAAAACAAAGAGAGACCGAGGAAGGATGGGTATTGATCTTACTCGAGTCCGTGTCTCAAAAGAGGCGAAGGAAGCAGCACCGGCTGTTGTTGCTGGAGTCCGCAACTGCTACAGAGAGGAGGGCGCGGTAATGGGCCAAGAGGATCACTGGCGGCCCCAGAAGGTGCCCCCGCTGCCAGATCAAGACGCACCTGCGATCTAGCTCTCAACTGCGCCCACGGTTAGGGCAAGGCGCGCCCGCTGCACCGCTGCCAGTCCGTCCTCCATCCTTGCGTTGCGGTTGGATGTATCGCTCGACTAGCTGCTGGGTACCGATCGCAGGGTTGTGGGGGTGCTTCCCTATCGATGTCGATCCGTTGCAGTCACATAGAGAGGGTGGCCGACTTGTGCAGGACGGAGGCTGGCTGGAGTCGACATAAGGGAGAATCCTCTCACCGCTGCTACGCCTGGAAGATCGAGGGAGGAAGACTCCGATTGCTTGCTGTCCACTGTGGTGCGATGGCTGCTTCAATGCCAATTCTATAGAACTGCTGGGACAGGAAAAATAGGAGAAACGAGAAGGCCGTAGGCTATGGTAGAAGCCTGAGAAAACTCGTACGTGCACACGAGGTAACAGAGATCTTTTGCAGAAGGAAAGGCGTGAAAGAAGGGATGAAAGCGTGGCCAGGGTTACGTGCAAAAGGAAGGAAATTGGGGAAGGCTGGGCGTGCAACTGCTTGTGCTGAACGTGGACGTGAAGGGGGCAAGGGGACGGAATTCACGTAATCAGGGTAGGGCAAGGTGGCGTGCAGAATCTAAGCTGCTCATGTAAAGCTGATGGGCCGGCTATCATGGACTTGTTTGGATGGCCCATGGCCTTGTCATGATCTTGTCACATACTTGTCAAATGGGCCATTTAAAATTAGTCTTGCAAGGGTAAGTCTAGGAGGATAGATATATTTATGTGTGTAAAAAAAATTCCACATAAAATGATAAAAGTTTGTAAAGATCATTTTATATGTTTAATTCATCACATAAAATACCAAGATTATGTTGGCTTGGAAATGAACGGAAAGAAAAATTTTCCGGATATTACATCAGTACCCCCTTAAAATAAGTTTTGTCCCGAAACTTAAAAGAAGACTCGTAAAGGCGGAGTCCATACAAAAGAACTAAAGCGCCGGAAAGAGGTCACAACGGTCGAGTTATGATTTGTTTCCGAAATAGTCGGAAGAAATAATTCCAGGTATTACATCAATCCCGCCTTAGAATAAGTTTCACCGCGAAACTTAAAATACGCCAGTTATAAGGTCAACCCTCAAAGCACGAATCTAATGTATCTACTTGTTACCGCACACGACTCATCGTTTCCACATATAAGTATTCCGCACATCAAGGTCACCAATAACACACATCCCGACTAAGCATTCACACATGAAAATAAGCAAGTAGTCAGACAATATAACACAGATATAGGGCCGAACCCTAACTCGTCGCCCCCTAGATTACAACTATCTCGACAAAGGTCTCTGAAAGGTTATGTCTCATACTATTCATAGTATGAGACATATGTCCTAATCTTTGTCTGGTAAGTATCCCTCTAACTGAATCCGTAGAAACTGGGTTTACACTCTCCAATAGGGTGAGGATTACTAGTCCATCACTCACTTATAAACCACTTTATAGCCTCAAGTAGTCGCCTTTTGCAACTCACCTCCAGGTCCTTTGATGACCGTTCAGAAAATAACCTAGTTAATTTCTTCCTTTCTTTATGATTACTTGACTACACACTCAGGCCAAAGGTCTTAGACTTCCGCCATGACTTGACCAAGTGCCTAATGATCTTCGTATCCCGACTCACTTAGTCTTGTCTTTTAATATGACTCAGTCATCTTATTCCTCCGGTAAGGAATCATCACCTTTACCTAGAGACGCAAATCTAGTGATCATCATCTACATTCACTTGACATTATTATAATATTTATGGGCCTCTAATATTTTGTTAACTCAACCTTAGGCTTCTAACGTATTTTTCAAGGTCTTGAGTGACATACAATATGTCCGGAATGACGGTATTAGATACAAGGTGATCTCACATCACCGTCATTTGCTCACACTACTCAATAGTTGTTAACATTGCATTGTGTCCTATAATATCCCTCTTACTCAAAACGCAACTCGACTCCGTTCCGAGGTAAAATTCTCCTTATACTCCACTCTTGAGATTATGTTTTCTATATGTACGAGTACTGGTCTGTAAGTACACTCCCGTAGCTTCCTTTTCTTATCTGTCTTTCGATTCAACTTGATAGTTACTCACCTTGAGCTTGTTAGTGCAGGCCCTACACAACACCTTTATTACTTCCTTTCTCATTTCATC
The DNA here is from genome assembly GCA_033239125.1 of Fagopyrum homotropicum. Taxonomy (NCBI): domain Eukaryota; kingdom Viridiplantae; phylum Streptophyta; class Magnoliopsida; order Caryophyllales; family Polygonaceae; genus Fagopyrum; species Fagopyrum homotropicum. Next base: position 133,520,801 of record BSWB01000007.1, on the reverse strand, counting down.
AAGAAACTCGTTCTAAAGTACCATGCTAGGTATTAAATTCCAAATTTACTGATCTGCCAACATGTGACTAGATCGGCATGCTTCACTTGGATCTATAATGGAGTACCACTCTCCTTCTATACTTCTACGTGCACATACTTTCTCGTCTATCTAGTTGGTGATACGGTTCCTCTACAAAATTTCTTGTCACTCCACGTAGCCTATTTCACGTTCCTTCTAAACGAAATACATTACACCAATTATCATCGTCTTAAACTCGACACGTCATTTTCAGTACTCTCGAGTTTCTTGTTCTGTGGGTTAGGACTCATCACGCTTTTGCTGCGCTACTTTGATAATTATGTTGTCACCCATTAATTATGAGAACATTTTCTGTGTGTCCACAATGATTGACCCTAGAACTCTCCCTCTCAATTACACCATAAGTCCTATCCGGGTGAAATGCCAAGTACCTTCCTTACTTGCCTTAAGGAACTAAGATAATGATTATAAGACGACCTCTCCCGTTAAATTTTGGAATTCTTCTAACACGGATCCAAACTCTCTGACTCAATCGGAGTTTGATCTTAACCAGCCAATAAGAAATCTCTAACACAATTCTCTTCATGCCTTTAATTAATCAAAGAAGGTTGTCATTACCTACTTGAGGAAATCCTCCAAGGCATCGGTAAGGCTAATTCATAAATCCACAGTCACAAATATCTCTTTTTAACGGCACATAACTCACTAATACCAGCAACACTTGCACGTCCTCCGTTGACATTGGTTAGTCTACAGTTGGCTTACCTCAATATCTCGTACTCACTCTTCTTATACTTCTACTGGCATAAAATTCCTGGTAAGCACCAACTACTTGGTTAATCCCTTTTCCTTTCGTTAGTTCGTTCTATCCTTTCCACTTCCATTTCCTTAGGACAACTCTCTTTATCGATTTTCCTAAGTCATTCTCACATGTCCCTTCCTTAGCGTTGTTTATAATATCTCTCCATTGAACTCTATTGACTCTACTACCGGCCTCCTACTCCTTTTGATACTAGCGTCGTGATTCCTCACCACTTCTTATCTCTCTGACGAGGTCAAAACTTCTCTATATCTGTGGGGTTCTACCTTCACTCTTACACTTAATTGCAGATCTTCATTCTGTATATCTCTTAGTCACCAGGGTCTCTTCCTCCCATATCGTAGGAGAATCATCCTTCTTCCTTGTATGAAGTGATACGCACACTTTGTCTTGGCTGACATAGAATCTTATCAAGAGTGTATACTTCTTACTCCTCTAGTTCTCCTTTTAGAATCCATCTGTACTATTTGTGGTATGTAAATCACTTATAGAGTTCCCTTGGTCTCAATTAACATAAGGGGGTCATTCCTGGTCGTCTAGTCTTTCTTCTCAAGTTCTTAATTAGAGTTACTGACTCAACTCACTCCCTCTTACTATTAAGGTTACTAGCACCTGTACCAATTTAAATTCACATTTGTCGCCGTTGATCTCTTACAGGGGTCTTCAGGTGTCTATAAAATTCTTCCATAATTCTATGGTTATCCTCTTATCTGCCAACCAGTTACTACTAGTTGACCCGTACATGTTATGTCTCAGTTATTACCAACTAGTATGTAGTTGACCTTCTATAAGATCACGGACTTACGGTTCTTCTATCTCTTTTGGAGTTTGATACACTTGGTGAAATCTATTTTCTCCAATCTTTTAGCTCCTTTCAAGTTTGTACTTCTCTTGTTCTTTTATGGGGTCACGATACTCTTTTAAGTCTAGTCCTAACATTCATCTGTCGTCGAGGAGTTTAACCCGGCTTCCACAATAACTCGTAAGTGTGTCTCCACGATTCTTCTTACTTTGTTCATCGTTTGCTTACGGTTCTCCGATATGACCGTCAATGTTGGTAACTTAAACTTTTAGGTGATGGATAAGTTATTGTGGACTCTCTCTAGTCCACCAAAATTACTTCCCCACATTGTTCCCCTTGATTGGTGTTGTTTTGGTCCTGCTACCTTTATAGACATTCGTTGTCTCAGTTTTAGACTTCTAGTTTCTTTGATACTTATGTCGGACTTTCATTCAAAATTCTCATATCTTTGAAGGACTCCACGTGCTTCCATGGTTACAGAATTTATTTCTCGTCATCAGACTCACTCTTTATCTTTGTACCTTTTAATTTCTCACAACTGGGTCGACACTCTATCTTCTTTGTACTCTCATGTCCATGCTTGCTTATGGCGGTGTCCGCCTTGAGAGTAACGTCCTTTACTCCGAAATTCTTGGTTGTACTCCGTTCTATATGATTCTTGTTTTTCTATTATTATCTCCATTCTACGCTCTCGTCGTCTCTTGCATGGTTCTTCTAATTCATCTCTCGGCTTCATACGACAAAGTCCCTTGCATGACTTCCAATTCCTTCTATCTAGACTGACTCGGGAACTTCTTTCTCATCCGGTTGTACTGGTGGTAAAAATTATCTTAACATCTTTACTGCTTTGCCCACCCGTCCTTCGGATGATTCATAAGGTCACCAGGACGTCCACCAGAGTATCATACTCAAACTTGGTCTGAACCCCTTATCTCGTGTGGAAGACTCTTCAAACTCGTTACCGATTTATCATGAGGCGCTAATCACTTCATGATATCACAACTAAAGAATACAAGATATCCTTTAGGATACTAGCATACTACACACACACAGATATATAATCTTACACCAAAACATATCCATATAAGTCTATATACTCACTCACCTATCATTCCAAGTTGTAGAGATCCACGGAGACGATGGTGGTCCAACGTACTACTAACCCAACAACCCGACTATGCACGTGTGTAAAAACAGAAATCCGTTTAGAAAATCTTAGACCCCTTTCGGGTTCTAGTTATTTTATACATTCGGTCTTTTCAGAAGAGTTCAAGTGCCATTGTTGTCAACCCAGAGCTCTGATACCATGTTGTAACACCCCAAATTCTGAGAACTCAGGGAGCTACTGGTTAGGACCTCACAATGGGTCCCGACCTTGGTTTAACAACAACTTCACTAAGATCTTACAACAAGGCACAAATGTAATTAAAACAATTTCCAAAACATAATATTTTTAATGGTATGAAGGTACACATGTGACAGCCTTACAAACATATATAAAGATACATAACATGCATGACGTATGGAAGACTCCCCCGTCCCCATCTAATGAGTACGTGGACCCGGCTGACCATCCGTCCCGAATCTCTCTGCATCTGTTTATCTCTACAGATCTACAACACGGCTAAACCGTTAGCTAACTATCCAAATATAAGTAGAATAACAACAGCACAAACACACGCAGAAAATGATAAACAAACATCATGCTGGCACCCAACCGTTTATTATCTATTATTTAGGTGATTCATCTTATTCAATTTTACAGTTGTGGCACGAGAACTCTTAAGAGTTCTCGCCTCCGTTCCTTATCCAACTGGGTGTAGGTCTAGCTTACCTCCGCCGATAGCATCACTACAAACCGAGTGTGGACTAGTCCCTAAAGAAACCCTCAGCGCCCTCAAGCTAACTGAGCAGAATGCCACCGCCCGTTACTCTTAGGCCAAGTATAGGTCGGTAATTAATTATTACTAAAATATAAATATAAACATCTCAATCACACACCACTATCATCATTCATGCTCATATTCAGAAGTCAGCTAAGTAAGCCCAAAGGACTTACCTGTTATAAATCTCGACTCTCTGTAAACCAAACTTGCTCTGTAAACTGTAGCAACTCAGTTGCCTGCCAAAGGAGATAAGTGCATTAGCACACTCCCACGTAATTAGAAGTCTAAGACTTCTAAGATAGAAGATCGTAATAGGACATAACCAATTACAGTACTAATTTATGGTAAAATGACTATTTTACCCTTGGTCCCGAAACTCCCAGAATTTCCAAAACTCAAGTCTAAACTTCTATTTGAGACTATAAAGTCATATTCTAAGTCCTAAAGTTTAGTTTGGTTACAAACTGTCACTTTTCTTATTTCCTATTTTCCGAAAGATCGTAAAGGTCCAACTCCGGTTTCATCCATCATTTTTATAAAAATTCCAAAGTTGGTTACAACACTTGAAGTTTCCTATACTTAGCCAAAATCTGAGTACACTTTGAAAAATCATAACTCCTAAACCATTCACTGGATTTATCCCAAATTTTGATATGTTCTACTATAAAATCTTATCTATAGTATATCCAAAATTCAGCCGCAAAGGAGATCAAAATCCTAATTAAACTATCTCACAAAACCGAATTTCAGCACAACAGAAAAACTGCTTACGACTCAATCTTTGAAAAATCATACATCCCAAACCACTCTCTGGATGCCTCTCAAATTTTAATATGTTCTACAACAATATGTAAACTATATCATATCCAAAATTCAAGCCCAACGGATATCAAGAGCTTATTCAAAATCATCTCACAAAACAGCATCACTTGCTGTTTTCCCCAACACTCAGCACATATATAAAAACGTCAACTTTGAAACACAATAACTCTCAAACCGTAACTCCGATTCTTCCCAAATTTTAATATGATCTACAACAAGATGTCAACTATATCATATCAAAAATTCAAGCCTAACAGAGATCAAAAGCCTATTCAAAACTATCTCACAAAACAGCATCCCATGCTGTTTTTCTCAACTCAGCACATTTATAAAACTGAACTTTGAAACCCCATATCTCTCAAACCATAACATGGATTCCTCTGAAATTTTAGTATGATTTACGTTGAAATACCATCTATAACATATCCGAAAACTAGCCAAAAATAAGAAGTCTAACTTACCCAAATCTGGGCCCGAAGTTGACTGTTTGTCACTTCCGAAAAACTCAGGAAACACCTCAATTCTTCAAACCATCTTCCGAGGCTGTTAGGGACGGCTTGGACATACAATGGGTGCTCACATCAGCATATATATATTAAGGGTAAAACAAAGAGAGACCGAGGAAGGATGGGTATTGATCTTACTCGAGTCCGTGTCTCAAAAGAGGTGAAGGAAGCAGCACCGGCTGTTGTTGCTGGAGTCCGCAACTGCTACAGAGAGGAGGGCGCGGTAATGGGCCAAGAGGATCACTGGCGGCCCCATAAGGTGCCCCCGCTGCCAGATCAAGACGCACCTGCGATCTAGCTCTCAACTGCGCCCACGGTTAGGGCAAGGCGCGCCCGCTGCACCGCTGCCAGTCCGTCCTCCATCCTTGCATTGCGGTTGGATGTATCGCTCGACTAGCTGCTGGGTACCGATCGCAGGGTTGTGGGGGTGCTTCCCTATCGATGTCGATCCGTTGCAGTCACATAGAGAGGGCGGCCGACTTGTGCAGGACGGAGGCTGGCTGGAGTCGACATAAGGGAGAATCCTCTCACCGCTGCTACGCCTGGAAGATCGAGGGAGGAAGACTCCGATTGCTTGCTGTCCACTGTCGTGCGATGGCTGCTTCAATGCCAATTCTATAGAACTGCTGGGACAGGAAAAATAGGAGAAACGAGAAGGCCGTAGGCTATGGTAGAAGCCTGAGAAAACTCGTACGTGCACACGAGGTAACAGAGATCTTTTGCAGAAGGAAAGGCGTGAAAGAAGGGAGGAAAGCGTGGCCAGGGTTACGTGCAAAAGGAAGGAAATTGGGGAAGGCTGGGCGTGCAACTGCTTGTGCTGAACGTGGACGTGAAGGGGGCAAGGGGACGGAATTCACGTAATCAGGGTAGGGCAAGGTGGCGTGCAGAATCTAAGCTGCTCATGTAAAGCTGATGGGCCGGCTATCATGGACTTGTTTGGATGGCCCATGGCCTTGTCATGATCTTGTCACATACTTGTCAAATGGGCCATTTAAAATTAGTCTTGCAAGGGTAAGTCTAGGAGGATAGATATATTTATGTGTGTAAAAAAAATTCCACATAAAATGATAAAAGTTTGTAAAGATCATTTTATATGTTTAATTCATCACATAAAATACCAAGATTATGTTGGCTTGGAAATGAACGGAAAGAAAAATTTTCCGGATATTACAATATCCTCTTTAAATCACGTGATTTTCTTCTTTCTGGCTTCTTTTCTTATGCAAAACTGATAGTACGATAGTGGCGATTAAGCGAACATAGATGAAATTGCAAGCTTGCAACTTCGGCCGCAACTCTACCCAACATTCGTCTGAACTTGTGTTTGTCGGGATTTTAGGTTTTGTCTATTTTCAACTCAGTTATACAAATTATCGAGGGATGGATTTTGTTCCAATTAGGAGATTGATTGACAAGGTTTCTTTAAAACTTGTTTGATATACCATATAATCATGAAGCAGTGAGATCTTAGTTCACTTATATGGATTTTGAAAGGTGTTTGAATATATTGCAATGATGTATATCACCTACTCGAAAAAATGTCCAAGAGAACTAATATACCCTATAGTCATTGAGTATGTTCTTTGAAGTTACAATTTGAGATTGTTGTATTTTGAGAATGACTCTTCTTTCTTAGTTAAATATCATGTTATCAGATTATTGAAAAAGACAAGCACTGATTGTCAAGGAGCATTTAGTGTAGGTGTTGGTTTTAAAGGTTTCCAAGACTCGAGTTGGTTGCTTCGTGTCTATAATGCTCGATTTATTTAACCTATTAGCCCAATTGGAAGAGCAATGTGCTTGTGCACAAATATATGTGTTTGAATCCCATATAGGTTATTTGATTTGTTTTTCACTTTGGTTAATATTTTACTAAACTGATGTAATAGTTATATTGTTGAAATATACTATATTGTTTGTTGGTATGTATAAAATGACATTGATATGATAGAATGAGTTTATGATAATAGTTAGAATAGAAAATATACAAAGTCTGTTGGCATAGTATATCTTAATTTTGCAGAACAATCTATCACTACTAGCCTTTTTATGAGAGAGTATTAAGCTCTACAAGCCTTCATACTTTCAGCAAAGTGAGGATTTTATAGTTATCAGGAATGTAATTTGAACTATGTTAGGTCTTGGTTTAGTTTGGCAAAAACTATAAAAATACGGTCAACATGATTTGTAATAGTATATTGTTGAAATATACTATATTGTTTGTTGGTATGTATAAAATGACATTGATATTGATAGAATGACTTTATGCTAATAGTTAGAATATCATGAAGAAAATATACAAAGTCTGTTGGTATAGTATATCTTAATTTTGCAGAACAATCTATCACTACTAGCCTTTTTATGTGAGAATATTAAGCTCTACAAGTCTTCATACTTTCAGCAAAGTGAGGATTTTATAGTTATCAGGAATGTAATTTGAACTATGTTAAGTCTTGGTTTAGTTTGGCAAAAACTATAAAATATGGTCAACATGATTAGTAATAGTTATATTGTTGAAATACGCTATATTGTTTGTTGGTATGTATAAAATGACATTGATATTGATAGAATGACTTTATGCTAATAGTTAGAGCTGTCAAAAGTTGACCCGACCCGTGAAACCGACCCGACAAACCCGAGCCCGAACCCGACCTGGCCCCAAAAATTTTGAAAAAAAGAAAATACCCGGAACCGACCCGCTTGATATTGATTTAACCCGAAATAATAAATAACCCGAACGGTCGAACCCGAAAATGACCCGGACCCGATAAAACCCGAGTAGAATAACCCAATAACGACCCGACAACCCGAAGTAACCCGACCCGAAATGACCCGATAGCCCGAAGTAACCCGACCCAAAATGACCCGATAGCCCGAAGTAACCCGACCCGAAATGACCCGATTGCCCGAAGTAACCCGACCGAAATGACTCGATAGCCTGAAGTGACCCAACCCGAAATGACCTGTTAGCCCAAAGTAACCCGACTTGAAATGAGCCGCTAGCCCAAAATAACCCGACCCTAGATAACCTTGATAATGTGAAGTAAAATGATGTGATAGTATGAACTATAAACTATGAAGTAGTCCAAGCCCATATGACATGTTAATTCGGAGTAAATTGATAACAAAAAATAAAATTACACATTTAAACCTAAAATTTTAAAATAATAATACTCTTACGTGTATCATAAGTTCATTACTCTTACATGTATCATAAGTTCATGATATGTATAGAATATGTTAAGTTTTCATCTTTTACTTTTCTCTTACGATATATAAAATTATTCAATTTGAATTAATAGAATTTGAGTTTTGAGTTAAATTGATAATTTGAAGGTTGAGATCATGTAGATAATTATGGCCAGTAATAATTGAAATCATCTTGATAATTATGGCTAGTGATTAAGAAAGATAATTTATAAAAATTTAAGAAATTTAATAGTACTAAAAGGAAAGCAAATATTGATAAAATAAAAATCTAATATTTCCATATAAGTATTGTCTCCTCCTTTGCTAGTCACTAACATTTATGGATGTTTTGTACCGATATTTTTATTTAATCTAATTGTGTAATAATTAAACTTTTTGTATTATTATTTTAATGACATTTAAAATATCATTTTACTTCATTTAGATAATTGTCGATCAAAGGTTAATATTAACAAAGATTATATTCAATACATTATTTTTATCTTAATAAATCAAAGTAATTTATGTTTATTTTATCAAAATAATATAAAAAAGTAAAACAGGGAACAATTATAACCAATATTGAATGGATTTAAAAATACTAAATAAATGTGTTTATTATTGTATTTCCTATTTAATAGCATTACTTTTTTATATTCATAAAATTTAAATGTCAAGATCTTTAAGCAAATTGCAAATTAAGGTTATAAAATAAGAAATATAATTGTAAATATTGAGATCTCCCGGTAAATTAAGGTTAGAGAATAAGAAAGATAATTTTATTACTTTTTAATCCATTCAATATTAGTTACATTTGTTCTCACACCCTAATATTATATTTTGTTTTTATTAGATTACTTTGATTAATTGAATAAACATAGATTACTTTAATTTTTTAAGATAAAAATAATGTAATGAAATATTTTTTGTTAATATTAACCCTTGCTCGACAATTAGCTGAATGAAGTAGAAGCTAATTTTGAATGCCAATATAATAATAATAATAATAATAATAATAATAATAATAATAATAATAATAATAAAGACATTTTAATGAATATTAAATTAGATTAATTAAAAAATATCAATATAAAAGCATCTATAAATGTTAGTGATTAACAAAGGAAGAAGATAAATGACTTGTATCAAAATACTAATAAATGTGTTTTGTTTTTCAATATTCTCTTTCTTTTTTAGTACTAGTAAATTTCTTATATTTTCATAAATTATCTTTCTTCACTAGCAATAATTATCGAGATAATTGTAATGATCACTCGTTTTAAATATCTCCCGGTTTCAAATTCGGATATCCATTAGATTCGTATTTGGTTGGATATCCGGCATTTTTCCCATGATCGGATCGGATAATTATCCGGATGTCCGGTTGATCTGGAATCAAAAATATAGTATGCGAAATGATTTGGTTGGATCGGATCTGATTATTATCCACGGATATCCGGATGATCCGAATGACTTTTGTTTGACTCGATTGATCCGGATATCCTCTTGATCTGAATATGCAAAAATGATTTAGCCAGATCCGATATCCGATTGATCTGAATATCCGTTTGATCCGGATATATATTTGCTACTTTGTTATCACAAAATGTAATGAAGAAACAATTAAAAGGCACAAAACAAATCAAAGTAAAAATGATAAGTATACAGATGATAAAAAAAAATAGAATATTAAAGTACGTTATAATAAGAAAATAAAAATAAGGTTTTAAAACAATAGATATCTATATCTTTACATTTTATAACTATATCTGAAAACGAGAGTACGAGACCAACTTATAATTAAAGATTATTATAGACATTCGTTCATTAAAATGAGACCAACTTCTATTAAAAAATTATTATTAAGACCAAATTATAATCATATTTATAAGAATTAATATTTTAAAATCATACCCACTTATAGTAAAAGATTATTATGAACTTATAAAGTAAACAAGTGTGCATAAGTTATTAAGTTGTAACAAATTAACATTATTAATTCATTGTTTTGGCTAACTCAAATATTTTCCCATTAAATACATATATTTTTTTAAATATAAATATTAGTACATACAATGTTGATTTATCCTTCATAAAACAAAACGGGTACTCGGATGCCTAAGACGATCTGGTGAGGCGATGAATCCGATGATCCACGGATATTTGGATATTCGATTATCCATGGATATCAGGTGAGCCACTGATCCATGAGTATCCGGATAGGCGGATTTCCATGATTATTCAAATATCCATGATTATTCGGATATCCGTGGATATTCGGATGCCTAAAACCTTGATCCGTATCCGATCCGTTGATCCAGGAAGATCTCTCGTATCGGATTCTAACCGGATCAAAACGGATACTAAAATATCGGGGTTTTTCGGTTCGAGTCAACGAAATTTTCAGACCGGATTGGCGGATAAAATTGGTTTTGCCGCCCATACTAATCATATTGGCTAATAATTATCCGATCCAACTAAAATCATTTGCGGATTCCATATTTTATTAGACCAAAATATTCACATAACTAGGTAATTTTGATTTAACTCGAAAATTGCACCATCCAAAACCGATCTAAATAAAGATGTTAGAAATCATATCATCTTTGAGCAAACCGAACTTGACCCGCCTTAATTGGCACCTCTCGAAACATTAAAAATAAAAAATAATCCGGCCCGAAGTGACCCGAGAACCAACTAAACCGATTTGTTATGGCCCAAGAACCAAGTCTACCCGATAACCCGTTCCAACCCGAATAACTAGTACCAGACCCAAATTGACCCGATCCGAAACAACCCGCTAACAAAAACAAACCTATTTATACCCGACTCGATTTCAATCCGACCCCGTTTGACCCGACCCGAACTCGACCCGCGGACCCATTTGACCCAACCCGAAATCGACCCGCGGACCCATTTGACCCAACCCGAAATCGACCCGCCAACCCCGTTTGGCACCACGAAAAGAACCGATGCTACCCGATAACCCGTTTTAACCCGAACATTTGGTACCCGACCCAAACCGACCCGACCCGAAACAACCCGTTTAAAAACCAAGCCTACTTTTTACCCGACCCAATTCCAACCCGAGTTTGTTATAACCCGACCCGAACCCGACCTGTTAGCCCCGTTTGACAGCTCTACTAATAGTTAGAATATCATGAAGAAAATATACAAAATCTGTTTGTATATTATATCTTAATTTTGCAGAATAATCTATCACTACTAGCCTTTTTATGAGAGAATATTAAGCTCTACAAGTCTTCATACTTTCATCAAAGTGAGGATTTTATAGTTATAAGGAATGTAATTTGAATTATGTTAAGTCTTGGTTTAGTTTGGCAAAAACTATAAAATATGGTCAACATGATTTGTAACCTGCAAGGGGTAGTGAAAGCACGGATGGGTGGGGGCTGAAAGAAGAACAAGATAAAGTGGCATATTCTCAATTTGACTTATATCTTGAAGAACATTATGCACGATTTGAAAGAAACAAATTCATCTTTGTTGATAAAGTGTGAGGAACTCTTAGAGTCGTCCAAGCATTCAAAGAAACTCATTCTAGACTTAGAGTCGAGAACATTGGACAACATGAGAGAGTAAGTATTCTATCTAAACAAATCAAGAGATTAATAAATGGGATATTTCAGTTGGTGCTAAATGTTGACTTATAACTTTTGTATGACATAAATTACCGGAAGATCTTCAAGCACCGTTGTTGATAACAACAACATACCTCCTCAACAACATCCAAGGAGATGATTCGACGATGTTTTCACTACTCTTTGATTATATTTGAAGAACCGAGTAGGGGATATAATAAGGATAAAGATACTCTAGAAGGGGGTTGAATAGAGTATGAGAACTTTTCGCAATCGTAGATATCAAGGCTTTGAAATGAATCTTAAGGCCTTGAAGTCGATCTTTGTAATTTGTGACAAAACTGTTTCTCAAGGCTTTTAAGTGAATCTCAAGGTCTTGACTTTGAATCGTGCAGAAATCTGTTAGTCATAATATAAACGATATAAAGTGCGGAAATAAAAAGATCGACACACAATATGTCTACGAAGTTCGGCCCTAACAGCCTACGTATTGAAACCCTAGGATTCTAACTATCTATTATCTGCTTCGTTTGAGTCCTAGATACAACCTAGAAGAACTTTCTTTCTTCTCTCACTTGTAGCCTAACCACTACGATCTAGTCAATTCAGGTCTTGCAATAATAGCCTAGTTACTTCGTAGAGTAACACTTAGAGTTGAATAAAACTCTTATGATATGCCAATGTAGCTATATGTGTTTATCTTAACTAAAATAAGGTACGCTCTTGAGAATGATAAACTTGATCGATGAAGAAGGCTTGAAATGTTCACTATAGGCTTATATCCTTTCTTCATCATCAGTGAATTCTTTTATAGTCATTGTGGAGGCAATTTCTTCTCACCATTATAGCTTCTTTAAACTCTCCACAAAATCCGAACAATATTTGTCAGAATCTTGATGGTTGAACATTTAAATTTCTCCAAAAATCTCGAACAAAATCTTTGAACAAGATCTTGGTTGTTGTAGCTAGGGGTGGGCATAAATCCCGGCTAATCCCGTCCCGTCCCGATCCTGTCCCAATCCCGGCGGGATTTGAAAAAAAAGTGTATCCCGTGTCGTCCCGTCCCGTGAAAAATTTACGGGACGAGACGTGGGACGAAAACATCGCATCCCGGTTAATCCCGCCCCGTTCCGCATATAAATATAAATAATATTTTTATATTTTTATAAATACTATATAGATAAATAATAAACATAAATTATAATTTTAAAAAATATAATTTTAAAAAATATTTTATATTTTTAAAATTATCAGATCAATAACTTTTCATTAGTCATTCACTCATTTTTTACGACTCATTTGGCTGGATCTAAAATACTAAGGTTTCTGCTCTCCCTTGATCTAGTCCGTTCGCCGCCTTCCTCTGGTCCATTCCATCGCCTCCCTTGCTCTAGTCCGTTCCATCGTCCTTGTATTTGTGGATTCTCACAATTGTAATCGATACTTAAATAAATGTTATTTTTTTGTAAATTATCTGTTGTTATTTTTTGAATGTGAATCGGTAAGACACTTTAATGTAACTTGAATTTGTTTTGAATGTCTTAACTATTAATGTAGGCATCATGAATCGATAATTCGATATCGAGTTTTATCCCCCAAATCATTAGTGTCTTTAAACATGAGAGAAAACAAGAACAAATATTGAATATAATCGGTGCATAATTTTAGCGGGATTCATCTCGTCCTATCCCGTTCCATCCCACATGGGACAGGACCCGCGAGACGATTAAAAAAAGTCATAAGTCCCATCCCGTCCCATCCTGCAAGTGGGACGACCCCTGTCCCGTCCCGTCCCATGCTCCCCCTAGTTGTAGCCGTTTGAAGATCTTCTTGCAAAATCTTCTCTTCAACGTCTTCAACCACTTGTTGTACTCAATCTTTCAAGCAAGATCTTCTCTTCATATTTGAACCACTGAGTGTACACGAGATCTTCTTCTCTCTCTTAGATCCGATGTTGATGTTTGTTGTGATTCGTGTCCTAACAACCAACATGACACATGTAACAAACCAAGACAAGATATCTACAATATAATCTATATTTCTTAGTTACATAAAACTGCATTTTGTTAAGTCTTCCATCATCCCTAAATATAACAATATACATATCAAGGTGAATTTATGTGTAACACCCCAAGTTCTGGGAACTTGAAGAGCTATGGGCTAGGACCGCACAATGGGTCCCGACCCTTAGAGTAGCAACAGCACAACAGATCTTACAACAAGACACAAACGAATGAAAACCAAAACTCAGCATAAAACCAAGGTTTAAGCAAAAGAAAACATAAAAGACTCGCAGCTGAGTTCAAAACAAAAAGGGAAAAGCAACAACATAAACATAAACCCGATCCCGTCCTATAATGTACGGGAACCCCGGCTAACCACACCATCCGGATCACTCAGCAGCATCCTGAACCTGCGGAACATCTACAACGATGGTATAAACCGTTAGCTAACATTCTAGATACTAGCAAGAGCGTAAAGGCACAAACACACATAAGGTAAAATAAACATATAACATGCTCGCACTCAACCGGTTATTATCTTTCATTAAGTTATCCATTACTAATTCAACTTCTTTTGTCACACGAGAATCTCCCGAAACTCGCCTCCGCTTCCATCTATCAATAGGAATAAATCAATAATATCCGTTACCTACGGGCCTGGGTTGCAAGAGCACATTCTAGTCTCCTGAAGAACTAGACAAGTGGTCACCGCCCGGTTATCATACACTTGGGCCAGTTAAGGTTTATAAAGAGTGAATCCTATTCCAGTTATCCGTTATAACATGATAAACAACACAAACAAGCCAAAATACTCAAACTAATACGCGGAATGAAGCTAAGTAAGTCCAAGGGACTTACCTCGCTCGAAGGAACACTCAACACACTGCACACACTCAGAGAACGGCTCAGTTTCCCTCAAGAAAGGAGCAAGGAAAGCCTGTTCACACAAGCATCACGAATCAAAACGGTTGCTAGAAGTCTATAACTTCTAGTCTCAATGATCTCTAAGAGATTTCCACAAGCTAAGGGCTCAACCCTAGTCTTACAGCGTACTCAGGGAACAAGGAACATTCAAAAGGAACAAGGAAAGGAACGAGGAAAGGGAGGAAGGAAGCAACTCACCAAAGACGGGAGTTACTGTAGAGGAAACCGCAGGGGCGGCTGGACAGAACGTAGGGGCGGCACAACAGAGGCGCAGGGGCGGTTTTCAGTGCAGAAGCGTTGTCGACTCCTTCGATAGCAAAACCACGACAAGGCTAAAGTTTGTTCTTCCAACACTCTCACACTTCACAACTCAACCAAGGGAGCATGTGAACATCAAAGGATCAACAACGAAACGCTACACAAGAATCAAGGATCAAACTTGATTTTTGGAGAAGAAGAAAAGAGGAAAACAAAGACGGAAACGAAACAAAAGAGAAGCAAGGTGCAGCAGCACATAAACGTGATGAAGAAAAAGGACGTACGCAACGCAACCATGGAAAAACTAAAACAAAACGACTACGCTAGAGGTGCGTCCAACTCAGCGTAATACTCCGGATAGTTCCTCTAGATACTAGCCTCTATCTCCCAAGTCTCTTCATCAACTCCTCGCATCGACCACTGAATCTTCATCATTGGTATGTCCTTCGAAAGTAAGTGTCTCGTACTACGCTATAAGACAACCACCGGGTGCTTAACGAACGTGTGGTCTGGCTCGATCACCAGATCCTCGTGACTGACGATGTGTCTCGGGTCCGGTATGTACTTCCGTAACTGAGACACATGGAAGACGGGGTGAACACCCTCGAGTCTTGGTTGCAAAGCAAGTTTGTATACTGCCTCCCCAACTCGCTCAAGAATCTCGAAAGGTCCGACATATCTGGGATTCAGCTTCGCCTTGACACCGAAACTTCTGACGCCTCGTGTCAGGGATACTTTCAACCAAACCTGAGTTCCAACTCTGAACTCTAAAGGTTTGCGCCTATTGTCTGCATAAGACTTCTGTCGACTCTGCGCTGCTAACATCCACTCTCGGATCACTGCTACTCGAGCCATGTCATCCTGAATCTGCTAAGGTGCTACTCCACTAGTACTACTCGGCTCGTCCCAACACAACGGTGTACGACATCTCTGTCCGTATAAAGCCTCATAAGGAGCCATCCCGATCGATGCGTGCCAACTGTTGTTATAGGAAAACTTCACTAAGGGAAGGTGATCTGGCCACACCTGTCCCCAGTCTAACACGCAGGCTCGCAACATGTCCTCCAGAGTCTGGATGGTCCGCTCGGACTGACCATCGGTCTGAGGATGATAAGGAGTCGTGAACTGCAGACTCGTACCTAGGACGGCGTGTACTTGCTGCCAGAACCTCGAGGTGAACCGTTCGTCTCTATCAGAGACTATAATCCTGGGTACTTCATGAAGTCTCACTATCTGCCTGGTGAACTCCTCTGCCAACCGACTCACCGGTCACGTTTCCTTGATCGGAAAAAAACGTGCGGTCTTCGTCAATCAATCTACTATCACCCAGATAGCATCAAAGCCTCGACTCGGTCTCAAACCGGTAACGAAATCCATAGAAATGTCCTCTCACTTCCATTGAGGGATGCGAAGTGGGTGTAGCTCGCCTCCTGGTCGATGATGCTCGATCTTGACCTGCTGACAGGTCACACACTGAGCTACATATCTCGTCACATCTAGCTTCAGACCTCCCCACCAGAAAGAGCGTCTGATATCTTGATACATCTTATTCGCACCAGGGTGCACTGAGTAAGGTGAAGAATGAGCCTCCTGAAGGATCCTCTGTCTTAACTATCGATCGGAAGGCACACAAACACACTCCTGGCGTCTCAAAAATCTATCAATACCAACTGCAAACTGCGTCGCTTCTCTGCGAGACATCCGTTCTCGGATCTGCGTCAAAGCTAGGCAACTCCCTTGCATCTGTCGGATCTCGGCCAACAGATCAGGTACTATCTCCAAGGTGAACAACTGGCTGTCAGAATCCAGGAAGTGGATATCCATCTCTAGTCATGCAAGATCTCGCTGTAACTGTGGCTGAGCTGTCAGCCTAGCGATCGCCATCTCCTGTGGAGTCTTCCTACTAAAAGCATCTGCTACCACATTAGCCTTCCCCGGGTGGTATAAGATCTCAAGATCGAAGTCTTTGATCAACTCCAACCATCTCCTCTGACGGTTATTCAACTCCCGCTGAGTGAATATGTACTTCAGACTCTTGTGGTCTGTGAATATCTGACACGTAGCTCCGTACAAATAATGCATCCAAATCTTCAAAGCGTGAACCACAACAGCCAACTCTAGATCATGGGTAGGGT
The DNA here is from genome assembly GCA_033239125.1 of Fagopyrum homotropicum. Classification (NCBI taxonomy): domain Eukaryota; kingdom Viridiplantae; phylum Streptophyta; class Magnoliopsida; order Caryophyllales; family Polygonaceae; genus Fagopyrum; species Fagopyrum homotropicum. The sequence goes on along the minus strand of BSWB01000007.1, from coordinate 133,503,833 downwards.
AATTCTCCTCGTACGTCTTGAGTTGCCGAGACGCGTAAGCAATTACCTTACCCCTCTGCATAAGAACACATCCCAAGCCCAGCTTGGATGCATTGTTGTAAACCACAATGTCCTCAATGCCCTCTGGCTGAGCTAGGATAGGAGCAGAGGTCAACCTCTTCTTCAGCTCCTCACAGCTCTACAGGCATGGCTCGGACCATACGAACCTCGTAGACTTCCTCAACAAGGAAGTGAGCGGCCAGGCGATAACTGAAAGGCCCTCAACAAAACGCCGGTAGTAGCCCGTCAATCCTAAGAAGTTGCGTACCTCCTTGACGTTCTTAGGTGGCGGCCAAGATGCTACTGACTCGATCTTCGCCAGATCTACCTTGATTCCTTCCACTGAAACGATGTGACCAAGGAATGCCACCTCGGACATCCAAAACTTGCACTTAGACAGCTTTGCGTAAAGCTCTCTAACCTGTAAGACATGAAGAACGATCCTCAAGTGTTCTGCATGCTCTTCTCTGCTGCGAGAGTAAACCAGAATGTCGTCAATGAGGACAACTATAAACTGGTCTAGGAAGTCGATGAAGATGTTGTTCATCAAATCCATGAAGACTGCGGGCGTGTTCGTAAGCCCGAATGGCATCACTACAAACTCGTAGTGTCCATATTTGGTCCGAAATGTCATCTCGGTTATGTCCTGCTCTCTCACCTTCAACTGGTGATATCTTGATCTCAGATCGATCCTCGAAAACACTGATGCTTCATGCATTTGATCCAAAAGATCGTCGATACGGGGCAATGGGTACTTGTTCTTGATCGTCACCATGTTCAACTCTCGGTAGTCGATACATAACCTCATTGACCCGTCTTTCTTCCTGACGAAGAGAATTGGTGCGCCCCAAGGAGATACAATAGGGCGGATGAAGCCCTTATCTGCTAACTCCTCAAGCTGCTTCTTCAACTCAAGCATCTCGATTAGCGTCCTACGATAAGGAGCCTTCGAGATTGCTCTCGTACTGGGCTCTAACTCAATGCCGAAGTCTACACTTCTCTGTGGATGTAAACCTGATGGCTCTCCAAAAACGTCGGTAAACTCGCAAGCTACCGGGATTTCCTCCAAAGCTGTACTAGTACTATCCTTCATGGCATAGCAACAAAAATCCTCGCAACCTTGGTTGATAAGTCTCGCAACTCGCACTACACTGATGACTGTACCAGTCTTCCCGAGATCCCATCCTCAGAAGATCTCAACATGGCCTGCATCTGTAGTTACTGTTACTATCCTCTTGTTGATGTCCAGAACGGCTCGATGTCGATCCATCCAATCCATACCCAGAATAACTTCTTCATGTACTAAGTACATGACGAAGAAGTCAGTTGGCCAATTGCGACCTCCCAATCTAATAGGGCAATCGTGAACCTCTCGTGTACCTCGAATCTTACCCCCATCGGGTAATCCTATAAAGAATGGTCTACCTTCCACAGTAACTAAGGCCAATCTATCTACACATGCATCAGATATAAAAGAATGCGTAGCACCGGTATCGAAAAGAACTCTGACAAGAAAACCATTAATATGAATGGTACATGTGGTCGCTGGCGCTGTCGGCTCTACAACACTCCTCAACTCATAAACTCTGGCTTATACATCTCTGGTGTCTGCAGAACTACTAATTCATCCTCTGCCTCTTCGTTGTCCCGGAGTGGAACCTTGAGGAGCTGTAGAACCAGAAACTCTCTACTGTTGCTGCTGATACTAAGACCTTTGTCCTCCTCCTGTAACACTGGCAGGTGAGGAACCCTACTGAGACAACGCCTTGCCTTGACGGAAAAACCCAACTCTGTGTCCGGGCTTGCCACAAGAAAAACAAGTCACTGCAGGCTTCTTGCAATCAACTCAGATGTGACCAGCTCCTCCGCAGTTGTGACACTGCCGTCCTCTATCAGAACTCTGTTGGAAACCAAAGCGTCCCGGTGTCTGACAATGCCCAAATCCAGCTGCTCCAGCTACAACACTGGCTGATCCAGTCTTCTGCCTCTTCTCAGAACCATCTGTCTAAGAAGCTCTCTTCTGACCCGGTCTATCTCTCTCATAAGCAGAAGCTCTATCCTGATAGTTCGTCAAAGAATCACAAAGGAAACCAGCAAGATAGGAGCGTGTTAACTCCCTCAACCTCCGAGAGAAAAGGTAAACATGTTGATCCTCAGGTGGTGATCTCAATAATAGGCAAATCCTCGAATCCAGCCTCGAGAAAATCCTGGAGACGGTCTCTCCTCATAGCTGCAGGACAGTAGTGATCCCTGATCACTGTCTTCATCTGCTCATAAATGTTGACCTTACTATGAACTGTCCTCCACCAAGAATGAGCTTGATCCTTTAGCAGCGTCTGTGCTATGTTGACTCGATGTCCTTTTGGGAAACCGATCGCCTCCATAGCAAAATCCAACTGTCCTAGCCACTGCTCAACCTCTAATCCTGTCTTTCCCATGAAGGTGGGAACCTTCAGCTGATCAAAATCCTTCAACCAACTGTTAGGCTTCGGCTCCTTCGCCTCATCCGGCACTCTAACAGCCTCGGCAACTCTATCAGGCGGGGCAACAGCCTGCATAACTCTCTTTGAAACCTCTGCTGATCTCGCGAGAACTGGCGGCACTGGTGCTGGTTCTCCAGTTCTGATAGCTTCCTCAACTCTCTACACATAGTCATGATATGCAAAAACTCCTATGGACACTCAACCGGACTTTGTCGATGGTGCTCTTTGTGCTCTAGACCTAGAAGCGGTCTCATTCCCAGTCTCAAGAACAACATTCTCAGCAACTTCTTCAGCAAACGCCTCAACGATAGGTGGATCAGCAACTAGGGCTTGGCCCCGACCTCTAGCTAGTGGAGGTCTTCTTGCATGTCCTCGTCCACAGACGACAGGTGGAAGTGGTGGTCGACCCCTTCCTCGCCCTATAGCAGTGGTAGCTCTAGTGCATGTCATCTACTATAAGGATAGATATATAAGACTATATATAGATATAAGGCCACGCTACAGCCAAAGCAGAAATCCAAGAAAAGCAAATATAAAGGCTAACATATAAGAACTACACTACTGATATCCACAGAGGTAGTGGTGGTCGCCCGTACATCTATCCCAGACCGACAAGTTTAAAACAAAACCCCCCTTTTTGAAAATGCTAGACCCCTTGCGGGTTCAATTTATTTATCCATCCGACCTTTAAAAGATTTCGAGTGCCATACTTGCCAACTTGGCTCTGATACCATATTGTAACACCCCAAGTTCTAGGAACTCGAAGCGCTACGGGCTAGGACCGCACAATGGGTCCCGAACCTCAGAGTAGTAACAGCACAACGGATCTTACAACAAGGCACAATCGAATGAAAACCAAAACTCAATATAAAACCAAGGTTTAAGCAAAAGAAAACATAAAAGACTCACAACCGAGTTTAAAACAAAAGGGGAAAAGCAACAACATAAACATGAACCCGATCCCGTCCTATAATGTACGGGAACCCCGACTAACCACACCATCCGGATGACTCAGCAAAATCCTGAACTGCGGAACATCTACAATGACGGTATAAACCGTTAGCTAACATTCTAGATACTAGCAAGAGCGTAAAGGCACAAACACACATAAGGTAAAATAAACATATAGCATGCTCGCACTCAACCGGTTATTATCTTTCATTAAGTTATCCATTACTAATTCAACTTCTTTTGTCACACGAGAATCTCCCGAAACTCGCCTCCGCTTCCGTCTATCAATAGAAATAAATCAATACTATCCGTTACCTACGGGCCTGGGTTGCAAGAGCACATTCTAGTCTCCTGAAGAACTAGACAAGTGGTCACCGCCCGGTTATCATACACTTGGGCCAGTTAAGGTTTATAAAGAGTGAATCCTATTCCGGTTATCCTGTATAACATGATAAACAACAGAAACAAGCCAAAATACTCAAACTAATACGCGAAATGAAGCTAAGTAAGTCCAAGGGACTTATCTCATGTTCGCTCAAAAGTGTGTGCGTCAAAGTCTTAAATTTATATCTAGAACTTAAAGCAAAGTGAACCCGCAGTGTACGGATCAACTGTAGTAAGGCAAGAAATTCTAGAGTCAAACTCAGGGATTTGGTGAGAATAAAATCGATTTCAAATATCTGACAAAGTGCAAAAGCTTTTGTGAAAGAGACAAATGATTCCAAGGATTCAAGTATCCGACTGCGACTTTTGATTCAAGACACTTCTAAAGATCAAAGGATAGAGTTGATGTTCCCAAGGTTATGTGTTTCAAAGGTAGATATCGTACGAAGAAGCTCCAAAACCTATATATCTAATCCAAAGGTTCTCTCTATAAAGGTTGTTGAGGCTGCAATATAGAAAGATCTAAGGATAAGAATTACACTCAAACTATCCACTCAAACCCCAGGATATGACTCTCAAAGTCAAAGATGGAAAGCACACTTAAACCTTAATATAGGATGTTGAGTCTCTCTATTACCCAAATCTTACAAACTTTAGTTATCAAGTGAAGAATCAATGATGAAGTCTCTTCTAACACTTGAATAAGGGTTAAAAAGGTTAAGCAAGATTGGGATTTAGGCAAGGATTAACTTTGGTTAAAGAATAAATCAATTAAAGATCGTCAGAGTAATAAATCGTCCTAGTCTTCCCTAAATCGGACGATTTCACCAAGAACATGTCGATTTTCCTGTTATCGCAAAGTTCAATCTCAACTCTCAGGGTCCAAATGGTTAAATGAGTTCAGTCTATCATCATCTAAGCCTCAATCATCAACTATTCTCCCCAAAATCACAAGGTTTTTAGCCAACCATTTTCATAATCAAATCAAAATAAAGTTTGAATGAATAAAACCGAATAAAACTCGAACTTTGAATAAAAACCAAATAATCTCCGAATCTGTAATCAAACCTCAAAATCTTTCAAAGAATCTCTCAAAACACTCAATAATGCGTCCATAAATCACAGTAACAAGCAGGGAAATGATAGCATGAATTATAGTCTGTATTTTGGGACCTGCTTAGACGTTTTATCTTCAATAATCTGCATATTTGAATATATATTATGTGATTATGTTGTCGTTTCATCTACCTTTACGGGAATCGAGGTCTACACCAAGTTTTGTTGTAATCGTAGGTAAAATGGCACGTTTTGCATCAAAATGGAGCAAAAGGAGCTAAGGAGTCATTGGAGCTACATTAAGGAGCTTAAGGAAGAATCCAGGAATCATGAAAATGGATTGAAGATTTACTTTGGATAAGATTTGAGAGATTTCACATTCAGTTGTGATTCACCTCGGTCAGCTACAGTACCATCTCGACTGAGGTGATCCAGAGAAGCTGCTCGACCGAGGCGAACACCTTGGACGCGGCGAGAGATATTTTATTCTTGGCTGAGATCTTTTATTTTTGGAAAGAGGATCTTATATTCTTAGGTTGGATTCCAGGAAGGAAGAAGATAATTTAGCCCATGTATTTTACCTATTTCTATGGGAAAATATCTTTCTAAGATATCTTATCTTTAGGAGGGAATTTTCCTATAAAAAGGGTTGGATTTTCCACAAATTTAACATCCGCTTACGGCTGGAAAACACCCACTACAGCTGGGAGGTTTGAAGAACCTTTTTAAAGGTTGAAGGAAGATTGAAGGAAGGAAGTTGATACCTTTTATAGCTTTTGTGAAGGGTTTTGTAAGACTTTCTTAGATTCCCTTCTTGTTGATTGTCTTGTTGGATTGTGATCCAAAGAACGCTTGTTTGTTTGATAATTGATTCAGTTATTGAAGTCTTGTTTTTAAGGATTTTGTGTTCAATTATTCACCTTCTTCCCTTATATTTGATTATTGCTTTCATGATGATGAGTGGCTAATTTTCTTGTGTGATTCTAGGGTGATTGGCTGAAAGTTGTGGGAAAAACAATGATAGAATAATCTTAATCACAGTAGGACCCTGAAAGCTCGAGTCTTTATCCTTAACCCTAGAACATCTCGCTCAGTCGATGAACATCTCGGCCGGGGTGGAATTCGTCTGACCGAGGTGACCTTTCTGATCCGTAACTGAGAGTTAAGTGTTAGAGTTTGCCAAATCCTATTCTTATTACACCTTTCCTGGTTCAATGCAAGCCTAGGATGAGACTTACCCGGTAATTCCTTTGTTTGTTTACCAAAGATCATAAGTATAGGTAATAAAAGTTTATCCTTTATTGGGGTTTGAGTGTGCTTTCATTCCATCTTTGTGAGTTAGCTTGAGGCTTACCCGGTAAAGGTTGATTCTATTCCCTTACTTGGAGTGTTAGTTTGAGATTATAGTTCCTTTCCTTAATTCCTTGAGACTTACCCGGTAATAGGAGTTACGGCTTGGGATTGTGAGTAGTCAGACTTACCTGGTAATCTATTCCACTTTAGTAACACCTTGCCTTTGCAAAATCTCAGCTTTGTCCGCTTATCTTTAGATCTTGAGTTAGAACCACAACTAGATGCTTTAATCCCTAGAATTGCATATTTCCTTAATTGACTTTTTATCATCTTTGATTGCTTTGATCACCTTTGTGGTTAGTAGTTGCATTGACAACCTATACCTGCTTTGTTTCACTAAGTCCTTGTGATCGACCCCTGGAATTTCTTGCTTTTTACTACGATTGACCCGTACACTGCGGGTTCGCATCCTTGTTTTAAGCTTACATCTAGGGTTATAAGTTTAAAGCTTGCACACACCATTTGGAGCGAATAAGTTTTTGGCGCCGTTGCCGGGGACTTGGTCTAGACCGAGCCGGTTGCGGTTAGCTTTCGGGGCGCTTGCCCCTATCTCTACTAACCACTCTACTTGAGTGACTTTCGCAGGTTCTTTTTCTTAGGTTTATGCGAAGAACCCGCGCTGGGAAGGAAATCGTTTCCTACGATCCCGAACCAGAAAAGACATACAAAAGACGCTTGAAAGAAGCGAAGATGGCCAACCAAGACAATCGCGATCTTGAGGCCGAATTGAAGGAGGCGTTAGAACAACTACGCCTCAGCAAGGAAGAGCTGAGACTAGAAAGGGAAGAAATTCGCACAAGGACTGAGGCAATCAAAGCAGATATGGCGGCTTTACGAGACCAGTATCTACCTCGACCGAACCCAGATCCTCGACCGAGGCAAGACCCTGCTCCAGATCCTCGACCGAGGCAGAATCCAGTTGCCCCGGCCGAGATACTTCCACCTCGGATGCCAGTCCGAGATGCTCTTTTTGTAGGTATTCCACAAACCCTAAGGCAGAGGATGGACCCTAATCAACAACTGAGGCGTCCAGGAGTCAACCTAGGTGATCCAGCGGACCATGATTATGAGCTTCGACCGCAAGTTCTTTCCATGATTCGCCAATGCTAGTTTGGAGGGCTAGAGAGGGAATCTCCACATCAGCATCTACAAAACTATGAGATCTTGATGGAGACCTTGAGACCTTCAAGAATAGAAAACAACAACTACAAGCTAAGGCCTTTCAACTTCTCTTTGAAAGATAGAGCTCTTACTTGGTATCAATCTCTTCCTCCAAGAAAAAACAATACTTGGGAGGAGATGACGACGGAATTCTTGACTAAATTCTTTCCCCACTCTAAAACCGCTGAAATGAGAGGGAAGATTAATGCATTCATCATGAAGGACAAGGAGAGCTTGTCCAAGTCATGGGAGAGATTTAAAGACATTCTTTTGGATTGCCCACATCATGAAATTCCAAAGATTGAGTTGTTGGAGATATACTTCAAGGGACTGGACGGAAACACCCAGTTCAACCTTCAACTACTATCCGCCGGCAGGTTCATGGACATGCCAATTGACAAAGCTTGGGAGTTCATAGAGAAGCAAGCTTTGCACATGGAGAAATACTCCCACCAAGGAGCTGAAGGTGGAGTTAAAAGAGTCAACTTTCAAGATGCTCCACCTAACAATGATCAACTCACTTCTTTGAAGAATGATGATAAACAATTGAAGGAACTCTTAGTTGCTCAAACCAAGAAGGAAGATCAAGGATCAAGGAACAACAATAGTTACCGGAACAACAACAACGGTTCCCGGAACAACAACTACAACAATAATAGAGGATCCAACAGTAATAACTGGAGGGCAAACAACCAAAATTCGGGTAACCCTTACTCTAACTCCAATTCGAATGACTCCTCTAATCCTTTCCTCTCTTCTTCTTCTTCTTCTACTCCATTGAAGAGCCAGGAGCAAGGATCAAGTTCGTCCCAGCCGGTAAAGAAGGATGCGGTGCTGGAGGCCATCTTGATCAAGCTCAACTCTATGGAGACGTCCATGACTTTATTTTCGAAGGCACAAAAAGCCTTAGAACAACAATTTTTTAACAAGGCGAATGAAGCGCCAAAAGATCCAGGGAAGCTTCCAGCAAGGACGGAAAGCAACCCTAAGGGCCAGATTATGGCAATAACGACGAGGAGTGGACTGAAGATTGCAGATCCAGTGCCTCGGTCGATGCTAGTACAGACGAAGACCACCTCGGTCCAGGTACAATCGAAGAACACTTCGACCGAGATGCCAACTGAGGTGGAGCCACAGAAAGCGGAGGAGAAAACTGAAGTTTATATTCCACCTCCTGCATATAAACCACCACTTTCATTCCCCCAGTCAAGGGCCAGAGCACATCTAGACAAGCATTTTGGTAAGTTCCTTGACTTGATGAATAAACTACACATTAATATCCCTTTCCTTGATGCTATTCTAGGGATTCCCGCCTATGGGAAGTTCTTGAAAGAGATTCTATCAAGGAAGAGGAAGTTGGAAGACTTTGGTGAAGTAAGGATGACATCTAAATCCTCAGAGCTTATTCAAATAATGAAGGAGAAGATGCCACCCAAGTTGAGAGATCCCGGCTCCTTTTGCATTCCCATTCAAGTTGGGGATGTCGCTTGTGAAGCCTTATGTGATCTAGGAGCCAGCGTGAGCATCATCCCGCTGGAGCTATGTGTTAAGATCGGACTTGGAGAGCCCAAGCCGGTGAAGATACGGTTATACATGGCGGACCGCTCCATTACCCATCCCGTGGGCATTTTAGAAGACGTTCCGGTTAAGTTAGGTAACTTTTATTTACCTATAGACTTTGTTGTACTTGATATTCCCGCAGATTATCCCGTTCATATCATTCTCGGGAGACCATTTCTAGCAACTTCGGGTTGCAATGTGGATTGTAAGAACGCCAAGTTAAAATTCAACATTGGCGGAGATGAAGTGGAGTTTGCATTACTTGAGGCAATGAAGGGAGAGCAGCTAGGAGATGATATCTTCAACATCTATGATGAAGAAGAATTAAGAGAATTGGTGAGGTCTATCCTTATTAAAGATCCACTTGAAAAAGTTATTAGCTTTAGCTTAATGGAGGAAGGTATAGATGCTTCTTGTGATGCAGATATACGGAGCTTAAAGGCACTGGAAGAAGATCCAGGAGCTAAAACTGAAAGACTAATCAGGGAGAAGAAGATCTCCAATTTCGATTCCAGATGTAGTACCTCGACCGAGGCACTTCCTGGATCAAGCGAGGTGACTGAAGAACATCTCGGTCAACCTCTCTGGACCTCGACCGAGGTCGAAAGCGAGATGATGTCAACTGAGACTACCAAAAATAACAAACTTCTTACTCCCTTTTCTGACATGCATCCTCATTTGGTGGAACGTTCTCTCCACCAAATTTTTGATAATAAAGGACCTTGGTATGCTGATATTGTTAATTATCTTGTTTGCTAGGAAATACCACCCGGATTGACGTACGCTCAAAGGAAGAAATTCTTCAAGGATGTACGCCACAACTACTGGGATGAACCGTTGCTATTCAAGCGAGGGCCGGATGGGATGCTTCGAAAATGCATTCCGAAAGATGAAGTTAATAGCGTCATACGGTATTGTCACTCGCTCCCTTGTGGAGGGCATGCTAGCGCCAACAAGACATACGCTAAGGTATTACGTTCCGGTTTCTTTTGGCCCACATTATTTAAGGATGTGCAAACGTTTGTTGTCTCTTGTGATGCATGCCAAAGAACAGGGAACTTATCTAGAAGAAATGAGATGCCACTCAATAACATACAAGAGGTTGAGATCTTTGATGTATGGGGAGTAGATTTCATGGGACCTTTCCCATCATCCGGAGGAAACCTCTACATTCTCCTAGCTGTCGACTACGTCTCTAGATGGGTTGAAGCCATTGCCTCACCCACTAATGACGCTATGGTGGTTGTGAAGTTCTTTAACAAGACTATCTTTCCACATTTTGGGACTCCACGCATCATCATCAGCGATGGAGGGACGCATTTCATCAACCGGAAGTTTTTAAGGCACTTTTATCAAAGTATGGGGTAACCCACAAGGTAGTAACCCCTTATCACCCTCAAACTAGTGGACAGGTCGAGATCTCAAATAGAGAAATTAAAGCAATCTTGGAGAAGACCGTCTCTAGGACTAGGAAAGATTGGTCCATGAAGTTGGACGACGCTCTTTGGGCTTACAGGACCGCATTCAAGACTCCCATTGGTACCACCCCTTATAATTTGGTATATGGGAAGTCTTTTCATTTGCCTGTTGAGTTAGAACACAAAGCGTATTGGGCGATCAAATGGTTGAACTTCAACATCAAGGAAGCCGGTGAGAAGCGGCTATTGGATATCAATGAGCTGGAGGAGCTGCATTTGAACGCTTATGAGAATGCAAAGATCTATAAAGAAAGGACGAAGAAATGGCATGACAAGCGTATCATTCCTAAGGAGCTTAAGGAAGGAGACTTAGTTCTACTCTTCAACTCCCGCCTCCGCCTCTTTCCAGGTAAGTTGAAATCTAGATGGACCGGACCTTATGTTGTGAAACATGTCTTCCCTTATGGTGCAATTGAGATTTGGGGAGAAACGAGTGGAAGCTTCAAGGTCAACGGTCATAGACTTAAGAAATACAAACCGGAAGTTCCGGTTGAAGAGGTTACACCACTATACCTTATTTGAGAGATGTCGTGCGGTCCAGCTAGCGACCTTAAATCAAGTGCTTCTTGGGAGGCAGCCCAAGGTATTGCTTTCTTTTCCCTTTTTCTAGTCTAGCTTTAGATAGTTTGCTTTTGATTTGCTTTGTTTTGTTTTTGGCATCCTAGACAGACAACAGGTGACATATAAGGAAGGAATACAACCCAAGAGCACAACTGGAAGGACAGAAGTTCGAGAATTTGAGAAGACGGAGTTTGACTGAGACACATCTCGGTTGATGTCACAACACCTCGACCGAGATAATCCTTCAACAACCGAGGCGACTAGGGTTTCTGAAGATCCACCTCGGTCCATACCACCTCGGTCCAGTCGAGACTATCTCGACCGAGGTGACAGCAGTTCCAGAAAAGGGTATAAAAGGGGGCTGAGATTTCTCTCTCCTCCCTTTACCTTCTTCTCGACCGCGGCGAAATCCTCACCTTGCTCCTTCGTTCTTCGCTCGTTTTCGACGATTCTCGCTTCCAAACTGCAAGGAAAGGGTAGAGGATCGATTTTCAACCGTCAATCTGCAGAGAAAACGAACCGAATCGAACAAATCTCGGTAAAATTCGAGAAAACCCTAACTCCCTCTTTTTCCACTTATTCCTTTCGATTTGGGCTTTGGTTGCCCCTGCATTCTGCTGAAAAAGGATTAAGTACCCCATAGGAACCTTTGGTAATGGTTTTGGGGGAAAAGAACTGGATTTTTGAAAGTTGCGATCAAACAGTTTTTCGCCTCGGTCCAATCGGCTTGCGCCTCGGCCGAGGTGTTCTTGAGACTTGTCAGAGAGACCGAGGTGGTCTGACAGATTGCAGAAAATGAGTTCTGACATGCAGATTGTGTTGAGAGACAGATCTTCTCCCTCCCCTTCTTCTTCATCACGCCGTACTAGACCGGTGATACACGAGCGTCACCAGGTCGACTATGACCGCATAGCGGCCCGTCCAATGGTTGCACCACGATTTTTGGACATCTCCGCCTTCGAATGCCTTTATGTTGATGATGATCTGAGGCGTATGATCTCCATGGTGGGCTTAGAGCAATTCACTGAGATCCGAGCTCCGGCCTACCTAGAGCCGACCCTGGAGTCTGTCAGCTCCGTCACCTACTTGCCCACCGAGCGCGCCATAAAGTACCGGTTGATGAACCGGAACTACCTAGTTCCCTTAGACCACTGGCGGGATATCTTTGGTTTCCCGGCCCCTACTATTGCTGATTTTCCCTCTCGAGCTGTAGCTCGAGAGTTCTGGGGACAGATTGCTCATGTGGTTGAGCACGCTGACAGATGGAGACTTGGAGATTCTAGGGAGAAGATTATATTCCATCTGGCATTTAGACTTGCTCACAGGATCTTCAGCGAGACACTTCTGGCGCGTACTGAGACGGCCCAGAAGATCAGACAGGGTGAGCTTCTGAGTCTGTACTGCATGGTGACCGGAGGAGTTCTGGACTTTGGGATGATGTTGGCTGAGGATTTGCACAGGATAAAGGTGAAGGCTAAGGGAGATATCTGTTGCGGAGGGATAGTGACTCATATAGCGAGTTACATGGACTTGGATCTGAGCGCATGCACTATGGTGGCGGCTGCCAAGCCGCTCGGGCTTCAGGAGATGATCACCAGGAGGATACTGGTCCCTCGTGGTCTTACTACGCCATATGTGGCGATGCCCTGGGAGCAGACTGCACCCCAGGGTATTAGGTGGTCAGCTCAGTTCTCCGTGTATGATCCGCATTACTGGCAGACTGCATAGATCCCGTTGATGGAGGACGCCAGAGAGGCAACAGCGGCAGCAGCTCAAAGGCCAGCTGAGAAGGATGAGGCTGAGGAGGATGATGATGGTGATGATGAGAATGGCGGTGCTCCCATGGATACAGGTACAGATACAGCTGGGACTAGTGCGCCGGTCATTGATTTAGATGACGACGAGACTGAGGAGGAGCCAACTGCAGCACCGACACGTCCCGCTAGGCGTAGGGTACGCAGACAGAGGGCTCCAGTTGCTCACCGTCGGATCGATGATTTGACGGATCAGATCATAGATTCCTACGCTGCCTTGTCTTTGGACATCAGAGAGATGCAGGAGAGACAGCATTACCAGCACGTGATGGCTGAGATTCAGTTTCAGCATATCATGGGCTATCCATTCGACCCATCTCACTACCCGTATGTGCCACCACCACCACCACCACCGGATCGGGATTATTGAGAGCTTATAGGATTTTCTTTCTTTATTTATTATGCAGCTCAGCTTTGTCCGGTGAGTACTTTGTTTCTTTAGACTTATTTTGACCCATTGGGACAATGTGTCCCAAGTATGGGGTATTTGATGTATTATTTGACTTTTATGCGGATGTATGACTCGACTCTATTTGGATATTTATGTTTTATTTTGCTCTATGTGTTTATTTGAGATTACATGCATGCATACAGGTTAATTGATTGAGAAAAACGTCAAAAACTGGTTAAGAAAATTTTTTTATGACCTCGACCGAAGTGATTCTGGTCAAACGAGGTACTTCACCTCGGTTGACTTAGAACATCTCGACCGAGGCGGTTTAACTGAAAAGAATTTCGAAACGATTTTTGTGCTTCTTATCTGGATATGACCTCAGTGATGATTTTGTTTGCTGACTGGTTTTGAAATCTCTATATGTTTGAAAGGTTTTATGATATGTTTAAGTTGCTAAATGCTTTGTTTGAAATTTGTGGCATGTTTAATACTTTGTTTTTATCCAAATTATGTTGGATTTGAAGGTTGACACCACATTATGAGTTCTCTCACTTTCTTCCTAGGATGATTAAGGCAATTTATTCTCTTCTCTTCTTCTTCTTGATCATGCTTTAGCCCCTCATATACATATTTGCCTCCCTTTACCTATCTGGGAATTTGGAAGCAAGCAAAAGTGAAAAGCAAGTGAAAGAAAAGTTGAGATGTTGGCTGAAAGTTAGAAAGAAACATATAGGTTTGGGGAAGTCAATCATGATGATGAGTAACTCGGCACCATTCACATAGTCAGGTGTTTGTGTCTTGTCAAAGTCGGATTGAGCGATATTCCTAATGGGTCATGGTATGTGCATCAAGGGTTTGAGGCATCTCGAGAAATTGATGATTACTGATTTCCTAGGCTTCGGTTATTGTGCACCTCTGTCCATGCATCCCAAAAAGTAAAGTAAAATGTAAATAAGCAAAGCTTATTGGTGGAAGATGTTGAAGTTCAAAGGAAGTGAAATAAAGATCCCTTTTCCCGGATTCTAGCACCACATTACCTATATACATCCCACCCTCACACGTTTCTTTGACCTTTCTCTTGAAAAGCCCTTGATACCTCGAGCTTGTTAATTGACTTGGTGGTTTAAACTGGATTATACATGATTAATTTCGATAATCATGATTTATTATGCATTCTATGATTTTATGCAAAGATGAACAACTTTCTTATATTTATAAAATGTTTTGATCATGTTTTGATTTTAAATTCCATGAAGCATTCTCTTAGAGTGATCTATGATTGTAGCACACCATTAAAATGTTTTGAAGGACTTTTTCATTGATCTTCATGACTTATAATCCATTCTATCTTGTATTTTATATTCGGAACTTGCTTGGGGACAAGCAAGGGCTAAGTATGGGGTATTTTGATAGCATGAATTATAGTCTATATTTTGGGACCTGTTTAGACGTTTTATCTTCAATAATCTGCATGTTTGAATGTATATTATGTGATTATATTGTCGTTTCATCTACCTTTGCGGGAATCGAGGTCTACACCAAGTTTCGTTGTAATCGTAGGTAAAATGGCACGTTTTGCATCAAAATGGAGCAAAAGGAGCTAAGGAGTCATTGGAACTACATTCAGGAGCTTAAGGAAGAATCCAGGAATCATGAAAATGGATTGAAGATTTACTTTGGATCAGATTTGAGAGATTTGACATTCAGTTGTGTTTCACCTCGGTCAGCTATAGTACCATCTCGACCGAGGTGATCCAGAGGAGCTGCTCGACCGAGGCGAACACCTTGGACGCGGCGAGAGATATTTTATTCTTGGCTGAGATCTTTTATTTTTGGAAAGAGGATCTTATATTTTTAGGATGGATTCCTAGAAGGAAGAAGATAATTTAGCCCATGTATTTTACCTATTTCTATGGGAAAATATCTTTCTAAGATATCTTATCTTTGGGAGGGAATTTTCCACAAATTTAACATCCGCTTACGGCTGGAAAACACCCACTACAGCTGGAAGATTTGAAGAACCTTTTTAAAGGTTGAAGGAAGATTGAAGGAAGGAAGTTGATAGCTTTTATAGCTTTTGTGAAGGGTTTTGTAAGACTTTCTTAGATTCCCTTCTTGTTGATTGTCTTGTTGGATTGTGATCCAAGGAACGCTTGTTTGTTTGATAATTGATTCAGTTATTGAAGCCTTGTTTTTAAGGATTTTGTGTTCAATTATTCACCTTCTTCCCTTATATTTGATTATTGCTTTCATGATGATGAGAGGCTAATTTTCTTGTGTGATTCTAGGGTGATTGGCTGAAAGTTGTGGGAAAAACAATGATAGAATAATCTTAATCACAGTAGGACCCTGAAAGCTCGAGTCTTTATCCTTAACCCTAGAACATCTCGCTCAGTCGATGAACATCTCGGCCGGGGTGGAATTCGTCTGACCGAGGTGACCTTTCTGATCCGTAACTGAGAGTTAAGTGTTAGAGTTTGCCAAATCCTATTCTTATTACACCTTTCCTGGTTCAATGCAAGCCTAGGATGAGACTTACCCGGTAATTCCTTTGTTTGTTTACCAAATATCATAAGTGTAGGTAATAAAAGTTTATCCTTTATTGGGGTTTGAGTGTGCTTTCATTCCATCTTTGTGAGTTAGCATGAGGCTTACCTGGTAAAAGTTGATTCTATTCCCTTAGTTGAAGTGTTAGTTTTAGATTATAGTTCCTTTCCTTAATTCCTTGAGACTTACCCGGTAATAGGAGTTATGGCTTGGGATTGTGAGTACTGAGACTTACCTGGTAATCTATTCCACTTTAGTAACACCTTCCCTTTGCAAAATCTCAGCTTTGTCCGCTTATCTTTAGATCTTGAGTTGGAACCACAACTAGATGCTTTAATCCCTAGAATTGCATATTTCCTTAATTGACTTTTTATCATCTTTGATTGCTTTGATCACCTTTGTGGTTAGTACTTGCATTGACAACCTATACCTGCTTTGTTTCACTAAGTCCCTGTGATCGACCCCTGGAATTTCTTGCTTTTTACTACGATTGACCCGTACACTGCGGGTTCGCATCCTTGTTTTAAGCTTACATCTAGGGTTATAAATTTAAAGCTTGCACACACCATTTGGAGCGAACAGGAAACAAAAGATCTCACAACAATGGTGAATATTGACTTCTTGCTTCTTTCCTTCAATCTCCTCTCCAAGAACCTTCAATTCTGCAAAATCCTGTAAATCTTTCCCGCTGCGAACCCCCGATTTTTGTTGCTAGGGTTCCAATGTATACTTCCTTGCTAATAGGCCGCTTGGCAAAACACATCTCAGGTCCACAAGTGATGGGCTTTGGGTCGTGATATTTCTTTGGCCGAAAGTTGTAGAAAATCGTGTCTTTAAAACAAAGAAGAAAACCGTGCGATTTCTAGGAGGAAAATCGTCCGATTTTTATGGCAATTGACTCAATTTTCTTCAACAAAAAGTGCTCGTCTCTTGGCTTGTTTCCTTCCTTCCTTTAGTGACTCTATTTCCTACTTCCTCTGTTCTTCATGATTCCTCTAAGGTTCCCTAAGCATCCTTATTGGATCACCCTCAAAGTGAAATAAACCTTAAAGGTACACAAATCTCTCTAAATACAAGGTAAAGTTGAGGTAAATCTCCACAATATGCATGATTGTAATGGTATATAATTCATGTCATCAAAATACCCCATACTTGTCTCTTGCTTGTCCCCAAGCAAAGTTCAAACTTAGAATACAAGATGTCATGGATTATATAATGTGAAAACTCAAAAACCTTTTGAAAAGTGATTCTTCTTATAGGATCACCCTCAAAGTGATGTTTCAAGACATAGGAAGACAAAGTATATATCAATAACAATCATCTAATGAACCAACTATCCTTTCTTTCTCAAAGACACAAATAAGGGGCATGATAAAGATGTAAAGATAATCAATATTAAACAAATCTAAGCCATGAAGACTTAAACATGTGCATAAAGGTCTCAAGGTCTTCCAATCAAAGAGAAAGGTCTAAGAAACGTGTTAAGGGTAAGAGATCTTTAAGGTAATGTGATGCTAATCCAGGAAAGAGGAACAACACACTAAAACTTTTGGAGTTTAACTTCACCACACATGCTTTGCATGTAAAATTTTTGCTTTATTTTACTTTACTTTTTGAGAGTATGGACAGCGGTGCACAAAAACCGAAGCCTAGGAGATCGGCGTTTCTCAATTTTCGCGATGCCTCAAACCCTTGATGCACATACCATATCCCGTTAGGACTTGTCGTTCAATCGGACTTTGGCAAGACACAAACACCCGGCCATGTGAATGGTGCCGAGTTACTCATCCTCATGTTCAAAGTCCCCAAACCTAGAATTTGCTAAACTTTCACTTAACACTTTTGCAATGGCCCTCCCACATCAAGCATACCTTTTATAACTACTTATCCTAATTCCCGGATGGTCAAAAGGAGGTCAAATATATCATTGAAGAGCTAGCATGAACAAGATATGAACAAGAAAAGAAGTGAATTGCCTTGGTCATTCCTATATGATGCAAAAGAACTTATAATATAGCTTCGATCCTTATTTCATTCTCCTATCAAAACATCAAGATCATATGAATCATTCATGCATTCAAGTAAGATACTCAAGTTAATTCATGCTACAATTGAAATCTCAACATAACTAAGTCATCTTTTTGCCTTTTCTACATCACAATTCTCATCATAGAGGTCATTTCCATCATAAGAAGCACTAAAATTTTTGAAAACTCGCAAATTTTTTAATGAAACATGCAAATGTGAATGTCATAGTGGAAAGAAAATAGTGCAAGAGTTATTACAAACCAAATCATCAAGTGCAAAGCAAAGTACATAGAGTGCGAAAATGGTAAAAGAGATTGTAAGTACCCCCACCCCATACTTAACCTTCAAATTGTCCTCAATGTGTAAAATCAAGCATAAGAAGGAGAAACATACTTACAATGTAAAATGGAGTGGAAACTCAATCCTCATTCGGTGGTGGTGGTGGTGGTGGATATGGATATCTCGGAGCGTTGGGATCATAGAAGTGGCCAAACTGATGATAGTACATGTCCCTCATCTGGCCAACGTAGGACGAGTGTCTAGCATCCGTCTCCTGGCGGTATGCCGTGAACTGAGTGTTCAAGGCGGCGTAGTCGGTGTGGAGGGCCTGATAATCTGTGCGAAGTCCCTGATAGTCGGTACGTAGGCCCTGGAAGCTGGAAATCAATGCTCCAATCTGTCGGTGGAGCCTAGATACGCGCCCACGTCCTCGACCATGGATGGGAGCGTGTGCAAAAAGAATGACGGGGCAACTGCATCTCATCATCCGTCTCCTCTGTACCTCGACTAGTCCGGCTAGGTCTAGCACCATGAGTATCGGTATCCATGGCATCCGTAGCATGTCCACTATAGGTATCACTCTCAAACTCTAGCATATTCCCCTGGTACGCTGTAGATCCATCCTCGTAGTCCTCCTCCTCCTCTGTGTCACCTGCATCATCATAATAAACAGGTGGAGGGGCCATCTCCTCAATCATAAGCACAAAAGTCTCCTTCCAGTTCCTTTTATTCCGAATAGTGTATTCGGATTTCCACTCTATCTCAGCCGGATTCTTGGATGGATCCCTTGCCCATGGCATAGGCACATGCAAAGCTCCTCTGCCTCTAGGAATCAACACCTGTCTAGCAACCAATCTCTGGGAACCTAAAGGTTGGGCGCTCTCAGCTAAGTTGCAGTATGAAAAGTCTAACTCTAATGCCTTTGCCATGTGAGTGACAAGGCTCCAGCACATAGATCATCCTTTGCCTTGTTGCCTATCTTCCCAAGATAGTCAGCAAGCATGGTGGTGTCGGGGATAATACTACTAGTCATACAATAGAGTAAGAAGAGCTCGTCGGCCTTAAGTTTCTGCGGGGTCTCAGTCCATGCAAACAAACTTTCGCTAAGGATCCTATGAACTACCTTAAAGGAAAGATTGTACATACTCGCCTCCTTGGAGTTCCCCGGTCTCCACTTATCTCCTCCAATATCTCCAACGGATATGCTTTCCCAAAAAGAACTAGCACTCACCCCTCTTGCAAATGTGCCTGCAGAAGAAGAGGGAAAGCCAAACAAATCTCCAAAATCATCAATGGACATAGCATGGTTTTGGTTTATGAGATGGAAAGTGACCGTCCTCTCTCTATGGTCATGCTCAAATGTACTCAAGAACTCTAGAGTGATCTCGGTGTTGGCATCCTCCCTAATCAGTGCAAACTGACTCAGTCCCACTCTATCTAGCATCATATCCACATCCTCTCTAACAAACATTGCATCGAGGTCATCTAGAACAATGATCGAGGGGTGAAGGGACGGTCTAAGAGACGTTCGCATCTCTTTTTATGTTTGGAAAGGGGAGGAGGAAGTTTTGGTTTAGCTTGGGAGGGTGGTGGTTGTTGGGGAGGTGCTTTGGAAGAAGATCCCTTCTTCTTGCCTGCATTTCTAGTAATCCTCTTCAAAGTCTCCATTCTGAATTCCGGATGAATGAGCTATTTGTCAAGCTTGTTGTTGCTAGATCCGTCTCCCTTGTTGAAAGTGCTTCATTTTGGGCTCAAGAATAACTCAAAATGGTTACTATTTGTGGAGATTCGAGGTTGGCAATTTTTCGGCTCTTTGGGACGAAGAGGAGACGAAAGTGGTGAAGTGTGGAATGAATGAATCGAGTGGAGAAGGCTTTATATAGGCCGGCTAAATTTCAAAGAAAATCGGACGATTTATTTGTCGATTTATTTTTCGGCCCGATTTTTCTTTACTTCCTCAGCCTAACAACAAAAATCGACCGATTTTTTCCTGGTAGGACGATTTTTGGTCCGATTTTTCTACCTGTTGTCAAACATCGTCTTGCTCTGTTCCTGAATCGATCGATTTAATTGTTGTAGATCGATTTTCTTCCTTCTTTTCCTTGAAAATTGCATTTGACCCGTTTTATTTCCACTTTCTTCATTGGTTCTCCAAGGTTGAACCTAGTTCCTGTGATTTTTGACACAAACAACCCAAGAGTGTATTGACGAACAAACAAAACTAAAACTAAAGAAAACAAACAACTAAACTAAACTATTCTAAGATGAAAAGAAGGGGAAAAGAACTATACTACCATGGGTTGCCTCCTAAGAAGCGCTTGATTTATCGTCTTTAGCTGGACATTGTTCGTTTTGATGCTCAATGGAGGAGGATAGGAGCTATCTCCTCAACTGGAACTTCCGGTGTCTATTTCTTCAACCGTTAGCCATTGACCTTGAAGCTTCCGCTTTGTTCACCCCATACTTCAACTGCACCATGGGGAAAAACACGTTTAATTATGTAAGGTCCTGTCCAACGGGATTTAAGCTTACTTGGGAAAAGTCGAAGCCTTGAGTTGAACAGAAGAACTTGGTCTCCTTCCTTCAAGTCCTTTGGGATGATATGCTTATCATGTCACCGCTTCGTTCTTTCCTTGTAGATCCTTGCGTTCTCGTACACATTCAGCCGGATCTCCTCAAGCTCATTGATGTCCAATAGCCGCTTCTCTCCGGCCTCTTTCATGCTGAAGTTGAGCCACTTGATGGTCCAATATGCTTTATGCTCTAACTCTACAGGAAGGTGACAATATTTTCCATACACAAGTTTGTAGGGAGTTGTACCTATAGGTGTCTTAAAAGCGGTCTTGTATGCCCATAACGCATCATCTAGCTTCATTGCCCAATCCTTTCTTGTTCTATAGACAGACTTCTCTAGAATTCCTTTGATCTCTCTATTGGATATCTCAACTTGTTCGCTAGTTTGCGGATGGTATGGTGTGGCGATCTTATGGGTTACCCCATACTTAGCCAATAGAGCCTCAAATCGACGGGATGTGAAGTGCGTTCCTCCATCACTTATGATGGTTCGGGGAGTCCCGAACCATGGGAAGATCGTTCTATTGAAGAACTTCACCACTACCATTGCATCATTAGTAGGCGAGGCGATTGCTTCTACCCATCTTGAGACATAGTCTACAGCTAGAAGTATGTATTGGTTTCCACAAGAAGATGGGAATGGTCCCATGAAGTCTACTCCCCATACATCGAATATCTCTACTTCTTGTATGTTATTGAGGGGCATCTCATTTCTCCTTGAAATATTACTTGTTCTTTGACAAGCATCACAAGCAACAACATAGTTTTGCACATCTTTAAATAAGGTAGGCCAAAAGAAACCGGATTGGAGTACCTTAGCACACGTCTTGTGGGAACTAGCATGTCCTCCACAAGGTAAAGAATGGCAATGGCGGATAATGCTTTCCACCTTATCCTCCGGAACACATCTCTTGTATATGCCATCGGGACCTCTCTTGAATAGAAGAGGTTCGTTCCAATAGAAGTGCCGGATGCCCTTAAAGAACTTCTTTCTTTGAGCGTATGAAAGCCCGGGTGGGAGTTCCTGACAAACAAGGTAATTAACAATGTCAGCAAACCATGGAACATTACCTTTCGAGATTTGTTGAAGGCATTCTTCAATCTCGTGGAACTGTTCGTTAGCTAATGAATCGTCGATAGGAAGCTCATTTGTCTCATCAGTGAGGTGTGGGAGACGGCTAAGGTGATCGGCGACTGAATTTTCTGAGCCCTTCTTGTACCGGATCTCTAGATTGAACTCTTGTAAAAGCATGATCCACCGTAGAAGCCTAGGCTTCGCATCCTTCTTCGTGAACAAGTAACGGATTGTTGAATGATCCGTATAGACTATCACGTTCGCACCTACAAGATAGGAACAAAATTTCTCAAAAGCATAAACTACAGCTAGAAGCTCCTTCTCTGTGGTAGCATTATTCAACTGATCTTCATCTAGGGTCTTGCTAGCATAGTAGATGGCGTGAGTGCGACCATCTTTCTTTTGTCCAAGTACAACTCCTATGGCTACGTCACTTGTGTCGCACATGATTTTTAAAGGAAGATTCCAATCGGGGGGTTAGATGATAGGGGTTGAAATCAAAGCTTCTTTGATCATGCAAAAAGCATCTAAACATTCTTTCGAAAATTCGAAAGTTATGTCTTTCATCAAAAGATTAGTCAAGGGTTTTAAAATCTTAGAAAAATCCTTTATGAATCTCCTATAGAAACCTGCATGTCCTAAAAAGCTTCTAACTCCTTTCACCGAAGATGGAGGAGGTAGCTTCTCTATGGTTTCAATCTTAGCTCTATCAACTTCTATTCCTCTATTCAAAATTAAGTGACCTAACACAATTCCTTCGGTGACCATAAAATGACACTTCTCCCAGTTTAAGACTAGGTTAGTGTCTTCACACCTCTTAAGAACAAGAGAAAGGTTAGAGAGACAGTTATCAAAGGAAGAACCATATACCGAAAAGTCGTCCATGAAAACTTCCATGATGTTCTCTACATACTCCGAAAATATTGCCATCATGCACCTTTGGAAGGTGGCTGGAGCGTTGCATAAACCATATGGCATCCTTCTATAGGAAAATGTACCCCAAGGGCACGTGAAAGTTGTCTTCTCTTGATCATCCGGGTGAATTGGAATCTGAAAGAAACCGCTATATCCATCTAGATAACAGAAGTAAGAGTGTTGGGCTAACCTTTCCAACATTTGATCAATGAAAGGAATGGGGAAATGGTCCTTACTTGTGGCAACATTCAGCTTACGGTAGTCGATGCACATTCTCCATCCCGTAACTATCCTCGTAGGAATAAGTTCGTTGTTCTTGTTTGTAACAACGGTAGTGTCTCCTTTCTTTGGGACTACTTGCACTGGGCTTACCCATTTGCTATCAAAAATAGGGAAGATGATACTTGCATCAAGTAGCTTAAGGATTTCTTTCTTCACGACCTCTTTCATGATCCGATTTAACCGTCGTTGAGGTTGACGTGAAGGTTTGTAATCCTCTTCCATTAAGATTTTATGCATGAATAGAGAAGGTTTAATGCCTACTAAATCATCAATAGTATAGCCTAATGCTTTTCTATGTTGTCTTAGAACACTCATAAGCTTCTCAAGTTGCTCATCATTCAAATTTGCACTAACTATAACAAGATATGTAGAGTTAGGCCCAAGGAATGCATACCTTAAGTGTGTAGGAAGTGGTTTCAACTTCAATAAAGGTGGTGCCTTGGTTGATGGTTCATGATCATCTAGTGTCATTGGAGAAGCTTCTGAAGGTGTAGGAAGTGTGCTATCACAATTAAGAACAACTGCAATTGGATTTGAAGAAGTCGGAGAAATTCCAGAAAAATCGTCCTCCCCTGAAATAAATCGTCCGATTTTTTGTTCGATTTTTCTTCCTGTTGTCAAAAATCGATTTGCATTTTCAGAAATCATGTGATTCTCTTTGTGTAGGTCGATTTTTCTAACAGACTCCGGGGCTCTTTCCAGCTCTTCAAATCTTGCCTCTGGCTCTTCCTCTGTATCTTCCAATGCTTTAACCTCATCATCACAATCATGATCCACTCCTTCCTCCATGATACTCGTGCTAAGAACCTTTTGAAGTGGATCTTTGATCAAGATTGAACTCACCACTTCTCTAGACTCTTCTTCTTCAAAGATGTTAAAAACATCTTCTCTCAAAGTTGGCTCTTTGATTAAGGAGGAGAGTACAAATTCCACTTTCTCTTCCCCTATATTGAAGGATAGCTGCCATTCTTGCAATTAACCATGCATCCGGAGGTTGCAAGGAATGGTCTCCCAAGAATTATGGAGACTGAATAATATGCAGGGATGTCAAGAACGACAAAATCTATAGGGATGTAAAACTTACCGAGTTTCACGGGAATGTCCTCTATGATCCTGACTGGCCTAGTAATGGAACGATCGGCCATGTAAAGTGTCATCTTCACCGGTCTAGGTTCCTCTAAACCGATTGCCTTGCACAAAGCAAGTGGTATTATGTTGATGCTTGCTCCAAGGTCACAAAGTTCATCATATGTGACTTCTCCTAGGGTGATTGGTATGTAAAATGATCCTGGATCACGTAGCTTGGGTGGCATATTCTCCGTCATGGTCTTGATGAGTTCGGATGACTCCATACTCATCTTGACGTACTTCACCGAAATCCTCTAACTTCCTCTTGTTCGAGAGGATCTCCTTTAGGAACTTCCCGTAAGCTGGCATACCTAGAATTGCATCCATAAAAGATATATTAATGTGCAGCTTACTCATAATATCTATGAACTTACCGAAGTGTTTATCTAGACGCGCTCTTACTCTAGATTGAGGAAAAGGTAGAGGTGGTTTGTAAGCGGGAGGAGGAACATAGACATTTTCCTTCTCCTTGTCCTTCTCCTTTTCTTTTTCAGCGGGGGCTTCAACTAGTGTGGGTTGTGGATCGGTGGTTGTTTTCCCACTTCTAGTAGTAATCGCCATTACTCGCCCCTTTGGGTTGTCTTCCGTCTTTTCGGGAAGCTTCCCTTGGTCTCTAGGAACTTCTCTGGCCTTGCTGAACACTTGATTTTCTAAGGCTTTTTGTTCCTTATCAACCGAAGTGATATGATTCTCTAATCCTTTGAGCTTTCTCAAGATCGTCTCTAGCATAGCATCATGCTTATCCTTTTCCGGCTTGCCCGAGACATTCGACGTTTGACCTTGGCTTTTCGAAGAAGTAGAAGAAGATGGAGGTGTTAGAGAGTTTTCATTTTGTGAATAGGAATTACCGGAATTTTGTTGGTTGGATCTCCAATTGTTGCTGTTGGAGTTCTTGTTGTTGTTGTTCCAGTTATTGTTCCGGTGGTTATTCTTATTGACTTGATTGTTGTAGTTTCCTAGGTAGCCAGCGTCTTGCTCCTTCGGCTTTTGAAGACCGGATCTTATGACTTCCTATAACTCCTTGATCTCATTGTTGAGGGAAAATATTTGAGTTTGTGCAGCTTGAGTCAACTTAGCTCTCGGATCTCCCTGATTTTGATTCCCAGCATCCACCTTTCTATGAGAGTACTTCTCAATTACTTGGACTTGCTTCTCAATGAAGTCTCAAGCGTCGTCTTCTCTCATATCCATGAATGTACCACAAGAAAGAGATTGGAGTTTGAATTGTGTCTCCACATCCAATCCCTTGTAGTAGATCTCCAACAATTTCAGCTTTGAAATGTCATGATGTGGGCAATCTAATAGTAGATCTTGAAACCTTTCCCAAGATTTAAACAAACTTTCGTTAGGTTTCATAGAAAAACTATTAATCTTACCTCTCAATTTTGCCATTTTGGGTGGCGGGAAGAACTTAGTGAGAAACTCCGAAGTCAAGTCCTCCCATGTGTTAATTTTCGCAGCCGGAAGAGCTTGATACCAAGCTAAGGCTTTGTCCTTCAAGGAGAAGAAGAACGGTCTCAACTTGTAGTTGTTGTTGTTAAACCTTTGAGGCTTCAAAGTTTCCATGAGAATCTCAAAATTCTGCAAGTGTTGATGTGGAAATTCAGCTTCCGTTCCACCAAACTGATTTTGGCGGATCATAGTGATGACTTGTGGACGCGTCCCGAAGTCATGATCATCTTGCTCTCCAAGATTCACACCTAGACGGCGTGGTTGTTGAATTGGGTCCATTCGTTGCCCAAGAGTTCGTGGCTATTCCACGAAATCAGCAACTCTTGCCTCTCTAGCACGAGGACGAGGATCAACATAAGGTCAAGGACGAGGATCGACATGAGCATGAGTGTTAATTGGTGGCATGTCCTCTAGCTCCGGCATCTCATCGTCATCGGACAATTCAGCTATGGACGCTTTAGCCTTCTTCTTCTTAGCGCCATTCCTCTCTAGTTTCATGTCTAGAATGATCGCTCGGAGCTCATCTATTTGAAACTGGTTGCGTTCCTTCTCTTCCAATCGAGCATTCTCACTCAATTTCAGTTGAGCTCGAGTTTCATCCAACTCCTCTTGGATGTTCCTTTCATTCAGCCATCTTTTTCTCTTTCAGCTTTCTTCTCAACATTTTCTCCAATTCGGGATCAAAAGGAACGATATATTTGGTAGATCTAGTTCTTTGCATATACCTAAAAGAATTCCTGCAAAACAAATCACTCAAGTAGACAGATCAAATCACAAGAGCAAAATCTCCCAAGCCAAACAACCGAAAACCGAATTTGGTCTAGACCAAATCCCTGGCAACGGCGCCAAAAACTTGTTCGCTCAAAAGTGTGTGCGTCAAAGTCTTAAATTTATATCTAGAAATTAAAGCAAAGAAAACCCGCAGTGTACGGATCAGCTGTAGTAAGGCAAGAAATTTCAAAGTCAAACTCGGGGATTTGGTGAGAATAAAATCGATTTCAAATATCTGACAAAGTGCAAAAGCTTTTGTGATTAATAAAGAGACAAATGATTCCAAGGATTCAAGTATCCGACTGCGGCTTTCGATTCAAGACACTTCTAAAGATCAAAGGACAGAGTTGATGTTGTCAAGGTTATGTGTTTCAAAGGTAGGTATCGTACGGCGAAGCTTCAAAACCTATATATCTAATCCAAAGGTTCTCTCTATAAGGGTTGTTGAGGCTGCGATATAGAAAGATCTAAGGATAAGAATTACACTCAAACTATCCACTCAAACCCCAGGATATGACTCTCAAAGGCAAAGATGGAAAGCACACTTAAACCTTAATAAAGGATGTTGAGTCTCTCTATTACCCAAATCTCACAAACTTTAGTTATCAAGTGAAGAATCAATGATGAAGTCTCTTCTAACACTTGAATAAGGGTTAAAAAGGTTAAGCAAGATTGGGATTTAGGCAAAGATTAACTTTGGTTAAAGAATAAATCAATTAAAGATCGTCAGAGTAATAAATTGTCCTGTTCTTCCCTAAATCGGACGATTTCACCAAGAATAGGTCGATTTTCCTGTTATCACGAAGTTCATTCTCAACTCTCAGGGTCCAAATGGTTAAATGAGTTTAGTCTATCATCATCTAAGCCTCAATCATCAACTATTCTCCACAAAATCACAAGGTTTTTAGCCAACCATTTTCATAATCAAATCAAAATCAAGATTGAATGAATAAAACCGAATAAAACTCGAACTTTGAATAAAAACCAAATAGTCTCCGAATCTGTAATCAAACCTCAAAATCTTTCAAAGAATCTCTCAAAAGACTCAATAATGCGTTCACAAATCACAGTAACAAGAAGGGAAACAAAAGATCTCACAACAATGGTGAATATTGACTTCTTGCTTCTTTCCTTCAATCTCCTCTCCAAGAACCTTCAATTCCGCAAAATCCTATAAATCTTTCCCGCTGCGAATCCCCGATTTTTGTTGCTAGGGTTCCAATGTATACTTCCTTGATAATGGGCCGCTTGGCAAAACACGTCTCAGGCCCACAAGTGATGGGCTTTGGGTCGTGACATTTCTTTGGCCTAAAGCTGTAGAAAATCGTACCTTTAAAACAAAGAAGAAAACCGTGCGCTTTTCTAGGAGGAAAATCATCCGATTTTTATGGCAATTGACTCGATTTTCTTCAACAGAAAGTGCTCGTCTCTTGGCTTGTTTCCTTCCTTCCTTTAGTGACTCTTTTTCCTACTTCCTCTGTTCTTCATGAATCCTCTAAGGTTCCCTAAGCATCCTTATTGGCCTTAGATATTCTTTGCTCCACTTTTGCTTCCAATTCCGCCGAATTCACCTACAATTCAACCAAAACTCGTGTAGAACTCTATTTCCGTAATATAAATGAAATAAACCTTAAAGATACACAAATCTCCTTAAATACAAGGTAAAGTTGAGGTAAACCTCCACAATATGCATGATTATAATGGTATATAATTCATGTCATCACCTCACTAGAAGGAACACTCAACACGCTGCACACACTCAGAGAACGGCTCAGTTTCCCTCAGGAAAGGAGCAAGGAAAGCCTGTTCACACAAGCATCACGAATCAGGAACAAAACGTTTGCTAGAAGTCTATAACTTCTAGTCTCAATGATCTCTAAGAGATCTCCACAAGCTAAGGGCTCAACCCTAGTCTTACAGCGTACTCAGGGAACAAGGAACATTCAGAAGGAACAAGGAAAGGAACGAGGAAAGGGAGGAAGGAAGCAACTCACCAAAGACGGGATTTAATGCAGAGGAAACCGCAGGGGCAGCTGGACAGGGCGCAGGGGCGGCACAACAGAGGCGCGGGGGCGGTTTTCAGTGCAGAAGCGTTGTCGACTCCTTCGACAGCAAAACCACGACAAGGCTAAAGCTTGTTCTTCTAGCACTCTCACACTTCACAACTCAACCAAGGGAGCCTGTGAACATCAAAGGATCAACAACTGAACGCTCCACAAGAATCAAGGTCCAACTGAATTCTTGGAGAAGAAGAAAAGAGGAAAACAAAGAGGGAAACGAAGCAGAAGAGAATCAAGGTGCAGCAGCACATAAACGTGATGAAGAACAAGGGAGGAAGAACTTACACGTTCAACAAGAACACAAGGGCAAGGATGCAGCACTCTAGGGTTGAAGAAGACGTAAGCAAGAAACGGGAAAAAGAAGAAAAGATGGGAATATATAGGAGAGGTGGAAAAAGATAAAAAGGAAGGACGTCTAGGGTTAGGAAAAAGATAAGGAAGCCGGCCCATAGATAGAAGATCAGATATTCTATCTATGGAAGGAAGATAAAAAGAACGAAAACAGATTGGACACGATCTGCAACGCTTCCGTAGGGGCGGATTGCCTCAGCCGTAGGGGCGGCCCATTGTCACCAAGGGCCGGTGACAGACACCAAGGCCGATGGGGCGGCCTTCTTCACCGCAGGGGCGATGAAGGTCAAAACTGGGATCTTACATTATCAATATTTATGCCTTCTTGTTATTCATGTTTTGGAGTTTTAAATTTTCTATCAAATAGTAGCAGTAGCAAAACTTTGTGCTCTTCATATTGTTCTTTTCCTGTAAACTAAACTAGAGGAGCTTCAACAAGGAATCTTTTGGATATAGTGTGTTGGTATGTCGAGCCCATGATTCAAGCTTGTTTTTCACTTGTCATGCACACAACATAAATTCCGTGCAAGAACATTACAGACGCTCGAGAAATCCCCAACTTTTCTTCAACTCCTTTTACTACTTTTTTAAACTATCAGGTTCTTGACAACAAGGCATATGGTCTACTTCATTCTAAGTATTTAGTTGAGTAACTATACATACCGAAAAAGTTTGTATATTCTCCATGACAATCTAACTATTAGCATAAGTTCATTCTAATATCAACATCAAAGTCATTTTATACAAACCAACAAACCATATGGTATATTTCAACAATCTAACTATTAACATCAGTTCATTAAATTGTTAAGCACTTCCCTCAAAGAGAAAAACAAATGAAATAACCTATATGCGATTTGAACCCATATCTTTTTGTGCAAGCACATTGCTCTTCCAATTCATCTAATAGGTTAAACAAATCGAGCATTATAGACATGAAGCAACCGGCTTGAGTCTTGAAAACCTCCAACATTAACACTTACTATAAACCAAAAAAATTACTCAAATGCTCCTTGACAATCACACTGATGGAAGAATAGTCATTCTAAAAATACAACAATCTCAAATTGTGTTTGTTATTTAATTAGAACAACCTCAAATTGTAACTTCAAAGTACATACTCTAGCAATGGGTTACTGTAAACAATGACAATATGGTATGTTAAGTTCTCTTGGGCATTTTTTCGAGTAGGCGCTATGCATCATTGCAATTTATACAAACACCTTTCAAATCCAAATAAGTGAACTAAGATCTTATTGATTAATGATTATAAATTTTAGCAACCAAGTTTTACAGAAATCTCGACAATCAATCTCCTAATTGGAATAAAATTCATCCCTCAATAATTTGCGTAAATGAGTTGAAAATAGACAAAACCTGAAATCCCGACAAAGACAAGTTCAAACGAATGTTGCGTAGAGCTGCGGGGATTTGGCTACCGAAGTTGCAAGCTTGCAATGAAAGACACCTTGGTTATGAAGTTCATGTTTTGCAGAAGAGAAGCCAAAAAGAGGAAGATCACATGATTTGGACAAGATATAATAACTTTAATTTTATATTATTTATTAGACTTAATTTACAAGATTCAATCTCAACCTTTAAATTTAATGAAGGGTCTAGATCTAATGAACTTCACCATGGAGTTACTTTTAACTCTAGGGGATCACAACCGCCTTCTTCCCCCTCTACAAGGTAAACACCAAGATCTCTACCACTCCCCTCCGAGATGAACCCTCTTCAAATCTCAAGATTCCTCATCACATACCCAATACTCTGACCTCCTTGGTAGGCATCACCTTCTCCCAGTCTCGCTCTCTCCCATCCTCCATTTTGTGCAAGTAGCCCTTGATTCCTTGGTATTTCACTTGACTCCCTCCTCCTACCTTTGTTGCCATAACCAACAATCCACCTCTTCATCGTCACTCCACCCAGGCCCGACTCGTGACCGGTGTAACCCGTTCGTGTGAAGAGAGCCCCGGAATTTCGAGGGCCTCTATATATATAAGCAGAAAACAATTTGAAAAAAATATATTGCTTGCCCAATCGGTAATAATTTTTACAATTTACATGGGTTGACTCTATTGAGTGCGGTTCGAATCTTCACACGTTTAATATTAATAGTTTTTACTTTTTGACCTTTTATTTGAAATTTTATTCTTTGTTTAACCTGTAAAGAAGGTATTTAATTAGTCACATGTTCTTTAAGATCTTTTCTAGGGTTTAGATAATGTGAGGAATGGTAACTTAATACAACATTTTTTAAGATCTTGAACTATTTGATAATGTCCTAGAAAAGATTGGTTCAAGTCCAAGTTTGTTCCTTTTTTAGTTTAACTTGTAAAGGCTTTAAAGTCTTAAACATATGTGAGGCATCCCAGAAACCTCTCTAGTTGTTTTCTATATTCTATTTTATCTGAAAATTTCTATCTTTTGTAGGATGGATTAAGGAATGTTTAACCACCATTTCTTTTTCGGTTCTCGTCAACAATGGACCTACTGAGCAATTCTTTCCTGAAAAGGGACTTAGACAAGGTGACCCCTTATCGCCATACTTATTCATTCTAGGGGCTGAAATTCTCACACAATTGCTACAAGAAGATTGCAATAACTATGATAACCATATTGGATTCTCTGTTTGTAGGCAAGGAACTCCAATCCCTTTCCTTTCCTTTGCTGACGACATGATCATCTTTGCTAAAGCAAACATGGCTTCATGTAAAAGAGTAAAACAAATTTTGGATATTTACTGCTCCATATCGGGACAAAAAATCAACTATCAAAAGTCTGAATTTCAAACAACAAAAAATACCCCTGAAAACAACATCACCCAATTGAAAAATATTTGAACCATACTAAGTCTCTTGACAAATATTTGGGATGTCCAATTATTAACGGAAGAGTGACTAAGGAAACGTTTGGGGAAATCAATCTTAAAACCAAACAACAATTATCGAAATGGAAAGCTACCTCCCTGTCGCAAGAGGGTAGAAGGACTCTCATCAAACATAATCTTGCAACCAAAGCAACCTTTTCTATGCAAAGCTTTATGCTATCAAATTATAATTTAAGGAGCTGGACAAAACATACAAAAAATTCTTTTGGAATAAAGGGGATCAACACAGGCCTATCATCGGATGGGATGTAATTTGTAAATCCAAGGAAAATGGTGGTTTGGGACTGAGTAGAGCTCATATCACCAACAAAGCACTACAAATGAAACTCTTATGGAAAATTCTTGCTGAACCAAATAACATATGGGTAAGGATCATCAATGAAAAATACCTTAAAAATACTAATATCCTTCATTATCAAAAGAAAGGCACGACATCATGGCAATGGAATAACCTTATGAAACTCAAAAGCGAATTCAAGAACGGACTTTTCTGGCAAGTTGGTGATGGTGAAACTATAAATTTTTGGCATGATTTGTAGGTAACTTCTTCCCCGCTAATTAAAATGGTAAACAATACTAATCTCATTGATACAAACACAAGAGTGAGCCATTTTATCAATAACACGGGACTATGGGATGTCAACAAAATTGATAATGAACTACAACACTTCTTAAGCCCAGATATTAGGGAAAAAATTAAGGAAATAATTATTCCAACCAATAAAATCCAAGATAGACTTTATTGGAAATGTAGCAATAATGGTTGGTTCTCTACTAAATCTGCAGTCCAAATGATTGAGACACAAACTTGCTTTTCACAAACCATCGTTTGTGACTGGATTTGGAAACTTGATACTCAACCAAAAATTAAAAACTTTTTATGGAAAGTTTCACAAAATGGAATTCCAACAAAAGCAAAATTAGATGAAAGAAGAATAGCAGTTACAAGACATTGCGAACTTTGCAACCATCACCTTGAGGATTGGGTCCATTTGTTCCTTGAATGTCCCTTTAGCAAACAACTCATTGGAAAAATCAACAAATCAATTTTAAACGAAATTGATAAAATAAATTATAACAATAAAAAAACACATGAAATTTTAACTGAACTTAAAAATAAACTAGGTATAAATAAATTTGCATGTATCGCAACCATTTGGTGGAGTATTTGGTTCTTCAGAAACAAAATCATCTTTGGTAATGAACCCATTGGATCATATAACAAGATCACCGGCTTTATCAGAGATCAAATCCATAAGTGGAAATGCAACACTATTGATGAAGATGATTATGACATTAAACAACAAAAGAATGTAAATCTCAATACAAGGAAAAAACATAATATTAAATGGGATAAACCAAAACCGGGCTTTCATAAATTAAATTTTGACGGATCTAAATTACATTCCGGAAGTACTTCTATTGGGTATGTGATTCGAGATCATAATGGAAAAGTCGTTAGTCTTGATGCAAAAAATAATAACTTTAATTCGGTCTTAAAGGCTGAAGCTTTTGCCCTAAAAGCAGGCCTTCACGAGGCAATTAGACTACAAATCAAAAAGATCGAAATCGAAGGGGACAACCTATGTGTTATTAAGGCACTCCAAGGTTGTTGGAGCTGCCCCTAGGAGATCGAGATGATTATTTCCGACTCCAAACTGGACCTCCATTTCTTTGACGAAGTCCAGATTCGACATGTTTTCAGAGAAGTAAACTATGTTGCTGACCGATTAACCCATCTGGAAATTTCGACACCCAACAACAACTTTTCTGACGATCGCGAACTTTGTGTTCTCGTCCGCAAGGATGCTTAAGGAAGGACTACCTCTAGAAGATAGTCTACCCTAACCGCTTTCTATTATCAAAAAAAAAATACAATGTTTCAGGTTTTCAAATATCTTATCCATTCTTCTTTGAAATACCTGAGGTGCATTTTTTAGTCCAATTGACACAACTAACTATTCATAATCTCCTTGAGGTGCACTAAAAGTTGTTAACGGAATACTATCTGTATTCATCTTAACTTGTCAATATCCACTTTTGCAGTCCATTTTAGAGAACCAAGTAGCTCCTTGGATTCTTTTAAATAAGACTTTTTACTAGGGATATAATAGACATCAAATACAATATTAGCTTTTTTATAGTTAATCACCATTCTACCTTTACCTCTTTATTATTTAGCATGATTTCTAACCATAAATTCAAGACTAGAATGATGACTCTTACTTTCTCTAATCAGATTATTTTTAAGTAACTCATCTATCTGTTCCTTGAATTCTTACTGGTCTTTATAGGTGTAAACCATCTGCTTAAATCTAATGATCGTGTTAGGTTCCTTTAACTCTATTGCAGCAAATGATTTATCCTTATCCCAAAATTTAAAGGGTTTTCACAATATAACTCTTTGTACAACTCTTTTTGTTGACTTAAGATTTGTTCCTTAAGGGTCATTCATTTATAGAAAGTGAAAATTATTTTTGAGTGGAAACAGTATGTTCCTCACCAATCTTATTGCATGTGAATTCAATAGTATGATGAGTGTAGACTTCTCTCATATTTTTTACCCAAGCTTTTTTCCCCATTGATAGAGAATATCATTTCATCTAGACTTTAAGTACATGGAGAATATAATTTTTAGAAGTTATTTTCTATCATCATGTCATGTGATATTTGCTCGGTAACCCAAAGTGCATTAATTAAACATAGATAACCTCCTAACATGATGGGTAAATCTTAAATAACCTCATGATACTATTATCAACTATTCTAACCTGAATGGGTTTAGATGCAGTTTTCCACAACAATGTAGGAAATAAACTTTTCTTTCCGAAGCAAACAAAGCAATCACCATCAACAGATGCACATAAATCATAATTATTAAAACCTTCTATGCATATGATGATAGGAACGTAGATGTTATTTGGATTAGTAATCCTTAAACATACTTCTATTTGCATATTAAGTTCTTCATCATCTTCAAAGACAGGTTGACTAATTATCTTTGTTTTATAGCCTATTAATTCTTTAAAACTCGAGGTTTCTCCTTGTGTTTGTGATGTATTAAGTTGACTACTAGTTCTTGAGCCTTCCAAATGTGGTCTATAGTTAGATATAGTGCTTCCCATATATATATATATAATGTCTAGCAGCTTCCCTAATACTTTTTCCCAAATTATTGGCTTCTAGTTTTCTATTTAAGGCTGCTAATAAGCTGACACTCTACTTTAAAGGAAGGATCTTATCTAGGATTTCTAGTTGGGGGACTTACTTGATTTTGTGGAGGCAAATTAATATGAGGATTGGTGCTATAACTTTGACTCTTGGAAAGACTTCTATTTATTGGAGGTGGATGAGAATTCGTGTGAATTCTCCATCTTCATCAATAGTTAAAATTCTTTCTTGGTTATGAGTAGAAGGATGTTCGAAGGCATTGATCCACATTATCTTTAAACTTATTTGGTCTTGTCTTACTTTGACTAGTACTACTTTTTGTCATGGGCTGACTACTTCATATTTATCTACTTCTACCATTTGAGTTCTAGAAAGTGCGTTGGTAGTATTTTCTAGTTTATAAATGACCTTCCATTTCAATTGTAGAGGACATGTCATTTGGTGCATTCATTCAGTTAGCAATTTTAATACTAAGAATTTATGCGCAAAATGATCTTCAAGACTTACTTAATAATTTTGTTCTACACACCCAGGATACTGGTCCTTCACTTAGAATGCATATTACTCCACTACTAGTTTGATCACTAAATTTTTTGTCCCTAGTGTCATAGAAAAAATTAATGCAATGCACATTCTTATCAAAGTCTTGTAATAGAGTAATGACGACATGAATTGCACAAACATAAATGTACTTATTTTTTGTCTTTGTTGTGTCTTTGGATATTCTTCCAACTAATTAGATTTGTTTTAGTAGCTTGATTTTTATTATTTTTTCTCCGAAATCTCCATTCATTTCATCACATACGAACTTTGAGAATATTGGAATGAATGTTCTTTTAAAGAATTGTTCTTTAGCAATGATCGGGAATTCAGCCCCTTATCTATGCATTTTTTCCAATTGTTCTTCGTTGATGGAAGTATCACTTCTTACAGTTGAGCTAGAGTAGTTGTATCTTCTGAAAAAATATTGCTTCCATTTTTCTTTGATCTTTACTATCTTCTCCTTGCATCATTTCACATACTTCCTCATAATCTGAACTTTTAGATTCTTCCTCTTTCTCCACTACTTCTACAATTCCTTTATTATTATTATTATTATTATTATTATTTAAGGGTAAGTCAATAACTTCTTCTTTTGTTATTCAATATAATTTAAGCTCCCTAGAACTTCAACAAGTTTATTATTCTTTCTATTTTTGCATCCATTAGCATAATATATGGTTTTTTCTCCCTATACCCAACATTTGTAACTCTTTTTCTTCGCGGGATAGTAACATGCTTTTCTGAAGAACCTTATTTTCTTAACAAATGTTTTTTTTTATAATATTTTTTGTAAGATGCGAGAGCTCTATAGAACTGGTTTCTTCATAGCATGATCAATATGACATTGGGTGTATTTGACAACGAATTGAGATTCTATTATGCGTTGTTGTGTTTTGGGTTCTGGAATACCTTTATTGGTATCTTGTATTGTTGTTACAATTTCTAATTGATGTTTGATTGGTTAGAAATCTAAATACCTTTATAATTTTTGTTTTTATATGAATTGCTCAAATCATCACTTGGATCATTCTTCCCGTATTTGACAATGACCCTCATTATACAATAGGATCTTGTATTTATATGACAGACTTGAAGCATCCATTTCAGCCGTCATTAGAGTTCAATAAGTTAGTCAAGATTATGGATATGATGGAGAAGCAAGTTGTCCAACAAGCAAGCATCGTTCTTTGACCTTCAAGTCAACCACCCAGACATCCCGAGTAAAATTCCAAGGTCAAATTAATGCATAACCTTAAGAAGTGGAAGGACTTAGACGAAGTAGTTCATCTAACAATATAGAGGGTCTTTGATCGACTCAACCTGTTGCCCAACTCGACCAACCTCGCGAGTCACTCAACAACACAAGCCCATAAGGCTTTAAACGACTTGAGTGGCCCCGTGGTCAACTTGACCGGCACCAATAACACGGACGGGTCTAGGATGAACAACATGGTACACCAGTAGTAAGAGAATGTCCTACGTTGTATATTGGTACAACAAGGTTTTTAAACCACAAGGGCACATTTTACAATTGTAACATGAACATGTAAGAAAATACAAAGAAGAAAATATCCGATGGTAGAGCATCAGCAGGTACTGTCCATGTAATTAACCAACAAATCTCCGACCATAACTCTGTCCGGCATTCTCCCTGCAGCGCCATATATAGGAGCCATCCCTCCTTTCATCGGACCTGGGTTCGCCTTTACCTGAAAGGCGCAAGCAATGTCAGGGTTTACAAAGCAAAAAACATACATTTTGCAAGCAAACCAGTAAGACAGCAAGCTTACAGTTTGTACAGATTCCTTCAAGTCCTTGACGAACTCGTCGGCCATGTTCACATGTTGAAGGGTCACACAGATATGGAGGCTGTGAATGAATAAACACAAAACTGCTTGCGTCAATGAAACTATTCGAGCAGAAAGACTGCGGAAATCATAGTCCAAGTGTGATAAATTTACCTGTTTGGCCTCTGCAGTGCATTTAGATGCCAGCCCTTGGATGTCAATATGTCATTCACCTCGAATATATCAACAACTTCAGATCCGAAAGCTACAATTGTCATGTCTGGCTTTCCTATGATATACAACTCCTCAATACCCTTTATTCTGCACAGAAGCAACTATTTTATGTTCAATTTGTATCGAATGTTTATCAAAGGGTGACATTTTTCAAGGGAGGAAGCACGTCAACTTACCCTTGCTGTATCTTCTTTGACGTTTCCATAATCTGTCTTGTGTGCACCAGGTATCCTGTACGCAGTCAAAATCCGTTACTATTTAAGTAAAATTGAACCTATTAGCCTCAAAACAAGCAACAGCAAGACCTCAACCTTCTTCTCCAACAGATATCATTGCTGCCCAGGCACCAGCTATGAGACTCCCTGGCCTGCTACCAGCAATAGTTGGGGAAACATACAGACCACCCGTCCATTCCGTTACTGAAACACACAAAACATATTTCTTATATTCAAGGAATGAATGAATCATCCTAGGAAGAGGAGAAAAATCACCCACCTGCAACAAATTGATGCTGTTCAAGACAAGCCATGAAATTAAGATAAGAAATAGAGTTAGTTTCTGAAGCAGTCAATCAACTTGTTGCACACTTGAATCAAATATTAATTGCTTGCCTTCCTGATTTCATGATTCCTATATAAAACCACACTTGTTCCTTTAGGCGCCAAACCATACTTGTGCACATCAACTGACATTGAGGTAACTCCTTGGACACAGAAGTCAAATGGGGGAACTGGATACCTGTGAAACATTCAGAAAGTCAAAGGAACAGCTGAATCAGAAAAATGCATATTTCACTATTCTACATACTATTGTCGTAAGAAACTTAATATGACAACAAATAAGAGCCTCGGATATGATCTAGGTATTGTTATATTTTTGTACAAGGAGATGCCTCTGATTTAAGTTCTACAGCATAACTAAATAAGTGCACAAAAACATGCAAATTTCCATCATAACAATTGTGGTCACATTGGGGGAAAGAGAACAAGGGCAATTAGGAATACAGAGATAAGTGGATCAAAATTTGCAAAATGCAAAAAACTCAAAAGAAAAGAAAAGAAAAGCATGGCAATTTTACCCAAGTTTACGAGCAAATGGCAATACAAAGCCGCCAAGACAAAGATCAACATGGAGGCAGACCCCGAAGCTGGATGCCAATGCTGCAAGCTCCTGGGAAAATGAAATCGAACCTCAGCAAGCAGCTCAAAAAAAATAGAAGATTAGCACACTGAGAAAAAGATACATACTTCAATAGGGTCAATGATTCCATGTGGATATCCAGGTGAAGATCCAACAATCTGACAGTCAAAGCATTTTTGTTTTATAAATCACAAATAACTAATCAGGTGAAAGAGAAGAATACTATGTTTGCAATAGCAGTGGAAGCTGATTGTATAGCTGCAGCGCTGACAAAATTTGCTCCACACTAGAAGATGAATAAAGAGAAATGCAACAGAATCTGCATGTCATACCAATACAGTATTCTTATTGATCCACCGTCTGATTGCTTTTGTATCGGCTTGAAACGCTTTATTCACAGGAACACGCCTTAGCTTAATGTTAAAATACTGTGCAGCTTTGTCATAAGCTGAGTGGGCAGATTCTGCAATAATCCTAATACAGCAGAAAGTCACAAAAAGGATGGAACAAGAAAACTCTATAGAAAATAAATAGTTATAAGGAGTACGGACCATTAAACCCGTTGAAGATCAAGAGATGCACATTTAAAAATAAAAATAAAAGCCCCTTATAAGTATTAGGGTACATACATTTCTGGGGTTGTAATTCCGCGTTTAGCTTTCATGTAGTCACGTGAAGATTTTACAGCCAACAGTATGCTTTCTGTGCCCCCAGACGTCATATTGCCACAGATCTGTCCACCAGATGCCTTTTCTTTGCTACCAAAAAGAGCAGCAGTCATCGCAACAACTTCAGCCTCAAACCTAACGACGCTTTGAAAAACATCTAGGTGTAATGGATTCGTATGTGCAAACCTGAACAACAAAAAGCATTAGCAGAATATAAAAACTAGATCTGCTTAAACAAAGAAAAAACAAATCACTTACACATCTCTGTGGTGATAGTTTGTTGTTCAGCTGGCAGTCAATTATCCAAGTGTATTATTTTTGAGAAATTTTTTTACCTTACTATGGCAATTAGGCATATATATAAGGTGATGATGTATTGTTAACAACGTAAATGTTTCTTGAGAAATTTCTCCTTCTCTTATTCTTTCTTTCTTTCACTCTTTCTTAATCAATGGACATTTGATTTAGTTTGGTGTTGATGAATATGATTTTTTCTTCCTAATGCAAAACTCAACACATATTTGAAGTAACAAATATGTGTTATTTGATATATATTTTTACTTGATTGATCTTTTGACTTTGGTGGTCATACGACTCTTGGAGATGAGGACGGATGAGCAGAGTGCTGCACAACAGTTTTTGTAACAGAATGGCATGGTTTTCAGAAAAATCATATGTTCTCATAATACATGGTCACCCACTTGGATGAAGTACTTCTGCATTTTTTATGGAAGATACTTCCTAACTTAGAGTAGGAAAATATCTTTGGTGTTTAGAGCTAAGCTGATATTAGGGTTTGAGATAACTGGTCACTTAGATTGGTATAAGGCTAAAACTGTAAGAGAAACAAGAGAGTTACTAGACTTGCAGCACATGTGAAGAGTGATCACTTCAATACTATGTAGCATGAAAACTCCAAAGGGAAAGTGTTTCCGACTCGGAAACATGGACACATGGAAACACAAATCCTTATGTAAGACTATGGCAACTATATTAGTCAGATATTTTGTTTGCCTTATTTCAGTGGTTAGGCATATATATAAAGTCAGTATGTTATTTGTTAACATTGTAATTTTTCCTGAGTAATAAAATTCTCCTTCTTCCACCTATTCTCGACTTTTCTTTCTCAAGTGTCAAAGATCTGATTCAGTTTCCCTTTGTTATTTATGAACTATCCTAATTTAAAATTATAGATCCAACATTAAACAGATTTTATAGCAGAATATTAAAATCAACCAAAACAATATAAAAAAAAATGGCTTCGGGATATTAAAAGAAACTGTCAAGAAACCAGCTTACTGACATTGAGCATGCCTCGTTTATCAAGGAAAAGTGGCCTTCAGACTCGCTTCCACCAATATATCTGCACAATGTTCATAAAACTAATTAGAAATCACCATCAGAAACACAAAATTATGCATCAACAAACAGTACACTCAAGAAACTTCTTATCTAGCCTCATTTCTATCGTTTCAAGAAAGAACATACACTGTACCGGAGCATTTGCCTTGCCAAGCTGCGTCATTCTTCTTCTCTTCTTTCATCATATCGATCACTGCATTCCCTAATCCATCCTTCGGCAATTCAGTCCTCCAGCCATCTCTTTTAGACTTATTGGAGGACTGCATCTGGTCAACAACCTGCGTATCAAATTAAAACCCAATCCATCAAAATCTGTATGTTGGCTACTGAATAGTGTTTACCGCATCAAGGTGCAAAGAGTCAAATAAAGCAAGGCACTGTCAAGTTGCACAATGAGAACGTGAAAAGAACAAATACCAGCAAATTAATAGAGTGGGGGTAAACTCCAATGCCAGGCACGCATCAAAGATTTAACAAACATAATCATGTAGTTCATTCTATGTAAGTCCCGGGAACTTATAATCCAACTTAACATTTATCAGAAGGATATGCTTAAAATCATGCGTCAGCAATCTGTTAACTCGTAACAGTATAAGTGATTTATTTTTCTGGAAGTGCCAAAATGTCGCGAAAAACTTCGAATCATGCAAGGAATCGAATACTTAGCATAGAAACCAATTAATATCAGGTATACATGAGTCACTGGGCGATAATTGAACCCTAGCTGTACTAGCAAATTCCTATTTTATAATTTATGATATTTCCTCATAACTTTCAAGTATTACACCGGACCCCTCCCTGGTCCTCAAATCAAAATCACTTTTTAAGAAGACAACAGAATACTGAAAAAACAATTCACCTTCTGCTTTTCAGCATCGATGTACCTCTTTACACCAGGAACCAATCTACGGACATAAAAATCGAAAATTCAGTAGAAATCAATCAAATTATGAATCAACATAAACTCAACACTAGATATGGGTGAAAAGATGGATTCCTTTACTTGATCAAATGCATGAAAGAAGCTAGGAGAGTGGCCTTAAGGCCTTGATCTCGAACTAGCTCGAAGAAGGAGTGAAGAATGCGAGCAATAAGGAGAGATAAAAGGGGAAATATTGCGATAATTAGGGGTTCGTATTGAGATAAGAAGGAGTTAGCTGAAGATCTGAAATGAGAGAGAAGAGAGGTAAACGATGACTCCATTGCAGCGAGAGGTCCGCAG
Source organism: Fagopyrum homotropicum (assembly GCA_033239125.1). Classification (NCBI taxonomy): domain Eukaryota; kingdom Viridiplantae; phylum Streptophyta; class Magnoliopsida; order Caryophyllales; family Polygonaceae; genus Fagopyrum; species Fagopyrum homotropicum. The sequence goes on along the minus strand of BSWB01000007.1, from coordinate 133,462,117 downwards.
AAGGAAGCAAAACAATCAGAGCACCAAAAAAATGAAAAATGCGGACAATTTAAAATGACGGAACGCGTGAGATGCACGCCATCCTCTCCCGATTGTGGAGATAATTTTTTTTTTCTTTTTTCTTTTATTTAATAAAAGCAAAGTGGTTTGTTATCCCACCCGTTCACGGAGCCGGAATATATCTATGGGATATGTACGTCTATATATATTTTATTCGAATTTGAAAGAAATAACGATAAATAGTTCATTACTAATATTTTTTTTTTTTTTTTTGAAAAAGGAAAGCGGTTTGGAACCAATAGACGGCGCGCCGTCTAGTGGGTCGAAAGGCCGAAAAAATCGGCAGACGGACAAACCGTCATGCACAAATACACGAAATTACATCAAAATGAAACCGAAAGCAAAAAGGTCTTCAATGGGAAAGCAGGATGATCCAGCCGGCAGGAGGCAACGAGTTAAGAAGTTCATCTTGAAGGAAGTACACAGGGGAAGCCTGGGGAACAACTGTGGACACCTCATATTTGGACTGCAACAGAGCCGTCAGGAGTCGATCACAAATCCACACCTCATTCTCGATAAACACACGAAACCACCAGCAAATGACTGAATCAAACCTCAGAAGACGAGATTGCAGAACACGGGTATCTTGATGAAAAAAAGTGTAGAACTTGATGGGTAAAAGAAAAGTGATTTGTATGGAGAAGATTGTCATAGGAGTTGATTTATGTTATCGGGAGTGATTGAAATTGATTGTTTTGTACTTTGTATGCGTTAGGAATAAATTGTTTTTGTGAAATGTCTAAGATGAACCCTTAACAATTAAGATTTTTTATATTTTCAATTTGTTGTTTTTGGTTCTTTGCCACCATTTGCCGTCAAAATCTTTGGTGAAATGTGATTAGACGGTTTTATTTATTTAGGAAGTTTCTTTGGGTAGCTTTATTACTTTGGTTACGACTGAGTTTGAAGGACCTTGGATTTCCTCGAGTTTGCATTTAACATTTTTAAGTTGCTTAAAGACATGGACAAATTTGACTTTGGTTCATTCTTTAGCTTTTGTTTTGAGTAGTTGTGATTTTTTATTTTCTAATTTTGTGAGATACATGTCTTTACCACAAAATTCGATCTCTAGGTTTGTCTAACGATCCGATGAGGGATGAATCCTTTACTTTCATTGCATGAAAAGTGATTGTATAGTTGTTTGACTTTTCAGCCTTCTGGATGTTAATTTTTGATGTATCGGCACCAACTGGTATTTTAATACCTTGTCGATTTTCGATTGGGTAGCTTGGAGTTTTCCGATATAGGGTGTAAGCAATGGTTCCATTGTATACCAAAGATCGAGTCTTGGGCTGGAAACAAGGCGTTTGTGTGAAGGCAAGATGAAATGCCAGAATCAAAAGTGGATCGAGATATGGAAAAACCAGCCAAAAATCTATCACTACAGAAACAAAGAGTGAAATCACTTTTAGAATTTGTTAATGAAAATGGTGGTTCAAAAATTGATTGCAGGATGGGAACCGAAAGAGCGCCGCCGCAAGATTCACCGTTGTTATGTGAGCGAAGCTCAAACAATCCAAAGTAGAAGAAACCCAAAGGGGTTATCAAAACCAAATGAAAGGGTTTGTTGGGGTTGGTGCACCAAGAGAAGCCGGAGCTAGTGAAGGATCTTTCGAAGGTGGGGAGAACGCCGGAAAATCCCCCAAAACAGGAGGCGTGTGAGCGATTATGTTGTTACAGTACATATTTGCAGCAGCCATTAAAGGATAATTGAAGGTGAGAAACTTCGACCTCATAAGATCAAGAAGAAGAGTTGGCTGTTGAGCCTTTATTTTTTCAAGAAAGAAGATGAAGCCATGATGGCGGCGGGTGGTGAGACCTCCAAACAAAAAAAGGACGCAGCAGAATTGTGGTATCCATATCAATTAGATGCTTGCCTTTAAAAGAAATCTAAAAAACAGAATTGGTGGTATCCAGACAAAAAAGGTAGATTAATACTAGACAAATTACATAAGCATAGTCTAGAGCATACATACTTCAAGACATGCATCGATAATAAAGAATTGTAGCAGAAAGTTAATCCGAGTAAACCAACACTACAAAGGGCCTGGTAAAGCCTGAGAGAGTGTAAAAGCAGAGAACTTTATTCATCATGGATTATCTTGTTACCTCCCAAAAGGTCAAAAGAGGTTGAGAACCACTTCCAATGGTGGCTAGTTTTTAAACAAGGGTGGTAACCCATTTGAGACGGAGAAAGAGGGGTTTCCTCGGGAAGAGCGATTTGCCCAGATAACCGTGTTTGTTTGTCTACACTAGCGACAGTAATACGAGAAGGAGCGTTTATCATGAAGGAGTAGTCGGTCGGCCTTCACATAACCGGCAAACTGGACTCGACGATTACCGCAAAGATCAAGATCGAACTAAAACTCCAACCGTTTCTCGCAGTAACCAAAGCAATCAACGGCGACAAGGCGGCAACTCCAGCGGCGGAGTGACGAGGAGCGCTCCGGTTGGTGAAGAGGGAGGGCCGGTGGTGTAGATTACCGAGATCTGGGTCGGATTTGGGTTCGCGATGAGGAGCATCGAGAGAGAGAGAGAGAGAGAGGCAAAGGAGAACGTGGCTTCTTGGGCTCCAATTGGTGAAGGCGGATGTCCTGCTTGTTCAGCGTCTCCGGTCGGTGAGGGCGGCGGAGCAAGAGTGCCCCGGAAAGCTAGTCGGCGTTATCCCATTGAAGACTAGGGTTTTTTTTTGGGGGGGGTATTTTGTCTGTGAACAGGAGAGAGCGTCTAGCTCCAATTGGTTTTCTGTCTTCTTCTTCTTTTGTTTGAATTCTTTTGTTCATTACTAATACTTTAGTACAATATAAAAAGGTTTATTACTGTATGAGGGCAAATTCTTCTTCTAAGGATTCATCTTTTGAAAATATTGAACGATAACTTCATTGTCAATGATTTTGAAAAAAAAAATTTCGATATCACAAATCAAATTGTCAAGAGAAATTCATCTATCATCTTGTTGTAAATATGTCTTATTATACTCATCGTAGAGAATGTTCTTTCCATCGTAATTGTGACAACTAGTAACACTAAAGTCAATTTTATAAGACGATATACCAAATGAAACATTTTGTAATGTCCTTCTCAATTATCTTCTTAGAAAAATCTCTAATATTTTGCAATATAGAATAATCTTCACTTCTCCTAATTTCATAAATCCACAACTAAAGTTGTTCTTTAAACTCCATTTGCTCACAAATTGATAAATTTTATGGATATAACTTTGCAAGTTGAAGTAGTATCTTCTCACAGAAATTGGAGAACGTATTCTTGGGATCAAGACATCTTATACAATTAAGTAATTCTATTGTTGACTCACTGAAATGATTCCTATCTTTGTATTAATTTGGTTAATAACCTACAAATGTAGCATCACAGTAATTTGATACAAATACTAGTTTAATATTTAATTGAGAAATAACAAATTACTTGACAAAAAATCTCATCTTTTAAGGGGTGATAGTTTGTTATACCATTTCCATTACATCTAGAGCGAAGATTTGTAACAAGATGGTCCATGTTGAGAATCATAACATTTTGTTTAGTACAATGAATTATTGACTTCTCCAATCAACTCATCACATCCATTGTCCCTCAAATCTTGAAATTTCATTTTAGTGTTTTGAACGAGACCAACAATGGCTACGATATTTTGCTATTTTTGTTGCAAGCATTGTGACAACATATTTGTCAACCCCAATACTTTATTCATCAAGTGAGCAATAAAAATAAAATGATAACTCTCCATCTTTTCCGTCAAACTACCGACAGTGCCCCTAGTTTCTCATCGGTGCCCTCATCAAATATAGTGTCTAGCACTTTGAGAGTTGAGTTCCACAAACAAAGAATATGAATAGTGGTTGTATAGTGAGAATTCCATCATATAGACCCCGGCGAGCTAAAGCACTTTCTTGATTATTTCCTCTCCCTTTTTTTAATTTTTACCATTTTTCAGTATCTCCACCATTTCTTCATGTTATATTTTCCGATACTCATATTTTATCTTGCACAAGAAGTTCCAACCATATTCGTAATTGCAAATAAATATTCAAAGAAATCACTCACAAACTGCTTTTTTTGTAAAACAGTCAAAATCACTAGTTGTAGTTCGTGAGCAAAACAATGAACATACATTACACAAGGATTTTATTATAAGATGAGAGCATGCAATCCATTTAACTCACTTCGCGTATTAGAAACTTCATGATATCCTTGACCTTTTTACCTTAGAGATGGATAATTCATGTTTAGCAAAAAAAATCACCAATGCCACATTACAAAAGATAAAGCGGTGGTATCAACAACATGAACACCTCCAAGAAACTGCTACACCACTACATCAAAGCTATTCACATATCTTACAACAATCGGCATTTGTTCTTTGACAAAACTATCACGAGCTCCATCAATCAACTTAGAAAATAATTTGTCGTCAATGTCATTAATTATGCCTTTTGTTGTCTCTAATGCACACGCACTAACAATTTCTTTTAATGAGAGAACTAGTAAGTTTGTGATTTAATGGTGCATTCTCTAGAACCACTTTTCCAACTTCGGCACTCCGTAAACTATACTACACTAGAATTTCCAAAAACAAAATCCTCTATTTAGAGACCCCGCCGCCTCGATAATCCCACAAAACAGTCAATCATTGTACAAGTAATAATCTAACAACATCCATACTTGCGGTCAACCGAATGTGTTATGCAACATTCAAAACTTCTTTTCCAACCGACAAATATCTTGACACACTTTGACTTTGACCTTTATAAGAAAAAAAATGTATTATAGCATTGTTGTGTGTACTATTCGTAGATCCCACATGTTCTTTAAACTTTTTTGGACCCTTCTTATAATTACGAAACCCCGTCATCACAAACACATCATCACCGTATCTTTTGTTGGCACCCTCTTGAAAAATATAACACCAAAAGCAAAATGTGGTATCTTTAGAAACACTATATTTGAACCATTCAAACTGTTTGAATCACTTAGCAAGGAAAGCCTTGATTTATTTCCTTGCATACTTCGTGAAATATCATGTGACAATGGTTGACACACACCTTGAACGATATATTCCTGTTTCATAACATTTCTAACCCGATGCTCGTACTCATTGATGGATTTTTGCAATGTCGGGTCCCTAATTATACCTAAATTTACAAGTTGAATCACAAGAACTTTCCATTCGAGCTTTTTTTTTACCAACAACATCATCTCTAACATCTTTTTCATTTAATACACCAACATTCAGATTCCCTTCATTATATTGAGATTGATTAGAAATTGAACTTGAATCTTCAACATTTGGAATCAATATCTTCTTCTTTCAAATGAGATACTTGTCCATATTTCTAAATTCCTAATCATATAATTAAAAAATTTAGTTCAAAAACAATTGAAATTTTAAACCCTAAAATATCCAACTTACTAAATTTAACCAAATCAACACCTAACTTTACATTTCAATCAACAAAGTGAACAAATATCAAAAAATTTAACCAAATCAATTGTTAATTATAATTTTATAATTTATAATTTTATAATTTGTAATTCACGATTTACTTACCTACAACACGGATTTACAAAGTAGAGAGAATGTCAATTGAGAAAGGGCAACTGGTGAACTAGGCAAGAGGGGTGGTTCATGATGCGAGTCGGCGACGGGACCAGGCGTATTGGTGACGGCAACAGGAGTCGGGACGAGGCGATTCGACAACGTGAAACGGGACCAACGAGGCAGCGACCAAGAGGCTTGTTAAGTTGTTTTGTTGTTCAAAGCATGGAAGGGTATTTTTCGAAAAAGTATTTTTTCTGGTTAATTTTTTTTTTATAAACATAAAACGACGTCGTTTTCTAGCAGTTCTTTCTAGGGGTAAAATGACGCCGTTGGAGGGGCACTGTCCACCTACTCCTTGTCCCCCCCTACACCCGCTGCACATGTAACCCTCGATTAACCACTTGTGTGTGCTTGAAACTGATGACTCGAGCACATTTAGATTGTACGCACGTGCAATTCACGCGAAAACATGCACATCGAGTGTTTTGGTCTCTTTGAGGGTTCACACATCTCAGTTAGTCTCACCCTCAATTGTGTTGGCCTCATCGAGGTCGATGTGTGGTGGGAGGATTGGTGGCATCCGGAGGTATTGCATTGAGCAAATTAAGTCAAAGATTTATTTTGTAGATACTATAAAAGTCATGTCCGAATAATTTTTTAACACTAGCCCCTTCAAAAAAAGGCCTAAAAAAACTCGGTTGGAGACTTGCTACTCGTAAAAGAAGGATGTAATGATTGCAAAGTTGGTAACAAAGAATGTGGATAAGTGAAAGATTTAATGATGCTTCTACCATTACTTGATAACACTCAATGTCTCAAATAAGGGTGATTATGTGATGTGTGGACAGATTGCATACTCTTCGTTCAACCGATATATATCTTGTTTCAAACCATGTTCTCATAGCTAATTCGATACTCGTTGTTGTTGAGATATTGGCATATAATAGAATTACATTCCACGATTTTGGTTTAACAAATGAAAATGAACTAAGGATAAGTGAAAGATCTAAAAATACTTCTACCATTATTTGATATTATGCCCGTATATTTGAGGAAATTGATGCTTATGTTTTTCACTATTTGAATCACACCTTATGAAAAGTAAAAACAAGTTATTCAACTATCGAATCGTCTTTTTTTTGTAAAACAATCTTGAAGGAAGCAAGAGAATGGTAATGCCTTAACAGTAGTAAGCATTTGAAAGATCTCGGAAGTTATGGTAGGACCAAATTTGTTCAATTTTAGTCTTCTATTCCATGTAAATGTCCGGATTGCATTTGCCCTCAAAACTCGGAATCTTGACCTTTACTTTGCCAATTCCATCATGCTCTTGAGGAGGCCGATAAGGTTACATATCTCGATCTCTCCTAGGACGTTGATACGTCTAGGATAGTCTCTACACATGCCTTTGTTATCCTTTTCCTCGTATTCCTGAAATTCATTAACAAAATCTAGCATATTAGTTGTACGGAAGTTAGGATCGGAAGTCTCATACTTGTCCTCTAATAGGGCCTTGGAGGCAGATCAAGGGTTGGGGCGGTTGTGAATTACGCAAGCTTTCGGCCATCTCAAGGGCAAATCTCGGGTGAAATCTCGGTTGGACGCCGAGATTTTTGGGCAAGTTTTGTTCTCTGGGGCATCTTTCCAGCCTCGCCACTTGTTCAGTCAATGCTGAGATGGTAGTCATAAGTTGCTTTAGTACGTCACTGGTTTTGGGGCTCGTTGGGTCACCCCGTTGTGATCCTCGTGGGATGTTAGGCATCCTGCACAATCACACAAAGTAACAACAAACACGTGAAGTTAGTGAAAATGAAGGTTCCTTACTTGTTTTCTCTCGCACTCACACTTTGTTGTAATCTCAAGCTAATTTGATGTAGTTGTCTTGGATGGATTAATGCTTATTTACCAATCGATGGACTAGCTTCAACTAGAACTCCTCGGACGCCTCAAGTAGTCAACTTGGTTCGGAAAAAATTTCTTGTGTTGAAAGTTAGTGAAGGCACTCCTGATGTAGGTCTCATCACACAATGACACAAAGTAGAAAGAATATTACAAGTATGACACAACTAGTATGATAGAAAGTATAGATACTAAATAATACACCCAAAGAATTCGACTGAATGTGTTTAGAGTGAAAAGAGGCACGAAATAGGCACATAAGAGATTAAGGAGAGAGCTTTATGTACCGCACTTGAGAAACTAGAAAAGGAGTTAGTTGGTTAGGGTTAAGTCTTGACAATAGCAAATCTCGGGTTACAAGGGTAAAATCTCGGGCGAGATTTATGTCCAGGGGGCAAGATTTGTTAAAAGGCAAGGGGGTTTTTTTGTGATGCAAACTGGTTGGGGCTCAGGGTAAGCTTCTTCTTTGTTGCCTTCTTGGTATATATACTCTTGGATCGTAGTAACTCTTCTTCGAATGGCTTCACCGAAACTTTAGGTTATAATCGATGATATATTTGTAACGATGTAATCAAAAGTGGACATTTGATGTTGTATGAACGTGTATCCAAGGTAGATGATTGATATAAGGTTGCTGGATAATAAATATGGTCCAATTTGTGGAGATATTCGGTTATGTTTGAAGGTATGATAAGATCTTATCTACTAGATAAAATCTCAACAATAAGCTACTTCGTATATCTCTTTTCTTTCTGCAACTTGATATGATATCCCTCTGAAGATATGTTCCAAGTATAACTTTGGATCTGATTAGATTTGGAGAGAAAGTCTCGTTCTTTCGGTTCTAACAAAATCTCGGGCTATCTATATAAATATCGGGCAAGATTTTGGGCACGGAGCCGAGATTTTGGTTCTGTAGTGGAATCTCGGTCGAGGTTTCACTACTTTAGGTAATGGTTGGCTCGTGTTTGACTATAGTTTTTCTCTCTTTTCCAGTAAACACTAGACAACGCACGTTAAGCTCAATTAATCTCAAAAGAGATGGTAAACACAAAAAAGACTCGATTTTTTATGTTACTCAAAAAAGACTCATATAAAAATACTCGAACCTTTGGTGTATGGCTGAGTCGGACTTCAATCAGTTAGCTCTGATACCACTTTGATGCGGGATTGATGTCGCACTTTCCAATCTAGATTGAAAGTCCTCAAATCGATCAATAGATGCAAATCTCAGTCAATATAAAACAGGTCGGGATTTTGTGAAACTTAAAATGCGGAATTATGGATGATAATGGAAGATAAGAAGATGATTAATGGATTGTAATATGATAAGTATAAGATGATCGGACTATTATAAGACTTGCAAAGAACCTTGACCAATTTATATGTCAAAACCTTAAATAAAGAATTACATTTCACCCTTCCTTCTTTAACCTTACACAAGCCTTCTAAATAAGACAAGCACAAGGAGAGACTAGTTTGACTAGTAGCACTAATCTTCAATAAGATTAACACACACAAAAACAACCTAGAAAGGATTCACAACGATTCAACCAAAAACTCTCCTTTTAATTGAATAGAAATGATAAAATGCAAACTCCGTGAACAAAGTCACAAGTGTCTCACAATAATGTGAAAATCAAATTCAAATCTAATTGTCTTATGAATCTCGTCCTCTAGGGCTATTTATTGGAGAGATTCCTCTAAAAGATAATCTAAAAATAATCCTAAAAGATAGGATAAAAAACTAACAAATACCTTTAGTATTGTTTAAGAGCTTAAAGGTATTAAAAATAAGAAAAGATAAGTAAGATCTTAAAGGATCTTATTGATTTCGACAAACGAGAAATATCGGACTATATCTCGGCCGAGATTATTGTCTCATGGCCGAGATTCTTCATTTTCATGGTTCATTGATCTTCTTTGATAGCATCTCCTCTCGGATCCTTTAGTCCTTAATCTTGTAATGGGCCCTTGTATGATTGGTGTCGAGGATGGTACCACATCAATATATATACTAATTAAGGCCCTAAGCCACCTTAGGATTGGGTTAAACCTTATGGGGTAGCATTGAGTAGTATATCAATGAAGATCATGTCATCTAAGTTAAATCTTATATCCTCGTGTTGCACTTCTAGTATGTCGTACAAATCTACATATGCTTCTCAAAAAAACGCAAAATTGATTTTGCTTATCTTACATCGATTTAGTGGTTTCAAATATATGTATCTAAGATCATTTTTCAAATTGATTAATTGTCAAGGGTATCATGATACCATTCCATTCTTATCTAAAAGTCTTGTTTAATGGTCAAAATTATACTTTAATAATACTTAAGAAGTTTATTACTTCAAAGATATTAAAATATCAAATTTTTTCAAAACTTTCTTTTGAATTGTGATAAAACATAATTGATATATAATCAAGAGCAAAATAAATAAATATTTTAATAGAATTACTAAATGCTCTTTTTTAGATAAATAATATTAAAAACAAGTAAATAAAATCAAAGACTAGTATCATAAAATATCCAAAAATTATTATTACATATGAATATGCTTTATCATATAAAACACATTAAACTTGATAAATATCATCTTTTTAGTTGAAAGGTCATTTTCATTGTATTAAATTAAAATGAAAAAAATGACATTCTTGTATGCAAAAATAAAGGAATAGGAATAGAAAAAGCAAAGCTGTATCGAAAGTTGTTTGTATTAAAAATTAAATTAAACGGAGAACACATAAAAAGACTCGAGCATCTTTTTTACTATCAATGTCACACCAGCTAATGGGTAATCCTCAATGTTCTTCCACCAATGGCGTCAAAGGTTTCACTATCAGCGTCACCAAATTAGTCTAGTCTACTAACAATTGTTTCAAATACCGTCACTTTTCTTGTAATTTGGAGTTGCTTTAACCATTACAAGTTAATATGGAGGGAAAAAAACCTATCTATTTGTAAACTGGTTTCATAAACTCTTCTACCACAACCGTGAGAAAGGCTTTTAATAAAGGGTTTTAACTTTGGTTGATCCCAAATTATGAATGTTCCCTTTAACACTCATAATAACAATTTTGGTGCCTCTGGTTCTTCTACCACCCCCTTCACCACCGCCGCATTTGATACAAAGCGGCCAGGTCTACAAACCACTACCCTAACACCACCACGCCTATGCAACACCTATCTTATATATCTTTTTAGAAGGAAAAAAACATAAAAATAAAAAACTCAAGCCACTTCCTTGGGCCTATGCAACACCTCTCTTATATCTTCTGGTGGGACGGTAACATTCAATTGTGTAACTTAATAATGATCTACTAACACCAAATTTATAATTGTCGACGAAAGTCTCTTTCTCGGTTAATATTTTGGCTAATTCTTTTGTAATTGGAAAAAAATGATTACTTATCAAAATTCAAAGTGAATAAACTCTTGCATCACTCGAGTTTTTTCATTCTCATGGTTTCGATTGGTTGGATGCATATTGGTGATTTGAGCTCCGTTTGAAGAAGAATTGAGTTTGTTCATTTGGAGGGGTCGTGTACAAGTGATCAAAATCTGAAGGCTCGTGTGAAGAGCCCAAATTTGAGGTTTCCACCGGTGGTCATTGAGAGTTAACATGTGCACTTCTACGACCAACAAGTTCGCTTTGCTTTTCCTCGCTTTGGATGCACGTCTTTTCGGATTGTGTAGTTGTGCTGCGACTTTCTCATTCCCCGATGTGCTTCCTCTTTATCGGCTTTTGGTGATGAAAAGCTTGTTTTGGTGATGAAGAGGAACCCTCAACTATACACTTTTAAATAAGAGAACTAGGATGGCGGAGAAAATATCTCTCCCATGTTAAAAACCCTAATTATGTCATACTAGCCATCGGCTTTCCATCGTCATGGATAACCACCACCGGTATAAACATGTCACCATCCCGAATCTTTGAAAATCCAGAATGTCTTTACTTATAAGCTTAAAGAAAAGCAAGAGAAGAGAATCCTCTACCTCCATCGTCAGTTTGTTAAGCTTTGTTGTCTTCACATCGCATCAACAAAAAAAAGAAGAGGAGAACCCCCAATTTTGCCACGTTTGTGTTGCTACCCAAATCCATTTAATTATAATTTTTTTTAAAGAAAAGAGTTAAATTATAGCGTAAATGTTTATTGTACTGGTGTTGCACAAGGCTCAATAATGCCCCTGACATTGAGTTTTCAAAAAAGAATTTTTGTGTTTTTTTCTTGATAATCATGAAAAGGGAAAACATAGTATTTTTGTGTTACATGTGAAAACACAATTCACAAAATCTCGCCGTTCTCCTCACACGGCCTTTTCTTCATGAGACCCGTCAACACCAAGAAAAATATGTTGTCGACCACAATCCCATCAACACCAATATACTCATTTTGGAATTTTATGTCTAGAAAGTTTATTTCGTCTTCTCTTCCATTTTTTATATTCTATCACATCGTATTTGTCTCACCACCACCACTCCATTTTACTAAAGTTTATTTCTTCCTCTGCTATCACATCGTATCAATACGGTGTGATAGAATATAAAATAATATATCAGCCTCGGCTACAGTATCGGACTCACGTCACCACCACCACTGCATTTCTTCTTCTACTATCTTCCCTCAACGTCCCCCTTCTTCGCTTGAGGTCGATGAAATCCTAAGATTAATTATCGATGTTGTCAACCTTTTCAATCCACCATTACTCTCTTTTCCGTCAATGTGGCGCTTTTGAGAACGATTTGTGGTGTTTAACCTCATTGACTTGTCTTTCCGTTTGAGATAATATGGCTTCAAATCCACCTTGTGTCAAGGAAACCCCGTTTCTCTATGTAACAAAGTGAAGCATCTTCCGCAAAGAATTCTAAACCTCACAATCTGAAGATAAATAAATAAATAAAATAAAGTAACATGATTGCAAAGTAAGGGGTATTTCTTTTTACTAGTTCGGGTTGTACTCTACACTACTTCTACTTTCAGTTTCTCGTTGTTTCTTCCTCACTTTGCGTGTCCGGCTCTTCTTTGATGCTCCTTCTCCATCGGCTTGTTGGAATCGAAGTTGTCTTTTGATGTTTGTTTTTTTTTTTTCCCTTTTTACTGGTTCGGGTTCTCTCATGACGGTCAGTCCGTCTGCCGATTATTTCGGCATTTCGATCCATTAGACGGTTTGTCGTCTAGTGCATTGAACCGCTTTCCTTTATCAAAAAAAAAAAAAGAAAAAAAGGTATTTCTTTTTTATGTTTTCCATTTGTATTGTTCTTTTGTCAATCTTACCACTAGTTTGAACGTTTTTTTTTTTTATGTCTTACATCTCAATCTTTTGGTTTCCTTTTGTATATGCGTTTTTACTCGATGTCACCTAAAAACGATCTACACCATTTAATGATGATGAACTCATGCCCTACTTTTCCTCTACTTCTGAAAGCAATTTAACTAGATGCTTGTGTATTGATCTACTTGAGACGTATTTACCTCCCTTTCCCGACGATGAGTCGTTTACAGTTTAATCATATTACTAGTTGAATATCACTTCACAAATTAAATAATGATTTAAATGGGCTTTATTTTATTCTTTGAGTTTCATCTAAATGTTTGTAGTTGGGTTGCACATGGCTCGAGACCTTTTTCGTATTGATCACTTTGCTTCGGTGTATAAGTTGACATATGTGAAACTAAGATCTATTTTGCAGAAATCAAACAACAAACACGGTTTAATCATACGGAACCCCCCACAAAGGAAAAAAAAAACTAATCATAGGAGAGACCCCACAAAAAAAAAAAAAAGTTCATTTAAAGTGTGTTCTAAAAAGCAAACTTCAACCGATCATCAATAGAGTTTCTTTATTTCACGTTATATGGTCCGATCGTACGGAGTAGTCTTGATTTTGTGTGCTTCGCCTGAAAAAAGTGTTGAATTTGTTCGTGAGAAAGAGTCGAGGATAGGTGATCGAAATCTGAAGGTTCTAAAGAAGAGTTCATATATGAGGTTTTCACGGGTGGTCCCTCAAAGTTGTACTTTGCACTGTTTCTACAAACTTGTTTTCGGTGTTTCTTTCTCGCTTTGCCTAGCGGTTCCTTTGATGCTCTTTTTCTTGATCGACTTATTGTGTTTGAAGTTCTCTTCTGATGTATTTCTTTTTTCTTATGTAATGGTCCCCTCATGGCGGTTGTTCGGTCTTTCGACCCATTAAACACTATACAATGTGTCGTTTAGTGCATCGAATCGATTTTCTTTATTAAATAAATAAAGCTTACATTTTTTACTTTGATATAGTGTTGAGTTAAATGTATAATATAGATAAATATTGTAATAGTTGCTTAAATATTTTTAAATATTCTTAAATTATAAATAATAAACAAATCTCTCTATTATACGTGACAGCTTGATCAAAAAAATTCCTCCATATTTGTTTTTCTTTGATATTTGGCGTTTACTTATTTATCATGGGTCCGTTTGGGAAACAGAAGCTGAAGCTGAAGCTGAAGCTGAATGAAGCTGAAGCTGAAGCTGAAGCTGAATTAAGTAGCTGAATTAAGTAGCTGATTGTTTGTAATAAGCTAGTATAGTGTTTGGGAAGTACGAGCTGACCGAAGCTGATTGAAACGTAAAATTACCGAAAAGGGCTTAGTTGTTAATTTTAATTGTGATATAAAAAATTATATGTAGAAGATGTTATATTGGAATTTAACCATGGACAAATTATATTATGGCCAAATATATTTGTCAATATATAATTATTTCGTTTATTTAACAAAATTCGAAAATATATTTTTTATATTAATTTAAATCTTGACAAAAGTATTATTAAATGTATCAGCTCCATAAATTCATTGATAATGGCCATTTATCTATTTCAATTTTTTTTTTCTATTTTGGCAGTTGAAAAATTTAAAGCTGAAAATAGAAGGGTTAATGCTGCTACCTACTTCACGACAATCTGCTCCTTTCGACAACAAGGTTCGTTTTTTGGCCTTCAAGCGCCTTTGTAGAGACCATCATTCGCTCGCTTTCGCCCTACTGTTCGCTTGCCATCCACAAATCGTCTTGCCCGCTGCCGTTCGCTCCGCAAGGTCCTCAACCACTTCGATTGGAAATGAGCACCAACAATGAAGTTGCAGGTAATACATCTCTAGTGTATTCAGTACCTTGAATTCGATTGGATCTGTAACGAATTGGGGATTTAGGGTTTCCAGGTCTTCAAGTGATTGGTTCAGCAGCTAGAAACTGGAACTATTTTTATCTTCTTCATTGACCTCAACTTGATTTCGATTCCAATCTGCTGCAGATTGCTTCTGGAATTTGTTCTTTTTCTTCTGCATTTGTTTACTGTAATTAGGTGTCCTGCTGCATTAGTTGGGTAGAAATTAGGGGTATTCTGAAGTGTCTTCTGCATTGTTTGGGTAGAAAGTTGGGGTAGAAATTAGGGGTCCTTTTGTAGCTAGAAGTAGAAATTAAGGGTCCTTTTGCAGTGTCTTTTGCATTTGTTGGGTGGGAATTAGGGGTCCTTCTGTAGATAGAGAAACTGATTGAAGAGGTCATTCTGCAGTGTCTTCTGCATTAGTTGAGTAGAAATTTGTTATCTGCAATGTTCTGTACTTGTTGAAGAGATGACAAGAAATATTGTTTGCTGCATTTGTTTACTGTAATTTGTTCTTCTATTTGTTACGGACCCTACAAGTGATTACAAGAGATTATAAGAAATTGCTTACTTGTTTTTTGTACCAAAATTGCTTCTGTTTACTACTAATGTTCTTCTACATTTGTTCTGTTCATAATTATTCATGAATGCAAATGAAAAAGTTAATGATGGTTGTTGAATGTTCTTCTGCATTTGTTTTTTGTTTCATAATTGTTCATGAATACATATGAAAATTTTAACTAGGACATGATGGTTGTTGAATGTTCTTCTGCATTTGTTTTCTGTTTTGTAATTATCATAAAAACTAATACACATGATGGTTGTTGTCAAATCATAAAGTGATTGGTAAGGTTGTAGAGAAGAAGTTTAACTGGAGTGAGGAGTCAACTAGGACGTTCTTGAGGGTTTGCATTGAATATCAAAAAGTCCACGGTATTGACCAACCATTCAGTTGGGTAGAAATTGCTGCTGTTTTAGAGGGTCAAATAGGAAGGAAATGTCCTCCTATAAAACTAAAAAACAAATTTGATCATATGAAGAAGTTGTACAAACTTTGGAAAGATCTGAGGCACGGTGAGACTGGTATTGGATGGGATCCCGTCAAAGGTCGAATAACTGCTGATGATGCTTGGTGGGAAACAAAGATAAAGGTATTACATCTCTTGAGTGCAAAACATTTAAGTAAATTATGAACTGAATTGCTTACTTCCTGTGTTGCTATTTGTTGTAGGAAAAAGATAATTACAAGCAATTCAGAAAGAGGGGTGTGGCAGCTGACCTAGAAGAGTTATGGGAGCAAGTTTACGGTGGTATTGTGGCAACGGGCAAGCATTGTGTGACCCCATCTATGGACCCTTGCTTTCTTCTTCAGGGCGGGGAAACTCAAAAGAACGATGAGGGTGCTGAAGAATTTGCAAATGAGGAAGATTTCAATAGTGACAATGAGTTTGCTAACTTAAACACCATCGACTTCAATGCCCCTGATGACGATATTTTGAGAGACATCCGAGAACAAATAACTTCATCAAACCCTTCTACCAATACCAACAAATTTGCTAAAGCTGGATCCAAGGTCCCCAAGAACTCTGGAAGATCCACACCATCTGGAGTTGGCTCCAAACGGCGTAAGAAAGGGTCTACTAGTGCACAAATGTATAGTGAACACCTTGCAATAGTTGAGCAGACTAGCCAGCAAATGCTCACATTGTTTGAGGCAGAAGCTGCTACATCTGCAGCCCCGAGAGAGAAATGTACATTTCAGCATGTCATGGAACTACTCGAGGAAATGGTTAAGGAGGAGCTTGTACAGGAGGATTCTCTGTTGTGGTGCTTTGCTACTTCTCAGTTGATGAATGACTCATTTAGGCAGATGTTCATCAACATTCCACGTCATGCTGCGAGGCTAGCCTTTCTCAAATACCAATATGTTGAAGTCAAGGGTGTCAGTCCATGATTGAGTCCGTTTGATGAATTGTGTCGTTGACTGTTGAGTGTTGAGTGTTGAGGGGTGACTTTCTTTTTTAATTGAACCGCAATGCTATTTTAGGTTTGTTTTCAACTTTCATGCCTGTAGACTTACTATCACAGGATTTCTGGTTTGCTTGTATTGGATGTTTGTGTTGGTTTCATTATGGTTGTTTTTCAAATTTCATGCTTGTAGTCTAGTGGTGTTTTAATTATACAACTTAATTGTGTCTATGTGTTATCAGGACCCTGAATTTTGTCATTTTCTGTAATTGACTGCAGAAGGGAAGAAAAGGCTGAAAAGACGCCAAAAAAAAATGATGTTTGCGAACTTATGGCTGAAGATGAATAGTTCAGTGTCCTCCATGCATTACTTCGGTCACTTACACAAAGAACCATGTTATAATTCAGAATTTACAGGGTACAGATGGATGAGGCAAGTCATGGATGCAAACTCTGGGCTTAGATGTATGAGAGCCTTTCGAATGGAGCCCAAAGTTCTGCAACATTTATGTGAAGAATTGGAGTCAAAGTACGGTCTAAAACAAGGGCGTGACATGACTGTGTTGGAGAAGGTGGGTATCTTGTTATACACTTTAGCCTTAGGGATCTCTAATCGAGATGTTTGTGAGAGATTTCAACGATCCGGGGAAACAATAAGTCGAACAATACATGAGGTTCTAGATGCAATCACAGGAAGATCATTGGGGTACTCAGGACTCGCACGTGAACTTCTACGACCACGTGACCCCACGTTTTCCTCTACACCAACACAACTATTGGAAAATGAGAAGTACAGTTTTTTCGAGGTATCGACCGCACCTTCTAATAAAATGTACAATAGATTTTTTAGGGGTTATATGATAAATAAGTTTAAGCCATCTTTTGGTTATTTGTGACCGTAAGTGCAGGGGTGCATAGGTTGCATAGACGGAACACACATTGATGCAACAATCCCTGCAAAAGAGCAGTTGCCATATAGAGGAAGGAAGGGCACATGCACATTTAACGTGATGGCTGTATGCGACCTTGATATGTACTTTACATTTGTTTCTGCTGGTTGGGAGGGTTCAGCTCATGATGCCCGTGTTTTCGATCATGCTCTTAAGACAAAAGAATTCAACTTTCCACATCCACCTGAAGGTATGAGTATTTAGATCATTTTGATTGTAGTTGTTAACTTGTAATACACATTATGGTTGTACTTCATACCCCAGTTTGAGATTATTTGTAGGAAAATACTACTTGGTCGATAAGGGTTATCCAGACAGAAAAGGATATATGGTACCGTACTCTAAGGTGAAGTATCACCAATCGCAATTCGAAGGCGTTGCTCCTAAGAATTACAAGGAGGGATTTAATAGGGTGCATTCTAGTATTCGAAGCGCAATTGAGCGTGCGTTCGGTGTCCTGAAGAAAAGATGGAAGATATTAAGGGTGATTCCTAGCTACAAAATCGAGACACAAATCGACATTATCTTGGCATGCTTTGCACTTCATAATTTTTGCTTGATGCATAAAGAGAATGACGAATACTTTGACACGCTAGAGTCTAACCCCGGAGCTTATGATGGACTATTCAACAGGGTTACACGAGAAGAAGGTGATGATGCAAGTTTTGGTGGGATGAGAAGTGTACGAGATGATATTGCACAAAGGTTGTGGGAGAGTACCTATTAGTAAGTTATGTGTTATCTTGAAGCAGTTAGAGGCAAGGGATTGGATGTTTTTATAACAATGGGCGTGACATTTTGCGTAGTTTGATTACTGCTTGTTTTTGTATTGTGGAAACTCACTAGTTCTAGCAAGCTCAAAGTGATTGACTACTACTTGTTTTTGTATTGCGGAAGTAAGACTTAATTGTTCATGTAAACATGTTAGATATCTAAATTCTGGTTATTACATTAATATGTTTGTGTACAAATTCTAAAACAGTTCTACTCAGAGATTCAACACATGAGGATCTTAGCTTGTAGAGGTTATATACATCATAAAGATCTTTGCTTGTAGATATAGCTTATATACATCATAAGGATCAATCCCGTTTACTCGTACAATGCAGACCAGAAAGCTTTGGATGAGTGCTCTTTGGGATCGTAGGGCGCAGATTTGTTTACTCGTACAAGGCTTCTGTGTTTCACGAGGATGGTCTCCTGAAATTGCCAGCCATCCAGATTGCCTCAGCTTTCCCATATCCTCAGTCTTCAGCTGCACAACAAATTTTGTATAATGGCTTCAATTTCTTTGATTATAAGCAAACCTTCTTGAGGAATAAACCAGAGATTCTACAGAAATATGGGAGCAAGTTAATTTCATAAGGATGATCTAAATCAACTGTATAGCATAATATATTCCAGCCTGTAAGACAAATAACTGTTATAGCATTGTATTGACAGATTATGTTTCTCTGTGCAGTTTTCTCTACAATTTCTGGGATTGAGTATCTTATGTCCCCTGAACATCACCAATTTAAGCTGAAATGTACTGAAGCTCAGTGCCAAACTGAAAGGAGATATACAGCTAATCTAGACGTGATGTCAACGCTTGGATCATACCTTTCACATAAAAAGTGACAAAAACTGAGATTGCAAGAATGAGCACGAAGGAACTTCTTTGATCACCTGTTAAAGCCCTGCATTTCAAGAAACTCGTTGGTAAGGAACATAGTGTTAGTAAGAAACACCTTGCAAGATTCGATCTTCTTTACCTTGCCAAAATCGACTCTGTAGTAAGTCCGTAAGACAAATAACTGTTATAGCATTGTATTGACAGATTATGTTTCTCTGTGCAGTTTTTTCTACAATTTCTGGGATTGAGTATCTTATGTCCCTTGAACATCACCAATTTAAGTTCCTAAGTTAATAAGCAGTCACTAGAGCTTGCATATCTTTGAGTCTCTTATGTCCCCTGAACATCACCAGTTTTTGGGATTGAGTCTCTTGTGCATATCTTTGCATAATGATACCAGATAATAAACTGTCAATGATCGGATTCAGTTCAACACAACATCAAGTATTCAGTTCAATTGATCTCTCCAAATCAAGCATTCAATTTCTTAACACAACATCAGAAAATTAGTTTAGCACAATATGCAGAAAATTAATTTCATGGCTACAGGTTCTATTAACACAACATCAAGCATTCAATTAAAGCTCGATGTAGTCACTGAAACAATGACATGAATGACAGAAGATTAAAAGACATTTTGCAAAGAAAGTGAAATTAGTTTAACACAACACCAAGCATTCAGTTCAAGATTGAAGGCAACAATGACAACCAACTCAGTAACACAACACAAATCTCTTCAGAAAACCATCACAAACCAATGTGTAGACAGATTATACAAAAAATCAGTCACCTTCAATAACATGCTCAGTAACACACCACAAATCTCTTCAGAAAACCATGCCTGATCTCAAACTTTTGGTGTTTGATATATACCAGCCTCTTCTTGACCTTGTAACAAGGGCAAAAGACAATGATATGAGCCTAGACTAAATTATTAAATCTCGCCAATTAACCTTATGAAAAAATTGTTTTACTTATTATTTTTGTTCTTACTTAACAGGTTTTTTTTAGTGAAGGAAGGCTTGCTGTGGTACGAGTACCATAGAAAAAAAACGAGCAGTAAGCAGTCACACAATAGCAATAAATTAGAGGGAGACTGAAAATAAATGAATAGAAAATAATTGTGAAGAAAGAAGAAGATGCACAGTTCGGTTCAACTTACAGTCAACCTTCTCCTGCGCCATTGAAGTATTATAGATGTAAGTTCCTGCTGGGTTGAAAAGGGAACTACCATACCATAGACATAGGCCAACTGTAACAAACATGAATCCAAAAACTCTCACACAAATGAGTACTCCTAGGGCTTCTGTGTAGTCAACATAGAAAGTCGGTAAAAGCAACAGTCAACATAAAACAAAGAAGCTAGCAAACAAACCAACCAAAAAACACTGTTTTATAATTACTTGAGAATTGAATGCTAACTTTCAAACACAATTTCAGCAGGACTGTGCTTGCTACAGATATATAGATATGACAACGCATCTTAATGCTTGCGATGTATAAAGAAATAAAAAATAAATAAATCATACTGCACTATAAATTATGAATGCTTGGTATGTGGTGAAACAAGAAGATGATACAATGGCTTCCCCATCTAACTTCAAATGGAATGATGAAAACTCAGTAGTCTTGTTGGAGATATGTGCGGAAGTTGATGCTACCGAGGTTGATTTTCAAAAGGGTTCTTACAATTGGGTGACACTTGCTGATGAATTTGGTAGGAGGAGTGGAACTAATGTTCCTCCGGTGAGACTACGTAACAGGTTATCTTTGTTGAAAAAAGAGTTTAGAATATGGAGAACCATAATCCATGATTCCGGTGTTGCTCGTGACCCTGAGACCGGAGAGGTCCAAATCCCTGATTCTTGGTTTACTAATAACATAAGGGTTAGTACTTCTTCACCTACTCAATGTTTATGTCTTTTGCGTAGTTTTATTTACAACATATATATGATACACAATTTCTATTATCTATCTTTAATGTAGGACTACCCATGTTGCCAAATCTTTCGCCACAAACAAATGAATGTCAACGTGGAGAAGTGGTGTGCGGAATTGTTTATGTAGCATTATTATTGGTGTGTTTGGTGTCATATTTGTGTTTCATAAACCATGAAGTGTAGGGATTGTGGTGGTTGTGAGGTGTATCCTAACCCATGTTTACAAGGTTTGTGGTTGACGAGAGGTGTTTTCTAAACTACGTACTTAACTAGAATGTGGTAGTTATGACGATTTTGTTTTAAATATCAAGTGTTTGTATCTATGATATACTTTAATTGTAGTTTATGTCCTAACAACCATAACCCAACATTTAAACATAAGGCATTTGGACCACACTAAAAGAGGAGACAAACAATCACAATAAACACATTCATTCACTCACCCTAACAAGCATACACATTTGTCTGCCATCTAACAAAGACATACGATACAACCAATGAAAAGTTGGTTTTAGAATAAGATTCGACTAGACATGCGATGTTCAACTAGTACACAATAACACCTAAAACATAATATCATGAGCAAGACATAGGACAAGGATAAGACAAGCAACAAGTACGCATTTGTAGAGACGTTTTGCGGATAGAGCGTGTTTTGTACCAATGATCTTGCATTGATCGAGTTCAACAGACAACCGAATGTTGGATACTTGCAGAGCAGTCTGATGCTCGATCAAGCGGTTGATTTCTCCATTGTTTTGTTCCCTTGCCTCTTCTGCAGATCGGATGTGTTGACGAGCTTCCTCAAGTTCATCTTGCACAGCTGCTAAACGGTCCCTCAAATCCCGTGCTATCTCTTGTATAGTTCTCACCTCCGGGTTGGTTGAATGCTCGTCTATTAGCTCGTTGTTAGTGTATTCAAGTAAAAACTGCAATATCATAAAAGACAATAGTAAGCATCAGATAACAAATAAAATGTTTAATAACATAGCAACCTGTCTCGTAAAAAATTTTATAGATAATTTATATACACGATATTCCGGGTCTGTAGATCTACTGGTAGTAGAGGAGCTCTCGGAACCCCAACCCCATGATGCGTAGTAGCCATCAAAAGGTTGCTCAGTAGTGTCGAAATCCATATTCTCAACTGCACTACAACAAATGGATAACACATAAATGTTGGGTCCAGAACATAGTAAACATAAATGCATTCAGAGGAAAATTGGCTATGATTTTAGCTGTCAAACCTTCACAAGAAATTTTGTATGGAGATCCACATAGATGATTTTAATCAAACACTGCAGAAGGACCCCTAATTTTCATTCTAATTCTCAACTAATTATAAAACAGTGTATTCAGTACAAAAATCTACAAACAGCATAGGCAAATGTACAAACAGCATAGGCAAATGTACAACGAAAACTCAAATCTAATTACTTGAGAACAATCAGGGTCTTCTCAATCTAATTACTTGAGAATTAGAATGAAAATCAACAACAATTCACTATCAACATTCATTTAGCTATTTGTCAACTTGAGAACAATCAACTCACTATCAACAAACAACATAGGCAAATGTACAATGGAAACTCAAATCTAATTGGCTCCAAGAAGATGAACCCTAATCTGTGTATATATAGCAACCAACATGGTCATTTATCAAACTAATCTGTGTATAGCAATCTGTGTATATAGCAACCCTAATATGTGTACAACAAGCTGCCAAAAAAATGTAGAAGGGAAGGTAGCCAACCTCATGATAGTAGAATCCAAGCTTGTTAGTGTATAGCAGTTTTTATGATATTGCAGTTTTTTACGAGACAGGAGGGTGTTCCCAAATAGAGAATCGAATAAGACGAAGAAGAATACAATAGAATCCAAGCTGAATCGAAGATGACAATACAAAATAAAAGTACAGAAGAATCCACAACAAGAGAATCGAAGACGAAGCCCTAAACTTCACAGATGAAGAACAACGAACGAAGCCCTACACATCACAAATGAAGAACAGCAGAAGAAGCCCTAAACTTCACAAAGGAAGAACAGCGGACGAAGCCCTAACCTTCCCAAACAGAGAATCGAAGACGGAGTACAGAAGAATCCAAAGATGAGCTGAATGAAGAACATAGAATCGAAGCCCTACCCAAACAGAGAATCGAAGACGAAAAGTAAAGAATAATCCAAGCAGCATCGAAGAAGAATCGAAGACGAAAAAGTGAATCGAAGAGGAGAAGAGAGAGAAGAGAGTTACATACCTTCGATAGGGGGAGAAGAATTGTTGTTGAATTTTTTCTCTGGGGGTATTTTTAGAATTATTAAACTCAAATCTTCCATCAGCTCCCATAAGCTTGCCATGGGAAGCTGATGGAAATGCCCAATCTTCAGCTAGCTTCAGCTTGTATAAGCTTCCTTCATCTTCCTTCAGCTGGTGTTCCCAAACGGACATGAATTGTGTACAGTGGGAGCTGAACCTTTCATAAGCTTCCTTAAGCTTTCATAAGCTGCCTCCCAAACGGTACCCATATCTTAGCATTTAATTGATAGATCATTCTCAAACTAAATGCAATAATTTTTTTTATGTTTTATTATCCTTTTTAAAACATTATAAGATCTTCTCTCATTGATGCAATATTTTGTGCCACTTAAAATAGTATACTCGTGTAAAACACGTCTGTCTGTCTATTATTGTATTTGCTAGAGTTTGATAAGTAATTTTGGATGTGATTTTTGTGAAATTATTGTAAAATTATAATTCTCCAAATTTACCAAACAAATCATAATCATATTGTTAGAGGTGTATTATTTACGTGATAGTACAAGATGGATGGGTGGAATCAGAGTCCGTCGGTGTAACGATTTATCAACTGAATATTTATTCATTTTATTGATTAAATATTATTTCATAAAGATATATATAAAAAGATAAAACAATAAACTAACAAATAAATAAATAATATATTCCTCGTTACTTGCACTTTAGTTATGAATGCGAAAATAGTTTTATGTATATTTATTGATGTTAATGTGGGGATTTTGGTGTTAGGGTTACTTGAAGTTGAAGAAAATATGTGATTAATGATGTTTGGACTTTGGGGGTGGATTGCGTGTACGCTACACATTTCAATCAAAACGGAACCTTCTACCATATAAAATGTGACAATTATGATACTGATTAAACAAATATATAGTTTGATCCGAAAGCGACATCAAATTTATTTGTATTTTTAATATTGATTTGAGAAAATTGGACACAGCAATGTAACTGTCGATTTAGAAAAAAAATTAACAAGTGAAGAGGATGATGCTAGCCGGCGTAGACATGGACGCCGATGGCGATGAGGAAGACGCAAAGGAGGCCGAAGTAGATGAGCGTGTGGACTAAGATGGAAGGGACGCTGGTGTGGAGAGTCCCGAACTCGATCCATCGACGTCCCCCAGGGAGCTGGAAGAGGAGCCCCGGCGTCATCAACACGAACAGAACAGTGGCAACCAAGACCGGACCCCAGTTGTGGATGTGGTAATGTTCCATTCTACCCAAAAAATGTTTTATCCTTAAACTGTAGGCTGTGTAATCAAAGGAACCTACGCATATATATTACGTACAGGAGAAACTTAAGATGGAATTAAGGTGATGGTGTCATGTGGTGTTATCTGACAAAGGTAACTTGTCCCTCTCGTATTAGTATCCACTCAATATTATCATCTTAATTAAGGTGAGCATGAAAAACAATTAAAATGGGCCTTCTACACTGTTTAGTGAAGCCCACACAAGTAAATCAATGTGGACCTCAACAGCTATCTCAATACTCATTTTCGCCATGCATAAACTAAACCAACATTTAGCCACTTATTTGTCATTAGTTGAGCAATTAATGATTTGTTTTACCCTTCACAATAAGAGTAAACACAAACTAATGTAAATTGATTTCACCAAAAAAAAAAAACTAATGTAAATTGAAGCTTTTTTTATTGTTATAAATAATATCATTCCCGAAGCTTTGATTTTATTAAAAGTCAAGGATTGTTGCCACAAAAAATAATATGTTTGATAAATGTATTATTTTGTTATATATAAACTGATAATGTAGAGATAAAACCGATTCACATCGATAATAAACAAACTCACACTCAATCTAGTATACTAAGAGTTAGCTAGAGGTGTGTATCTCCGGATATTTGATTTGAAGTCTTGCATATCCGATTGAAAATTTTGATAAAAGTCCCAAGATTAGCCTGATATCCGGAACTTTTAGTTGGATCGGATATCCAATCCGAGTAATTATTGTTGGATATATCATACCTGATGAAGGAAACAGTAGTATAACATGCCGTTTTGACAAAACAATGCCATTTTGACCAAATGACTTGCGGATAGGAATGTAGAAGAAGACGAAGAAGACACTGGTACAACAAAGGAGTTGGACGTTGTGTGATTTTCCATAACAGTTACAGATCCTACCCAAACGAAGTATTTTCCTCGGTCAACGGTAAATTTTCTTAAAGTTGATAAACAACTAATAAAATAATATATCCTACTCTCTTAGGCTTCACCGGCAAAAAGATAACATAATAGCATCTACATCCCATATATTTAGAGTATCTTTAGCTATTTTTTAATACAAAAATAAAAGTTAATGTCATAATGGGTTAAAAAATAGAGGCAATGAGTAGAAAGAAGTTTTCTTGTGAAAAAATAGTATCCGCTGAATATCATAACCACTCACACAAAATAATGATGAGTTTGATTTTTTTTCTTTCCTTTTGCCCATATATTGTACGCTATGATGCACATACACCTCAGGAAGACGGGGTGCCCTATATCCTACTATGTCAGACACGGAACACGATGAGAAACAACTCGACACGGTCAAATATGGTCTAACACGGTTCCAATGTAGGACATGTCTAGGTCATGGCGAGGACACGGTTTGTGTCCGGTCAAGACACGGTTAAAGAAAGTTTCTCCTATTTTTAAGCCTAAAAAAATTTATTCTTTCCCATTTTCCGACTAAACCTAGCCCCTATGGTCACCTGCGAGATTGTAGTTGTTGGAAGCAAGGCAACGATCTTCTTCTTCTTCTTCTTCTTCTTCTTCTTCTTCTTCTTCTTCTTCTTCTCCATGGTTAATGATGTTGTCGGTTGTTGTTAGTTCTCGCCATTAGGCGCTAGTAAATTGCCTTGCAAAATGGATGGTTCATTCTTCACTTTTGAAACTAAGTATGTTTACTTGAGAGTGTAAAACTAAACATGTTTATTTCTATATTTTGTAAGATTGCAAATGTTTGTTTCTAAACTTTTGTTTGGACTATTTTGTTGTTATATTAATGTTTTTATCTACTCATATATCATTGATTTTTTTCATATATATATAATCATAAAATATTTTTTTAGCTATCAATAAACACTAATATCGATTATATTTAGTTAATATAAAAATTTTAATTTATTGAATATCTTTCTATTTGTTTGATATTAGTCATACAATAAAAGTAATTGCAATACTATTATATAATTAGATTATCATAGAATCAATAATAATATAAAACAACTCTTAAAATTTACCTAACATCGGATTGATATTAAATAGTAATACAATAGGTATTAATATTGATTAATAATTTATATTTTCACACATTATGTTTCCATTTGTTTGATATTAGTAATACAATAGGACTGTAGATTAGTTATTTATATTTTAAATTTTAATATTAGACAAAAGTTTCAAGGTCTAAAATGTATAGTGAAATTAACAATAATAGTATTTTTTTTAATTTTTAATTAGAAAATAATTTTATCTATCACATCAATATTGATTATATATGTGGTTCTTCTTATGAGTGTGCAATGTCTTGGTGAATTAATGTCATTGGAGATGATGACTTGGATATGACTATTGTGCAACCATCTACCTAGTACTAGTTAATGAAGAAAATAGCTAGTTTTTATTACAAGATCATGAACAAGTGTTTAAAGGAATGAGGTTAGTCTAACTGGAAGGCAGGAAACCTTGTTGGCTAATTTAAGGCTTCCTATATATGGTTTAATAGTGGTTAAAGGCTACCCCGGTGGCGGGCCTTGGTCAGGTTAAGAATCCCTCTACTTCTATCGGTTGTGAAATACCGTCTTGGAATTGAAATGTTCGGTGTAACACCCCAAATTCTGGAAACTCGAAGCGTTACGGGTTTGAACCTCACAATGGGTCCCGACCCTTAGAGTAACAACAATAACATCGGATCTTGCAACAAGACACAAATAAATGAGAACCAAAACTATATAAAAACCAAAGGTTTAACCAAAGGGAAAAGCAAAGGACTTGCAACAGAGTTTAACAACAAATTGAAAGGACAACAACAAAAAATATAAACCCGATCCTGCCATATAATGTACAGGAACCCCGACTGACCACTCCATCCAGATCACTCAGCAACATCTCTAACCTGCAGGTCATCTACAACATCGGTATAAACCGTTAGCTAACATTCTAGATATCAGAAAGACAGTAAAAACGCAAACACATATAAGATCATAAACATACATCATGCTCGCACACAACCGGTTATTTTCTTTCATTAAGTTATCCATTACTAATTCAACTTCTTTTGTCACACGAGAATCTCCCGAAACTCGCCTCCCGTTACCGACATAATTAAGATCATATGCATACTATCTATTACCTGTGGGCCTGGTCGCAACAGTACCTCCCAGTCTCTTGTAGAAATGGGCAGGTAGTCACCGCCTGGTTATAATACATGGGCAATTAAGGTATAAGGTGTTCCTAGTTTGGTTTTACGTTATAACGATAAAGCAACAAACACCACCAAAACGGTCAAACTAATACACGGAATGCAGCTAAGTAAGTCCAGGGGACTTACCTTACTCGAAGGTAACTCAAGAATCAGCTAACTACTCAGCTTCCCGAGGGAAAGGGGTGAATGCCTACTCAAACAAGCATAATGGATCAGAAACTAACCGAATGTTAAAAGTCTACGCACTTCTAGTCTCAATGATCTCTATCAGATCTACTGCAGCGTGCTAGAAGTTTCCTACTTCTAGTCTCGATGATCGCTAACTGATCTCAATATGATAGGAAGAACGATTCCTAGTCTTAAGGTATAACATCAACAACGCAACTCAAGATACTCAAACCATAACCAACTCATGGGAATCAACAAGCCACTAACTGACATTCCACTTAGTCATCCAGGTCCAACCTAGCATGATCTAGCATAAGAAAAGGGAAAAGGAAGCAAGAATGGAAGCAACTCACCAAGAACGGGAGTTATTGCAGGTAAACCGTAGGGGCGGCATACAACAGGCGCAAGGGTGACAAAACTTACAGCCGCAGGGGCGGGACATCCAAGGCGCGGGGGCGGTAGCGTGACACAAGCGATCGTCGGTGCTTCCTTTGATAGCAACAACACAGCAGGGGATCAAGGCTCGACTTCTGCAATCCACACACGAAAACTCTCAACCAAGGAAGCCTGGAACACATACGCATCAACAACGAAGGACAAACAAGAATCAAGACTCGATCTTGATTCATGTGAAGAAGAAGAAGAAGAAGAAAGAAGAAAAGAGAAAGAGGAAGAAAAAAAGAAGATGAAGAAGCATGCAGCAGGTTCAAGAACGTTAGAATGAAGGACTTATACGTTCTGTAGAGAATCACAAGGAAAGGCCGCGACTTTGCTCGAGATTGAAGAAGAATGTAAGCAAGAAGAGAAAAACGGAAGAAAAGGCGCGAATATATAGAGAACGGTTGAGAAAGAACAAAGAAAGGTCAGATTAGGGTTAGAATATAGAAGGAAAGCCGACCCAAAAGATAGAAGATGAGATCTTCTAAGAAAGGAAAGAATAAAAGACGGAAAGAAATAACAGATCATACGATATGGGGTCAGCCGCAGGGGCAAGCTGAACCGTCCGCGAGCGCGGTTGGCCGCAGGGGCAGTGAAGGCCAAAACTGTATGCTACATTCTGTGAGGGATCCAAATGTCCAACTTGTGAGAAAAGACATCCTAGATAGGTGGGGGGCCATGCGCTTGCGTGTGTTGCTGATGTGGGAGCTAAACACCGGCATAATATGGTACAAGATGCTATTTTTTATGAGTGCCTGAATGTGGGGATGTATGTTCGAAACGAGGCAACTACCGACATGGTTGATGATAAAGGAGGAGAGCTTCGTCCGGCTGATATCCCCTTCTATAACTTGTTCCAAGGCAAATACACGCGTGTTAACATCACCGGTACATCTCCTTATTCGTCCACAGGGTTGACTAGTTTTATACAAGGTAAAGCGGCGAGAGTCGCAGCTGCTAACAAAAGGAATAGATATGACGAGGTTTGTACTTCTAAGGAGTATCATTTCCTCCCCTTCTCATTTTCTAACTTTGGGAATTTGGGAGATGATACAATTATGTTGCTTAAGAGGGTGTGTGCCTATGCTAAATGAGTTTCTAGAAGAAGTAGGGATGCTTGTCATATTATCACCAGGAATGCTTTCAATATACAGAATTCTGTAGAACCCAATTGGATAGTCGGCTCCCATCCATTTTCTATAATCCGTCTTTTTTTTTTTTATCACATATTATATTCTTATTATTGTTATAATAATAATAGTAATAATAATAACTTATACATATAAATAAATTAAAAGTATGACTATTTAAAGTAAGTAGGTGGGCAAGATAAAAAACTATAATGTAAATATGGGCTAAAGAATAGAGTTTCTTTAAATGAGGTGACAGAAAAAAAAATATAAAAAAAATAAAATAAGAAATTTTAGAGAGAATTATGGGGATGAGATGCTCTAATATATATTGAGTAATGATTTGTTACACGAAGTAAAATAAAAAGGTAATTAGTTAAAAATAAATATATAACAGCTGGTTAAGTGATAGAATAAGTAAAGGAAATATTATTATTTTTCGGAAAAGGTAAATACATGAGGTTTGTTTTACGAACGTAAAAATCAAACGTATTTTGATGACGCTGAACCAGTTAAAAAAAAGAAGAGAGATTTGAGCGCCAACGTTTTCCGACGGCGCTCAAATCTAGAGGGAAAAAAGTTGACAAAAGTAAGAAAAAATAGGATTTGGGCGCTAGTGTCATGTGCCGGCACCCAAAAACCTAGTTTTCCCGATTTTTTGCCTACTATTTTATTTTATTTTAAGATTTGAGCGCTGTTACAAAGCGTTAACGTAAAATTTATTTGAGCGCTAACGCAAAACGTTTTTAATAGATACAAACAAATACAGAATTGTGTATATAACACGACCCTTATTTTTGTAGGGGTAAGGACAAGGAATGCATATATAGTCCTGTAATGACTAATTGGATATGTATATCCTTACAATACTAAAAGCATGAATCTCCTTATGAATAGTCCATATGCAATTTTACCCTTACTATTTAGACGCCAAATGACCAAAATAACCTCGTCGGTGGTTTAGTGATGTGTCGCCTCCTGCCTTTGCCAACGACGTTCACCTTCACCGCATATCTCCTTCGTTAACCTTTTTCCTTCGCCTGCCGCTTCATCGCTTGTTCTACTCCAACACCTATTCTTCATCAGCTCCAAATTCACCACCGCCTTCACATGATCTCTCTGCGGTCGACATCACCATCACCCTCAAGTTTTGTTTCAACACCGCCTTCTTCTTCTCTCCTTCGTATTCCCTTGTTTAGTCGATTGATTTCTCATTAATGCAAGATTTTGTCTCATTTCTTCTTCACTTCTACGTTTTCATGGCCACAACCACTCATCTCTCTCCCTCCCTTTACCAACTTCACCTGGACCTCTCGATTCAAGACTCCTTGCTTCGCGCTTCTCAATGTTCATGGCGCCCGGTTTTCTATTGCCGCGGAGAGTAGAAGAGTGATTGATACGAGCCGGAGTTTGAGAGGTACTGTATTTTTTTGGATTTTTTGGCTTTGATTTGGGTTTTTGGATCCTCTTCTCCTTTTGTTTTGTTATTTGTTTTGATTTTGACTAATTTTGGGCTGATTTTGTGTTGATGTAGATTACACGGTAACTGCTCTAATCCTTCGTCTTCCTCATGTTAGGGTTTAAAACTCATGTTCCTTTGGGCCGCTTCTTCTTCTCGATTGCGTCGTTGTTTTCAATCATCTTATTGTTCTATGAATTGCCTCACTTCAGGCCTGAGTTGTTTGCTAGGTATGAGTTCCCCTTTCCGACGACTGGATGCTCGGACTCTTGTACCGCTTCATATTTTCATCTGTAGCATGTATTTCGGTTAATTTGTTCGTGGAGATTTGTGTAATTTGCAATTCCTTACTTTAATTGCTCATCACTTTAATCTCAGGTTTGGTGAACTTCTCCTACTGCCAAGTCAGGTGGTTATTAGAGTCCGACGACGTTGATTCGGCTATAGATCTCCTCCGTCTTCAAAAGCAAGTGCTTTAGAAGTGGAACTACCGAGGACCGCAAAGCTGCTAAGGTAAGGTTCGATTGATATTAATTTAGTCATTTTCATTTGGTCCTTTTCTTTTGAAATCTGGGATTTGATTAGCTTTGGTGGAATGGTGCGTTTTTTATATCTTTGTTTGTTTTGAAGCCAATTTTGTTGGTAATCAAATTAATAATTCTCCTTGTTAATTTTCTTGGCTTTTACAATTGTGCTCATGAAATTTGGAATACAGGGGGCTTCGTATTCAGGATGATGCAATGTTGGATTGTAATCACAAATAAGGTTCGATTGATATTAATTTTAATCATTTTCATTTGCTTTAATTATATTTACTTTTTCCTTGGACAAATAGTTTTGATATCTCTATTGATTTTCTCCATTATATTTTCTACTAGAGTAGCAAATCTATAAAATAACATAAGTGATTGTAATCCAGTCATCAGGCGCTACATTATTTTTACAGGGGTTTTCAGCTCTCGTGGCAAATTTATGCAGTACATTCATTTATTTGCAGGCCATGTGGACAAAGAGTTTTCTTGACATTGGAAGAGAATAAGGTGCCTTACAAGCTCCACTTTAAATGGTGTACTACATTCTTTTTTTATTTTTTATGAGAATTTTGGTTGAAATTACATGGTCTTCATTTTGTGGTTTCTTTCAAAATTTGATTTAGTCTTCTGCCTTCATTCTTATCAGCTTTTGAACATATTTATTTCTTCCTTTCGTGTTCTTGCAGGGACTAGGTACTAGCAGTTCAACGGCAAAAGAAGTGTCGTGAAGGTCTTGAAGCTCAACAAAGGTCTCTTGTGATTACTAATTTGATTTTTATTTTCGTAAATTTGTGTTGCGCTTCTCTGGTCACTCACTGCTTCTGATACCTATTTGCAGGTCCAACTATTGTTTTGCTTTGACACTACCGATTATTTCGAGTTTTAGTTCATCCATGGTACGGTGATAGTTTGTTTAATATGGCAAATTGATGGTTGAATGCTTAAATGTAGGTTTTTTATTTATTTGCTGAGTGTTTTTGATTTTCAACTTCTTAAACCTCTATTGGAACGATCAAATTTCTGGGAAGGAATACCGTTTATTTTTCTATTGTCGATAAAACAAAATTGGAGCTTTTTAATCATGATGTTCATTTTGATATTTCTTGTAACCATTTCACAATTTTGCATTTATTTTTGGTTGTGCTTCCATCTCTTGTGTGTTTTTCCTATTGTGTCTTTCTCAAGCTTATATTTGATGCTATGCATGTTGTTGCCGGTGCTTATGGACTTATCTCTTATTGAAAAACACTCTGCTAATATTTAGAGCATCTCATAGTAGAATGTTTCCTGCACAGATGATATGTGGACCTATAATTCATCCAAACTATGTCACGAAATGAATTGTCATTGATTATAGATGCAGATGGACATCTTGGAATCTAATAGACAAAAATGAAATTGTATGCTTTGTAATTCTCTTGATACATATTAGTATGTGCGACTTGTTTATGTCTCTTGCAACTCATTTATTTGAGCTTTGATAGACTTGCTTTTGTTACTTTGCTCTTGCTCCCGTCTTTGACTAATCTGCTATCACCTTGAAGATTATCATGTTGTGCTGATATTTGAACTTATATTCTCGGACATTTGGACTGTTCTAAAAACATTATTCTTGGAATTGTAATTTAGGATATTTATTACCTATTATAGAAGAATTGAAATTAATTACTATTATTCTTTCTGTTATCACTCAGCATTGTTAAGAGTTGTGAGAGATGAAAACCTATGAGCTCTATATATTCTAGATCAGTTAATTACTATGGCAACATGGACGTTTATACCATTTTGAAGCCCATGAAACCAAAGTTCCGGTATGATGGAAGCAATTTTGTTTAAGCCTTTCCTTTTCTTTTTTTTTTTATTTTCCTGGTCCATAGGAACCTGATTCTAAAACAGAGAATATATACACTACATTAGAAAACGAGGAGAACTGCAATGGTTGTAGAGAACCCCAAAGAAGTACCAGAGTACGAGCTTAATCCACAAGAGATTCAATTCGGAAGGGGTGACGATATTGCCAAGGTGAGTACATTCATGGTTTGAGTAGCTTGTTTGAATGTTTAACTTGTATATCATCTTTAAAGTCACTTCAATTGTAGCTACCATCTAAAACTTCCTGCATGTAGTCAGTTCTCCCTATGTAGATCAGTTCCTTTTCTGCAATCGTTTCAACCATGATCTGTTTCAGCAATGCAGGTTAGTGTTGATGGACTGCTCTACTGTTCAATTTCCAGTGACAACTCATTGAAAGTATATGATGTAGTCAAGTATGATATGATGGTCAAGTTCCGTCTTCCAATTATTCCTGGTGCTGTTGACTGGGTGTATAAGCAGGCGATGTCAAAAGTAAGCTTGCAATCAGTGACCGTAATTCACCATTTGTGCACATTTATGATGTGCGAGCTGACACAAATG
The DNA here is from genome assembly GCA_033239125.1 of Fagopyrum homotropicum. NCBI lineage: Eukaryota > Viridiplantae > Streptophyta > Magnoliopsida > Caryophyllales > Polygonaceae > Fagopyrum > Fagopyrum homotropicum. The sequence continues at coordinate 133,428,097 of BSWB01000007.1, read as the reverse complement.
AGCCATTCATTTCCAAAGCGGTAACATATCTTATATCAGACAACATGCTTACTGAGATTTAATTATCATTCACATACTAAATTTTCCTTTCCTGCAGATACACTTGGAGCCCGTCAAACTAATGAAGTACAGTCCTATCTTTGACTCTGTTATATCCTCTGATACCAGTGGAATGATCGAGTATTGGAGCTCTTAAACCCTTCAGTTCCCAGATAGTGGGTATGCCACCAAACACATGATTCCATCTTTCTTGTTCTTGTATGTTTGTAGTATCATCTTTTGTAGTGGTTTCGAGTGTTATGGCTTCAAAGAAGTGTTATGGCTTCAAAGAAGGTGAAGATGACACATAAGTGTGATCAATATTTACTTTTAATTTTAAAGTCAATTTTTTTATAAATGTTTTGTATATTTGCTAATGAATAATATCTCTGTATCAAGTTCATTAATATTGACTGTCAACGAGTGCTTAATGAATCACCCATATTTTCTATCAATCTTATATAAAATGAGTTGGCAAGATAAATCTCTCAATTTATGAGAAATGTGTTAAGAGTTCAACCAACATGCAAAAGTTGATCAAATGTACTTGCTCAGTAAACAACATTTGTTACACACGCATCTTTAATAAAACCATTTCTAGGAGAGAAAAGAATTTACACAAGCTTCGATTCCGTATTAGATGGAACCGACAATTTATATCATATCGAATTTCTTAAGTGTTTGTGTCCACTTGATATAAGTCCTCACAACCTTTGCCTTAAAAAAAAATGACCGTTAATCTTATTACGAAACATAGATTCATCCAATGGACTTCGTAATGGCACAAGATTAATCTGTAAATCTTTTCATATGAATCTAATTCAATGCTAGCTAACAACTAGGTATTACAAAGACATTAGTGTTTTCATACCCCGTATTACACTGGGTCCTTAAAGTAGTAATTACCCATTTGTATTTCCAAGAAGATAGTTCTTATTAAATTATGTTTTGCAATGACAATCAACAAGTCACAAGGACAACCATTAGATAAAATTGGCTTATATTGTACTATACGTTATTTTCCGCTTACATATGACACGAAGTAAAACCACGACGCGCGCGCTTCGCGCGCGCGGTCTCAACTAGTCAATGATAAATTTGAAAATGTGACGGCATATGAGGACAAATGTAAATGTTGTGGTTGTCAATATTGTCTTTTATAAGTTAACCTCGGCCTCTCTTTGTTTTGTATGTCGACCATTATAGCAAGTTGCACAAATTAAATTATTGCAAGTTTGATTGGATAACCCATTAACGCTTCATATTTTATCCAAACCTCACACATTTCCCACGTTCCATAATCAATATCATACATCTTATACTATTTTAACCTATTATTTATCTACCGAGAAAGTCCCCCGATGACCACCAGTTACATGTCTTTCCAAATATTCTTATGTAAAACTGCACTTTATTACATCAAATCATAAAAATTCAATATATGATAAAGTTTGGCAAATAATCTGTTATATGTTTTTTTAACATGTATACTTATTTTTTTAACATGTATACTTATTTTTTTGTTCATAAATAATTAATGGGAATATTTTTTTCATTAATTTAATAGTAATTTCACATGATACTCTTGTATTTTTAGCGATTTACATGAATTATGACATGTTATATGTTTTTTTTATTACTAATGAAAGAATATTAATCGAAGGATGTTATAAATAAAAATTGGACAATTTTGGTAACTAGACCTTTTTGAAAAATCATAGTAGTAACTAGACTTTTTAATGTTTTAATTAAGTATATATACCCCAACCTTTTGTATTTATTCTCAAACTCTACACACTCTTCTCTCAAGGGTATATTTACTAAACACAAAACTAGAAAAAGCCTAGTAAACCAAATTGTTTCATAAAAATTTAATTTAAAAAATATTAGAATAATAATGCTTGCTATTCCAATGTTGTTTTGGATGTAATATCCTTATGATATCTGATAGAAAATAACTGTTATTTTAATTTTTGATACAATTTTTTATAAAGATATTAAATAACATAAATTTTGTAAAGTTTTTTTTAAATCTTATCACTTAAAAAATATTCAACGTTCTTTTAAACCAATAAGAAATATTTTAGAATTAAAATTAATCATTTACACCAATTTTCAAGAATATTTTTTATAATTATTGTTTATTTATTAGCCTATCTTATATATATTAAAGCAGGAGCCTCTATTTCCACGTGTCAAGCCACGGTTCTCCCAGCCCCAAATTTTTTTTAAAAAGTGGTATTTAAAATTTAAAATCTATTAAAAATATTTTAGTAAAGTCATTAATTAAAGTTAAAATATCTTTAAAATTTGTTATAGTAAACGTCATTAAAAAAACTAAAATTTAATTTCAGAAAAAATATCTACAAAATCTTCTTTATGTCAAATTAAAAAAAAATATTCAAAACAATGACCAAGATTTTTGAAGATATTATGGAAGATTTAATAATTTGTTATATATTTACAAAATCTTCTTTATGTCAATTTTAAAAAAATCTTTCGAAAATTTCGGTCAGCTTAAAAATATCAGGCTAATTCTACAAAATCGATAATGGCAACTAAATATTTAAATTATTTTAATTTAAGTATTAATTCTTTTTTAATACATTTTAATATTGTTTAACCGAAAAGTATTATATTAAATGTAGCTCATTCTCCAAATCCTTATTTTTAATGTATAATTAGTAATCTATAAGTAATATCAATTTTGTAAAACTCAACCCCGCACAAAGTGCGGGTAATACGCTAGTAAAACTTAAAACGACGGATAATTATGATCAAATTTGTAATGCTAAAACGACACTTATTCTTTATCGAAGGGAATAGTTACTTATAAAGTAAGCTAATTTAAATCATAAATATAGTTTTATTTAACGTTTTAACGCATTATATTAATATGTCTAAGTGGAGATGTTTTTTTAATATGATATAATGCATAACTTAAAGCACCAAGTAAGCTTAAAGTAACTCAAAATACCTCATGTTATTCCACAAAAAATCAAATAATTTTCGTTTTCTCACGTCCTTTTATTTTCTTATCGTTTTCTAATTTTCCTTCCATTCTCTTTCTTCATGATAACTTTTCGTCAAACTTGATGACCATTTCTACTTTTAAAAAAAATCTATCTCAATCTAAATTATCGAAATTATTATAGAATTAAAATTCTTAAACATTCTCGAAAAAGTTCACCAATTAGGGGTGTTACATGAGCCGAACAAGCCGAACCTTAGCAACCAAGCTTTTGACGAGCCGAGCCTGAGTAGCTCGTCTAAATTAATGCTCATATAGTGTTATTTTAGATGAACGAGCCGAACTTTACCCGAACGAGCCGAGTATTGACATGCTCGGCTCGGCTCGTTTATAAACGAGGCGAGCTCGAGCCGAACGCGAGTCGAATCGAGAAGCTTGTTTAGGGGATCAGCTGTATCACCGCTCGGGGCCACCGTCTTAGAGCTTACAAAGAATTGGATATTCTTACAGTTACAGAGACATTCATTTATTATTTTTATCTTTTAGAAAGAAAATATATATCCCACGGTGAGACTAGTGGCTACAGACTAGAGTCTAGAGTAGAGCTCCGGCCTGTTACAAAACAGTTCCCAAATTGTCAGTTTCACCACTCACCATCGGTGGCCTAAGTGGACGACTCCTGTCCCCCTTCATCTTTCCTTTGATTGTCATAGCGGGATCTCTTCTCCTTCAACAACTCCGACGAACCAGCCGTCGTCGTTCTTACTTGTTCTTACCGAATTGCTTCTGTCGGTTCGGATGTGTTACTCATTTTGATTTGATCATCATGAGAAGCGGTACACTCTCTACTCTCTCGGTGTGCTTTTCTTTCTGTTTGCCTGCTTCTTCGTGATCACGTCAATGAAATTTCGAAACAATTCCTCGTTTTCAGTTTGAAGAAAGGATCGCCTCTCTATTAGGTTAACAAGTCCTGCTGGTCCAAAATTTTTGATTTTAGGGTGTGTTAATTGTTGTTGTGGGAATCCCTACGCTGCGCAGCTTTGGTTGACTTTAGCTTATGGTTTCCTTTGTAAATTGTAGTGTATGATATTAATCATTTGGTTCAAGAAGCTCAACGTCGTTGGTTGAAGCCAGCTGAAGTGTATTTCATCTTAGAGAATCATGAGAGTTTTCAGATAACCGAAAAAGCTCCTCAAAAGCCTAACAGTAATTCTCTTACTATTCCTTATATCATTTCACATCGATGAAAGACGTATGCTTACTAAATGTTCTATTTTGTTAGGTGGTTCTTTGTTTCTCTTCAACAAGAATGTACTTAGGTTTTTCCGTAAAGATGGTCACAATTGGCGGAAAAAGAAGGATGGAAAAAGTGTTGGGGAAGCACACGAGCGCCTAAAGGTTTATTCCACATTCCTAACTCACTAGCAAATGAACCATCTGTGATGATGTTTTAATTTTTCTGCTTTATTAGGTTTGCTTGTACTGAATTAGGACAAATACTTTGCTGCTAGGTTAATAATGTTGAAGCTCTGAATTGTTACTATGCTCATGGGGAGGATAATCCTAATTTTCAAAGGCGTAGCTACTGGATCCTGGATCCGTAAGTAAATAGTTGTTTTTGGAATCTGTGGTTTTGAATTTATGATTCTGATTGTTTCCCTATATAATGCTATTATCGGCTTCTTTGAATCTAAGGGAGAGAAGAAGGGTGCTAAATATCAGCGTCTTGTACTCATCTTATATGCTTTGCTGTTTTCTCATATGTAGGGCACATGAGCATATTGTTCTTGTTCACTACAGAGAAATTACTGCGGTAAGTTAGTAGACGTTCAATAACCTTTTGAGCAACCCATTCTTCTAAGATTATGACAAAGGCCACTTTCCTAAATTCTTGCTGAAAATGCTTACTTTGGAGTACAAAGGCTGCTTTCCTAAATTCCTGCTGAAAATGTTTACTTTGGAGTAACTGAGATAATGTGGAATGTGGGTTATTGTAAATTCATTCAGTTAATATATCTGGTTCTGTTTTTCTGTTAAACTGTTTTTGCATTAGTTTTCTGAAGTTCAATCTCCTACATATGCCCCATTAAACATATATTGCTGAGAACCTCTCACTATGCTTTCTGGTCTTATCTTCTTCCTAGCATAACCAAGTCCGGTTATTGGTGAGAATTTTTTGTCATTGATGATTGGTAATAGTGTCGTCTGTAAGGGAAGGATTTTGATTACCAGCTCTAGTTAATATAGGTTCACTCTCTATGCTGCAGCAGGGCAATTCCAATGCTGGGTCCATTTTAGATATTTCACCTAGTCCTTCTTACACAATCAGTCAGACTGTAAACAATATTGCTATTCAGAATCAAGGTACATCTTCCTTGAGTGATCTACATGGATCAAACCAGAGCCTGTCTAGTCCCGGGCCTGGAGAAGTTAGTTCACAGGCAGCTGCTCAGAAACAAATGATGGACCATCCGAATTTAGAACTGATCAAAGATTTTAGAACTTCTCCTAAAGTTGAAGTTAGTCAGGCATTGCGGAGAATAGAGGAGCAACTCAGTCTAGACGATGACAGCTTCACCGGATTGGCTCCATTTGATGATCAGAAACAGGTTGTAGGTGGACCACCAGTGTTTGGATTTGATGAAGGTACTAATATGCAACAGAACGTGTGTTACAGTGAAGATGATGTTACAGCTTCTAGTTTGAATGATCTAGCAGCCTTGCAAGAAATAGGTTGGTTTGCTTTTGTGCCCCCGGCTTTGGTGAAAATAGTTGTAATGCATTTTTTTAGTTTACAAGATAATAATATTTGAGACTGAACACTCGTACATATACTTCTTAAAGATATGGTGCAGGTTTCAGATTGTGCTAAAAGGTCACAAACACATCTTTTTTTTGCTAATCACTAGAAGAATCTAGGAGCTTAAGTTCAACAGTTCAGCGGTGTATTCTTTCTTAATTACTCGGAAGACCTTTTCATTGCACATCTTATTTTTGTTTATATGTGTCACCTTGATGCCTTCCAGTAAAATTTAAGGTGCAACTCTATCTTATGTCAACTTACTTCTGTGCAGGATCTGTTTGGCTCTCAGTTCAGTAGAGAGAATATTAGAAAGTCACTTTTTTGTGCCACAAGTTCTGTTTATGATTAGGAATGTGTCAATTCTGTTGAACTTTCACATGCCTGCTTCTCTGACTACCATCTTCTATTTGCAGGTTCACTGTTGTTTCCTCGAGAAAATGAAAATTTTAAATCGCCAGCATACTCTGAAATTACTGCTGCTGCCACCAATATCTTGGGCTGTCATTCAACACAACTTGTTCCAGGTCAAATTCAAATGCCCCTCGAATCGGATTCTTGCCTGACAAGAGCACCAGAACATAAATTTAAAATTAAGGAAATACTGGCGGATTGGGGTTTTGCTAATGAGTCTACAAAGGTATGTTATAGAATCTATTAGAATATGAGATAACATGCCGTCAGTGACAAGTTTGTCTATATGGTATTGAAAAAATTAACGCATCTACACGTTAAAACCTGCACTCTTCAGTCTTCTTCCCTTGATTTCTGAGTTTGCCTAGGAAGTATGTTTCTTTTGAATTCCCATCGCTAGTTATTATGGCGACACATAGAAGCCTTGCTATAGTTCAAGATGAGAAATTAATCCAGAGAAATGTGTCCCCAATTTTCCTCTCATAAGGGTCGTGTAGTCTGATACTTCCAGTGCCTGTAGTATGATTTGATAATAGAACCAAAATTGATGAGGCAAAAGATTTTCTACATGATATTCTGCGTACACGAGACTAGTATTCTACGTATTATCTCAAAAGTATCTTGCTGTAGGTTATTATTATTGGATCATTCACATGCAATCCATCCGATGGTTCCTGGTCCTGTATGTTTGGCAACACTGAAGTTCCAGTCGAAATTATCCAGGATGGCGTTCTATGCTGTCAGGCACCTCCTAACTGCCCCGGGAAAGTCACAGTTTGTATTACTCGTGGCAATCGCGAGGCATGCAGTGAAGTTAAAGAGTTTGAATACCGTGATAAAAATAGTTCGTGTAGTAACTGCAGCGAACCCCGACAACAAGAAGATAGAAATACAGAACTCTCATTGCTTGTTAAGTTTGTGCAGATGCTACTGTCTGAATCATCTGTACAGACAGGGGATGCCACTGGCTTAAATTTTGATCCATCAAGGGTAGAAAAAGGTTCTGAAGATTCAAGGGGTAACATCTTTCAGGCTCATCCAATGGACAGTGAGGATTCATCTGGCACAATTGATTGGGTATTGCAGCAACTCCTCAAAGACAAATTACACCAATGGCTCTCTGCAAAATTCATGGAAAGAGATGATATCTTGGGATGTCCCCTGACAAAGAAAGAACAAGGAATCATTCATTTAGTTGCTGGATTAGGCTACGAGTGGGCCTTAAACCCGATACTTGATTCTGGTGTTGGAGTAAATTTCCGCGATATCAATGGCTGGACTGCCCTTCATTGGGCTGCACGATTTGGAAGGTAATTGTCGATTTGTCCATTTCCATGGTGTTTCAAATACTGGATTTTGCTTCTTTGTCTGATGTCCATCCTCTTCTCCACTTTGGTGTTCCTTGTGAACTCCTTCCTTCTAGTAAAATAGCAAAGTTATCCATTAAGGATTTAGAATTTGCTTATTAAAAATTTCCACTTGAAATGATGATTCAAGTTTGGTTGCAAATGTATTAATATGAAGTGTTTGATACTTGCAGGGAAAAGATGGTTGCTGCTCTTATTGCTCGCGGTGCTTCAGCTGGTGCAGTGACAGATCCCACTGAAAAAGACCCAGTAGGTAAAACTCCAGCATCCATTGCCTCAGAAAGAGACCACAACGGGCTCGCTGGATATCTATCGGAGCTGTCACTAACCAGTCATCTCTCATCCCTTACGCTTGAAGAAGCTGAGCTGTCAAAACAAGGTGTGAATGTGGAAGCACAAGTTACTTTAAGTGACATTTCAAGGAGCATTGTTACTTCTCCTGAAGATCAACATTCCATGAAACAGACCTTGGAGGCTGTTAGAAATGCAACTCAAGCTGCTGCTTGCATACAATCTGCTTTTCGGGCTCACTCTTTCAGGAAGAGGCAACAGAAAGAGGCTTTGGATGAGATTCAGGGTCTTTCTGTTGTATCAAAGCTGTATAATCATAACTCAGCTGCTTTATCCATTCAGAAAAGTTACAGAGGCTGGAAAGGTCGCAAAGATTTTCTCACCATGCGTCAGAAAGCAGTGAAAATTCAGGTAAAAAAATCTATTGCCTCTTCTGGTGATCTCTCTTTTGTGACTCTGGGTAAAAGCTAGATAATGGGTGAAACATTTCTCAACTGGATTGTATTCCTTTTTCTTATAAAATTTTTGGGTTTCATCGGCAGGCTCACATAAGAGGGTACCAGGTAAGGAAGAAATACAAAGTAATTTGTTGGGCTGTTGGCATATTGGACAAGGTTGTCCTAAGGTGGCGGCGCAAAGGAGCTGGGCTGCGTGGATTCAAGCCCGGAGGAGAATCCATGGATGAAGATGAAGATTACGAAGATATGCTCAAGGTCTTCCGTAAGAAGAAAGTGGACGAAGCAATCAGCGAGGCTGTGTCAAGGGTCCTATCCATGATTCATTCTCCTGAAGCACGACATCAGTATGCTCGCATGCTTGACAAATTCCAAGAAGCCAAGGCAAGAAAATGAAAGCAGTGTTATCTTTTGTAGTAAACATGTTGAAGCTTGTTTGTTGTGAACGATTTAATGACAAAAAAAATGACTGAATGTTGCAGGTTCAACTAGGCATCTTGACCAATGAAGAAGCATGGACTTTGCAAGCTGATGTTTTAGCCATGGATAACAATGACGATTTATTCGAGCTTCCGTAGAAGCTTCAGTTGTGAGTTGAGAGTTACCAGGTACAGTTTGCCTTGATGATTATAAGGTTGATACAAAATAGACAGGGGATATAATCCTCCTTTGTGCATACCACATAACTAGTACTAGGTTTTTTACTTTTGATAGAGGTGCCCTAAAAGTGTCATTACTAGGTTCCTGTTACCTGATACCAAAGCAGAGGACCCTGTGGGTCATTGCTATTCAGGATAATACTGTTAATTTGTCTTTATCTTAGATTCGTATCCTTCAGTTTCAAAATGATGTTTTAACAAATATGTTAGTAACCGACCAAGATTTATGCAACTCATCTCTGTCCCGTTGTCATCAAGACAACCAACAGGTCTTGCTTCACACAAGACCAACGTTGTAATACTTTAAGTCTTTGATTAATTTTTTTCAATTTGATTATAAAGTTAAATTTTCCTTTCAATTTTATTAAACTTATATAAAATTGTTCGTTGGCTTGCTTTATACACAAGTACAATTTCTTCATCTTTGATAGCAAGTTAGCAATGGTATTGGTGGGTAGCAGAGGAAATTCATTAGTCGTTACTATACAGTACACAAATCTCTCTATTTTAGCACAACTTTTCCTGATTACATCCCTCTTTTTTAGCACAATTTTTCCTGATTAATATATAAATAATGGTAGTTTATTATTGTAGCATGTTATTTGTTGATGTTAATTTTGTGAAAATCAAGACTGACAAATCTTCTCATTGAATTGTCAAATTGTTGAATTGTTGGTGTTAGTTTGTTATCGTAGTATGTTACTTTAATTGGCATTTCCTGTGGTTTTTACTTGGACATTTCCACCATCTTTTACTTGGCCAAGGATTGGTGTCAATCTAGGAGGATCAAGGAAGAGACAAATTGACAGTATTATCCTTAATAGCAATGACTATCCTGCCTCTTCAGTCTCCTCAAGTCTTCGTCCTTGCCCTCGCTGAGTCTCCTCGACTCGAGTCCTCACCCTCATTTAGTCTCTTGCCCTCGAGTACTCTCCGCTCCAGATACGGACCAACTGAGTCTCCTCACTAGCTTCCTCTCCGCTCCAGATTTTGAATATGTTGAAACGCAGATTTTTGAACTGTTTGAATGAAGTAATCAAACTAAAGCACCTTATCTACCACAAATATATTGATTTTACACATTGTTTTTAGATAGACAAAAAGGGGCTTAGCCCAGATCTGACCTGGACTAAGCATGTCAACGGGTCACGGGTTACCTACCCGGCGGGAACCCGGCGGGTTACGGGTACGGGTAAGGGTCGAGGTGATCCTTACCCGTGACCCGGCGGGTCGAGGTGATTCTTACCCGTGACCCGGCGGGTCGACCCGCCAACGGTCAATTTTGAAAAAAAATAATAAAAAATCGAACCCAACGGCTAATTAGCCTTTGCGCAACCCATTGGCGGGTCGACCCGCCGGGTCATCCCTTCTTTTTTTCTAAAAAAAAATCGGGTTTTAAAACAAAAGGGTCAACCCGTCCACCCGTCGGGTCTGACCCGTGACCCGGCGGGGTCACCAACCCGGCGGGTTGGCCTATTAGGCGGGTCCGGGTCGTCCTTCCCGGACCCTTGACCCGGCGGTCCGACCCGTGGACATGTTTAACCCGGACATCCGGACAAAAAAATAAAAGAAGCCCAGTCCGGATCCAAACCGAACCCGCATCTCCTAGTTGCTTCTGAAATGCGAAATAGAAATGAACTTCACATCTAAATAAAAATCAACGGTCATATTTTATAAATTTCTTACGCTTCCGGGTGGCGATACCGAAGATTTCGCTTCTAGTCGATCTTCAACTGAAGATGTTGCTATTAACCGGTCCTTGATGATTTTAGTTTTAGATTCCAGTGCAGAATTGTTTCGGTTTTGAGAACAAGGTGCAGAGTATTATTTCAGTTCGAAAACCAAGTGTATAATTAATAAGCTTTAACCGGCTTTAAAATGGATTCCATTACACATGCCAAATGCAGAATTAGCTTCCATTAAGGAGGCCAAATGCAGAGTTGATGTTTAACCCAATTACACAACTCGGTGTGTAATTGAGGATATTTATATGAATCTATAAACTTACTAAAGTAGTATACATTACTGTTGGTGTGATGGGTTGTGGGAGCAATATTTTGAAATGGAGCTCTCACAATTACCGCATAAAATCTTTTGTTTTTAAACCCTTTTAAAAATTTTATAGTATCTTTTTTTTAGGTTAGATGAAAATTAGTTATCGATGGAACAATTATATTTTTTGGGAACGATTACATTTTTATGGGAACGAATATATTTTTTGGGGATTTTTTTAATGATTTTCTACTTGGTAATTCTTATGTTGTAATTTTTTGTAAAACAAATTTCTTTTTTTAGAACAATTTCACATTGCTGGGGTTGGGTGGCAGCTTTATGGATAATTTCATGACATTTTATTTAATTTCACAAATGATAAAATTCATGAAATTTCATCCCCGAACAGTTGCACCCGAACTTTATGCGTGAGAATAAAACACGTTTAAAGTTCGAGATTTTTTTTCTTGTAAGACGCTTTGCATTTGAAACCATTTGATTTCATTTATGATATGAATGAAAGTGGAACATATTATATACTTGAATAGTTCCAAGGAAAATTTTGTTTGGATATGAAATTTACTCATAATCACTTGGTTAAGAACTAGGATGTATGGGTATAAAAACTTTGAAGGAGATTTTGCATTGAGATTTTGTTTTTGATATTTGGCTTGAGGCATTTTTGTGATGGACAAGTGTTTAGCTTTGAGAGCTTTATGCCAATGGTTTAGAGACTTTGTAGTTTGATGACGTTAGTCAAGATGATTTATCTCTCTTTGTTTGAGATAAAAATAAAGGAGTTTGGAAGAATATCATTTTTTGTTTGAGGGTATGAGAAAATTCACATTGCGAAACAATTGTGAACTAGATCAAATTTTTGGGAAATTTAAAAATTTATTCCTTGAAAGGAAATTTTGTTTTGAAGAAATTTGGATTAACCATCAAACTTGAGAATGATGTTCAAAGTAGAGCAATTTAGGGATGGGAAGCCTTCAACTTATCATCTTTCTTAGATGTATTTTGCTTACTCTTCTTTTCTTTTTCAACAAAGAAAAAAATATTTTGTTGATTTTTGTGGTTGCACCTAGCATTTGATTAGCTAGACTGCCTATGTACCCACTTTGTGAGGAATCAAGTCTTTCGTAGTTCTTTTGGAAACTAATGTTTTTTTTTTTTTTTTTTGTGGTTGCACCTAACATTTGAATAGCTAGACTGCCTAAATACCCCCTTTGTGAGGGATCAAGCCTTCCGTAGTTCGTTTGAGAACCTTTGTTTAGCCTTTTTTTTTTATGCACATCACAAAAACAACTCGAACTCAACTTCTATGAAGGGTTTTTCAAGTTATTTCACTATCATTTGTGTACAATGACCTTCTTGCTTTTTTTTTTTTTTACATCAAGTAAAGAACTTCCTCATAAACTTCTCATTTACACAAGAATATAATATTTTGCCATCATTATTTGAAAGCTCGTAAGCTCCTTTAGGAAAATCTTGACAATAACATACGACCCCTCCCATTTTGGCTTAAATTTTCCTTTTGATTTTCGGTTATTGACAATTGGTCATCTTATTGTAAGAATCAAATCACCCACCGAAAATAATCGGAACTTGACTCGTTTATTAAATGCACCAGCTACTTGAGCTTGGTAAATTTCGAATCTTTGTTGTGTTGTCAACCTACACTCGTCTAATGCTTCGAGTTCAACTAGACGGACATTGACATTTTTCTCAAAATCGGTGAGTTGTACCGCAACCCTAAGGGAAGGTAATTGTACCTCAAGAGGTAAGACGACTTCAGACCCGACTACCAAGTTATATGGCGTACATCTGGTAGATGTTTGAACTGTTGTCCGGTATGCCCATAATGCTTCATGCAATCTTTCATGCTAATCTCTTCTTGATTTTGACACAATCTTCTTGAAAATTTTGCATAGGACCTTATTAAATGCTTCATCTTGACCATTCAAAGATGGATTGTAGCTTAATGAAAAATTGTGTCTGAAACCAAATTTTTTAGCTAGTTTTACCATTACATGGTTTTTGAAATAGAGGGCATTGCCCAATATTATCTTCAAAGGAACTCCATATCGGTATATCAAATGGATTCTGATAAAGTTGGCAACTTCTTTTTTCCCTACTACTTTTAATGGTAAAGCCTCGGCCCATTTGGAGAAATAATCAGTTGCAACCAAAATGTATTGATGACCTCGTGATGACGGATTTACAGGCCCTACAACATCAAGACCCCATGCATTGAAGGGCCAAGACAAAATTGTCGGATGAAGGAGTTGAAAAAGTTCATGAATGAAATCGCCATGAATTTGACATGCATGACACGTTTTAGCAAAATCCATTACATCTTTCACCATGGTCTGCCAATAATAGCCTAAATTTGATCGGCTAATTTAGGACCACCTTGATGTGCCCCACATATTCCGGCATGAGTTTTTGTGAGAATATATTTTGCTTCTTTTTTTGATAAGCACTGAAGCAATACACCATCAAAGGCTCTACAGTACAAAGTATCATTTTTCAATAAGAAATGAGGTGCCCGCCGTTTGATATCCACTTTTTTTTTGGCATCATAAGGTAAAATCTCATGTTGAAGATATTCAATGATTTATTGTCGCAATCAGGGTCTTCATCAATCTCATATACCGAGGCAGCATGTACTTCTTCGGTTGAGTTGAATCGGTCCAAAGCCGATGAAAGCAAATGACGCTCCCCAATTGTGATTTGAAAATCTCTCTCTCATAAGGTAGTGTTAGTGATGCCGCTAATTTGGCTAGGCATCAGCCTTATCATTTTCCGATCTTGACACATGCATTACCTCTATTTGTTGAAATTGTTGCATGAGACATTTTGCTCTTTCATGTAAAGGAACTAAATTTGGGTGTCTCACTTCATATTGTCCATTTATTTGTCTGATGATCAATTGAGAATCACCAAACATTTTTAATGGATCAATATGCAACTCAAGAGCTATTTCAAGACCGATATTAGTGTCTCATATTTTGCCACATTGTTTGTGCAAGTCTATAAAAGAGCGAAGGAATATGGCACCAAGCTGCCATAAGGAGTGATAAACACAATACCAACTCCAGATGCTTGTTTTTTTGCCGCTCCGTCAAAATATAATTGCATGAAGTTTCCTCGACTATAAGAACTTCTTCATTTGGTAGATCATATGACGATTCTTCATTGTCTGGGGATGGATGAGCAACTAAAAAATCAGCTATGACTTGTCCTTTTAGTGCCTTTTGTGATACAAAATTGATGTCGAAAGGAGCTAATAACATTGCCCACTTGGCTAATCTTCCAGACAATACTGTTTTTGATAAGATATATCTTAGCGGATCAACCTTTGAGATCAAGGTGATTTTGATGGGTTAAAAGATAATGTCGTAACTTTTGAACGGCAAACACTAAAGCAAGACATATCTTTTTCATGGCAGAATAATTGTGTTTTGCCCCTACCAAGGTCGGTTGATATAGTATAAGACATTTTCTTTTTCCCTCATCATTGTTTTGAGCCAACATAGCCCCTAAGGACTGCTCAAGAGCCGCAGTGTACAAGATTAAAGGCCTTCTTGATATTGGTGTCATCAAAATTGGTGAATTCATCATATACTTCTTGATGCTTTCCAAGGGATTTTGGCATGATTTATCCCATATAATGGAGTATCTTTCTTCATTAACCTTAGAAATGGTTGACATCTTCCGGTCAAATTTGAAATGAAACGTCGAATGTAAGCAAGTTTTCCATGTAAGCCCCGAAGCTCGCGGAAATTCCTTGGAGGAGGCATATTCATGACCGCCTTAATTTTATCAGGATCACTTTCAATTCCCCGACCCCGAACGATAAAACCAAGATATTTTTCGGATGTCACACTGAAAGCACATTTGAGGGGATTCATATTCAACTAGTGCTTGCGTAGCCTTTCAAAAACCCTTCGAAAATCCTTTTGGTGATCTTCTCTTTCTTTTGTTTTAACAACTAAGGCATCCACATAACACTCAATTGTGTTATGAAGCAAATCCCGAAAGATAACTGTCATGGTTCTTTGATAAATTTCTCCCGTATTTTTCAGGCCAAAAAAACATTATTGTATAGCAATAGGTGTCTTGAGGTGTTCGGAAAGCTGTTAGCTCTTCATCATGCAGATCCATTTTAATTTGATTGTATCCTGAGAAACCATCCATGAAAGACAATACCTTGAATCCGGTGGTGACGTCAACCAATAACTCGGTTATAGGTAATGAAAATTCATCTTTAGGGCATGCTTCATTCAAATCCCTAAAATCCACACAAATACGGAGTTGGCCATTTTTCTTCCTCACCGGAACAATGTTGGCTAGCCAAATCGGATATTGGACCTCACGAATGAAACTCGCCTCAATAAGCTTCTTAACCTCAATATTTATTTGGACTATCAACTCGAGACAAAAGCGGCACTGTGCTTGCTTTACTAGCTTTTTATGTTCATAGATTGCTAGTTTATGCATTGCCACTTCCGGGTTTAAACCAAGCATATCCTGATAACCCCAAACAAACACATATTTATACTCCTTGAGAAGTTCTTCATAGATTGTTTTTTCTTCATTAGTCAACAATGCACTAACAAAGATGGGTTTAGGACACTCAAGAGTTCCTAAGTTGATTTCTTGAAGATCATCAACCGTAACTTGTCCACCGTCTTCCATTTATATCGGTGCTGGTTGAACTGCATTGATAAACTCTTGTGAATCCTCCTCTATATCAACAAACACCATGTTCACCTCTTCTACTTCGGCATTCACGAAATCTTCATTTGACTTTTGCACAAGCAACCATGCTTTCTTCTTTTTCTTATTGATCCTCCATTTTTTTGACTTGTTTTGCTTTGTTTTTAGGCTCATCAACATATTCAAGCCTTTGAAAAACAGAAGCTCTTGTTACTCCACTTGTTGAAGCGGTTTCAAGCCTATCAAATACTGAAATCCGAGATGTTGATGCTATATCCACGATAAACAAGTTTTGCTCCTCTGGAGTCAATGTCATAGGCTCTTAAAAAATCGCTGTCAATATACCCCCTTCGTCAGAAACCTTTAATTTTTCAATATCATCCTCATTGTAGTGGATGGGATATATGGAGCTTTGCTTTTTGATAAGAACTTCGAATTTTTCACTATAACTTTGAACTTCTTGTTCACCTTCCTTGAAAGTGATTCGGAAGGAGGATTATTGGCTTCAACTCTTGGCACTACCCTTTTGTTATCACTTGTTTTAAACCCGAAGGACCTTTGAATGACCAAAGTCGTTTTTGGAATAGACTGGTCAATTTTCCATAGAGGAAAGGTGTAACTTGTCATGAGAGAGTTCATAACCTTCTCTACCGAGTTCAAGGGTTTTTGGCTGGCTTGTCGTTTATCTTTTGGTGTGTACTTAAACAACACCTTAGAATATGAATCACCTTCCTCATTCTTCCCTTTGACGGAAACATTTGGTGCTTGTTGAACTTTATTGGTATTTTTACCATTACTACCTTCATGGACATGTTTGAGTTGAAACTAATCGCCTTATAAAACTTGACATCAACATAATTAACACTTTCTCCATGAAAAAGGTTTGGCTCGCCCCGAATAATCCTTTTATTTCCATTATCATCAGTGTATTTCAAACATTGATTTAGAGTAGAAACAATGGATTTACTAGCATGGAGTCATGGTCAACCAAGTAAGGCATTATAAAGGTGTCCACATCTATGACATGGAACAAAACATCTTTATAAAGATCGTCAATAACCATTTGTAATGCAATGGTACCCATGGTCTTTTGTCCCACTTGATTGAAATCTTGAATGGTTAGCGAAGTAGGAGATAAATGTGCAGTTGTCAACCCCATTGTCCTTAGTACCCTTAATGGTATAAGGTTTACTGCGGATCCACAATCCAAAAGGACTCAATTGACCTTTGTATCTCTAATAGTGCTTGTTTCATACAAGGGCCGATTATGATATTCATTCCCCAATTGAAGATCTTTACCCGAGAATGTTATACAAGCCATGCATGAGACACATTGAGTTGACGGGGATAATGAAACATCATTAACTCCACCAGTTCAACTTGATCTTTATAATCATCGAGATCCATAAGAGCTTGAGTTAGCACTTTCCTCAAATTATTTGACATTTGTAAGGCATCACAAACATTCAAATGTGCAGGAATGCGCTTCAAGTGACTAATGACGTCATATTTTACTCTCTTTTTGTACGGAGCTTTAAGAAGTAAAACCGGTACGCGAGAAGTTGATTCTTTTTGTAACGCCTCAATGTCCTCCGCATTTTTATGAGGTGATTGAGGTGTTTATTTATCAAGACGTTCTTCAAAATTTGTCACTTTTGAATGTTCATTGAAAATCAATCCTTTCTCCTTTCCTTTTTCATTGAGTTTCAGAGATGAAAGTTAACCACTTGAACGAAGAGAAACCATATCAAAATCTAGTTCCTCCTCTTCACATATGTCGGCCCATGTGACCATGCAACATTGAACAACTTCATTGCCCCAAAATGCTTCATCTTTTGAAGGTTCTTCATCATCATAAAACTTATTTGGAACAAAATCTTTTAGGGTAATCGGTACCCTCTCAGGTTGAATGTATTCTTCATCAGAATCAGAATTTGGCTTCTTTTTCTTCTTATTTTTTCTTCTTTTTGTCTTTCTTTTTCTCGCGTTTTCTTTCCATCATTCTAAACCCAGGAGAACTCGATTTTTTAGTAGCTTTTGGCAAAGGCTTTCGAGTTACACAAGTTTTTCACTCAAAACTACTATCAATGTCATCATCATCATCATCATCTAAAAACAGATCTTCGATATCTGAGCACGTCATGATCTCATATAGAGTTGGGACTCCGGGACCATCTCTTGGCATATCAAGGTATGCCCAAACAATGCGGATATCATTGCCATTATCTACTGAAAATTGTACGGGTATCGCCATCAAAGGTAAGGAAACCGTAGGAATACCCTCATCTTCATTTGACCCTGATGGTGCTTCGAGCGCTTTGGAAATCACCAAATTATCAGCATCCGCTAGGGATGTAGTATTTGATGAAGCCTTTGGAGCTACCGAGTCTTCACCTCAGTCTCGATCTCTCCTTTGTTAATCATCCTCTCAACTATATCTTGAAGACATGACAATCTTTGATAGGGTGACTAACAATTTGGTGATAAGAACAATACTTTGGATCATTTGTCCTTCCAATTCCATTTGGCCTTTTTTACTTTGAAAGTGTAAGAAGCTTAGCTGAAATCAATTCATTGAAAATCCCTTGGACATCATCATGTTGGAATTTTGGTGTCCGGTTTTGTGTCAAAGTTGTTGTAATCTCCAAGGAGTAGACTAACAACTTACAAGTTGTTGTAATCTTCATGAAGAAGTAGACTAACAACTTACAAGTTGTTGTAATCTCCAATAGGAGTAGACAAACAACTTAATTAGGTAAAGACTCCGTAATCTCACAAGTGAGTAGACACGCGACTTACAAGTTGTTGTAATCTCCATTAAGGAGTAGACTAACAACTTAGTGTTGTAATCTCCCAAGTGAGTAGACAAGTAGCCTTAAATTAGCAAAACAGAATTATATATATTATTTAATTGAATACCCAGAATTAAATCCAAGGAGTCGTAGTCTCCAAAAGGAGTAGACAAACGTCCTTGTATAGTTACATTCAATTGCATGCAAAACTGGTTATTAGAATATTGTATGTACTTGACTTGGATAATGTTGAAATCACTCAAATATAGAGTTTTCCTTCTAAGTATATTTTCCCTACACCAGGATCCAAATACCTTAGTGGGATAAGACCAACAAGTCACAAAGACTAAAGTATAGAAACATACCTTGTCTTACGTTTGTAAAAGGAGTTCTTCTAGATCTTGTCGAAACTTGATCCTTCTAGTGGATGCCTATCTTTCTTCAATGTTAATGAAGTATTTTGGTCTTCCAAGTTGCACAAATCAGCCAAAGAGAGATTTCCTATCCCTTGTCAAAACTTGGGAACCAATGACTTAATTTTTTCATGCAAAATGGATGTTTTTTCAAGTGCAAATGACTCTCCCTTTAATAGGCAAAGGGGGGCACGATTTTGGGGAGAATAACCGCCACCAAAGCGGTTGAGAGCGGTTACAAACGGTTATTGGCGGTTGATAGAAGTTAGGGTTTCATAACCACTTTTTGGCCCAAGCCCAAGGCCCAAGCCCAACTCAATTGGGTCATCAAAAAGCCCAAGTTTCAGCTAGCTTTTTCGGCCCGACTTTTTTTTTCATCAATGAGCTTTGACTAACTCATTATAGCTAGGTGAAGCTCCAATGTCAACTAATACACATGAGCTTAGATCAAACTAGCTTAGCTCATCGAGCAGCTCACTAAGCATCTCACTGGCTAGCTTCTAGCTAGCTTCTTGGAGCTCAATGGCCATTTGTGCTTGGATATCTCTCAAACTTTGTAACAAATTTCTTGAGCTAATATAATGAGGAATGCTCGAAAGAACGCTCACATAATGTGTCCCAAAAACACAAAGCGTCGGGCTCTCAATTTCTGCCGCAAAATGGTCTAGGCGTTGGCAAGACCAATAATGCTCTTGCCAAGTCATGGCATTGTCATGACTGAGTCAAGACAATATCCCATGACAGTCACGAGGCTCAACTAAACCAACTTTCAACAAAGCCGTGATAACCATGTCCTTTTGTTTAGTTCAATTTAATTAGCTTCCATACTTTTACCCGGTAATCATTAGTTACTCTAAGTGCCGGTCACTTGGCTTGCCTCCCGCAACCCATACCATCGTGACACACTTGTGAGTAACTTATTGCACCTTGTCTCGACAACAAGCTCAATGGTTCCGTTGAGACTTAGCACAAATCTCCAACATTCCTCCCCCATTTGAGCAAAGTCGTGAAACTTAATTTAGGCAAATTAATAAACAAAACTCTACACATAATCACAAATATCTTTCGATTGAATTTATTGATTTAGTACAAATGCACATTCTATACAAAAGAATCATGGTGTCCTAACGGATTGAACCACTCAACTTGTCTAAGTACATGAATGCAAAATACATGTGAGTTTACATTCCTTACAAACAATTGACATATTTAAAGGCTATTGTGTCCTAATCCTCTAATGAACATGTAGGCGAGTCAACCACATACTCCTTTGAAGAAGCCTTGACACTTCACGTTCACGTAGCCAACTTTCTTTTAATCTTGCGCCTACACTCGCAATTTTTCAAAGAAGTCGTTAAGAGAATTCTCTCAAGCTTTCATTAGTTTGCGGGACCGAACTTCTTTGGATGGAACTTTGAGTTCGCTAACTTCTCGGAATGGGCTTTCCACATTGAATTCGGCTATAGCTTTTGGCCATAGGCGAATTTGGTGTCCCACGACGAGAGGTTAAACTAGTAGGTTGTAACCCATCCCCTTGGCTATCTTGTGTACTAAATAACAAGTCAAGATCTTGGTTAGTCTTTCGGCCAGGTTTGTGAATTCTCAACAAATCACCGACGCTATATGTTGAGTCTAATAGTTCTATAACCAAACTATGTCTCAACACCAAGATGTTTTAATTTTTATAACTTCCTTGACTTCATGCCAAGCCAAAGAACCACTATTTCAAAGAAATATATTTTCTAGGAAATCGGGACTTAGGTCAAAAGGACTTTTAACCACCAAGTCATGGCATTGTCATGATAGATTCAAGACAATGTCCGAAAGAACGCTCTTGTCGTGTGTCGACAACAAGCTTTCAACTCTGATATATGAGTACTTTCAAGTCTCAGAACTGATCATGTCATGTGTTGACAATGAGATCTTTCACTTGAATCATGGATATACTTTATCGGAGTATAATGACCATCATTGGAATTAGTCCGAAACCCTTTTCCAAAAGTCATGAAATTATCAAGTCTTTTATCAAAACTTTAGAAGTATAAAATCATTTAGATTCACACGTTCTGGCTAGTGTCAAAACCATCATGTTGTCTAAACATAAGCAAGAGATACTACCTTGTGTGGTACAATTCAACTTGCTATTGACACACTAATTGGCTCGATTTATCTTAAACCGATTTAACCAACAACTTCGATCAATTTTCACTTTGTTTCCATTGCCATGGGGTAGGGAGAGTTCTTATATGAGAATATATAAATTTGAAATGACATACCTTATGTAGTTGTCCTTTTCAAAAATTTGTTGGATATCCAGAACGAGCCATCCTCTTTGTTCCATAACGCTTGTCCAAAATCGATCTGCCTCCCCATAGCGATTTCAACAATTATAAATGATCATGTGCCTTGTAGGCATTCATGTGTCACCATAGTCAACAATTCGACTCTAGTGAGTCCATCGACTTTCAATTTTCTCATAGAAATTCCTTTTGTATGACCCGAAGGTTTACATACGATCCAAAGTCAATTAATCTCTTTCAAATCCATGAAGGTAACATCTTGACATATCACATTCTCGTTTAGATATCTTACCTTCTTTTAAGAACACTTTATCAAAGGAAATCATATATGGTCATGTTCGTACTTGCCCTTGGTACCAGGCAATCGAACGACGGAGGTTTGACCTTTTAGCCAACTTTATGATTCGGTTCAATCATGTCTTAGTCTTATTTAGACTTTGGCCAAAATGTCTTTAAAGCATAATATGATTTTTTATGGTTTTAACCGAAGTCAACATATTAGGTTTGAACGCCACCAAACCTCTATGCCTCTTTGAGTATTCTGTTCTTTCAACGAATTCACACTCGACGTTTTAATCATCCAAACGTTTTACTCATGTTCATATCAGCCTTCTACAAGTCCCACGACTCCAAGGAATTTCAAGACAAGTCGTTTGTATAAAGGCATGAACACACATACATATTGCATGAATCGATCGTACGATTACAAGAACCGATCGAGCCGACCATAGAACCGATCGAGACGATCACTTTAGTAATTCCTAAGAATCACAAGTCCCTGTCAAAAACCATTCAGGTTGGCCACTGTCCCAGTCAGGTCGAATGGTTAACAAAACGCAAGCCAATGTGTTCTAAACAGTATCGGTCGAGCCACCCGACAAACCAATCAAGTCAACCGCTTGGCGGTTACTCGACGGTTTCATGGAAGCTAGACGGTTGAGTCGCTTGAAGTAGCCAGTCGGGTCGCTCCCTTCAGTGTCATGTTCCGGTCGAGTCGCCCGATTCATTATCAAGAACTGGTCGAGTGACATAGTTTGCTCAAGTCTTTTCCAACCAATAGTTAGCCCTTAGCCAATATGGCTTGGGCCTTGACATAGCCAATTCAAGAGACTTCGATGAGTCACTTATGGCTTGTCTTTCCTTAGGTATTTTGACACGCCTAAGGACCATGGTTTGCCTTGTCATTTGTGTAGCATGACATAGCCAATGCGAACACTTGCATGCGCCTTTACTCAATCCGCTTTAGCCATTTATTGGGCTTGACACTCGCTTATTCACAAGGCATGTCATGAGAGCCTTTTAGCGTTCCACTTGCCCCCTTCTGGGACAACAAGTCCATGTCAACACTTAATGCCTCAACATAAGTTTGCGCATATCTTGACTTGCTCATCTAGTCCAATGCCATAGCCACTTCTTTGGCTTTCAACAAATAATAAATAAGACTTATTTGCTTGTCAAAAAGGGTCAAGTTTGAGTGCTTTACCATTTGACTTTCAACACTAGAATATGTAATCAAACTAAGCTCTCAAACATTTATAAATATGACAAACAACTATGTTTCCATTCGATCTTGACACAAGTGTAAAATCGAAAACACACAACACTTCTTTATTCATATTGATAAGGTATTACAAACTATGGACGAAGCCTATACATAGTACTAACATAGTAAGATACTTACAAAGCATATAGGCCTGAATCCCTTTACATATACTTAATATCAAACAAGACAAGATCATCCTTTATGGATTCTCTTCCTTGGGAACTTTTGAGAGAATTTCCCCCCATTGCTTGAAATATATTCCCAAATCCTTCATGGATAATCCTCCGATCTCAAACAACAACATGGTGCGCTTGAAATCAACCCAGGATGGAGGGATCTTTCGGATGATAATACCCACTTTCGTGGACTCATCCAACTCCTTTCCATACTTGTCCATACGAGCCAACGTCTCATTCATCTCCTCAAACTGAGAGGACAGGGGACGTACATCTTCCATGACATACTTGAAGAATGCAGTCTCATACATCGTTCCATGATATTCAAATTCCAAGGCATCCCAAAAATCCTTTGCTGACTCAAAGTCATGATAGATATCCAACATGTACGGCGACATGCTCTTGAGAATGATTCCTCTATAAGTGTAGTTATCAACACTCCACTGCGTATGTATTCGGGTCCTCATCAACCCATTATGGCCCAAGATAGGACCAATTCCTGGCGGCCCGGGAGCCCCCTCAAGAAGTATGTAGTCCACCTTTAAGGACGTCAAAATCTTCTTCACCTCTCGTTGCCATATGACAAAAGAGGTACTTGCAAAACCATCCAATTTTTTGGACGGTAGCAAATCCATGACAGCCATGTCATCCATCATGTCTTAACACAATTAAGTCAAGAAAACAATTGTCAAAACCACACCCTAACTTATGCAAACATATATGTATGCAAAACATATATCAAATGTATAAAATACACATAGAAGATTGTTGGAATTTTGGTGTCCGGTTTTGTGTCAAAGTTGTTGTAATCTCCAAGAAGTAGACTAACAACTTACAAGTTGTTGTAATCTTCATGAAGAAGTAGACTAAAAACTTACAAGTTGTTGTAATCTCTAATAGGAGTAGACAAACAACTTAATTAGGTAAAGACTCCGTAATCTCACAAGTGAGTAGACAAGCGACTTACAAGTTGTTGTAATCTCCATTAAGGAGTAGACTAACAACTTAGTGCTGTAATCTCCTAAGTGAGTAGACAAGTAGCCTTAAATTAGCAAAACAGAATTATATATATTCTTTAATTGAATACCCAGAATTAAATCCAAGGAGTTGTAGTCTCCAAAAGGAGTAGACAAACGTCCTTATATAGTTACATTCAATTGCATGCAAAATCGGTTATTAGAATATTGTATGTACTTGACTTGGATAATGTTGAAATCACTCAAATATAGAGTTTTCCTTCTAAGTGTATTTTCCCTACACCAGGATCCAAATACCTTAGTGGGATAAGACCAACAAGTCACAAAAACTAAAGTATAGAAACATACCTTGTCTTATGTTTGTAAAAGGAGTTCTTCTAGATCTTGTCGAAACTTGATCCTTCTAATGGATGCCTATCTTTCTTCAATGTTAATGAAGTATTTTGGTCTTCCAAGTTGCACAAATCAACCAAAGAGAGATTTCCTATCCCTTGTCAAAACTTGGGAACTAATGGCTTAATTTTTTTCATGCAAAATGGATGCTTTTTCAAGTGCAAATGGCTCTCCCTTTTATAGGCAAAAGGGGGCACGATTTTGGGGAGAATAACCTCCACCAAAGCGGTTGAGAGCGGTTACAAACGGTTATTGGCGGTTGAGAGAAGTTAGGGTTTCATAACCACTTTTTGGCCCAAGCCTAACTCAATTGGGCCATCAAAAAGCCCAAATTTCAGCTAGCTTTTTTGGCCCGACTTTTTTTCTCATCAATGAGCTTTGACTAACTCATTAGGTGAAGCTCCAAGGTCAACTAATACACATGAGCTTAACTCAAACTAGCTTAGCTCATCGAGCAGCTCACTAAGCAACTCACTAGCTAGCTTCTAGCTAGCTTCTTGGAGCTCAATGGACATTTGTGCTTGGATATCTCTCAAACTTTGTAACAAATCTCTTGAGCTAATATAATGAGGAATGCTCGAAAGAACGCTCACATAATGTGTCCCAAAAACACAAAGCGTCGGGCTCTCAATTTCTGCCGCAAAATGGCCTAGGCGTTGGCAAGGCCAATAACGCTCTTGCCAAGTCATGGCATAGTCATGACTGAGTCAAGACAATGTCCCATGACAGTCACGTGGCTCAACTAAACCAACTTTCAACAAAGCCGTGATAGCCATGTCCTTTTGTTTAGTTCAATTTAATTAGCTTCCATACTTTTACCCCGTAACCATTAGTTACTCTAAGTGCCGGTCACTTGCCTTGCCTCCCGCAACCCATACCATCGTGACACACATGTGAGTAACTTATTGCACTTTGTCTCGACAACAAGCTCAATGGTTCCGTTGAGACTTAGCACAAATCTCCAACACATCATCGTCAAAAAGATATTTCTTTTGTTTTTTTTCTTCAAGTGTGAGTCTTTTAATGGCGTCTTTACCTCTTCCTCTATCTTGATTTTGAGAATTATTTCCCGTGAGGACTTTATTTTCAGGTTTAATAAAGGCTGCCATTAGCTCTCCCTTTTTAAAAGGTCTTTTTCCATAATCTCTTTTGAGTTCATTTGCTTGAGGACGATATGCTTTTGCATCACGCCGAGCCAATTCCCGTTCAACATTGCAAATCTTTGAAACTAAGGCATCAAAAGAGTGAGGCTGAACACTACCTACATGCACGGCTAACTCAGGAATTAAGTTATTAGTACACATCTGGACACATGCCTCTTCACTTAACTTTTCTGGGCATTGGAGCCTCTAGCTTCGCCATCTAGCGATGAAATCATTTGCAAGCTCATTCGACCTTTAAAGGGTATTAGCAAGATCCATAATAGAGACCTTTGTCTTAGAGCTCACGAATGCTCTTTGTAAATCATCTCATGTGTGGATTGATCCCGGTTGAAGTTGAGTGTACCAAGTAAATGCCGATTCTTTTAAAGATTGGACAAATTGTCAGATCAATAAAGCATCACTCAATGTGGTCTCACCACATGCTGAGTAGAAATGAGCCAAATGCTCGTGTGGTGATCCATGCATTCCATTAAACTTGTCAAAAGTTGGTCTTTGATAACCGAGAGGGAATGGTACTGAATCATATTGGATCGGATATGACTTTCTATACCCGGGTAATGGAGGGTTTTGCGACACTTGGAATTCTCGGATTCCTTCAACAATCATCTCTTTAATCTCTCTTGGAGAAACAAACGAGCTACCACCAGGATTTTCATCATTCGTCCTTACTTGCTCATGTCGACTAACATTAGCTTGGTTCTCAAATTGAGCCATAAGTGTAGCTATTTGAGCTTACCTTGCGGCTAATGACCTTTGCAAGTCTTGAAGGTTTTCCTCAACACTTGTTGTTCCGGTCATGAACACTTGCATGTTCTCATATTCATCTTAGGTTACAACTTTCGTTGCTCCTTCCTTAGTAACAACTTATAAAAATTCCTTATCTTGGAATAGAGAAGATAAATCCCCATACAAAGGAGAATTCAAGCTTTCCTTCAATTCTCGTTGTGGTTGTGAAGTTACTTGAGCACAAGGCATTGACTTAGCTTTTGATCTTGTAACCGGACCATCACAAGATACAGCTTGAGCCTCTTGCAAGACCGAGCTTTTTGAAATAAGCAAACTTCTTTCTTTCTTTTGAGTTTGAGGAATTTCCTCAATCACTTCCAACTTTGACATAAGAGTGCTTTCGGAAGGAATATCAACAGGAGCACCACTCTTCTTGATGATTCGAATAATTGGCCTTGAGACAACCCTAGCGGAAGGCTTTGTACCATTAAAGCTAGGTGAATTGTCATTTCCAACTTTGACATAAGCAGATTTCTTGTTGGTGAACTTGTTGTTGGGCATCATGCCCCCATGTCTTGAAAGAGTCATGAACGACTTCGAAATTTGTCTGTTTGATGCATGTTCCTCCGAACCTTGAAGACTCTTGAAAGAGTTTTTTAACGGAATTTCAGCATAAATTGTATTAGCAACAATGTCAAAAACAACCTCAAATGACTTGCAGCGGAGCCATCGCCCTCCATGGATGACGAAAGTAGCCGGGAGTTCATTGAAGTTCACAATTGCCCTTGACACCATTTCTTTGCAATAAAAAAAGATCAAACATTAGTATATATAACGTAGAGATAAAAACAAAGAAAAGGTCCCACAGGGCGTGTCAAAAATATATTGAGTAAAAAATTTACACAAATTTATAAAACACCTTCTATATTTTATTCAAAAACAAATTTACAAAATAAATTTTATTTGTTTTTTATTTGAGTTCGACCCTCCCTTTTTGACCTTTTGATTTTAAGTTACATATATACCAATTTTTGGTTGATTTTGGTAATTTGGGCTACACCCGTTTTTGGACGGGTTGCCTACATACCTCTTTAAAGAGGATCAAGTTTCACGTAGTTCAGTGCCGTGTTTTCATGCATCAAAGAATCAAAGTTCAAACCCACCTTCAGGGAAGGATTGCCTAGACGGCGATCCAACTATCATTTGCATTACATTTATATCTCAACCATGCATCAAAGGATTAAATTAAATCCACCTTCTAGGAAGAGTTGCTTAACTAAACCCGCTATCATGCGTATGATCAGGTACAATGATATTGTGTTTATATTATTTTTCGTGACTGAATTTGATCCTTAATTTATTCGTAACAAATTTCCTACGTATCCTTTTCTAGGAATCAAGTCACATGTAGTTCTTAGAACCATTTTAAATTCGGTTTGGGTATTTGATTGACTTTATATTTTAAAAGTCAATTTAATTTGCGCGATTGGACTCAATAATTTATAAGTCGAGTTTCCTACGTAGTCTTCTTTTATTTTTAAGACATCAAATAACTCGTAGTTCGTTTGAGAAAGTAATATTTGAATTTGAATTGCGATTGTACCCGATAATAGCTTAAACTTGATATCGAGTTACCTACATATCCTTTTTAAATGGAGTCAAGTCTTTACGTAATTCTACAAATTATTTTGTAAACTCTTATTTTTGTTGTTGAAATTGACCCGATAAGTTTACTTGATCGAGATTTTTAACCGATCACAATTCATACGGCCGAATTAAAAAAATAAATTTATTTTTCTTAAAATTGGCTTATAAGTAATTTTGTAAGAAAAAAATTCCACTTTTAAACTTTCAAATTGAAAGTATGTGGGTCATGTAAATGAGAGTTTTCATTATTCTCTTTATTTTCCTAATTAAACTTTCCCATTCTTTATTTTTAGAAATGGATCTACAACTAACATATTTTATTTTTACAATTTCTTTAAAATTGAGATGATTACAAAGAGTCGCAACAACTTGATTGTTTCCCCTTATTTCATTATATTCCCCCTTTTTTGTATCTTTCTTTCTTTAATTCCCTATCTCTCTTTTCTCTCATACTTTCCTCTTTCACTCTTCTCTCTCTGTTGCTCTTTGCAGAGATAATAAGAGCTTCAACTATGGTGATCCTGAAGACTCACTCTAGGCGCGGACGAAGTTGAAACAACCATGAGAGGAGTCCTAATTAAGAGAATAAGAAATGAAGTCAGGTGCGAGATGAATTGGATCGGAAATCAGGTGTGGATATCAAGAAAACGAGGAGCTCAAATGGTCAATTATGGCTCGATTAAGAGGGGCGGAGACAAGATCGTGGACAAGCTAATCGAGTAACACAAAGGCTTTTGAGGGGCTTCGATTAGAGCATGCTCAAAGATGTTGAGGGCAAGAACCATACATCACTATAAGTATGACTCTTCAATTTTGTTTATTGTTCCTATTCTTGAATCGATTTCTCTTTGTATTGACCTAATTTGATTTGAAATTCGTATATATTTTCCTTTTGACTTTTCCCAAACATAGATGAATAACTTCAAGCCTTCAACTATGAAATAAGTAAAACTCGATCGAAGATATTGAATGCAGAGGAGATGAGAAGACCACAAGCCTTCTCCGTAAGTTTGGCTTTCATTTTTGTTTATAACATCGTTTTTCATGAATCTTACTCGCAAAACCTATCTTAAATTTTTTTTAATTTTTTAGATTTAATTGAGTTCCTTATGACTCGATTTGGTGTTTGTTTGCATTGACTTAAATCAATATGAGATTTGGGCAAGTTTATATTTTCACCGTTTTTTGAAACTGATACAATTTGTGATATGGAGAGACTCTGTAAGAGATTCAACTTAAACTGAATTAGGGAGACTCATCTGTCAACTTTCATTGAGTGGTTGAAAGTAAAAATTAGTTTCAAATGAAACTTGGTGAGGTTGATTTACTATAATTTTGTAAATCTGAATTTTGCTTGATTTTACATTAATGTTGAATTTGGATACTAACAATGTAGTATTGCTCTACATTTGAACATTCTGATTATCTAATCCAACTAAATTTTACTTAAATGCTTTCCTTCTTTTTATATATAATGAAAGTTAGAGGTCAAGAAAATCAAAAGGAAATGAGTTAGACTTCTTTTTTTTACTGCTAGTAGATATCATTTGCCAAAAGAGTGGATTTCATCCTTAGTGGCCATTTGTGATCTCATAAAACTAAAATGGATGACCATTTTTACTTATAGATATTTGTCAATCATGTTTGTGATGATGTTTTGGAAATGGTTTGAGTTTTCAAAGGTGATTTTGTATATGGGTCAATCCATTGTTTGAAAATTCATATTTGAGTTTATGTCCAGTAAATGAATTGACTAAAATTTAGCAACAATAACAAAAAAAGTTGATTTTGTTTTGTAACCAGATGATTCACATGGTGGTATGTTCAATTGAACACAAGACCCAGATGTAGTGAGCGAAAGTTATTACTTTTGATCGACCACGAATTTGTGTAGTAGTCGAAAATATTCACTTTCGAACCAACTACATATTTAGGCGTGGGAAGAATGCAACCAAGAAAAGCGGTAGAACATATCCATTTTCGAGCCAAATAGGTTTTGGTGTGTTGGAAGAACGCAACCAGGAGCAACGGTTGAAAATATTCATTTTCGAGCCAACAACAAATTTTGACGTGTTGGAAGAATGCAACCAAGATTTTGGTATGATTTAACTCACACCATTAATAATACAATCAAGTACAGTGGTAGTTTCTTACTCACTTTAATTCTTCTTCTATTCTACTTCACTTTTATTTTGTATTACTTTCTCTCTTTCCTCTTTGTACCTTCTCTATTATGTTTTTTCACTTATATTTCTTTTGTATTTGCAACGTTTTCTCTCTTCTAGGAAAGAAAATCACTTTTGAATCTATTTATCCAATTTTGAAGAATGGTTATGGGAGGTTACTGGATGATAAACAACTCCTTGTAACGTGGGGGAATGCGGGGTAGTTAGAGGAGCTTCTTCTTCTTCTTTTTTTTTATATAAACTGATGTATATATATAAATCAATTCATTTTTTTTATGTCAACAAGCCGTGTTATTGTTGCTGCAACATTATCACTTGCTTATTAGGTTTTTTTTTTTTTGGGTATTTGATCACCACTTTTGGGCTTTTAATCAACACTTTATAATATTTATGTAAGCCCTCTTCTTCATTCTTTTAAAAATAACAATAAGAAATCAATCATATCAAAAGTATTTATGGGTAATTGCAAGACATTTTATTTAATTTAACAAATGGTAAAATTCATGAAATTTCATCCCCGAACATGGTGTTCATATCAGTGTTGTCTGTGTGTGTTGATTATCCAATTTCCGGGCTTTTCCTCTAGTTTGACTAACACTATTCTGCTCAAATTTGTGTTATAAATTTCTCACTTCAGTCCTTCATTCTTTTTTTTTTTTACTAATACAAGTAACTTACTTCTTTCTGAACCAAGTCCTTATATTGATATGCACTCATGAAACTAATTTCTTAATTTAATGAACTGATAAACGAAGATCAAGTCACTATTCTGAATGTATGGCACCATTTGTAGGTCACTTGCTTTGTTTGATAGCAAATAAGCAAGATCGTTTCGATGAAGGGATATCTTGAGGTCAACTTGATGCTTAATCTGTAAAAAATGAGGTCATGTTCAATAAGCACTATTATCCTGATCTTTCATCAATACCAGACTCTTAGAAAATTCCACTTTGTTCGTCTCGTAGGTTGTTAAAAGATATTTCAGACTTCACATGAGGCTTTCTTCCTTCCCTTTGATTTAACTTTTTTTTTTTTTACTAAAGTAGTGTTACCAACTTTCATTCCAAACAATCCGAATTAGTTGTGTGAAAAATATAAGTTGCATATTAACTGTTGTTACTATGTTTTTTGTTTTGCAGAGTCATTTCTACTCTTCAGTTTTGCAAAGTGATGATATTGATTCAATCTGATTGTACTTCTTCTGCTGTTGTTTGGCTTATGGTATGAGTTTCTTCAATTATCTTCTGCTAAATATTTTGACTACTCACTAGTATGCTGATGTTGTTTGATTGTTTCAATTGCTTATGGTTTGTAGTGTCAATAGAGTTTTCTGAGTTGTTTTTATTGCTTATAGTATGATTTTATACTGTCAATAAAGGTTTATAATATTCTCTGATAGACTGCTCATGGTGTTTTGAATAGATGTCGAGCTCCCAAGTACGAAGAGGAATAAGAAAGAAATCCATCGCCAAAAGAATTCGATTATCTTCTCCAACCGCTTCTGCTTCATATGCATCAACAAGTTCTTATCATCGTCAGAATGATGATGAGAATGAAGAAGAGATGTTCCCTCAATCAACAAACCTACCACCACCAAGTACCGGTGCACTAACTTTATCGGCACCAAGTACCGTTGCACCAACACAAAGTTATGGTACTGTCAATAGAGTTTACATCGACGTAATTAAGAGGAAAAAGAGGAAAAGGTTGTTTTGGGATCACTACAAACAATACCGTGATGAGAATAAAAAATTAAGGGTCGAGTGCATCCATCGTCGCAAGACGTTTGCAGCTGAACAAAGGACTAATGGCACAACAAATCTGATTGGTCATCTTGAAAAATGTGTAGAAAATCCAGCCAACAAAAGTAAAGGTACCCAATCTAAAATTGTCTTAGAAGAAATTGTTGAAAGTGGGCAATGTAAATTAAAGAGTTGGATGTTAAATCAAGATGAGTCTAGGGAGTCTTTGGCTAAAATGATTATTCTTGATGAATTGTCTTTTTGGCAAGTGAAAAAATGTGGCTTTAAAAGATTTGTTGTTACTACTTGTCCTACTTTTAAAGTACCTTCGCGGCACACTATTTCTAGAGATTGTTTTGAGGTGTACTTGAATGAAAAGATTACATTGCAAGGTTGAAGAAGAATTGTCATAGAATTAGTTTAACTACTGACACATGAACTTCAGTTAAGAGAATTAATTACATGCATGGTTGTAACTGCTCATTTTATTGATAATGAATGGAATTTGCAAAGAAGGATATTAAATTTTTGTCAAATAACTAGACATATGGGTAAATCACTTACTAGAGGGATTGATGATTGTTTGAGAGCACGAGGTTTAGATGCTAAGTTGTTTACCGATAATGTTAATTCTAATGATGAGATGTGTGCTACCTTGAAAGAAATGACTGCAACAAAGGAATCATGCATTTATAGTGAACCTATCATGCATATGAGATGTGTAGCTCACATTGGTAATTTGATTGTGAATGATGGATTGAAGTTGCATATGACTTGAGTTGACAAAGTGAGATCCATTGTCCAGTAAGTAAGATACTCTCTTGCTAGACTACATGTGTTTAAAAAAGAAGCTTAAATATTAAAAATTGAATGCTAAAGGAAGATACTCCTTGATGTAGCTACTAGACGGAACTCCACTTATATGATGCTTGATGTTGCTTTGAAATATAAGCTTGTTTTTTATCGGATTGATACTCCTAGAGGAGGTAATGATGAATGCTTAAAGGCTATTACTACAGATGAGTGGAAGAAAATTGTTAGCTGAGTTTTATGAGTTCACTAAAGATTATCAGGATCATCTTATGTGACGATCAATCTACCACATTGGCCACCTCATCGATGTGTTGAATCAATTGTTGAGGAGTGATGATATTGATTGTAGTTCAATGGCTTTTCAGATGAAGGCAAAATGCGATAAGTATTGGGGTAGTTTGAAAAAAGATGAATATGTTGATCTTTGTTGCTATTGTTCTAAATCCAACACAGAAATTGATTATGGTGGAAAATGGCTCTTGGACATATACATGAGATGGAAAAAGGTAAATAATTAACACAACAAGTCAATGACAACACTTCCTTTAACTTTTAAACCATTATCAATATCGTTATCATTATCATTATCATTATCATTATCATTATCATTACTATTATTACTATTAC
Organism: Fagopyrum homotropicum; assembly: GCA_033239125.1. Lineage (NCBI taxonomy): Eukaryota > Viridiplantae > Streptophyta > Magnoliopsida > Caryophyllales > Polygonaceae > Fagopyrum > Fagopyrum homotropicum. Next base: position 133,394,886 of record BSWB01000007.1, on the reverse strand, counting down.
TATTATTATTATTATTACTATTATTATTACTATTACTATATGAAGACAATGAATTTATTACCTCATGTAATACGTTTTTGCAAATATTATTCGTATAACTTGAGGACAAAGAAGGTTCTGATGGTGAATTTGCTACATCTGAGCTTGAGGGATATTTGATTGAGTAGAAGTCTTCAGGTAAGATGACTGATCTATTAGGGTGGTCGAGAGTGAATGCATGAAGATATCCTATCCTTACACGTATGACTCGTGATGTGCTAGCCGTCCTGGTCAGTACTGTTTCATCTGAATCTACATTCTGTACCGGAGGACGTACTCTAGATGACTATAAAAGTTCCTTAAATCCCAATGCATAGTTAGTTGCTTATAAGTAATAACATGTTGTTGTATTATATTTTAACTTTTATTAATTATTATCTTCTTATAATAGACCGTTGAAGGTCTTATTTGTGCACAATAGCGACAAACTTCTAAAAATTCAAGTCAAAAGGTATGTCTATTATGGTTAGTTGCTTATAAGATTAAGTACTACCCCAAAACTTATCACATTTTGCCTTCATTTGAAGAGTCATTGAAATACAATTAATATCATCACTCCTCAACAATTGATTCAACACATCAATGAGGTGATCAATGTGGTACAAAACATAACTGATCGTCATATAAGATGATCCTGACACATTTTTAAACATTCAAGTCAAAAGGGACCTTCAAATGTCTCAAAGGATGAAGATGAAGAGATGATGAAGACGACTCTTCAAATGAAAAGATGATGAAGATGGCTCTTCACATAAATAATGACATTATTGATGAAGAAAATTTAGAGGATGAAGAGATGATAAAGATGTATCAAGGTAATACTTAAACTTTTAAACATTCATTTTCACTTAATTATAATATTGTATAAAATGTTAGTTATTGACAATCTTTGCTTATTGTTTTCATATGTATAGAGTTGGAAGAATTGAATTCATTGGTTGACATTGAAAAGGGATCTATTATTGTTTGAAAAGTCAAGTCAAAAGGTATGTTGTCATAACCATTGATCTTTTTGGATTTGCATGTTGTCTTGATTGATCAATGGTCTTATTTTGTTTGTTGTCTTGTTGAATTTGTTTTTTTTATCAAGAAGGTAAGTGCCTCGATTACACCAAACATACTTGGTGTATCGAGAGGCCGACAACCGGCAAACGGGCAAACCGTCATGCAAATACAAAAACCAAAAATGAAAACAATATAATCACCGCAAGCAAAGACCGAAAAAAGCGAGAAAGATCCAAAAAACAGAACAACTACTCCTTGGGAGAAGACGTGGAACACTCGAGGCTAGCAAAACATGGAGAGGGCACGGGCTAGATGAACTGGCGCGGTGTCTCGCCGCCGGGAAGCAGGATGGTAGAAACCTTTTTAAGGGGATGTCATACCTCCTGCGGAAATGTGGATCCCACGATGTTGCCCCCACCTAGATGGAGGATCTTCGGAGACCTCGAACACAACCACGATCACAATCAACACGATCAACAGGGGCATGTGACTACGGCATCTTCCAAGACAATCGCTTAGACCACACTCGAGAAACATCTTCAAAGAGGAAAGTCATCCCAAAATTTTTGGAAGGATGAAATCTGGATTCCAAAAGCTCGGAATAATTTATTTATTTTAAAAGCTAACTTTTTCTTGCTTGTTCATAACATTAATGTTGGAGGGTAATTTTGTGGTTGTTCTTGTGTAGATGGATCATTGTCCTCAATTATAACAGTTGTTTGATATCTTCTTTGAAGGTTATTTGTTATTGAAATGCAGTATCTCAAGTTGTTTAGAGTCTTCAACATATCCGGAATCTTGAATATACATACCATGAATGACAAATTACACATATTATTCCAACTAGCCTTTTCTTAAATACAATAATATTTAAATTTGTTCTTAGGCTAAGAAGCAAGTTGGTAGTTGGCCTCAACAGGAGATCGTAAATCTCGGTAGTTATTCTACTGTATTGATTGCAAAGGTTGTGGTCGGACATTCTCGTCTTCTTGTATGTTAACCTTTGGGCTATTACATTAATTGGTTTGCTCTTTGTGTTGGCTAACAAGATCTGTCGTTTACTCTGATAGATTAGCTCTTTGGTAACTTTGTTCCATCCTTCAATCCCCTTTTTCAGTCGTAACATATATTTACCAGCATGACAATGATATCTCTTATGAGCCTGATTAGAGCATATTGTTTATGCATTTCGATTACTGTATGAGACCTTGCTCCTGTGGAAGGAGCATTTATTCTCAAAACCTGTTCTTTGTTCTTAGGGCAGTAGAGGTATCTATCCTCGATTGTTTTTAGGGATCGATTAGTCTCCACAAATACAGTAAATTCAAACAATTTCCCCACTCTGTCGGAATGAAGAGTTAAATCGAGGCGTCCGAAAAGCCGAAAGAGAACCACCACCCCGAAGCAAAGGAGTGAGGCCACAAACACGGAGAAATCAATCAATTTCCCCAAATCATCAGAAGCAGGTGACGATTCATGGCTTCCGCAAGGCCGAAATTGGACCTCCGCCCCAGCAGAAAGGACATATCACATCTTCCAAGCCACCAATGAAAAAGCCAGCTAAAATCCTTCTTCTTTCTTCTCCATCTAACTGAGATGGAGCAAAATGGGTAGAGGAAGAGAAACCAAAGTCAAACCCTTTCCTCTTCTTCGTGTTTGAGATATTCTAACTTAGATATCTTTGCATTAGGTCAGACCTGATATCGATTTGGGGTTTTGGTTATCTGAAGGGCTGAGCTTTGCGGCGGCAACCATGGCTGTATTGGGATTTTGGGGTTAGGGTTCTCGACAATTTTTGGCTTTTGGAGGAAGACTCTCCAGCGCATTGAAGCGCGTTCTCTAAATTCGGGATTTGAGTTTTCATTTGTTCTGTCTTCGCAATTTTGTTGAATTTGTTAATAGGTGGTGGAACATGGGGTTTGAGTTTTAGTACATGATAGTTTATGGATGAATTATGTTTTATTTTGGTCTTTTTGGATGTTGACATGTTGCCATTGATCTTTTTGAATGTTGGCATGTACTCTATATGACTATGTTAGTATTTTGATTTATTTACATATTTGCCACAATATTTACAAATTTGTCACTAATTTTTTTATAAATTAATTTTTATTATAATTAGTAAACAATCATCATGTCACGTCAATTTTTTTAAAATAAAAAGAATTAAAAAAAACAAATTTATTATGCCATTGAGAATAAAAATTCACTTCATCACTTTCATTTATATTTTTATTTCTTATAGTAAAAATAATAATATATTGAGGTATAAATATAATACTCTAACAAAAATCTTTTTAATAAATTTTATTTATGCCCTTTCATTTATAAAAAAAAGTTATAATTTAATCCTCACAAATATTAATCATATTAGTTAACACAAAATGACTAACTTAAAAATAAAAATGGTTTTTCATTATAAATCATTATTGATTAATATTGAATACATGAGGCATATGATAGGATCCACTAAGAGTAAGAATCTCACTCTCAGGCAATTGCGGAAGAATCTCCAATGTTTTGTATTAGATGAATGAAAACATGATGATGATGATTATAGAAAGCAAACTAGCCTATAAATAGGGAAATACTTGAATTGAAGACTCTAAAAAGTAAGGTACTAACTTGACCACTAACCCCACTAACCTAGTAGTTGAAAAAAGAACAATAAATAAGATAGATATTAACAGTTGAAATAGAGATATTAGTTGTTTGCTTGATCCCCAAGGATTAGCCCACGTGACTCCTTGAATTTCTTCCTAAAGTAAGTCTTTAGATGTGTTGAACTGTATCAATGCACCCCTCCTGAAAACTCGACTTGTCCTCAAGACGAAACATAGGAAATTCATGGGCAATCAGATCATACTCCTCCCAGTTGGCTTCTTCTAGTGGTCTGTCCTCCCATTTAATTAACAAATCTAACCTCATAGTCCCTGAATTGGTGATCCATTTACGGGCTAAAACCTCCTCAGGAAGGACGTTTAACTCAAAGTCTCATGTGATGGAAAGTGGTGTATACGGAGAGGTAACAAGTCCCCGGACTGGACGTAGTAAGGAGAGATGAAACACTTGGTGAACCTTGGAACATGGTGTTAGGTCAAGTTCATAAGCCACCGGACCAACGCGCCTTGATACTTTATACGGGCCAAAGAATCGAGGAGACAGTTTGGCAAACCAACGGCACGCTAGGGACTGTTGCCTATAAGGTTGTAGACGTAGGAAAACTAAGTCCCCAACCTCATAAGCTTGATCTCGGCGATGTGAATCAGCTTGATGTTTCATCTTAATTTGGGCCTTGACCAAGTTATCCTTGAGAAGTTGGATCATCTGATCACGGGAGAGCAGTTGCTCCTCCAACTCTGGCAGTCAGGTTTCGCCGCGTACATAAGGTTGAATGGGCGGTGGATCGCGACCATAAGCGATGCGGAAAGGAGTAGTTTTTGTGGATGTATGGAACCATGTGTTGAAAGAGAACTAAGCCTAGGGCAAATACTTACTCCATAGCTGAGGTTGCTCCGTTGCAAAACAACGCAAATAAGTTTCCAAACAGCGATTAACCACCTCCGTTTGCCTATCAGTTTGAGGGTGATAAGCAATGTTCATCGTACTTTGGTCCCACTATGACGGAACAATTCCTGCCAAAAAGAGATTAAGAATACTGGATCACGATCAGAATGAATGGAACGGGGTACTCCATGGAGACGAACAATCTCCTTACAGAAGACACGTGCAACTGATTTAGGTGTGTAAGGAGGAGATATGCCAATAATGTGTTTGTACTTGTTCAACATATCAACAACCACCATGATTGTGTCATAGCCGCCTCACTTTGGGAGCCTAGTGATGAAGTCCCATTGACACATCATCCCAAATTTGATCAGGAATTGGCAGCAGTTGAAGCAGACCTACAGGTGCCAATGCTTGATACTTTGATTGTTGGCAAATCAAACAGTTTTGTACAAAAGAGCGCACATCAATTTTCATGCCGGGCCAATATAAATGGGAGGAGAGTCGTTTCAAGGTTTTGAGGAAACCCCCGTGGCCTGCTCTTGTAGATTCATGGGATTCAGACAAGAGTTTCTGACGTAAGGAGTATGTAGCTGACACCACCAACCTGTTTTTATACTATAACTTGTGTTTAGCCACATGGAAATCTGGATAGGTGGCCTGATTAGAGGATACATCTGCAGCCAACTCCTTTGTGTAAAGATCTTTTTGCAACGCGTCATTCGAGATTGAAAAATCTACTAGAATCAGAATAGCGAGAGATAGCAATTCCATTGGCTGAGGACGGCGACCGCCCCTGAGTTTTCTTTACCAGCTTTGTACATGATAGAAAAATCAAAAGGTAAAAGCTTTACCAATAATCGTTGCTGCTCCGGCGTTGTCACTCGCTGTTCAAGCAAGAATTTGAGACTGCGATGATCAGTCCTTACCACGAAAGGGTGACCCAACAAATAATGGCGCCAATGCAATAAGGTCAACACCAAGGCAAGCAACTCCCTCTCATATGCAGATTTATACCGGTTGGAAAACGAAAATCCTTTGCTGAAATAAGAAATAGGGTGTTCGCTTTGCAAGAGAATAGCACCCACACCTTCACCCGAGGCATCACATTCGACTACAAAGGGTTAGGAAAAATCAGGAAGCTGCAGCACTGGAACAGTGATCAAAGCTATTTTGAGGGTATTGAACGTCGTCTCAGCTTCTGGTCCCCATATGAATTCCGAATTTGTCAAGTTTGTGAGGGGACGAGCCAAGATGTCATAGCCTTTCACAAATATACGGTAGTACCTAGTCAGTCCGAGGAACCCCCTCAACGCTCTGACATTAGTGGAATGGGCCAGGTTTGAACAGCCCGGACCTTCTCGGGATCAACACCTACACTATGTCTTGATACTTCGTGGCCTAAGAAGGCGACTTCCGGTTGACCAAATAAACACTTAGAAGTTTTGGCAAAATACTAATTTTTTTTAAGAAGGGTGAGGACCATATGTAAATGTTGAACATGCAACTCCAGTGATGAACTGTAGATTAGTATGTCGTCAAAGAAGACGACAATGAATCTACGAAGAAGAGGTCGGAACAAGTCGTTCATGGCTGATTGAAAGGTAGAGGGAGCGTTGGTAAGGCCAAAGAGCATGACAGTGAACTCATAATGTCCGAAGTGGGTCCGAAAGGCTGTTTTTGTGATGTTAGGGGAATGGACTTGAATCTGAAGGTAGCCAGATCTGAGGTCAATTTTCGAGAAAATGGTTGCGCCATGAAGCTCATCTAATAGCTCATCGACAACGGGAATAGGAAATTTATCAGGGATGGTGATTTGGTTGAGTCTTCTATAATCCACACACATGCGCCACGTATTGTCCTTCTTTTTGACGAGAAGCACTGGACTCGCAAACGGGTTGTTGTTGGAGCGAATAAAGCCGGTTTTGAGCAATTTAGAAACTTGGTACCTATTGGGACGCATGTTGGGTGGTTTGGACCCCAAGATCAGTGGTACGACATTGGTGTAGGAACGGGCGGGCTGGTGGTAAGTGTTTTGGCTCCTCAAAGACGGTTTGTAACTGTTGGATGATGGCTTGTATCTCTGCTAGTGCATTCTGAAACTGTTCGGCTGAATGGGAGGTTAAGAGCTGAAGGGTGGCGTTTGAATTCACATTTGACAGCGGAACAATTCCTTGGAGTTTATACTGCTGACCCTTGAAGTTGAAGATGAGGAACATCTCATTCCAATTGGCTTGAATGATGTGTAGGGAGGCCAACCATTTGATCCTGAGAACAACTTACGCGCCTCCCATTTTAAATGGGAAAAAAAATCCTGAATGATTGGAAACTCATGCACTCGAATTTCTAAATCAAAACACATCCCATTGTAGGAAATTATCTCACCCTTACCGATTTGAACTCCAAAAGAAGGAATCAAATGCACGGGTAATCCTAGTTCCTCCACCAAAGTGTGACAAATGAAGTTGTGTGTGGATCCACTGTCCAACAAAATCAGCACCCGGCGCCCTTGAATTGTACCCTCAAACTTCATTGTGGTGGTATTGGAAAATTTCGAGATGGCATTGAAAGAGATCTCGACCAATCCCTCTTCTTCCCTCCAGTAGTATTGTTGGTGTCATCGAGCGTATCATCAACGAAGGAGGTTTCCTTGTCGGCCTCCTCGGAGCACTCCAGCGATGCGAACGTGGCTTGACATCGGTGGCCTGGAACAAATTTATCGCCACATCGAAACACAAGCCCTTTTCCCGTCGTCGTTCACGTTCATTCTCCCATGTTTTAGACGAGGGAGGTGCGTTTTCTATTGCTGCAAGGTAGGGTTTCTGAGCATGGGTATTTGGATTATGGAAGAAAGAAGATGGTGTAAAAGTGGGCTTGTTGCTGGGCTGAGAGAATTTTGGGCCCCTAGTTTGCCCTACCTTGACTTCAAACTCCAAGGCCAAACTTACAGCTTTGAAGACATATCTAGGTTGTGAATTCTCACTTCTGACTTGAGGTCCTCTTTAAGCCCAGACAAGACAGGAAGACGCCTAACATATCTAGGTTGTGAATTCTCACTTCTGACTTGAGGTCCTCTTTAAGCCCAGACAAGACAGGAAGACGCCTAACAAACAGTGTTCTGGCCAATCAAGACAAATCTAGGTTTGCCTATACTCGGACATAGAACCTGTTTGTTTGATGGAACTCAGGTATTCATCTAGATTTTGGAATTCAGGTGGTCCATAATGTTCTTGGAACAATTTGACAAGGGTATTCCAATCCTGAATTTCCTCTTCACCATTCACCCAAGCGAAGAGGTTAAGGGCATCTCCTTCCAAATACATAGACGCAACTTCTGTCTGAAGATCATCAGGCATTTGGAAGTAACGAAAGCACTTTTCAGCCTTCAACACCCAACCACGAGGGTCGCCTCCCTCAAATTTTGGAAAATCAATCTTGGCTCTATGTCTCCGATTTGCATGAAAATTCCAGTGGTGGTTGTCTTCTTCCACTGGATCGTCCCACCAGCGGTGACGGGCTCAGACGTAGGGTTTTGTATGGACCCTTGGCACACCACGATTAGAACCTTAGGGTGTCCCGTCATTGACATGAGGGTGGCTGGTTGGTGCACCCATAACAAAAACCTTTTCTGAAAGATCATGAATAGCGGCGGTGAGTGTGTTCAGGATTTCAGGGGCTCTGATACCAAAATGATAGGACCCACTAAGAGTAAGAATCTCACTCTCAGACAATTGCTGAAGAATCTCCAACGTTTTGTATTAGATGACTGAAAATATGCTAATGATGATTACAAAAAGCAAACTAGCCTATAGATAGGAAATACTTGAACTGAGGACTCTAAAAGTAAGGCACTAACTTGACCACCAACCCCACTAACTTAGTAGTAGAAAAAGGACAATAAATAAGATAGATATTAACAGCTGAAAAAGAAATATTAGTTGTTTGCTTGATCCGCAAGGATTAGCCCACGTGGCTCCCTGAATTTCTTCCTAAAGTAAGTCTTTAGAGGTGTTGGAACTGTATCGACATAAGTAAACATATAATATTTTTATCTAGACAAAATCCGCACGACGTACGGGCACTAAACTAGTTTGTTTAAAATCCCGTTAAAAACTAATAAGAAAATCTTGTTAAAAGCATCCCTAAATAATTTTTTTAAAACATTAGTGTGTCAAACCAGAATTGATGTTTATGCGATATTAACTATTCTGAACACTAAAACAGCTTTTTTTGTTAGTTAATCTAGAAAGTGATACATTTGATATGAGTTTTTCATTTTTCCTGAGAGAATTTGCGAGCATACCTTGTGAGTAGTGTGATGCGACTCAAGGAACCCATTAAAGTTCATTGAAAGAGCAAGTCCAACCCAGTAGATGCTGAACAGAAGTGCTGTTTAGCCATGGCTTTATATGCAACATAGTCCTTTGGTGGCCTCCTTACTACATACATTGAACCATTTGGTCCACCTTCATTTGCAGAACCAGTTATCTGACAAATACTACTCGATCTGCCCAGGGGGAAAAAATCTCTAACACACATACTAACAAATTTGTAGTCTTACGAAGCACGTTAGCTTTCTTTTGTAGAAGAAGCGGTTCTCGACGCGTACTTAGAGAACACATCTTCTAGCATTGCCTTCTCCCGCAGCTTCAATCTACATCATAGGCACCATAGACAAATGGTTAAAACACCTAAGATGAAACCTGTCATTACATGTCTTAAGGTACAAGGAGAAATCAAAGAGATTATAATGAACCTCCTTGCAGCTCCGGGAAGTTTTGCCACTGTATTCTTCTTTCGAGTTGATTTCCCTTTTACAGCAGCCTGAGGGTTATCTCCGCGTTTTTTTTCTAGTGAATCAACTGAGGATATCATTCTTTTCTCAATCTGAATAACATCGTCCCCCTTTGATGCTGATTTCACCTTAACTGCAGCCTGTGAGTTATCTCCGCGATTTTTTTCTAGTGAATCAACTGAGGATATCCGCTTCTCATTCTGAATAATATTGTCCGCCTTTGATGCTGACTTCACGTTAACTGCAGCCTGAAGGTTATCTCTACGTTTTTTCTTTGGTGAATCAACTGAGGATGTCATCCTTTTCTCAATCCGAATAATATCATCTACCTTTGATGCTGATTTCACCTTTACTGTAGCCTGCGAGTTATCTCTACGTTTTGTTGCTACTAAATCAACTGAGGACATCATCCTCTTCTCAATCTGAATAATATCGTCCAGTCTTGATGCTGATTTCACCTTTACTGCAGCCTGAGGGTTATCTCCCTGGTTTGTTCCTAGTGAATCAACCAAGGACAACATCCTCTTCTCAATCTCAGTGATATCGTCCAGCTTTGATGCGCTAGTAGATTTCAAACTCTCTCTAAAGTCATCATCTTCATCATCGGAGTCCTCATCATCAGAATTCTCAGAGTCATACTCCTCATCATCCAAATGCTTGTAAACAGAACCAGCTTTTTTTTCTCCTCTTACATTTGAGCTGACAGGTTTCTTATGCATTGCAGTGTGTGTGCTGTTCATCAGTTCACACTTTACCTGCTTGTCAATCTTACCAAAAGTGATGCTTTGCACGGAGAATATATCAATAAACCTGTTGTAACATGAATAAATACTTGAATAATATTCAGTTTCTTATCTTAGACCAAAATCATTGAATAAGTGATCTGCAAACTGAATACCTCTTTGCATCGTTGGAAGACTTGAAATTCACAAAAGCAAGGCCTTTGCAGATAGGATCTTTGGTTTTCTTGTTCCCTAAAGTTGCAGGAGTTATATCCAAAATGCCAGATATCCCTTTAAAAGCTGTTTTAAGATCTCTCTGTATGTTCTTTTTCCTTGGAAGGTTACTGATGCGTACACAGACTCCACTAGATACACCTTCAGCATCTGCAGTAAGTTCACATGCAATATACCGATGTAAAACAAAGTGTATATCCTACTAAGACCGTTGAGAGAAGACATTGTTTTTTATTTAAAAAAAACTTCCTTAAAACATCTTTATTAATTATGGACAAATACTACTGAGAACCAAAGATTTGAAACAATAGATAATTATTCAGGAAATGCAGGATTTAAGAATCACCAACCATCATCAGCAAAAAGAACATGGACTCGCAAAACAGAAAAGGAACATACTTAGCATTAAGATAAAAATATAAAAAATAAAAAAAAGAAGAAGAAGAAGAAAGAGAGCTCAAAAAAAAAGAAGAAGCAACAAGCTCAACTTTGACAGGTCCAAAAAGGATCCGGGAGAGACTTCATTCAGATGTATCTTTAGAGATCACAAATTCACAATGCCAAAGTAACCAAAATCGAGGCAGGCAAATGCCATATCGAACTAGTCACTGGAGAAGAAGCTTTTGCACTCAAAATGATCATCAAATAAGCAGTAAAACGGAAAATTTAAACCTAGAAACTGAGGGCGACAATATGTGTGTAATTAACTCTTTACGTGGAATATGGAGATGCATGTGGCACATGGGAAATATACATGATCGTCTCTCCCTCACGGACTTGAAAAAAATTCAAAAAGTTCAATTCAATCACATCTTTAAGAAAATAAATGGTGTTGCCGACAAATTGATCCCCTCAGACAAACAAAGGCTAACATTTCTGATGATCAAGAACCGAATGGTCTCCCTCACAAGGATGCTATAGGGTGGAACACGAACAAAATGGCATCTTCTCTAATCTCTTTCCTTGGAAAAAATTTTATAAAACAGAATAAAAAAAAAACTAGAGGAGATCTTCTAGAAAGCTTAAGATGTGAAATTAATGGTAAATTGCCAATATATAGTACTAAGGAATTGTGTGCGTGTGGTTCCTTGCTTCCCAACTCCTTACCCGAGTCATCTCGTCAAAACGCCTATTGCTCGAAGGTTTAGTCAAGTTACTAAGTGAGTAAGTGGTCTTGTATATGTAAATTTCATTCTCACAGTCAGCAGACTAACCAAGAGCATAACATAAATCCAAAAAAAAAAGAACAGGATCATTGAACACAAGTTTAAGCAATTAATCGATTGGAAATAACTCCCTGCTCATTCAAACTTCAAATTGAAACGAATGTTAAGAAGCAAGTATCACATGTAATGTAAGTCAATAACCTTTGTTGAGCTGCTTTTTGGAGTCTAGAGAGAGGCCCTTAAGCTTATTGATATTAACCAGTTGGGCTCTCCTGCTTTGCTCAATTTCTTCTATAAGCCCCTCCTCAATGGAAGTATCGTACACCTTATCTTCCCCAAAACCCCGTGGCTTCTTCTTCAGCCAGTCATCCAGTTCATCAAATGGAACAATTACATCGTAATCATCATCTCCTTCAACATCTTCATCTTCATCTTCATCCTCATCCTCGTAATCATCATCATACTCCTCGTCAAAATCATCATCTTCCTCTTCTTTTAAACCTTGTCTTGCATCAAGAGCAACTGTATCACCTTTTCTGTGCTTATTTCTCTGAGCAAACAGGCGGAGGTCACTTCGTCTCTGTAGATGAAACACAATCACACATTCAATTGAATTATCTCAACTAAGTGAAGAAAAACATTGTAGAAACTCTGAATTTGTCACGTACCACTGAGAGAGCATAAATGGGAGATGGAAACGGAGACGCGCACAAGTAGATGTTACACATTTGAAAAGAAAGAATTGGAACACTCTTGGCGCCAAATGGCTTGGTACACGGTGGCGAGGGGGTGGGAAGAAGCCCTCCGACGCCAAGCATTTCTCCGGCAGGGTGTTTGGGTGAGGTGGGGAAGAGAGGGTTAGTGTGGATGAAGTTGAATATGCGATTTGGTTAGTTGATGAGGTGGCTCCGGAAAGGATTGGGCCCGGTCCGTGAACCTCCTATTGGGCTTCTTACACACATCTCGTACTATCGATAAGAGCTTCGTACTGTTACTTGTTGTTACTTGTTCGTTTCACTGTCCATCTATAATTTTTCATATATATTATGATGAAAACTAAAAAACAAAAAAAAAAATAATTATTCTTCACACAAACTAAGATAAATTTATGTAAAAAAATTATGAATATTAGTTCATTGTTCAAGAATAGTAAATGGAAAAAAAATTTTAGAAAGTTTTGACATTAAATGCGTTTTCATGGACAATTGTTTTGAAAAATGTCTTTGGAACTAGATGAACAATTATAATGAAACGGAGGTAGTATTATTTATGTTTTTTGGACGAGTATTACTTATACAATATTAGAAGATCATTGCAATGCGTTGACGTAGAAAAAGTTGCGCAATCGGAGAGTACGCAGAAAACGATTCTCATGTTCGAAAGTCAATGATAAATTCAATTTCAAAGTACAATTTTGCTCAACATGGACCGTTGGTGTAAAATTCTACTCCCTCCGATCACAAATATAAGGCATTGGAGAGGGGAAAAAAAGATCAACAGTATAAGGCATTTGAGGGTGATAATTAATGACTTTAATTTTTTATTCCTTAATTACACTCAAGTTCCAACTTATGGGTGTATTCAATTAAGAGTTTACATGAATTTTTTGGAGTTTAAAAGTATAAGGGTATTGAATATAGATTTTTAAAAGTCCATATAAATCTTTAGGTATTCAATTAGGATTTAAAATTTTCTATAAAATTCCTATGGTATTTAAAAGTTTGTGAATTTTAAAAGAATCTATTATTTCATTGATTTTGTAAGATTCTTGATTACTTTTATACATACCTAAACTCCATAGAAATATTCCCTCAACACATAAGAATTCCACAGAATCTGTATCGACTCTATATAGAATTAAAATATTCCACAGAATTTGCAAATCCTATGATTATTAAAAATCGGTCAAAATCTTTAAAAGTCATGATTGAATACACCCCCTAAGTCTCATTTACTCAGAAACATGAACAAAAAAAACAACCCATTATATTCCAGTTGCTCGTACTAATACAATACTCTTATACATCATTAAAGCATAGATACGCATGCACTATTTTAGATCTCCATTTTCTTTCCTCCATATAAGGTGAATGTGTGAAGTTTTTTTCATCTAATGTAAAATTGAGTTGTGGTTGAAATTATTGAAGAGCAAGGGAGATAATTACCATAGGTTTGTCTTCATATGGCATATATATATCCTTATTTTGTTTTCATCTTCATGCTAGACATCAATGGATTTGAATAATTTCCTGATTTTTTCTTCATTTACTTATACCAGGATTATATGGATTTGATCGACAACGAAGTCAAGCAACGTCTCGATTTGAATTATTCACCGCCAAAAGAAAAGCATGTGGAACACAAGCATGATTTCGACTTAAACGTATCGAATGAGGTCGTCAATGTTGATGAGGGCCAAGAGTTACCTAATGATGTTGTCAATGTTAATGAGGGTGAGGGGTTTGATTTAAATAGGTTCTACTTTGAAATAGATATTCATCCGGATGAAGAGATAAATAAGATACTATTGGAGATATTAAATATCAATTGTCCATCGATACATTGGAACCCAATAACGAAAGTGTAACAAGAGTGTAAGATCATGATCTTTTCTTTACTTCATGAATGCAGAATGAATACAAACTTAGTACTCATATTGTATGAAAATCAAATTACAATTATAAGGTTCATACTCCAGTTCTTGTTGCAAGAATATTCATGACATTTTCTACTAACTCATTGTCACAAGTGAAATGTCCAGGGAGATAATCCATCATTTCAAACATTCCCTTCTTCATATGTGAAATTTGATATCCATTAGACCCTTCCACTCTCATAATTTCCCTTATACATGCTTGTAAAGTCAAGAAAATGCAATTGGTCTTCGATGTTGAGCATTCGTTAAATGCCTTTTCAACGGCATGTATAAGTCCATCCACATTCCTTACACACTCCTTATCTTGCAATGATTGTATTTCCTTAAAAAGCCGAGATCAAGAACGTTTAAGTCCGGGGAGTTCGGTGGTTGAAAAAGCAACCTAATATCAAAACCATTTTGGGAAGCTGCCAATCTGAATTCCTCGTCATTGGACTTACGTGTGTTCTTGCATTGTCTTGTTGGATATATATTGTCTTTCCCGAATCCTCAATCGTCCACCTAGCTCTAATACTCGGAATAATCTTTTGAAGCAAAAAGTTTCGTATAACTTCCTTCGTCACGGATGTTATCGGCTTTGTTACCAACGTCCCTGCAACTCTATTTCGACTACTCCTAACTCTGGCTCATAAGTGACATGCGGATACACTCCTATTTTACCAGAAAAACTTCATTTCCTTCGTTATCGAACCTTGGTCTTGCAATAGCTATTAGAAACATTACCTTGCCGATGTACTTCTTGTTTTGACATGAACGAACGAGTTCTTCTTCCTCTCTCAATAAGTAGAAGGTTTTTGGCTTTTGCGTTACAAAGAACCATTTCTCATCAATGTGAACAATATTGTACATATCAATGAATTTTGGTTAGTTTTGCAAACTACTTGGTTCAAGCATAGATACGCAAAAGCAAAGTCGTGCTATCTTATTCTCCTCTTTTAGAAGCGGCTTAATTGAATTGAGTGACGTCAAATATCACCCTCTTTAAAAACTTTATGTATTTTTCCATAACTGAAACCCGAAGCTTGAGCAAGAGACCTTAATGTCATCTTTCTATTTAAAGGTATCAAATATATGAGACTATGGTCGATTTGAACCCGTTTACGACCACAATTTTTTGTTTTTTTATGAGACATGCCACTTGTCATGCCATTTGAATTTTTTTGTGCATGTTCCCAAACCCTTTGAACAACAATATAGGTATCGAAAACAAAGATGAAACCTCCGTTGTTATAGTGCGTTTTAGTTTTCCATTCACACTTCTTTCAAGTAATGCATTATACACCATTTGTCTTTCGGGGTTTGATAAGAACCTACGTTTTTTTGGTTCATCTCCATGATTTGGCATTTGGACATTCTCTGTGCACAATACATACAATATATACACAATATCATCAAACAAATAGAAATAATATTTACTAGACATGATATTGTATAACAACATTCATTAAGAGACATATATTATGCGGATATTTATTCACAAAAGCGAGAATTTCCGACAGTAGATAAATCGGACATCACGTAAATAGATACTCCGTCTTTTATTGACACGATTTGGTAGGACATTGACTTTAAAGGTTTTAACCCTTTAACTTTTTATATTTATGATTCTAGTCCTCAATTTTCCATGATTGTTTCTTAACATTATTTTTTAAAAATGTTTGTCACGGAAGCTTAGGGTTGTTCCTCAGTTTTAATACACATTTGTCATCATGGGTAAGAGTTATTACTAAGTTTCAATTAATGTTTTCTTCAAAGTTCTAGGCTATCATCAAGCTTTCATTAAACTTATCAACGATACCAAATATTAAAGGGTGTTTGGTAAGGGGTGCAGTTATTTAAAAGATTAATCTAGATGAAGTTTATTAGGGATTATAAGTTATAAAAAAAATATTATCCTAGACTATAAGATTACAAATAAAACGTGTTAGAGTGTTTGGTAGGGGGTTTTTGATGGGTTTATATTATAACAATTTACAATAATACACTTTAGAAAATTCAAGTTTATTGCATGTGGTTTGTGGATTTATCGATAGTTGGTCATGTAACATCTCTTAAATATGTTGGCCATTGTTAGCGATATATGCTTATGAATCTTGACGACGAGGTGAATCAGGAGGAGAGAAACACGTCGAAATATACGTCGCCGTACGGAACTAAGCCAGAATTGGAGAAGAGAAGATCATTGACCTGCACATCCTTACTGAATATGTTCCTATTGGTAATCTACTTAAAACTCATTATTATCTTCAATATAAAATGGTACACTATTCTAATCGTATAAGGAATTTGTTATTGATGGCAATCAATGTTATGTCCCTTTGAATTGAAAACCATGGATATTGGTACCAAACTGAGGTTTTTGATATTTTGTGAATAACGATTCAACAAAGGACTAATTAGTGAACGAAAAATTGGTTATTAATTACTGGATTTTTATATTATGAGAACTAAGATTCAACAAACCATTTTTTGAATGAATGTTAAAAAAATTGGTTATCGACATGAAAGCCAATTTCAATTCTTTGTTAAAAATTGATTTTAGATATTACGAGAAGAAATTGTATCCGTCGAGTTTTGTGTGATAATGCTACTACTTTTGATTTTATTGGTAATGATTATGTTCTTGTATTTGATACATGCTATGTTCGGGTGGTGGTGGGTTGTTAAATTTGTTATTATGGACTTTGATTTTTGTATTGGAAGTTAGGTCATGGATGACTTTGATTGAAAGACCGATACAACATGTCAAGGAAAATCATTTATTTGGAATGATGTCTTCACAAGGATACTCCTGAAGTTGTTGTATGACTTTCAGAGGATGAATGGACAAAATAATGGATTCAATTAGGTATCTTTGATAAAACAATTTGAGGCGGAAAAACATTCAAAAAGTGTAAGAATGAGTCGTTGAAGAGCAAGTATGTGACCTTAAGGTGGTATGGGATGGGACTATGAAAACAATTGTATTGTATCAAGTGTGGAGTGATGGGCAATAAAGTTAAAGGTTAGTAAGCAAGTTAAATTACGTACTATACCGTATAATATCGTTGTTCATTCACATCTAATGGTTCCCTATATGTGTAGGAATATTATGAGTGTCCAGTCTTCAAAAAACATGGTTTTCATCTAGAGCTTGAAACTATGATGAAATTCTTATGTGAGGACACGGTGGCAATTGAATATCATTGTGTTACTCCTTCGATGAACCCCCACCCTCCACCCCCACCAACAAACATAATCAACACTCGCATTGCAATGGATGTTGATGATGTTGGTGTGTTTGATTAGGGCAATTTGAACATAGTAAATGTTCTTACTAATGATCAAGAAACACATAATTAGGAAGATCACTTAGCTTTATCTATGGAAGCTAATAAGAACATGATATTATTGTGTGACGCAAAGGTGAACTCCATTTCCCAATCATCTTGTCCACCCCCTTTGAAGCAGATGGCTCAATGAAGATACTAGGTTCAATGGTTTTATAAGGGTTATTAGCAACGTGTTCACCGGTTTGGTGCTTTGCTATCTCACTACTTATGAATGATGCAACTTGTACGATGTTCTTGTTGATTCCTACAAAATGAGGCGAGATTTTAGTGGCTTGAATGGGAGTACGAGAAAGAAGGCAAGGAGGTTACCTTGTCTAATGAGTGATTGATGTCCGACACGGAATATGAACATGGACATAAGTAGTGCAACCAAAAACTCTAGGCTCTAACCCATGGTTAATTGAGAGGTTAGAAATGAAGGTTTGAAGGTGGCTTATTGGACTTTGGTATTGTAGTGTTTTAGAAGGAGTACGTTTGATTAGAAACACAACTATGAGGGTTGCATCTCCCCAGTAAAACTTTGGAACATTGGATTGAAATATGACAGGTCTAGTGACATTAAGAATGTGACCATTTTTCCGTTCAACAAGACCATTTATTGAGGTGTATACACACAAGAAGATTCATGAATAATACCTTTGCAAATGAAGAAAGATGGAAATGTTTGATTGTAATAATCCTTAGCATTATCAAATCGAATGCGTTGAATGAATTTACCAAACTAATTGAGAATCATGGTGTAAAAGGTTGGGATAATGGTACTAGCTTGATTTATGCTTAAGGAGAAACAACCAAGTCACCCTTGTGCAATCATTAATTAAGGTAAGGAACAATGAAGCCCCATTAATATTTTGACCAGTGTAGGTCCTCAAATATCACTATGAACTAATTCAAAAGGTAGAGTACATCTTTTATTTCTAACAGGAAACGAGACTCGTTTTTATTTGGCCTTCACACAACTGGAACAAACAAGACCTTCTGACTTTAAACTAGTGAATAGATTAGGAAATAAGTGCTTCATAAGGGAAATAAATGGATGACCAAGGCGACAATGTTGAAGCCAAAAATCAAATCCAAGAGTGGTGCTTAGGTGGGTAATAAAATGAGGTTTCTTTAAGAAGTAAAGGCCCCCGTTCTCTCTACCAACTCCAATCGCCTTCCTCGAGCCCGATTCCTGTATTACACAACCAAAAGAAGAGAAAACAACATCACAATTAAGATCATAAATAAGTTTCTTAATTGAAATGAGGTTAGATGAGAGAGTGGGTATGAATAGAACATTAGATAGGGAGAACGAGGAAGATGTATCAATGGTGCCACTTCCTAAGATGGGTTGAAGAGGTCCCATTTGTTGTGATAAGATGTTTTGACAAGAAAATGGGTGATATTACATGAAAGAAGAACGATCATTTGTCATATGATTAGTTGTATCGTTGTCTAGAATCCAGTTTTGGTCAAAAAATAGATCTTTTGTACCTGTGAGAGCCAAATTCTTGGAATTCATGAAAACATAAGGAGATTGAAGAGCCTTCAACATGCTCTGCAAGTGTTCTATCTCAACGATCATTTCAGTAGGAGAGGATGGAGTTGTTGCAACAACATTATGGGCCTTTGGTTGAGAACTAGAGGGCTCAATTGAGAAATTTGAAAGCTTCTTCTTTTCTCAATCTCGGTTAGGAGGTCTACTTGTAAGTCCCAACACCTCTCCCTTGTGGGCCTGAATTTCTTGCAATGGGTGCACAATAATTATTAATGTCTTTCATTCCCGTTTTTGAAAATAGTGCCATATTTTCAGATGGTGGAAAAAGCATGATGCTTCGCCTGGTTTCCTCCATCCGAATGGTAGCAACATTTTTCTTCCTAGGATGGAAGAGGTTTGGTGCCCAAAATTTGAATTCGCACTTGATCAAATTCTAGATTCAAGCCAACAAGGAATATGTATGAAGGGCTATGGTTAACGAAAACATGCAACAATTCTTGCTCATTAGGATCTTTTAGAATGAGAGATTGAGATAAATCAATTTCATCCCAAAGATTTTGTTAAACAATAGCATATTCAGATACAGACATGGAACCTTGTTTGGTGGAGAAAACCTTCATCGAAAGCTCAAAGAGGGCAACCTCATCTTGAGCCTTGTCATAAGAACGCTTTAGAAAATTCCAAATGCCTTTAACATTTGGAAGAAATATACAATTGGATTTGATATTTGAATCCACGGAAGCCCACAACCATGACTTGATGATTGAATCTTCACGAGTCCATAACTTAAAAGGGTGGATATGTCATCACATGAGCATCAACAAAAAGATGGGCATCCTTGTCACTTCCGGTGAGGGATGCCTTATCAACTTCAACCCAAATATAATAATTTTTTCAATTGAACCGATATGCCAACTGAATTGGAAGAAGAGTTGAGCGGTTGAAATTTGTGGGGGTAAACTCAGTTTCTTCAGTTTTCTCCATATAAGGTAGAAATACTATATTGGTAAGGAACTGGCAACAAAGGTGGTGGCCAGAAAAGATAAAAAAAAAAAACAACTCATGGGAGTGACTCTAATACCATGAGAGTGAATAGAGAAGAAGTGAGTGTATTATTAAAGGTCAATAAGCCTCTATATATACTTACAAAAGAACTCTTGCTTGGACATAATAATAAATATTCTAGGCGGCTATAAAGAATCTAGGGTAACTATATGGTACGTGGAACTTAATTTACATAAAGTAACTTTATCTTATAGTTGTATTAATAGATGACACAAAAATAATGTCACAGTTGTATAAGTAGTTGGCATAACATTAATATCAGCTAACAAAATCCAATGAAAAATCTAACAAGTGTTTGGTTTTTCTTTTTTATGCAAACACGTGGGAACCTTTATTAAGCAATATCCATTCCCGCAAGATCAAGGATGACTTGCGGGAAATTGTCCAATCAAAACATGGTCATCGTCTAAAAGCAAACGGGCAACCATGTGGGTAAAACGTTAGCAGATCGCCTCACATGGGTAAACGAAAAAACCAATAAATCCGGAACGAAAGAGATAATTCTATTACATATAGTATTAAAGTACGAGACCGACGAAGCTTGCCCATTGAGGCAATTGATGAGCGTGAGGGAGTCCGCTTCGGCATGGATTCGCTGACCAAAAAATGGAGAGGCGGCTTCATTAGCAAATTGGAGGGCGAGAGCCTCTGCCACAACTACAGACGAGGTCCCCTTGAAATGTTCGGATGCAACCATAATGACAGACCGAGATGAGTCACGTAGGACTACTCCCAAGCACACGTTGTCAAGGAGTGAGGCTGCACCCGAGTTGAGCTTGAATTCTCCCGGAGGCGGCGGCAACCAGGAGGAGGCGGGAGGAGGGCCATTTCTGGACAGCGACGGTGGAGGGGGCTGGTGTCTGAAGTCCTAAACGAGATGACGGAAACCATCACACAAAATCTCCGGATTAACATTGTCGCTAAAAAAGAGTGCCTTGTTTCGGAGTGTCCAAGCGATCCATGCATTAGTAAGAAAATCAATAACCCCAAGCTCTCCCAGAATCGACCAAATATGACTCAAGACGTTAATATGTTGGTAATCCGGGCACGACGAGAAAGCGGATAGAGAAGCTGACGACACCCAAGCAAAATAATTGAAAGCTAATCAATAATCTACCAAAATCTACTTCCCCGAGCTTTCAAAAATCTACCAAAAAAACTTCACAATAATCTACTAAAAATTTAATCTCTTAAATAATCTGCACCTACCGAACACTTGGGTGTGTTCCTTAAAGCTTTTTGTGTAGATTTTAGTAGACCTTTGTATTTTTTATAACCTTGTTAGTGTTTGACACACTAGCTTGTTGTGAAGATTAGATTTTTAGGAAGTTTTTTGATGAGATTTTTGAAAAGATTCTAATAACCTAGTGTTGATAATTCTCTGGAGATTATTATGTATCTTTGACTAATTTCTTCTAATTTTACCCCTGTGTCATGTTCTCTTTTATATTTAATTTTTTTAAAATATTTATCCTTTTTGGTAAATTCATTATATACATCTACCAAAAATCTCCTTTTACTAAATAGTAATTAGACAAAGTCTCTCATTAAGCTACTTATCCAAAAAAATTAAACTACTCAAAAAGTTTAAACTAAAATAAAACATTACGGTATCGAACAAGACCTTAAAAATAGCTTTCATTTTTTTCAAAGCTGCACAACAAAACAATACAAAAGCTCTACCCTTAACATGACCCAAGAAACTCTTCCTGCTTAATCAATACAGATAAAGTTTATACTTGATTTAGCATTATACTTGATTATACTTAATTTAGCATAAATTATCATTATAGATAAATTATATCGATGAGACTCGTGTTTGAATTGGGTGACCAGTCGTTTGATTGAATCGTCACCTTTATTATTATTCTATATTTTGGCGGGACTTTTGGTGTCTCCGACAGCTTTCGTCAATGTCAAGTAGGTATATATTTTTATCTCTCGAAAAAGTGAAATAAAAAAAAGTTATTTATTTATTTCCCCATCTTGAACAACTACAAAATTGACCTTCTGACTAATTCATTGTCATTTTAGGCTTTTATGGGGACGTAGCCATTTGTGGGGTCTCTTGATAGACCTTCAAAGTTACCATCATATCTCTATCGTTTTTGGTCACTGCCAGCAAGTGAAGGTAAAAAAGCTGCTCCTACCACTTACCATTTGCATTCCTTGTGGGGGCGCCTTTGCCTTTGCCTTTGCCCACAAATAATTGAAGCCTCTAACAGATACTGATGAGAGATTGTTTCATTTGCTCTCAAAATCTGCTCCTCTTGGATGATTGGTTCTTACTTGCTCTGTGGCGTTGATTCCTTTCTTCCGACATCAAAATTGGTATGGGGGAATTGGAGAGATTGGTAGATGATGTACTTTCTTTACTGTAGTTAGATCCTACCAAGGTATGGCTTCTATTCTTTCTTATCTTGTTCAATTGGATTAAGCTTGATTGTTTTTGTTTGTTTGTTCAAAGATCTGTTGATCGGATCTAATTTGTACCTTAGCCTCCTTGCAGAGAGGGAAGGAGTTTGGTTGTTGATGAATGAAATCTCAGGGATGGAGTTGAACTCGAAAAGTCCCTTTCTATTGGATTGGGATAATTTAGTACCGAAGAAGCTGCAGCTAGTTGACTCGGAATTTGAGTCAATTGAAGGCTTCGGAATCAACGGCGGTTCTGGTTCAGATTTAGGTTATGGCTCTTCATCAAAAAGCACAGTATCGGCCTCGGTTGATTCCAAATTCACATTGGAATCCAGTGGCGTTGACTTCTCTCAAGATCCAACCACAACGCCATCAGTTCCAGATGTTTCGATTGTTTCTGGTGACTCATTGATTGGTCTCAAGCTCGGAAAGAGAACATACTTTGAAGATGTTTCTGTTCCTAATTCATCTTTTCACACAGGGAAAAGATCAAAGCTATTGGCATCTCAGACTGCAGAAATTCCTCATTGCCAGGTCGAAGGATGTAATCTAGACCTTTCTTCTGCTAAGGATTACCATCGTAAGCATCGAGTTTGTGTGACACATTCTAAGTGCTCTAAGGTCGTCATTTGTGGTGTAGAACGCAGGTTTTGCCAGCAGTGTAGCAGGTACGCTTGTGATGTTAGATTGAGATTGAATGTGCTTGAAATCTAATTATTGATTCTTACATTCTTCACTGTTTTTTCTCTTTTTGCAGATTTCATAGTTTATCTGAATTTGATCAAAAGAAGAGAAGCTGTCGAAAGAGGCTGTCAGATCACAATGCTCGACGCAGAAAACCGAAGCCTGAGATTTTGCAGTTCAGTTCAATGAGTCTGCCTTCACCTTTACATGGTATTCCGATGCTTACCTAAATTAAACTTTTTACAACTATTCTATAACCATCTCATCATAGAAGAGAGGGTGAGTTGAATACTTGGGCTTGTTTGGTTATGTAACTGGAATGAAAACAAGAATCGTTTGGTTATCTTAGGAACTAGGAAGAAGAAAAAGAAAGGATACTTTAGGGCAATATTCTTGTTGAGAAGCATGCTTGTATACTTGGTTATGAATTTCCAACAGGTTTGTGACTAATGTGTTTATTGTTTGTTAATACAGAGGGAAGGAATGAGATAAGCCTTGCATTCAATCAAGTTCCTATGGTTCAAACAAGGCCTAACTCAAATGCTACATGGGACTTCACGAGCAACTCCAAAGTTAAGCAGGAACAACTCGGCCTTTTCTCACCTACAAGAACTCAAGGCATTGACAACACCCCACACATAACACGAAATGAGCCTCAAGAAACCGGGTTCAAGCTGTCCTATGATTCCAAACAATTTGCACCGTCTAGTGACACAATTACCGAGGTCTATCACCAAGGTTAGCTTCTGTTTCACTATAAGTACCATTCTAAGCTGTCATTGGTGTGACTTTGAAGTTTTGAGAACTCTCATTCGTAAGCTGGCTTATGAGGTGGAGAGAGTAAGGAGACAAGGCAACCCTTGTACTCAAACTGCTTTGTCAATTGGTTATAGGATGAAAACCGACTGAGCTTAAGGCTCTTTCTCCTGTTTACATTTTATGAGAAATGAGTCACCAAAGCAGTTAGTGATAAAACATTGCAGGTTATCAGGCGATGACAGCTACCAACAACATGAATACGGCTCCAGAGCTACGTGCTCTCTCTCTTCTGTCAACTAATTCTTGGGGCTCTTGCTCACAAGAACCCACTCCTCCACCACGGCCGCAGCCACTGGATGAGTCTAGTCTGCTGGCGATACCTGCTTCGTATTGGCCAGGTGAGGCAGTGTCTTCTTCTTCTAGCCTGCAAGTTCCAATCATACAAAAGAATGGTAACACCATCCCTTCTCAAGAGTTCCAGTTGTTCAAGCCTGCGAATCAGAGCGGGTTTTACGCGTACCAAGGTCTCGGATAGAGGAGTTTCGCAAGATGGAAGCTTCGGAATTCGTTTTGGTAGATGTACAACTTGTTGTAATACATGGTTGTTAGGATTTGGAAAAACGAATTCTTATGTAATACACGGATGCTGTCATATTATGCTTATGATCGAAAGAAGATCAAGATTATATGCTGATAACACGATTTATGGGTTAGTTTTAGGTAATCATTTAGATAGAATTCTCGCTCATTCATGCATGGTTTAGCATTGGTTCGAGACATTTTGCACTCAATTCATGTATTTTGTCGAGATAGATGTCTACACGGACTTGTGCGTGTTTTATAGGTAATTCGGGAAATTTAGGAGCTAAAACGATGCGTTTGAGGATCGTTCATCTAGACGACACACCCTCGGACTCATTAGGACACAAGCTATAGGCTAAGGAGGACTCGTGGAACCTTGCCAACACTAGCCATGCACCAAATCACAGCTTAATGATCCAAGGCAAAGTTTCTACACAGAGTCACGGTTCTCTGACAGATCACGGCCGTGGAATCAACCGTGGTTTTTGCCAGATTCTTGTGACAACTGTGCCACGACTCTCATGGCCAGCTCATGCAAGTTTGTTATAAAAGTGGTCCTTCATGGGTTGTGAGGAGCAGCTGGGAGTAGTTTGGAGCAGCTCATCCATTATCCATTTCTCTCTAACAAAATATATTCTCTCAACAAGAAGTTTTTCTAGGAAGGAAAGTGTAGAAGAGAAGAAGAAGAGTTCCATTGAAGAGGAGGAGAAGAACACACACCATAGTTTTCTTGTATTTCGGATTCTGATTTTGGAATTGTAAGAATCATTTGAACCTTCCCTTGGAAGGGTTGTAAGTCATTCTAATTCTATTTTCAGCTTGGTTTATTTTAAAGTTCACTTGTGCATCTCTTTTCCTTCATTATCTTGAAATGAATGTTATGATTTCATGTTTGTTTGTTTCGATTTCCATTATGAACGTTGTAGGCTAAATTGATGTGGTTCTAGGGTAAGGAAAGGATGGTTATGGCTAGGGCTATGATAGGACGGACTTAGATTTATCTTTGGATGACTTGTTTGTATGAACGTATCCTCTGTTAGGAATCACGGCCAGTTCTTGCCAGACCACGGCCGTGGTTTAGGTAGAACAAACCGTGATCTTTCTGGTTCGATGGATCTAATCTTAGACTGTTAGAATGTTGAAATCCTAAGTGTTTGTTGAGTTAAAACTATCCTAGGGTGACCTAGTGTTAGCAACTAAGTGTTAGGAGAGACTTACCCGGTAATCCTTACTCTTAGATTCCAAAAACAACTAACCTTAGGTAGTGGTGAGCCTAATAAGCCGCCATTGGATTTAGTGCGCTGGATAGTAGCTTAAAACTAGCCCTTCCGAGACTTACCCGGTGAGGATAGGTTAGATCTTAAGTTAGCAATCCGGTTCGAGTAGAATTCCATCCCCTAAGTTCTTAGAGACTTACCCGGTAATGAGACTTAGGGAATGGACTAGTGGATCATGAGACCTACCCGGTAATTAATCCCAATCTAGAAACACTCAACCCCAACATAGTTAATCCAAGAATGAATAGATAGCTTGAGTCCTATGCCATAATCGGAACTTCCAATCCCTAGAATCCGTCTTTTCTTTCTTTGAACTATATCTTGTTTAGTTGGTTATTTGTGTTGATTTATCGTTTAGTTGATCGATTACTTGCATGAATTTTGATCTTTGATTGATCACCAAAAACCAACCAAAAACATTTGAGATTTTCATTTCTTTATTTCTTTCTTCTCTTTCAACCTAGGTTTTTACTAAACTCAATCGCAAATCGAGTCAATTTCACCTTAGTCTTTGTGTTCGACCTCGGAATACTATCCCTACTACGAACGTCCCGTACACTGCGGGTTCGCTAGGAGTTAGGAGAAATATAACGAGTATAAATTTAAAACCCAATTGCGCATCACACGATCTTAGCGTAACAAGTTTTTGGCGCCGTTGCCGGGGACTAGGTCTAGATTGAGTCTATTTTGTGATTGTTTCTAGTGTAGATCCTTCTTGTTGCTTTTGATCTCTTTTTGGTTTGTGTCTTTGCTTTTCAGGACATCTATTACTCTTTAGGTGTATGCGAAGATCTCGTGGCAAGGATTTAGCTCCATTCGATCCCGAACCGGAGAAAACCCTTCGATCTAGATCCAAGAACATCCGAAAAGAGAAAGAGATGGCCGGAAGAAACCTCCAAGCTGAGTTGGATGAAGCCTTAGAGCAAATAAGGCTAAGAGATGAGCTCTTGGAGGAAGAAAGGAGACTTGCCAATGAGAGGCAAGAGGAAACTAGGAGGGAGATTGAGGAGATTAGGCAAGCCCTTGTTCAAGGAGAGCTTAATCGCCGACAACCTCCACCTCCTCCACCACAACCGCAGCCGGCGGCTAATGTTAGAGTTGTTCCCATTGCTATTGAGGAGTCACAAACCCTAGGGAGACGTATGGATCCGGCACAAAGAGCACACCGACCGGGTGTGAACTTAGGAGATCCCGCGACCCACAACTATGAGCTCCGCCCTCAAGTTCTACAAATGATCCGGCATAATCAATTTGGAGGGATGGAAGGAGAGTCTCCTCATCAACACTTGATGAATTATGAGATCTTGATGGAGACTCTTAGACCGCCAAGATTGGAGAGCAACAACCATAAGCTTAGGGCCTTTTCCTTCTCCCTTAAGGATAAAGCCTTGGCTTGGTATCAATCTATTCCACAAGGGCGAGTTGGTACTTGGGAGGAGATGACAACCGAGTTTTTGACCAAGTTCTTCCCACCTTCCAAGACTACCGAATTAAGAGGGAAGATCAATGCCTTCGTGATGAAGGATAGAGAAAGTTTATTCAAGTCTTGGGAGAGGTTCAAAGATCTTCTCCTTGATTGTCCACACCATGGCATCCCGAAAATTGAGCTATTGGAGATCTACTTCAAGGGACTTGACGAAGATAGCCAATTCAAGCTCCAATCTCTTTCCGGTGGAACATTCATGGAGAAACATGTAGATGATGCTTGGGAGTTTGTGGAGAAGCAAGCCCTAGTGATTGAGAAATACTCCCATAGGAAGAGTGAAGGGAGGAAGGCGGGAGCATATGAGGTGAGTGAAGTCACCATGAGCAATTTCAAGCTTGACGCCATCAACAATGAGTTGAAGTCCTTAAGGGAGTTGTGTGCTACAACTTTGAAGAACCAAGCAACCCCTCAAGTGCTTCCACAAGCCAACTTGTCTTCCAAGGAGGAGGATGTGAATTATATGGGAAGGGGCAACTTCAACAATTACCAAGGCCCAAGGAGTTTCAACAACAACTGGCAATTCAACAATTACCGGCCCAATCACAACCATCCCGGGTTTTCTTACTCTAACCCGGATGGAGCCTTGAACCCTCCCGCTTCCACAAGCTCAACCCCACCACCAAGAGCTTCACAAGAACCTCCACCCGGTTTCACTCAACCTCCCAAGGATAGAACCGAGATAATGTTTGAGCAATTGCTAGGAAGGTTGAGTGGTCTTGAGAGCACCGTGACTTCAATC
Organism: Fagopyrum homotropicum; assembly: GCA_033239125.1. Taxonomy (NCBI): domain Eukaryota; kingdom Viridiplantae; phylum Streptophyta; class Magnoliopsida; order Caryophyllales; family Polygonaceae; genus Fagopyrum; species Fagopyrum homotropicum. The sequence goes on along the minus strand of BSWB01000007.1, from coordinate 133,366,943 downwards.
TCTAAGGCTCAAAAAGTCTTGGAAGCACAAGTGTTCCAAAAGGCGGGTGAAGCCCATAGAGATCCGGGAAAGCTTCCCGGAAGAACCGAAGACAACCCAAGAGGCCAAGTGTTGGCTATCACAACAAGGAGTGGGTTGAATATGAAGGATCCTTTGCCCAAGGACCAAGCTAAGGGAAAGCAAGTAGCGGTAGAAGAGGGAAGAATGCAAGAAGATGGAGGCAAGAGCAAGGATGTAGAGCCAACCTATGTGGCACCGCCTCCATACAAGCCACCACTACCGTTCCCACAATCAAGAGCAAGAGCTCGTTTGGACAATCACTTTGGTAAGTTCCTTGAACTAATGTCTAAGTTGCATATTAACATTCCGTTCATGGATGCCATTTTAGGAATGCCGGCATATGGCAAGTTTTTGAAGGAAATACTCTCCAACAAAAGGAAGTTGGAGGAATATGGGGAGATAAGAATGACCAAGAGATCCTCGGAATTGATCCAAACCATGAAGGAAGAGATGCCTCCCAAGCTAAGGGATCCGGGCTCTTTTTGCGTCCCAATAGGAGTGGGAGATGTGAAGTACGAGGCCCTTTGTGATCTTGGAGCGAGTGTAAGCATCATACTGCTTGCACTTTGCAAAAAGGTCGGGCTAGGAGAGCCAAAGCCGGTCAAGATGACCCTATATATGGCGGACCGTTCTATCACTCATCCGGTTGGGATTCTAGAAGACATTCCGGTGCAACTAGGAGGATTCTATGTGCCAATTGACTTCGTCGTCTTGGACATTCCGGCGGATTATCCGGTTCCCATCATCTTAGGAAGACCTTTCCTAGCCACTTCCGGATTCCTAGTGGATTGCAAGAACGGGACTCTCTCCTTCAACATTGGAGAAGAAAACATCAAGTTCAAGCTGTCCACCATGATGAAAGGGCCAACCCTTGATGAGGATGTCTTCAACATAGTTGAGCAAGAAGAATCTAGAGAAGTTGTGAGCTCGATCTTGATCAAGGATCCCTTGGAGAAGGTTCTTACCTTAAGTATGATGGAGGAAGGTGTTGAGGAGGCTTGCAATGAAGAGATCAAAGCCTTGGAAGCCTTGGAAGAGGAGCCAAGAGTTGGATTTAAAAGCCACGAAGAGGTGTTGAACAGCTGCAAGTTCCACGGTCGAGATTTACACTCCACGGGCGTCAAACTTTCTGGACAACTCCGAGAAGCAAGCTTAGCAAGAACCACGGCCGTGGAAGATGAGCAACCCGTGATTTCAGCCGTGGTTTTCCCTGGATCAGCCCTTGATAGTGATCAAACTTCTAGGAGCCTTGGAGGAGCTGCATTTGCTTTGGGTTCATCTCATCCAACATTGTTTGGATCATCTCAAATCGATAAAGGTCCCCCCTCACTTGAACTTAAACCCCTTCCCTCTCATTTAAAGTATGCATTTCTTGGAGAAAATTCTTCATATCCGGTGATTGTTAATGCATGCTTGAGTGATGATGAACTTGCTAAGTTGTTGCATGAACTAAGATTGCATAGAAAAGCCATTGGTTATACTATTGATGATTTGGTTGGCATTAAGCCCTCTTTGTGCGTGCATAAAATAATGATGGAAGATAACCACAAACCCTCTATTGAACATCAAAGGAGATTGAATCCTATAATGAAAGAGGTAGTCAAAAAGGAAATCATCAAATTGCTAGATGCGGGAATTATCTACCCTATCTCGGATAGTAAGTGGGTTACTCCCGTTCATGTAGTTCCAAAAAAAGGTGGGATGACTGTAGTGACTAATGAGAACAATGAACTAATCCCGACTAGGACGGTTACGGTGTGGAGGATGTGCATTGATTATAGGAAATTGAACATGACCTCTAGGAAAGATCACTTCCCTCTCCCCTTCATTGACCAAATGCTAGAAAGGTTAGCTCAACACTCTCATTTTTGCTATCTAGATGGCTATAATGGATTTTTCCAAATCCCTATCCACCCCGATGACCAAGAGAAAACAACCTTTACATGTCCATGAGGTACTTTTGCATATAGAAGAATGTCGTTTGGGTTGTGTAATGCACCCGCCACCTTCCAAAGGTGTATGATGGCTATCTTTTCGGAATACATAGAAAATATCATGGAAGTGTTTATGGATGATTTCTCTGTTTATGGTTCTTCCTTTGATAATTGCTTGGCTAACTTGTCATTAGTATTGCAAAGATGTGAGGAGACAAATCTTGTCTTGAATTGGGAAAAATGCCATTTCATGGTAAGTGAAGGCATTGTATTAGGACACTTGGTGTCCAACCGTGGCATTGAGGTTGATAGGGCAAAAATCGAAACGATAGAGAAGTTGCCGCCACCTACCTCGGTGAAGGGGGTAAGGAGTTTCTTAGGGCATGCCGGTTTTTACCGGAGGTTTATTCAAGACTTCTCTAAAATTTCTAAGCCTCTCACTAACCTACTAATGAAGGATGTTGATTTTGTCTTTTCCAAGGATTGTCTTGAAGCTTTTTGTAGGTTGAAGAACGTCTTGATCTCCGCACCTATAATGCAACCTCCGGATTGGAGTCTACCATTTGAGATCATGTGCGATGCAAGCGATGTGGCCGTTGGGGCCGTTTTAGGGCAAAGGAAAGAAGGGCGTACTCATGCTATTTATTATGCTAGCAAGACGCTAGATGATGCCCAACTCAATTATGCTACCACCGAAAAGGAGTTATTGGCGGTGGTGTATGCATTTGAGAAGTTCCGCTCATACCTTGTTGGAGCGAAGGTCATAGTTTATACGGATCATGCGGTGATCCGTTATCTACTTACAAAGAAGGATGCCAAACTAAGGTTGATTCAGTGGATCCTTCTTCTCCAAGAGTTTGATTTAGAGATACGAGATAAGAAGGGATCCGAGAACTCCGTGGCAGATCACCTTAGTAGATTGCCTCCATTGGAGCTTGGAAGAGACGACATTCCAATTGATGACTCATTCCGAGATGAGCAATTGCAAATGGTAGAGGAATGCTTGTTCCAAGTTTCTAGAGGAAATGAGCCATGGTATGCCGACATTGTGAATTACTTAGTATGTGAGGAAGTGCCTCCCGGATTGACATATGCACAAAGAAAGAAGTTCTTCAACGATGTGAGGCATTACTATTGAAGTGAGCCACTCTTGTTCAAGAGAGGACCGGATGGGATGTTTAGAAGATGCATACCGGAAGATGAAGTGGAGAGTGTGATCCGGCATTGTCACTCCTTACCATGTGGAGGCCATGCTAGCTCACACAAGACGTGTGCAAAGGTATTGCAATCCGGTTTTTATTGGCCTAACTTGTTTAGAGATGTGCAAGGTTTTGTAGCTGGATGTGATTCTTGCCAAAGGATGGGCAACATCTCAAGGAGGAATGAAATGCCCTTAAACAACATCCAAGAAGTGGAGATTTTTCATGTATGGGGTGTGGACTTCATGGGACCATTCCCTTCCTCATGTGGCAATCTCTATATCCTATTGCGGTGGATTATGTGTCAAGATGGGTGGAGGCAATCGCCTCTCCTACAAATGATGCCAAGGTGGTGGTGCGGTTCTTCAACCGGGTGATCATCCCTAGGTTTGGAACACCAAGGGTGATCATTAGTGATGGAGGAAAGCACTTCACAAATAGGAACTTTGGAGCGCTTTTGGCTAAGTATGGGGTGACTCATAAGGTGGCAACACCTTACCATCCCCAAACTAGTGGCCAAGTGGAGATCTCCAACCGGGAGATAAAGGCCATCCTTGAGAAGACGGTGTCTAGAACTAGAAAGGATTGGGCTATGAAGCTCAATGACGCATTGTGGGCATATAGAACCGCCTTCAAGACACCGATTGGGACCACTCCTTACAAGTTAGTCTATGGCAAGTCTTGCCACCTTCCGGTGGAAATGGAGCATAGAGCTTATTGGGCCATTAAGTGGCTAAATTTTGACCTTAAGGAGGCGGGAGAAAAGAGGTTGCTTGATCTAAACGCCCTTGAGGAGATCCGATTGGACGCTTATGAGAATGCCCGGATTTACAAGGAACGAACCAAAAGATGGCATGACAAGAAGATCATCCCCAAGGAGTTGAATGAAGGAGATCTTGTCCTCCTCTTCAACTCAAGGCTAAGGCTTTTTCCCGGAAAGCTCAAATCAAGATGGACCGGGCCATATGTGGTGAAGAAGATCTTTTCCCATGGAGCTATTGAGATAGGAGGGGAGCATTGTGGGAATTTCAAAGTGAATGGGCACCGCTTGAAGAAATATATTCCGGGAGCTCCGGTGGACATGATTGCCCCACTTCACCTTGAATAGACTCCCCCAAATTGGGTCAAGCTAATGACCTTAAAGAAGCGCTTGGTGGGAGGCAACCCATTGGTAACATTTTTCCTTTTTAATTTTGTTTTCATTTTTAGATTTTTCTATCTTTGTGTGTGTTTTGTCTACTTTGTATGTGTGTTAGAGTAGCATTGGAAGCCTTTCTTGGCATATGAATGATGATGATGAACCCTTCACCAATTATGGGTGGAGCAGACGCGGGACTTGGACGGCTAGCGGTGCCTAGCGCGGATTCTGAAGCTTTGATGGATGCTTAGAGCTCTCTACCATGGTTGATAGGATCATCCAACATCAATTCATTTGAGAAATCCCAATTACCATAGCAAACCACTTTCACATTGTGAGAACCCTCTTTCACTCTCCTTGCTTGAATACCACATTGGGGACAATGTGTTTCTAAGTATGGGGTGGGGTTTGCATGATCCTTTGCATGATGAGCATCTAGGATAGTTTAATATTTGCACATGTCTTGCATTGTACATACTAAAAACGAAAATTCCATAAAAATCAGAAAATTTTAAAAATTTTTGTGCTTTCTAGGCTTGGATATGATCCTAATGATGAAATCTTGTCTTGTGAATTGACTATGAATGGCCTTATGTGTTGAATTGATAAATGCATATGTGGACTTGAACTACTTCTCTTGAATTCTATGAATGATTTGTGACCATGATGTTTGCCTAGAAAGGATTGAGTAGTGAAAATCGAAATTACATGATAGTTCTTGCATACCATCTAGGAATGAATGAGGCAATTCAATCTTTCTCTACTTCTCATCTTAATCATGATTGCTTGAGCACCTCAATTGAGATAAATTTGACCTCTTTTAACCCATCCGGGAATAGGAGCATGCTAGTGTGTTGATGTGTACAAAAAGCAAGTGTGGGGTGAAGTTGTTGATGAAAAGAATATCATGCATAAAATGCTGAATTTGTTGTGAAAGTGTAGCCAAAATATAAGTTTGGGGACATTGGTTTAAATGACAAGTAACTCGGTACACTTCACATAATCGGGTGTTGGTGCCTTGCCAAAGTCAAATGAACCGATAGTCCTAACGAGCTTTGGTATGTGTGCCCGGTGTGGATGCACCTCGAAAACTAAGAAAAAACCCGATGACGGCTAATCACCAAGGTTTCGGCTCTTGTACACCAATGCCATTGTCTCAAAAATAAGTCAAGGAAAAAGAAAAGAAAGAAAAGATAGAGGAAAGTATACACTTGGGGGAAGTTGATCGAGGACAAGGATGTGAAGTTAGTTCCGTTCCCGGATTAGCATCACATAACCTAGAAATCCCCACCCAATCACTACATTTCTTGGCCCTTTTATCTCACAAGACCTTATGACCTATTTGCATGTTTGTAAGACTTATTAGTTTAGATTGGATGTACTTTTGATCTTCTTGACTTCTTCATCTTTACATTTCATGCATACTTTTGAGTTAAGTACAATTGTCTTTCCATGCTTTCATTTGTTTGATGCATGATTGCTTGTCCTTAGCCATGAAACATGACTTTGAAGGTGATCCAATAGTAGAAGCACAAACCCAAAAGGATTTTTTGCCATTTTTCTGCATACATAAATCATGTCATCTCTTAATCTATAGTTGGGAATTTGCTCGGGGACGAGCAAACCTTAAGTATGGGGTATTTTGATAACACGATTTATGGGTTAGTTTTAGGTAATCATTTAGATAGAATTCTCGCTCATTCATGCATGGTTTAGCATTGGTTCGAGACATTTTGCACTCAATTCATGTATTTTGTCGAGATAGATGTCTACACGGACTTGTGCGTGTTTTATAGGTAATTCGGGAAATTTAGAAGCTAAAACGATGCGTTTGAGGATCGTTCATCTAGACGACACACCCTCGGACTCATTGGGACACAAGCTATAGGCTAAGGAGGACTCGTGGAACCTTGCCAACACTAGCCATGCACCAAATCACAGCTTAATGATCCAAGGCAAAGTTTCTGCACAGAATCACGGTTCTCTGACAGATCACGGCCGTGGAATCAACCGTGGTTTTTGCCAGATTCTTGTGACAGCTGTGCCATGACTCTCATGGCCAACTCATGCAAATTTGTTATAAAAGTGATCCTTCATGGGTTGTGAGGAGCAGCTGGGAGTAGTTTGGAGCAGCTCATCCATTATCCATTTCTCTCTAACAAAATATATTCTCTCAACAAGAAGTTTTTCTAGGAAGGAAAGTGTAGAAGAGAAGAAGAAGAGTTCCATTGAAGAGGAGGAGAAGAACACACACCATAGTTTTCTTGTATTTCGGATTCTGATTTTGGAATTGTAAGAATCATTTGAACCTTCCCTTGGAAGGGTTGTAAGTCATTCTAATTCTATTTTCAGCTTGGTTTGTTTTAAAGTTCACTTGTGCATCTCTTTTCCTTCATTATCTTGAAATGAATGTTATGATTTCATGTTTGTTTGTTTCGATTTCCATTATGAACATTGTAGGCTAAATTGATGTGGTTCTAGGGTAAGGAAAGGATGGTTATGGCTAGGGCTATGATAGGACGGACTTAGATTTATCTTTGGATGACTTGTTTGTATGAACGTATCCTCTGTTAGGAATCACGGCCAGTTCTTGCCAGACCACGGCCGTGGTTTAGGTAGAACAAACCGTGATCTTCCTGGTTCGATGGATCTAATCTTAGACTGTTAGAATGTTGAAATCCTAAGTGTTTGTTGAGTTAAAACTATCCTAGGGTGACCTAGTGTTAGCAACTAAGTGTTAGGAGAGACTTACCCGGTAATCCTTACTCTTAGATTCCAAAGACAACTAACCTTAGGTAGTGGTGAGCCTAATAAGCCGCCATTGGATTTAGTGTGCTGGATAGTAGCTTAAAACTAGCCCTTCCGAGACTTACCCGGTGAGGATAGGTTAGATCTTAAGTTAGCAATCCGGTTCGAGTAGAATTCCATCCTCTAAGTTCTTAGAGACTTACCCGGTAATGAGACTTAGAGAATGGACTAGTGGATCATGAGACCTACCCGGTAATTAATCCCAATCTAGAAACACTCAACCCCAACATAGTTAATCCAAGAATGAATAGATAGCTTGAGTCCTATGCCATAATCGGAACTTCCAATCCCTAGAATCCGTCTTTTCTTTCTTTGAACTATATCTTGTTTAGTTGGTTATTTGTGTTGATTTATAGTTTAGTTGATCGATTACTTGCATGAATTTTGATCTTTGATTGATCACCAAAAACCAACCAAAAACATTTGAGATTTTCATTTCTTTATTTCTTTCTTCTCTTTCAACCTAGGTTTTTACTAAACTCAATCGCAAATCGAGTCAATTTCACCTTAGTCTTTGTGTTCGACCTCGGAATACTATCCCTACTACGAACGTCCCGTACACTGCGGGTTCGCTAGGAGTTAGGAGAAATATAACGAGTATAAATTTAAAACCCAATTGCGTATCACACGATCTTAGCGTAACATATGCAGCATTTAAAGTAGATGAACGAATTCTTAGTCACGGGTGTTATATTATATTGTGTGGAAATCTATGTGCTTGTATAGATTCCTCAGTTTATTCCTAAGTTTTAACGTGGACACAATCTTTTTCTAAAATGTGTCTCTCTCAAGAATTTGAATCCCCGCGGATCAATCCTAAGAGATGTCTTTGACTTGCCTGTGTCCTCTTGAAATTGAGACCTTTGTGAAGCCGACCTACCGAGAGATGCCCCTGAAATCCACAACCGTAGGTCCGTAGCCTCTTGCAACCGAGATCACCGAGCAACGGCAAATGTTAAATCATAGGATGCCACAGTGTAGGCAAATCTCAAACTGCATGGGCAACCAATCCTTTGAATCTTTTGCTCTAATACTAATTTATTGTACAAAAATTCACATTGGTCCAACACATAAGTTCATCGATTTTATTTTAAACCAATTAATCAATAATTAAAAGAGTTGTTATGTACTTATATGCTATACTCAAAGTTAACAAATTTTCAAAGTATTATACTTGTAATTGAATAATTTCTTATAAAAGTAGAAAAATGTTTTCTTAATCATATAAGTATGAATAAAGGATATAAATATTAATAAAACTATGTTTTTTTTTTGTATATTATGTTTTTATCAAAAATAATTAACTATAAGTATACCACACATCACTAATCTACAAGTTTATTAGAATATTCGCCTATTATAAATCAATACATTTGTATACACTGTTCGGAACACGCGTGCTTCGCGCACGTCGTAGATAAAATTGAGATTTGTGCACCGTAGGTTAAATTGGAAATCATTCATTTTGTGATAATTCGATACGCATGCACAAATACATTTAAAAATACTAAGATATAACATGATGCGTGATACCCTGCAAGAAGATTTAGGAAGCCAAGCATAAAGCCCCATACATAAGATACAAGGAGGGGAGAGTAATTGCTTGTATGGTTTCATTTATTCATCAATTTGGCTGAAGAAGTCTACCCAACTGCTGTAAGAGCCTAGTTGCTGAGTTGCTGAGTTGCTGAGAGTGAGTGTTAAGGACCTAGATTGTGCCTGATCCGCCCATGCGTGACCCAGAGGCCACCCCTGCGGTTTTTCTGGGTCGCACCTGCGCCTCCCTGAGCCACCCCTGCGGTTTAGGGTGTGTAGCAGCCTTCTTTGTTGACTCTTGACTCGTGCTTTTGGGTTGGCTTCTTATATAAGCCACCTTTGCTTCCTGATGAGGGTTTACTTCATCTTCCTCAGCTTCATCTTCTCTCTCATGTTCATCTTCTTCCCCTTCCTTCCTTGGATCTCTTTCTTGATCTTCTTGGATCCCTTGTTGAGTTTGTGTGAGTTTTGGTGTAGCTTTGATGCCGGATGATGATGGTTGATGTTGTTGATAGCCAGCCTTGAGGTTGTTGATGGTGTTCTTCCTCTGTTTAGGTTCAGTTTGGTGAGTTCATCATCTCTTTCTTCCTGTCTTTCTTCTTTCTTCATTCTTTCCTTCTTTCCTTCTTTCCTTCATCCATAGCTTAGGTTCCACAAGTTTGATCTTGTGGCAACCTTGATTGGCTTCATTTGATGTATGCATGTATGTGTATGTATGTACTTGGTTGTTGGCTGAAGAAGAAGTGAAGAGAATCAAGTGAAGGAGCAAGGAGAAGCCGAAAGTGTGCCTTTGCACATCAGCCGCCCCTGCGCCACCTTGGAGGGCCCCAGCGCCGGCTAACCATCACCCCTGCACCACCTTCCAGCCGCCCCTGCGGCCACCTGCACCAGCTTGGGTTTGCACTTGGTTCTGCAGGTGTGTCTTGCTTCTAGGCTTGCCTATGGATGACATTGCCTCTTCCTTTCCTAGTGTGAGAGTGTGGTATCATGCTAGGTGTAGATGAGAGTGTGCTGATGATGTTTATGATCATGTTATGCCTTGTATGACCTTTGAGCTTTGTAGGTTGTGAGGCTTAGGTTGAGAATGATCCTATGGATCCCTTGGGTCTAGGTGTGACCCCTTTGATTGATAGGAGAGTTATATATCTCTATAGCTTAGGTTCTACCTGGTATACAGGAAGGGCGCAATCCACTCCCATAGGGTACACGGGTTGTGTGACCGACACTACTTCCAGATGGCTAGCAGGCCTAGAGGCGGGGATGATACGTTCCCCGTGTCACATAGTTTCATATATATATATATATACAATTTGAGTGAATGACTATTATATAAGATGATTAAAAGGGTAAATGTTTGACAACATGATGATATGTTTATCTTTCATGACTTGTGTTTGTGCTTATGCATTGTCTTATATACGTATGGTTAGCTAATGGTTTTGTACCATGTTGTAGATGCCTTGCAAGATAGGCGTGTTGCTGAATGATCTGGCAGGGTGTCAGGCCGAGGACCTCTCGTACATTAGGTGATTGGATTTTGGGGTTGTTTATGTTTCCCTACTGCGTGAGGATGATGTTTTGTATACCTCATGTGTGAGGATGTTGTTTTATACTCGGCTATGATCTTGTTTACCTTTTGGGTTGTACAGTTTATACAATTTTATGTATTTGTTTTATATCTTTCAGTACCATATTGTAAGGTCCAGTGAACTTGTTGTCAGGCTAGGGTCAGGATCCATTGTGAGATCCTACCCCAATGTGGCATTCCGAGTCCCGCGGATTCGGGGTGTTATAACTACTATCATAATAATGGTTTAAACTAATGTTATATATGGTTCTTGTATTTTTAATAAACAACAACAATTTTAACAGGTTACAAAAGAAGAGTGATTGCTCTTTTCTCCATCTCAAAATAAAAAAAATAAACACTTTCAAATCATCCATTGCAAGACAGCAAGTGTATCCTTCTTTAAGTAGTTCTCTTTGTTCTTTGCTCTTTTACACAAGCGTTGGGGACTTGGTCAAATATACAAATGTGACTTTACCAATCAAACATAAAAGTTAACGTATATTGAATTTCAAAGTAAGAAGAGAAATCGATAAATATGAATCATTACCAACCGAATTGCACCCCTATAATTCATGTATTAAGATACGTAAGATTAGGATATGCATAACCTGCTTTAGAAAGAAAATCATCATATGATGTTCTTTGAAAGCAAGTTCTTCAAAAAAAAAAAGAAAAGGAGAAGTCGTTTTAAGCATCAGAACATGTCCATTCACCTTATATTAGTTAGGCCCAATATATAGATAAAACAATAGAGAAATTCATCAGGTACGTATTTCACTAATTATCCCCCATAGTCACAAACACATTCTTATGTAGGAACCTATAATACAATGTTAAACTGTAAGAGCACTATAGAATAAGAGCGAAAAACTTTACTGATAAAAATCTTGAATTATGCAGAGTCGAGACATAATCTCTATCCTTAATTCTAAAAACACCCCGTATTACGACGATTAACAGTGTTCAAGAATTTAGGATAAAACTGCTTTTCGAATCCAACCTACGCAATCTGTCGGAAGCTTGCGAACTTGTTGAGTGTTGTACTCTCGAGAAAACGGAACAAAGAGAAGAGGAGGAGATGCGTTTTTTGGATGTGTAAAATAAGGTGCGGAGAGTCTCTTTTTATAGGAATGGAGGAGATCCAAAGGGAGTTTAACGTGGATATTTGCATTCAATATGCAATATTCTATAATAATCTCGGATCCTATTTAATTGCAAAATATGAAATTTAATTGGAAAATATTGAATGGTAGATTAGATTGTTTAATTACAATCTCGTCCCAACCCGACCCAACGCAGCTCAGCTCGGCGTGTACGCGTGTGCTTGTTTGCCTACGCTGTTTCGCATTGAAAATTGGTAGTGACCCAAGGTCAGGACCTTTAGTGTGTTTCTCCTTAATATATCCCGTAGGATACCTCTTCTTTCTCAACTTTTTATCGTGCTTGCAACCAACTTCGGATCTCCATTTCTCATTCAAACGGAACTCAAATGTAACATATGAATATACCACGAGCAAGAGATCACATTGAGGAAGTCAAAGCTCCCACTTTTGGGTGTTGACAATGACCAAAGCCCACCGGAAAGTGCCCAACGCACCATGTATTGAATACATGTTTTATTCATAAAATTTACTTCCAAAAATTTCCCATATGAATAGAAATGGTTCTAAACATATGTTTCTCCTTTTTGTAAGCCACAAAATAATTTTAGAGAGTACATTTGAAAAATCACTTTGTATGGATTGGTGCCATGTTTCAGGCTTGAACCATCCGTAGTGAACAACCATCAAATTTACTCGACCAGGTAGTGACCATGATATCTTGAACCACCAAAATTTTATGTAATAACAACTATCACACAACTTTATTTTCACACATAGCATTGGTTTTCTTGTTGTGTTCGTTTTGGCCCTGAATAACCCTGGTTATTCATGAGTGAATTTGGAGAATTTAACCTCACCTTATTCTCCTAGACACGGCTCCATGTCACACTCACAAGGTGATTGACCATAAAGAGTAGAGATAGTGCTCCACTTGCATTGTTTATCATCCTAGGAACTGGGTAGAGACAGTGCTCCACTTGATTCAACTTGGTTAAGTTTTTCCCTTGATGATTTCAACACTTGATCTTGTGACAAACCTTTAGTGAATGGATCCGCCAGGTTGTCAGCCGATTTGATATAGTCTATCGAGATTATACCAGTTGAGATCAGTTTTCTAATGGACTTATGTTGTCGTCTAATATGACATGACTTTCCATTGTATAAAATGCTCAGTGCCCGAGCTATAGCCGATTGACTATCACGATGTATACATATTGCCGGCACTGGTTTTTGCACATCGGAATATCTTCTAGAAAGTTCTGAAGCCACTAAACTTCTTCTACTGTTTTGTCTAACACAATGAACTTAGACTCCATTGTGGATGTGACCAATGGCGTTTGTTTGTTAGATTTCCAAGACACTACTGCACCACCAAGTGTAAATACATATCCACTTGTGGATTTCGAATTTCTAGATTCGGATATCTAGTTTGCGTCACTGTATCTGTTCGCCCTAAAACGTGCGTGCAAATAAGCTTTAAATTTATAAAACTAGAATCAAGCAGCGAACCCGCAGTGTACGGATCGACGTAGTTAAGCAAGAATTCCAGAGTATCGAACACAGGGATTTGGGGGGTTAAATCCAGTTGTAAGTTATCAAGCGAGTAAATGTAAGAGCTTTGCAAATTATTGGAAAAACAACAATCCTAAAGATCCAAGTATCCAGCTGTGGCAATCGATTCAAGATATACTAATGATATAAGAACAGAGTTAAGATATGCAAAGGTATGCTAATGTAAGGTAATCGTACGGTGAAGTTCCAAAAACCTTATGTAACTCATCTACAAGGCACTCTCTATACAGGTTGTTGAGGCTCAATATAGAAAGATTCTAAAGGTGAGAATTAGTGTCAAATACCCAAACTTGTAACCCAAGGATCAAGACTAACTTATCCGATTGAGGTTGTGACACTCACAATCGAGGTAGAGGTTGTTGAGGCTTCACTACCACCTAGAAAAGACAAGTCTAAACTAAGCTAAAGAAAATCTTTAACTTTGGATTAAAGTAAAAGCAAGTTCGTGGACTTAAGGGAAATCACGGTTAGTTCTTGAGGTTCCACGGCCGTGGACTCAAGAACAGGCCGTAATTTAGGGTTGTCGGCGATTCTCTCTAACCCTCAGGGTCTAATCTGTTTGCGATCGATCTATCATCATCTAAGCCACAACTATCAACCCTTCACCTTAGAATTGTTAAGGGTTTTTAGCCAATAATAGTCATGTTGATATCAATTCAAGAATTAAAAGATAAAAAGATGAAAACTTTCAAGAACTTTCAATAATCTTCAAACCAATCTCAAAGTCACAATCAAGAACGAATGTTGTCAAAAGATTCACAATAAAGTAAACAATCACAACCTTAGGAAAGAAGGGAAAACGGGATGTCAATCCGTTTTCCGAATCAAACCTAAACAAGAAGAGAGATCTTCTTGCAAAATCTTCCAAAAACTTCGATCTTCCGCCAATCCGGAGATCTCAACAGCAATCTCCACCAAAAGTGCGAGATTAGGGTAATTCCCCGATGCGAACTTCAATCTCCAATGAGATGATCAATACTTCCAAGCGAAGGCCAAACGGCGTTGAAATTCTCTAAGCAGAGATGGCGGGTGTAAGCGGTGATAAATGAGGGTAAGCGGGGATGACGGATTCTTGCTTCGTCCGTCTTTTTATAGGGCAAGATAAAATATCGGCCCGGCCCAATCTTCAAAAGATCGTGGCTTCAAAGTGTGGCGAAAAGATTCGCCAAGATCACGGTCGTGGAAGTTTTCACGACCGTAATTTAGGACGTGGATTAGGTCACGGTTTGTACCATGTATTCCACGGCCATAATAGTTAATGGAATGCATCACGCCTCTCTTGCAAAGTTCCACGGCCGTGGAACTGAACGTGGTTCGTAGTACGGCCGTATTTTAGAGCGTGGTTTAGGGCAAGAACGTGATTCTTCCCTAGCTTCGTGCATTCCTCAAGCTAAAACTCCAATTTGCTTCCTAAGAATGTCCTCAATCTATGGACATATCAAATCAACTCTCCTTTGCTCGATTCCGTTCGGAAATAGCTCCAAATCACCTATAATCAACATAGAACTAGTGTAGACATCCATATCGACAATATAGGTAATACTAGCTTACATATGCACAAAGTTCAATCAAAGACTATCAATATGAATCAAATACGTTTAGAAAACGTGCCTAAAATATCACAATATTTCATGCTAACAAATAACCCCATACTTAACACTTGCTTGTCCCTAAGCAAGGTCTTTCAAAAAGCTTTAAACAAGAGTTAGGATGAAATATGTGTACCTTCTTTTGGGTGAATGTGACTTCTAAAGAATAGATCATTCTCAAACCTTGCTTCCATCGTTCTTCAAACTTTCACACACTCAATCAAAGAGTAAAAAGCAAAGAAAATTCACGAACCAATTTAACTTCTAAACAAGCATTATAACCTTCAAACATTATCAAAATCAATCACAAGAAACTTCAATTTAGACCACCAAGTCATATAACATTCTTTTGATCTTAAGGACTTTCAAAGAAAAGGTCTAGAATACGGAAGGGAAGGGAAAACTTTAAGGGAAAGTGGTGCATAAATCCGGGAAAGTGGACAACTACCTTCTTCTTCTTATGCGGTTCCCGCAACACTTCAACTTAGAGCTTCGCTCTCTTCTTTTCGTTTTTCGACTTTACTTTTGGAGTTATGGACAGAGGTGCACAAAAACCGAAGCCTAGGAGATCGGCGTTTCTCAATTTTTCAAGAGATGCCTCAAACCCTTAGCGCACATACCATAATCCGCTAGGAATATCGCTCAATCCGACTTTGGCAAGACACAAACACCCGCTATGTGAATGGTGCCGAATTACTCATCGTCATGATTGACTTCCCCAAACCTACAATTTCTTTCTATTCATTTGATTGCAAATAATTGCTCTCATGGCCCTCCCACATCAAACATGCCTTTTTCTCATTCACTTCTCCAAATTTCCGGATAGGTAAAGGAGGCTAATATTTCAATGAGGAGCTAGATGATCCAAGAAAGAAGAAAGAAAATATCGAATTGCCTTAATCATTTCAACAAGAAGTATAAGAACTTATAATGTGATTTCAACTTCAATTTCCTAGCATGATTTAGGTAACATTTTCACATTATAAAACTTGCAAAAGAAGTAAAATTCATTCATTCAAGTTCTTTTCGATTCACAATCCTTTTAAACATGCAAATGTCATCAAACTCAATTCACAAGTAGTGATTATCATGGAAATCATCTCAATTCATTAGGAGCACAAAATTTTCAAAATTTTTTAAATTTTTATGGGTTTTTCAAGTTATTTTTCATGCAATGCAATAAGAAAACGTGCAACACATAATGAACATGCAACGACAGTCTCAAATGAAAGCGAACATAGTAAGTAGAGTTATTACAAACTTTTTAGTACATCCCACCCCATACTTAGGACGAACATTGTCCCTAATGTTCAAAAGAAAGAAAGAAAAGAAAGAAAAGAAAAAGAAACTCATAAAGTGGTGGCGGGAATGTCTAAAACGAACGGTCATGCATCGAATCACTGCGGTGCCGGCGGAGGTGGGAATGGGGAGAAGCTGGAGTCGTAGGGCCGCCCAAACTGCTGGCGGTAGACGTCCCTCATCATGTGGTCGAGGTCGTCGAGGCGTCCGTCTCTAGCGTCGGCCCGGATCTCCAACGCTCCAACTCTCTCTGAAAGTCCGGTAGCCCAATCCGGCATCTGCTCGTACCATCCCGGGGCGTGACTGTACCATGCGGGGGCATCGGATGGTGCTGGTGCTGGTGGTGGTGCTGCTGGCTGCTCCGTGGACCAAGGAGGGGGAACGCCATACCATGTGGGAGGTGTGGTCATCCACGTGGGCCTCTCACTCACGCTAGCGCGGCGAGATGACGAGCCTGAGGCTCTAGCTGGACGTGGAGAGCGTCTAGGTACATCTGGGGCCGCCTCCGGCTGGTCCGGAAACATCCCAAACTCCTGCTCCGCTCCTCCTCCACTCTCAAACTGATCTCCCATATCCTCCTCCTCGACAACTGGTGGTGGGACGTAAGGGGGAGCTACTATCCTGTTCGCATGCATCGCAGCGAACGTCTCCTTCCAATTATAGCGTCCCGCCATAATGGAATACTCCGGCAGCCACTCTATACCCCTGCCTGTCCTACTCTCCCAAGGCATGCCCGCATAAGGCGGACCTCCATGTGTGGGGAAGATGAGACCCCTAACCATGAATGCATGTAGCCCTAAAGGAACGGCCGGTATGCGGGTGCAAGCAGAAAAATCCACACCAAAACTCCTAGCAATGTGGGTAACTATCCCACCATATCCGATGTTTCCCTTTGACTTGTTCTTGAGCTTGCTCATCGTAGCAGCCAAGAGAGTAGCACAATCTGCACGGCGTCCATAAAGCATGCAATAGAGCAAGAATAGCTCATCCGTCTTGATCTTTTGGGGCGTCTCCGTCCTAGGCAAGAGACACTCCGAAAGAACGCGGTGAGCTATCTTCAAGGCTAGATGGTACATCAATCTAGCTTGGTATCGGCGGGTTGCCAACGGTCCTCGTCGGCGTAAATCATTGCAACTTCCTTCCAAAAATCCTTAGGGTAAACACCACTCGGGAATCGACCATTGAAGGTCTCATGAAACCCAAAAATAGTCCCAAACTCAACGATACTCAAATGATAGTCTCGTTCCATGAGACGGAAAGAGACGGTCCTATCTACGTGGCTGTGCTCGAAAGATGTCACAACCTCCCGGGTGATCTCCTCATAGGCGTCTTCTCGGATAGCCGAGAAGATAACTAATCCGGCTCTATCCAAGAGCCACGTAAGGTCATCAACTATGTTGAGAGGATGTAGATCCTCCAACAACAAATATCTAGGGCCAATCACTGGCCTCTTCGTGATCTTCTCAAAGGCAGCAAGATGGTTCTCATGTATGGTCGGAATTCTAGGGTGAGGAGGTGAGGATGGAGGTGAAGGTGAAGATGGTAGTGAAGGAGATGAGGGTGGTGGTGCCCTAGAGGATGAGGAGGTGGAGGGATTGCCTTTCCTTTTCTTATTCTGCTCTCCCTTCTTCTCTTTTATCATTCCCGACACTCTCCTTACGAAATCCATTCTGCACCAAAAATTACGGTCTGTTCTTCAGGAATTACGGCCGTGGTTTACCCAGAGGCCGTGATTCGTCTCAGAATTTCACGAATCTCAGCAAATCAGCAAGCAATCACCACAACAAGCAGTCCTAGTCTAATTCCTTCCAATCTCTTTCAGTTCTTCCTAAAGATCTATAGCAAAAACGAACCAAATTGGCGAAAATCAAGAAGAAAGAATAAACCTCTTTTTTGGATTGAAAAACCCGAAATGCGCGTTTGTTGATGGATTTCCGCTCGGTTTGTCGCTTGGATCTTGTTTATGGTTGAATTTGCTGTAGTTTGGGAAGAAGAATCGTCGAAAACGGTTGGAAAACGAAGATTTGAGAGGAGGGCGTGAAATTCCGGCAATTAGGTCGTGGAAAGAGGGGTTTTTGGGATGAGTTTGTGAAGAATGTGGCTTATATAGTTGCAGGCAAAATTTTGAAAATCACGGTCTGTCGGGGTGTTCCACGGCCGTGGAAGTGTACGGAACCGTGGTTTTGGTGATTTTTCAAAGGTTTTTGAGAATTACGGCCACTGTAGCCATGACGACCGTAATTTAGACCTTGGAACCTTCTGTAAAGCTTCAAAGTCCAAATTTCGTCACTCCTCTTCGACATCATGTCCTCTTTTCTTTTTCCATCGATCCTGCAACCAAAAACACGAACATACCGGAAGAAATCGAGGCAAAATAAAGCGAAAAACGTTTATTCCAAGCTAAACTATGAATCGAAAACAAAAACGAAAATGCAATACCTTGGGTTGCCTCCCAAGAAGCGCTTTGTTTAAGGTCTGTAGCTAGACCAATCTCGCACTTATTCGAGTGCGGTAGGCGCAAACTCCTCAGCTTGGAGTTCCGGCGTATACTTCTTGAGTCGTTGGCCGTTCACCTTAAAACTTCCGCTAGCTTCACCCCATACTTCAACTGCACCATGGGGGAAAATACGCTTAATTAGAAAAGGTCCGGTCCAACGGGATTTAAGCTTACCTGGAAAGAGGCGAAGTCTCGAATTGAAGAGGAG
Organism: Fagopyrum homotropicum; assembly: GCA_033239125.1. Lineage (NCBI taxonomy): Eukaryota > Viridiplantae > Streptophyta > Magnoliopsida > Caryophyllales > Polygonaceae > Fagopyrum > Fagopyrum homotropicum. The sequence continues at coordinate 133,348,430 of BSWB01000007.1, read as the reverse complement.
AACTTGATCTCCTTCTTTGAAGTCCTTTGGAATGATATGCTTATCATGCCAACGCTTTGCTCTTTCCTTGTAGATCTTGGCGTTTTCATAGGCGTTCAAGCGAAGTTCATCAAGCTTATTGATGTCTAGGAGACGCTTCTCTCCCGCTTCCTTCATGCCGAAATTCAGCCACTTGATAGCCCAAAACGCTTTGTGCTCCAGCTCCACTGGCAAGTGACAAGACTTCCCATACACAAGGTTGTATGGTGTGGTTCCTATGGGAGTCTTGTACGCAGTCCGGTACGCCCATAATGCATCATCTAGCTTCAAGGACCAATCCTTCCTAGTCCTTGAAACCGTCTTCTCTAGAATTCCTTTGATCTCCCTATTTGAGATCTCAACTTGTCCACTCGTTTGTGGATAGTAAGGGGTAGCGATCTTGTGGTTAACCCCATACTTAGCTAGAAGAGCTTCAAAGCGACGGGCTATGAAGTGAGAACCTCCATCACTAATGATAGTCCTTGGTGTCCCAAATAGCGGGAAGATGGTCTTGTTGAAGAACTTAACCACCACCATGGCATCATTTGTGGGAGAGGCAATTGCTTCCACCCATCTAGAAACGTAATCTACCGCCAATAGTATGTATTGGTTTCCACAAGAAGATGGGAATGGTCCCATGAAATCAACTCCCCAAACGTCGAAAATCTCCACCTCTTGGATGTTGTTGAGGGGCATCTCGTTCCTTCTAGAAATATTGCCTGTTCTTTGACAAGCATCGCAGCAAGAAACAAAGGATTGCACATCTCTAAATAAAGTAGGCCAATAGAATCTAGATTGCAATACCTTTGCGCTAGTCTTGTTCGAACTAGCATGTCCTTTACAAGGTAGTGAATGACAATTGCGGATGACACTTTGCATCTCATCTTCCGGCACACATCGCCGGATGATGCCATCCGGACCTCTCTTAAAGAAGAGAGGCTCGTTCCAATAGTACTCCCGGACGTCCTTAAAGAACTTCTTCCTTTGTGCGTAGGATAGTCCGGGCGGTATCTCCTGGCAAACCAAATAGTTAACAAAATCAGCAAACCATGGTTCGTTACCTTTGGAGATCACGTTGATGCACTCCTCTATGATGTGCAGGTGTTCGTCTGGAAAGGAGTCATCAATGGGTAGATGGTCGTCCCCTAGATGTGTTAGACGACTCAAATGATCCGCAATAGAATTTTCTGAACCTTTCTTGTCGCGGATCTCAAGATCGAATTCTTGTAGGAGAAGAATCCATCTAATTAGCCTTGGCTTCGCGTCTTTCTTCGCAAGGAGGTACCGGATCGCAGCATGATCCGTGTAGACAATCACCTTTGCACCTACAAGATAAGAGCGAAACTTGTCAATAGCGTAGACAATGGCTAGAAACTCTTTCTCTGTAGTGGCGTAGTTGAGCTGCGCTTCGTCTAGCGTCTTGCTAGCATAGTATATGGCATGGGTTCGCCCTTCCTTTCGTAGTCCAAGAACAGCTCCAATAGCTACGTCACTAGCATCGCACATAATCTCGAAGGGGAGAGTCCAATCCGGAGGTTGGATAATAGGTGCTGAAATCAGAGCTTGCCGAATGGTGTTAAACGCATCCAAACATTCCTGCGAAAACTCAAAAACCGCATCTTTCATCAATAGATTAGTGAGAGGTTTTGATATCTTAGAAAAGTCCTTAATGAAACGTCTATAAAATCCAGCATGTCCTAGGAAACTTCTTATCCCTTTCACCGAAATTGGGGGAGGAAGTTTCTCTATGGTCTCTATCTTAGCCTTGTCTACCTCTATCCCTCTACTAGAGACTAAGTGACCTAATACAATTCCTTCCTTAACCATGAATTGACACTTCTCCCAATTAAGAACTAGGTTAGTGTCTTCACACCTTTGTAAAACAAGAGAAAGGTTAGAAAGGCAATCGTTAAAAGAGGAACCGTATACGGAGAAGTCGTCCATGAAGACTTCCATGATTTCCTCTACGTATTCGGAGAAGATGGCCATCATGCACCGTTGAAAGGTGGCTGGGGCGTTGCAAAGCCCGAACGGCATTCTCCTATAGGCGAACGTACCCCAAGGGCACGTGAATGTGGTCTTCTCTTGATCATCCGGATGTACCGGAATCTGAAAGAAACCACTATAACCGTCAAGGTAGCAAAAATGTGAATGTTGTGCTAACCTTTCAAGCATTTGATCGATGAATGGCAATGGAAAGTGATCCTTCCGCGTTGCGTTGTTGAGCTTGCGGTAGTCTATGCACATTCGCCATCCAGTCACGGTTCGGGTAGGAATGAGTTCGTTGTTCTTGTTGGTGATGACCGTCATTCCTCCCTTCTTAGGAACTACTTGAACTGGACTCACCCACTTGCTATCGGAGATAGGATAGATGATACCTGTATCAAGAAGTTTAAGAATTTCCTTCTTGACAACCTCCTTCATGGTCGGATTCAACCGCCTTTGAGGTTGTCTTGAAGTTCTAAAGTCCTCCTCCATTAGTATCTTATGCATACATAGGGAGGGTTTAATTCCTACTAAGTCCTCAATAGTGTAGCCTATGGCTTTTCTATGTTTCCTAAGGACAATCATGAGCTGCTCATGTTCATCTATGCTTAATTCGGAGCTAACAATAACCGGAAAGGTAGAATTAGATCCAAGGAAAGCGTACCTTAGATGAGTAGGAAGTGGTTTGAGTTCCATCACTTTCGGAGCTTCTAATGATCCTTGAGGAGCATCCGACGTTTCCTTAGAAGTTTCTAAGGATGTTGAGTGGTTTGGAGGAGAATCAAAAGAAGTTGAAGAAGTATGCCGATCACCCTCTTCCACGGTCAGAATTACGGGTTCTCCATATTTTCCACGGCCGTGTAATCCACTGGAATGGAGGTCGATTTTGGTTGTGAAATCCACGGTCGTGGAATATAGGGTGTGACCGTGGATTCTAACATTCTCAGCCTCATCGTGGAGTTTCTCAAACTCCACTTCATGCATCTCTTCTTGTGCCTCTAAGGCTTCAATTTCCTCTTTGCACTCTTCTTCTTCCCTTACATCTGTTAGACTCATGGTAATGACTTTTTGTAAAGGATCGTTAAAGAGAATCGCACTTACCTCTTCCCTAGATAAACCTTCTTCACCTTGGATATCGTAAATATCCTCGTCGAAGATCGGTTCCTTCACTAGAGTGGAAAGAACGAACTCTACTTTCTCTTCTCCAATGTCAAAAGCGAGTCTTCCATTCTTGCAATCGACCATGCAGCCGGAAGTTGCAAGAAACGGTCTTCCGAGTATGATCAGGACCGGACTATCTGCAGGAATGTCAAGTACGACAAAATCAATGGGAACAAAGAATTTACCTAGCTTGACGGGGACGTCTTCTACAATACCGACGGGGCGAGTGATGGATCGATCCGCCATGTATAACGTCATCTTCACCGGTTTAGGATCACCTAAACCGATCTTCCTACATAATGCAAGTGGTATGATGCTCACACTTGCTCCTAAGTCACATAAAGCGTCATATGTGACATCTCCCAATCCAATGGGAATGCAAAATGACCCTGGATCCTTCAACTTTGGGGGCATTTTCTCCTTCATGGTCTTGATGAGATCCGAAGAATCCGAACTCATCTTGACCTCTCCGAAATCTTCTAGCTTCCTCTTGTTAGAGAGAAGCTCCTTCAAGAACTTACCATAAGCCGGCATACCTACGATAGCATCAATGAAGGGTATATTAATATGCAGCTTACTCATGAGTTCTATGAACTTACCGAACTGTTTGTCTAGGCGCGCTCGAGCTCTAGATTGAGGAAATGGTAGGGGAGGTTTGTAAGCTGGAGGAGGAACATAGACATCTTCCTTCTCCTTCCCCTTTTCTTTGTCCTTCCCTACGGGGACTTCAACGAACGTAGGCTGCGGATCGGTAGTAGTCACTCCGCTCCTAGTTGTAATCGCCATCACCCTTCCCTTAGGGTTGTCCTCCGTCTTTCCTGGAAGTTTCCCTTGATTTCTAGGAACTTCCTCCGCGTGGTTGAACATTTGGTTTTCCAAAACTTTTTGAGCTTTGTCAACCTTAGAAACTTGATCATCAACTTTGATGAGGCGGTTCTCCAACCCTTGAAGCTTTCCCAAAATTGTTTCTAACATGGGATCGGGCTTCTCCTTTCCCGTATTGTTTCCTCCGTTAGATGATTGCCCCTGGCTTTTCAATGGAGTAGAGGAAGAGGAAGGTGGAGTTAGTGAATTAGAATTGGAAGGATAAGAGTTACCGGAATTTTGTTGATTGGAGCGCCAATTGTTGTTGTTTGAACCCCTATTGTTGTTCCAATTGTTGTTCCGGTTGTTGTTGTTTCCATTCCAATTGTTATTCCGGTTGTTGTTCCGGTTATTGTTGTTGCGGTTGGTGTTATCACCGCCATTGTTGTTGCCCAAATAGCCAACATCCTTCTCTTGTTGCTTTGGGAAGTTGGTCTTGATAGCCTCCTTCAACTCCTTGATCTCATTGTTGAGGGAGAAAATCTGATTTTGAGCTTCATGTGTGAGCTTCGCTCCTTGCTCCACACGATTTCCCTCCACTTTCCGGTGGGAATACTTTTCTATGACTCTTGCTTGCTTCTCGATGAAGTCCCAAGCGTCATCTTCTCTCATGTCCATGAACGTTCCACATGAGAGGGATTGGAGGTTGAATTGCGTTCCCGCATCCAGCCCCTTGTAGTAGATCTCCAGCAAGGCAAGCTTGGATATGCCATGATGAGGGCAATCCAAGAGCAAATCCTGAAACCTTTCCCAAGATTGAAACAAACTTTCGTTAGGTCTCATTGAAAAAGCATTAATCTTACCTCTAAGTTCCGCCGTTTTGGAAGGCGGAAAGAATTTGGTGAGGAACTCCGCGGAAAGGTCTTCCCACGTGTCTAGTTTCCCATTAGGAAGAGCTTGGTACCAAGACAACGCTTTCCCCTTCAAAGAGAAAAAGAAAGGCTTGAGCTTATAGCTGTTGGTAGTAGCGTTCTTTGGTCTCATCGTCTCCATCATACACTCAAAGTTTTGCAAGTGTTGGTGCGGAGATTCAGCGCTTGTAACGCCAAATTGGTTTTGGCGAACAAGAGTAATAACTTGAGGGTTAAAGCTAAACCCTTGCACATCTTCAGCATCAAATTTCATGCCTAAGCGGCGTGGTTGTTGTGTTGGATCCATCCGCTGGCCAAGAGTTCTTGGCTCATTATCCACACGTTCGATCCTCACATTCCTAGGCGGAATGCGGCGATTAGCAGCTCCTTGTGGATGGAAAGGATTTACATTGATCGTGGGATCAATCTCCTCCAGCGGAGGCATGGAAGAATCACTATCATCAGCGGATGAGTGACTTTTTCTCCTAGACCTTGATGCTTTCCTTGAGGATTTCTTGCTTCCCTTATTCTTAAGGTCGCTCATCTCTACCCTCATCTGGAAGATCATGTCTTGTAGACTGTTAACTTGAGATTGATGACGATCCATCTCATCCTGGCGGAGAGTCTCGTTCCATCGGAGTTGAGCTTCCTTCTCCGCCAATTCCGTTTGAAGATCACGTTCGTGTTCTTCAGCCATCTTCTTTTCCTTGCGCTTTTGCCTCAAGGTTTTCTCTAGCTCTTGATCAAGAGGTAAGAGATCTTCGGTGTTTCTAGACCTGCGCATGCACTCAAAGAAATATCAAATAACGAGAGCAAGCTCCCAAGCTTGACAACCGGCAACCGGATTCGGCCGAAACCAAATACCCGGCAACGGCGCCAAAAACTTGTTCGCCCTAAAACGTGCGTGCAAATAAGCTTTAAATTTATAAAACTAGAATCAAGCAGCGAACCCGCAGTGTACGGATCAACGTAGTTAAGAAAGAATTCCAGAGTATCGAACACAGGGATTTGGGGGGTTAAATCCAGTTGTAAGTTATCAAGCGAGTAAATGTAAGAGCTTTGCAAATTATTGGGAAAACAACAATCCTAAAGATCCAAGTATCCAACTGTGGCAATCGATTCAAGATATACTAATGATATAAGGACAGAGTTAAGATATGCAAAGGTATGCTAATGTAAGGTAATCGTACGGTGAAGTTCCAAAAACCTTATGTAACTCACCTACAAGGCACTCTCTATACAGGTTTTTGAGGCTCAATATAGAAAGATTCTAAAGGTGAGAATTAGTGTCAAATACCCAAACTTGTAACCCAAGGATCAAGACTAACTTATCCGATTGAGGTTGTGACACTCACAATCGAGGTAGAGGTTGTTGAGGCTTCACTACCACCTAGAAAAGACAAGTCTAAATTAAGCTAAAGCAAATCTTTAACTTTAGATTAAAGTAAAAGCAAGTTCGTGGACTTAAGGGAAATCACGGTTAGTTCTTGAGGTTCCACGGCCGTGGACTCAAGAACAGGCCGTAATTTAGGGTTGTCGGCGATTCTCTCTAACCCTCAGGGTCTAATCTGTTTGCGATCGATCTATCATCATCTAAGCCACAACTATCAACCCTTCACCTTAAAATTGTTAAGGGTTTTTAGCCAATAACAGTCATGTTGATATCAATTCAAGAATTAAAAGATAAAAAGATGAAAACTTTCAAGAACTTTCAATAATCTTCAAACCAATCTCAAAGTCACAATCAAGAACGAATGTTGTCAAAAGATTCACAATAAAGTAAACAATCACAACCTTAGGAAAGAAGGGAAAACGGGATGTCAATCCGTTTTCCGAATCAAACCTAAACAAGAAGAGAGATCTTCTTGCAAAATCTTCCAAAAACTTCGATCTTCCGCCAATCCGGAGATCTCAACAGCAATCTCCACCAAAAGTGCGAGATTAGGGTAATTCCCCGATGCGAACTTCAATCTCCAATGAGATGATCAATACTTCCAAGCGAAGGCCAAACGGAGTTGAAATTCTCTAAGCGGAGATGGCGGGTGTAAGCGGTGATAAATGAGGGTAAGCGGGGATGACGGATTCTTGCTTCGTCCGTCTTTTATAAGGCAAGATAAAATATCGGCCCGGCCCAATCTTCAAAAGATCGTGGCTTCAAAGTGTGGTGAAAAGATTCGCCAAGATCACGGTCGTGGAAGTTTTCACGACCGTAATTTAGGGCGTGGATTAGGTCACGGTTTGTACCATGTATTCCACGGCCGTAATAGTTACTGGAATGCATCACGCCTCTCTTGCAAAGTTCCACGGCCGTGGAACTGAACATGGTTCGTAGTACGGCCGTATTTTAGAGCGTGGTTTAGGGCAAGAACGTGATTCTTCCCTAGCTTCGTGCATTCCTCAAGCTAAAACTCCAATTTGCTTCCTAAGAATGTCCTCAATCTATGGACATATCAAATCAACTCTCCTTTGCTCGATTCCGTTCGGAAATAGCTCCAAATCACCTATAATCAACATAGAACTAGTGTAGACATCCATATCGACAATATAGGTAATACTAGCTTACATATGCACAAAGTTCAATCAAAGACTATCAATATGAATCAAATACGTTTAGAAAACGTGCCTAAAATATCACAATATTTCATGCTAACAGTATCCTTCTAAAACTGCTAGATATTTCCCATAGTGCAGCCCATAACTTTGAGTATAACGTAGGAAGTTTAATACTCTAGTTATCCCTTTCTAGTGTTTATGTCGTAGGTTACTTGTATAGCGACTTACTACATTGATTGAGTGCGTCAAGTCAGGGCGTGTACAATTGGTTAAGTACATTGGACTCTCAATTACACGTTCATACTCTAGTCGTGACAGTACATCCCCCACTTTTTTGTCAAGTGGAGTTGAGGATCCATTGAACTTTTTGCGGTTCAACTTGAGTAGTTGTTATACCTTTCAAGTATCTTTTCAGCATAATGAGCTTGGGGCATGATAAATCCTTCGGAATGTGTAGTGATTTTAATCCCTAGAATAACATCCGCTAATCTCATATCTTTCATGTCAAAATGACTCCTAATAAGTTCTTAGTTTAGTTGATCATGCCTTTGTTGCTTCCAATGATAAGCATATCATCTACATACAAACACAACAAGACATATCCCGTAGGACTAGTCTTGATATAAATGCATTTGTCGCATTCATTGATGCAAAAGTTATTTGACATCATTACGTTGTCAAATTTTTCGTGCAATTGTTTAGGAGCTTGTTTGAGTCCGTAAAGGGACTTTACAAGTCTACATACTTTGTGTTCTTGTCCATACACAACATATCCTTTCAGGTTGTTTTATATAAACCTCCTCTTCTAACTCTCCGTTTAGAAAGATAGTTTTTATGTCCATTTGATGGATTTCTAGGTTTCTTAATGTCGATATTGCTATTAGCATTGTTATAGAAGTTATTCTCATCACCGGAGAATAGATGTCAAAGAAGTCCAACCTTTCTTTTTGTCAGAATCCTTGCACCACAAGCCTAGCCATGCACTTTTCTATGGAGCCATCGGTTTTCAGCTTAGTTTTGAAAATCCATTTGCACTCAAGTGCTTTACACCCTTGTGGTAAGTCGACTAACTCCCATGTATGATTTTGCATAATGGAGTCTATCTCAGTTTTGCTAGCTTCCTTCCATGAAGGTGCGTTGGGTGTAGACATGACTTCTTTATAAAGTCGTCTCCAAACGATTTTTCCTTTCGAGTTCTTTTGCTTCTTTGAGGTTCTTCCTAAACTATTTCATTCCCAGAAGTGCCTACCTCTCTTTGTTCAAGAGTTTATTTCGGATTTTCTCTATCCTTACACGGAAACATGTTTTCAAAGAAGGATGCATTCCTTGATATTCCTAGTTGTTGTGTTTTGAAAATGACCCAACTTTTTGGAATTGAAATATTTGCCCCGGAAAATTATTTACGGATTTTGACACAAGTTTTAATTACGGGAATTAGACTATATGTATATATATTACGTTTTATGACCCAAGTTTAGCTTATAGAGTTAAAATTGTTTAGTTGTTGTGTTTTAGGTTCGAAAACACCTTCATAGAAGGTTTGACTCAAGCCGAAGTTCGACAACCGTCAATCGACTTTCGTAACGTAGATGCTACATAAGTATTCTTAACACTCGTGATTGGAAAGTTATTATTGATTATGAATTGGATATTGGATTGGTATGCCTAGTTGGATTTTCTATGTACTTATTTATTGGATAATCGGGTTTTGTACAAACCCTAGGAGAAGTACAATCCAAACTCGAGATGGAATTACGTAAGTCACTTCTACACCTATTAGACGGTGTTTATGATGATATAGAATATATAGTTATTTGATTGTGTGTTCTTACTTGTTTAGGTTGTTTGTCGAATTATTGACGTTGTCGTTTTGGCTTTAAGTAGTACGTAAGATTTTATTGAGGCAAGTACTTGTGAGATTCTTATATGAAAATGATTAATTTTAAGTCAGTATGTTGTTACTTGCATGTTTTGACGTTTTATAATATGTTGGCATGATACTTATGATATATATATATATATATATATATATATATATATATATATATGAGGCGGCTAGCAACCTTTACAACCTTCATACTTTTCATCCTATTATATATTATAATATATATATATATATATATATATATATATATATATATATATATATATATATATATATATGATGATGATAAGAAGACGGCTGTCTGAGCCTATCTTCATCCTCAATTTGCAATTGCAAATTTATATTGCAAAGGAAGAGCGAGAGTGTAGAGCACTTTACCGCTCAACTTCGATCTCTCACCAGCCTTTCACTTTCAATCCTTTTTCAAATCCGATTGTACCATCGAGTCCCTTATCTTGTTCTCTTCAACGTGGTACCAATTTATTTCCCGTTTGTTAACTTTTTGGTAAACCTTCCGTTTATCGCTATCGGAACACCAACGACCACCGCAAGTCATCGGACGCGGATAATTGGAATTTCCATTATACTCGTTACATTATTCTGGTAATTATGGAATTATTAGTTTGATGATGATATCATGAGTTGGATATATGCCCTGATGTGGCTTTAAGGTTTAGCATATTATTCGAGGCTTATAGGATGATTACGATCTTTATGGATCCCTTGGGTCTAGGTGTGACCCCTTTGATTGATAGGAGATTGATATATCTTCTTGCCTTATTATTTGGCAGTGTTCCTCTCCAGTGTGGAGGTTGATCGGGGTGGTGAGTTGTACGAGGTTGAGGTAAGTCCGTAGGACTTACTTAGCTACCATCCTTATATTTGGTGTTTGCATGAGTGATGTGTGTTATATGTTGGCTATGATAGCATGAGTTGTCGTTTTTATCGACCTATGTTCTATTGACTGCCCCATTGCGTGGCTGTGATAACCTTTCCCTTTCATCCCGCCATGGAGTCTGGGAGGTTCTCTGATGTCGGGCCATACTAGTTTACAGGAAGGGTGCAATCCACTCCCATAGGGTACACGGATTGTGTGACCGATACTTGTACAGCTTGACATTGCACTCAGAGGCGGGATGTATCGGTCCTCGTGTCACATACTTTCATCTATCTATATATATACAATTTTTGAGTGAATGGTTATTATATAAAGATAATAAATGGGTAAATGTGTGATAGCATGCTGATGTGTTTATCTTTCATGATTGTGCTTGTGCTTATGCATTACCTTATATATGTATTGTTAGGTAACGGTTTCATACCGTGTTGTAGATGTTTGCAGGTTAGACGTTGCTGAGTGATCTGGCAGGGTGACAGGCCGAGGAATCTCGTACATTAGGTGGTTGGTTTGGGATGTCTTGTTTTCCCTCTGCGTGAGGATGATGTCTTGTTTGCCCTCCTGTGTGAGGATGCTGTTTATACTCGGCTACGTTGTCTTTACCTTTGAGTTGTATTGTTTATACAGCTTTATGTATTTGTTTTATATCTGTCAGTGCCATGTTGTAAGGTCCAGTGAACTTGTTGTCAGGCTAGGGTCAAGATCCACTGTGAGATCCTAGCCCAATGTGACACTCCGAGTCCCGCGGATTTGGGGTGTTACAGAGTTGGTATCAGAGCCTTAGGTTGACAACAATGGCACTTGCTACCTGCAATAAGGTCTGATAGGTAAAATAAACAGAACCCAAAAGGGGTCTGACATTTTAAAACATTTTTGGTTTTAAGTGTGGTTTTGGGTTAGAAAGTACGAGAAGTCGTCACCTCTGCCATGGATCTCTGCAGCGTAGATATGTATATATATATATATATATATATATATATATGTGTGTGTGTGTGTGTGTGTGTATTATGGATTATGTAGATGTATTATATATATATCGATACATATGGCATATATATAGCCTTTTAAGCTTAGGTGCGTATATCCTACAGATGGCTCAGACTAGAGCAGTATCTGTAGTGGGACGAGGTATGGGTACACCCCCTCTTCCTCCGGTAACGTTAAGTCAAGGACCAGTTTCCGCTGTTGTTTCGCCTATGGTAGAGAACGAGTTTGAAGAGAATGATCATGTCTCCATGAGCATATCCGAGTTTCAAGAATATATGCGCCAAGTATATGAGGCTGTAATAGCGGTTAGACCTACACCGGATATACCAACATCTGTGGGACCAACTGAAGCTTCTGGATCAAAGAAGAAACAACGAGTCGAACTAGCAAAAGATGAGGTAGACCTTCCAAGTGGAAAGCAAAATCCGGCTTGTGGAAGTTTGAGTAGTCCCCGTTCTAAATGGACTTCTGGTAAGAAGAGAACTTGTTATAATTGTGGGAAGCCTGGACACATAAGACCACACTGTCCCAAACCGCCGGTGATTTGCTTCACCTGTGGTAGACCAGGTCATAAAGCTGCCTTTTGTAGGCAAGGTGGAGTTGTATCACGATAGGATTCTTCTTCTGCAATATGACGGGAGGTGGTCAGAAGACCCCTCAGCAGCAAACACAAGGACAACAGAGAATCCCAGATCGCCAGCCTACTCAGGGATCCGTTCCCAGACCGAGTAGAGATAGAGGTCGTGGTGGGAGTGCCATAGACACTAGAAGAGCTCAAGGTAGAGCCTTGGACCTGAGAAGTGTAGAGGAGTCATCCGTACCAGTTACAGTTATGGGACGTTTATGTCTCATTTGTGGCTATTCAGATCATTTGCGCTTTGAGTGTCCCTTGGCACCGATAGCTTGCTTCACATGTGGTGAACTAGGCCATCTGACCCCTTTCTATCAGCAAGATGGTGTTTCTTCTCCGTAAGACCTCCCTCTTTCCGGTGCAGTGGAAGTGGAGGCTATGGCGATGACCTCAATGATACCTGAGGAGCATAGACTCGAGATTTAGTGATGATATGTAGTGGGGCTTCTGGTGTTAGCTGTACAGTTACCATTCTTGTTAATGGTTTACCTAGTGGAGTTTTGTTTGTTGTGAGTGCTATGCACTTCATGTCTTTCGATGCATGCGTTAATAGTTGACTGTGGAAACAGTAGAATATAAACTTTCCTTTACATGATTACCAGTTAGGGGTTTGTGGTACCCGCGAGATTGTGATTGTCCCATTCATTCAGGGACTTGTGTATGATTTATAGACTTCTTTGTCATGTCTTAGGTGCATGAGGAAGTCACTATGTGTATGGTTTGGATGAATAGATATCATGTCATGTTAGATATCAGTTGGAAGGTTGTTACAATCTCTACTGAGACCGATTAGACAGAGGTCATCCGAGGTTACGACCTTTAAAGAGATGAGTCTTGTCATTAGTGCCGTACGAGCAGTGAAGTTGATAACACAAGGAGGTGATGTTTCTGATGTTATGATATGAAGAAGATAGTTCCACGTTGGAGGATATTCCAGTGGTTTATGAGCTTATAGACGTGTTACTGAACCGTCTAGTTGCCACCTCAGCGGAGTGTGGACATTGTTATCAAGTTGAAGTGTGATACGACACTGATTGGGAAGACCCATATCATATGGTGCTTGTTGAGATGTTGTAACTGAAGGACTGAAGAGTGGGCTGAGACGAGCTTCCTTCGCCCTAATGTATCCAATGTCTCGTATTAACGACCTGATGAATCAGCTTCAAGGAGCAATCGTGTTTTTCAGGATTTCCTTGCGCTCAGATTACCACCAATTGAGGGTGAAAGAGTAGGATGTGCATAGGATAGCTGTTCATACCCGTTATGGACACTACAAGTATGTAGTGATGTCATTTGGGTTGATGAATGCCTTAGCAGTCTTTATGGAGTTGATGAATAGTATTTAGTCGACTTCTTTGAATAGTCTGTGGTGGTCTTCATTGATGACATTTCGATATACTCTCGTATTAGAGAGAAGCAGACCGATCATCTGAGGACAATTTTGCTGATGTCGAGAGATAGAGGGTTGTATACTACGCTCTCTAAGTACGAGTGGGATGCCAGTGGTAGCCTTCTTAGGCCATGTTGTCTTTGCCAGTGGGATCTTGGTTGATTTGACGAGGATTGAGTATGTTGCAACATGGACGATACTGATGAACATTAAGGGAATGCGTAGTTTTCTCGGCTTAGCCTATTACTACCCACACTTGTGGAAGGGTTTTATGAATATGTATCTCTTTACGAGTCTTCTGAGGAAGACCCTCAGAATTGCGTGGTCAAAGCAATATGCCAGAACGTTGAAGAGTGGAGGAGACATTTGACTTGTGCTTCGATTTTGTTATAGTCCGAAGGTCTGGGGATTCCATAATATACGGTGATATATCCCAGCTAAATTTAAGACGCGTATTAATATAGAGGATTGGAGTTATGGATATGTGGGTCTACATTTGAAGACGTGTGAGGAGAACTACTTGACACCTGATTTAGAGTTAGTAGCGGAGTTGAATAACCACCAGCGTTGAGGACTCGAGTTGATCAAGACTTTAACCCAGAGATTCCATACTATTTAGAGAAGTTGAACGTTGTCGCCAACAACTTGAACAAAAGACGCCTCAAGAGAAGACAATTGCGAGGCTGACAATTTAGCCTCAGTTTTAGCGAGATCCAACTTGGCTAGAGTTGGAAAATCAGTTCCTTGATAAGGATATCCAGTTATTCCTTAAAGGTTCTACTTGGTCTGTTGGATGAGGTCCAACAGAAGCAGGGGACCTGCCCGACCTTGTTGAAGATGGGAGAGAAGATGTCTCGTAATGAGGCACCACAGTTCTCCATGAGAGTAGATGGAATGATGAAGAGTCATGACCGCTTTTGTGTACCTGCTGATGCAGAGTGAGACAGAAAATTTTACAGTACATTCATTGTATACCTTACTCAGTACCTTCATGTACGAGTAAGAGGTACCACGAGGTGAGACGATTATATTGATGGAGAAGATGGAAACTGATGTAATCAGATTTGTGACACAGTGTATGACCTGTCAGCAGGTCAAGATAGAACATTTCCGACCTAGAGATGAGCTTCATCCACTACCAGTGCAGTAGTGGAAGTGTTAGGACATCTTTTTGGACTTTGTGACGGGATTGAGGCCCAGTGGGAATCTTGATGTATCCGGATTGTTGGTGACAGATTAACGGAGCCGGCACGTTTCGTTCCTATTAATGGATTTATTATGCGATAATGATTGACGCACATCTTTTGGGATGCCCCCTATGAGGCATTATACATATGTAGACGCCGTATACCTTTATGCTAGAATTTACCTAGCAGTATTAGTAGAATAACACCTGATCTGATTCAGGATTTTATACTTCAAGTAACGCTGATTAGAGGAAGAATGTTGGTTGTACAGAGTCGTCATATATCATATGTAGACGAGAGGCGTCGACCTCTAAAGTTCAAGTGAGAGTTCATGACCGGCTGAGAGTATCTCTGCTGTGAAATGTTAGATATGTTGGCATAAAAGGGAAACCGAGTATCCAATATGTCGGTTTACTTGGGATCTTGACCAGAATTGTGAAGGAAGCATGATGTTTAGCTTTGCCTTTGAGGTTAGAGGGTGTTCACCTAGTGTTCATATGTCTCAACTAAGGGAGTATATACCAGGTTCGAGACACCTGGTGAGTTATGATGATCTAGTGGTTAAGCCGAACCACATCCTTGTTGAGCATTTGGTTACATTCCTGGAATGAGATATGAGACGCTTGCATTCGAAAGACTTTTCCATTTTAAAGGACGTAGTGGTCGAGGTGAGGACCTAAAGAGACCACATGAGAGACTGAGGATAGTATCCTGAGGAACTATCCAGAGTTTATGTCGAGACAGGTCCATATGTGGGAGCACGAGTAGATCTTAGTGCTATCTTGATGAATGTTGTGCTTATGTGCTTATATGCCTTGATGTGTTTATTCCATGCTAATTGTGTTGTGATTTATGATCTTAGTAGATCTTTTTGTGCTAGCGTAGTGTATGTCATAGCTGGAGATGATTATTTCCTCCACGCTATCTGAGTATGATTTATATTTATAGTTGGAGATGGTTCTTTCCTCCATGCTATTTGAGTGTGATTAAGATTCAGCTGGAGATGGTTCTTTCCTCCATGCTACCTTGATGGACATAGTTTTAGTGGAGATGTGATTTCTCCATGCGATATATATGCTTATGGTTTGCTAGAGACGTATTTCCTCTATGCCTGTGATATGTTTGGGCTAGAGATGTGCTTCCTCTATGCCTTATGATGTGGTATGGCGAGAGACGTGATTCCTCTACGCCTTTGGGTAGCGTTATGACCCTGTTTTCTGGAGTTGATGATTCCTCCATGGTGACATTGAGGTTATAGATTGTTATAAGTGATGACCTTCTGAACGGAGATGTGATACCTCCGATAGAGAGAGTGAGAGTTATACCTCGGCTTATGGGTCCGAGATGACTTTGGGATTTTGCAAGTTTCGGGACGAAAGATTTTTTTAAGGGGTGTGATGTAATAGCTAGGATTTCCGAATTCTAATTAATGTTGATTAACTTAATCGTGTATAGTAATTGACATATAACTCGCGAAGATTTCGCAAGTGATGAGTATGAGTCCCACCGTTATGTTCCTACGTAATTTTGGACGTTTGGGGAAATTTGTACTTTTTCCCCCGAGTAATTATTTTTACGTACCGGTGTTATTTGGAGTATTTGGAAGTTCCAATTAATAAAAATGCAGTTGAGAGAAATGATCAGGACATCGGATATGTCCTAGATATGAAATAACATGGAGAGGCAAAATGGCCAAAAGAGTCGCTATTTCGTTTCTTAACGGCTAAGAAAGACGGCTTAGGAATGCCCATTTCACGAGATAATTATGGAATAATTATCCCGATAATATTCCGGATTTGATATTCCAATTTGGTAAAGTTTGGAGTGCGGAAATTATAACCGCTTTTCAATTAAATAGGCTTGATCAATATATATATATATATATATATATATATATATGATGATAAGAAGACGGTTGTCTGAGCCTATCTTCATCCTCAATTTGCAATTGCAAATTTATATTGCAAAGGAAGAGCGAGAGCGCAGAGCACTTTACCGCTCAACTTCGATCTCTCACCAGCCTTTCACTTTCAATCCTTTTTCAAATTCGATTGTACCATCGAGTCCCTTATCTTGTTCTCTTCAACGTGGTACCAATTTATTTTCCGTTTGTTAACTTTTTGGTAAACCTTCCGTTTATCGCTATCGGAACACCGACGACCACCGCAAGTCATCGGACGCGGATTTTCATACCGTGCTCTTACTCCCTGCATTGCCAGGAGTCCGTATCTTCTTCCGGATCGTATATCGGGTTAGTAACGAATAAGATATGAATTTATTCGTTTTTCGTATTGCGGGTTAGTATAAATTGACCTTAAGTTGGTTAAAATGGATAATTGGAATTTCCATTATACTCGTTACATTATTCTGGTAATTATGGGATTATTAGTTTGATGATGATATCATGAGTTGGATATATGCCCTGATGTGACTTTAAGGTTTAGCATATTATTCGAGGCTTATAGGATGATTATGATCTTTATGGATCCCTTGGGTCTAGGTGTGACCCCTTTGATTGATAGGAGATTGATATATCTTCTTGCCTTATTATTTGGCAGTGTTCCTCTCCAGTGTGGAGGTTGATCGGTGTGGTGAGTTGTATGAGGTTGAGGTAAGTCCGTAGGACTTACTTAGCAGCCATCCTTATATTTGGTGTTTGCATGAGTGGTGTGTGTTATATGTTGGCTATGATAGTGTTCGCTCCAAACGGTGTGTGCAAGCTTTAAATTTATAACCCTAGACGTAAGCTTAAAACAAGGATGCGAACCCGCAGTGTACGGGTCAATCGTAGTAAAAAGCAAGGAATTCCAGGGGTCGATCACAGAGACTTAGTGAAACAAAGTCCAATTACGGTATGCTCAAGCAATCACTAACCACAAAGCAATTAAAACAATCAAAGATGATATAGAAGTCAATAAAGGAAATATGGAATTCTAGGGATTAAAGCATCTAGTTGTGTTTCCAACTCAAGATCTAAAGATAAGCGGACAAAGCTGAGGTTTTTGCATGGGGAAGGTGTTACTAAAGTGGAATAGATCACCGGGTAAGTCTCACTACTCACTATTCATAAACCATAACTCCTATTAGCGGGTAAGTCTCAAGGAATCAAGATAAAGAACTATAACCTCAAACTAACACACCATCTAAGGGAATAGAATCAACCTTTACCGGGTAAGTCTCAGGCTAACTCACAAAGATGGGATGAAAGCACACTCAAACCCCAATAAAGGATAGACCTTTATTACCAATACTTATGATCGTTGGTAAACAAACTAAGGAATTACCGGGTAAGTCTCATCCTAAGCTTGCATTGAACCAGGAAAGGTGTAATAAGAATAGGATTTGGCAAACTCTAACACTTAACTCTCAGTTTCGGATCAGGAAAGTCACCTCGGTCAGCCAAATTCCACCCCGGCCGAGATGTTCATCGACTGAACGAGATGCTTAGGGTTAAGGTTAAAAGACTCGAACTTTCAGGGTCCTACTAGAATCTAAGATTATTCTATCATTGTTTTTTCCCACAACCTTCAGCCAATCACCCTAGAATCACACAAAGAGATTAGCCACTCATCATCATGAAAGTATTAATCAAGTATATGGGAAGAAGGTGAATATTTGAACAAGAAGAATTTAATGAAAAGACTTCAATAACTGAATCAAATATCACAAACAAGCGTTCCTTGGATAGAAATCCAACAAGAAAGACAACAAGGAAGAGAATCTAAGGTAATCTTACAAGAAAACCTTCAAAAGCTCTAAAAGCTACAATCTTCCTTCTCCAACCTTCAAAAAGGTTCTTCAAATCTCCCAACTGGAGTATGCCGCAGCGATATAGTAGGTGTAAAGCAAGGTGATAGCGGGTGTCGGATTTGTGGGAAATCCGACCCTTTTTATAGGAAAATAACTCTCCAAATATAAGATATCTTAGAAAGATCTCTTCCCATAAAAATAGGTAAAATATATGATCTAGTATATGTTCTTCCTTCCAAGAGCCAAGCCCAAAAATATAAGATCTCTTTCCAAAGATAAAAGATCTCAGCCAAGAATAAAATATTCTCGCCGCGTCCTAGGTATTCACCTCGGTCGAGTCGACTTCTCTGAATCACCTCGGTCGAGGTGAATCTGTGGTCAACCGAGGTGAGTCACAACTGAATGTGAAATCTCTCAAATCTGGTCCAAAGTGAATCCTAAATCCATGGCTATGCTTCCTGAATGGTTCCTTATGTTCCTGGATGTAGCTCCAATGACTCCATAGCTCCTTTTGCTCCTTTTTGATGCAAAACGTGCCATTTTACCTACGATTACAACAAAACTAGGTGTAGACCTCGATTCCCGCAAAGGTAGATGAAATGGTAACATAATCACATATTATACATACAAACATGCAGATTATGAAAGATAAAACGTCTAATCAAACCCCAAAATATAGACTATAATTCATGCTATCAAAATACCCCATACTTAGCCCTTGTTTGTCCCCAAGCAAGTTCCGCATATAAAAGACAAGATAGAATGGATTATAAATCAAGAAAATCAATGAAAAGTCTTTCAAAAACATTTTTATGGTGTGCTACAATCATAGATCACTCTAAGAGAATACTTCATGGAATTTAAAATCTAAATATGATCAAAACATTTTATAAATATAAGAAAGTTGTTCATCTTTGCATAAAATCATAGAATGCATAATAAGTCATAATTATCGAAATTAATCATGTATAATCCAGTTTAAACCACTTAGTCAATCAACAAGCTCAAGGTCTCAAGGGCTTCCCAAAAGAAAGGTCAAGAAACGTGTAGGGTAGGGATGTATGTAAGGTAATGTGGTGCTAAAATCCGGGAAAAGGATGAACTTCACTTTCACTTTGACTTGCAACATCTTCCACCAATAAGCTTTGCTTATTTCACACTTTTTCTTTTTACTTTACTTTTTGGGATGCATGGACAGAGGTGCACAATAACCGAAGCCTAGGAAATCAGCAATCATCAATTTCTTGAGATGCATCAAACCTTGATGCACATACCATGACCCGTTAGGAATATCGCTCAATCTGACTTTGGCAAGACACAAACACCCGTCTATGTGAATGGTGCCAAGTTACTCATCTTCATGATTGACTTCCCCAAACCTAAGATTACTTTCTAACACTTTCACTTCCAGCCAACTTCTCAACTTATACTTGCTTCCACCATTTCGCTTGCTTCCAAATTTCCGGATAGGTAAAGGGAGGCAAAATGTATATGAGGGGTTAAGCATGAACAAGAAGAAGAGAGAAGAATGAATTGCCTTGGTCTTTCCAGGAAGAAAGTGAGAGAACTCATAATGTGGTGTCAACCTTCAAATTCAACATAATTTGGATAAAAACAAAGTATTAAACATGCCAATAATTTCAAACAAAGCATTTAGCAACTTAAACATATTATAAAACCTTTCAAACACATAAAGAATTTCAAAACCAGCCAGTAAACAAGATCTTCACTGAGATCATATCCAAATAAGAAGCGCAAAAATCATTTTCGAAAACTCTCAGTTAACCCACCTCGGTCGAGGTGTTCTTAGGTCAACCGAGGTGAAATGCCTCGTTCGGCCAGAACTGCCCCGGTCGAGGTCCAAAATTTTTTTTTAAAACCAGTTTTCTTTCAGTTTCGACGTTTTTCTCAATCAAATAACCTGTAAGTATGCATGTAGTCTCAGATAAACATATAGAAGCAACTGAAGCATAAATATAAATATCTGATCAAGTGGAGTCATACATAAGTGTCAAATAATACATCACATAAACACCCCATACTTGGGACACACTGTCCCAGTGGGTCAAAATAAGTCTAAAAGAATAAAAATACTCACCGGATAATAAGCTGAACTGCATAAAAAATAAGAAAGGAAATCCTGCAACTCTCAGTAGTCACGATCCGGTGGTGGTGGTGGTGGCACATACGGATACTGGAACGGGTCGAATGGATAGCCCATGACGTGCTCAAACTGAATCTGGGCCATCATGTGCTGGTAATGCTGCCGTTCCTGCATCTCGCGGATATCCAGTGACAAAGCAGCATATGAATCAATAATCTGATCCGTCAGATCATCGATCCGTCTGTGAGCCTCTGGATCCCTGTGTCGGCGTGTCCTACGCCTAGCAGGTCTCACTGGAGAAGTAGCAGGTGCAGGCTCAATATCCTCATCATCCAGATCTATAACTGGTGCGCTCGTCCTTGCAGTATCTGTCCCTGTATCCATCGGGACTCCACCCTCTCTGTCATCAGCTGTCTCCTCATCATCTGCCTCCTCCTCAACTGGGGCAACTGCTGCCTCTTTGTAATCCTCCATCAGTGGAGCCCAAGCGGTCTGCCAATAATGTGGGTAAAAAACAGTGAACTGGGCAGACCACCTGATCCCCTGTGGTGCAGTCAGCTCCCACGGCATAGCTACGTACGGTGTAGTCAGACCTCGGGGAACCAGAATCCGCCGAGTGATCATCTCCTGCAGCCCAAGCGGCTTGGCAGCCGCCACCATCGTGCAAGCGCTGAGATCCATGTCCTAATAACTAGCGATGTGGGTGACAAGCCCTCCGCAGCAGATGTCTCCCTTCGCCTTGGCCTTGATCTTGTGCAGATCCTCTGCCAACATCAAGCCAAAGTCCGGGATACCCCCAGTAACCATGCAATATAAACTGAAAAGCTCTCCCTGTCGGATCTTCTGGGACGTCTCAGTACGCGCCAGAAGTGTCTCACTGAAGATCCGGTGGGCTAACCTAAAGGCTAAGTGGAAGATGACCTTCTCCCTGGAATCTCCAAGGCGCCATCTGTCTGCATGCTCAACAATATGGGCAATCTGCCCCCAGAACTCCCTAGCTACAGATCGGGACGAGAAGTCAACAGCTGTGGGCTCAGGAAAACCAAAAATCTCCCTCCAATACTCTAGTGGAACTATGAAGTTCCGGTTCATCAACCGGTACTTCACATATCGCTCTGTGGGGAGGTAGGTGAAGGAGCTAATGAACTCTAAGGTCGGCTCCAAATAGGCTGGGGCTCGGATCTCAGTAAACTGATCCAGCTCCACTGTAGATATCATCCGTCTAAGGTCTCCGTCTACCTGTAGACAATCAAAAGCAGACACGTCCAGGAAGCGAGGTGCAGTCACTAGACGGCCGGAAATACGGTCGTAATCGACCTGGTGTCGCTCATGGATCACCGGTCGATAGGGTCGGGAAGAAGAGGAAGAAGGGGAAGGTGAGGATCTATCCCTAAGGGCAAGGCGTCTTTTAGAACTCATTCTCAAATTTCACACTGTCAGATCACCTCGGTCGACTGACAACTCTCAAGAATCACCTCGGCCGAGGCACAGAACGACTAGACTGAGGCGGAAAACTGGTTTCTAATTCCTTTAGAAAATTCAGTTCTTTTCCCCCAAAATCACTACAACTGCTTCCTATGGGATACTTAAGCCTTTTCTCAGCAAATGCAAGGGCAACCAAAGCCCAAATCGAAGCAAAAACAACGAGGTAGGGTTTGGGTTTTATTTTACCTCGTTCGGCCGAATCGGTTCGATTTTCTTGCAGATCGACGATGCACTGGGATCCTCTATGCCTTAATCGCAGTTTGGAAGCAAAAATCTTCGAAAACGAGCAAGAATCGAAGGAGCGAGGTGCAAACTGTCGCCGTGGTCGAGGAGGGGTGAAATGGAAGAGAGAGAAAATTAATCCCCCTTTTATACCCTTTCTGGAACTGCTGTCACCTCGGTCGAGATGGTCTCGACTGGACCGAGGTGGTACGGACCGAGGTGGTTCTTCAGAAACCCTAGTCGCCTTGGTTGCTCAAGAATCATCTCGGTCGAGGTGCTCTGATGGCAACCGAGATGCCTCAGTCAAACTTCGTCTTCTCAAATTCTCGATCTTTTGTCCTTCCAGTTATGCTCCTTCCTTAGATGTCTCCTATTATCTGTCTAGAA
This sequence comes from Fagopyrum homotropicum, assembly GCA_033239125.1. Classification (NCBI taxonomy): domain Eukaryota; kingdom Viridiplantae; phylum Streptophyta; class Magnoliopsida; order Caryophyllales; family Polygonaceae; genus Fagopyrum; species Fagopyrum homotropicum. The sequence goes on along the minus strand of BSWB01000007.1, from coordinate 133,326,071 downwards.
CGCCAAAAACAAAACAAAGCAAAGCAAAAGCAAAAACTATCTAAGCTAGACTAGAAAAAGGGAAAAGAAAGCAATACCTTGGGTTGCCTCCCAAGAAGCGCTTGGTTTAAGTCGCTAGCTGGACCATAATGCGTCTCAAATGTGATGGGAGGTGCCCTCACCCCATACTTCACCTCCATCGTGGGGTGAAGTAAGTAAGTCTATCAAGCGCTCCAACAAGTGTAAGTGCTCATCGGGGAATGAATCGTCTATGGGCGGGTCGTCCTTCTCACGTGAAGATGCAGGTAGCCGGCTGAGGTGATCCGCAACAGAATTTTCGGATCCCTTCTTATCGCGGATCTCTAGATCAAACTCTTGAAGCAAGAGAATCCATCGAATAAGGCGTGGCTTGGCATCTTTCTTAGCCAACAAGTAACGAATGGTTGCATGGTCGGTGTAGACAATGACTTTTGCCCCTACTAAGTAGGAACGAAACTTCTCGAAAGCATATACAACCACCAATAATTCTTTCTCGGTGGTAGCGTAGTTACATTGTGCTACATCTAGCGTCTTGCTAGCATAATAAATGGCGGTGGTCCGGCCATCCTTCTTCTGTCCAAGCACCGCTCCTACGGCTACATCACTAGCATCGCACATGATCTCAAAGGGCAAGGTCCAATCCGGAGGTTGGATAATCGGAGCGGAGATCAACGCTTCCTTAATCCTGTAAAAAGCATCAAGACACTCCTGCGAAAACTCAAAAACAACATCTTTATTCAAGAGGTTAGTTAGAGGTTTAGAAATCTTAGAGAAGTCCTTGATGAATCTCCTGTAGAAACCTGCATGCCCGAGAAAACTCTTCACACCTTTAATAGAACAAGGGGGAGGGAGTTTCTCAATAGTCTCAATCTTAGCGCGATCGACCTCAATGCCTCGATTAGAAATGAGGTGTCCTAGTACAATGCCTTCATTAACCATAAAATGACACTTCTCCCAATTCAAAACGAGATTAGTGTCTTCACATCTTTTAAGCACTAGAGAAAGGTTAGATAGACAATCATCAAAAGAGGAACCATATACAGAAAATCATCCATAAATACCTCCATGATCTCCTCTATATACTCGGAGAAGATAACCATCATGCATCGCTGGAAGGTAGCGGGTGCATTGCACAATCCAAATTGCATCCTCCTATAAGCAAATGTCCCCCATGGACAAGTAAAAGTGGTCTTCTCCTGATCATCCGGATGGATAGAAATCTGGAAGAATCCACTATAACCGTCTAAGTAGCAAAAGTGTGAATGCTGGGCCAACCGCTCAAGCATTTGATCGATGAAGGGAAGTGGAAAATGGTCCTTCCGTGTGGCCGTGTTCAGCTTCCTATAATCGATGCAAACCCTCCAGCCCGTAACGGTCCTGGTTGGGATCAACTCGTTGTTCTTATTTGTCACAACGGTCATCCCTCCTTTCTTCGGAACTACATGCACCGGGCTAACCCACTTGCTGTCCGAGATAGGGTATATGATACCTGCATCCAACAACTTAAGAATTTCTTTCTTCACAACCTCTTTCATGATCGGATTTGACCGTCTTTGAGGTTCCCGTGAAGTCTTATGATCATCCTCCATTAAAATTCTATGCATGTAGAAAGAGGGCTTAATGCCAATAAGATCATCTATAGTATAACCTAAAGCCTTTTGATGCTTTCTCAGGACATGCATTAGTTTAGATAATTCAAATTCGGAAAGGGAAGCACTAACAATAACGGGATAAGTGGAATCTGGTCCGAGAAAGACATACCTCAAGTGACTTGGGAGTTGTTTAAGCTCCACAACTGGGGGTGCTTTCTGAGGGGGATTCTTGCTTCCTCCTTCCAGTGGAGTAGATCCAGAAACTGGACTTTCGGAAGTCTCAGTTGAAATCGTCTCGCCATCAACCTCGGTCGAGGCGTAGAGGCGTTGACCGAGATGTTCTTCAGTCGCCTCGTTCAGTCCAGAAGGAGCCTCGGTCGAGGTACTGCAACTGGAACCGAAACTGGAGATCTTCGTCTCCTAGATTAGCTTCTCAGTTTTAGCTCCTGGATCCTCTTCCAGTGCTTTTAAGCTCCGTATATCTGCATCACAAGAAGCATCTATACCTTCCTCCATTAAACTGAAGATAATAACTCTTTCGAGTGGATCGTTAATAAGGATAGAGCTCACCAATTCTCTTGATTCTTCTTCATCGTAGATGTTAAAGATATCATCGCTTAGCTGCTCCCCTTTCATGGCTGCAAGTAATGCAAACTCCACCTCATCGCCACCAATGTTGAATTTCAACTTGGCGTTCTTGCAACCCGAAGTTGCTAGAAATGGCCTCCCGAGAATAATAGGAACAGGATAATCTGCGGGAATGTCAAGTACAACAAAATCTATTGGTAAATAGAAGTTACCTAACTTGACCGGAACGTCCTCCAAGATGCCCACTGGATGGGTGATGGAGCGATCCGCCATATATAGTCGAATCTTGACCGGCTTGGGCTCTCCAAGTCCGATCTTCACACATAGCTCCAGCGGGATGATGCTCACGCTGACTCCTAGATCACAAAAGGCTTCACAAGTGACATCCCCAACTTGAATGGGAATGAAAAATGAGCCGGGATCTCTCAATTTAGGTTGCATCTTCTCCTTCATGATTTGAATGAGCTCCGAGGATTTAGATGTCATCCTAACTTCACCAAAGTCTTCCAGTTTCCTTTTCCTTGATAGGATATCCTTCAAGAACTTCCCATAGGCGGGCATTCCTAGAATAGCATCAAGGAAAGGAATGTTAATGTGTAGTTTATTCATCAAGTCAAGGAACTTACCAAAATGCTTGTCTAGATGTGCTCTGGCCCTTGACTGGGGGAATGGAACTGGTGGTTTGTATGCAGGAGGTGGAACATAAACTTTAGTTTTTCCCCTCCGCTTTCTGTGGCTCCACCTCGGTTGGCATCTCGGTCGAAGTGTTCTTTGACTGCACCTGGACCGAGGTGGTCTTCGTCGGTACTGGCACCGACCGAGGCACTGGATCTGCAGTTTTCAGTCCACTCCTCGTAGTTATGGCCATAATCTGTCCCTTAGGGTTGCTTTCCGTCCTTGCTGGAAGCTTCCCTGGATCTCTTGGCGCTTCATTCGCCCTACTTGCAAGTTGTTGTTCAAAGGCTTTTTGGGCCTTCGAAAATGAAGTCATAGAAGTCTCCATAGCGTTGAGCTTGATCAAGATAGCCTCCAGCACTGCGTCTTTCTTTTCCGGCTGAGACGAACTTGATCCTTGCCCCTGGCTCTTTAATGGAGTAGAAAAAGAAGAAGGGGAAGAGAGGAAAGGGTTAGAGGAATCGTTAGAGTTGGAGTTTGAATCATTGTTACCAAAATTTTAGTTGTTCGCCCTTCAATTGTTGCTATTTGATCCTCTATTGTTGTTGTTGTAATTGTTGTTCCGGGAACCGTTGTTGTTGTTACGGTATCCATTGTTGTTGTTCCTTAGTCCTTGCTCTTCCTTCTTGGTTTGAGCAACCAAGAGTTCCTTCAATTGCTTCACGTCATTCTTCAAAGACGTGAGTTGATTGTTGTTGGGCTGAGTTTCTTGGAAGTTAACTCTTTTAACTCCACCTTCAGCTCCTTGGTGGGTGTACTTCTCCATATGCAAAGCTTGCTTCTTGATGAAGTCCCAAGCTTCGTCAATCGCCATGTCCATGAAGGTACCGGCGGAGAGTAGTTGGAGGCTGAACTGGGTGCTTCCGTCCAGTCCCTTGAAATATATCTCCAATAACTCTAACTTTGGAATCCCATGATGTGGGCAATCCAAAAGAATGTCCTTGAACCGCTCCCATGACTTGGACAAGCTCTCCTTGTCCTTCATAATGAAAGCATTGATCTTCCCTCTCATTTCAGCTCTCTTTGAGGGGGAAAAGAATTTGGTCAAGAATTCCGTAGTCATCTCCTCCCATGTGCTGATTTTTCCTGGAGGAAGAGATTGATACCAAGTAAGAGCTCTATCTTTTAAAGAAAAGTAAAAAGGTCTTAACTTGTAGTTGTTATTTTCAATCCTTGAAGGTCTCAAGGTCTCCATCAAGATCTCATAGTTTTGAAGATGTTGATGTGGTGATTCCTTCTCTAGCCCTCCGAATTGGCATTGGCGAATCATGGATAGAACTTGCGGTCGAAGTTCGTAGTCATGGTCCGCTGGATCTCCTAGGTTAACTCCTGGACGCCTCAGTTGTTGATTAGGGTTCATCCTTTGACCTAGGGTTTGTGGGATTCCTGCAGGAAAAGCGTCTCGGACTGGCATCCGAGGTGGAAGTACCTCAGCCGGGGCGTCAAGTACTGGGACCTGCCTCGGTCGAGGGTCAGCGACTGGGACCTGGATCGGTCGAGGATCTGGAACAGGATCTTCCCTCGGTCGAGGTAGAAACTGGTCTCATAAAGCTGCCATATCAGCTTTGATCGCTTCAGTCTTGGTGCGAGTTTCTTCTCTTTCCTGCCTCAATTCTTCCCTGCTGAGGCGTAGCTGCTCTAGCGCCTCTTTCAACTCGGCCTCAAGATCGCGGTTGTCTTGGTGGGCCATCTTCGCTTCTCTCGAGTGTCGTTTGTATGTCTTCTCTGGTTCGGGATCGTAAGGAACGATTTCCTTCCCAGTGTGGGTTCTTCGCATATACCTAAGAAAGAACCTGCAAAAGTCATTCAAGTAGAGTGGTTAGTAGACACGGGGGCAAGTGCCCCAAAAGCAAACCGTAACCGGCTCGGTCTAGACCAAGTCCCCGACAACGGCGCCAAAAACTTGTTCGCTCCAAACGGTGTGTGCAAGCTTTAAATTTATAACCCTAGACGTAAGCTTAAAACAAGGATGCGAACCCGCAGTGTACGGGTCAATCGTAGTAAAAAGCAAGGAATTCCAGGGGTCGATCACAGGGACTTAGTGAAACAAAGTCCAATTACGGTATGCTCAAGCAATCACTAACCACAAAGCAATTAAAACAATCAAAGATGATATAGAAGTCAATAAAGGAAATATGTAATTCTAGGGATTAAAGCATCTAGTTGTGGTTCCAACTCAAGGTCTAAAGATAAGCGGACAAAGCTGAGGTTTTTGCATGGGGAAGGTGTTACTAAAGTGGAATAGATCACCGGGTAAGTCTCACTACTCACTAATCCTAAACCATAACTCCTATTACCGGGTAAGTCTCAAGGAATTAAGATAAAGAACTATAACCTCAAACTAACACACCATCTAAGGGAATAGAATCAACCTTTACCGGGTAAGTCTCAGGCTAACTCACAAAGATGGGATGAAAGCACACACAAACCCCAATAAAGGATAGACCTTTATTACCTATACTTATGATCGTTGGTAAACAAACTAAGGAATTACCGGGTAAGTCTCATCCTAAGCTTGCATTGAACCAGGAAAGGTGTAATAAGAATAGGATTTGGCAAACTCTAACACTTAACTCTCAGTTTCGGATCAGGAAAGTCACTTCGGTCAGCCAAATTCCACCCCGGCCGAGATGTTCATCGAATGAACGAGATGCTTAGGGTTAAGGTTAAAAGACTCGAACTTTCAGGGTCCTACTGGAATCTAAGATTATTCTATCATTGTTTTTCCCACAACCTTCAGCCAATCACCCTAGAATCACACAAAGAGATTAGCCACTCATCATCATGAAAGTATTAATCAAGTATATGGGAAGAAGGTGAATATTTAAACAAGAAGAATTTAATGAAAAGACTTCAATAACTGAATCAAATATCACAAATAAGCGTTCCTTGGATAGAAATCCAACAAGAAAGACAACAAGGAAGAGAATCTAAGGTAATCTTACAAGAAAACCTTCAAAAGTTCTAAAAGCTACAATCTTCCTTCTCCAACCTTCAAAAAGGTTCTTTTAATCTCCCAACTGGAGTATGCCGCAACGATGTAGTAGGTGTAAAGCAAGGTGATAGCGGGTGTCAGATTTGTGGGAAATCCGACCCTTTTTATAGGAAAATAACTCTCCAAAGATAAGATATCTTAGAAAGATCTCTTCCCATAAAAATAGGTAAAATATATGATCTAGTATATCTTCTTCCTTCCAGGAGCCAAGCCCAAAAATATAAGATCTCTTTCCAAAGATAAGATCTCAGCCAAGAATAAAATATTCTCACCGCGTCCTAGGTATTCGCCTCGGTCGAGTCGACTTCTCTGGATCACCTCGGTCGAGGTGAATCTGTGGTCAACCGAGGTGAGTCACAAATGAATGTGAAATATCACAAATCTGGTCCAAAGTGAATCCTAAATCCATGGCTATGCTTCCTGGATGGTTCCTTATGTTCCTGGATGTAGCTCCAATGACTCCATAACTCCTTTTGCTCCTTTTTGATGCAAAACGTGCCATTTTACCTACGATTACAACGAAATTAGGTGTAGACCTCGATTCCCGCAAAGGTAGATGAAATGGTAACATAATCACATATTATACATACAAACATGCAGATTATGAAAGATAAAATGTCTAAACAAACCCCAAAATATAGACTATAATTCATGCTATCAGATAGCATGAGTTGTCGTTTTTATCGACCTATGTTCTATTGACTGCCCCACTGCGTGGCTGTGATAACCTTTCCCTTTCATCCCGCCGTGGAGTCTGGGAGGTTCTCTGATGTCGGGCCAGACTGGTTTACAGGAAGGGCGCAATCCACTCCCATAGGGTACACGGATTGTGTGACCGATACTCGTACAACTTGACATTGCACTCAGAGGCGGGGATGTATCGGTCATCGTGTCACATACTTTCATCTATCTATATATATACGGTTTTTGAGTGAATGGTTATTATATAAAGATAATAAATGGGTAAATGTGTGATAGCATGCTGATGTGTTTATCTTTCATGATTGTGCTTGTGCTTATGCATTACCTTATATATGTATTGTTAGCTAACGGTTTCATACCGTATTGTAGATGTTTGCAGGTTAGACGTTGCTGAGTGATCTGGCAGGGTGACAGGCCGAGGACTCTCGTACATTAGGTGGTTGGTTTGGGATGTCTTGTTTCCCCTCCTGTATGAGGATGTTGTTTATACTCGGCTACGTTGTCTTTACCTTTGAGTTGTATTGTTTATACAACTTTATGTATTTGTTTTATATCTGTCAGTGCCATATTGTAAGGTCCAATGAACTTGTTGCCATGCTAGGGTCAGGATCCACTGTGAGATCCTAGCCCAATGTGACACTCCGAGTCCCGCGGATTCGGGGTGTTACACATACTGCCCCTCAGGGTATCAGGTGGTCTGCCCAGTTCTCAGTCTTCGACCCTCAGTATTGGTCTACCGCATGGATACCTTACATAGAGGATGATAGAGACGCAACTCAGGTGCAGGAGGAGGATGAGGATGATGATGGCGGTGCTGCCATAAAGACAAGGACATATACAACCGGTCCCAGTGTGTAACACCCCGAATTCTCAGAACTCAGGACATTACTAGTTAGGACCTCACAATGGGTCCCGACCTCAGTTTGACAACAATATTACTAGGATCTTGCAACAAGACACAAATAAGAAAAACCGAAATTCATAAAGTAGTATTTTCAAGAGATGAATGCAACAACGTCTAACAGCCTATAGTACTTACACAACGGAAAAGACTAATAGTCTTGAACAAGAATAAAGAAACAACAAGGTAAACACCCAACCCTACTCTAAGGAGTACGAAGACCCGACTGACCACTACTTCCGGATCACTCAACTGCTGCTCTAATCTGTGGTGAATCTAAAAACACAGTAGAATAACCATTAGCTAGTTATCTAAACATTAGATGAATAATAACCGCACACACACACATATCAAAATTACACACTCATCATGCTTTCACACAATCCATTTATTATCTTCATTTAGGTCATTCATTCATACTAATGATACTTATTTTGTGGCACGAGGGATTCCCAAACCTTGCCTCCGTCTCCGTGTAACCATCAGGAATGGATCCGATGCATCTTACCTTGTACCTGTATGGTCTGGGTATAGAGAACCTCCCAGTCTCTTGGCAGAGCTGGGCAGTGATGTCACGGCCCGTTATACCTACACTTGGGCCTTAAAACATAACAACAACGGTCGTCCTATCAAGTTATTATTATAAACACACATCACACACACCACTATTATCACTCAACTAACATCCAGAAACTAGCTAAGTAAGTCGCAAGGACTTACCTGAATCAAATCACAACTCTCTAAAAACTCAACTCGGTCTGCAACCGTGGAAACTCAGTCGCCTGTCAAACAAGGCACATGTATCAAAATCACATCCCATACTCTTAGAAGTTATATACTTCTAAGATGTACAATCTCATGAAGAGGAATTACTAAAAACCCTCTTAAGGTAAAATGACCATTTTACCCCTGGTCCCGAAATCTCCAAAATACTCTATAACCTAGTTCCAAATTCTTCTTTGGAACCTACTTCCATAATCTAGTTCTCAAGAGATAGTTTGTTAAGGATTTATAACAGTTAACCAAAATTTTGGATTTCCAAAAGAGTCGCTAAGGTCTGACTTTAGCTCAAGATATGGGGCTCGAAGAAAAATATAAAAATTCGGAAATAAAACTCTGGATCCTCTATGATATGCATACTCAACATAGGGGCAAAGATCTCTCAAAAGAACTCAACCAAAACTCCTACATAAAATCCTAAAGTTGGAGTAAAAGCTAAAATTTCTATACTTAGCCAAATTTTCCTCTACTTACAAAAACATCCCATCTGTCCTACTTTGAGTCCTTATAAGTTCTAAACCGACCGTTAACTTTCTCCCAAATTTTAACACAGTAAACTACATATTTCAATCTACAAAATATCAAAAATTCAACGGTGGATTCTCGATCTAAGCTATCGAAATTTATTTCCTAACTAGACAGTTTATATGCACTGAACAAAAATCTAGGCACAAGAAGTTCATAAGGTCTTGGGTTCAAAACCCACTGTCAGCTATTCTGAAATATTAAATCTATTCTCACACATCCTAGGTTCAAAACAAAGTGACAGCTACACACACCTCTTCTCTAAATTCATATCTTGTATACTAACTTTGGAACCAACTACCTATTGGATTATGACTTGGAAACAAACAGCCTATTCTCCTCTACACTATTACAACATTAACAGGAGAGCACAGGGGGGACTCACCAACAATAGGCTGAAGATGGTCCGGGTTTACAATATTGGGGCGTAGTAGAGGAGTCCTGGACCGGAGGCTCATACGTTGGCTCGACCGTACTAACTGCAGGTGCACAACTTGTCCTGGCTAGTCACTGCAGGGATTAGAGAGAGGCAAGACTTCTGGTTTATTACATGAAAACAGAAGGGGAAACAAGGAAGAAGGGGAGGGAAAGGAGGCAGCCGCCTCACCTACTACAGCGACGACAACGGCGGTGGCGATCGGGGCTCTCTCTGCGGTTGTCCGACACTGGTAGCAGGGCCTCGCTGTGCAACAAAATGTCGTCAAAGGTGGTTCAGTGTCTCAGGAGGATGGGAGGGGAATACCGATACTTACCTGGACGACGTAGTAGCAGCAGATCCCGACGCCGAGGATGAGGCGGCGTGTCGGCGCCACTGGAGTCCGGCCGGATGCAGTTACGTGGAAGACTGGGGTGTGCAGGTCACGACGAGCAGGTCTCGGCGTGCAGGGAAATGGTGACTCGATTTGGCGGTCGAGCATGGGAGGTTGGGGTGTGCAGAATGGTTACGTACAGCGGCAAGCAAGGGTAGAATTCGTCTGATAAGGTTAATTAGGTTTAGGATTTTAGATTAGGTTAAGTTAAGAATTAGGTTAATTAACAGCAGTAGGGTTAAGTTACATTGTGGGCTGGCTGAAAGTTAAAATGGGCCGGATCTATTGGGTCAGAACTGGGCCTGCTCCCCAATTAAACAAAAGCTTAAGTGAAACATAAAAACTCGTACGGAATCGTTAAAATGTACGGGAATTATTTACAAAACTATTTACGGAATTATATAAGTTATCATTTTATGTGAATCAAGATCACCTAAAATGATAGAATTTAATTTCGTTTTCTTTTATTTATTTTTTTATTATTTTTTTTAAAGATTAAGGTTGGCGGATCGGAATCCGGTTTGATCGGGTATTAAACGGAAATAAAAATTTTCCGGATATTACACAGTGTACCAGTTGTCGATCTGGACGACGAGGAGACAAAGGAGGAGGCACCACCACCACCACCATCTCAGCGCAGATTCCGCCGCCGCAGAGTCAAAGATCCAGTAGCGCATCAGAGGATTGATGACCTCACCGACCAGATGATCGAAGCCTACGCTAACCTGACAGTTGACATCCGAGAGCGTTTTGAAGACCAACGCCGAGAGATCGAGGGCTGGACACATCAGATGCTAGAGAGCCAGCATTACCAGCATCGGATGGCAGAGATCCAGTTCCAGCACACCATGGGTTATCCGTTTGACCCATCCCAACATCCGTATGTGCCATATCCACCACCACCACCAGCAGATCAGGACTAGAGCTTGCAGGGATTTATTTTCTTTATTTATTATGCAGCTCAGCTTATATCCGGTGAATATCCTGTTTCCTAGACTTATTTTGACCCATTAGGACAATGTGTCCCAAGTATGGGGTATTTATGTGTATTATTCGACATTTTAGATGCTTGTATGACTCGACTTGATATTTATGATTTTTCTGCTCTATGTGCTTATCTGAGATTACATGCATGCATACAGTTTATTTGATTGAGAAAAACGTCAAAAACTGGTTAACAGAATTTTTTTTATGACCTCGATCGGGATGATTCTGGCCAAACGAGGTACTATACCTCGGTTGACTTAGAACATCTCGACCGAGGCGGTTTAACTGAAAGAGTTTTCGAAACTATTTTTGTGCTTCTTTTATGGATATGACCTCAGTGATGATTTTGCTTGCAGATTGGTTTTTGAAATCTTTATATGTTTGAAAGTTTTTATGATATGTTTAAGTTGCTATTTGCTTTGTTTTAAAATGCTAGCATGTTTGATTCTTTATCTTTATCCAAATTATGTTTGAATTTAAAGGTTGACACCACATTATGAGTTCTCTCACTCTCTTCCTGGAAAGACCAAGGCAATTCATCCTCTTCTCCTCTTCTTCTTGATCATGCTTAGCCCCTCATATACATTTTTGCCTCCTCTTACCTATCCGGGAATTTGGAAGCAAAGTGATGAAAGCAAGTGAAGTAAAAGTTGAGAAGTTGGCTGGAAGTGAAAAGTGTTAGAAAGTAATAGTAGGTTTGAGGAAGTCAATCATGATGATGAGTAACTCGGTACCATTCACATAGCCGGGTGTTTGTGTCTTGCCAAAGTCGGATTGAGCAATATTCCTAACTAGTCATGGTATGTGCATCAAGGGTTTGAGGCATCTCGAGAAATTGATGATTGCTAATCTCCTAGGCTTCGGTTATTGTGCACCTCTGTCCATGCATCCCAAAAAGTAAAGTAAAAAAGTAAAAATAAGCAAAGCTTATTGGTAGAAGATGTTGAAGTTCAAAGGAAGTGAAGTAAAAGATCCTTTTTCCCGGATTCTAGCACCACATTCCCTATATACATCCCACCCTCACACGTTTCTTGACCTTCTTTGGAAAGACGTTTCTTGACCTTCTTTGGAAAGCCCTTGAGCCCTCGAGCTTGTTGATTGACTTAGTGGTTTAAACTGGATTATACATGATTAATTTCGATAATTATGATTTATTATGCATTCTATGATTTTATGCAAAGATGAACAACTTTCTTATATTTATGAAATGTTTTGACCATGTCTTGATTTTATATTCCATGAAGCATTCTCTTAGAGTGATCTATGAGTGGAGCACACCACCAAAATGTTTTGAAATACTTTTCATTGATCTTTATGACTTATAATTCATTCTATCTTGTACTTAAGATTTGGAACTTGCTTGGAGACAAGCAAGGGACAAGTGTGGGGTATTTTGATAGCATGTATTATAGTCTATATTTTGGGACTTGTTTAGACGTTTTATCTTCAATAATCTGCATGTTTGGATGCATATTATATGATTATATTGTTGTTTCATCTACCTTTGCGGGAATCGAGGTCTACACCTAGTTTCGTTGTAAATGTAGGTAAAATGACACGTTTTGGACTAAATAGAGCTAAGGAGCTAAGGAGTCATAGGAGCTACATTCTGGAGCTTAAAAGAGAACTCAAGGAGCATGGAATTAATGAAGAAAATTTACTTTGGACCAGATTTGAGAGATTTCACATTCAGCTGAGATTCACCTCGGTCAGCTACAGTGTCACCTCGACCGAGGTGATCTTGAGGAGCGCCCCGACGAGGCGAATACCCTGACGCGGCGAGATATATTTTCTGATCTGAAACTAAGAGTTAAGTGTTAGAGTTTGCCAAATCCTATTCTTATTACACCTTTCCTGGTTCAATGCAAACCTAGGTAAAGGTTGATTCCATTCCAATCTTGAGAGTTAGCCTGAGACTTACCCGGTAAAGGTTGATTCTATCCACTTGGTTGGTGTGTTAGTTTGAGGTCTTAGTTCTAAACCTTAGTTCCTTACGACTTACCCGGTAGGAATTACGGTTTGAGATAGTGAGTAGAGAGACTTACCCGGAAAGGTTGATTCTATTCCCTTGGGTGGTGTGTTAGTTTGAGACTATAGTTCCTTTCCTTAGTTCCTTGCGACTTACCCGGTAATAGGATCTACGATTTGGGATTGTAATGTCCAAATTTTGGTGCGTTTGCGATTTTTATTCCTTCCGGCTTTTGTCGATATTTTAATAGCGTATATATATTTTATGAGTATTTTACGTCGTAAATTAAATTCTATGAGTATATATGTATACATACACCGATATATTTTATTATCCATGTTTAAACTATCATATAATCTCGGAAAATAAATTGAGAGAATGATTTTTATTTTTCAAAGTATATTATGCGAGTTAAATTATATATATTCGATCCACATATTTTTTCCATATTTTATTTTGCGAGAAAAGCTCGGAAAAGTTCTCCGATCCGATTACCCCGTTTCGAGTAACTTGTATCCGGTTCATTTTTTTTAATTTATTTTAATTCTTATTTTCCCTCCTTACTATGACCCAGAGGTCGCGGGTTCGAACCCAACCGGGGCTGAGTTTTGGCCTTTTTTTTCCTTTCAGCCCTCCCTTGCTTTCTTTCCTTTGTGACAGTAGCAGCTGAGCTGCCTTGCGCCAGACCTGCCTAGCCTCTCTAGGCCTGTAGACTCGTCGACCTCTCGCTCTCCCCAGCCCTCCCCTGCTTCACCTCCTCAGGCCTGAAGTTGACCCTTGAGACCCATGTGAAACAGAATGTCTATACAAATATACTTGAGAATCTGGTATGATTTGATTAACTACACACAAGCATCCAAATCTTATGCTATGAATTGAGTAACTAGAGAATTTGGTCACACAGTTTCAACTCATCTGTAGCAAGTGCCTACTATATGACAAAGTGCAATGACATCTGCACTAACTATACCGGTAAGTTTTTCGGTATCACTATACATTTGTGCCAAAAGGTTCCGTTGGCAATGCCAAATTACTGTTGCTTAGTAACGTCTCTGTTCTATGATTGAATCGTCGAGGTCAGCCTGTTGAATAGTTTCATCAGGATTATAAAGTTCCCTGAAACAACGTGGGGGTAGAACATACAAGATAGCAAATTCGATACATAATAGTACATCTCAAAAGGGTTTTACGCTTTTACATTCGAACATGCAACCTCACTTCCCATTACCTACATCAAATTTAACTCTTTTCGTATATTCTATATGTATCGAGTTTAAAAGAAACGAACTGTTTGGGCATTCGGTACATTTTGTATCTTCAACATCTTTGAATGGGTAATCGTTTACACAAATTTTAGTGATTGTGTACTGAAACTAAATAATTTCGATGAAACCATTTTTCGATGTTATTATAGACGAATATCCAAATTGAAAGTCGATTGAGAGAAAAATACTTCAGATAGATTACTAACCTTTCTGTGTTTGATGATGGACGATGAAGAAAAATAGAAGAAACATGTATTCTGTTTTGTTCAGGGCAAAGACCCAACGAAGACGATTTCCGCTTCTTCAGACCTTCATCCGCTAACAATGGCGACGAAGAGGCGTGCCTTTTGGAGAGAGAGTAAAGTGTGTTATTGATTCACGAATTTCACGGAAATAAAGGAATTGTTGGTTGATTGATTGAAGTTGAAGATTTGCAGAATCATTATATATTTGTTTCCTTTTTAACTTCTAAACGGTTGCCTATTATTTCGGATTGAGATACGATTCAAAAGTTGGAACCACCTAAAAACTGCCAAAATTTTAACCCATTAACATTGACTAGATGATAGTAGTAATTAGTTAAGTACTACTTCTTATGTTACAAATTTAAAGATTGAGTTACATAACACTATAGTTTAAGATTTGTAATTTTTAGAATTTGGGAATTCTTTTATAGATGATACATCTAACACAAGATATAAGTAAACGAGAATTTTATCGTACTTAGTTAGGGTTGTTATACGGTAGACATGCTAATTAAGCTCGGATCTAAAAAAAGTTTGACTCGACCTCCTTCACTTTTAAGCGGGTGAATAAAAACATATTTTAAAACTTAGTTAAAATTTAGGATATGCTCGTTCGACTAACATGCGGTTCGTTGGGCTAGAATAATCTTATAAAATTATAATATTGGTCGAGTTGCTTCGTTTCCTATGATGCACGGACACTTCTAGAAGGCGCCAAGGTGGCGTATCCCGTGTCCTACCGTGTCGGACACGGGGACACAACAGGACACGCCTCGGACACAGTCAAATATGTCCGAACACGGTCAAGACACGTTTCCGAGGTAGGGCACGTCTAGGACACGGAGAGGACACGGATTTTGTCCATCCAAGACACGGTCAACGAAAGTTTACCTTATATTTTAAGGCTAGGAAAAAAAATAATTTAAAAAAAAACTGATTTACCGTAATATTTTTCTTTTCTCCTAAAATTTTCCGAGTAAACCTAACCCCACATGGCCACCTGCGAGATTGTGGTTGCCTGAAGTAGGACACCAATCTTGTTCGGCTCTAATGTTGAAATGTTGTTCCGCCGGTTGACTCTCCTCTTCATTTTTCTTATGATTTCATAAACTAATTTTGAATATTTGATTACTAATTTATCGTGTAATCTTTCTTTGTTGAATGTTGAGTGTATTATTTTTATTCTTTCACTTTTAATAATTTACATATTTATTATTGTTTTTCTTGGTTGATCATGTTATTCGGTTGTTGTTGATTTGCAAAATAAATAGTTCATTCTTCAGTTTTGATACTAAGTATATCTATTTCAGATTATAAGACTAAATATGTTTATTTCTATGTTTTGTAAGACTGAAAATGTTTGTTTTCAAGCTTTTGCTTCCGTTATTTTGTTATAATGCTAATATTTTTTATATACTCGTATATCATTGTTATTTTTCCATATATATGTATCTCATTATGATATAGTAATTCTATATTTCAATATCTTTAAAATGATATAATATTTGTTTTACTCACCATGTCCCCGTTTCCTTTACTTTTGAGGATTGCCGCTTCCCCGTTTCTTGCCGTGTCCGTTTTCCGTGCCCGTGTCCGTATCCGTGCATCATAGTTCGTTTCAGTTCCGTTTATAAATGGATTTAGAAGAGGTAGTACTTAAGGGCAGGACAAACGAAGGTAATGATGTGGTAAAGGTGGATATTAGGTTTTCAATAAATAGAGGGGATTCACCGTGGAAGTGTATCAATGATTTCAAAATAGTACTAGTTTATATCCCGTGCCTTGCACGGGTAATTGTTAAAAAGATATTAAAAGTTTGCATTCGCTAATCATATAAATAAAGAATATTTTTTTATTTTAGGTGAAAAAATAGTCAATGGTTTCCGGCGCATTTGAACGCGCTTTTGTTAAATAGGAAATAGAATAAATAGTTTTCACACGTGATAGTTCAATCTCTTAAATCACATGAAAAAAAGATTCACTACTGTGATATCAAACAATACATTTACTCGACCAACAAAAAAAATATAATGAACCAACAATATAAAATTATTCTAACACCAGTATTAATTGTGTTAAATCCTTCACTAAAAAAATATTAACAAAATTTACTAAGCATACTTTATTACCTTTTATTAATCATTAAATTTTTTTAAGATAATATAAGATCATCAAAATATTTGCTCGAATAAAATCTATTTGTTTAAGCTTATCTACGTCTATAAGATATTTTTGATATATATATACGTCTAGGAAAAATTATTTATAACCATTTAGGATAAAATATGAATTTTGATATATCTAGAAGATATTTTTTAACCATTTTCTAGTACTGAATCTAAATTTGAGTATATCTTTATTCATAGTTTTGAATGAAACTCCATTTTAGGCACAAATTTGGACTATGATGCTAAAATATCGTGTTAATTACATGATACAATCTTTCTCTTGATATGCCAAAGAAAAGGACAAATCTTTAGAAAATAGATAATACTATATTTCAAAATACATCGAAATTTTTAAATCACAAAAGCAAAATTGATAACAAAAAATGAAAAATTATTTATAGTTAATAGAATGCCAATAATTTGGATTTATAAAAAGATTTCGGAAGATCTGGATAAATATAAAGAGATAAAAAAATCTTTCTAATTTCAGAAATTTAATAGAATAAACATTAATAATTAAGATGATAAATAGAGAAAAAATCGAAAAAATTAACAAATAAAACAATTGAAATTATAAGGCCAAACTTGAGTAAAATTCACGAGAAAAATTAGGATGATATAACATCTTTAGAAATCGGCTAATTAAAATTTTGAAAGATATCGAATTTTCTTTTAAAAAAATATATAACGAATCATATGTGTACACCGGGCCACCAAATAATAAAACAAATTGAATTTTAAAAATGGGGTTCGAAAGATATCGAATTTTAAATATAAAAAAAGGCAAAATCATATAACAAAGTGAAAGATAATAGAAACAAAATTTAAACAATAAAATTTTGAAAATTTAAGGGAAATAATTACAAATATAATCATTGATAATATTTATATAAATCGAGAAAAATATTTGGATAAATAGAAGAATTTAAGGCGATAAATAGAGAGAAAAAATCGGAAAATTTAACAAATAAAACAATTTAAACAAATCGGGATTTTATGGTCAAATTTAATTAAAATTCAAGAGTAAAATTAGTACGATATAAAATCTTTAGAATTTGAATAGTAATATATTTCGAAAGATATAGAATTTTTAAGATAAAAAAGGAAAACCATATAACAAATAATCATTGGTAATTGTTTAGATAAATCGACAAAATACGTATAGAAATCTGAAAAACGATAAAAAAAGATCAATTTTTTGAAGAATTCCTTCATGGCCGTTCACTGGCTGACACCCTGCTCCTCAGTCTGTTCGTTCTCATCGACAACTTCTTAACTATATTTTTCACCAATATCTGCGTTATTATCATCACCTTCAAGGAGGAAGCTCTTGGGGGTTTACTTCGCATCGTTCTGACTCCTACATTCGAACAAACAATTGGTACACGAATGTGTGCATCTGTTGCACATCCAAGAACCAACATTCACTTATACGTAGTTTAAAAAGATATCGAACTGCATACTAAGGACAATAAATTGAAATAGAGAGAATAACTCTACAAAATTACGCACACAAAATGAAAAGATAGTCAAGGCTTCAAATGAAATGTACATGAACAACTTGTGAGGGATAAATCACAATTTATAAGGAAGGGTTTAAACTTCCTATAGAAGCTATACAAACTAATATTAAAAATAAAAATTGAAGTTTAAAAAGGAAATAATTTGAAAAAGATATGGTTATTGGTTATACTGATCCTATCTTCACATATATAATTTAAAAATAAAATTATGTTAGAAAATATTCTCCCACAAATATACGTCATTTTAAAATATATTTTAAAATGGAATTACGAAATTTAAAAAAATTATGTTAGAATCAAATAAAATAGGACATAACGTTATTTGATGAAGAGATCGAAAATGATAGGCAAATCGTAACAAATTGATACGAAAAGGATTATTCAATTAGAAAATTATTAATAATAGCAGTTTAATAATTAATTTACTGATTAATATAAATGGCAGTTTAGTAATTTTTTTAAAAAAAAGCTGAGGTGGCATCCTCGTTACTTGACACGTGTCATTAGTGTCCTTTGTTTTAGTAAGTTATATAGAACTAGTTTATATCCCGCACCTTGTGCGGGTAATTATATATTGGATATACATGAGCCCCTATATAACTATTGATATAATTATAACGCCTATAATAATCAATCATCTTTAACTACTCTCACAATGATAAATTATTCACCAATAAAAAATTATACCATTATTTTTTACTTTAAATTAATCCTTATATAATGCGCAACTTTGATTTAGCTTAAAAATAAATTACCCAAGTTATGTTTATATATATATATAGATAGATGGATTATGTTGTCCTAAAATTTAGCAAACAATAAGAAATTAAGTTAATTTAAATAAAAGGTAAGGTTCAGATTTAGCTAGGCTGACGTTCTAGGAAAAAAAAAAAACTTCAGCTACTATTAAATTAATCTCAACCATTATATATTAATTTAACAAACAATAAGTCGGTTTTCAAATCAATACTTAGTATCCCTTGTTAAAATCCTTATCAAAAAGTAATAGATGTTTTTTGAAACTTACATTTTATGAAAAAATCAGATTTATTAAACAAATTTAAAAAGAAAAAAAAACATGTTTAAAAAACATCATCAACGTTATCGAATAAAAATAAATTTTTTTTGGTTATTTACGAAAATTAACTTTTTATATTTTAAAAATAATTAATTATTTAATTTCCAAAAAACAAAAAATATTTGATGATAAAATACTTTTCATAAACAGATTTTTTAACAATATAATAAAAATCATTTTATAAAAAACAACAAACATCCAAAAACAAAAAGGATAAAAAAAATTTATTTTAAGGCAAAACAGATTAAAAAACTTATCGAAAAAATGAAAAAAAAATAGTAAATAACGTAACCTGTTTTTATTTTTTTCAAAAGTTTTAAAACAAAATCTTAAACTGATTTCATAAACAGATTTTTTTATTTTTTTTCAAAAATTTAACCGTTCTTATCGGAAACAGATTTCATAAAGAGATTTTATATTTTAAATGTAACCTGTTCTTATAGGAAAAAATGCAAAAAATTAAAATAGTTAAAATGGTAATTATCAAAAAAAATGAAAAAAAATCAGTTAAAAACCTAACCTGTTTTTTATTTTTTTCAAAAATTTAAAAACAAAATATAAAACTTTTTTCATAAACATATTTTTTTATTTTTTTTCGAAAATTTAATCGGCACTTATCGGAAACGGATTTCATGAAGAGATTTTATTTTTTAAACGTAACCTATTCTTATCGAAAAAAATGCAAAAAATTAATAGTTTAAAAGGTAAATATCGAGAAAATTTTTTTAAAAAATAGTAAAAAACGTAACTTGAAATATTATTTTTTTTTAAAGGAAATCGGAGCATTATTTTTAAAATAAGTTTGTTGATGACGAAATTGGAATTTGGCCAAAAGCAAATGAAATCGAATATTATATTATCAAAGGAAATCGAAAATCAGTAAATTGGAGAAATCAGTAATCGGTAATTAGAAAATTGGAGCGTATAATGAAATCGGAAATTGGCTAATATGAAAGAAAATCGGAGCTTATAATGTTAAAGGAAATAGAAAATCAGTATTCATGAATTAGAAAATAGTTTTTAGATTATCTGTGAATTAGAGAAGACAAAGCCGGCGTTAATATAGTAGATCAACTACCTGTAAAATAGAGAAATAATGGAGAACGAAGGTAGACGTTAATGAAAAACCTGCTTCGAAAACCTTCTTTAATGGAAGTGAGAGCAAAAGAAATCGGATAAGAACGTTAAAAAAGGAGATTTGATAAGAACGTTAAGAGAATAATAAGAAAGTAGAGGATATAATTTTACGTTATGAAGTAGAATATTTATAGAATAGAAATCGTAGGACGTGTGTTGTTGAATTTTTAAGGATATGATAAGAACGTTAAAAAAAAGATTTGGGTAGATTTTTGATATGATAAAATTGAATGAACTACTTAATTCGTTAACAATAATATATTTTCAGCTTCGTTTAGAAAAAAAAAATTCAAAAGGATTAATTTATTTTTTAAATGACCAATAAACTTCCACTTTTTTCTTATTTTTGTTTGAATTGCAAATTGATGAATTAAATATAAAAATAAAGATAAAAGTTGGTTGGGGAATCACCGTGTAGCTATGAGCATGATCAATCCTTATAAATGGTGGATATAAAATTGGAGTTAATCAATCTACCAAAGACCCGTTTGGATGCCATATATATATATATCTTATGTGATGTTCAATTTTAAATTGAACTTTGTAATAATTGTTGTAAAATGTAAAATGCTATGCATATTAAAAGTTACAGTAAAATCTTTACGTTAAAAAGGTACAAATATTAGAAGATAAGAGATATGCTTACACCTAATAGTGACCCTACAAAAATCTTTACGTTAAAAACCAATAAAATGAAAAACAAACATTTTGTTTATACTAAAACGTCGTTAATCAAAACCATATACATATATACTGAATCCCGAAAGATAAATTTAGCAATTGGGGGAAAAGATTTAACGTAAATAGAACCCTCGAATTAACTAAAATATTAAAATTTAGAAAAAAAATCGAAACCACTAATCAATTGTTAATAACAAAAAATTCGAAAAATAATTAAATTATTGTTAATGATAAAAACGAAAATTAATTATTAATTATCTAAATAAAAGTAAGAGATTTGATGGCTGAAAAAATAAAGATTTACGTGATCTTCCTAGTGATATCGTTCAAGAAAATATTAAAAAGGACAAGATTTGATGATTTAAAAAATAAAAATTTATTGGCGTTAATTGTGGGAGCTCCATTTCGAAAATAATTCTTCCAGAACGCGCCACGTCAACAACTTGTACTCTATTTTAGTAAGTATAATAGATCAGGCGTATACAGGAAGTTGTAGAAACAAAATAAATAATACAAATAAAAAACATAAAATTTGAGCTCAGCTGAATCCAACCAAATCTTTAGATATCTTAGGATATTGATTTTAATTTTAGAAGACTCAGTTAAGCCTTTTAATTTGGAAGATTTTAGTAAAAAGGTAAAAATGTACGTATAAGAAAAAAATAATTATGAGTTAATAAAAATAGATAATAAATATCTAATTAGAAAGATAAAATCGAAAAGATTTGGTACATTGGAATTAAATTACCATAAAAACGTTGGAATAAAAGTTGTAATTGATAAAAATAAAATAAAAAATTATACAAATTCTGGAAGATTAACCAAAAGTAACCCATTGGCTAGAAAGATAGAATCAAAAAGATTTGTTACGTTGGAATTAAAATTATTATAAAAACGTTGGAATGAAAATAAAACATTCGAAAATCCAGATTTATAGATATGATCGAAATTTATTATTGGTACCAGAAAATATATTTTATTAAAAATTAAAATAATAAGAATATAATATTTTGTCCATTCACGAAATAGATAACAATTTCTGATCTTAAAAATTATATAGATCTGATAGAAACTATTGATCAAGAATCGAAATTATTAACCGGACACAGTAATTGTAAGTTCATACCTATTGATGAGCGGACAAATTTGATCTGGTAGGGGAAATTAGAAAGCCTTCGATGACTGCATTGAAGAACAATAATGCACAAACAAAAAAAACATAAATAATTTAAATGTTATCATGAGCATAATATATAAACGGGTTACATAATTGATAAAGTATACAAAATTACCTCTAGGAGTACGACACAAAGAGGAAGAGAGTCAATAATAGGTTTGAGGGACAATCACAAAGCAGCGGATGGAACAACAATATACGGTGGATGGTATTTATAGAATCCTAATTAATACTTAGGGAGTGTATGTAACAATTTTCAAGGAATTTTTAACTAATATATTTTCATAAATAAATTTTCAAAAATATTAGTTAAGATATTGCGGCAAAGGATCGAATCAATCTAATCATTGGAAGAGATTGTAATAACCGAAAAATTTATTTTCGACTCAAACCGAGATTTGAGGACCGTTGACCTCTTTAAGATACCTAACTTTATGCCTAGCACTTATTTTATCATTTTATGTAGGTTTTATAACCACATAAAATGATGAAATATAGACCAAACCCTAGTTATATATATATCTAGGTCTTTTGACGAGTTTTGACAAGGCCAAGAGGCTATCTTGACATGGATATGACAAGTTATGACAAGGCCCAAAACACCATCAAGACTAGACCATGACAAGGGGCATGATAAGCCCAGGAAGAAGCCCACCAGCCTTTGGGTATCTCTCCCACGTTTACTGTCAGCTGGGCCGGATCTGAAATCTGCAACATTGTAACACCCCGAATTCTCAGAACTCGGGACATTACTGGTTAGGACCTCACAATGGGTCCCGACCTCAGTTTGACAACAATATTACTAGGATCTTGCAACAAGACACAAATAAGAAAAACCGAAATTCATAAAATGTATTTGTAAAAGGATGAATGCAACAAAGTCTAACAGCCTATCGTACTTAAACAACGGAAAAGACTAACTGTCTTAACAAAAAGGAAAGACAACAACGCAACAACCCAAACCCCCACTCTAAAGAGTACGGAGACCCGGCCGACCACTACTTCCGGATCACTCAGCTGCTGTTCTAACCTACAGTAAATCTAAAAACACAACAAAACAACCTTTAGCTAGTTATCTAAATATTAGGAGAATAATAGTAGCACAAACACACATAAAATAATAAACACTCATCATGCTTTCAAACAATCCATTTATTATCTTCATTTAAGTCATTTACTCTAATGATACTTATTTTGTGACACGAGGGATTCCCAAACCTCGCCTCCGCCCCCGTGTACCCATCAGGAGTGGATCCGATGCATCTCACCGTGTACCTGTATGGTCTGGGTATAGAGAACCTCCCAGTCTCCTGGCAGAGCTGGGCAGTGATGTCACGGCCCGTTATACATACACTTGGGCCTTAAAACATAACAACAACGGTCGTCCTAACAAGTTGTTATTATAAACACACAACACACACCACCATCGTCATCCAACTAACATCCAAAAACCAGCTAAGTAAGTCGCAAGGACTTACCTTGATCAAAAATCGCTTTCTCAAATCTCAACTCGGTCCGAACCCGTGGTAACTCAAACGCCTGTCAAATAAGACATGTGGATCAAAATCACATCCAGATGTCCAACCTCGTGCGAAGGAATTACGGAAAAAGCTCTCTTACGGTAAAAGACCATTTTACCCTTAGTGCCGAAAATTCTCAAAGTCTATCATTTAGTTCTAATATTTTCTCTTAGAACTTATGTCCATAATCTAGTTCTCATAGAAAAAGTTTGGTAAGGATTTAGTAAGATTTTATAAGAGTTATCCAACATTCTTAATTTATACCATAGTCGTTAAAGCTTGATTTTGGGTTCATAAACGCCGCTTGGATAAGGTTATAAAAATTCCAAAATAAAAAACCTAGATACTCCCTGATATGCATACTAAACATAAGGGTAATGATCTCAAAACAAAACTCAACTATCACTCTCCCATAAATCTCACAAGTTGGAATAAAAGCTGAATTTTCCATACTTAGCCAATTTTCCCCTGCTGTAAAAACAGCCCAACTGTCCTACTTTGAGTCCTTATAAGTTCTAATCCGACCGTTAACTTTCTCCCAAATTTTAACACAGTAATCTACATATATCAACATAAGACATAAAAAAATTCAACGGTGGATGATTATTCTAAAGCCTCGAAAATAATCCTCAAAAACTATAGTTCTAAACTTACCAATCTGAGATTTAAAAAGAAAGAAGCTTTTCACTTCAGCTTCTATAGCAGCATGTTCAATCCTTGTTGTTATCCAAGATCATAGGTTTGACACTCTAGGAGGACCTCACAAGGCTCAGCCCCTACCCTCACTTCCCATGTTCGAGCCCCCCTGCCAGCAACCCCACAACAACTTAACCTATGCAGATCCTATGAATCTACCCATTTGTTTACATCCAGACAACAAAGGATCAAGCTGCAAAGAGAGAAGAGTCTACCTCCTTCAGTAGTGACTGATTAGAGGTGTCTTTGATCGGTTTCGAAGGAGGGGTTCTTCCGTTTACTCTAGTTCTGTGCCACATAGCTAGTGTCCTTCCTGTGGGCGAATGAGCGAAAGGTCTGAGGCTCCTGCACTGGGTATTCGAATGAAATGTGGTCGAAGCGGGTGTTCTGTCCTACCTGCTCACGCACAGACAATCGAGGGAAGTAGATTACTACTGTACGTTTGAAGAGAGGATGGTGGATCGTAGGGAGGACTGCTTACCCGTGTTCCAAGCCACCGCAGACTGGAGAAGGTCTTGTCTTTCCGGCGTCGTCCCGATGGGGTGTGCAGTGGGTCGAAGTTGCAGCGTCCGAACACAGCACAGACAACAGCAGCCCGACGGTGTGCAGTAGGTCGAAGTGATTGCGGTTGCGGACGGTTGTAGCAGCGTCGGCCCTCGTCGTCCGGTTGTCGTCGTCACCAGCTCCGGCTTACAGTCACGGTGGAGCGTTCTCCTGGCTGGCGGGGCTTTGGATCGCATTCTCACTGCAATGTGTAACCGTAGGTGCCGTTTGCTTAGATTAGAAATTTAGATTAGGTTAATTAAGAGATTAGGTTAATTATCAGCAATTAGGGTTAAGTTAAATTATGGGCTGGCTGAAAGGTCAATGGGCCGGATCTATTGGGCCTGTTCAACTAGTTAAAATACGAGTTGAAAGAATAAAACGTTATTCGGACGGGACCGCTCTTCGGTTTTTAAAATGTACGGAATTGTTTACGGGTTACACAAATTATCATTTTATTTTATTTTATTTTATTTTTATTTAATTTTTTTTTTCCGGGTATTACAAGCATCTCCTTGCACGTATCGTAGACCGCTCATCGCTCTCTCCTTCGCACAACGACTACTCTACAAGCCTAACCCTAGACAACTTCTGGTTTCACGTAGGAAACCGCCGACAACCCATCTCTCCTACCTACCACCATCGATGACAAGGTGCCCGATGAGCCTCGCCGTTCCTTCCTCGCCCTGTCCTCCCGAACGCAGCACCGCCTTCTTCGTCGCCTTCTCACACAGGCCAGCGGCGGAGCCTTGGCGTCTCTTTGTCGGCGAGCCAGCAGCCCAGACAGGCCCTCGTACCCCTTCCTTCATCCCCTTTACAGTAGGCAATCATAGGACCTTCCCTGCTCCAATCACGCAGCAACAGCGGTTTGGTCTCCTTTGGTCGACCCAAACCGACGCCCAGGATCGAGTACATCTCCTTCTGGCGACCCCAAACGCTGCACCAGTGGACTCGCTTCGCTTCTGTCGATTCCATCACACCAGTGACACCGAGCATCCAGATCCGCTTTGCAACAGCCTTAGTGTTGTCTTTCCCGTGCCTTCGAGTCTCGGAATCGGGTAAGGCTTGTACCCCTTGCTACACTACACTTCTATCCTTTTTTTCCTTGCCTAACGTGTATAAGTTTCGTCTTTTAAACCTACTCAGAACAACCGTAGGAGAGCTGTGCAGATTCATGCGTTTCTTGAGTTTTTGGAAGTGTTGAACAGTTAACTTCGGGTCAAATTTTGGGTAAGTTAGACTACTCCTTTTTGGCTGATTTTCGGATATGTCATAGTCGGTATTGCATAGTGGATCATATTGAAAGTTGAACGTATTCTGAGTTATATTTTAGGAGATATGATTTTTTCAAGTTGGCTCCTCATGCAGTTTTCTGAGTGTGCTGAGTTGAGAAAAAAAACTGCTTGGGATGCAGTTTTGTGGAATAAATTTGGATGGGTTATGGACTTCTGTTGGACTTGAATTTTGGACATGTTATAGTTGGTATAGTATAGTACATCATACCGGAATTTGAGAGAAATTCGAGTTACAATTTAAGAGTTATGGTGTCCCAAAGTAGAGACCTTGACCAGTTTCTAGGTAGTGCTGAATTGTTGAGAAAACTGCTTGTGATGCAGTATTGTGGTGCCGATTTGATTTGGTTATATTCCTTGGTTAGACTTGAATTTTGAATATGTCTTATTTGGGATTGCATAGTATAACATATAAAAATTTAGAGGATTTCATCAAGAGGTTTAGGAGTTATGAATTTTCAAAGTCGAGGTTGTATGCAGTTTTTTGGATGTTGCTGAAATTTTCTAAGTGCTGGAATTATCAAGTGTTGTGCAGTCATGTTTGAACTTACGTTTAGAGACCTTAAAAGCGTCATCCACCGTTCAATTTTTAATATAACATAGATGAATATGTATACTGTGATGTATCAGAAGTAAAGACCAATCTAACGGTCGGATCTGGATCTATAGGAGCTCAAAGTCGACTGTTTGTGCAGTTTGGGAAATGACTCAGTGTTGGCTTATAGAATTCCTGGATTTTGTATCCAACTTTGGAGAATTGTGTAGAAGTTGTTGTTGGGTATTTTTGAGATTTTCTTACTTCTAGGAGCAGAGTGCATCATGTAGAAGACCTAGGTAATTTTATTTGGATTTCTATATTTTTATTCGGTTCTCATTTCTTAAGCCAAAGTCGGACCATAGCGACTTTTTATGAAGTCAAGAATGTAGTTAACTCTTCTAAATCTTGAGTAAACTTTCCTTGGAGAGTTTTGAGTGTGGTTTTGGGTACCAAAGAATAGTTTGAAACTTTGTTATAGAATTTTATAAAGTTTTGGGACCAAGGGTAAAATGGTCATTACCCGTATAAGGGTATTTTGGTAATTCTTTATGAACGATTATATATCTTAGAAGTGGAGACTTCTAAGAAAGTGAGATACATTATTGATCCACTTGCCTTGTGTAACAGGCGATGGGGTATTCTACGGTTGCTGACCGAATTGAGATTTAGACAGTCAAGATGGATTCAGGTAAGTCCTTTGGGCTTACTTAGCTGACTTTTAGATATGAGTATGGATAATGGTAGTGGTGTGTGAATGAGATGTTTATAGTCATATTTTAGTAATAATTATCTACCGACCTATACTTTGGCCTAAGAGTAACGGGCGGTGGCATTCTGCTCAGTTAGCCTGAGGGCGCTGGGGGTTTCTTTAGGGACTAGTCCACACTCGGTTTGTAGTGATGCTGCCGGCGGAGGTAAGCTAGACCTACACCCAGTTGGATAAGGAACGGAGGCGAGAACTCTTAAGATTTCTCGTGCCACAACTTTAAAACGGAATAAAGTGAATCACCTAAGCTATCAGATAATAACCAAATTGTGTGTCAGCATGATGGGTGTTTATATTACCTTGTTTGTGTTTGTGCTATCCTTATTCTGCTTATATTTGGATTGTTAGCTAACGGTTTATCCGTGTTGTAGATTTGTAGAGATAGACAGTTGCAGAGAGATCCGGAACGAATGGTCAGCCGGGTCCACGTACTCATTAGATGGGACGGGGGAGTCTTCCATACGTCATTCATGTTACGTATATATATAAATGTTTGTAAGGCTGTAACATGTGCACATTCATAAATAAAATTTTTAGGTTTTGAAATTGTTTTAATTACATTTGTGCCTTGTTGTAAGATCCTAGTAAAGTTGTTGTTAAACCAAGGTCGGGACCCATTGTGAGGTCCTAACCAGTAGCTCCCCGAGTTTTGAGAACTTGGGGTGTTACACAGATTTACGTGAAAAATATTTTATTTGGAAATTGGTTTATGGAAAAATATTTTATTTGGAAATTGGTTTAGGAGTGGCATTTCAGTAAATATTTTACAAAATTGCTGAGGTGGCATCCCTCGTTGATTGACACGTGACATCAGTGTCCTTTATTTTAGTAAGCTACTAGTTTTAATACCCCTACCCTGCACGGGTTAGACGATAATTGTGTGTCAAAAAAATGTATTATAATTCACTATGTTGAGAATTGTTTTAATTGTTATGTGATACTTGTTGTAAGATTATATTTTTCACATTATAAATGTAAGTCAAGCAAGAATTCAAATCTAGCAATAACAATCGGGAAAGAGGATTTCAGGACAACATCCTTTGAGATACTCAGTATCAATCCTAGAAAAAAATCGGATTTTATTATATAAGATAGATAAGAAGTCATGTGTAAAACATATACTAACAAAAAAAGAAGGGTAAAACAAATCATTAGATTTAAATTAACAATATTAAATAATAATATATTAAAGTTTACATAATATAAGTAGCATGTGTAAGTCAAAATTTACAATATTAAATAGTTAAATATAAATAGTGAATTATCTAACCATTAATAAGACTAATAACATATGTCAAGTTACTAAAATGATAAATTTTACTAAATATTTTTTTAAAATAAATTCAAAATAATAACAACTATCAATTAAACTAAAAAATAATACAAACTTTAAAAATTATAGAAAATGATACATACTATTTTAGGAGTTTTTTTTTCTGATTTTTTAAATACTTTTTATATTTTTTTTTCTAAAAAATAAATTAATATGTAAAAAGTCATAAATCAAGTAAAATATTTTTAATATAAAAAAAAGTTTGAAACATTTTTTATGATTTTTTAAATACTTTTGTGTAAATGACAAAAAAAATTTTAAAAAAATATTTGATTTATTTTTAAAAAGTCGATAGTTTTTTCGGAAAAAAATGAATTTAACGTTTTTGGGAAAAAAAAAATCGATTTTTTTCCATATCTTTTTTAATATGAAATTATGAGTTTTTATATAAATTATTTTAAAAATATCTAAAACTGTTTTCAAAAAATAATAAAATTAAAAAATGAAAAAACACTTATTCTAAAAATACGAATTATTTTAATTATAAAAAAAAATTTATTCTAAAATAAATGAAGAAATATTTTTGTTAATCGTTAAAAAAATTATTTTAGAAAAAAAATAGTTTATAAGTTTAGAAAAAAATGAACTTCAATTGAAAATTAAAAATATAAAAAAATATATTAATGTAACACCCCAAATTCGCGGGACTCGGGGCGCTACAAGGTTGGGACCTCACAATGGGTCCCGACCCTTAGTGTGACAACAATTTCACCAGATCTTGCAACAAGACACAAATAAAGGCCAAAACTGAAATTCCTTATAATGCAAATGATAAGAAATCCAAAGGAAAACAACAAAAGACTTCAGCCGATATAAAATACCAAAGACCAAAAGCCATACACGCGGCATACAAATACAATAAATGAAGAATAAAACACAACCCGACTCCAATCAAAACCCACTCCTAAAATGTACGGGACCCCGGCTGCCCACTCTTCCGGATCTCTCGGCCGCATTCCTAACCTGCAAGGCAATCTACAACAATCGGCATAAAACCGTTAGCTAATATTCGCAGCATTAGAAGCAAGGTGAAGGCACATACACACGTACATCAACATAACTGTAACACCCCAAATTTTACAACTTAGGGAGTTACTGGTTAGGACCGCACAGTGGGTCCCGACCTTAGTTTGACAACAACTTAACATGATCTTACAACAAGGCACGGATAAGGAAAAATCAGAAATCATAAAATAGTTTTTATCAATGCATGAATGTGACCAGATCAACTACAGCCGGAAAAGTAATATATCAAGGTACGAAAGGAAACCATGTTCAAATGCAAAACCCACAAATGCAAAAACTGCAAAACGTCCTAAAGTACGACACCCCGGCTGACCACTACCATCTGGATCACTCGGCATCTGCTCTAACCTGTGTCAAATCTAAACAACATATCAACCGTTAGCTAACTAACCAAATATAAGCAAAATGATAACAGCACAAACACAAGCAGAAACAAAATTAAACAAACATCATGCTGGCACTCAACCAATTATTATCTATTATTTAAGTGATTCACATTATTCAATTTAAGTTGTGGCACGAGAACTATTATTAGTTCTCGCCTCCGTTCCTTATCCAACTGGTGTAGGTCTAGCTGACTTCCTTTGGTAGCATCACTACAAACCATGTGTGGACTAGTCCCGAAAGAAACCCCCAGCGCCCTGCGAGCTACTGAGCGGAATGCCACCGCCCGTTACTCTTAGGCCAAAAATACAGGTCGGTATTTATATATCACAACCTATCTCTCTAACATGTCAATCACACACCACCATCATCATTTATACTCATATTTAGCAGTCAGCTAAGTAAGCCCAAAGGACTTACCTGTTATAACGCTCAACTCTTTAATAACCACTTGCTCTGTAAACTGTACCCACTCAGTTGCCTGTTAAAGGCGATAAGTGTATTAGCACACTTTCACGTAGATAGAAGTCTAAAACTTCTAAGATCAAATAAGTATTAAGACGTACTAGTTACATTATTAGTTTTAGGGTAAAATGACCATTTTACCCTTGGTTCCGATTTTCTCGAAAACCCTAAAATTCATGTCCAAACTCCTATTTGAAGTTCTAAAATATATCCTAACTCTTAGAATTTTATTAGGTGCGAAACTGACATTTTTCCTATGTTTCTATTTTCCGGAAGAACCGAAAAAGGTTTAACTTCGGCTCTAAATATAAAATTCTTAACAGCTTATAAAATTTCCGAATTAAAAAACTAGATCATCTATGAGGTTCTATCTAGCCTTAGAAGAAAGAATTTCTCCAAACTGTTCAGCCGATATCTTTATAATAATTCCCAAAGTCGGTTCCTCACTCTACTTTCCTATACTTAGTCAAATTTTAAGTTTAATAAAACTGCTCAACTACCTAACTTCGGGAGCTCGTAACTTTCAATCCGACCGTTCATTTCTCCCCAAATTTTAATATGATAAACTACATATACCCGTCTACAACATATCCAAAATTCAACGGTGGATCTTTATCCAAACGTTTTATAATTGATCGACAAGATGGACTGTTCATAACCTAAAAGCTGAGGGAATTAAATTAAATTTACAGCAGCCAAAATTTCCATTGTTCATAAAAATATGCAGCAGTCCTTTATTCTTCTCTTTAGATCTATATGCTCAGCAGTGTACTAATTCGGACTAACCTAAACACCGGAGGAATGCTAGTCGGGTCCCGGTGCAGCGAGGTGCGGCGTCGGCTGGTTCGTAGCACTGCAGATTAAGTCGTAGGGCTGCAGTGAGGTGCTCATTCACCAATCGACAGAAGGAAAGCGGAAAGAAGGGCCAGCACACTTACCGGTCGAAGGCGGACAGCGGAGGCTCGGCGGCGTGGACGGTGGCTGGCAGCAGCGGCGATCGGCGGCGATGGGCTGCTGCGCAAGGAGGCGATGGGCTGCTGCGCTACTGGAGGCGATGGGCTGCTGCGCTACTGGAGGCAGCGGCGGCGATCCAGTGGCAGGCGGAGGGTTCCGAAGGAGGACGGAGGCGACTCGCAGTGGCTGCACAACGTCACGGTTAAGCCACGGTTTGGTTCGAAACAGGAAGGAACGGGAGAAGGAGGACGGAGGAAAAGAGGGGCCGGAACCTTACCAGACTCGACTGGGGCGGCGCAGGCGTGCGGTGGCGACTGCGGTCGGAGGTGGTGGCGACACTGGCGGTCCGGTAAAGGCGCAGTCCGGCGGCTGGTGTCGTTCCTTCGTCCGTCCAAGCAGAGCTCTGATACCATTGTTGCCAACCTAGAGCTCTGATACCATGTTGTAACACCCCAAATTTTACAACTTAGGGAGTTACTGGTTAGGACCGCACAGTGGGTCCCGACCTTAGTTTGACAACAACTTAACATGATCTTACAACAAGGCACGGATAAGGAAAAATCAGAAATCATAAAATAGTTTTTATCAATGCATGAATGTGACCAGATCAACTACAGCCGGAAAAGTAATATATCAAGGTACGAAAGGAAACCATGTTCAAATGCAAACCCGACAAATGCAAAAACTGCAAAACGTCCTAAAGTACGACACCCCGGCTGACCACTACCATCTGGATCACTCGGCATCTGCTCTAACCTGTGTCAAATCTAAACAACATATCAACCGTTAGCTAACTAACCAAATATAAGCAAAATGATAACAGCACAAACACAAGCAGAAACAAAATTAAACAAACATCATGCTGGCACTCAACCAATTATTATCTATTATTTAAGTGATTCACATTATTCAATTTAAGTTGTGGCACGAGAACTATTATTAGTTCTCGCCTCCGTTCCTTATCCAACTGGTGTAGGTCTAGCTGACTTCTTTTGGTAGCATCACTACAAACCATGTGTGGACTAGTCCCGAAAGAAACCCCCAGCGCCCTGCGAGCTACTGAGCGGAATGCCACCGCCCGTTACTCTTAGGCCAAAAATACAGGTCGGTATTTATATATCACAACCTATCTCTCTAACATGTCAATCACACACCACCATCATCATTTATACTCATATTTAGCAGTCAGCTAAGTAAGCCCAAAGGACTTACCTGTTATAACGCTCAACTCTTTAATAACCACTTGCTCTGTAAACTGTACCCACTCAGTTGCCTGTTAAAGGCGATAAGTGTATTAGCACACTTTCACGTAGATAGAAGTCTAAAACTTCTAAGATCAAATAAGTATTAAGACGTACTAGTTACATTATTAGTTTTAGGGTAAAATGACCATTTTACCCTTGGTTCCGATTTTCTCGAAAACCCTAAAATTCATGTCCAAACTCCTATTTGAAGTTCTAAAATATATCCTAACTCTTAGAATTTTATTAGGTGCGAAACTGACATTTTTCCTATGTTTCTATTTTCCGGAAGAACCGAAAAAGGTTTAACTTCGGCTCTAAATATAAAATTCTTAACAGCTTATAAAATTTCCGAATTAAAAAACTAGATCATCTATGAGGTTCTATCTAGCCTTAGAAGAAAGAATTTCTCCAAACTGTTCAGCCGATATCTTTATAATAATTCCCAAAGTCGGTTCCTCACTCTACTTTCCTATACTTAGTCAAATTTTAAGTTTAATAAAACTGCTCAACTACCTAACTTCGGGAGCTCGTAACTTTCAATCCGACCGTTCATTTCTCCCCAAATTTTAATATGATAAACTACATATACCCGTCTACAACATATCCAAAATTCAACGGTGGATCTTTATCCAAACGTTTTATAATTGATCGACAAGATGGACTGTTCATAACCTAAAAGCTGAGGGAATTAAATTAAATTTACAGCAGCCAAAATTTCCATTGTTCATAAAAATATGCAGCAGTACTTTATTCTTCTCTTTAGATCTATATGCTCAGCAGTGTACTAATTCGGACTAACCTAAACACCGGAGGAATGCTAGTCGGGTCCCGGTGCAGCGAGGTGCGGCGTCGGCTGGTTCGTAGCACTGCAGATTAAGTCGTAGGGCTGCAGTGAGGTGCTCATTCACCAATCGACAGAAGGAAAGCGGAAAGAAGGGCCAGCACACTTACCGGTCGAAGGCGGACAGCGGAGGCTCGGCGGCGTGGACGGTGGCTGGCAGCAGCGGCGATCGGCGGCGATGGGCTGCTGCGCAAGGAGGCGATGGGCTGCTGCGCTACTGGAGGCGATGGGCTGCTGCGCTACTGGAGGCAGCGGCGGCGATCCAGTGGCAGGCGGAGGGTTCCGAAGGAGGACGGAGG
This sequence comes from Fagopyrum homotropicum, assembly GCA_033239125.1. Classification (NCBI taxonomy): domain Eukaryota; kingdom Viridiplantae; phylum Streptophyta; class Magnoliopsida; order Caryophyllales; family Polygonaceae; genus Fagopyrum; species Fagopyrum homotropicum. Next base: position 133,292,355 of record BSWB01000007.1, on the reverse strand, counting down.
CGACTCGCAGTGGCTGCACAACGTCACGGTTAAGCCACGGTTTGGTTCGAAACAGGAAGGAACGGGAGAAGGAGGACGGAGGAAAAGAGGGGCCGGAACCTTACCAGACTCGACTGGGGCGGCGCAGGCGTGCGGTGGCGACTGCGGTCGGAGGTGGTGGCGACACTGGCGGTCCGGTAAAGGCGCAGTCCGGCGGCTGGTGTCGTTCCTTCGTCCGTCCAAGCAGAGCTCTGATACCATTGTTGCCAACCTAGAGCTCTGATACCATGTTGTAACACCCCAAATTTTACAACTTAGGGAGTTATTGGTTAGGACCGCACAGTGGGTCCCGACCTTAGTTTGACAACAACTTAACATGATCTTACAACAAGGCACGGATAAGGAAAAATAAGAAATCATAAAATAGTTTTTATCAATGCATGAATGTGACCAGATCAACTACAGCCGGAAAAGTAATATATCAAGGTACGAAAGGAAACCATGTTCAAATGCAAACCCCACAAATGCAAAAACTGCAAAACGTCCTAAAGTACGACACCCCGGCTGACCACTACCATCTGGATCACTCGGCATCTGCTCTAACCTGTGTCAAATCTAAACAACATATCAACCGTTAGCTAACTAACCAAATATAAGCAAAATGATAACAGCACAAACACAAGCAGAAACAAAATTAAACAAACATCATGCTGGCACTCAACCAATTATTATCTATTATTTAAGTGATTCACATTATTCAATTTAAGTTGTGGCACGAGAACTATTATTAGTTCTCGCCTCCGTTCCTTATCCAACTGGTGTAGGTCTAGCTGACTTCCTTTGGTAGCATCACTACAAACCATGTGTGGACTAGTCCCGAAAGAAACCCCCAGCGCCCTGCGAGCTACTGAGCGGAATGCCACCGCCCGTTACTCTTAGGCCAAAAATACAGGTCGGTATTTATATATCACAACCTATCTCTCTAACATGTCAATCACACACCACCATCATCATTTATACTCATATTTAGCAGTCAGCTAAGTAAGCCCAAAGGACTTACCTGTTATAACGCTCAACTCTTTAATAACCACTTGCTCTGTAAACTGTACCCACTCAGTTGCCTGTTAAAGGCGATAAGTGTATTAGCACACTTTCACGTAGATAGAAGTCTAAAACTTCTAAGATCAAATAAGTATTAAGACGTACTAGTTACATTATTAGTTTTAGGGTAAAATGACCATTTTACCCTTGGTTCCGATTTTCTCGAAAACCCTAAAATTCATGTCCAAACTCCTATTTGAAGTTCTAAAATATATCCTAACTCTTAGAATTTTATTAGGTGCGAAACTGACATTTTTCCTATGTTTCTATTTTCCGGAAGAACCGAAAAAGGTTTAACTTCGGCTCTAAATATAAAATTCTTAACAGCTTATAAAATTTCCGAATTAAAAAACTAGATCATCTATGAGGTTCTATCTAGCCTTAGAAGAAAGAATTTCTCCAAACTGTTCAGCCGATATCTTTATAATAATTCCCAAAGTCGGTTCCTCACTCTACTTTCCTATACTTAGTCAAATTTTAAGTTTAATAAAACTGCTCAACTACCTAACTTCGGGAGCTCGTAACTTTCAATCCGACCGTTCATTTCTCCCCAAATTTTAATATGATAAACTACATATACCCGTCTACAACATATCCAAAATTCAACGGTGGATCTTTATCCAAACGTTTTATAATTGATCGACAAGATGGACTGTTCATAACCTAAAAGCTGAGGGAATTAAATTAAATTTACAGCAGCCAAAATTTCCATTGTTCATAAAAATATGCAGCAGTCCTTTATTCTTCTCTTTAGATCTATATGCTCAGCAGTGTACTAATTCGGACTAACCTAAACACCGGAGGAATGCTAGTCGGGTCCCGGTGCAGCGAGGTGCGGCGTCGGCTGGTTCGTAGCACTGCAGATTAAGTCGTAGGGCTGCAGTGAGGTGCTCATTCACCAATCGACAGAAGGAAAGCGGAAAGAAGGGCCAGCACACTTACCGGTCGAAGGCGGACAGCGGAGGCTCGGCGGCGTGGACGGTGGCTGGCAGCAGCGGCGATCGGCGGCGATGGGCTGCTGCGCAAGGAGGCGATGGGCTGCTGCGCTACTGGAGGCGATGGGCTGCTGCGCTACTGGAGGCAGCGGCGGCGATCCAGTGGCAGGCGGAGGGTTCCGAAGGAGGACGGAGGCGACTCGCAGTGGCTGCACAACGTCACGGTTAAGCCACGGTTTGGTTCGAAACAGGAAGGAACGGGAGAAGGAGGACGGAGGAAAAGAGGGGCCGGAACCTTACCAGACTCGACTGGGGCGGCGCAGGCGTGCGGTGGCGACTGCGGTCGGAGGTGGTGGCGACACTGGCGGTCCGGTAAAGGCGCAGTCCGGCGGCTGGTGTCGTTCCTTCGTCCGTCCAAGCAGAGCTCTGATACCATTGTTGCCAACCTAGAGCTCTGATACCATGTTGTAACACCCCAAATTTTACAACTTAGGGAGTTACTGGTTAGGACCGCACAGTGGGTCCCGACCTTAGTTTGACAACAACTTAACATGATCTTACAACAAGGCACGGATAAGGAAAAATCAGAAATCATAAAATAGTTTTTATCAATGCATGAATGTGACCAGATCAACTACAGCCGGAAAAGTAATATATCAAGGTACGAAAGGAAACCATGTTCAAATGCAAACCCGACAAATGCAAAAACTGCAAAACGTCCTAAAGTACGACACCCCGGCTGACCACTACCATCTGGATCACTCGGCATCTGCTCTAACCTGTGTCAAATCTAAACAACATATCAACCGTTAGCTAACTAACCAAATATAAGCAAAATGATAACAGCACAAACACAAGCAGAAACAAAATTAAACAAACATCATGCTGGCACTCAACCAATTATTATCTATTATTTAAGTGATTCACATTATTCAATTTAAGTTGTGGCACGAGAACTATTATTAGTTCTCGCCTCCGTTCCTTATCCAACTGGTGTAGGTCTAGCTGACTTCTTTTGGTAGCATCACTACAAACCATGTGTGGACTAGTCCCGAAAGAAACCCCCAGCGCCCTGCGAGCTACTGAGCGGAATGCCACCGCCCGTTACTCTTAGGCCAAAAATACAGGTCGGTATTTATATATCACAACCTATCTCTCTAACATGTCAATCACACACCACCATCATCATTTATACTCATATTTAGCAGTCAGCTAAGTAAGCCCAAAGGACTTACCTGTTATAACGCTCAACTCTTTAATAACCACTTGCTCTGTAAACTGTACCCACTCAGTTGCCTGTTAAAGGCGATAAGTGTATTAGCACACTTTCACGTAGATAGAAGTCTAAAACTTCTAAGATCAAATAAGTATTAAGACGTACTAGTTACATTATTAGTTTTAGGGTAAAATGACCATTTTACCCTTGGTTCCGATTTTCTCGAAAACCCTAAAATTCATGTCCAAACTCCTATTTGAAGTTCTAAAATATATCCTAACTCTTAGAATTTTATTAGGTGCGAAACTGACATTTTTCCTATGTTTCTATTTTCCGGAAGAACCGAAAAAGGTTTAACTTCGGCTCTAAATATAAAATTCTTAACAGCTTATAAAATTTCCGAATTAAAAAACTAGATCATCTATGAGGTTCTATCTAGCCTTAGAAGAAAGAATTTCTCCAAACTGTTCAGCCGATATCTTTATAATAATTCCCAAAGTCGGTTCCTCACTCTACTTTCCTATACTTAGTCAAATTTTAAGTTTAATAAAACTGCTCAACTACCTAACTTCGGGAGCTCGTAACTTTCAATCCGACCGTTCATTTCTCCCCAAATTTTAATATGATAAACTACATATACCCGTCTACAACATATCCAAAATTCAACGGTGGATCTTTATCCAAACGTTTTATAATTGATCGACAAGATGGACTGTTCATAACCTAAAAGCTGAGGGAATTAAATTAAATTTACAGCAGCCAAAATTTCCATTGTTCATAAAAATATGCAGCAGTACTTTATTCTTCTCTTTAGATCTATATGCTCAGCAGTGTACTAATTCGGACTAACCTAAACACCGGAGGAATGCTAGTCGGGTCCCGGTGCAGCGAGGTGCGGCGTCGGCTGGTTCGTAGCACTGCAGATTAAGTCGTAGGGCTGCAGTGAGGTGCTCATTCACCAATCGACAGAAGGAAAGCGGAAAGAAGGGCCAGCACACTTACCGGTCGAAGGCGGACAGCGGAGGCTCGGCGGCGTGGACGGTGGCTGGCAGCAGCGGCGATCGGCGGCGATGGGCTGCTGCGCAAGGAGGCGATGGGCTGCTGCGCTACTGGAGGCGATGGGCTGCTGCGCTACTGGAGGCAGCGGCGGCGATCCAGTGGCAGGCGGAGGGTTCCGAAGGAGGACGGAGGCGACTCGCAGTGGCTGCACAACGTCACGGTTAAGCCACGGTTTGGTTCGAAACAGGAAGGAACGGGAGAAGGAGGACGGAGGAAAAGAGGGGCCGGAACCTTACCAGACTCGACTGGGGCGGCGCAGGCGTGCGGTGGCGACTGCGGTCGGAGGTGGTGGCGACACTGGCGGTCCGGTAAAGGCGCAGTCCGGCGGCTGGTGTCGTTCCTTCGTCCGTCCAAGCAGAGCTCTGATACCATTGTTGCCAACCTAGAGCTCTGATACCATGTTGTAACACCCCAAATTTTACAACTTAGGGAGTTATTGGTTAGGACCGCACAGTGGGTCCCGACCTTAGTTTGACAACAACTTAACATGATCTTACAACAAGGCACGGATAAGGAAAAATAAGAAATCATAAAATAGTTTTTATCAATGCATGAATGTGACCAGATCAACTACAGCCGGAAAAGTAATATATCAAGGTACGAAAGGAAACCATGTTCAAATGCAAACCCCACAAATGCAAAAACTGCAAAACGTCCTAAAGTACGACACCCCGGCTGACCACTACCATCTGGATCACTCGGCATCTGCTCTAACCTGTGTCAAATCTAAACAACATATCAACCGTTAGCTAACTAACCAAATATAAGCAAAATGATAACAGCACAAACACAAGCAGAAACAAAATTAAACAAACATCATGCTGGCACTCAACCAATTATTATCTATTATTTAAGTGATTCACATTATTCAATTTAAGTTGTGGCACGAGAACTATTATTAGTTCTCGCCTCCGTTCCTTATCCAACTGGTGTAGGTCTAGCTGACTTCCTTTGGTAGCATCACTACAAACCATGTGTGGACTAGTCCCGAAAGAAACCCCCAGCGCCCTGCGAGCTACTGAGCGGAATGCCACCGCCCGTTACTCTTAGGCCAAAAATACAGGTCGGTATTTATATATCACAACCTATCTCTCTAACATGTCAATCACACACCACCATCATCATTTATACTCATATTTAGCAGTCAGCTAAGTAAGCCCAAAGGACTTACCTGTTATAACGCTCAACTCTTTAATAACCACTTGCTCTGTAAACTGTACCCACTCAGTTGCCTGTTAAAGGCGATAAGTGTATTAGCACACTTTCACGTAGATAGAAGTCTAAAACTTCTAAGATCAAATAAGTATTAAGACGTACTAGTTACATTATTAGTTTTAGGGTAAAATGACCATTTTACCCTTGGTTCCGATTTTCTCGAAAACCCTAAAATTCATGTCCAAACTCCTATTTGAAGTTCTAAAATATATCCTAACTCTTAGAATTTTATTAGGTGCGAAACTGACATTTTTCCTATGTTTCTATTTTCCGGAAGAACCGAAAAAGGTTTAACTTCGGCTCTAAATATAAAATTCTTAACAGCTTATAAAATTTCCGAATTAAAAAACTAGATCATCTATGAGGTTCTATCTAGCCTTAGAAGAAAGAATTTCTCCAAACTGTTCAGCCGATATCTTTATAATAATTCCCAAAGTCGGTTCCTCACTCTACTTTCCTATACTTAGTCAAATTTTAAGTTTAATAAAACTGCTCAACTACCTAACTTCGGGAGCTCGTAACTTTCAATCCGACCGTTCATTTCTCCCCAAATTTTAATATGATAAACTACATATACCCGTCTACAACATATCCAAAATTCAACGGTGGATCTTTATCCAAACGTTTTATAATTGATCGACAAGATGGACTGTTCATAACCTAAAAGCTGAGGGAATTAAATTAAATTTACAGCAGCCAAAATTTCCATTGTTCATAAAAATATGCAGCAGTACTTTATTCTTCTCTTTAGATCTATATGCTCAGCAGTGTACTAATTCGGACTAACCTAAACACCGGAGGAATGCTAGTCGGGTCCCGGTGCAGCGAGGTGCGGCGTCGGCTGGTTCGTAGCACTGCAGATTAAGTCGTAGGGCTGCAGTGAGGTGCTCATTCACCAATCGACAGAAGGAAAGCGGAAAGAAGGGCCAGCACACTTACCGGTCGAAGGCGGACAGCGGAGGCTCGGCGGCGTGGACGGTGGCTGGCAGCAGCGGCGATCGGCGGCGATGGGCTGCTGCGCAAGGAGGCGATGGGCTGCTGCGCTACTGGAGGCGATGGGCTGCTGCGCTACTGGAGGCAGCGGCGGCGATCCAGTGGCAGGCGGAGGGTTCCGAAGGAGGACGGAGGCGACTCGCAGTGGCTGCACAACGTCACGGTTAAGCCACGGTTTGGTTCGAAACAGGAAGGAACGGGAGAAGGAGGACGGAGGAAAAGAGGGGCCGGAACCTTACCAGACTCGACTGGGGCGGCGCAGGCGTGCGGTGGCGACTGCGGTCGGAGGTGGTGGCGACACTGGCGGTCCGGTAAAGGCGCAGTCCGGCGGCTGGTGTCGTTCCTTCGTCCGTCCAAGCAGAGCTCTGATACCATTGTTGCCAACCTAGAGCTCTGATACCATGTTGTAACACCCCAAATTTTACAACTTAGGGAGTTACTGGTTAGGACCGCACAGTGGGTCCCGACCTTAGTTTGACAACAACTTAACATGATCTTACAACAAGGCACGGATAAGGAAAAATAAGAAATCATAAAATAGTTTTTATCAATGCATGAATGTGACCAGATCAACTACAGCCGGAAAAGTAATATATCAAGGTACGAAAGGAAACCATGTTCAAATGCAAACCCCACAAATGCAAAAACTGCAAAACGTCCTAAAGTACGACACCCCGGCTGACCACTACCATCTGGATCACTCGGCATCTGCTCTAACCTGTGTCAAATCTAAACAACATATCAACCGTTAGCTAACTAACCAAATATAAGCAAAATGATAACAGCACAAACACAAGCAGAAACAAAATTAAACAAACATCATGCTGGCACTCAACCAATTATTATCTATTATTTAAGTGATTCACATTATTCAATTTAAGTTGTGGCACGAGAACTATTATTAGTTCTCGCCTCCGTTCCTTATCCAACTGGTGTAGGTCTAGCTGACTTCCTTTGGTAGCATCACTACAAACCATGTGTGGACTAGTCCCGAAAGAAACCCCCAGCGCCCTGCGAGCTACTGAGCGGAATGCCACCGCCCGTTACTCTTAGGCCAAAAATACAGGTCGGTATTTATATATCACAACCTATCTCTCTAACATGTCAATCACACACCACCATCATCATTTATACTCATATTTAGCAGTCAGCTAAGTAAGCCCAAAGGACTTACCTGTTATAACGCTCAACTCTTTAATAACCACTTGCTCTGTAAACTGTACCCACTCAGTTGCCTGTTAAAGGCGATAAGTGTATTAGCACACTTTCACGTAGATAGAAGTCTAAAACTTCTAAGATCAAATAAGTATTAAGACGTACTAGTTACATTATTAGTTTTAGGGTAAAATGACCATTTTACCCTTGGTTCCGATTTTCTCGAAAACCCTAAAATTCATGTCCAAACTCCTATTTGAAGTTCTAAAATATATCCTAACTCTTAGAATTTTATTAGGTGCGAAACTGACATTTTTCCTATGTTTCTATTTTCCGGAAGAACCGAAAAAGGTTTAACTTCGGCTCTAAATATAAAATTCTTAACAGCTTATAAAATTTCCGAATTAAAAAACTAGATCATCTATGAGGTTCTATCTAGCCTTAGAAGAAAGAATTTCTCCAAACTGTTCAGCCGATATCTTTATAATAATTCCCAAAGTCGGTTCCTCACTCTACTTTCCTATACTTAGTCAAATTTTAAGTTTAATAAAACTGCTCAACTACCTAACTTCGGGAGCTCGTAACTTTCAATCCGACCGTTCATTTCTCCCCAAATTTTAATATGATAAACTACATATACCCGTCTACAACATATCCAAAATTCAACGGTGGATCTTTATCCAAACGTTTTATAATTGATCGACAAGATGGACTGTTCATAACCTAAAAGCTGAGGGAATTAAATTAAATTTACAGCAGCCAAAATTTCCATTGTTCATAAAAATATGCAGCAGTACTTTATTCTTCTCTTTAGATCTATATGCTCAGCAGTGTACTAATTCGGACTAACCTAAACACCGGAGGAATGCTAGTCGGGTCCCGGTGCAGCGAGGTGCGGCGTCGGCTGGTTCGTAGCACTGCAGATTAAGTCGTAGGGCTGCAGTGAGGTGCTCATTCACCAATCGACAGAAGGAAAGCGGAAAGAAGGGCCAGCACACTTACCGGTCGAAGGCGGACAGCGGAGGCTCGGCGGCGTGGACGGTGGCTGGCAGCAGCGGCGATCGGCGGCGATGGGCTGCTGCGCAAGGAGGCGATGGGCTGCTGCGCTACTGGAGGCGATGGGCTGCTGCGCTACTGGAGGCAGCGGCGGCGATCCAGTGGCAGGCGGAGGGTTCCGAAGGAGGACGGAGGCGACTCGCAGTGGCTGCACAACGTCACGGTTAAGCCACGGTTTGGTTCGAAACAGGAAGGAACGGGAGAAGGAGGACGGAGGAAAAGAGGGGCCGGAACCTTACCAGACTCGACTGGGGCGGCGCAGGCGTGCGGTGGCGACTGCGGTCGGAGGTGGTGGCGACACTGGCGGTCCGGTAAAGGCGCAGTCCGGCGGCTGGTGTCGTTCCTTCGTCCGTCCAAGCAGAGCTCTGATACCATTGTTGCCAACCTAGAGCTCTGATACCATGTTGTAACACCCCAAATTTTACAACTTAGGGAGTTATTGGTTAGGACCGCACAGTGGGTCCCGACCTTAGTTTGACAACAACTTAACATGATCTTACAACAAGGCACGGATAAGGAAAAATAAGAAATCATAAAATAGTTTTTATCAATGCATGAATGTGACCAGATCAACTACAGCCGGAAAAGTAATATATCAAGGTACGAAAGGAAACCATGTTCAAATGCAAACCCCACAAATGCAAAAACTGCAAAACGTCCTAAAGTACGACACCCCGGCTGACCACTACCATCTGGATCACTCGGCATCTGCTCTAACCTGTGTCAAATCTAAACAACATATCAACCGTTAGCTAACTAACCAAATATAAGCAAAATGATAACAGCACAAACACAAGCAGAAACAAAATTAAACAAACATCATGCTGGCACTCAACCAATTATTATCTATTATTTAAGTGATTCACATTATTCAATTTAAGTTGTGGCACGAGAACTATTATTAGTTCTCGCCTCCGTTCCTTATCCAACTGGTGTAGGTCTAGCTGACTTCCTTTGGTAGCATCACTACAAACCATGTGTGGACTAGTCCCGAAAGAAACCCCCAGCGCCCTGCGAGCTACTGAGCGGAATGCCACCGCCCGTTACTCTTAGGCCAAAAATACAGGTCGGTATTTATATATCACAACCTATCTCTCTAACATGTCAATCACACACCACCATCATCATTTATACTCATATTTAGCAGTCAGCTAAGTAAGCCCAAAGGACTTACCTGTTATAACGCTCAACTCTTTAATAACCACTTGCTCTGTAAACTGTACCCACTCAGTTGCCTGTTAAAGGCGATAAGTGTATTAGCACACTTTCACGTAGATAGAAGTCTAAAACTTCTAAGATCAAATAAGTATTAAGACGTACTAGTTACATTATTAGTTTTAGGGTAAAATGACCATTTTACCCTTGGTTCCGATTTTCTCGAAAACCCTAAAATTCATGTCCAAACTCCTATTTGAAGTTCTAAAATATATCCTAACTCTTAGAATTTTATTAGGTGCGAAACTGACATTTTTCCTATGTTTCTATTTTCCGGAAGAACCGAAAAAGGTTTAACTTCGGCTCTAAATATAAAATTCTTAACAGCTTATAAAATTTCCGAATTAAAAAACTAGATCATCTATGAGGTTCTATCTAGCCTTAGAAGAAAGAATTTCTCCAAACTGTTCAGCCGATATCTTTATAATAATTCCCAAAGTCGGTTCCTCACTCTACTTTCCTATACTTAGTCAAATTTTAAGTTTAATAAAACTGCTCAACTACCTAACTTCGGGAGCTCGTAACTTTCAATCCGACCGTTCATTTCTCCCCAAATTTTAATATGATAAACTACATATACCCGTCTACAACATATCCAAAATTCAACGGTGGATCTTTATCCAAACGTTTTATAATTGATCGACAAGATGGACTGTTCATAACCTAAAAGCTGAGGGAATTAAATTAAATTTACAGCAGCCAAAATTTCCATTGTTCATAAAAATATGCAGCAGTCCTTTATTCTTCTCTTTAGATCTATATGCTCAGCAGTGTACTAATTCGGACTAACCTAAACACCGGAGGAATGCTAGTCGGGTCCCGGTGCAGCGAGGTGCGGCGTCGGCTGGTTCGTAGCACTGCAGATTAAGTCGTAGGGCTGCAGTGAGGTGCTCATTCACCAATCGACAGAAGGAAAGCGGAAAGAAGGGCCAGCACACTTACCGGTCGAAGGCGGACAGCGGAGGCTCGGCGGCGTGGACGGTGGCTGGCAGCAGCGGCGATCGGCGGCGATGGGCTGCTGCGCAAGGAGGCGATGGGCTGCTGCGCTACTGGAGGCGATGGGCTGCTGCGCTACTGGAGGCAGCGGCGGCGATCCAGTGGCAGGCGGAGGGTTCCGAAGGAGGACGGAGGCGACTCGCAGTGGCTGCACAACGTCACGGTTAAGCCACGGTTTGGTTCGAAACAGGAAGGAACGGGAGAAGGAGGACGGAGGAAAAGAGGGGCCGGAACCTTACCAGACTCGACTGGGGCGGCGCAGGCGTGCGGTGGCGACTGCGGTCGGAGGTGGTGGCGACACTGGCGGTCCGGTAAAGGCGCAGTCCGGCGGCTGGTGTCGTTCCTTCGTCCGTCCAAGCAGAGAGAAGCGGCTGCGAAGATGCGAGGTGCAGTTGACGAGGTAATCAGCACAAGCGGCAATTAGGGTAGGTTAAGAGGGAGGTAATTAGCGGATTAGGTTAAGATTAGTTTAATTAGGGTTTAATAATTAAATTTTTAAAATGGGCTTAGGAACGTGGGCTGATGGTTGGCCCATGTATTAAACGGAACTCATAACCCGTTAGTTGTTGTGCGGAAAATTTATATAATACGGAATTAAATTCCGTATTTATAAATTATAATTATTTTTATTTACCAACGTAAAATTATTTTTGGTCATTTAATTTATCATTTTATGTGAATCTAGGTCACATAAAATGATAGAATTAAACTCGTTTTATTTTACTTATTTATTTATTGACGATGGTCTCATCGGACTTTGTTTAATTTTACTTTACCGGAAACTTAAAATTTTTGGTTATTACATCAATGCCCCCTTAAAAGAAGTTTCGTCCCGAAACTTAAATTATCTACCCTTACTCGCACATTTCTTTTGGTATATTTTAGTTTTCTCGACATTCCGTTTTCTACCATGCAGCTACTCAGTCATCAACAAACAAGTATCACAAAATAAAAGCAGAGTCGCTCAAAACAATATGGAAACCTGGAAGGTCAAACAACACAACATCCGAGTACTAACTCGTCAACCAGAAATAACCTCTAACCCCGCGAAGAACTCGGGATAGTTACGTCTAATACTCTCTTCAGTCTCCCAAGTGGCCTCATCAGCTCCTCTCCTAGACCACTGGATCCTCAGCATAGGTATCTCCTTGGATCGCAGACGTCTGGCACTGCGCTCCAAGACAGCTACTGGGTACTCTACAAATGTATGGTCAGGCTCAACTGTCAGATCCTCATGGCTAATGACGTGTCTCGGATCCAGAATGTACTCTCGCAGCTGAGATACATGAAAAACTGGGTGTACTCCCTCTAATCTCGGTGGCAGTGCTAGTCGGTAGGCAACCTCTCCGACTCTCTCTACGATCTCAAATGGTCCGACATACCGGGGACTCAGCTTCCCCTTAATGCCGAAACGTCTAACTCCCCTCGTAGGTGACACTCTCAACCACACCTGTGCACCTACTCTAAACTCCAAAGGTCGACGCCTCTTGTCGGCGTAGGACTTCTGACGACTCTGAGCTGCTAACATCCTCTCCCGGACTAAGGCGATCCGGGCGATGTCGTCCTGAATATGATCTGGTACTACTCCATCAGCCTTGCTAGGCTCATCCCAACATAGCGGTGTACGACATCTCCGGCCATACAAAGCCTCATAAGGTGCCATCCCAATAGACGCATGCTAGCTATTATTATATGAAAACTCTACTAGTGGGAGGTGATCTGGCCATACCTGTCCCCAATCTAGCACACATGCCCACAACATGTCCTCTAGGGTCTGGATGGTCCTCTCTGACTGACCGTCTGTCTGTGGGTGGTAGGCAGTGGTAAAGTGAAGACTCGTACCCAGAGCCGTATGTACCTGCTGCCAGAACCTCGAGGTAAAACGTCCATCTCTGTCGGAGACGATAGTCCTCGGTACTCCATGGAGTCTCACAATATGCCTGGTGAACTCCTCTGCTAGACGACTTACCGGCCACGTTTCCTTAATCGGAATGAAACGTGCGGTCTTCGTCAGACGGTCTACTACCACCCAAATGGCATCAAAACCTTTGCTGAGCCTCAATCCAGTGACGAAATCCATAGAAATGTCTTCCCACTTCCAATGGGGTACTGGAAGTGGGTGTAGCTCTCCTCCGGATCTACGATGCTCAATCTTGACCTGCTGACAGGTCGCACACTGGGCTACATATCGGGCCACATCAGGCTTCAAACCACCCCACCAGAAGGAACGTCTCACGTCCCTATACATCTTACTCGCTCCTGGATGTACGGAGTAAGGGGTAGTATGAGCCTCACCTAGTATCCTCTGCCTCAGCTCACGGTCTGATGGCACACAAACACGGTCCTGTCGTCTCATCACTCCATCGGCACCAATAGTGAACTGAGGTGCCTCATCTCGTGACATCCGGTCTCGGATCCGGGTCAACATCGGACAGGTCTCCTGCTTCTGTCGGATCTCACCCAACAGGTCAGGGAGTAACTCTATGGTGGCTAACTGATGAGCTGTGTCGGGGAACTGGATCTCTATCTCCAACCAAGCTAAGTCTCTCTGTAGCTGTGGCTGTACTGTCAACCGAGCTATCGCCTTCTCCTGAGGCGTCTTCCGACTCAAAGCGTCGGCAACTACATTCGCCTTTCCGGGGTGGTAAAGAATCTCAAGGTCAAAATCCTTGATCAACTCTAGCCACCGCCTCTGGCGGTTATTCAACTCCCGCTGAGTGAATATGTACTTCAGACTCTTATGGTCTGTGAAGATCTGACAGGTCGCTCCATAGAGATAATGACGCCAGATCTTAAGAGCGTGCACTACTGCTGCTAACTCCAGGTCATGAGTGGGGTAGTTCTCTTCATACGTCTTCAGCTGTCGAGACGCATATGCTATAACCTTACCCCTCTGCATCAAGACACACCCCAAGCCCAGCTTGGATGCATCACTGTACACTACGAAGTCTTCTGTACCCTCAGGCTGTGCTAAGATCGGAGCAGACGTCAATCTCCTCTTCAGCTCATCAAAACTCTGCTGACACGGCTCAGACCAGACGAACCGAGTAGTCTTCCTTAGAAGGGAAGTAAGTGGTCGGGCGATCAGGGAAAACCCTTCCACAAACCGACGGTAATACCCTGCCAATCCAAGGAAACTGCGAACCTCCTTCACGTTCTTCGGAGGTTGCCAAGAAGACACTGACTCAATCTTCGCCGGGTCGACCTTAATCCCCTCAGCAGTCACCACATGGCCTAGGAAAGCCACCTCTGACATCCAAAACTCACACTTGGATAGCTTAGCATATAGCTGACTATCCTGTAGAATCTACAGTACTGTCCTCAAGTGCCCGGCATGCTCCTCTCGACTTCTAGAGTAAACTAGAATGTCGTCGATGAAGACCACTACAAACTGGTCTAAGAAGTCGATGAAAATCCCATTCATCAACTCCATAAATACTGTTGGCGCATTAGTGAGCCCGAATGGCATCACTACAAACTCATAATGACCATACCTAGTCCGGAATGCCGTCTTAGGTATGTCCTGATCTCTCACCCTCAGCTGGTGATAACCCGATCTCAAATCTATCCTCGAGAACACTGACGCTCCATGCAGCTGGTCCAGCAGATCATCTATGCGAGGTAATGGATACTTATTCTTGATGGTGACCTTGTTCAACTCCCTGTAGTCGATACACAGTCTCATCGATCCATCCTTCTTCCTCACAAACAGCACTGGTGCGCCCCAGGGAGAAACACTAGGGCGTATGAAGCCCTTCTCTGCTAACTCCTCTAACTGCTTCTTCAGCTCAAGCAGCTCTATCGGGGCCATGCGGTATGGGGCCTTCGAGATCGGTCTCGTGCCCGGCTCTAGCTCGATGCTAAAGTCTACACTCCTCTGTGGAGGTAGCCCTGGTAAGTCGTCCCTGAAGACCTCTGCAAACTCGCATGCGACTGGTATCTCCTCTACTGTCAGGCTCTTGCGCTCCTTCATGGCATAACACCAGAAGGCCTCGCAACCCTGTGCTATCAATCTGGCTGCCCTCACTGCACTGATGACTGAGCCGGACTTTCCGAGGTCCCAACCTCGGAATATAACTCTGTGGCCCTCCTCCGTGGCAACAGTCACAGTCCTCCTACCAATATCCAAGACAGCTCCATGTCTAGTCATCCAATCTATCCCTAATATCACGTCCTCATGTGCTAGGGGCATGACTAGAAAATTTACTAACCAAATCCGGCCTCCCAGGTGAATAGGGCAGTCATAAATCTCTCGAGATCCTCTAACCTTACCCCCATCTGGTAACCCAACCACAAAAGGTACACCCTCTACTGTAGCTAAGGACAACCTATCTACACATGCATCTGATATAAAGGAGTGCGTGGCACCCGTATCAAATAAAACACGCACAGGTAAGTCATGGATCCAAATAGTACCTGTGGTCGCAGGTGCTGCAGGCTGCTCAGTGTTCCTCAGCTCAAACACTCTCGATGGTCCTCCTCTGGTGTCAGTGGTACTACCACGCCCTCTGCCACGACCTGATTCCTGTGCAGCACTGTATGAAGCAGGATGTCCTGGAGCCCGGTACTGCTGCTGCTGCTGACTCAGAGCTCGGTACAGAGGGGGTCTCTGTACACTCTTCTCAGCACCTGCAGGAGAAGATCCCTGCTGAGAAGAAGCCTTGCCCTGACGGCAGAAAGTAGCCCTGTGTCCCGGCTTCCCACAAGTGAAGCAAGTGACCGGTGGTTTCGGGCAGTCTGGCTTAATGTGATCACGGCCACCACAGTTAAAGCACTGTCGATCTCCACTGGGTGTCCGAACTGTAGAGTGGTAGCTGGACCTCCCCTGAGTCTGTCCTCTACTATAGCCTACTACTGCTCCACTGCTACCAGTATGTCCTGTCCTCTGCCGCTTATCCGGCCCACTAGACTGTGCTGCTTTCCTAGAAGCTGGTCTATCTCTCTCATAAGCAGAGGCCCTATCCTGATAATCAGACAAGGTCTCACAGCGGAATCCAGCCAGGTAGGATCGGGTACTCTCTCTCAACCTCCTGGAGAAAAGATAAACATGCTGCTCTTCTGGAGGTGCAGACGGTCCAAGCAAAGTCAACTCTTTCTGAAACTTCTTTATGGCTGCAACAATCGGAATATCCTCGAATCCCGCCTCAATGAAATCCTGGAATCTCTCCCTCCTCAGCGAAACTGGGCAGTACCTGTCTCTAACAATGTTCTTCATCTGCTCCCAGCTGGTGACTCGGCCACAAATGGTACGCCACCATGAATGAGCATCATCTGTGAAGCAGGTCTGTATCAAATCCACCTGTCGGTCCACGGGGCAACGTATTGCCTCCAAAGCAGTCTCAATCTTCCCTATCCAGTGCTCCACCTCTAGCCCTATCTCTCCGCTGAATGAGGGGACCTTCTGAGAGTTGAAAGCCTTCAACCACTCATCCGGTCTCGGTGCTCTGACCCCAGTAGGTGCTCTATCAACATCAGCCCTCCTCTCAGATACAGCCGGCACCTGAGACACTCCCTGTGTCACCTGAGCTGACCTAGCCGGCACTACTGGTGGTACCTGAGTAAACCTCTCCACTCTAGCAGCTTCCTCCCGGCGCTCAACATAGGCTCTGAACTCTCTATACTCCGATGCTCCAATAGAGACACGTCCCGACTCAGTAGAACGAGCTCCCTGCGCTCCAGACCTAGCGGCGGTCACAGGCCTGACCTCGGGGCCTACACTCTCAGCTACTTCCTCTACAGCAACCTCTGGTACGCTTGCTGCAGGTGGGTAATCTCGAGGGACTCGTCCTCGACCTCTCCCTAGTGGAGGTCTACCCACACGACCACGCCCTCTAACAGTAGGGGTGCTATCAGCTCGATCCTGTCTGACTGGGGGAAGGGGGGGACGACCCCTACCTCGGCCAGTCACTTGTGCAGCCCTAGTACGTGCCATCTGCACGAATAGTAATAACTACAGTTATAAGCTAGCTAATCTATCATAACAGTACAAGTCCATAATTATTCTAAGATTACCGAGATCCGCAGAGGTAGTGGTGGTCGTCCGTACTTTCTATCCCAACCCGACTCTGCATGCATTTTAAAACCAAAATTTTTCGTTGGAAAACTCAGACCCCTTTCGGGTTCTGTTTATTTACTTATACGACCTTTTTAGAAGATTCAAGTGCCATTGTTGCCAACCTAGAGCTCTGATACCATGTTGTAACACCCCAAATTTTACAACTTAGGGAGTTACTGGTTAGGACCGCACAGTGGGTCCCGACCTTAGTTTGACAACAACTTAACATGATCTTACAACAAGGCACGGATAAGGAAAAATCAGAAATCATAAAATAGTTTTTATCAATGCATGAATGTGACCAGATCAACTACAGCCGGAAAAGTAATATATCAAGGTACGAAAGGAAACCATGTTCAAATGCAAACCCCACAAATGCAAAAACTGCAAAACGTCCTAAAGTACGACACCCCGGCTGACCACTACCATCTGGATCACTCGGCATCTGCTCTAACCTGTGTCAAATCTAAACAACATATCAACCGTTAGCTAACTAACCAAATATAAGCAAAATGATAACAGCACAAACACAAGCAGAAACAAAATTAAACAAACATCATGCTGGCACTCAACCAATTATTATCTATTATTTAAGTGATTCACATTATTCAATTTAAGTTGTGGCACGAGAACTATTATTAGTTCTCGCCTCCGTTCCTTATCCAACTGGTGTAGGTCTAGCTGACTTCTTTTGGTAGCATCACTACAAACCATGTGTGGACTAGTCCCGAAAGAAACCCCCAGCGCCCTGCGAGCTACTGAGCGGAATGCCACCGCCCGTTACTCTTAGGCCAAAAATACAGGTCGGTATTTATATATCACAACCTATCTCTCTAACATGTCAATCACACACCACCATCATCATTTATACTCATATTTAGCAGTCAGCTAAGTAAGCCCAAAGGACTTACCTGTTATAACGCTCAACTCTTTAATAACCACTTGCTCTGTAAAACTGTACCCACTCAGTTGCCTGTTAAAGGCGATAAGTGTATTAGCACACTTTCACGTAGATAGAAGTCTAAAACTTCTAAGATCAAATAAGTATTAAGACGTACTAGTTACATTATTAGTTTTAGGGTAAAATGACCATTTTACCCTTGGTTCCGATTTTCTCGAAAACCCTAAAATTCATGTCCAAACTCCTATTTGAAGTTCTAAAATATATCCTAACTCTTAGAATTTTATTAGGTGCGAAACTGACATTTTTCCTATGTTTCTATTTTCCGGAAGAACCGAAAAAGGTTTAACTTCGGCTCTAAATATAAAATTCTTAACAGCTTATAAAATTTCCGAATTAAAAAACTAGATCATCTATGAGGTTCTATCTAGCCTTAGAAGAAAGAATTTCTCCAAACTGTTCAGCCGATATCTTTATAATAATTCCCAAAGTCGGTTCCTCACTCTACTTTCCTATACTTAGTCAAATTTTAAGTTTAATAAAACTGCTCAACTACCTAACTTCGGGAGCTCGTAACTTTCAAACCGACCGTTCATTTCTCCCCAAATTTTAATATGATAAACTACATATACCCGTCTACAACATTTCCAAAATTCAACGGTGGATCTTTATCCAAACGTTTTATAATTGATCGACAAGATGGACTGTTCATAACCTAAAAGCTGAGGGAATTAAATTAAATTTACAGCAGCCAAAATTTCCATTGTTCATAAAAATATGCAGCAGTCCTTTATTCTTCTCTTTAGATCTATATGCTCAGCAGTGTACTAATTCGGACTAACCTAAACACCGGAGGAATGCTAGTCGGGTCCCGGTGCAGCGAGGTGCGGCGTCGGCTGGTTCGTAGCACTGCAGATTAAGTCGTAGGGCTGCAGTGAGGTGCTCATTCACCAATCGACAGAAGGAAAGCGGAAAGAAGGGCCAGCACACTTACCGGTCGAAGGCGGACGGCGGAGGCTCGGCGGCGTGGACGGTGGCTGGCAGCAGCGGCGATCGGCGGCGATGGGCTGCTGCGCAAGGAGGCGATGGGCTGCTGCGCTACTGGAGGCGATGGGCTGCTGCGCTACTGGAGGCAGCGGCGGCGATCCAGTGGCAGGCGGAGGGTTCCGAAGGAGGACGGAGGCGACTCGTAGTGGCTGCACAACGTCACGGTTAAGCCACGGTTTGGTTCGAAACAGGAAGGAACGGGAGAAGGAGGACGGAGGAAAAGAGGGGCCGGAACCTTACCAGACTCGACTGGGGCGGCGCAGGCGTGCGGTGGCGACTGCGGTCGGAGGTGGTGGCGACACTGGCGGTCCGGTAAAGGCGCAGTCCGGCGGCTGGTGTCGTTCCTTCGTCCGTCCAAGCACAGAGAAGCGGCTGCGAAGATGCGAGGTGCAGTTGACAAGGTAATCAGCACAAGCGGCAATTAGGGTAGGTTAAGAGGGAGGTAATTAGCGGATTAGGTTAAGATTAGTTTAATTAGGGTTTAATAATTAAATTTTTAAAATGGGCTTAGGAACGTGGGCTGATGGTTGGCCCATGTATTAAACGGAACTCATAACCCGTTAGTTGTTGTGCGGAAAATTTATATAATACGGAATTAAATTCCGTATTTATAAATTATAATTATTTTTATTTACCAACGTAAAATTATTTTTGGTCATTTAATTTATCATTTTATGTGAATCTAGGTCACATAAAATGATAGAATTAAACTCGTTTTATTTTACTTATTTATTTATTGACGATGGTCTCATCGGACTTTGTTTAATTTTACTTTACCGGAAACTTAAAATTTTTGGTTATTACAATAACACATAACATGCTCAAAACACACAAGTCCGGTTATTATCTTTTTATTACTAGGTCATATCCCGTTATAATTCAACTTCTTTTGTGACACGAGAATCTCTCGAAACTCGCCTCGGTCCCCACTTACCGCATGGAACGGTACGGATGTATCCGACCGTCTAACACACGGGCTAGTCGCCAAGAACCTCCTAACTCTACACAAGAGTTAGACAAGTTGTCACCGCCCGTTATCATACACTTGGGCCAAATAATATATAAAGGTCGGTAATCCTATTCCGGTTTTATAAGTTATAATGAAAGCAATAAAACACACACCACCAAACACGCATCGAATCTAATACATAAAATATGAGCTAAGTAAGTCCGGAGACTTACCTCGTCACCACACTCAACTCACAACACTCTCGCTTCCATAGGGAGGAAGCCCATAACCTGCTCACAAGAAGATAACTATATCAACAACAACCCACTCACAATAGAAGTCTTAGACTTCTATACAAATGATCTACGCAAGACCATTTGACTCTCAATTCTACGACCGCATCCTAGAATCCCTCATGCTCACATCACACTCAACAGAAGCTAGAAGTCCTAAGACTTCTAAACCCTTGGATCTCGCAAGATCATAACTCACAACACCACTAGGACAACATGACTAGTCCAAACAAACTCAACGGGAACAACACCGTGCTAGGATAAGCATATCCTAGCTCATAATCTCAACAACCATATAACTAGAACCTCAAGCCTCAAATACTCACAAGATCAAACTATATACACAAATCCTTATAACAATCTCACTAGACCGCCATATCACCTCAAGCTTAGAATCAACATCAATCCATCAAATAATATCAAGTCCTCAAAACTCACCTAAGGTTCATGACCACTACTTGGCATTCACTCTAAGTTATGCTAGATCCAACGTAACATGATACTACTAATCATAACTAGATCGAGGAAGAAGGTACTCACACACGATCCAAGGTTGAAGATGATCTACGGACGTCGAGATTGGATTCTTTGGTCTATAACGGCCGCTTCCGGACCTAAAACCAAAGTTAAGGAAATTTAGCTTATATGCTAAATTTGAACGGTATATAATGTATAATATTCTAAGGAAAAATCCCGCTTTGAAAACAAGGTTAAAAACCCGCAAAACATTTTCCGAAGTGATTGATACCATTTTATAAACATGGGTCAAAATCTGAAATCGATTTTTTCGGGCAACTATGAAACTCCCCAAACTCGGGCCATATTACTGAAATAAGCTTTGGGTCAAAACTATGATTTATTTAATAAGGGAAAAAGCTGCATATCTCAAGAATAATGGGTCAAGACCGTGATTATACAAATCAGCAGGGGCATAAGTTGCAAAATCCAAAAGAGTGGGTTCAAACTGAAATATATATAATGATGTTGGTACAGTTTGCAATTATATCAATTTCAGGGCCAAAATTACAATATTGTAAAATAAGCCCTTCTTTAAACCCACTGTTAGAGCTGTCAAAATCTGACCCGACCCGTAAAACCCGCCCGATCCGCCCGACCTGAACCCGACCGACACCCGTTAAAAGGAAAACAAATACGCATATGAGACCGACCCGGTGTTAACCGATTGAACCGAAAATCAAATATAACTCAAACCCGAAAGTGACCGTAACCCGATTATACCCGAATGATTAGCCCGGCGACGCCCAAAACCGAAAGAACCCGACCCGAAATGATCCGATTCCCGAAATAACCCGACCCAAAATTGACCGAAACCCGAAAGCCGTTGACCTGACATGAGTTGTGAACCCGTAATGGCCCGACCCAATATAACTCAACCCATAACTACTAGCTCATTTGGTAAAGGGAGGGAAGGAGGTGCTTGGAGTTACATGTTCGAGTTCCGAAAGTAGCAAAAAGTTCCTTTTAATTTATGGATTTTATTTTAAAAATTACAATATATTTAGATGAAGAAATTAAGTGATGTTTATTATTTAATTAACTATTAACTAATACAATGAAATTAATATAATTGTTAATACAATAATTCATAACTACTATCTAATTTATAAAACAAACTAAATATATAAAATAATTTTAAATTTCATCTAAGTAAAAAAATTTAATTAAAAACTCTACTTTATAGTACAAAATTGAAGTAAACTTTTTTTATTTAATTTATAGATTTTATTGTTTAAGTTCAAACTTAATATCCGCCATATCTTATAAAAAACAATTGTGCCCCCAACGGAAACTTTCTGGCTCCGCCCTTGAATGAAACTATATATTATTTTACTATCAATACTCGTTACTTTTAAGGTTTAATGGGTTAAAGATTAAAGATATAGTCACAAAAAATAACTACAGGTATTGATAGTCACTCTAAAATGTTTTAATGCACATCTGACATCTCATCCTTACTTATCAAGTTATCATTTCTATTGTTCGGTAAAATTTAATATATTAATGTTGTCTTTAAATTAAGTGAAAGGATATTAATGTTATCTAATAAATAAATAAATTTTTCAACGAGAAATTTGATAAAATACTTTCAAAAATACAAAAATAATGTGAATAAAATATTTTTATAAATAAATAAAATAATATCAAATTAATGTTTTTTTTACTATTTATTATTAAATAAACTATTGCAAATATAAAACTAGAATATATAGAAAAATTAGGGCAACCTAAAACAATCAAATCCGAAAAATGTCGACCAAAAAACAATCGAAGGTGATTATACCATAAGTAATTAACCCGGATTTACCCGATACATAAAGTAGACAGACCCAAAATAACCCGATAATAGAAGCGACCCGACCCGAAATAGACCGTGAACCCGAATTGCAAATGTACAAATGATCCCGACCCGATCTGATCCCGACCCGAATTAGCCCGATAACCGATTGAAACAACCCAAGATTGCCCGAGAACCCGATTATCAGTGGTGCAAGGGCACCCGACTTAACCTGACCCGTCCCGAATAAACCCGACATGACATTATAGACAAATTTGACCCGGCTCAAAATGGCCCGAAACAAAATTGACCCGACCCGAACTCGACCGACCCGCCCGTTTGACACCTCTACCCACTGTTATGCGACTGCAGAAGAAGGAAAGGGGAAAGAGGCTTCCGGCGGCTCAGCAGGCGAAGGAAGAGGAGGCTGCCGGCGTCGGTGCAGGCGGAGGGGGAAGTGGCGGCACCGGAGGCGCTCCGCACGGGCTGCTTCTAGGCGGCAGGAGAGAGAGAAGAGAAGAGGGGAAGGCGGGAGGAGCATGTTGCAGATCCGGTGGTTCAAGGCGGCTTCTGGAGGTGGCTCCCCTTCCTTCCTTTGGTTCCCAGCGGTGCAACTCCTCTCCGGCAGCGTTGCAGCTTCTCAGCGGTCCAGAGCGTGAAACAGAGGGAAGATGGGGAATGGGGAAGGAGAGATTGATTTTTCTGCAAACAACAGAGGGACATGCGAGGATGAGAGTGAGAGCTAGGATGAGGGCTGTTGGGTGATAGGGCAGAGGGAGAGAAGGCCGAAGAGTCGGTCCGGCTACAGCCTGCAGGTCGGGGGGCCGAGCAGTCGGTTTGCAGGGAAGCTAGGGGGTCGGTTAGGTGCATCCCTTCACAGGTCGGGGAGAGGCGTGCACCTGGGCTCTCACCAAGAGAGAAAGAGAAAAATAAAAATAAAAAAAAAACAGAGAGGGAAAGAAATTGAAGAAAAAAAAAGGAATAACATAAAAGGGTAGACTCGTTTAAGTATACGGAACGGAATTTTCGAATTGGGAATTTCCGACTAAAAAAGAAAATAAAATACGGAGATACACCAAGCAATAAAATACTCGGAAAGTTATTTTTATGTCGAACAATATAAAATACACCAAGCAATAAAAAAAAATCGGAACGCACCCAAAAGAACGGGGCGTTACAATTAAGATCTTTAAAATTTTATATAAAAAAATAAAGTTTATCAGTTCAATTGAAAAATATAAGTAAACAAAACAAAATTAAATTTAAAATAAAGTTTATAAGTTTAAGAAAGTATAAAGTTCAATTATAAATAAAAAAAATATGGGCTAATTAGGTAAGTAGACTGTTTTGAGAATTAGATTAGTAAATAGGCCTTTCAGTATTTTTGAGTTAGTAAATGTACCCCAAATTAATTTATTACCGTCCAACTCTTCAACATTAGGTTTTCTTCTTTATCCTCTCTACCTTCTCGCTTATGCCGCTTCTCCCATCAAAGAGCTACTACATCAGCCCCTTTTTTCACTCATCCCTTCTTTCTTTTTCGATGGCCGGTAAGGGGCCGGAATTGGTGGCGGCCCAACAACAGGCGGAGAAGGAGGCTTACTGGGCAGCGTCGGAGGTGCTAGAGGAGGAGGCTTAGTCACCGGCGTCGTCGGTGGCAGAAGAGGAGGATTAGTCACCGGATTCGGTGGGGCTGTGACCAGGGTCGTCGGCGGAGCTGGTGGCGATCTGGATCTAGATCCAGATCTAGATCCAGATTTAGATCCAGATCTAGTTAGTTATGGTATGAAAAAATTGGGAGTGATGTTTCGTAAGGGAAGCTGTAAGAAAGGCGACTCACGCGAGTTCGCTCATGGCGTTTTTGAGTGCTGGCTCCATCCTGCTCGTTATCGTACTCAGCCTTGTAAGGATGGAACTCAGTGTAAGCGTCGTGTTTGTTTCTTCGCTCATTCTCCTGATCAGCTCCGAGTCCTCCCTGACTCGGTCTCTCCGAGTCGACTCGGAGTGATCTCGTCTCCGTCCGATTCGCCCCCGATGTCCCCGCCGAGTTACCGTGTTAACTCAATGAGTGAACTCGTTGGGAGTATTAGAGGTTTGCAGATTGTACAAAGAGCAAGCAAAAGCAAATGGGAAGTTTGATTTGAAGATGGGAATGAGTTTTTACCAGCCACGAGATCGAAGAAGGGTTAGTTGGTTGTTATTTTGATGAATTTGTGTTTATGAATATCTACTTTAAGGGCTTTATTTTTACATTTAAAAAAGTAGGGTTATATTTTGTTGATATTTCTGCTCTCTAAATTTAATTTCCCTTTGTTGGGTTTATGAATTGCTTATCAGTTTCTTCTATTGTAACTAAAGGAAAGACGTTTCCACAATATGGTCATTATTGTAGATATTATTAGCAAAATATGCTCTTATTGCCTCAGCTACCATGTTTGTACTACTGTGTCAGTGTCTTTAATTCAGAATTTATATTTTAGGGAACTCAAAATGTAAAAAAGAACAATTAAATTTTGGTATGAAAAAATTATGGTATTATAAAATTCTGTTATTATAAAATTCTGGTATGAGAAATTCTAGTGTGTAACATTCTGGTATGTAATTCTGGTATGTAAAATTTTGGTATGTAAATTTTGATATGTAAAATTCTGGTATGAAAAATTCTGGTATGAAAAATTTTCTGGTATGATAATTCTGGTATGAGAAACTTTTGGTATGGAAAAAAAAATTCTGGTATAAAAAAAATTATAGTATGAGAAGTTTTGGTATGAACTTTTGGTAGAAAATTTTCGGGTATGACAAATTCTGGTATGAGAAACTTCTGGTATGGAAAAAAAATCTCTGGTATAAAAAAAATTCTGGTATGAGAAATTTTGGTATGAAAAAATTCTGGTATGAAAATTCTGGTATGAGAAATTCTGATATAGAAATTCAGTCCAGAAAATAAAAAAGAAAATAAAAAATAAATAAATAAAAAAAAGGAAAGAAAAATAATAAAAGAAAATAAATTCAGTAATTAAAAATTAAAAATTATGCTTATATAACAACTAACAAACATCATTTATTCCTTTCTTTCTAAATAGAAGGGTTAATAATTTTTACCTACTATTAAATGAAAGTAGTAAAAAATTTGGGGTACACTTTCTTAAACAAAAACTCAAAAAAGCCTAGTATGTCAAATTCTCCCAAAAAAATATTAGTTGACAAAATATTAATATCTTTAAAATTAGATTTTTTTACATAGAAGTAGAATGTAAGCGAGCAACAAGTTGCGCCGCTACCCCTTTTTGGATAGCAAAACCTAACCTTTTAAAAACAACATCTACAAATCTAGAGGACATAATATTACTATGCATAACTCTTTGCACCCTCTTGAGAATATCAACAACATCGGGTGCAAAAAAACCAACGTGTCAAAAGCAAATGGAAGAAAAACGTGTTGGTTTTCAACACATGCCCTTCCATGCTTGGCTACCTTAGTTGATGCCGCTCTACAAGCTGCCTGACCCACAGTAAAAGGTCCGTTCCCTAATCCCACAAGCGGTGAGACCCCCCGTCAAATCAATACATGCATGCTTCCCTCCACTCCAACCAAACACCAAAACATCCGCCGGCCGCAATGTCGACCTTCCATCCCGCGGATCAGTCAAGAAGTTCACAGGTGCTTCTTTCTTTACAGAAATTCCGGCCCGTCTAAAGGTATCACAAAGAACATCACGAACCAGATCATGTCTATACTTGAAGCCAGGAAGTTCCTTACAATGTACAGCATGCTCCCCAAAAGCATCCAACACCCTCCGACAATTAGGAATGGGGCAAACCTCACCAGCTGAGAAAAGCGGAATCATAAGTCGGTACTTGAGAATGGAGCGGTACTCCACAGGGGACATGCATTGACCAAGTCCATCGATGGGAATGACAAGAAGAAAATCTTGGCTATGCGGCGCTTGCAGACATCCGAAAACTGCTTGTTGCCTATTAGTCATATCAAACCTCTCAACCATCTCCTGAACAATTTTTACCAAAAAGAGCATCCGTCAAAATATGTTGGGGCTTAGGGGGGACGGTGTCCTTACTAGTAAAGTTGGAAAGGTCGAACTCCGGGATAGCCACATGCAGGTCATCTAAAGCTTTGTACAAAACTGAATCCATACCGGATAGCCCACTGTCACGCAAGATATGGTCTTGGAGCACCCAAGACTGAGCTCTGGAGGCAGCAAAAGCGTAAGAAGACGCCTCCATAGCAGAGTACAAACCGAGCCCTCCACGACGAATAGGCAAGGAAGCCAACCGCCATTGAAGATCCCCGAAAAAGGACCCCCACAAACCACCATATCCTCAATCGACTCACGAAGTCCCGCGTCAAAACAAGATGCCGCATCCTTCACATGCTCTGGCGGACAAGTCCTCAGGCCAAAAAACATCTTCGCTACACCCAAACACGAACGAAGTAAGAGAAGCTCACTCTGCGGGTTCCTAAGCTGAGGGAGAAGACGCATCAACTCCAATGCCTTATCAGCTCTCTTCATAACCAATTCTTTAATAAAACCACTATCTTTACTCACAGCCCCTCCCAACAACTTCAACCCCAAAGATGGTCTCGCAATGTCTCTAGGGAATAACCCGTCTCGAAGCTTCGAACCATCACATGAAGGCCAAAATAACTCAGTTTTTTTAACATTCAACTCAAGTCCAAAATTCGGACCAACCTCCAAAATAATACCAAGTGCCTTAGCCACATCCTCCAATCGACCAATGATTGTCCCATCATCTAAATACCAAGCATGAAGAAGAGGCTTACAGTTGTCACGGATAGCGTGCACAAGTGGATGCAAGACAAGCGCAAAAAGAAGTGGCCCTAAGGGGTCACCTTGCTGAACTCCAGTGGATGACCAGATAAATCTATCTCCCAGATACAATCGAGCAGGCTGACCATACAAAAACTCAACCCATAAAGAAATAGATGGACATCTTCTCCTCACCTCACGAAGCAATATTGTCCTATCAACAAGATTAAAAGCATTCGAGAAATCCACGGCCAGCATAGCAAGCGAACCATCATCATGCCGCTCGCTCAAAACCCTATTGATACTATGCAAAATAGCTTCTGCGCCACCAGACACGCCAACTCCAAACTGAAAATCCGCTAGATAGGTTGTCATATCTTTACTCACCCCTTTCATGGCAACCTTAGAAACCAACCGCCTCCAAATAGTGCCAACTGCAATGGGTCGAATCCCATTGTCAGGCTTCAATAATGGTGTAAGAGGAGCAGAAGCCACAAACTCCACCAAACTCCCCGGACATCTACCTCCCAACCACAGATTAACAACAGATGAGATCACTCGTAGAAGATCAACAGCAATAGCGGAACCATCCCCACACATAGCATCTAACACGTGTTGTGCCCTCAGACCATCCCTGCCGCAAGAAGTACCTTTGGGAAATGACTTAATACACCTAAGAATCAAATCAACATCAGCAACAAAGGGAGATTCCAAAACCTCACATACCCGAGAAGGTGGAGACTTGAAGGGGTGCTTAGCCTCTAAAACCTTCACAGTCTCATCATCAAACGAAGCCACACCAGAAGAGGACAAAACCTTAACAACAGCCGTGAAATGTCCATCTGAGACCTTGCGAAGACACTGCTTGATATTAGGTCTCACTCTATGTCTATCACCATCCGTTGAGGCGACCCTAGTAGTTGCCGAAAACCCATGGTCAGAATGGTCTAACAAGCCCCGCACTAGCTTGTCAATACCGCCGTCCTCACCCCACAAAGCCAGAGACTGCATGATCCGCTGCTGTTGAATAGACTTTCTACTCCCTGATCTACTATCTCTCCTATTCGAAGGCCTGAACACTTGCAAAGTGCACCGAGAAAGAAGAAGCAACGCAACCCAAGCATCCACAGAACATGGCTCAGCGACCACTCTCTGAAGAGCACCCTTTAGAGCTTGAGAGAAAGCAAGACGACAATTATGCGGGATACTCTTCACAATAGTGATAGGGATGGGAAAAACTCTATCGAGCAAACCCGCATCAAAAACCAACCCTTCCTCAATAACCGCAACAGACAACTCTCCCACGACCGGCTTCGAGATACCCAAAATGTAGCTTCTTACCATTTCGTCCTCATAAGCAACACGAATGGAACCATCAGAATGATGACATGCACGACTCAAAGCATGCATACTCATACAACGCCCGCATAACCACAACCCAAGATATGCCAAGGACTCCTCAAAAGCCACAAATACATCCAGGTTATTCTCAATAGTGTCGCGAATCACATTTTTGTTATCTTCGGAACAAAAATGTTTCCTTTTAAGATGAGAAACCAAACAAGAGAAACCTTTGCTTCCCTCTACTCCATCCCGACAACCTTGAAATGCCCTAAGAGGACAATGAAGGAAACCTCTACCATCCGTTGTCATATCAGAACCGGCAATTCCTCAAAAACATTTCATCGAACACTTGGCGGGCGTAGATCAACCACCATTAACACTCACATATTGAAGCCAACATCAACAACAGTAACTTAGACAACACAACAACAACAGCTTCAGACAAGAACAAAAGTTGTCTCTGAATCAAGTAACAACCACTGGAGACATATTGATTCACGGATGTTTTGTGACCTTCCCCCAATCTGTTTGTGACAACAACTGGACACTAGATTGGAAATTTTAACTATTTTGATTTTTAAGTTACAAATAATTAAAAATCAATTAATAATATGAGAAAATAAAACAAATATTAGTTAGTAAAATATTTAAAATAATTCATAAATTAAATATTTAAAATATTTTGGTTTAACATGGTGGGACCGGGATTAACAAAAAATTGACACGTGTTAATTTAATGATGTGGATTCATCATATTGTGCCATGTGTAAGTTCACGGGCTACTTCTGTATATAGATAGATATAAATTATTTGGTCCGGCTAAAACAATGTCATATGTGGATAGTTGGACTAATTAGGTGGTACGGGTAGGATTTTTACAAGACTTTTCTTGCAAGTGAACAATATCGAATGTATTGTGGAAAATATAAGGGTATTGTATCAACAACGGAGTAATTGATTAACTTGAATTAAATATCTAATAACTTAATCTAAAGAGAACGCAACTAGGTTTGGTGATATATTTTGGTGGAGATGATCACACAAATGGTGGAGGTAGAACCATGAATGGTGGAAATAGAACCACAATTTTTTTGCTATTATAATAACCTTTATATAGGCTTTACAAGAGAATAATGACTAATAATATATAGGAAACTAAATAATAAAGATATTATCACGATCTTAATATTACCACGATCTCGATATTATCACGATCACGATCTTGATCTTATCATGATCTCGATCTTATCACGCCTCCTCAAGTCGGTGGTGGGTGACGCATAACATCGAGCTTGAACTTGATAAATTGATACTCGTACCATAAAGCCTTTGTAAACAGAATCATCAGTTGGTCGGCGGAACGTGTAAAGCTAGTGCGAGCCATGTGTTTTTCTGACGCTCCTTTTAACTTGCCTTTGAATATATTTTTATTCAATTTGAGGCAATGAGTCTTGAGCGAAAGTGGTTGGGGTTGCACTTTGTTTTGTGATGCCGGCTGGTGGCCCTAGAATGCCGTGTAAGATCCCAATTTTTGCCTTCACCGCCCCCGCGGTGAAGAGGGCTGCCCCTGTGGCCGAGGTGATCCGCCCCTGCAGATGACGACAGATCGTAACCGATCTTTTCTTCCGTTCTTTTATCTTCCTTCCATAGATAGAATATCCAGTATTCTATCTTATGGGCCGGTTTCCTTGTCTCCTTTCTGAAACCTAGACGCCTTTCCATCTATCATTCCAACCCGTTCCTATATATTCTCTTCTTTTCCTCCTTTTTCCCGTTCCTTGCTATCGTCTTCTTCAACCCTAGAGCTGCAGCCGTCCACTTGCTTCCTGCTACTTCGCTTAACGTGTAAGTTCATTCTTTCCTGGTTTTTCCTCACGTTCTTACAGTGTTGCATGCCTTTCCCTTTTGTTTTGATTTCTTCCTTGCATTCTTCTCTTTTCTTCTTCTCCAAGGATCAAGCATGAGCCTTGATTCTTGGGGAGTGTTCCGTTGTTGACCCTTCGTTGTTCTCAAGCTCTCTAGAGTTGAGTCTTGACGTGTTGGAACCAAAGGTTCAAGCTTTGGTTGCCTTGTTGTGAGTTTTGTCGAAGAAGAATCATGACAGATCTTCTGTCAGTGCAGCCGCCTCTGCGCCTGCACCAGCCGCCCCTGCGGTTTCTCTGCTGTAACTCCCGTCTTTGATGAGTTGTGATAGCATGTATTATAGTCTATATTTTGAGACCGGTTTAGACGTTTTATCTTCAATAATCTGCATGTATGGATGTATATTATGTGATTATATTGCCATTTCATCTACCTTTGCGGGAATCGAGGTCTACACCTAGTTTCGTTGTAATTGTAGGTAAAACGGCACGTTTCGGATTTAAATGGAGCTAAAGGAGTCATTGGAGCTACATTCAGGAGCTTAAGGAGGAACTCAAGAAGCATGGAAATGGATTAAAGATTCACTTTGGACCAGATTTGAGAGATTTCACATTCAGCTGAGATTCACCTCGGCCAGCTACAGTGTCACCTCGACCGATGTGATTTTGAGGAGCGCCCCGACCGAGGCGAATATCCTGACGCGGCGAGGAGATATATTTTATGGCTGAGATCTTTTAATTATGGAAAAAAGATCTTATATTTTTGGGCTGGATTTTTGGAAGGCAGATATTATTTTTGGAAGATATATTTTAGGAGATATGGATATATTTTATAGGAAATTATCTTTTTAAGATATTTTATCTTTGGAAGATAATTTTCCCATATAAAGGGTTGGATTTTACACAAATTCAATCCATGCTTAGACGTGCTGAAGCAGCCGCTGCATCAAAGTCCTGCGATTGCAGAAGATTTTGCTTCGGGGTTGAAGGAAGAAGGAATTTATTCCTTGTTGAAGATACCCTTTGAAGGAGTTTTGTGAGATTTCTCTAGGCTACTTTTGGTAACTTTTGGTTGGTTGTTCTTGTTGATTTGTGACTTGGAAACACTGATTTGTCATATATTTGATTCAGTTATTGAAGTCTTTTCATTAAAGTCTTCTTGTTTGATAATTGATTCTTCCCTTATAAAGTTTATTATTGTCATCATGATGATTATTGGCTAAGTTTCTTTTGCGATTCTAGGGTGATTGACTGAAGGTTGTGGGAAAGACGATGATAGAATGGTCTTAATCCCAGCCGGACCCTGAAAGCTCGAGTCTTTATCTTACCCGACGAACACCTCACTCAGTCGACGAACACCCCGGCCGAGGTGGATTCTGTCTGACCGAGGTGAACGTTTTCCTAATCCTAATCTGAGTTAAGATCCAGTTTGCCAAACCCTATTCTTGTTAATCCTTTCCTGGTTCAACGCAAGCCTAGGATGAGACTTACCCGGTGATTCCTTTGCTTGTTTACCTAAGATCATAAGCGATACGTAATAAAGATTTATCCTTTATTGGGGTTTAAGTGTGCTTCCATTCCAATCTTGAGAGTTAGCCTGAGACTTACCCGGTAAAGGTTGATTCTATCCACTTGGTTGGTGTGTTAGTTTGAGGTTTTAGTTCTTTACCTTAGTTCCTTGCGACTTATCAGGTAATAGGAATTACGGTTTGGGATTGTGAGTGGTGAGACTTACCCGGTGATCCATTCTATCTTAGAAACACCTTCCCTTTGCAAAATACCTCAGCTTTGTCCGCTATATCCTTAGATCTTGAGTTTGAACCACAACTGGATGTCATAATCTCTAGAATCCGCATTTCTCCTTATCTGACTCATATCATCTTTGATTGCTTTACTTGCTTTTGTTACTTGCATTACTTGACAACCGAAATTGTGTTTGGTTTCGCCTAAGTCCCTGTGTTCGACCCCTAGAATTTCTTTCTTTTATTACAATTGACCCGTACACTGCGGGTTCGCATCCTTGTTTAAGCATATTTCCTCGGTTATAAATTTAAAGCTTGCACACACCATTTGAAGCAAACAAGTTTTTGGCGCCGTTGCCGGGGACTTGGTTTAGATCAAGCCGGTTGCGGTTGTCTTTTGGTGTTGCTACTAACCACTCTACTTGAGTGCTTTCGCAGGATCTTTTTCTTAGGTTTATGGGAAGAACCCGTGCTGGGAAGGAAATCGTTCCTTACGATCCTGAACCATAAAAATACATACAAACGACGCTTGAAAGAAGCAAAGATGGCCAACCAAGACGATCGCGATCTTGAGGCCGAATTGAAGGAGGCACTAGAACAACTACGCCTCAGTAAGGAAGAATTACAGCGAGAAAAGGAAGAAACTCGCGCAAGAACGGAAGCGGTCGAAGCAGATATGGCAGCTCTAAGAGAGCAATATCTACCTCGACCGAATCCAGATCCTCGACCGAGGGAGGACCCAGTTCCAGATCCTCAACCGAGGCAAGACCCAGTCCCAGACGCACCGGTCGAGGTGCATCCACCTTGGATGCCTGTCCGAGATGTTCTGTTGGCTGGAATTCCACAAACCCTAGGACAAAGGATGGACCCTAATCAGCAAGTGAGGCGTCCAGGAGTCAACCTAGGAGATCTAGCTGAGAATAATTATGAACTTCGACCGCAAGTTCTTACCATGATCCGTCAATGCCAATTTGGAGGTTCGGAGAGGGAGTCTTCGCACCAACATTTGCAAAACTATGAGATTTTGATGGAGACCTTGAGGACATTAAGGTATGATAACAACAACTACAAGCTACGTCCTTTCTATTTCTCTTTGAAGGACAAGACACTTGCATGGTATCAATCTCTTCCCGATGGAGAGATCAACACTTGGGAAGAGATGACGACGGAGTTCCTAGCTAAATTCTTTCCCCCATCTAAAACCGTTGAGTTGAGGGGAAGGATTAATGCTTTTATTATGAAGAACAAGGAAAGTTTTTCCAAGTCATGGGAGAGATTCAAGGACCTTTTGTTGGATTGCCCACATCATGGGATTCCGAAGATCGAGTTGCTTGAGATCTACTTCAAAGGACTTAGTGGAGATGCTCAATTCAATCTCCAGCTACTTTCCGCCGGCACATTCATGGACATGCCGATAGACGAAGCTTGGGAGTTGGTTGAAAAACAAGCTTTGCACATGGAGAAATACTCCCGTCAAGGAACCGATAGAGGAGCAAAAAGAGTTAGCTTTCAAGACACTTCATCAAGTGGAGCTCAACTCACTTCGCTTAGCAACGAAGTCAAGCAATTAAAGGAGCTTTTAGTAGCTCAAACGAAGGAGTAAGATGGAGGGTACCAAGGAAGGAACAACTATCAAGGACCGCGGAACAACAACAACAATAGAAACTCCAACAATAGAAACAACAACAACAACAATAGAAGCAACAACAATTGGAGGTCTAATCAACAAGTTCCCGGTAACTCTCATAACACTAATAACCCCTCCTCTTCTTCTTCCACTCCATTGAAGAGCCAGGAGCCTGGACCAAGTTCGTCCCAGCCGGAGAAGAAGGATGTAGTGCTGGATGAACTTTTGGTCAAGCTCAAAGCTATGGAGACGTCCATGAGTTCATTTTCGAAGGCACAAAAAGCCTTAGAGCAACAATTCTACAACAAGGCGAATGAAGCGCCAAGAGATCCAGGGAAGCTCCCAGCAAGAACAGAGAGAAACCCTAAGGGACATATCATGGCAATAACGACGAGAAGTGGACTGAAGACTACAGATCTAGTGCCTTGGTCGATGCCAGATCGGTCGAAGAACACCTTGGTCTAGGTACAGTCGAAGAACACTTCGGCCGAGGTACCAACCGAGGTGGAGCCTCAGAAAACGGAGGGGAAATCTAAAGTTTATGTTCCACCTCCTGCTTTTAAACCACCACTTCCATTCCCCCAATCAAGGGCCAGAGCTCATCTAGACAAGCTTTTCGGTAAGTTCCTGGACTTAATGAATAAACTTTACATTAACATCCCTTTCCTTGATGCTATTCTAAGGATGTCCGCCTATGGGAAGTTCTTGAAAGAGATTCTTTCAAGAAAGAGGAAACTGGAAGACTATGGAGAAGTAAGGATGACATCTAAATCCTCGGAGCTCATTCAAATCATGAAGGAAAAGATGCCACCCAAACTAAGGGATCCCGGTTCATTTTGCATTCCCATTCAAGTTGGGGATGTAACTTATGAATCCTTGTGTGATCTAGGAGCCAGCGTGAGCATCATCCCGCTGGAGCTATGTGAGAAGATCGGTCTTGGAGAGCCCAAACCGGTCAAGATAAGGTTGTACATAGCGGATCGCTCTATTACCCATCCCGTGGGCATCTTGGAAGACGTTCCGGTTAAGTTAGGTAACTTCTACTTACCTATAGACTTTATAGTACTTGATATTCCTGCAGATTATCCTGTTCCTATCATCCTCGGGAGACCATTTCTAGCAACTTCGGGTTGCAATGTGGATTGCAAGAACGCCAAGTTGAAATTCGACATTGGTGGAGATCAAGTAGAGTTTTCATTGCTTGCTGCAATGAAGGGAGAGCCGCTGGAGGATGATATCTTCAACATCTACGATGAAGAAGAATCAAGAGAATTGGTGAGCTCTATCCTTATTAATGATCCACTTGAAAGAGTTATTAGTTTTAGCTTAATGGAGGAAGGTATAGATGCTTCTTGTGATGCAGATATACGAAGCTTAAAGGCACTGGATGAAGATCCAGGAGGTAAGATTGAGAAACTAATCCAGGAGAAGAGAATCTCCAGTTTTGGTCCCAGTTTCAGTACCTCGACCGAGGCACTTTCTGGACCAAGCAAGGTGTTCATATTTGAAGAACACCTCGGTCACCCACCTCGGACGCCGGCCGAGACGCCACACGAGATGATGTCAACTGAGACTTCTGAAGGTTCAGTTCTTCAATTTGAGACAACTTCACTAGAAGGAGGAAGCAATGATCCCCCTCAAAAATCACCCCCAGTTCTGGAGTTTAAACCGCTCCCAAACCAGTTGCGGTATGTTTTCCTTGGACCCGATTCTACATATCCTGTTATTGTAAGTACTTCCCTTTCCGAAACTGAATTGTCTAAATTGATACATGAGCTGAGAAAACATCAAAAGGCTATAGGATATACTATTGATGATCTTATTGGTATTAAGCCTTCTTTTTGCATGCATAGAATTATAATGGAAGATGATCATAAGACTTCACGGGAACCTCAAAGACGGTTAAATCCGATCATGAAAGAGGTTGTGAAGAAAGAGATTCTTAAGTTGTTGGATGCAAGTATCATATTCCCTATCTCGGATAGCAAGTGTGTTAGCCCGGTGCATGTAGTTCCAAAGAAATGAGGGATGACCGTTGTGACAAACAAGAATAACGAGTTGATACCAACTAGGACCGTCACGGGCTGGAGAGTTTGCATCGATTATAGGAAGCTGAATACGGCCACTCGGAAGGACCATTTCCCGCTTCCTTTCATCGATCAAATGCTCGAATGGTTAGCGCAGCATTCATATTTTTTCTATTTAGACGATCATAGTGGCTTCTTTCAGATTCCTATCCATCCGGATGATCAAGAGAAGACCACTTTCACTTGTCCATGGACATTCGCTTATAGGAGGATGCCATTTGGATTATGTAATGCACCCGCCACCTTCCAGCGCTGCATGATGGCTATCTTTTCCGAGTATATAGAGGAGATCATGGACGTATTTATGGATGATTTTTCAGTATATGGTTCCTCTTTTGATGATTGCTTACATAACATTTCCCTAGTACTTCAGCGTTGTGAAGACACTAACCTTGTTCTAAATTGGGAGAAGTGTCACTTTATGGTCAGTGAAGGGATTGTGTTAGGACACCTCGTTTCTAATCAAGGTATTGAGGTCGATCGAGCTAAGATCGAGACTATTGAGAAACTTCCTCCCCCTTGTTCTGTTAAGGGTAGGGATGACAATTTCATCTGAACCCGACGGACACCCGATAACCCGATCCATAATAAAAGGGTGAAAACCCGACATGAAGCGGGTGAAAGCGGATGGCGGATGAAGCGGGTGATGGATCGGGTCGGATTCGGATGGACCTTTCATCCACCCATCACCCGATCCATCATCCATCCACCCATCCGACCCGTTTCACCCGCTTACACCCGTTATAAATTTATTGATTGTTTACTTGTTTAGTGATCTTTAGTTCCTTTTGATTTATAAATTGTTGATTTATTTATTGTTTAGCAAAATTTGTACATTTGTTCACTTCTTATTATGATCTTATTGTATGTTATGTTTTGCTAAATTTCTCTATTTTTCAAGAATTTAAACTTATAACACTTCTTATAATATTTCCACTTGGATGATTTGTGTTGACTTTATATTTATCATGTTTTTTATGGATAAGACTTTTTCGGATTGAATTTATTTTTATTATTATTAATTTTCCTCATTCGAATCCGAGTTTAATATCAATTTAAAGGAAATGCCCAGAATACCCGAATATCACCCGATCCACCCGCTTCATCCGTTGGATGCAGGTGGATCGGATGCGGGTGGTGGGTTTGGCGGGTGGTGGGTTGGGTGGGGTGGATGAAATTTTCTTGCGGGTCGGGTGGCGGTTAGGGTCATCCACCCACCACCCGATTCATTGCCATCCCTAGTTAAGGGTGTGCGGAGTTTTCTCGGGCATGCATGTTTCTACAGGAGGTTCATCAAGGATTTCTCAAAAATCTCTAAACCACTCACTAATCTTTTGAATAAAGATGCAATTTTTGAGTTTTCGTAGGAACGCCTCGATGCTTTTTACAGGATAAAGGAAGCGCTGATTTCCGCTCCCATCATTCAACCTCCCGATTGGACCTTGCCCTCTGAAGTTATGTGTGATGCGAGTGATGTGGCCGTAGGAGCGGTGTTAGGGCAAAAGAAGGATGGCCGGACCAATGCCATTTACTATGCTAGCAAAACGCTAGATACCGCTCAACGAAACTACGTCACCGCCGAAAAAGAGCTTTTGGCGGTTGTATATGCTTTTGAGAAATTTCGTTCTTACTTAGTGGGAGCGAAAGTTATTGTATACACTGACCATGCAAATATTCGTTACTTGCTTGCAAAGAAGGATGCAAAGCCGCGTCTTATTCGATGGATTCTCTTGCTTCAAAAGTTTGACCTGGAGATACGCGATAAGAAGGGATCCGAAAATTCTGTTGCGGATCACCTCATCCGGCTACCTTCCTCTACGCGCGAGAACGATGATCTACCCATAGACGATTCATTCCCCAATGAGCAATTACATTTGCTGGAACGTTTAATAGACTTCTTCACCTCACCCCACGATGAAGGTGAAGTATGTATGGGGTGAGGACACCTTCTAGCATGTTTAGGGATGACGTATGGTCCAGCTAGCGACCTTAAACCAAGCGCTTCTTGGGAGGGAACTCAAGGTACTGCTTTCTTTTCCCTTTTTAGTTTAGTTTAGATAATTGCTTGTTTGTTTTTGTTTTCTTCTAGAACAACAATCAGGTATTCCAAAAGGAAGGATCACAACTGAGGAGCTACACTGGAAGGACAGAAGTTCGTGACATTGAGAAGACGAAGTTCGAGAAGGACACATCTCGGTTGTTGTCACAACGCCTCGACCGAGATGTTCTTGAGGCAACCGAGGCATCTAGGGCTTACAGAAGACTCATCCCGGTCCATCCACCTCGGTCCAGTCGGGACCGCCTCGACCGAGGTGACAGCAGATTCAGCAAGGGGTATAAAAGGGGGAATGGTTTCTCTCTCTTCCGTCCCTCACCTTCTCGACCGCAGCGCGAATCCCACTTCGCTTCTTCGATTCTCACTCGTTTTCAACGATTTTTGCATCGGTTCTGAGAGGAAAGGCTAGAGGAACAGTTTGCAAGCAAGAAACTGCAACGAAAACGTCTCAAATCGACCGAATCTGGGGTAATAAATCGAAAACCCTAACTTCTCGTCTTTTACTGATTTTGGAAGAAATTGGCTTTGGTTGCCAATCATTCTTGTTGGAAAAAGCTTAAGTACCCCATAGGAACAACTGGTAGTGAAATTGGGGGAAAATAACTGGAAATCAGAGAGTCGGAATCGAACAACGATTTACCTCGGTCCAGTCGACCTGCACCTCGACCGAGGTGTTCTTGGAGTTGTCAGTCCGACCGAGGTGATCTGTCAGACAATGAGAGAGAATGAGTTCCAGATCTGATCGCTAGTTAGTCTTGAGGGATGGATCCTCACCTTCTTCTACTTCCAGACCGTCTGTTCCGGTGATCCACAAGCGTCACCAGACAGACTATGACCGTATCTGCGGGCGCCCTGTCATTGCCCCGCGCTTCCTTGATGTTTCAGCTTTCACCTGCCTCCACGTGACGGAGGATCTGAGGAGGATGATCTCCATGGTTGGATTGGAGCAGTTCATGGAGATCTGGGCACCGGCTTACCTCGAGCCGACCCTAGAGTTCGTGAGTTCCGTGACTCACGTTCTAGAGACGAGGAGCATCAAGTTCCGGTTGATGAACCAGAACTATACTATTCATTTGAACCACTTCAGAGATATTTTTGGCTTCCCGACACCCACTGTTCCTGACTTTCCTTCTCGAGCCGTGGCTCGACAGTTTTGGGGGCAAATTGCCCACGTTGTTGAGCACGCTGACAGGTGGAGACCTATAAACTCCAAGGAGAGGATTATTTTCCACCTAGCTTTCAGATTGGCCCACCGGATATTTAGCGAGACTCTTTTGGCGCGTACTGAGACGCCTCAGAAGATTAGACAAGGGGAGCTGCTCAGTCTATTCTATATGGTGACAGGTGGAGTACCCGACTTTGGGAGTATGCTGGCTGAGGATCTTCATAGAATCAAGGCGAAGGGGAAGGGGATATCTACTGTGGCGGCCTTGTGACTCACATAGCGAGTTACATTGGCCTAGACTTGAGTGCTTGTACGGTTGTCGCGGTTGTAAAGATGCTAGGGTTACAGGAGATGATCACGAGGAGGATACTGGTTCCTCGTGGACTCACTACGCCGTACGTGGCCATGCCCTGGGAGCAGACTACACCTCAGGGTATACCTTGGTCAGATCAGTTCACGGTCTTCGATTCGCAGTACTGGTCTTCTGCCTGGTTTCCTTACATTCAAGATGCCCGGGACACTAATGCTGCAGCTGATGAGGAGGAGTTTGATGATGGAGCTGCTATGGAGACAGGTACTGATACTGCTGGTCCTAGTGTGCCAGTTGTCGACCTCGATGAGGAGGCGACAGAGGAGGAGACCACAGCGCCACCACCACCATCTCAGCGCAGATCCCGCCGCCGTAGTGTCAGAGATCCAGTAGCGCATCAGAGGATTGATGACCTTACTGACCAGATGATCGACACGTACGCTGCCTTGACAGTAGATATCCATGAGCGTTTTGATGACCAACACCGCGAGATCGAGGTTTGGACACATCAAATGCTAGAGAGCCAGCATTACCAGCGTCGGATGGCAGAGATCAAGTTCCAGCAGGCCATGGATTATCCGTTTGACCCATCCCATCATCCGTACGTATCACATCCACCCCCACCACCAGCAGATCAGGACTAGAGCTTGTAGGGATTTCTTTTCTTTATTTATTATGCAGCTCAGCTTATGTCCGGTGAGTATCCTATTCTTAGACTTATTTTGACCCATTGGGACAATGTGTCCCAAGTATGGGGTATGCGGATATGTTATTTGACTTATGTGTGTATGATTGTATGACTATGATGGATGTTTATGATCTTATTATGCTCTACGTGCTTATTTGAGACCGCATGCATGCATACAGGTTTTTGTTTGAAAAAAACGTCAAAAACTAGTTTAAATAAAAAAAAATTGACCTCGACCGGGATGGTTCTGGCCAAACGAGGTTGACCACCTCGGTTGACTTAGAACACCTCGACCGAGGTAGGGTTTCTAACTGAGAATTTTCGAAAACGATTTTGTGTTTCTTCTCTAGATATGATCTCAGTGAAGATAAAGATTGCAGATTGAATTTAAAATCTTTACATGCTTGAAAGGTTTTATGATATGTTTAAGTTGCTATTTGCTTTGTTTTAAAATGCTAGCATGTTTAATTCTTTGTCTTTATCAAAATTATGTTGAATTTGAAGGTTGACACCACATGATGAGTTCTCTCACTTTCTTTCTGAAAAGACCAAGGCAATTCATTCTCTTCTCTTCTTCTTCTTGATCATGCTTAGCCCCTCATATACAATTTTTGCCTACCTTTACCTATCTGGGAATTTGGAAGCAAGTGGTGAAAGCAAGAAAACTAAAAGTTGAGAAGTTGGCTGGAAGTGAAAGTGTTAGAAAGCAGTAATAGGTTTGGGGAAGTCAATCATGATGATGAGTAACTCGACACCATTCATATAGCCGGGTGTTTGTGTCTTGCCAAAGTCGGATTGAGCGATATTCCTAACGGGTCATGGTATGTGCATCAAGGGTTTGATGCATCTCAAGAAATTGATGATTGCTAATCTCTCAGGCTTCGGTTATTGTGCACCTCTGTCCATGCATCCCAAAAAGTAAAGTAAAAAAAAGGAAGAAAAGTGAAAATAAGCAAAACTTATTGGTGGAGGATGTTGAAATTCAAGTGAAAGTGAAGAAAGATCATTTTCCCGGATTCTAGCACCACATTCCTTATATACATCCCTACCCTACACGTTTCTTGACCTTTCTCTTTGGAAAGCCCTTGAGACCTCGAGCTTGTTGATTGACTTAGTGGTTTAAACTGGATTATACATGATTAATTTCGATAAACATGAATTATTATGCATTCTATAATTTTATGCAAAGATGAACAACTTTCTTATATTCATAAAATGTTTTAAGCATGTTTGATTTTATTTACCATGAAGCATTCTCTTAGGGTGATCTAAGGGGGAAGCACACCATCAAAAAGGTTTTTGAAGGATTTTTCATTAATCTTTTTGACTTATAATCCATCCTATCCTCTATCTAATATTCGAAACTTGCATGGGGACAAGCAAGGGACAAGTATGGGGTATTTTGATAGCATGTATTATAGTCTATATTTTGAGACCGGTTTAGACGTTTTATCTTCAATAATCTGCATGTATGGATGTATATTATGTGATTATATTGCCATTTCATCTACCTTTGCGGGAATCGAGGTCTACACCTAGTTTCGTTGTAATCGTAGGTAAAACGGCACGTTTTGGATTTTAATGGAGCTAAATGAGCTAAGGAGTCATTGGAGCTACATTCAGGAGCTTAATGAGGAACTCAGGAAGCATGGAAATGGATTAAAGATTCACTTTGAACCAGATTTGAGAGATTTCACATTCAGCTGAGATTCACCTCGGCCAGCTACAATGTCACCTCGACCGAGGTGATTTTGAGGAGCGCCCCGACCGAGGCAAATATCCTAACACGGCGAGGAGATATATTTTATGGCTGAGATCTTTTAATTATGGAGAGAAGATCTTATATTTTTGGGCTGGATTTTTGGAAGGCATATATTATTTTCGGGAGATATATTTTAGGAGATATGGATATATTTTATAGGAAATTATCTTTTTAAGATATTTTATCTTTGGAAGATAATTTTCCTATATAAAGGGTTGGATTTTCCACAAATTCAATCCATGCTTAGACGTGCTGAAGCAGCCGCTGCATCAAAGTCCTGCGATTGCAGAAGATTTCCCTTCGGAGTTAAGGAAGAAGGAATTATTCCTTGTTGAAGATAACCTTTGAAGGAGTTTTGTGAGATTTCTCTAGGCTACTTTTGGTAACTTTTGGCTGGTTGTTCTTGTTGATTTGTGACTTGGAAACACTGATTTGTTACATATTTGATTCAGTTATTGAAGTCTTTTCATTAAAGTCTTCTTGTTTGATAGTTGAATCTTCCCTTATAAAGATTATTATTGTCATCATGATGATTGTTGGCTAAGTTTCTTTTACGATTCTAGGGTGATTGACTGAAGGTTGTGAGAAAGACGATGATAGAATGATCTTAATCCCAGCCGGACCCTGAAAGCTCGAGTCTTTATCTTATCCGACGAACACCTCGCTCAGTCGACGAACACCCCGGCCGAGGTGGATTCTGTCTGAGCGAGGTGAACGTTTTCCTTATCCTAATTTGAGTTAAGATCCAGTTTGCCAAACCCTATTCTTGTTAATCCTTTCCTGGTTCAACGCAAGCCTAGGATGAGACTTACCCGGTGATTCCTTTGCTTGTTTACCTAAGATCATAAGCAATAGGTAATAAAGGTTTATCCTTTATTGGGGTTTAAGTGTGCTTCCATCCCAATCTTGAGAGTTAGCCTGAGACTTACCCGGTAAAGGTTGATTCTATCCACTTGGTTGGTGTGTTAGTTTGAGGTTTTAGTTCTTTACCTTAGTTCCTTACGACTTACCCGGTAATAGGAATTACGGTTTGGGATTGTGAGTGGTGAGACTTACCCGGTGATCCATTCCATCTTAGAAACACCATCCCTTTGCAAAATACCTCAGCTTTGTTCGCTATATCCTTAGATCTTGAGTTTGAACCACAACTGGATGTCATAATCTCTAGAATCCGCATTTCTCCTTATCTGACTTATATCATCTTTGATTGCTTTAATTGCTTTTGTTACTTGCATTACTTGACAACCGAAATTGTGTTTGGTTTCGCCTAAGTCCCTGTGTTCGATCCCTGAAATTTCTTTCTTTTATTACAATTGACCCGTACACTGCGGGTTCGCATCATTGTTTAAGCATATTTCCTCGGTTATAAATTTAAAGCTTGCACACACCATTTAGAGCGAACAAGTTGCTTCCTTCCTTCCTTTCCTCGTTCTTCCTTAGTTCCTTGTGGTTGTCCCTTGTTCCCTGAGTTGTTGTAAGACTAAGGTTGAGCCCTTAGCTTGTGTAGATCTCTTAGAGATCGTTGAGACTAGAAGTTATAGACTTCTAGCAACCATTCCGTTCCTGATCCGTGTTGCTTGTTCGTACAGGCTTTCCTTTCTCCTTTCCTGAGGGAAACTGAGCTTTCTTGAGTGTTCCCTGAGTTGTTGTTGAGCCTTTGTGTTACCATCGAGTGAGGTAAGTCCCTTGAACTTACACGCCGATATAGGATCGCCGCTCTGATGCCATGATATATTTTGGTGGAAATAACCACACAAATGGTGGAGGTAGAACCATGAATGGTGAAAATAGAACTACAATTTTTTTGCTGTTATAATAAGCTTTATATAGGCTTTACAAGAGAATAATAACTAAATATATATAGGAAACTAAATAATAAAGATATTATCACGATCTTAATATTACCACGATCTCGATATTATCACGATCACGATCTTGATCTTATCATGATCTCGATCTTATCACGCCTCCTCAAGCCGGTGGTGGCTGACGCACAACATCGAGCTTGAACTTGATAAATTGATACTCGGACCATAAAGCCTTTGTAAACAGAATCGTCAGTTGGTCGGCGGAACCTGTAAAGCTAGTGCGAGCCATGTGTTTTTCTGACGCTCCTTTTGACTTGCCTTTGAATATATTTTTATTCAATTTGAGGCAATGAGTCTTGAACGAAACTGGTTGGGGTTGCGCTTTGTTTTGTTATGCCGGCTGGTGGCCCTAGAACGCCAATATAGGATCGCCGCTCTGATACCATTATAGATTTTGGTGGAGATGACCACACAAATGGTGGAGGTAGAACCATGAATGGTGGAAATAGAACCACAATTTTATTGCTATTATAATAACTTTTATATAGGCTTTACAAGAGAATAATGAGTAATAATATATAGGAAACT
The DNA here is from genome assembly GCA_033239125.1 of Fagopyrum homotropicum. NCBI lineage: Eukaryota > Viridiplantae > Streptophyta > Magnoliopsida > Caryophyllales > Polygonaceae > Fagopyrum > Fagopyrum homotropicum. The sequence goes on along the minus strand of BSWB01000007.1, from coordinate 133,248,068 downwards.
AAATAATAAAGATATTATCACGATCTTAATATTATCACGATCTCGATATTATCACGATCACGATCTTGATCTTATCATGATCTCGATCTTATCATTTGGGGTTTGTTTTATCTAAAGCTAGATAAATTAAAGCAAGAACTTAAAACAACTAAATTGGCTATAGTTACTTGAATTGGATGACAAGCGGTTGATAGAATTCTAGGACACACGAGAGTTTTTTTTAAAAAGGTAAGAGAACTAATAGGCTTCGATTCTTCTTAAACCCCACGAGGATACGTAGGCAACCGGGAAACCGGTTCAAGCTCTTTTTTTTTTTAAATTCAATTAGTAATTTAATTAAAAAAAAGAGAGCAAACTCGGTTTTTTTAATAAATGAAAATAATAACTAAAAAAATGAGTTTGCTCTCATTTTTTTAGTTAGTAATTTTATTTATTTAAAAAAAACCGAATTTGCTCTCGGTTTATTTAATTAAATTAATAATGTAGAAAAATATTGCTAATACAAACTCGGTTTTATTAAAATTAAATTACTAATGCAAACTCGATGCAAACCCGGTGGCAATTTTATTAAAAAACAAGTTATATACCCTTTTTTAAAAAAAAACATAGCCCAAACCGCCAACCGGCGGTTTAGTATTAGGTTTGACTTTTTGGCCAAACGTAAACCGTCAGTTCCGAAACCTAAATCGGTGTCTACCAAATACTACTACTTTGGAATGATTGACACACTTCCCCAATGAAGCCCCTCCTTGTAATATCCGGAAAATTTGGAATGATTGACACACTTCCCCAATCACACTACCCTTCCTCTTATGGATTCCTAGACGGGCCGGTTTCCCTCCTTACCTATTGGGCCGGCTATGCCCACGTGAGCAGCTCCAAATAAACACCCCTTCCCATAATCACACGTCTTCCAAACTCCCCCCCTCTCTCTCTCTCTCTCCTATCTTTCCGTATCTCACCATCCATAACAACTGGATTTTGGGCGTTTCACTGGACGTCGATATCTCCCTCTCCAGCCTAATCAGCGTCGTCAGTGTTCCCTACGAGTGGTAACGAGATCGAAGAGCAAAGACGCACAATTGCAAGGCCGCTATCTCGTCTTCAACCTCAGTTGGCGTCTGGAAGTCTTCAGCGCAGAAGCATCGTCGCTCTTCCCTTCTGTCTCGTGGTAAGGCAGAAACTTCATTGTGGTCGACCATACGAACTAGGGAGGACATCCTTCTACTCCGATTGCCGGCGCAGCGCACCTGCAGTTGTCGGTAAGCTTTCCTCCCTTCCTGTCTTCAGCTTTGGACCCAGAGATCAGGGCCTATTTTGACGACCCTCGACGGACTGTGCAGACTACTCGTGTGAACCCAGGGACGTCCTTCTTTGGCGTTCTTCTTAGACAGTGTAGCAGGGAGTAAAGTTGTCCCTTTCATCGACCATCAGAAGGCAACAGTGGTGAGCTAGGGAGCCTGCTGTTTCCGTCGTCTGCAGCGGGGTGAGCTGTACCTTCTTCTTATTCTTTAAAGTAGAAGAATGCATTTGTTGTTACTGTAGGGATAGATAGTGGGTATGGGTTAGTAGGGTCAAATGACATTTCCTGGAGTCTTGAATCTTAGGATCCTTGGATAGGTTTTTCCTTAATTTTGTAGATGTTGACAGTGAGTCTCGAAGCTCAGACCTTGTACTCTTTTTTTTTTCAGTTTGCTGTGTTCAGTAGCCATCTTTAGGAGCTAGTTTCGACACCTCAGAACGAACATCCACCGTTGAATTTTTGATATGTCGTAGGTAAATATATATAGTTTATGATGTTAAAATTTGGGAACGAGTTAACGGTCGGATTAGAAATTATGAAGTCCCAAAGTAGAGTCATTGGGCTGTTTTTACAGCGGAGGAAAATTTGACCAAGTATTGAATTGTAAGCTTTTATTTCCAACTTTGGAGATTTATGTGAGAGTTATGGTTGAATATTTTTTGAGAGATTTTTGCCCTATGTTTAGTATGTATATCATAGAGGATCTAGGATTTTATCTCGAAATTTTTATATCCTTACCCAAGCCGTGTATATGAACTCAAAGTCGAGCCTTAACGACTTTTGTGTAAACTAAGAACGTTGGGTAACTCTTATAAATTCTTACTAAAGTTTTCTATGAGAACTAGATTTAGGACATAGGCCCTAGTAGAGAATATTAGAACTAAATGATAGACTTTTTCGGAGTTTCGGGATCAAGGGCAAAATAGCCTTTTTAACTTAAGAGAACCTTTTCCGTATATTCTCTTCATGAGATGGTACAACTTAGAAGTGTATAACTTCTAAGAGTATGGGATGTGATTGTGATCCACATGCCTTGTTTGACTGGTGTTTGAGTTACTGCGAGTGCAAACCGAGTTGAGATTTGAGAGAGTGTGATTGGATTCAGGCTAGTCCTTGCGACTTACTTAGCTAGTTTCTGGATGTTAGTTGAGTGATAATAGTGGTGGGTGCAATGTGTGTTTATAATAATAACTTGATAGGACGATTGTTATTATTATATTATTAAGGCTCAAGTGTATGTATAACGGGTTGTGACATCACTACTCAGCTCTGCGAGGAGACTGGGAGGTTCTCTATACCCAGACCATACAGGTACAAGGTGAAATGCATCGGATCCATTCCTGATGGTTACACGGGGGCGGAGGCGAGGTTTGGGAATCCCTCGTGTCACAAAATAAGTATCATTAGTAAGAATGAATGACCTAAATAAAGATAATAAATGGATTGTTTGAAAGCATGATGAGTGCTTACTTTTACTATGTGTGTGTGTGCTATTATTATTATTTTAATGTTTAGATAGCTAGCTAATGGTTGTTTTGTTGTGTTTTTAGATTTACCATAGGTTAGAACAGCAACTGAGTGATCCGGAAGTAGTGGTCAGTCGGGTCTCCGTACTCCTTAGATGGGTTGGGATTGTGACACCCAAAAATTAGGGGCGTTTTCGATATTTCATTTGGCGTATTTATTTATTAGTATTTTAATAGTGTGAATAATTTTCGATACTATTTTACCGTAAAATAATTGTTACGGGTATATTTATATATCTTAAGTATACATATATTCCGTATTTTATTTTATTTTTTTTTCAATTTTTTTTTTCCGATTTGAAAGTCCCGCTCCAGTTTGTTTTGATCTAGTTTATTATAATTCCGTTTTACTATTTTATTTATTTATTTTACTCCTATTTTCTATGTTGCTTCTCTTTTACCCTTCCCCTTCTTTTCATCCTCAGCACCTTACCCCTCCCGACCTGTTGGCTCCCCTGTTGCCCTGTGCAACCTTAGCCAGCCAGTCTAAGCCTGCTGCAGCTTCCTAGCTTGACCCCTCGACACCCACTCTTTTCTCTCTATGATTCTCTGTAGCCACCCAGGAGCAAGCTGCCTCACCTCCCAGCAGCCATCGGAGCTCTCTCCTTTGCCTCATCTCGCAACGCTCCTTCCCCTCCCTTGTGATGGTCGAACGAACAGAAGCTGCAAGTGCAACCCTGGGATGTCTCTCTCGCTTCACTGGGGAATGGAACACCGGCGTCCCTGGAGCTTCTCCTCCCTGCACTGCCTCTCCACCTCGCCTTCCTTCCGCCAGCACCACCGGGCGAGCCAGCCGTCGGCCGGATTCTACGCGTGCTCCTTCCCGCTGCCTCCCTCGTTTCCACCTTCTCTATTTTCTTCTATCGAGGCCGAAGACAATCGAGCCGCTAGAGAAGCCCTGCCCCTCGGCCTCGCCATGCCCTGCCTACACGAGCCCTGGCGGAGCCGCCTTCCTCCCGGCCGGAGCCCTAGCCGCCGCCTCTCAGCTCGCCCTCCTTCTGCGCTATTGTAAAAGTTGAAGACAACCCTTTCTTTTAATTTAAAATCGCGCCCCCATATATTTGGTATAATTACAGAGTTGGAACCCATCTTTTGTATTTACATATTTGGCCCAACTTTTTGGAATTGAACTTATGCCCCTACTGGAATTATTTACAGATTTTGGCCCAAGGTTTTATTTATGGAAGATGACCCAAATTCCTAGAGTTGTATATTGTGTCCGGGAAATATATTTACGATTTTTAAACTTGGGATTTACTTCAAGTTAAATTCTTATTTATATATACTATATATTGTGACCTTGTTGGATTAATTTCGGTTTATGGGTCAATATTTTTATCAAGGTTTTATGACCAAGTTTCTTGTATTGTACTTTTACCCCGGAAGGGAATTACGAGATTTTAAAGTTGACGTTTGAAAAACGAGTTTTACCTTTGAGTTATATATTATATATATTTAAAATCAAATTTAGCACATAAGGTAAATTTCCTTAGCTTTGGTTTTAGGTCCGGAAGCGCCCGATATAGACTAACGAATCCATTCTCAACATCCGTAGATCGTCCTCCGCCATCGGCCTTGTGTGAGTACCTCTTTCTCGTTTTAGTTATGTTTAGTATTAGTATCATGCTAGGTTGGATAATCTAGCATAACTTAGAGTGAATACCAAGTAGTGGTTATGGACCTTAGGTGAGTTTTGTGGATTGTGAAAGGTTGTAAGGCTTGAGGAGTTGATATTATCTTGTGAGGTTGTTTATGGCTTTAAGTTGTATGTTGAGCTTGTGAGAAATTAGGAGATGAGGTTGTATGATTATTGAGGTTGTGGACTAGAACGAGAGTATCCTAGTGGTGTTGAGAGTTATGATCTTGCGAGATCCGAGAGTTTAGAAGTCATAGGACTTCTAGCTTCTGTTGAGTGTGATGTGAGCATGAGGGATTCTTGGATGCGGTCCTAGAATTGAGAGTCAAATGGTCTTGCGTAGATCATTTGTATAGAAGTCTAAGACTTCTATTGTGAGCGGGTTGTTGTTGATATATTTATCTTCTTGTGAGCAGGCTATGGAATTCCTCCCCTTAGGAAGCGAGAGTGTTGTGAGTTGAGTGTGATGACGAGGTAAGTCTCCGGACATACTTAGCTCGTATTCCTTGTATTAGCATTGATGTGTGTTTGGTGGTGTGTGTTTATTCCTTATCGTTTATAACAACTAAACCGGTAATAGGACCACCGACCTTATATTATTTTGGCCCAAGTGTATGATAACGGGCGGTGACATCATCTGCCTAGCTCTTGCGAGAGTTTAGGAGGTTCTTGGCGACTAGCCCGTGCCGGTTAGACGGTCGGAGGCATCCGTACCGTTCCATGCCGGTAAGTAGGGACCGAGGCAGAACCACGGTGGTCTCGTGTCACAAAACTAAGTTGAATTAGAACGGGATATGACTTAATAATAAAAAGATAATAAACCGGACTTGTGTGCTTTGGTGTATATTGTGTGTTATGTTGATTTACTTGTGTTTGTGCCTTTCCCATTGATTCTAATGCTTCGAATATGAGCTAACGGTTTTATACCGACTCTTGTAGATTGCCTTGTAGGCTAGGAATGCGGCCGAGAGATCCGGAAGAGTGGGCAGCCGGGGTCCGTACATTTTAGGATTTGGTATTTGGGTGGAGTTGTGTTGGAGTATTGTATGTTTTGTATTTTTGTATGCCGCGTGTATGGCGTTTGGTCTTTGGAGTTATATCTTGGCTGAAGTCTTTTGTTGTTTTCTTTCGGATTTCTCTTTTCATTGCATTGCATAAAAATGTATTTCGTTTTGGCCTTTATTTGTGCCTTGTTGCAAGATCCGCTGAAATTGTTGTCAAGCTAAGGGTCGGGACCCATTGTGAGGTCCTAACCCGTAGCGCCCCGAGTCCCGCGGATTTGGGGTGTTACAGGGATGTTTCTTTTGTTGTTCTTTCACCTTGTTAAGACAGTTGACCTGTTTCGTTGTTTAAGTACTATAGGCTGTTAGACGTTGTTGCATTCATTCCTTTAAAAATATTATCTTATGAATTTCGGTTTTTCTTATTGTGTCTTGTTACAAGATCCTAGTAATATTGTTGTCAAACTGAGGTCGGGACCCAGTGTGAGGTCCTCACCAGTAATGCTCTGAATTTTGAGAATTCGGGGTGTTACAACATGGTATCAGAGCTCTAGGTTGACAACAATGACACTTGAAATCTTCTGAAAGACCGAATAAGTACTTAAGCAGAACCCGAAAAGGGATCTGAGTTTTAAAAAGACTTTTGGTTTTCAAATGCATGCATAGTCTGGTTGGGGATAGAAAAGTACTGCTAACCACCACTACTACCACGGATCTCAGTATGCTTAGTATGGACTTTAGGTTTTACTTTAGTTTGACGTTATGACTTGATATAAAGATATGTGATATAGATAAGTATATGCCGAAGATTAGTAGAAATTATAGTTGTGTTATGTCCTTAACGGAGATAACATAATGAGTTTCTCACCCCTTGACACATCTAAGAAGATTTTTAAGGGTGTCAACGTGAGGATTATTATGCACATCTTAGGTGCATTAGGGTAGACAAACGGCGGACAACTCCTTCGATCTTGTGGAGGAACGTCGAGACGGAAATGTGAAGACTAAAAGACAACACCAACTACGATGACAAGACGAGAATCCTGAGTCAACTCAATAGGATCAAATGAAGAATACAGATGAGGGTGGTTCCGGCAACGCGTGGGGTGACCGGCAAGTATACAAATTGGAAGAGACAACCCATAGGTTCTTTCAATATGGTGTAAAGCAACGTTACAACAATGGGGATGCCTTCAGAAACACAAATAGGCATTGAATCTAAGCTTACTGACGGACTAGAAGGTAAAAGTTTGAGGCTAAAGCAGAACGGAATATAATCACTCTTGACAAGCTACTTGCCACCACAATTAAGATGGGAAACCGAGACAATCATAAGCGTAAGAATCAAGATAAGATACATTGTCCATCCCGATACGAAGAATTAAAGAGCCAAAAAATGAAAGCTTACAGGTTGCTAGAAAGGGGAATGCCGATTTCACCGACATGGAAGTGGTGTGACCTCCTAGAACACACAAGAATTTTAACAAGGATCGGGATACAACAAAGACCGGATTTTTATAGAGGCAGAAGTATAAGCAGCACCCCAAGGGAGGAAACTAACGAAGGGATTTAAGTTAATAACACTAGCAGGTCATAACAGAGAACCGCAAGTGAACAATAACTCGGGTAAAAAGAATCATGGAGAAACGCCTACAAGTTATAGTAGAAGAACTAATATGTCCGTTGACGGGAGACGGAGATACAACTAGACTCGTAAGAGTATAGTACACTTATAGGAGCGTAATTTGTAGAAGGAGCTAAATGAGTATAAATGGAAGAGATATATTTTCACCATGTATATCAAACCTCAAAAGAAATAGAAGAAAAGTAGTCTTCGATCTTATAGAAGGTCAACTACAAAATAATTGGTAACAACAGAGAATTTACTTGTACTAGCTAACTAGCGATGGTTGGTTGACAGATAAGAAGAATGACCACAATGTTATAAAGGAATTTTACCGACATCTGGTGAATTTCTTCCAGAGATCAACGACGACAATGGTGAAGTTAAATCAATACAAGTACTAGTAGCCTTGATGGTAACAGTGAATGAGTCTAATATGATAACTCTAATAAAGAAATTAAAGAGCAGCTCTTGACGGTCGACAATGACCATTGATGATAGAAATGGTGTAAAGGGAATTGATGTGAGTAGTTACTTACTACTGACTAAGGAAAGATACATATCAAAGTTAGTATGAAGGGATCCCTGTAAGGAGAACTAGAAGTGTAAGAAGAAGTAGATGATTGTGAACATGTTCTATGACTTAGCATTCCACACAAGTAGGACTGATGGTGCTCCTCCGAGAAAAGGTGGGGTCAAACTGTCTAGATTGACAGGGGAAACTCTTGTGATTTAAAGATGTGACACAGAATAATTGGAATTTCAAAAGCGGCACAAACATAGAGAGTATGATTTAAAGCCTTGGTGAAATGTGTGGGTGAGTTGTGAGATGATTGTAGTTGGAATCTACATGTTGGCTAGAACAGACATGTGAAGGAGTAAAGTTGAATGACTAAAGGCTGTTATATGGATCCGGTATTACCCAATAAGATGATTACCGAAAAATGTATATATAAAAGCTTAATGAGGAATGGAGGTACTCCAATGAAAATTCAAGCTGGACCGATGACATAAGAGTTGATGAAAGTAATAAGACCAACCAACGTGGTCCGTAAAGCGTGTACGAGAAAACTCAAAGGGATTTAACTATCTTACGGGGTGTAAAGATTTAAAGAAGGTAAAACGACATGAGTATAAGGAAAATATAATAAATGCGATGCGAAAAATTTGATTGGTGAGAAAATCATATGCATCTGATCTGTCGTATACAAATGGTACCATTAGATGTTTAATAAAAATCATACTACCGGACTGAGGACACTATGATGGATTAACTGTAAAACAAGCGTATAACTTAACTAGTAAGAAGGAAAGTCATGTATCAAAATGCGGGTCATGCTAAATTTAAATAAAGTCTTGAGATGACGATGTCCTTTGGAAATCTATGCAAGAGTACAAAGTAACTGAAGTTCTAACACAGAATGGGTAGTAATGATCAACAAACAGTTAGAGACCGATGCAGAGAAGAAAAACGTATAAGATGAGTCACTTAGTAGAAGAATTCACAAGACAAGCTTGAGAGACCAAAAGAGATAAAATGTCGACCCGGATATGAGGATCTAAGGTGCATGGAATGGATACCTACAATGGAGTTGCATGAAGGCAATATTGCCGGTAACACCAGCGAAGGAATGTATATATGAGAACGGCCTTGGTGGACTCGAAAGTCCAAGGTGACCCCAATTATCATGGGACCTAAGTCATCAACACCGACGGTCCATGCAAGGGGAACTGCAAGGAGATGATAATTAAAGTCACCAGAACTACAAAGACACTTACCAGCCATCGTTGAAGACTTGGAATGACTATTTATGTCAAGATGAATGACCCAGTTGGGCTCGAGAAGTAGAGTTAGCCTAAGGAAACAGAAGTTTGGAAGATAAAACGAATTAGCGAAGCATGAAAGGATTAATCGGACATATGATGCTCACCAAGAATTTAACGTCAGTATAGGTATGAGAAGAGTAAGTCCGGGATATTGAGATAAGTCAATTATAGACGGACCGACGTGAGCTGAGGACGTGTAAGTGTTGGTTGGTATTGACGAGTAGGTACCGTTAAGAAGAGACATTAGTGACTGCGGACTTAAGAGGTAACTTTACCGATGCCTTGGAAGATTCCCCAAATAGGCAACGACAACCTTTTGGGATGATTTAAGGATATGGAGAGAATTGGGTTAGAGGCTTCTTACTGGTTGGTTAAGAACAGACTACGATTGAGTAAGAGAGTAAGGGTCTGTTTGAAGAAGATCTTGCTAGTATTAGAAGGAAAGTATATGCGGGAGTGGGTAAATCATGTTGACCCTCAGAAAGATGTCATGGTGACTAATGGGTGTTACAACAGAAGCGTGGTAGGCCCATAACCCACAGATGAAGAAAATCAATGTTAGATTAACTATGAATTCAAGTTACGGAATTTGAGAACTATATGAAGATCTCCACCGGGAGTGTGATCTTGGATTACAACAAACCGAAAGCCTGATAAGAAATAGGTGATGAGGTATTATTTGAGAAACGGTCCGACTGAGTCATATTAGGGAGACAAGACCAAGTGAGTGGTCTTACAAAGAGCATTAACGACCTATTAAAGTGTCGGGAGATGTCTCACATCATTGTTTCAGAATTTATAGACGGGATTTTCCGAAAAGTCGGGAGCAAATGGATTCAATAGAAGGAAGAAAGTTTTATTGTTATTTTGGTAGTCGCCAAAAGATTTAGAGGTGAGTTTAGAAAAGGAACCGTTGATATATATAAACTGATTGAGCCTTTATTTTATCGATTGACACTATTACCCATACTAGAGGATGTACGCCCACCGTTCCCCATGTCTCAGTGAGAGAGTACTTACCGGATAAGAGCCACGTCATTAGCTTTAAGAATCGGATAGATGAGCCAAAGCAAACTTTTGTGGAGTACCCAGTATCTGTCCTTGAGCGCAGTACTAGACGTCCAAGGTCCAAGGAGATACCGATGTGGAGGATCCAGTGGTCTAGACAAGGGCCGATGAGGCCACTCGGGAGACAGAGGAGAGTATTAGACGTATTTATCCCGAGTTCTTTGCGGAGTTAGCCGCTACTTTTGTACAGACGAGCCAGTACTCGGAGGTTGTTTTGCTTGACTTTTTATGTTTTACCTTGGATTGAGTGATTGTGTTTCTTCTATGTGTTACCTGATTTTGATGATTGAGTAGTTTGCATGTTAGAAACGAGTTTTAATGAGACCAAGATATATATATATATATATATATATATATATATATATATATATATATATATATATATATATATATATATATATATATATATATATATATATATATAGGAGTCTATTGATTAAGCACATTATTCTAAGTTTCGGGACGAAACTTATTTTAATGTGACACTGATGTAATATCCGGAAAATTTTATTCCGCATAATACCGGGTTAAACCAGATTTCGATCCGCTAACCTTTCCTCTTTCTAAATAGTGTTGCACATGATAAAAATTCTATCATCTTATGTACCCTTAATTCACATAAAAGGAATTAAAAGCCCGAATAGCAGTTCCGTACTTTTAAAACCCGAAAAGCGGTTCCGTGCGAGTTTTAGACTCACTTACTAGCCATCATCTAGTAGATGTGTAAGCTTCGAATTAGGCCTGTACATCTAGCATTGCCGGCCCAGCCCACTACCCTTCCTCTTATGGATTCCCAGACGGGCTGGTTTTCCTCCTTACCTATTGGGCCGGCTATGCCCACGTGAGCAGCTCCAAATAAACACCCCCTCCCATAATCACACGTCTTCCAAACTCCATCTCTCTCTCTCCCCTATCTTTCCGTATCTCACCATCTATAACGGCGGATTCTGGGCGTTTCACTGGACGTCGATATCTCCCTCTCCAGCCTAATCAGCATCGTTAGTGTTCCCTGCGAGTGGTAACGAGATCGAAGAGCAAAGACGCACAATTGCAAGGCCGCTATCTTGTCTTCAACCTCAGTTGGCGTCTGGAAGTCTTCAGCGCAGAAGCATCGTCGCTCTTCCCTTCTGTCTTGTGGTAAGGCAGAAACTTCATTGTGGTCGACCATACAAACTAGGGAGGACATCCTTCTACTCCGATTGCCGGCGCAGCGCACCTGTAGTAGTCGGTAAGCTTTGCTCCCTTCCTCTCTTCAGCTTTGGACCCAGAGATCAGGGCCTATTTTGACGACCCTCGACGGACTGTGCAGACCACTCATGTGCACCCAGGGACGTCCTTCTTTGGCGATCTTCTTAGACAGTGTAGCAGGGAGTCAAGTTGTCCCTTTCATCGACCATCGGAAGGCAACAGTGGTGAGCTAGGGAGCCTGCTGTTTCCGTCGTCTGCAGCGGGGTGAGCTGGACCTTCTTCTTATTCTTTAAAGTAGAAGAATGCATTTGTTGTTACTGTAGGGATAGATAGTGGGTATGGGTTAGTAGGGTCAAATGACGTTTCCTGGAGTCTTGAATCTTAGGACCCTTGGCTAGGTTTTTCCTTAATTTTGTAGATGTTGACAGTGAGTCTTGAAGCTCAGACCTTGTACTCTTTTTTTTTTCAGTTTGCTGTGTTCAGTAGCCCTCTTTAGGATCTAGTTTCGACACCTCAGAACGAACATCCACCGTCGAATTTTTGATATGTCGTAGGTAAATATATATAGTTTATGATGTTAAAATTTGGGAACGAGTTAACGGTCGGATTAGAAATTATGAAGTCCCAAAGTAGAGTCGTTGGGCTGTTTTTACAACAAAGGAAAATTTGACTAAGTATTGAATTGTAAGCTTTTATTTCCAACTTTGGAGATTTATGTGAGAGTTATGGTTGAATATTTTTTGAGAGATTTTTGCCCTATGTTTAGTATGCATATCATTGAGGATCTAGGATTTTATCTCGGAATTTTTATATCCTTACCCAAGCCGTGTATATGAACTCAAAGTCGAGCCTTAACGACTTTTGTGTAAACTAAGAACGTTGGGTAACTCTTATAAATCCTTACTAAAGTTTTCAGAGTTTCTGTAACACCCTGAATTCTTAGAACTCAGGGCATTACTGGTTAGGACCTCACAATGGGTCCCGACCTCAGTTGGACAACAATATTACTAGAATCTTGCAACAAGACACAAATAAGAAAAACCAAAATTTATAAAGATGTATTCTTAAGAGGATGAATGCAACAAGGTCTAACAGCCTATAGTACTTAAATAAAGGAAAAAGACTAATTGTCTTAACAAAAGGAAAGAACGACAAAGCAACAACCCAAACAACCCCCACTCTAAGGAGTACGGAGACCCGGCTGACCACTACTTCCGGATCACTCAGCTGCTGCTCTAACCTGTGGTAAATCTAAAAACACAACAAAACAACCATTAGCTAGCAATCTAAACATTAAATAAATAATATTAGCACACACACAAAGCAAAAGTAAACACTCATCATGCTTTCAAACAATCCATTTATTATCTTTACTTAGATTATTCACTCTTACTAATGATACTTATTTTGTGACACGAGGGATTCCCAAAACTCGCCTCCGTTCCCGTGTAACCATCAGGAATGGATCCGATGCATCTCACCTTGTACCTGCATGGTCTGGGTATAGAGAACCTCCCAGTCTCCTGTCAGAGCTGGGCAGTGATGTCACGGCCCGTTATACATACACTTGGGCCTTAAGATATAATAATAACAGTCGTCCTATCAAGTTATTATTATAAAACACACATCGCACACACCACTATTATCATTCAACCAACATCTAGAAACTAGTTAAGTAAGTCGCAAGGACTTACTTGAGTCAAATCACACTCTATCCACTCTCAACTCGGTCCGTACTCGTGGTACTCAATCGCCTGTCAAACAAGGCATGTGGATCAAAATCTCATCCCATACTCTTAGAAGTTATAAACTTCTAAGATGTACAATCTCATGAAGAGAATTTACGAAAAAGGTTCTCTTAAGTTAAAAGATTATTTTGCCACTGATCCCGAAACTCCGAGAAGTCTGTTATTTAGTTCTAAAATTCTATTCTAGGACCCATGTCCTATATCTAGTTCTCATAGAAAGGTTTAGTGAGGATTTATAAGAGTTACACCAAATTCTAGATTTTCATAAAAAGTCGTTAAGGTCTGACTTTGGGTTAAGATCTAATGCTCCAATGAAAGATAAATATTCCAGAATAAAATTTCCAAACTTCTATGATATGCATACTAAACATAGGGGTAAAGATCTCTCGCAAATACTAAATCATAACTCTCACATAAATCTCTAAAGTTGGGATAAAAGCTGAAATTTCTCATACTTAGTAAATTTTCCTATGCTGTAAAAACAGCCCCACTGTCCTACTTTGAGTCCTTATAAGTCTTAATCCGACCGTTAACTTTCTTCCAAATTTTAACACTGTAAACTATATATTTCCATCTACTACATATCAAAAATTCAACGGTGGATTCTCAATATAATGTATCGAAACTTGATCCCAAACTCAGCATGTCAATGTTGGAACATAATGTGTGTAAGAGATCCTAATTTCGACTCTCCTTGCCTGCATATGTTCCCTTATTTCTACTTAGAGATCTTTAGTGCAGAAACCAGCCTATTCTATGTTTAGTTTAACCATACATCTATATTACTCTCATCCTTACTCATCAAACTCAAGCAATACACCCTATACAACATTATGGTACTATGATTGGATGTTATGTGTACTTACCACAACAACGAAGGGGCCGGTTGCTGTTGATCTCACAGCAACGAGTCCAGCATGAAATCTCAGAAGCTACAGGGTTTTAAAAACGGGCTGCAACAGATTAAGGGAAAGAATGGGTACTGGTTCTTACGTGAAATCATAAGGGAAAGAGGAGGTTAGGAGGGTCTTACTCTGTTGTTCTGATAGGGCAACAAGGTCTTGTCTGGGAGAGCTCCTCTACTGTTGCACATCGAGTAGCTCGGATCAAGGATGGAGAAGAGAGGAGGGGAGGAGGACGAGAGGCGTACTTGGGTGTAGCCGGCGGTTCCTATCATCAGTTACCAACGAAGGGAGTGGGAAGCGATGTTGTGACCTCCTGGCTCTAACTGTTAGCGTGCAGATAGGAGAGATAGCCCGGCTACCCTGGTGCAATAACTACTTGGCTCCCACAGCTAGCGTGCAGGGAGGAGAGATAGCCCGGCTACCCTGGCTCTCGATCGACTGCGAGAGTTGTAACAACGTGGTTGCCTTGGGTACTGGGTACGCTGAGACGGGACTGCCCTCTCTTCGTTTCTCTGAATCGGGACATGGGAGAAGGTAAGGTACATGCGAGATGGCCGGCGTGATTTGCGTCATTGGAGAGAGGAGATCAACAACGGTTTAACAGGTAAGCGGAAGACCATCAATCAACCCTGGTCGTCTTGGGCTTCCTTTCCTCCTGGGCTGGCAATGATCTTCTGCAAGACCAACGTCCCTGGGCTGCTACTTCCTGGACTGGCTGGATCATCTCCTGGGCTGATGAGGAGCAGGCTTGCTGGACTGGCGTGGAGCAAGAGGTGAAAGGGGTGCAGCATTAGGAAGGAGTGAGATGGGCTGAGAAAGGAGGAATGAGAGGGCCTAAAGAACAATAAATGGGTTGTTGTCAACTTGCCCGGATAACCTTGTCAAGACATCGTCATGGCCTCGTCATGGCCTCGTCACGACTTCGTCAAAAACTTGTCAAAAGGTGTCAATACCTTGTTATAGACATGGATATAAACTAGGGTTTGAAGGATTAGGGTTTTGTTGCAATTTTCATCATTTTATGGGAGTTTAGGCTTACATAAAATGATAGCATTTGTGATGGTAGATAACACTAGGTATCATAAAAAAAAATCAACGGACCAAAATCCGGTTTGACTCGAAAATCACGGAATAAAAAAATTCCGGGTATTACATCAGTACCCCCTTAAAATAAGTTTCGTCCCGAAACTTAGAGTAAGGAACATCTACTTAGATAACTTCCATAAATAGAACCGGAGTATCTAACTCTTCTTCTAAATTTTTTTTTTATTTTTTTTTATTTAATTCTACCTTTCTAACATGCAAGACTCACTTAGAGACCATAACATTTAACCACAAAAGATTTAACACCCAAACCTAGAAGTAATCATATTGTCACGTAAGTCATATCCATCAATATCCGGGTACTTTCTCGCCGGGGAAGAGATTGCGGCATACTCCGCAAGGAACCCCTGCTACTACTCCTAAGTCTATCCTTTGTCTCCCTGGTAGTCTAATCTAAAGCTCTAGAACTCCACAAAAGTATGATCCGGATCAATCATTAGATTCTCATGGTTGTTGACATCTCACGGATCCGGTAGGTATTCTCTCAACTGAGACATGTGGAACACTAGAGGTACACTCTCTTGGATGGTATGATGCTAGTCGTTACCTAACTTCCCAATCTTCTTGAAGATCTCACAAAGTTGCATTTCTTGACTTACTTTTAGGTAATCTTGATGATTTTCTGAAAACGACCACAATACTTTACTTATTTTATTAAATCCACTATTCCCGAATTTTCAGGAGATCCCGACTATTACTTCTGAAACAATGATATGAGACATCTCTTGGCACTTTACTAAGTGTCTAGTGTTCTTTGTAAGACCGCTCACTTGGTCTTGTCTCCCTAATCTGACTCGATTATACCGTTCTTCAAATAGTGATGCTACACCTTACATCTTGTTTGGCTTTCAACTTGTTAAAAATCCAAATCACCCTTCCAATGGTTCCTCTTACTTCTTTAACTTGGGGTCAAAGCTAAAGTATCATTGAATTTCCTGGTCGATAGGTTATGGGCCTACCACACTTCCGCTGCGCTACTCTGATCGAGTTGTTGCCACACATTACTCATACTGGCGTCCTCCGTGAGTCCGGATGATTTACTATAGTACAGTGAAGGCTCGTACTCTACGTTGTGTGTACTGCTGTCCAAATCTCGAGATAAATTGTCCGTATTTGTTGAAACTATGGTCCTCGACCCCATTGAGTTTTCCAACTGGTCTGAAAACTCATCATCATTGGTTATGCCTCTTTTGAGGGATTGGAATGTGTGGTTTTAGGATTTCCACGAATTCACTTAGGTCTCTTCGTAACTCTACTTACTACTTGTCAGGTCTACTTAATGTGGTTCTCCTTCCACAGTCCTTTTGACTTCTACCATAAGACACATCACGTTGACTTACAATTCCTTAACTTTATCTATTTACAATATTGACATGGAGTTTTCTATTGATTTCCAAATTCTTGAGATGTGGTAATAAATTTACGCCGAGACCGTAATACTAACCGCATGTGGGTCTCTCCTGTTTGTCTTGTGAACTCTTCTACTAGGTGACTCGTCTTATAACATTTTCCTCCTCCGAATCGGCCTCTAACTACCAGTCGATCATTACTACCCATTCCGTGTTGGAACATTAGTTACGTTGTACTCCTGTGTAAATTCCATAAATGCATCTTCATCTCGATACCTTATTTAATTTAGCAAGACCCGCTTTTTGTTACATGACTTTTATTAAACGTCTACCGGTACCATTTGTATAAGAACGTCAAACGTATAAGATTTTCTCAAAAATGAAATTTCCCGACTCGTAATTATTATGTTGTTCTTAGACCCATGTCGTTTTTACCTTCTTTAAATCTTTACCCCCGTAGGATAGTTAATGTAACGCCCCGTTTATTGGGTGCGTTTCGATATTTATTTTTATTTATTTTTCTTACTTTTGCGATGTTGGATTTGCTTAAATATTTTATTTTTTAAAGTATTTTAAGACTAAAAATATCTTTCCCGAGTATATTTATATTTTGGAATACATTTACATATATCCGTATTATTATTTTTTTTTTAGGAAAAAAAATCGGGAAAGTTTTTCGAGTTGGAAATCCCATTCCTGTTGTTTGATCGGGTTTATGATAAATCTCGATCTCCTAATTATATTTTATTTTTTTTCTTTTTATTTATTTCTTTGTTCTTTTTTTTTTTCCCTCCTTCCAGCCTGATGGCGTGTGTTGCTTTCCTGGCAGTCGGGTTGCCCAACTAGGCTGCAGCCTAACCGACCCCTCACCATACGACTTCTCGCTCCCCACTACATTCACCTCCTCCCTCAGTACAGTTCTCCCCTGCAACCCTCACACCATCTCTCTGTTCTTCTCCTCTCTCACTCACTCTTCGCCTCACCACCACATTGCCTCGCCGCCACCAGAGGAGTCTGCCCAGCCGGAGGGCCTACCGCCTCCACTGTCTTCTCTCTTCGCCACCCCAGGAACCAAGGCCACCGATACTCCCTTCGCCGGTACCAGGAGCCCCTGCCTCACTTCCGACACAGGAGGAAGCTCCTCACCGCCTCCACGGTGAGATGACGCCAACACACCGGAGGCAACCGCTTTTGATGCGCTACCGTCGGCACCTCGCCCTTGCCGCTGAACCGCCGCGTACAGCCTGCAGCTCCGCCGCCTTCATGCTGCGACTCCAGGAGCGATGCCGGAGCCCTTTCGCCGTCACCCTTGCACGAGCCTTGCCGGAGCCCTTTTGCCGCCGCCCTGCATCCTTTGATTTGCAAGCCTCTGAGTATCGATTGGGGAAGATGACATTTGTGGGTATTATAAATCGGGCCCTCATGTTTTATATAATTACAAAATATGCGCAGTTTTGTGATATTGCAGTTTTGAACTAGATTTTTGGAATGTCACACTTATGCCCTGCTGATTTGTTTAATTACATATTTTGTTTCAAGCTTTTATTTACTGTTTATGACCCATAGTTTTGGAACAGTATATTTCGCCCCGGAAAATGGATTAGCGGTTTGAAACCTTGGCTTTTGATTACGGGGATATTCTTATAATGGAAATGCTATTTTTGTGCCCTTGTTGGATTAATTTCGAGTTATAGCTCAAAGTTTTTAATTCCGGTTTTATGACCAAGTTTCTAGAAATTCATATCGTGCCCCGGGAGGATTATTTACGAGATTTTAACGTGACTTTTGAAAACGAGTTTTCCTTAGATTAATATATATATTATATATTCCGTTCAAATTTAGCGTATAAGATAAATTTGCTTAGCTTTGGTTTTAGGTCCGGAAATGCCCGATATAGACCAACGAATCGTTTCTCGACATCCATAGATCGTCTTCCGTCTTTTGACATCACGTGAGTACTCTCTCCCTCGAGCTTATGATATTACCTCGATCTAGTAATGTTTAGTGGTAAAATCATGCTAGGTTGGATCTAGCATAACTTAGAGTGAATGCCAAGTAGTGGCTTGGAACTTTAGGTGAGAATTTGAGGATGGTTTGAACGTTCTAGGGATCGAGGTGTGTATGTTATCGTGTGAGCTTTCTTGAGGTTGTGTGTATGTGTTTGTTGAGATTGTGGAGTTAGGATGGAAGTATTCTAGCATGTGGTTATAGTTGAAATCTCGTGGGTTTATGAGGGCTAGGAGAGTATCCTAGTTTATGGGAGTGTATGATCTTGTAAGAGTATATAGGAATAGAAGTTTAAGGACTTCTAGCTTGCGTGAGTGGTTGTTGATTATCGTGCCTTGTCTTGAACAAGCCTTGATTGTATTCCTATGGGAAGTGAGATCTTTTATTTGGCTAGCTTTGAGACGAGGTAAGTCTCCGGACTTACTTAGCTCGTATTCTCTATATTAGTCTCGATATGTGTTGGTGGTGTGTGCTTATTGTTTATGTGTATGTTTATTGTTTATTATTTATAACAACTAAACCGGAAATAGGATTACCGACCTTTATATGTTTATATTGGCCCAAGTGTATGATAACGGGCGGTGACTACTTGCCCATTCCACAATGGGGATGACTGGGAGGTGCCTTGCGACCAGTCCAACGGGTGATGCTGATCCGCATCAAGTACAAACCCGTATGGTGAAAGGGGACAAGGGAGAGTGAATCTCGTGTCACACCATAAGTGAAATAGTAAGGGATATGACTTAATAATAACAAAGATATAATAAACCGGACATGTGTGTTTAGATCATGTTGTGTGTTATGATGCCTATGTGTGTGTGTGCCAATACCATGATTCTAATGCTTTGAATGCTAGCTAACGGTTTTATACCGTTTGTTGTAGATTGCCTAGCAGGTTAGGAATGCGGCCGAGAGATCCGGAAGAGTGGGCAGCCGGGGTTCCGTACATTTTAGGATTGGGTTTTGGTTGGAGTCATGTTTGGGGGTTGTATTTATGTATTGTTTATGGTATTATGCTTGTCGCATGTATGGCGTTTGCCTTTGGAGTCGTATCTCGGCTGGAGTTTTTCGTTGTTTTCTTTTGGGGTTCATATCATTGCATTAAAATGAATTTTGGTTTTGCCTTTATTTGTGTCTTGTTGTAAGATCCGGTGAAATTGTTGTCAGGCTAAGGGTCGGGACCCACTGTGAGGTCCCAACCCGTAGCGCCCCGAGTCCCGCGGTGTAACACCACAAATTCTGAGAATTCGGGGAGCTACTAGTTAGGACCTCACAATGGGTCCCGACCTTAGTTTGACAACAATTTAACTTGGATCTTACAACAAGGCACAAAAGTATTTAAAACATTTGAAAACTTTAAACAATATATACATGAAGAATATGTATCAGCCTTACAAAGCAAAGGTACCAAAACGACACATAAGAAGAACAAAAGACATCCCGTCCCCAACTAAATAAGTACGTGGACCCGGCTGACCATTCCCTTCGGATCTCTCTACAACTGTTTTAACCTGCAAGGCATCTACAAGCGGTATAAAACCGTTAGCTAACATTCTATGCATAAGTATAACGGTAAATACACAAACACACAACATACACAATCAACATGCAACACTCAATCCTTTTATTATCTTTAATTAGGTGATAGGTTATTACTAATGATACTTATTTTGTGACACGAGGGATTCCCAAACCTCGCCCCTGTCCCCGTTTACCAACGCGGAATGGTACTAATGCATCTGACCGTCTACCGGACTGGGCTGGTCGTAGGGAACCTCCTAGACTCTCGCAAGAGCTAGGCAGATGATGTCACGACCCGTTATCATACACTTGGGTCAATTACGTAAATAATAAAGTCGGCCTAATCCGGTTTCGTTGTTTATCATAACTAACAAACACCACTCGTACACATTACACTCATACAAGAAGTCAGCTAAGTAAGTCCGTGGACTTACCAAAATCAAATCTCGACTCTCTTAATCACCACTCATCGGTAACTGTAGGAATTCAGTAGCCTGTCAAGGAGGCAAGTGTGTCAGCACATTTTCTAGGTAATTAGAAGTCTAAGACTTCTAAGATAGTAGGTTTTAATAGAACGGAATTGATTACAGTATTAATTTATGGTAAAAAAACTATTTTACCCTTGGTCTCGAAACTTCCAAAAATTCCCTAATTCATGCCTAAACTCTTATTTGATACTAAAGAGTCATATTCTAACTCCTAAAGATGAGTTTGGTTACAAACTGACAATTTACCCATTTCCCTATTTTCGGAAAGATCGTTAAGGTCCAACTTCGGCTTCAAATATAAAATTCGAATAATCTTATAAAAATTCCGAAATAGTTCCCTAGATCATCTATGATATCTCATCTACTCCTAGGAGCAAAAATTTCTTAAAACTGTTCAACCATCACTTCTACAAAAATTTCCAAAGTTGGTTACAACACTTTAACAAACAACACACTATCTTAACTTCGAAAAATCATAACTCCTAAACTACTCGCTGGATTTATCCCAAATTTTGATATGTTCTACTATAAAATCTTATCTCTACTATATCCAAAATTCAGCCGCAAAAGAGATCAAAATCCTATTTAAAACTATCTCACAAAACCGAATTTCAGCACAACAGAAAAACTGCTTACGACTCAATCTTGGAAAAATCATAACTCCCAAACCACTTGCTGGATGCCTCTCAAATTTTAATATGTTCTACAACAATATGTCAACTATATCATATCCAAAATTCAAGTCTAACCGAGATATATAACCCAATCAAATCTATATCACAAAACTGAATCACAAGCAGTTTTATACAAAATTCAGCACAACCTATAAACTGCTCAAGGTCTCTACTTTGGGATGCCATAACTTCTAATCCGACCGTTCATTTATCCTCAAACTTTAACACAGTAACCTTCATATATCCATCTATGACCTATCAAAATTTCAACGGTGGATCTTTAATCTAACTCCTTAACATTGATCTACAAGATTGTCAGTTTTCCCACTTCAAAACTGAAGAAGACAAAAATTTATTTATAGCAGTCCTTGTTTCTACCATTTCTGTTAACCCAAATCAGCAGCTACTCTCTACCTACACCACTCTCATTCAGCACACAAACAAAATAACTCCCTATACAGTACAGTGTATGTAGATGAGGGGGCTGTTTACTCACCACAACACAAGAGTCATGGCTCACTAAAGGTCGACAAGGGGACAAATCCGATGCTGGCTTCCAATTAGTTGCAGGGTCAACTTCTGATTGTCACAGGGCTGCACCGGAGCAAGGAAGAGTTACAACTTTAACACAGGATGGAGGCTGACAGCGGGGTCTTACTCACCGGAGGCGCCGTCTGCAGTAGGTTGTGCAACCATCCACTCCAGTCTCGTTCCCGCTGGGGAAGGGCAGTCGCTTGAGCACAGAGGCGAGGTCCAGCGTTGTAAGTAGAAGGTTGGGGTGAGGCGTCGGTCCAAGAGGGTCTGCAGAGAAGCGTCCTCGTTCAGCAGCAATATAACGTAGAAGAGAAGCATAGGGAGAACAAATAGGAGAAGGAAGGGAAAGACGCACCTATGCAGAAGCTGTGTGCAGGAAGGTTGAGTCGCACCAGGTTGGGACGCAGAGGAGAAGGTCGAAGAATGCAGGGGAGGCGGTTGCTGGCTTGGCGTGAAGGGAAGCGCAGGTATACGTGATGGGGAGAGAAGTGAAGAGACGTCGTGATCCTAGGCGTGCAGCTGTTCACAAGGTGCTAGGGCAAGGCGACTCTCACAGTTGGGCCGAGTAGCAGCACGTGTAACACCCCAAATTCGCGGGACTCGGGATGCTACAGGTTAGGACCTCACAATAGGTCCCGACCCTTAGCCTGACAACAATTTCACAGGATCTTACAACAAGACACAAATAAAGGAAAAACCGAAATTCATTTTAATGCAATGATATGAACCCCAAAAGAAAACAACGAAAGACTTCAGCCGAGATACAACGCTAAAGGCAACCGCCATACACGCGACATACATAATACCCTAAACAATACATAAAAACAACCCCCAAAACCCATCCTAAAATGTACGGACCCCGGCTGCCCACTCTTCCGGATCTCTCGGCCGCGCCCCTAACCTGCAAGGCAACTACAACAAAATCGGTATAAAACCGTTAGCTAGCATTCAAGGCATTAGAATCATGGTATTGACACACACACACACATAAGGCATCATAAACACACAACATGTTCCAAAACACACAATCCGGTTTATTATCTTTTTATTATTTGGTCATATCCCGTTCTAATTCAACTTCTTTTGTGACACGAGAATCTTAAAGATCTCGCCCTTGTCCCCTTTCACCATACGGGTTTGTACTTGATGCGGATCAGCATCACCCAATGGGCTGGTCGCAAGGCACCTCCCAATCATCCCCATTTTGGACTGGACAAGCGGTCACCGCCCATTATCATACACTTGGGCCAAATATAAACATATAAAGTCGGTGGTCCTATTACCGGTTTAGATGTTATAACATAAGCAATAAACACACACATAAACAATAAACACACACCACCAAACACGCATTGAAACTAATACAGAGAATACGAGCTAAGTAAGTCCGAAGACTTACCTATCCCAAAGCTAAACCCGCTAACTCAATTTCCCGCAGGAATGTATCTCAACACGTGATCAGACAAGGCACACACTGAATAACTAATCGATAAGCTAGAAGCCCTCGGCTTCTAGTCTCCCAAAACCTATATGAGGTCACAATCCTAGCATGCTAGGTCCAACTCCTAATCTCGAAGATCGTCCTATAATCGTACCGGAAACATCACAATACTCATAACCATCCAACAACTATATACGGTTCAAGGCCACTACTTGGCATTTCCACTAAGTTATGCTAGATCCATCCTAGCATGATACTAATACTAAACATAACTAGATCGAGGAAAAAGGTAACTCACACGACGTCAAACGACGGAAGACGGGCTATGAATGTCGACTTGGACTCATAAGGTCTTTATCGGGGCGCTTCCGAACCTAACACCAAGACTAGACAAATTTAGCCCGTACGCTAAATTTGTTCGAAATATATATAATATATAAAAACTAAGGAAAACTCGATTTCCAAGGCCCTCATTAAAAACCCGCAAAACTCTTCCGGCCAAAGTATAAAATTCAGGGAGCTTGGTCATGCAACCGCAATTAATACTTTGGGTCTTAAATCGAGTTTTAAATCCAACGAAGACATAATATACCGGGTATAATAAAATATAAGAATATCCCGTATCTAAAACCAAGGTTAAAACTCGTAAAAACATTTCCGGGGATTTATACAATTATATAAACATAGGTTAAAAATCCACAATTAAATTTCCGGGCCATAACTATGGAACTCAAGAAACTTAGGCCAATTCACAAAAATAACTTTGGGCTAAAAATGTAATTTATTCACAAAGATAAATCTTCGCATTTCCAAAACATAGGGCCAAACATGCAAATATTTATATCAACAGGGCATAATTGTTTCATTTCAAAAACCTGGGTAGAAACTGCAATTACAAAGCAGTTGGGTCACATTTGTAATTAATTATAAAAAGAGGGGGCCCGCTATAATATTTAAAAAAGGGTTTCTTTTCACCATTGAAGCAGCCGTCAATGACACGAGGAAGAAGGCAGGGTGGCGCCAAAAACTTGTTCGCCACTTAGCGTGCGTGCAAATAAGCTTTAAATTTATAAAACTAGAATCAAGCAAGCGAACCCACAGTGTACGGATCGACGTAGTTAAGCAAGAATTCCAAAGTATCGAACACAGGGATTTGGGGGAAACAAATTCGATTTCAGATTATCAAGCAAGTGAATGTAAGAGCTTTACAATATATTGGGAAAACAACAATCCTAAAGATCCAAGTATCCAGCTGTGGCAATCGATTCAAGATATACTTAATGATATAAAGACAGAGTTGAGATATGCAAAGGTATGCTAATGTAAGGTAATCGTACGGTGAAGTTCCAAAAACCTTATGTGACTCACCTACAAGACACTCTCTATACAGGTTGTTGAGGCTTCAATATAGAAAGGTTCTAAAGGCAAGAATTAATGTCAAATACCCAAACTTGTAATCCAAGGATCAAAACTAACTTAACCGATTAAGGTTGTGACACTCACAATCGAGGTAGAGGTTGTGAGGCTTCACTACCACCTAGAAAAGGCAAGCCAAGCTAATTTAAAGCTAATCTTTAACTTTGGATTAAAGTAAAAGCAAGTTCATAGACTTAAGGGAAATTACGGGTGGATCTTGAGATTCCACGGTCGTGGAACACAAGAACAAACCGTGATTTAGGGTTCGTCGACGATTGTCTCTAACTCTCAGGGTCTAATCTAATTACGATCGATCTATCATCATCTAAGCCACAACTATCAACCCTTCACCTTAGAATTGTTAAGGATTTTTAGCCAATAATCATCATTATGATATAAAATTCAAAGATTGAAAGATTGAAAGATGAAAACTTCCGAAAACTTCCAATAAACTTCAAACCAATCTCAAAGTCACAATCAAGAACGAATATCGTCAATAGATTCAGAATAGAACAAACAAACACAATTTTAGGTAAGAAGGAAGAACGAGATGTCAATCCTTCTTCTAAATCGAACCTAAACAAGAAGAGGAATCTTCTTGCAAATAATCTTCCGAATCTTCGATCTTCCGTCAATCCAGAAATATCAATCACAATCTCCACCGAAAGTGCGAGATTAGGGCAACTCTAGGCGTAAACGTCGGATGCGTCTATGCGTAAGCGAAGGTGTAAAGCGAGGTGAAAATACGTCTAAGCCAAGGTGACGGAATCTCTCTTCGTCCGTATATCGGCCCGGCCCAATCTTCTGAAAGATCGTGGCTTAAAGTGTGGCGAAAAAGATCGGCAAGATCACGGTCGTGGAAGGTTCCACGACCGTAATTTAGAGCGTGGAAATCAACACGGTTTGAACACAAGATTCCACGACCGTAAAAGCTTCTGGAATGAACCACGCTTCTCCTGCATGGTTCCACGGCCGTGGAACTGAACGTGGAATGTAGTACGGCCGTATTTTAGAGCGTGGTTTAGGGCAAGAACGTGATTCTTCCCTAGCCTCATGCATTCCTCAAGTTAGCTCTCTTTTGCTCCTAAGAATGCCCTTAATCCATGGACATGTCAAACAACTTCATCTTTGCTTAATTCCGTTCGGAAATGGCTCTCAATCACCTATAATCAACATAGAACTTGTGTAGACATCCATATCGACAATATAGGCAAACTAGCTCACAAATGCAACAATGCTCAATCAAAGACTATCAATATGAATCAAATACACTTAGAAAACGTGCCTAAAATATCACAATATTTCATGCTAACAAATAACCCCATACTTGCAACTTGCTTGTCCCTAAGCAAGGTCTTTCAAAAGCTTTAAAACAAGAGTTAGGTTGAAATATGTGTACCTTCTCAAAGCAATACTTCTTTTGGATGAATGTGCCTTCTAAAGAATAGATCATTCTCAAATCATGCTTCAATCGTTTATAAGACTTTCATACACTTAATCATAGAGTAAAAAGCAAAGAAAGCTCATGAATCAATCAAACTTCCAAACAAACATCATAACCCTTAAACATTATCAAAATCAATCATAAGAAATTTCAATTTAGATCACCAAGCCATATAACATTCTTTTGATCTTAAGGACTTTCAAAGAAAAAGGTCTAGAATGTGGAAAGGGAAGGAAACTTTAAGGAATGTGGTGCATGAATCTGGGAAAGTGGACAACTACTCTTTTCTTCTTCTCTTGCGATTTCCGCACACTTTCAACTTAGAGCTTCGCTCTTTTCCTTTCATTTTTCGACTTTACTTTTGGAGTTATGGATAGAGGTGCACAAAAACCGAAGCCTAGGAGATTGGTGTTTCTCAATTTTTATGAGATGCCTCAAACCCTTAGCGCACATACCATAATCCGCTAGGAATATCGCTCAATCCGACTTTGGCAAGACACAAACACCCGGCTATGTGAATGGTGCCGAGTTACTCATCGTCATGATTGACTTCCCCAAACCTAAAGTTTCTTTCTATTCTTTTGATTGCAAATAATTGCTCTCATGGCCCTCCCACATCAAACATGCCTTTTTCATTCACTTCTCTAAATTCCCGGATAGGTAAAGGAGGTCAATATTTCAATGAGGAGCTAAAATGATCAAAGAATGAAGAAAGAAAAATCGAATTGCCTTAATCATCTCAACAAGAAGTATAAGAACTTATAGTGTGATTTCAACTTCAATTTCTCAACATGATTTAGGTAATATTTATCACATTATGAAACTTGCAAAAGAGGTATAATCAACTCATTCAATTCCTTTTCAATTCACTAATCGTTTAAGCATGCAATTGTCATCAAACTCAATTCACAAGTAGTGATTATTATAGAAATCATCTCAATTCATTAGAAGCACAAAATTTTCAAAATTTTTCAATTTTTATGGGTTTTTCAAGTTCTTTTTCATGCAATGAAATAATGAAACGTGCAACAATATAATGAACATGCAAGATAGTCTTGAATAGAAGCAAACATAGTGAGTAAGAGTTATTACAAACTTTTAGTCACACCCCACCCCATACTTGGGACGAACATTGTCCCTAATGTTCAAATAAAAGAAAGAATAGAAGAAAAGAAAAAGAAACTCACAAAATGGCAGTGGAGCGGCTAAAGCAATCGGTCATGCAGATCATCACTATGGCGCTGGTGGAGCCGGGAATGGAGAGAAGCTAGGATCATAAAACCGCCCAAACTGCTGGCGGTAGACATCTCTCATCATGTGATCGAGGTCGTCCAAGCGTCCATCTCTAGCATCGGCTTGAATCTCCAATGCTCCTACTCTCTCGGAAAGACCAGTAGCCCAATCCGGCATCTGCTCATACCATCCCGGAGCATGACTGTACCACTCTGGAGCGTCGGATGGTGCTGGTGTTGGTGCTGATGCAGATAGTACCTATGTAGACCATGGAGGTGGAGCTCCATACCATGCAGGAGGTGTGTCAGCCCATGTGGGTCTCTCACTCACGCTGGCGCGGCGAGAAGACGAGCCTGAAGCTCTGGCTGGACGTGGAGAATGTCTAGGCACATCGGGGGCCGCATCCGGCTGATCCAGAAATGTGCCAAACTTCTGCTCTACTCCTCCTCCACCCTCAAACTGACCCCTCATCTCCTCCTCCTCAACAACGGGCGGTGGTGGAACATACGGAGGGGCTGCAATCCTGTTCGCATGCATAGCAGCGAACGTCTCCTTCCAATTATGGCGTCCTGTCATAATGGAATACTCCTGTAGCCACTCAATACCCCTACCCGTCCTGCTCTTCCAAGGCATGGCCGCATAAGGCGGACCTCTATATGTGGGGAAGATGAGACCTCTAGTCATAAAGGCATGAAGTCCTAAAGGTACGGCTGGTATGCGGGTACACGCAGAAAAGTCAACTCCCAAACTCCTAGCAAGGTGGGTAACTATCCCACCATATCCAATGTTGCCCTTCCTCTTGTTCTTAAGCTTGCTCATAGTAGCCGCTAAGAGGGTGGCACAGTCAGCTCGGCGCCCATACAGCATTGAATACAGTAGAAATAGCTCATCCATCTTGATCTTTTGGGGCATCTCCGTCCGAGGGAAGAGACACTCCGAAAGAACACGATGAGCAATCTTCAAGGCTAAGTGGTACATCAACTTAGCCTTGGTATCAGCAGGTTGCCAACGGTCCTCGTTGGCGTATATCATAGCTACTTCCTCCCAAAAGTCTTTGGCGTAAACGCCACTAGGAAAACGACCGTTAAAGGTCTCATGAAATCCAAAGAAAGTCCCGAACTCACGGATGGAAAAATCATAGTTTCTTTCCATAAGACGGAAAGAAACGGTCCTGTCCACATGGCTGTGCTGAAAGGACGTCACAACCTCCCTCGTAATCTCCTCATAAGCGTCTTCTCGGATAGCCGAGAAGACAACTAGTCCGGCTCTATCCAAGAGCCAAGTAAGATCCTCTATGATGTTAAGAGGAGCTAGATCCTCTAACAACAAGTACTTAGGTCCAATCACAACTCTCTCTTGGATCCTCTCGAATGCATCGAGGTCATCCTCATGAATGGTCGGTACTCTAGGGCTAGGAGGTAACGGTGATGAAGGTGATGATGGAGGTGAAGGGGAAGAGGGTGGTGGTGCTCTAGAGGATGAAGAAGAAGAGGGATTACCCTTCCTCTTCTCGTTCTGGTCATTCCTTTCTCCTTAATCCTCCCTGAAACTCTCCTCACAATTACCATCACTGTTCAAAATTACGGGCTGTTCTTGCCTTTCCATGGCCGTGGTTCTTCCAGGAACCGTGGTTTGTTTGTTTCTTTCGCAAATCTCAGCAAACAACTCTCAAACTCAACAATCGGGCAGCCCTAGTCTAATTCCTTCCAATTTCAATCAGTTCTTCCTAAAATTTCTAACAAATACGAACCAAATCGACAAAGATCAAGAAGAGTGGAAAAACCTAGGTTTCGGATTTTAAAATCCGAATTGCACGTTCCTTGGTGAATTTCCGCTCGATTCGTCGGTTGGATCTTGTTGGTGGTTGAATTTGCTTCAATTTGGGAAGAAGAATCGTTGAAAACGATTAAGGAACGAGGATTTGGGAGGAGGTCGTGGATTCGGCGTTTTGGTCGTGAAAGAGGGTTTTGTGGAGTGATTTTTGTGAAGAACGTGGTTTATATAGTCACAGGCAAAATTTTGAAAATCACGGTCTGTCGGGGTGTTCCACGGCCGTGGAATTGTACGGAACCGTGGTTTTGGTGAATTTTCAAAGGCTTTTGGAAATTACGGTCACTGTAGCTGTCACGACCGTGGTTTAGGCCGTGGAACTCTCTGTAAAGCTCCAAAGTCCAAGTTTTGTCACTTTTCTTCAACATTATCCTTCCCTTTTCCTTTTCCATCATTCCTACATCCAAAAACACGAACATACCGGAAGGAATCGAAGGCAAAACAAAGCGAAAAACGTCTAAACTAAGCTAAACTATGAATCGAAAACAAAAACAAAAATGCAATACCTTGGGTTGCCTCCCAAGAAGCGCTTTGTTTAAGGTCCGTAGCTAGACCAATCTCGCACTTATTCGAGTGCGGTAGGCGCGAACTCTTCAGTTTGGAGTTCCGGCATATACTGCTTGAGTCGTTGGCCGTTCACCTTAAAGCTTCCGCCCGTTTCACCCCATACTTCAACTGCACCATGGGGGAAAATACGCTTAATTAGAAAAGGTCCGGTCCAACGAGATTTAAGCTTACCTGGAAAGAGACGAAGCCTTGAATTGAAGAGGAGAAGTTGATCTCCTTCTTTGAAGTCCTTTGGAATGATATGCTTATCATGCCAACGCTTTGCTCTCTCCTTATAGATCTTAGCGTTTTCATAAGCGTTCAAGCGGAGTTCGTCCAGCTTGTTAAGGTCTAGGAGGCGCTTCTCTCCCGCTTCCTTCATGCTGAAATTCAACCACTTGATAGCCCAAAACGCTTTGTGCTCCAACTCTACCGGCAAGTGACAAGACTTCCCATACACAAGGTTGTATGGTGTGGTTCCTATGAGAGTCTTGTATGCAGTCCGGTACGCCCATAATGCATCGTCAAGCTTCAAGGACCAATCCTTCCTAGTCCTTGAAACCGTCTTCTCTAGAATTCCTTTGATCTCCCTATTTGAGATCTCAACTTGTCCACTAGTTTGAGGATGATAAGGGGTAGCGACCTTGTGAGTAACCCCATACTTAGCTAGAAGAGCTTCAAAGCACCGGGCAATGAAGTGAGAACCTCCATCACTAATGATAGTCCTTGGCGTTCCAAATCGCGGGAAGATGGTCTTGTTAAAGAACTTAACCACCACCATGGCCTCATTGGTGGGAGAGGCAATTGCTTCCACCCATCTAGAAACGTAATCTACCGCCAATAGTATGTATTGGTTTCCACAAGAGGATGGGAACGGTCCCATGAAGTCAACTCCCCAAACGTCGAAAATCTCCACCTCTTGGATGTTATTGAGGGGCATCTCATTCCTCCTAGAGATATTACCTGTTCTTTGACAAGCATCGCAGCAAGAAACAAAGGATTGCACATCTCTAAACAAAGTAGGCCAAAAGAATCCAGATTGCAATACATTTGCGCTAGTCTTGTTCGAAATAGCGTGTCCTCCACAAGGTAGTGAATGACAATGGCGGATGACACTTTGCATCTCATCTTCCGGCACACATCACCGAATGATGCCATCCGGACCTCTCTTAAAGAGGAGAGGCTCGTTCCAAAAGTATTCCCGGACATCCTTAAAGAACTTCTTTCTTTGTGCGTAGGATAGTCCGGGCGGTATCTCCTGACAAACCAAATAGTTAACAAAATCAGCAAACCATGGTTCGTTACCTTTGGAGATCACATTGATGCACTCCTCAATAAGGTGTAGGTGTTCGTCCGGGAAGGAGTCGTCGATGGGTAAATGGTCGTCCTCTAGATGTGTTAGGCGACTCAAGTGATCCGCAACAGAATTTTTTGAACCTTTCTTGTCGCGGATCTCTAGATCGAATTCTTGTAGGAGAAGAATCCATCTAATTAGCCTTGGCTTCGCATCTTTCTTCGCAAGGAGGTACCGGATCGCAGCATGATCCGTGTAGACAATCACCTTTGCACCTACAAGATAAGAGCAAAACTTGTCAATAGCATAGACAATGGCTAAAAACTCTTTCTCGGTAGTGGCATAGTTGAGTTGCGCTTCATCTAGCGTCTTGCTAGCATAGTATATGGCATGGGTTTGCCCTTCCTTTCGTTGTCCAAGAACAGCTCCTATAGCTACGTCACTAGCATCGCACATAACCTCAAAGGGAAGAGTCCAATCCGGAGGTTGGATAATAGGTGCTGAAATTAGAGCTTGCCGAATTGTGTTAAACGCATCCAAACATTCCTGCGAAAACTCAAAAACTGCATCCTTCATCAATAGATTAGTGAGCGGTTTTGATATCTTAGAGAAGTCTTTAATGAAACGTCTATAAAATCCAGCATGTCCTAGGAAACTTCTTATCCCTTTCACCGAAGTTGGGGGAGGAAGCTTCTCTATGGTCTCTATCTTAGCTTTATCCACCTCTATCCCTCTACTAGAGATTAAGTGTCCTAGTACAATTCCTTCCTTAACCATAAATTGACACTTCTCCCAATTAAGAACTAGGTTGGTGTCTTCACACCATTGCAAAACAAGAGAAAGGTTAGAAAGGCAATCGTTAAAAGAGGAACCGTATACGGAGAAATCGTCCATGAAGACCTCCATGATTTCCTCTATGTATTCGGAGAAAATGGCCATCATGCACCGTTGAAAGGTGGTTGGGGCGTTGCAAAGCCCGAATGGCATTCTCCTATAGGTGAACGTACCCCACGGGCACGTGAATGTGGTCTTTTCCTGATCGTCCGGGTGTATCGGAATCTGAAAGAAACCACTATAACCGTCAAGGTAGCAAAAATGTGAATGTTGTGCTAACCTTTCAAGCATTTGATCTATGAATGGCAATGGGAAGTGATCCTTCCTCGTTGCATTGTTGAGCTTGTGGTAGTCTATGCACATCCGCCATCCCGTCACGGTTCGGGTAGGAATGAGTTCGTTGCTCTTGTTGGTGATGACCGTCATTCCTCCCTTCTTCGGAACTACTTGAACTGGACTCACCCACTTACTATCGGAGATAGGGTAGATGATACCTGCATCAAGAAGTTTAAGAATTTCCTTCTTGACAACCTCCTTCATGGTCGGATTTAACCGCCTTTGAGGTTGTCTTGAAGTTCTAAAATCTTCCTGCATTAGTATCTTATGCATGCATAGGGAGGGTTTAATTCCTACTAAGTCCTCAATAGTGTAGCCTAAAGCTTTCCTATGTTTCCTAAGGACAATCATGAGCTGATTATGTTCATCTATGCTTAGATCAGAACTAACAATAACCGGAAAGGTAGAATTAGGTCCTAGAAAAGCGTACCTTAGATGAGTAGGAAGTGGTTTCAGTTCCATCGCTTTCGGAGCTTCCAATGATCCTTGAGGAGCATCCGATGTCTCCTTAGAAGTTTCTAAGGGTGTTGAATGTGTGGGAGAAGAATCAGAAGAAGTTGAAGAAGTGTCTCGATCACCCCTTTCCACGGCCAAAATTACGGGTTCCCCATGTCTTCCACGGCCGTGGTTTAGGGCGTGGAAAGGAAATGCGGTTGTCATGTTTTTTCCACGACCGTATAACTCTCTGGAGTGGGACACGGTTTTGTTTGTGAAATCCACGGCCGTGGAATATAGTGTGTGGCCGTGGATTCTCACGTTTTCTGCCTCATCGTGGAGTTTTTCAAACTCCACTTCATGCATCTCCTCTTGTGCTTCTAAGGCTTCAATTGCCTCATTGCACTCTTCTTCTTCCCCTACATTTGTTAGACTCATAGTGATAACTTTTTGTAGAGGGTCGTTAAAGAGAATCACACTTACCTCCTCCCTAGACAACCCTTCTTCATCTTGGATATCGAATATATCCTCATCAAAGATTGGCTCCTTTACTAGAGTGGAAAGAACGAACTCTACTTTCTCTTCCCCTATATCAAAAGCGAGTCTAACATTCTTGCAATTGACTATGCAACCGGAAGTTGCAAGAAACGGTCTTCCGAGTATGATCGGGACCGGACTATCTGCAGGAATATCAAGAACGACAAAATCAATGGGAACAAAGAATTTACCTAGCTTGACCGGGACGTCTTCTATAATACCGACGGGGCGAGTGATGGATTGATCCGCCATGTACAACATCATCTTCACCGGTTTAGGGTCGCCTAAACCGATCTTCCTACACAACGCAAGTGGTATGATGCTCACACTTGCTCCCAAGTCACATAAAGCATCATATGTGACATCTCCCACTCCTATGGGAATGCAAAATGACCCCGGATCCTTTAGCTTTGGGGGCATTTTCTCCTTCATGGTTTGATGAGATCCGAAGAATCCGAACTTATCTTAACCTCTCCGAAATCTTCTAGCTTCCTCTTGTTAGAGAGGAGCTCTTTCAAGAACTTTCCATAAGCCGGCATACCTACAATAGCATCAATAAAGGGTATATATTAATGCAGCTTGCTAATGAGTTCTATAAACTTACCAAATTGTTTATCTAGGCGCGCTCTCGCTCTAGATTGAGGAAATGGTAGGGGAGGTTTGTAAGCCGGAGGAGGAACGTAGACATCTTCCTTCTCCTTCCCCTTCTCTTTGTCTTTCTCTACGGGGACTTCAACAAACTTAGGCTGCGGATCGGTGGTAGTCACTCCGCTCCTAGTTGTGATTGCCATCACCCTTCCCTTAGGGTTGTCCTCCGTCTTTCCTGGAAGTTTCCCTTGATTCCTAGGAATTTCCTCCGCATGGCTGAACATTTGGTTTTCTAAAACCTTTTGAGCTTTATCAACCTTAGAAATTTGATCATCAACCTTAATGATGCGGTTCTCCAACCCTTGAAGCTTTCCCAAAATCGTTTCCAACATGGGATCGGGCTTCTCCTTTCCCGATGTGTTTCCTCCATTTGATGTTTGCCCCTGGCTTCTCAAAGGAGTAGAGGAAGAGGAAGGTGGAGTTAGTGAATTAGAATTGGAAGGATAAGAGTTACCGGAATTTTGTTGATTGGAGCGCCAATTGTTGTTACTTGAACTCCTATTGTTGTTCCAATTATTGTTCCGGTCGTTGTTGTTGTTGTTGTTGCCATTCCAATTGTTCCGGTTATTGTTGTTGTTGTTGCGGTTTGTGTTATCACCGCCATTGTTGTTGTTGTTGCCCAAATAGCCAACATCCTTCCCTTGTTGCTTTGGGAAGTTGGTCTTGATAGCCTCCTTCAACTCTTTGATCTCATTGTTGAGGGAGAAAATCTGATTTTGAGCTTCATGTGTGAGCTTTGCTCCTTACTCCACACGATTTCCCTCCACTTTCCGGTGGGAATACTTCTCTATGACTCTTGCTTGCTTCTCAATGAAGTCCCAAGCGTCATCTTCTCTCATGTCCATGAACGTTCCACATGAGAGGGATTGGAGGTTGAATTGCGTCCCCGCATCCAGCCCCTTATAGTAAATTTCCAGCAAGGCAAGTTTGGATATGCCATGATGAGGGCAATCCAAGAGCAAATCCTGAAACCTTTCCCAAGATTGAAACAAACTTTCGTTAGATCTCATGGAAAATGCATTAATCTTACCTCTAAGTTCCGCCGTTTTGGATGGCGGAAAGAATTTGGTGAGGAACTCCACGGAAAGGTCTTCCCACGTGTCTAGTTTCCCACTAGGAAGAGCTTGGTACCAAGACAACGCTTTCCCCTTCAAGGAGAAGAAGAAAGGCTTGAGCTTATAGTTGTTGGTAGTAGCATTCTTCGGTCTCATTGTCTCCATCATACACTCAAAGTTTTGCAAGTGTTGGTGTGGAGATTCAGCGCTTGTCCCGCCATATTGGTTTTGGCGAACAAGAGTAATAACTTGAGGGTTGAAGCTAAACCCTTGTACATCCTCAGCATCAAAATTCACGCCCAAACGGCGCGGTTGTTGTGTTGGATCCATCCTTTGGCCAAGAGTTCTTGGCTCATCATCTACACGTTCGATCCTCGCATTCCTAGGTGGAATGCGGCGATTAGCAGCTCCTCGTGGATGGAAGGGATTCACATTGATCGTGGGATCAATTTCCTCTAGCGGTGGCATGGAAGAGTCACTATCATCAGCGGATGAATGACTTCTTCTTCTTGATCTTGATGCCCTTCTTGAGGATTTTTTGCTTCCCTTATTCGTAAGGTTGCTTAGTTCTATCCTCATTTGGAACATCATGTCCTTTAGATCGTTAACTTGAGATTGATGACGATCCATTTCATCCCGGCGGATGTTCTCATTCCATTGGAGTTGAGCTTCTTTCTCCGCCAACTCCGCTTGAAGATCACGTTCGTGTTCTTCAGCCATCTTCTTTTCCTTGTGCTTTTGCCTTAAAGTTCTCTCAAGCTCTTGATCAAGAGGTAAGAGATCTTCGGTGTTCCTAGACCTGCGCATGCACTCAAAGAAATATCAAATAACGAGAGCAAGCTCCCAAGCTTGACAACCGGCTACCGAATTCGGTCTAGACCAAATCCCCGGCAACGGCGCCAAAAACTTGTTCGCCACTTAGCGTGCGTGCAAATAAGCTTTAAATTTATAA
Source organism: Fagopyrum homotropicum (assembly GCA_033239125.1). NCBI lineage: Eukaryota > Viridiplantae > Streptophyta > Magnoliopsida > Caryophyllales > Polygonaceae > Fagopyrum > Fagopyrum homotropicum. The sequence continues at coordinate 133,212,564 of BSWB01000007.1, read as the reverse complement.
AACTAGAATCAAGCAAGCGAACCCGCAGTGTACGGATCGACGTAGTTAAGCAAGAATTCCAGAGTATCGAACACAGGGATTTGGGGGAAACAAATTCGATTTCAGATTATCAAGCAAGTGAATGCAAGAGCTTTGCAATATATTGGGAAAACAACAATCCTAAAGATCCAAGTATCCAGCTGTGGCAATCGATTCAAGATATACTTAATGATATAAAGACAAAGTTGAGATATGCAAAGGTATGCTAATGTAAGGTAATCGTACGGTGAAGTTCCAAAAACCTTATGTGACTCACCTACAAGACACTCTCTATACAGGTTGTTGAGGCTTCAATATAGAAAGGTTCTAAAGGCAAGAATTAATGTCAAATACCCAAACTTGTAATCCAAGGATCAAAACTAACTTAACCGATTAAGGTTGTGACACTCAGAATCGAGGTAGAGGTTGTTGAGGCTTCACTACCACCTAGAAAAGGCAAGCAAAGACTAAGTTAAAGCTAATCTTTAACTTTGGATTAAAGTAAAAGCAAGTTCGTAGACTTAAGGGAAATTACGGGTGGATCTTGAGATTCCACGGTCGTGGAACTCAAGAACAAACCGTGATTTAGGGTTCGTCGACGATTCTCTCTAACTCTCAGGGTCTAATCTAATTACGATCGATCTATCATCATCTAAGCCACAACTATCAACCCTTCACCTTAGAATTGTTAAGGGTTTTTAGCCAATAATCATCATTATGATATCAAATTCAAAGATTGAAAGATTGAAAGATGAAAACTTCCGAAAACTTCCAATAAACTTCAAACCAATCTCAAAGTCACAATCAAGAACGAATATCGTCAATAGATTCAGAATAGAACAAACAAACACAATTTTAGGTAAGAAGGAAGAATGGGATGTCAATCCTTCTTCTAAATCGAACCTAAACAAGAAGAGGAATCTTCTTGCAAATAATCTTCCGAATCTTCGATCTTCCGTCAATCCAGAAATCTCAATCACAATCTCCACCGAAAGTGCGAGAATAGGGCAACTCCAGGCGTAAACGTCGGATGCGTCTATGCGTAAGCGAAGGTGTAAAGCGAGGTGAAAATACGTCTAAGCCAAGGTGACGGAATCTCTCTTCGTCCGTCCTTTTATAGGGCAAGATAAAGTATCGGCCCGGCCCAATCTTCTGAAAGATCGTGGCTTAAAGTGTGGCGAAAAAGATCGCCAAGATCACGGTCGTGGAAGGTTCCACGACCGTAATTTAGAGCGTGGAAATCAACACGGTTTGAACACAAGATTCCACGACCGTAAAAGCTTCTGGAATGAACCACGCTTCTCCTGCATGGTTCCACGGCCGTGGAACTGAACGTGGAATGTAGTACGGCCGTATTTTAGAGCGTGGTTTAGGGCAAGAACGTGATTCTTCCCTAGCCTCGTGCATTCCTCAAGTTATCTCTCTTTTGCTCCTAAGAATGCCCTTAATCCATGGACATGTCAAACAACTTCATCTTTGCTTAATTCCGTTCGGAAATGGCTCTCAATCACCTATAATCAACATAGAACTTGTGTAGACATCCATATCGACAATATAGGCAAACTAGCTCACAAATGCAACAATGCTCAATCAAAGACTATCAATATGAATCAAATACACTTAGAAAACGTGCCTAAAATATCACAATATTTCATGCTAACAGCAGGCGGTGGGAAACGACGGTGACGGTGGCGGTGAAGCTGCAGCAACGAGGCGGCCCAATCTCCGGCGGCATTGTCGTCGTTGATCTTTGGATGAAATTCACTAGATGTCGGAAAAATTCCTTTATAACCTTGTGGTTATTCTTCTTATGTGTTAAACAACCATCACTAGTTAGCCAACACGTGTAAATTATCTGTTGTTACCAATTAGTCTGTAGTTTACCTTCTATAAGATCGTAGCCTTACTTTTCTTCTATCTCCTTTTTGTGGTTTGATATAGAAGGTGAAAATATATCTCTTCCATTTATACTCCTTTAGCTTCTTCTACAAATTACACTCCTATAAGAGCACTATACTCTTACGAGTCTAGTTGTATCTTCGTCTTCCGCCAATGGCCTTATCATTTTTCCTACGATTACTTGTAGGCATTTCTCCATGATTCTTTTACCCGAGTTATTGTCCCCTTGTTGTTCTCTGTTATGACCTGCTAGTGTTAAACTTAAAACCCTTCGTGAGTGGGGAGTTATCAAAGACCCTCTTTTTCCCCAAGACTATTCTCCTATGTAACACCCCGAATCCGCGGGACTCGAGATGCTACGGGTTGGGACCTCACAATGGGTCCCGACCCTTAGCTTGACAACAATTTCACCGGATCTTGCAACAAGGCACAAATAAAGGCCAAAACCAAATACATTTTATGCAATACAAAGAAGCCCAAAACCAAACAAACCAAAGACTTCAACCGAGATACAACCGAAAGACCAAATGCCATACACGCGGCATACAATATATAATGAATACAAAACTCAAACACGACTCCAACCAAAACTCACTCCTAAAATGTACGGACCCCGGCTGCCCACTCTTCCAGATCTATCGGCCGCATTCCTAACCTGCAAGGCAATCTACAACAATCGGTATAAAACCGTTAGCTCATATTCGAAGCATTAGAATTAATGGGAAAGGCACATACACAAGTAATATCATCACAAGCATACAACTTACATAAAAGCACACCAATCCGGTTTATTATCTTTATTATTATTAAGTCGTATCCCGTTCTAATTCAACTTAGGTTGTGACACGAGAGTCACTGAAACTCGCCTCGGTCCCTACTTACCGGCATGGAATGGTACTGATGCATCTAACCGTCTACCAGCACGAGATAGTCGCCGAGAACCTCCTAGCTCTCGCGGGAGCCAGGCAAGTTGTCACCGCCCGTTATCATACACTTGGGCCAAAATAATATAAAGGTCGGTAATCCTAATTCCGGTTTAGTTGTTATAAACAATAAACAATAAACACACACCACCAAACACACATCAATGCTAATACAAGGAATATGAGCTAAGTAAGTCTAGAGACTTACCTCGTCCCAAACGCTAACTCACAAAACGCTCTCACTTTCTTTGGGAAGAAGCACACAACCTGCTCACAACAAGATATCTATCAAAACCCGCTCAACTCAAGAAGTCTTAGACTTCTACACAAATGATCTACGCAAGATCATTTGACTCTCATTCTAGGACCGCATCCTAGAATCCCTCATTCTCACACCATACTCAACACAAGCTAGAAGTCCTATGACTTCTAAACCCTCGGATCTCGCAAGATCATAGCTCACAACGCAACTAGGATAACATGCCTAGTCCAACAAACTCGACGGTAACAACACCATGCTAGGATAAGCATATCCAAGCCCATAAACTCAACAACCATATACTCCAATTCTCAAACCTCACAAGCCTCACAAGATAACATCAAAACCATAAGTCCTAAAACATTTCACAATCCTGAAACACTCAGCTAAGGTTCAAAGCCACTACTTGGCATTCACTGTAAGTTATTCTAGATTATCCAACCTAGCATGATACTAATACTAAACATTATTAGATTACGGGAAAGGATACTCGATCACACGACGTCAAAAGATGGAAGTCGATCAATGGATGTCGACTTTGGACTCGTTAGGCCTTTATCGGGACGCTTCCGAACCTAACACCAAAATTAAGCAAATTTAGTATATATGCTAAATTTGAACGGAATATATAATATATATAACTCTAAGGAAAAACTCGTTTTCAAAATTCAACGTTAAAAACCCGGGATTAAATCTTTGAGTCATAACTGAATTAATCCAACAAAGACATAATATACCGTGTATAAAAATATAAGACTACCCGTAATTAAAATCCAAGGTTAAAGCAATAAGAACATTGTCCGGGACAAAATATACGATTACATACACATGGGTCATAACATATAACAAATATAAACCAAAAGAATTAAATCTGTTATAAAACTTTGGTTGAAAGTCCGTAAAAACATTTTCCAGGCAACTCATGAAGTTCCATAAACTTGGAATACATTCCGTAAATAAAACATTGGGCCAAAATTTGTAAATAATTCCAGCAGGGGTAAAATTGCTAAATTTCCATGAGAGTGGGTCAAAAACTGCAATTACAAAAAGAGTGGGTAAATTCTGCAATTAACCATAAAAAGTGGGGCCCGATTTTAATTAAAGAAGAAGGGTTTCTTCAACCATGAGATGCGAATGACAGAGGAGGGAAGCAGCGCGACGGCGGGCCAGGGAGGCTGCACTAGCGGCGGCCAAGGACTCCGGCAAGGTTCCAGTAGCGACGTGGCAAGGCGGCGGAGCTGCGGGGCTGTTCGCGGCGGCTGTAGATGGGTAACATTGGTCAGCTTCCTTCTCTAGCGTCGACGGTGCGACACTGCAAGCGACAGGGGATTGGTAGTGGTTCCTCTCCACGGCGGCGAGGGCGAGGCGAGGCAGGCACTTCCGGCGGATGCTCGGCGACAACCCAGGTGAGTCTTCTTCAGTGTTTATCGTTCCCACCTGGTGACTACAGAGAAGAGACTGAAGGGAAGGAGGTGGTGACGCAGTCCGGCGTCGGCTCGAGGCGGCAGGCTTCGCCCGACGTGGTTGTTTGAAAGCACCAGTGAGGCGAGCATGGCGTTTCTCCAGTTGCCGGAGAGTTTGATCGAATCCGGCGTTACAATGCAAAGTGTGAGAGAATGGAGAGGTGCGAGAGACTACAATGGAGAGGGGGAGAGAGGGCAGAGGGTTGGGGATACGTTAGAGTAGGAGAAGTAGGGTGAGGTAGGAGGTGAGGGGTCGGATAGGGACACATCATAGGTAGCTAGGATCTGGCATAAGCAAGGGCACGGTATCACTATCAGTAGGCGGGAAGAAGAGTCCAAAAAGAAAAGAGGGAAAGGTAAAGGTAAAGAAGAAGAAAAAAAATGAAATAACACAAGAAATCGGAATTAGAATTAACTCGGTCAAAACACTCGGAACGAATTTTTGGATCGGAAAAACTCTCTAACTTTACTGTAAAATAAAATGCGGAATATATATGAATGTAAGATATATGATCTCATAAAATTTAATTTACAACGTAAAAATACTCGTAAAAATATTTAAGCTAATAAAATAACGATAGAAATCGGAAAGAAAAAAATATCGAAAACGCGCCAAAATTTGGGGCGTCACATCAGATCCCCCTAAAAACAAGTTTCGTCCCGAAACTTGCTATACACTGAACCGGCTCCTAAAGCCGAGGCAAGAACTCTCAAACTAAGAAGGCTTAAACCTTATAATCTATGCACACGAACTACTCGAACTACCACCGCAAGATCTATCATGTAATATAGCACATTCCCGTACGGGGCACAAACTACACATAACATCACACATGCACATAACTCAACAAAAGGAAAAACTAGGTCTAACCCTTCGATCTATCAACGCTACTAGCTCAACGTACAACTCATCCAAATGTACAATCCTACGTCTTCCAATAGCCTCATGACTGACAGTATGTCTCGAGTCATGTACATACTCTCTCGGTTGATACACAAGAAACACCGGGTGAACACCCTTTACTCTCGACGTCCAGGCCAACTAGTAAACCATTTTCCCAAATTGTACTAATATCTCAAAAAGATCCGACATATATCGGAAACTCAACTTCCTTCTTGGGTATATATCTCAATGCAACATTCCCATTATGTTTCTCTTTGCTTGTCTCTAACAAAGATCGAACTTCCCATTTACACCGTTGGCTTTGATTCTTGTCAAACCAAACTTTGATGTTACGTTTTCCTCAATTCTTGTTGCAAGTTCCAAGTAATGAAGGAAGTATTATATTCCATATCGCTTGACAAGGCACGTAAGTTATTACATCTTCCCTTACATCCATACTTAACCAAGACCTTGTCTTGGAGAATTGGTTGTAAACTCCAAATCCATCATACTGCGAGGCAATGTGAAAATAGTTGCACCAATGAATCTCCTCTTATCTCTCAACAACTCTATTGTCAATTTTTCGTCCCATTCAATACTTCATTGTCATCCAGAGGTTATCATAAATGGTGTTATACAACTTCTCTCTTCACAGATCTAGTAATGTTCAACACATCTAAGAAAACTAGTAACTCCTTTCATATCTTTTGGGGTTTGCCATCCCGAGACAATTTGTCATATGACTCATCTCCTTTTCAAGAGTAGACCACAAATATCTTATCCGGGGCATCAGTAAGCCCATATGAAATCACTATAACTCATAGTGACCACGGTTTGTCCAGAATGCCGTATTTGCAATAGCCGAGTCTCGAATTCTCAAACGGTGACAATCAAATCTTAGTTAATCTTAGAAGAAACTTCAAACCCTTGCAACTGATCGAGTAGATCATCTATCGGTGAGGGATACTTGTTCTTTATTGTTATCTTCTTCAGCTCACGGTAATCGATGTACAAACGGAGATAACTGTCTCACTTTTCGCAAACTGGTGTTCTCCATAACAACTTCAAATCAAGAGTTTAATAAATATTTCAATATGAACTTCAAATTAAGAGTTCAAGATAACGTCTGGTGTTCTCTATGGCATTTCACTAATTCTAATGAAATCTTATCACTAAGTTCTTGCAATTCCTCCTTCACTTGCTTCCACAACTCATGTCTCTACACAAGTGTTATTCTATACGGCGCCTTAGACATCAAAATTAAATCAAGCTCGACCTTAGTGAAAAATTCCACATTCTGACGTATTGAAATACGTGATATCTCAGGTTTTATCTTTTCTCTTCCCGTCACATATCGAATAACCGACACAATCTTGTCTTAACACTTTATAGTTGCTCATGGTACTAATGGTCTACCCCGATCTGTTGGGGCGACGTCCTTCAAATACGTGCATTGCTCCATCTTTAGCTACAATGTTTACATTCCTCTTTCAGAGATCCTTCATCTCTTGAACTCGAGAGGCTTGATCGAGTCTTCTGACTGTTGTAGCCTTATTTAATTATTCATTTAACTTAATCTCATCTTCCCTCTTTGATGACATGATTCTAAAAATCTTCTAAGGTTTCTCACTTATGTGCTACCATAAGGATCCAAACTACATGACTAAACCATGCTTCAAAACAATTGACCTTATCTTCTTTACTTCTATGACATCCCAACATGTGGGAACCCTTCTTCGTATAATATATAAGATTGCACCATTCCTTCGAGTAGGTGTAGCACCTACTTCATTTTCTTATGTAACGTCAATCCGACCGTAGAGACTCTAACCTCAATTTTTCATGTACTTCTTGTACATATCACATCGACATCAAACTTCAAAACTTCTATCTTCTCCTACTCTTGTTGGTCACCTTATACATCCCTTGGTATTCCAAAAACAACTTCACAACCGTACCGGTATGCCTTGTGAAGAACTCTAGGCTAATATGCCCCTACCAACATCACTGAAGTGTCCAACTCATAACTCCACCCAACACTAACTTCATAACTCTAAGCTTGTAACGTTGCCCTAATCTAGGTCCTCTCTTTCACGCCATAGGCATCATGTCTCTTCCGTGCGAGTCTAGAAACTTGACTTATCTCTTGCCCGCGGTAACATATCATCTATTTCATACCCTACATCCTCTATATACTCCCATTTACGTACCACTTCCATGACACCTTACCTTCTTCTTGATTCAATGCTTCCCCTTTTACCGTGGTCAAACTTTAAAACCTCTAATTCGTGTCGTTCTCCCATATGCCAATTCCATGACCTACAAAGGTCGCATAAGGTCATCCAAATCCCTTTGTATGCCCATAATCATGTTTACTCATCCCCTCTTCACTCACCAATAGACAACCCGCACACGTGAGTTCTTGGCTATCACCAATTAACTTATAACTGATCTTCTCCCATGTCAATGACTTACCATTCTTCTTACCCTCCATGTTACTATTCTCCTGAAAGCTACCCTCCTCGAGGTACTCTACCTTAAACTCCGCTAGTTCCTTCTTCATTCCATGCTTCCTCTTCTTTATAAGGTAATTATATCTTCTTTGCTTTGTTGTTTCATATAACTCCCTTTCATAGGCTTAAGCATTCTTCCTTAATGTCTTTCAGGTGCCCTTCCCAAATATTATAGCCCAAGCTAGCATCCACTTGCGTTCCTCTTGGTTGATATCTTAAGTTTCTCGATCAAAGCTCTTCGTTTCGTCTTTCATCTTCTTGGGATCATCATTTATACACACTACCTCCTTTTTGGCGTTTCTTAGTCTTATCGTCATAACGGAAACCGGACAACTCCACGTGGATCCCCACCATGCCATTCTTGTCATAACTCTCGTAATGTTGACACTTCACTTATTGGTACCTTGTAAGCTTAACTTACGGTATCTTAACTCTTTAGAAATAGTTCGATCACTCTTCTCGTCTTGTCTCCAATGCTTAGAAGCGCCTTTAGAAAACTTCACGTCTTGAAGGAATACCATCTCTAACCTTGCTAGAGTGTACACCTCTCCTCTCCGGTCTGCATCTTTAGTAGTCCATGCGTCTTCTTGAAGAACTTAAGTTTGCTATCTCTATTGGTCTCGTTGTCTTTCCAATCGTGACTTCCTTGTAACCACTTCCACGCCTTAATGTTACTCCTGTTTCTTGTATGGTCTCCATCTCGATTTCTCTTAAGTTCGCTATCTCTAATGGTGTTCGTCAACACTAACTACTCAACTCGATACTTGAGCATATCCATCCTCGTATGAACACTATCCCAAACTCACAACGTCGTCCAAGGATGATGATATCGGACGATCATCTTAGCTAAAAGGTCTTATATCTCCATATGCTACTATATATAATAGGAATACATATCCATAACTATATAAGCCCTAAGTTCATATTACTACTACTATCACGCATTCGGCATTCCATTACAACAATACAAGGTCCAAAACATATAATCGTTCACATATACAACCATACACATAAATCATGTCTATCATGCAACTACAATCCACATACAATAATAGTCCAAAAACATCCTAAGTCCACAATACATATCTACATATATACATATATATACATATATATACTAAAAATCCAATAAACTATGTTGCCGAGATCTACGGAAGGAGTGGTGGTCCGTACATTCTACCCCGACTCATGCATGTGATTTTGAAAACGAAAACTCAGAACCCGTGGGTTCTGTTTATTCCTTATTCGGCCTTTAGAAGATTGCGAGTGCCATTGTTGTCAACCTAGGGCTCTGATACCACTTTTGTGACACCCCGAATCCACGGGACTCGGGATGCTACGGGTTGGGACCTCACAATGGGTCCCGACCCTTATCTTGACAACACTTTCACCGGATCTTGCAACAAGGCACAAATAAAGGCCAAAACCAAATACATTTTATGCAATGCAAAGAAGCCCAAAACCAAACAAACCAAAGACTTCAGCCGAGATACAACTGAAAGACCAAATGCCATACACGCGGCATACAATATATAATGAATACAAAACTCAAACACGACTCCAACCAAAACTCAATCCAAAAATGTACGGACCCTGGCTGCCCACTCTTCCAGATCTCTCGGCCGCATTCCTAACCTGCAAGGCAATCTACAACAATCGGTATAAAACCGTTAGCTCATATTCGAAGCATTAGAATTAATGGGAAAGGCACATACACAAGTAATATCATCATAAGCATACAACTTACATAAAAGCACACCAATCCGGTTTATTTTCTTTATTATTATTAAGTCGTATCCCGTTCTAATTCAACTTAGGTTGTGACACGAGAGTCACTGAAACTCGCCTTGGTCCCTACTGATAACACGATTTATGGATTAGTTTTAGGTAATCATTTAGATAGAATTCTCGCTCATTCATGCATGTTTAGCATTAGTTCGAGACGTTTTGCACTCAATTCATGTATTTTGCCGAGATAGACGTCTACACGTACTTGTGCGCGTTTTGTAGGTATTTCGGGAGATTAGGAGCTAAAACGATGCGTTTGAGGATCGTTCATCTAGATGACACACCCTCGGACTCATTAGGACACAGGCTAAAGGCTAAGGAGGACTCATAGAGCCTTGCCAACACAAGCCAAGCACCAAATCACAGCTTAATGATCCAAGGCAAAGTTTCTGCACAGAATCACGGTTCTCTGACAGATCACGGCCGTGGAATCAACCGTGGTTTTTGCCAGATTCTTGTGACAGCTGTGCCACGACTCTCATGGCCAGCTCATGCAAGTTTGTTATAAAAGTGGTCCTTCATGGGTTGTGAGGGCCAGCTGGGAGTAGTTTGGAGCAGCTCATCCATTATCCATTTCTCTCTAACAAAATATATTCTCTCAACAAGAAGTTTTTCTAGGAAGGAAAGTGTCAAAGAGAAGAAGAAGAGTTCCATTGAAGAGGAGAAGAAGAACACACACACCATTGCCATTCTTGCTAGTTTTTGTAGCGAAGATTTCCGGATTCTATTTCTAGAGTTTTGTGAACCTTTGAACCTTCTTTGGAAGGGTTGTAAGTTGTTCTAATTCTATTTTCAGCTTGGTTTGTTTTAAAGTTCACTTGTGCATCTCTTTTCCTTCATTATCTTGCAATGAATGTTATGATTTTATGTTTGTTTGTTTCGATTTCCATTATGAACGTTGTAGGCTAAATTGATGTGGTTCTAGGGTAAGGAAAGGATGGTTATGGCTAGGGCTATGATAGGATGGACTTAGCTTTATCTTTGGATGACTTGTTTGTATGAACGTATCCTCTGTTAGGAATCACGGCCAGTTCTTGTCAAACCACGGCCGTGGTTTAGGTAGAACAAACCGTGATTTTCCTGGTTCGATGGATCTAATCTTAGACTGTTAGAATGTTGAAATCCTAAGTGTTTGTTGAGTTAAATCTATCCTAGGGTGACCTAGTGTTAGCAACTAAGTGTTAGGAGAGACTTACCCGGTAATCCTTACTCTTAGATTCCGAAGATAACAAACCTTAGGTAGTGGTGAACCTAATAAGCCGCCATTGGATTTAGTGTGCTGGATAGTAGCTTAAAACTAGCCCTTCCGAGACTTACCCGGTGAGGATAGGTTGGATCTTAAGTTAGAAATCCGGTTCGAGTAGAATTCCATCCCTTAGGTTCTTAGAGACTTACCCGGTAATGAGACTTAGGGAATGGACTAGTGGATCATGAGACCTACCCGGTAATTAATCTCAATCTAGAAACACTTAACCCCAACATAGTTAATCCAAGAATGAATAGATAGCTTGAGTCCTATGCCATAACCGGAACTTCCAATCCCTAGAATCCGTCTTTTTCTTTCTTTGATCTATAACTTGTTTAGTTGTTTATCTGTGTTGATTTATAGTTTAGTTGATCGATTACTTGCATGTATTGTGATCTTTGATTGATCACCAAAAAACCAACCAAAAGCATTTGAGATTTTCATTTCTTTATTTCTTTCTTCTCTTTCAACCTAGGTCTTTACTAAACTCAATCACAAATCGAGTCAATTTCACCTTAGTCTTTGTGTTCGACCTCGGAATACTATCCCTACTACGAATGTCCCGTACACTGCGGGTTCGCTAGGAGTTATGAGAAATATAACGAGTATAAATTTAAAACCCAATTGCGCATCACACGATCTTAGCGTAACAAGTTTTTGGCGCCGTTTCCGGGGACTAGGTCTAGATTGAGTCTATTTTGTGATTGTTTCTAGTGTAGATCTTTCTTGTTGCTTTTGATCTCTTTTTGGTTTGTGTCTTTGCTTTTCAGGACATCTATTACTCTTTTCGTGTATGCGAAGATCTCGTGGCAAGGATTTAGCTCCATTCGATCCCGAACCGGAGAAAACCCTTCGATCTAGATCCAAGAACATCCGAAAAGAGAAAGAGATGGCCGGAAGAAACCTCCAAGCTGAGTTGGATGAAGCCTTAGAGCAAATAAGGCTAAGAGATGAGCTCTTGGAGGAAGAAAGGAGACTTGCCAATGAGAGGCAAGAGGAAACTAGGAGGGAGATTGAGGAGATTAGGCAAGCCCTTGTTCAAGGAGAGCTTAATCGCCGACAACCTCCACCTCCTCCACCACAACCGCAACCGGCGGCTAATGTTAGGGTTGTCCCCATTGCTATTGAGGAGGCACAAACCCTAGGGAGACGTATGGATCCGGCACAAAGAGCACACCGACCGGGTGTGAACTTAGGAGATCCCGCGACTCACAACTATGAGCTCCGCCCTCAAGTTCTACAAATGATCCGGCATAATCAATTTGGAGGGATGGAAGGAGAGTCTCCTCATCAACATTTGATGAATTATGAGATCTTGATGGAGACTCTTAGACCGCCAAGATTGGAGAGCAACAACCATAAGCTAAGGGCTTTTTCCTTCTCTCTTAAGGACAAAGCCTTGGCTTGGTATCAATCTATTCCACAAGGGCGAGTTGGTACTTGGGAGGAGATGACAACCGAGTTCTTGACTAAGTTCTTCCCACCTTCCAAGACTACCGAGTTAAGAGGGAAGATCAATGCCTTCGTGATGAAGGATAGAGAGAGTTTATTCAAGTCTTGGGAGAGGTTCAAAGATCTTCTCCTTGATTGTCCACACCATGGCATACCAAAAATTGAGCTATTGGAGATCTACTTCAAAGGACTTGATGAAGATAGCCAATTCAAGCTCCAATCTCTTTCCGGTGGGACATTTATGGAGAAGCATGTAGATGAAGCTTGGGAGTTTGTGGAGAAGCAAGCTCTAGTGATTGAGAAATACTCCCATAGGAAGAGTGAAGGGAGAAAGGCGGGAGCATATGAGGTGAGTAAAGTCACCATGAGCAATTTCAAGCTTGACGCCATCAACAATGAGTTGAAGTCCTTGAGGGAGTTATGTACTACAACTTTGAAGAACCAAGCAACTCCCCAAGTGCTTCCACAAGCCAACTTATCTTCCAAGGAGGAGGATGTGAATTATATGGGAAGGGGCAACTTCAACAATTACCAAGGCCCAAGGAGTTTCAACAATAACCGGCAATTTAACAATTACCGGCCCAACCACAACCATCCCGGATTTTCTTACTCTAACCCGGATGGAGCCTTGAACCCTCCCGCTTCCACAAGCACAACTCCACCACCAAGAGCTTCACAAGAACCTCCACCCGGATTCACTCAACCTCCAAAGGATAGAACCGAAATAATGTTTGAGCAATTGCTAGGAAGGTTGAGTGGTCTCGAGAGCACCGTGACCTCAATCTCTAAGGCTCAAAAAGTCTTGGAAGCACAAGTGTTCCAAAAGGCGGGTGAAGCCCATAGAGATCCGGGAAAGCTTCCCGGAAGAACCGAAGACAACCCAAGAGGCCAAGTGTTGGCTATCACAACAAGGAGTGGGTTGAGTATGAAGGATCCTTTGGCCAAGTACCAAGCTAAGGGAAAGCAAGTAGTGGTAGAAGAGGGAAGAATGCAAGAAGATGGAGGCAAGAGCAAGGATGTAGAGCCAACCTATGTGGCACCGCCTCCGTACAAGCCACCACTACCGTTCCCACAATCAAGAGCAAGAGGTCGTTTGGACAATCACTTTGGTAAGTTCCTTGAACTAATGTCCAAATTACATATTAACATTCCGTTCATGGATGCCATTTTAGGAATGCTGGCATATGGCAAGTTTTTGAAGGAAATACTCTCCAACAAAAGGAAGTTGGAGGAGTATGGGGAGATAAGAATGACCAAGAGATCCTCGGAATTGATCCAAACCATGAAGGAGGAGATGCCTCCCAAGCTAAGGGATCTGGGCTCTTTTTGCGTCCCAATAGGAGTGGGAGATGTGAAGTACGAGGCCCTTTGTGATCTTGGAGCGAGTGTAAGCATCATACCGCTTGCACTTTGCAACAAGGTCGGGCTAGGAGAGCCAAAGCCGGTCAAGATGACCCTCTATATGACGGACCGTTCTATCACTCATCCGGTTGGGATTCTAGAGGACATTCCGATGCAACTAGGAGGATTCTATGTGCCAATTGACTTTGTCATCTTGGACATTCCGGCGGATTATCCGGTTCCCATCATCTTAGGAAGACCCTTCCTAGCCACCTCGGGATGCCTAGTGGATTGCAAGAATGGAACTCTCTCCTTCAACATTGGAGAAGAGAGTGTCAAGTTCAAGTTATCCACAATGACGAAAGGGCCAGCCCTTGATGAAGATCTCTTCAACATAGTCGAGCAAAAAGAATCTAGGGAAGTTGTGAGCTCGATCTTAATCAAAGATCCCTTGGAGAAGGTTCTTACCTTGAGTATGATGGAAGAAGGTGTTGAAGAGGCTTGCAATGAAGAGATCAAGGCCTTGGAAGCCTTGGAAGAGGAGCCAAGAGTTGGATTTGAAAGCCACGAAGAGGTGTTGAACAGCTGCAAATTCCACGGTCGAGATTTATGTTCCACGGCCGTCAAACTTTCTGGACAACTCCGAGAAGCAAGCTTGGCAAGAACCACGGCCGTGGAAGTTGGGCAAGCCGTGATTCCAACCGTGGATTTCCCTGGACCAGTCCTTGATGATGATCACGCTTTTAGGAGGCATGAGGAGTCTTCATTTGCTTTGGACTCATCTCATCCAACCTTATTTGGATCATCTTCAACCGATAAAGTTCCTCCTCAACTTGAACTTAAACCCCTTCCCTCTTATTTAAAGTATGCATTTCTTGGTGAAAATTCTTCATATCCGGTGATTGTTAATGCATGCTTGAGTGATGATGAACTTGCTAAGTTGTTGCATGAACTAAGATTGCATAGAAAGGCCATTGGTTATACTATCGATGATTTAGTTGGCATTAAGCCGTCTTTGTGCATGCATAAGATAATGATGGAAGATAACCACAAACCCTCTATTGAACATCAAAGGAGATTGAATCCTATAATGAAAGAGGTAGTCAAAAAGGAAATCATCAAATTGCTAGATGCGGGAATTATCTACCCTATCTCGGATAGTAAGTGGGTTAGTCCCGTTCATGTAGTTCCTAAAAAGGGTGGGATGACTGTAGTGACTAATGAGAACAATGAACTAATCCCGACTAGGACGGTTACGGGGTGGAGGATGTGCATTGATTATAGGAAATTAAACATGGCCTCTAGGAAAGATCACTTCCCTCTCCCCTTCATTGGCCAAATGCTAGAAATGTTAGCTCAACACTCTCATTTTTGCTATCTAGATGGCTATAGTGGATTCTTCCAAATCCCTATCCACCCCGATGACCAAGAGAAAACAACCTTTACATGTCCATGGGGTACTTTTGCATATAGGAGAATGCCATTTGGGTTGTGTAATGCACCCGCCACCTTCCAAAGGTGCATGATGGCTATCTTTTCGGAATACATAGAAAATATCATGGAAGTGTTTATGGATGATTTCTCTGTTTATGGTTCTTCCTTTGATAATTGCTTGGCTAACTTGTCATTAGTATTGCAAAGATGTGAGGAGACAAATCTCGTCTTGAATTGGGAAAAATGCCACTTCATGGTAAGTGAAGGCATTGTGTTAGGACACTTGGTGTCCAACCATGGCATTGAGGTTGATAGGGCCAAAATTGAAACGATAGAGAAGTTGCCGCCACCTACCTCGGTGAAGGGGGTAAGGAGTTTCTTAGGGCATGCCGGTTTTTACCGGAGGTTTATTCAAGACTTCTCTAAAATTTCTAAGCCTCTCACTAACCTACTAATGTAGGATGTTGATTTTGTCTTTTCCAAGGATTGTCTTGAAGCTTTTTGTAGGTTGAAGAACGCCTTGATCTCCGCACCTATAATGCAGCCTCCGGATTGGAGTCTACCATTTGAGATCATGTGCGATGCAAGCGATGTGGCCGTCGGGGCCGTTTTAGGGCAAAGGAAAGATGGGCGTACTCATGCTATTTATTATGCTAGCAAGACGCTAGATGATGCCCAACTCAATTACGCTACCACCGAGAAGGAGTTGTTGGCGGTGGTGTATGCATTTGAGAAGTTCCGCTCATACCTTGTTGGAGCGAAGGTCATAGTTTATACGGATCATGCGGCGATCCGTTATCTACTTACAAAGAAGGATGCCAAACCAAGGTTGATTCGGTGGATCCTCCTTCTTCAAGAGTTTGATTTAGAGATACGAGATAAGAAGGGATCCGAGAACTCCGTGGCGGATCACCTTAGTAGATTGCCTCCATTGGAGCTTGGAAGAGACGACATTCCAATTGATGACTCATTCCGAGATGAGCAATTGCAAATGGTGGAGGAATGCTTGTTCCAAGTTTCTAGAGGAAATGAGCCATGGTATGCCGACATTGTGAATTACTTAGTATGTGAGGAAGTGCCTCCCGGATTGACATATGCACAAAGAAAGAAGTTCTTCAACGATGTGAGGCATTACTATTGGAGTGAGCCACTCTTGTTCAAGAGAGGACCGGATGGGATGTTTAGAAGATGCATACCGGAACATGAAGTGGAAAGTGTGATCCGGCATTGTCACTCCTCACCATGTGGAGGCCATGCTAGCTCACACAAGACGTGTGCAAAGGTATTGCAATCCGGTTTCTATTGGCCTAACTTGTTCAAGGATGTGCAAGGTTTTGCAGCGGCATGTGATGCTTGCCAAAGGACGGGCAACATCTCAAGAAGGAATGAAATGCCCTTGAACAACATCCAAGAAGTGGAGATTTTTGATGTGTGGGGTGTGGACTTCATGGGACCATTCCCTTCCTCATGTGGCAATCTCTATATCCTATTGGCGGTGGATTATGTGTCAAGATGGGTGGAGGCAATCGCCTCTCCTACAAATGATGCCAAGGTGGTGGTGCGGTTCTTCAACCGGGTGATCTTCCCTAGGTTTGGAACACCAAGGGTGATCATTAGTGATGGAGGAAAGCACTTCACAAATAGGAACTTTGGAGCGCTTTTGGCTAAGTATGGGGTGACTCATAAGGTGGCAACACCTTACCATCCCCAAACTAGTGGCCAAGTGGAGATCTCCAGCCGGGAGATAAAGGCCATCCTTGAGAAGACGGTGTCTAGAACTAGAAAGGATTGGGCTATGAAGCTCAATGACGCATTGTGGGCATATAGAACCGCCTTCAAGACACCGATTGGCACCACTCCTTTCAAGTTAGTCTATGGCAAGTCTTGCCATCTTCCGGTGGAAATGGAGCATAGAGCTTATTGGGCCATTAAGTGGCTAAATTTTGACCTCAAGGAGGCGGGAGAAAAGAGGTTGCTTGATCTAAACGCCCTTGAGGAGATCCGGTTGGACGCTTATGAGAATGCCCGGATTTACAAGGAACGAACCAAAAGATGGCATGACAAGAAGATCATCCCCAAGGAGTTGAATGAAGGAGATCTTGTCCTTCTCTTCAACTCAAGGCTAAGGCTCTTTCCCGGAAAGCTCAAATCAAGATGGACCGGGCCATATGTGGTGAAGAAGATCTTTTCCCATGGAGCCATTGAGATAGGAGGGGAACATTGTGGGAATTTCAAAGTGAATGGGCACCGCTTGAAGAAGTATATTCCGGGAGCTCCGGTGGACATGATTGCCCCACTTCACCTTGAATAGACGCTCCCGAGTTTGGTCAAGCTAATGACCTTAAAGAAGCGCTTGGTGGGAGGCAACCCATTGGTAACATTTTTTTTTCTTTTTCGTTTTGTTTTCGTTTTTAGATTTTTCTATCTTTGTGTGTGTTTTGTCTACTTTGTAATGTGTGCTAGAGTAGCATTGGAAGCCTTTCTTGGCATATGAATGATGATGATGAACCCTTCACCAATTATGGGTGGAGCGGACGCGGGACTTGGACGGCTAGCGGTGCCTAGCGCGGGTTCCGAAGCTTTGATGGATGCTTAGAGCTCTCTACCATGGTTGATAGGATCATCCAACATCAATTCATTTGAGAAATCCCAATTACCATAGCAAACCACTTTTACATTGTGAGAACCTTCTTTCACTCTCTTTGCTTGAATACCACATTGGGGACAATGTGTTTCTAAGTATGGGGTGGGGTTTGCATGATCCTTTGCATGATGAGCATCTAGGATAGTTTAATATTTGCACATGTCTTGCATTGTACATACTTAAAACGAAAATCCCATAAAAATCAGAAAATTTTAAAAACTTTTGTGCTTTCTAGGCTTGGATATGATCCTAATGATGAAATCTTGTCTTGTGAATTGGCTATGAATGGCCTTATGTGTTGAATTGATAAATGCATATGTGGACTTGAACTACTTCTCTTGAATTCTATGAATGATTTGTGACCATGATGTTTGCCTAGAAAGGATTGAGTAGTGAAAATCGAAATTACATGATAGTTCTTGCATACCATCTAGGAATGAATGAGGCAATTCAATCTTTCTCTACTTCTCATCTTAATCATGATTGCTTGAGCACCTCAATTGAGATAAATTTGACCTCTTTTAACCCATCCGGGAATAGGAGCATGCTAGTGTGTTGATGTGTGCAAAAAGCAAGTGTGGGGTGAAGTTGTTGTTGAAAAGAATATCATGCATAAAATGCTGAATTTGTTGTGAAAGTGTAGCCAAAATATAAGTTTGGGGACATTGGTTTAAATGACAAGTAACTCGGTACACTTCACATAATCGGGTGTTGGTGCCTTGCCAAAGTCAAATGAACCAATAGTCCTAACGAGCTTTGGTATGTGTGCCCGGTGTGGATGCACCTCGAAAACTAAGAAAAAACCCGAGGACGGCTAATCACCAAGGTTTCGGCTCTTGTACACCAATGCCATTGTCTCAAAAATAAGTCAAAGAAAATGAAAACAAAGAAGAGATAGAGGAAAATATACACTTGGGGGAAGTTGATCGAGGACAAGGATGTGAAGTGAGTTCCGTTCCCGGATTAGCATCACATAACCTAGAGATCCCCACCCAATCACTACATTTCTTGGCCCTTTATTCTCACAAGACCTTATGACCTATTTACATGTTTGTAAGACTTAGTAGTTTAGATTGGATGTACTCTTGATCTTCTTGACTTCTTCATCTTTACATTTCATGCATACTTTTGAGTTAAGTACAATTGTCTTTCCATGCTTTCATTTGTTTGATGCATGATTGCTTGTCCTTAGCCATGAAACATGACTTTGAAGGTGATCCAATAGTAGAAGCACAAACCCAAAAAGATTTTTGCCATTTTTCTGCATACATAAATCATGTCATCTCTTAATCTATAGTTCGGAATTTGCTCGGGGACGAGCAAACCTTAAGTATGGGGTATTTTGATAACACGATTTATGGATTAGTTTTAGGTAATTATTTAGATAGAATTCTCGCTCATACATGCATGTTTAGCATTAGTTCGAGACGTTTTGCACTCAATTCATGTATTTTGCCGAGATAGACGTCTACACGTACTTGTGCGCGTTTTGTAGGTATTTCGGGAGATTAGGAGCTAAAACGATGCGTTTGAGGATCGTTCATCTAGATGACACACCCTCGGACTCATTAGGACACAAGCTATAGGCTAAGGAGGACTCATAGAGCCTTGCCAACACAAGCCAAGCACCAAATCACAGCTTAATGATCCAAGGCAAAGTTTCTGCACAGAATCACGGTTCTCTGACAGATCACGGCCGTGGAATCAACCGTGGTTTTTGCCAGATTCTTGTGACAGCTGTGTCACGACTCTCATGGCCAGCTCATGCAAGTTTGTTATAAAAGTGGTCCTTCATGGGTTGTGAGGGCCAGCTGGGAGTAGTTTGGAGCAGCTCATCCATTATCCATTTCTCTCTAACAAAATATATTCTCTCAACAAGAAGTTTTTCTAGGAAGGAAAGTGTCAAAGAGAAGAAGAAGAGTTCCATTGAAGAGGAGAAGAAGAACACACACACCATTGCCATTCTTGCTAGTTTTTGTAGTGAAGATTTCCGGATTCTATTTCTAGAGTTTTGTGAACCTTTGAACCTTCTTTGGAAGGGTTGTAAGTTGTTCTAATTCTATTTTCAGCTTGGTTTGTTTTAAAGTTCACTTGTGCATCTCTTTTCCTTCATTATCTTGCAATGAATGTTATGATTTTATGTTTGTTTGTTTCGATTTCCATTATGAACGTTGTAGGCTAAATTGATGTGGTTCTAGGGTAAGGAAAGGATGGTTATGGCTAGGGCTATGATAGGATGGACTTAGATTTATCTTTGGATGACTTGTTTGTATGAACGTATCCTCTGTTAGGAATCACGGCCAGTTCTTGTCAAACCACGGCCGTGGTTTAGGTAGAACAAACCGTGATTTTCCTGGTTCGATGGATCTAATCTTAGACTGTTAGAATGTTGAAATCCTAAGTGTTTGTTGAGTTAAATCTATCCTAGGGTGACCTAGTGTTAGCAACTAAGTGTTAGGAGAGACTTACCCGGTAATCCTTACTCTTAGATTCCGAAGATAACAAACCTTAGGTAGTGGTGAGCCTAATAAGCTGCCATTGGATTTAGTGTGCTGGATAGTAGCTTAAAACTAGCCCTTCCGAGACTTACCCGGTGAGGATAGGTTGGATCTTAAGTTAGAAATCCGGTTCGAGTAGAATTCCATCCCTTAGGTGCTTAGAGACTTACCCGGTAATGAGACTTAGGGAATGGACTAGTGGATCATGAGACCTACCCGGTAATTAATCCCGATCTAGAAACACTTAACCCCAACATAGTTAATCCAAAAATGAATAGATAGCTTGAGTCCTATGCCATAACCGGAACTTCCAATCCCTAGAATCCGTCTTTTTCTTTCTTTGATCTATACCTTGTTTAGTTGTTTATCTGTGTTGATTTATAGTTTAGTTGATCGATTACTTGGATGTATTGTGATCTTTGATTGATCACCAAAAAACCAACCAAAAGCATTTGAGATTTTCATTTCTTTATTTCTTTCTTCTCTTTCAACCTAGGTCTTTACTAAACTCAATCACAAATCGAGTCAATTTCACCTTAGTCTTTGTGTTCGACCTCGGAATACTATCCCTACTACGAACGTCCCGTACACTGCGGGTTCGCTAGGAGTTAGGAGAAATATAACGAGTATAAATTTAAAACCCAATTGCGCATCACACGATCTTAGCGTAACTCCTACTTACCGGCATGGAATGGTACTGATGCATCTAACCGTCTACCAGCACGGGATAGTCGCCGAGAACCTCCTAGCTCTCGCAGGAGCCAGGCAAGTTGTCACCGCCCGTTATCATACACTTGGGCCAAAATAATATAAAGGTCGGTAATCCTAATTCCGGTTTAGTTGTTATAAACAATAAACAATAAACACACACCACCAAACCCACATCAATGCTAATGCAAGGAATACGAGCTAAGTAAGTCTGGAGACTTACCTCGTCCCAAACGCTAACTCACAAAACGCTCTCGCTTCCTTTGGGAAGAAGCACACAACCTGCTCACAACAAGATATCTATCAAAACCCGCTCAACTCAAGAAGTCTTAGACTTCTACACAAATGATCTACGCAAGATCATTTGACTCTCATTCTAGGACCGCATCCTAGAATCCCTCATGCTCACACCATACTCAACACAAGCTAGAAGTCCTATGACTTCTAAACCCTCGGATCTCGCAAGATCATAGCTCACAACGCAACTAGGATAACATGCCTAGTCCAACAAACTCGACAGTAACAACACCATGCTAGGATAAGCATATCCTAGCCCATAAACTCAACAACCATATACTCCAATTCTCAAACCTCACAAGCCTCACAAGATAACATCAAAACCATAAGTCCTAAAACATTTCACAATCCTCAAACACTCAGCTAAGGTTCAAAGCCACTACTTGGCATTCACTCTAAGTTATTCTAGATTATCCAACCTAGCATGATACTAATACTAAACATTACTAGATTACGGGAAAGGATACTCACACGACGTCAAAAGATGGAAGTCGATCAATGGATGTCGACTTTGGACTCGTTAGGCCTTTATCGGGACGCTTCCGAACCTAACACCAAAATTAAGCAAATTTAGCATATATGCTAAATTTAAACGGAATATATAATATATATAACTCTAAGGAAAAACTCGTTTCCAAAATTCAACGTTAAAAACCCAGGATTAAATCTTTGAGCCATAACTGAATTAATCCAACAAAGACATAATATACCGTGTATAAAAATATAAGAATACCCGTAATTAAAATCCAAGGTTAAAGCAATAAGAACATTGTCCGGGACAAAATATACGATTACATACACATGGGTCATAACATATAACAAATATAAACTATAAGAATTAAATCTGTTATAAAACTTTGGTTGAAAGTCCGTAAAAACATTTTCCGGGCAACTCATGAAGTTCCATAAACTTGGAATACATTCCGTAAATAAAACATTGGGCCAAAATTTGTAAATAATTCCAGCAGGGGTAAAATTGCTAAATTTCCATGAGAGTGGGTCAAAAACTGCAATTACAAAAAGAGTGGGTAAATTCTGCAATTAACCATAAAAAGTGGGGCCTGATTTTAATTAAAAAAGAAGGGTTTCTTCAACCATGAGATGTGAATGACATAGGAGGGAAGCAGCGCGACGGCGGGCCAGGGAGGCTGCACTAGCGGCGGCCAAGGGCTCCGACAAGGTTCCAGTAGCGGCGAGGCAAGGCGGCGGAGCTGCGGGGCTGTTCGCGGTGGCTGCAGACGGGTAACATTGGTTGGCTTCCTTCTCCGGCGTCGACGGTGCGACACTGCAAGCGACAGGGGATTGGTATTGGTTCCTCTCCACGGCGGCGAGGGCGAGTCGAGGCAGGCACTTCCGGCGGATGCTCGGCGACAACCCAGGTGAGTCTCCTTCAGCGTTTATTGTTCCCACCTGGTGACTACAGAGAAGAGACTGAAGGGAAGGAGGTGGTGATGCAGTCCGGCGTCGGCTCGAGGCGGCAGGCTTCGCCCAGCGTGGCTGTTTGAAAGCACCAGTGAGGCGAGCATGGCGTTTCTCCAGTTGCCGGAGAGTTCGATCGAATCCGGCGTTACAATGCAAAGTGTGAGAGAATGGAGAGGTGCGAGAGACTACAGTGGAGAGGGGGAGAGAGGGCAGAGGGTTGGGGATACGTTAGAGTAGGAGAAGCAGGGTGAGGTAGGAGGTGAGGGGTCGGATAGGGACACATCATAGGTAGCTAGGATCTGGCAGAAGCAAGGGCACGCTATCACTATCAGTAGGCGGGAAGAAGAGTCCAAAAAGAAAAGAGGGAAAGGTAAAGGTAAAGAAGAAGAAAAAAAATGAAATAACACAAGAAATCGGAATTAGAATTAACTCGGTCAAAACACTCGGAACGAATTTTTGGATCGGAAAAACTCTTGAACTGTACCGTAAAATAAAATGCGGAATATATATGAATGTAAGATATATGAGCTCATAAAATTTAATTTACAACGCAAAAATACTCGTAAAAATATTTAAGCTAATAAAATAACGATAGAAGTCGGAAAGAAAAAAAAAAATATCGAAAACGCGCCAAAATTTGGGGCGTCACATCCTACACCCTCCTTCCTTGGGGTGCTGCTTGTACTTTTGCCTTTATAGAAATCCGGTATTTGTTGTATCCCAATCCTTGTTGTAATTCTTGTGTGTTATAGGAGGTCACACCACTTCCATGTTGGTGGAATCGGCCTTCCCCTTTCTAGCAACTTGTAAGCTTCCATTCTGTGGCTCTTTAATTCTTTGTATCGGGATGGACAATGTATCTTATCTTTACTCTTACGCTTATGATTGTCTCGGTTTCCCATCTTGATCGGTGTGGCAAGTAGTTTGTCGAGAGTGATCATATTCCGTTCTACTTCTAGCCTCAAACTTTCACCTTCTGGTCCGTCAGTAAGCTTGGATTCAATGCCTCTTGTCTGGATCACTACTATATTTCACCTTGACCTTAATGCCTATTTATGTTCATGAAGGCATCCCCTCTGTTTGCAACATGGCTTTACACCATCTTGAAAGAATCTATGGATTGTCTCTTCTAACATGTATACTTGCCGGTCATCCAACGCGTTGCCGGAACTACTCTCATGTATATTCTTCATTTGATCCTATTGAGTTGACTCAGGATTCCCTTCTTGTCATCGTAGTTGGTGTTGTCTTTTAGTCTTCACTTTTCCATCTCAACGTTCCTCAACAAGCTCGAAGGAGTTATCCGTAGTTCGTCTACCCTAATGCACATAAGATGTGCATACTAATCCTCACGTTGACACCCTTCAAAATCTACTTAGATGTGTCAATGGGGTGAGAAACTCATTATGTTATCTCCGTTAAGGACATAACAAAACTATAATTTCTACTAATCTTTGGCGTATACTATCTATATCACATATTGTTAGCATGAAATATTGTGATATTTTAGACACGTTTTCTAAACGTATTTGATTCATATTGATAGTCTTTGATTGAGCATCGTTGCATATGTGAGCTAGTATTGCCTATATTGTCGATATGGATATCTACGCTAGCTTTATGTTGAAATATAGGTGATTGAGAGTCATTTCCGAACGGAATCGAGCAAAGAAGAGTTGATTGAATATGTCCATGGATTGAGGGCATTATTAGGAGCAAATTGGAGTTCAACTTGAGGAATGCACGAGGCTAGGGAAGAATCACGTTCTTACCCTAAACCACGCTCTACAATACGGCCGTACTACACACCACGTTTAGTTCCACGGCCGTGGAACACTGCAAAGAGAGGCGTGGTGCATTCCAGTAACTATTACGGCCGTGGAACATATGGTTCAAACCGTGACATAATCCACACTCTAAATTACGGTCGTGGAATCTTCCACGACCGTGATCTTGGCGATCTTTTTCGCCACATTTTGAAGCCACGATCTTTTGAAGATTGGGCCGGGCCGATATTTTATCTTGCCCTATAAAAAGACGGATGAAGAGAAATTCCGTCATCAACGCCTACACCTCGTTAAGGTTCGTTTAGGGAATTTTGGCAATCCACGCTTCATCTCCGCTTAGAGAATTTCAACGCCGTTTGAGCCCTTGCTTGGAATCATTGACATCTCATTGGAGATCGAAGTTTGCATCTAGGATTTGCCCTAATCTCGCACTTTTGGTGGAGATTGCTGTTGAGATCTCCGGATTGGCGGAAGATCTAAGCTTTTGGAAGATTGTTGCAAGAAGATCTCTCTTCTTGTTTAGGTTTGATTTGGAAAACGGATTGACATCCCGTTCTCCCTTCTTTCCTAAGATTGTGATTGTTTGCTTTATTCTGAATCCATTGACAATATTTGTTCTCGATTGTGACTTTGAGATTGGTTTGAAGATTATTGAAAGTTTTCGGAAGTTTTCATCTTTCTATCTTTTAATCCTTGAATTAATATCAACATGACGGTTATTGTCTAAAAACCCTTAACAATTCTAAGGTGAAGGGTTGATAGTTGTGGCTTAGATGATGATAGATCGATCGTAAACAGATTAGACCCTGAGAGTTAGAGAGAATCGTCGACGAACCCTAAATTACGGGCTGTTCTTGAGTTCCACGGCCGTGGAGTCTCAAGATCTAACCGTAATTTCCTTTAAGTTTACGAACCTGCTTTTACTTTAATCCAAAGTTAAAGATTTGCTTTAACTTAGTTTAGACTTGTCTTTTCTAGGTGGTAGTGAAGCCTCAACAACCTCTACCTCGATTGTGAGTGTCATAACCGTAATCGGCTAAGTTAGTCTTGATCCTTGGATTACAAGTTTGGGTATTTGACATTAATTCTTGCCTTTAGAACCTTTCTATATTGAGCCTCAACAACCTGTATAGGGAGTGTCTTGTAGGTGAGTCATATAAGGTTTTTGGAACTTCACCGTACGATTACCTTACATTAGCATACTTTTGCATATCTCAACTCTGTCTTTATATCATTAGTATATCTTGAATCGATTGCCACAGCTGGATACTTGGATCTTTAGGATTGTTGTTTTTCCCAATATTTGCAAAACTCTCATATTTACTCGCTTGATAATCTGCAATTAAATTTGTTCCCACCCAAATCCCTGTGTTCGATACTCTGGAATTCTTGCTTAACTACGTCGATCCGTACACTGCGGGTTCGCTGCTTGATTCTAGTTTTATAAATTTAAAACTTATTTGCACACACCTCTAGGGGCGAACAAGTTTTTGGCGCCGTTGCCGGGGATTTGGTTTCGGCCGAATTCGGTAGCCGGTTGTCAAGCTTGGGAGCTTGCTCTCGTTATTTGATATTACTTTGAGTGCATGCGCAGGTCTAGGAACACCGAAGATCTCTTGCCTCTTGATCAAGAGCTAGAGAAAACTTTAAGGCAAAAGCGCAAGGAAAAGAAGATGGCTGAAGGACACGAACGTGATCTTCAAGCGGAATTGGTAGAGAAGGAAGCTCAACTCCAATGGAATGAGACTCTCCGCCAGGATGAGATGGATCATCATCAATCTCAAGTTAACAATCTACAAGACATGATCTTCCAGATGAGGGTAGAGATGAGCGACCTTAAGAATAAGGGAAGCAAGAAATCCTCAAGGAAAGCATCAAGGTCTAGAAGAAAAAGTCACTCATCCGCTGATGATAGTGATTCTTCTATGCCACCGCTAGAGGAGATTGATCCCACGATCAATGTAAATCCTTTCCATCCACAAGGAGCTGCTAATCGCCGCATTCCGCCTAGGAATGTGAGGATCGAACGTGTAGATAATGAGCCAAGAATTCTTGGCCAGCGGATGGATCCAACACAACAACCACACCGCTTGGGCGTGAATTTCGATGCTGAAGATGTGCAAGGGTTTAGCTTCAACCCTCAAGTCATTACTCTTGTTCGTCAAAACCAATTTGGCGGGACAAGCGCTGAATCTCCACACCAACACTTGCAGAACTTTGAGTGTATGATGGAGACAATGAGACCAAAGAGCGCTACTACCAACAGCTATAAGCTCAAGCCTTTCTTCTTCTCCTTGAAGGGGAAAGCGTTATCTTGGTATCAAGCTCTTCCTAGTGGGAAACTAGATACGTGGGAAGACCTTTCCGTGGAGTTCCTCACCAAATTCTTTCCACCATCCAAAACGGCGGAACTTAGAGGTAAGATTAATTCTTTTTCCATGAGACCTAACGAAAGTTTGTTTCAATCTTGGGAAAGGTTTCAGGATTTGCTCTTGGATTGCCCTCATCATGGCATATCCAAACTTGCCTTGTTGGAGATTTACTACAAGGGGCTGGATGCGGGAACGCAATTCAACCTCCAATCCCTCTCATGTGGAACGTTCATGGACATGAGAGAAGATGACGCTTGGGACTTCATTGAGAAGCAAGCAAGAGTCATAGAGAAGTATTCCCACCGGAAAGTGGAGGGAAATCGTGTGGAGCAAGGAGCAAAGCTCACACACGAAGCTCAAAATCAGATTTTCTCCCTCAACAATGAGATCAAAGAGTTGAAGGAGGTTATCAAGACCAACTTCCCAAAGCAACAAGGGAAGGATGTTGGTTATTTGGGCAACAACAATGGCGGCAACAACAATAACCGGAACAATAACCGGAATAATAATTGGAATGGAAACAACAACAACCGGAACAACGTTTGGAACAACAATAGGGGTTCAAACAACAACAATTGGCGCTCCAATCAACAAAATTCCGGTAAATCTTATCCTTCCAACTCAAATTCACTAACTCCACCTTCCTCTTCCTCTACTCCTTTGAAAAGCCAGGGGCAATCATCTAATGGAGGAAACACTTCGGGGAAGGAGAAGCCTGATCCCATATTGGAAACGATTTTGGGAAAGCTTCAAGGGTTGGAGAACCGCCTCATCAAGGTTGATGATCAAGTTTCTAAGGTTGACAAAGCTGAAAAGGTTTTAGAAAACCAAATGTTCAACCACGCGGAGGAAGTTCCTAGAAATCAAGGGAAGCTTCCAGGAAAGACGGAGGACAACCCTAAGGGAAGGGTGATGGCGATTACAACTAGGAGCGGAGTGACAACCACCGATCCACAGCCTACGTTCGTTGAAGTCCCCGTAGAGAAGGGCAAGGAGAAGGGGAAGGAGAAGGAAGACGTCTACGTTCCTGATAACACGATTTATAACATAGTTTTAGGTGTACATTTAGATAGAATTCTCGCTCATTCATGCATGATCTAGCATTAGTTCAAGACGTTTTGCACCCAATTCACGTATTTTGTCGAGATAGACGTCTACACGGACTTGTGCGCGTTTTGTAGGTATTTCGGGAAGTTTAGGAGCTTAAACGATGCGTTTGAGGATCGTTCATTTGGATGACACACCCTCGGACTCATTAGGACACAAGCCAAGGGGTGAGGAGGACTCATGGAGCCTTACCAATACTAGCCATGCACCAAATCACAGCTTAATGATCCAAGGCGAAGTTTCTGCATAAAATCACGGTTCTCTGACAAACCACGGCCGTGGAAATGACCGTGGATTTTGCCAGATTCTCGTGACAGCTGTGCCACGACTCTCATGGCCAGCTCATGCAAGATTTGTTATAAAAGTGGTCCTTCATGGGTTGTTTGAGGCAGCTGGGGTAGTTTGGGAGCAGCTCATCCATTATCCATTTCTCTAACAAATATATTCTCAAAAACAAGAAGTTTTTTTAGGAAGGAAAGTGTCAAAGAGAAGAAGAAGAGTTCCATTGAAGAGGAGGAGAAGAACACACACCATAGCTATCTTGTATTTCGGATTTCGTTTTCTAGAGATTGTATGAATCCTTGAACCTTCTTTTGGAAGGGTTGTAAGTGGCTCTATTCTAATCCTCAGCTTAGTTTTGAATTAAGTTCACTTGTTCCTCTCTCTTCTTTCATTATCTTGCAATGGATGTTTTGATTTCATGTTTGTTTGTCTCGATTTCCATTATGAATGTTGTAGGCTAAATTGATGTGGTTCTAGGGCAAGGAAAGGATGATTATGGCTAGAACTATGATAGGACGGACATAGATTTACCTTTGGATGACTTTTGCTTATGAACGTAGTTGCTGTTAGAAATCACGGGTAGTTCTTGAAGAACCACGGCCGTGGTTTCGGTAGAATAAACCGTGATTCTCCCTTGTTCGAAGGATCTTGCCTTAGACCCATAAAATGTTGAAACCCTGAGTGTTTGTTGAGTTTAACCTACCCTAGGGTGACCTAGTGTAGTGACTAAGTGTTAGGAGAGACTTACCCGGTAATCCTTGCCCTTAGAATCTAAAATAACCAACCTTAGGTAGTGGTGAGCCTAATAAGCCGCAATTGGATTAGATGTGCTGGGATAGTTGCTTAGGACTTCCCTTTCCAAGACTTACCCAGTAAGGATAGGTTAGATCCCTAATTAACAATCCGGTTTGTGTAGAATTCCTATCCTTAGGGTCTTAGAGACTTACCCGGTAATGAGACCTTAGGTGTGGACCAGTTGGACCATGAGACCAACCCGGTAATTGATCCCAAATTAGATACACTTAATCCCAACATATCATAGTTAATCCAAAGGATGAATAGATAACTTGAGTTCTATGCCATAACGGGAACTTCCGACCCCTAGAATCCGTCTTTTCTTTCCTTGATCATTATCTTGTTTGGTTTGTTCATTTGAGCTGATTTTTAGTTTAGTTTGATTGTTTACTTTGCATGAATTGTGATCTTTGATTGATCACCAAAAACCGACCAAAAACAAATTGAGATTTTCATTTCTTTGTTTCCCCCTTTTCTAACCTTAGACCTTCACTAAACTTAATCACAAAACCGAATCAATTTCACCTTAGTCTTTGTGTTCGACCTCGGAATACTATCCATACTACAAACGTCCCGTACACTGCGGGTGCGCTAGAAGTTAGGATAAATATAACGAGTATAAATTTAAGGCTTATTGCGTGGACACTTTTTAGCGTAACAAGTTTTTGGCGCTGTTGTCGGGGACTAGGTCTAGATTGAGTCTATTTTGTGATTGTTTCTAGTGTAGATATTTCTTGTTGCTTTTTATCTCTCTTTGGTTTGTGTCTTTGCTTTTCAGGACATCTATTATTCTTTAGGTGTATGCGAAGATCTCGTGGTAAGGATTTAGCTCCATTCGATCCCGAACCGGAGAAAACCCTTCGATCTAGATCCAAGAACATCCGAAAAGAGAAAGAGATGGCCGGTAGAAATCTTCAAGCTGAGTTGGATGAAGCCTTAGAGCAAATAAGGCTAAGAGATGAGCTCTTGGAGGAAGAAAGGAGACTTGCCAATGAGAGGCAAGAGGAAACAAGGAGGGAGATTGAGGAGATTAGGCAAGCCCTTGTTCAAGGAGAGCTTAATCGCCGACAACCTACACCTCCTCCACCGCAACCGCAGCCGGCGGCCAATGTTAGGGTTGTTCCCATTGCTATTGAGGAGCCACAAACCCTAGGGAGACGTATGAATCCGGCACAAAGAGCACACCGACCGGGTGTGAATCTAGGAGATCCCGCAACCCACAACTATGAGCTCCGCCCTCAAGTTCTACAAATGATCCGGCACAATCAATTTGGAGGGATGGAAGGAGAGTCTCCTCACCAACATTTGATGAACTACGAGATTTTGATGGAGACTCTTAGGCCGCCAAGATTAGAGAACAACAACCATAAGCTTAGGGCTTTTTCCTTCTCTCTTAAGGATAAAGCCTTGGCTTGGTATCAATCTATTCCACAAGGGCGAGTTGGTACTTGGGAGGAGATGACAACCGAGTTCTTGACCAAGTTCTTCCCACCTTCCAAGACCACCGAATTAAGAGGGAAGATCAATGCCTTCGTGATGAGGGATAGAGAAAGTTTGTTCAAGTCGTGGTAGAGATTCAAGGACCTTCTCCTAGATTGTCCACACCATGGCATACCGAAAATTGAGCTATTGGAGATCTATTTCAAGGGGCTTGATGAAGATAGCCAATTCAAGCTTCAATCTCTTTCCGGTGGGACATTTATGGAGAAACATGTAGATGATGCTTGGGAGTTTGTGGAGAAGCAAGCTCTAGTAATTGAGAAGTACTCTCATAGGAAGAGTGAAGGAAGAAAGGCGGGAGCATATGAGGTGAGCGAAGTCACCATGAGCAATTTCAAGCTTGACGCCATCAACAACGAGTTGAAGTCCTTGAGAGAGTTGTGTACTACAACCTTGAAGAGCCAAGCAACTCCTCAAGTGCTTCCACAAGCTAACTTGTCTTCCAAGGAGGAAGATGTGAATTATATGGGAAGGGGCAACTTCAACAATTACCAAGGCCCAAGAAATTTCAACAACAACCGGCAATTCAACAATTACCGGCCCAACCACAACCATCCCGGATTTTCTTACTCTAACCCGGATGGATCCTTGAACCCTCCCGCCTCCACAAGCACAACTCCACCACAAAGAGCTTCACAAGAACCTCCACCCGGCTTTTCTCAACCTTCAAAGGATAGGACCGAAGTCATGTTTGAACAATTGCTAGGAAGATTGAGTGGACTTGAGAGCACCGTGACTTCAATTTCTAAAGCTCAAAAGGTCTTGGAAGCACAAGTCTTTCAAAAGGCGGGTGAAGCACATAGAGATCCGGGGAAGCTTCCCGGAAGAACCGAAGACAACCCAAGAGGCCAAGTGTTGGCTATCACAACAAGGAGTGGGTTGAGTATGAAGGATCCTTTGCCCAAGGACCAAGCTAAGGGAAAGCAAGTAGTGGTAGAGGAGGGAAGAAAGCAAGAAGATGGAGGCAAGAGCAAGGATGTAGAGCCAACCTATGTGGCACCACCTCCATACAAGCCACCACTACCGTTCCCACAATCAAGAGCAAGAGCTCGTTTGGACAATCACTTTGGTAAGTTCCTTGAACTAATGTCCAAATTACATATTAACATTCCGTTCATGGATGCCATTTTAGGAATGCCGGCATATAGGAAGTTTTTGAAAGAAATACTCTCCAACAAAAGGAAGCTGGAGGAGTATGGGGAGATAAGGATGACCAAGAGATCCTCGGAATTGATCCAAACCATGAAGGAAGAAATGCCTCCCAAGCTAAGGGATCCGGGCTCTTTTTGCGTCCTAATAAGAGTGGGAGATGTGAAGTACGAGGCCCTTTGTGATCTTGGGGCGAGTGTAAGCATCATACCGCTTGCACTTAGCAACAAGGTCGGGCTAGGAGAGCCAAAGCCGGTCAAGATGACCCTCTATATGGCGGACCGTTCTATCACTCATCCGGTTGGGATTCTAGAGGACATTCCGGTGCAGCTAGGAGGATTCTACGTGCCTATTGATTTTGTAGTGTTGGACATTCCGGCGGATTATCCGGTTCCTATCATCTTAGGAAGACCTTTCCTAGCCACTTCCGGATGCTTAGTGGATTTTAAGAACGGGACTCTCTCCTTCAACATCGGGGAAGAGAACATCAAGTTCAAGCTTTCCACAATGATGAAAGGGCCAACCCTTGATGAAGATATCTTCAACATAGTCGAGCAAGAAGAATCTAGAGAAATTGTGAGCTCAATCTTGATCAAGGATCCCTTGGAAAAGGTTCTCACCTTAAGTATGATGGAGGAAGGTGTTGAAGAGGCCTGCAATGAAGAGATCAAGGCCTTGGAAGCCTTGGATGAGGAGCCAAGAGTTGGATTTGAAAGCCACGAAGAGGTGGTGAACAGCTGCAAGTTCCACGGTCGAGATTTATGTTCCACGGCCGTCAAACTTTCTGGACAACTCCGAGAAGCAAGCTTGGCAAGAACCACGGCCGTGGAAGATGAGCAACCCGTGTTTCCAACCGTGGTTTTCCCTGAATCAGCTCTTGATGATGATCAAGCTTCTAGGAGCCATGAGGAGTCTTCCTTTGCTTTGGATTCATCTCATCCAACCTTATTTGGATCGTCTTCGACCGATAGAGGTCCTCCCTCACTTGAACTTAAACCCCTTCCCTCTCATTTAAAGTATGCATTTCTTGGTGATAATTCTACATATCCTGTGATTGTTAATGCATGCTTGAGTGATGATGAACTTGCTAAATTGCTGCATGAACTAAGATTGCATAGGAAAGCCATTGTTTATACTATTGATAATTTGGTTGGCATTAAGCCATCTTTGTGCATGCATAAGATAATGATGGAAGATAACCACAAGCCCTCTATTGAACATCAAAGGAGATTGAATCCTATAATGAAAGAGGTGGTCAAAAAGGAAATCATTAAGTTGCTAGATGCGGGAATTATCTACCCTATCTCGAATAGTAAGTGGGTTAGCCCCGTTCATGTAGTGCCTAAGAAGGGTGGAATGACGGTAGTAACTAATGAGAACAATGAACTAATACCGACTAGGACGGTTACGGGGTGGAAGATGTGCATTGATTATAGGAAATTGAACATGGCCTCTAGGAAAGATCACTTCCCCCTCCCCTTCATTGACCAAATGCTAGAAAGGTTAGCTCAACACTCTCATTTTTGCTATCTAGATGGATATAGTGGATTCTTCCAAATCCCTATCCACCCCGATGACCAAGAGAAAACGACTTTTACATGTCTATGGGGTACCTTTGCATATAGGAGAATGCCATTTGGGTTGTGTAATGCACCCGCCACCTTCCAAAGGTGTATGATGGCTATCTTTTTGGAATACATAGAAAATATCATGGAAGTGTTCATGGATGATTTCTCTGTTTATGGTTCTTCTTTCGATGATTGCTTGGCTAACTTGTCATTAGTGTTGCAAAGATGTGAGGAGACAAATCTTGTCTTAAATTGGGAAAAATGCCACTTCATGGTAAGTGAAGGGATTGTGTTAGGACACTTGGTGTCTAACCGTGGCATTGAGGTTGATAGGGCTAAGATTGAAACGATAGAGAAGTTGCCACCACCTACCTCGGTGAAGGGGGTAAGGAGTTTCTTAGGGCATGCCGGTTTTTACCGGAGGTTTTTTCAAGACTTCTCTAAAATTTCTAAGCCTCTTACTAACCTACTAATGAAAGATGTTGATTTTGTCTTTTCCAAGGATTGTCTTGAAGCTTTTTGTAGGTTGAAGAACGCCTTGATCTCCGCACCTATCATGCAACCTCCGGATTGGAGTCTACCATTTGAGATCATGTGCGATGCAAGCGATGTGGCCGTTGGGGCCGTTTTAGGGCAAAGGAAAGAAGGGCGCACTCATGCTATTTACTATGCTAGCAAGACGCTAGATAATGCCCAACTCAACTACGCCACCACCGAGAAGGAATTGTTGGCGGTGGTATATGCATTTGAGAAGTTCCGCTCATACCTTGTTGGAGCGAAGGTCATAGTTTATACGGATCATGCGGCGATCCGTTATCTACTTACAAAGAAGGATGCCAAACCAAGGTTAATTCAGTGGATCCTTCTTCTTCAAGAGTTTGATTTGGAGATACGAGATAAGAAGGGATCCGAGAACTCCGTGGCGGATCACCTTAGTAGACTCCCACCATTGGAGCTTGGGAAAGACAACATCCCGATAGATGATTCATTCCGGGATGAACAATTGCAAATGGTGGAGGAATGCTTGTTCCAAGTGGCTAGAGGAAGTGAGCCGTGGTACGCCAACATCGTGAACTACTTAGTGTGTGAGGAAGTGCCTCCCGGATTTACATATGCACAAAGGAAGAAGTTCTTCAACGATGTAAGGCATTACTATTGGAGTGAGCCACTTCTATTCAAGAGAGGCCCGGATGGGGTGCTTAGAAGATGCATACCGGAGGATGAAGTGGAGAGTGTGATCCGGCATTGCCACTCCTTACCATGCGGAGGCCATGCTAGCTCACACAAGACGTGTGCAAAGGTATTGCAATGCGGTTTTTATTGGCCTAACTTGTTTAGAGATGTGCAAGGTTTTGTAGCGGCATGTGATGCTTGCCAAAGGACGGGCAACATCTCAAGGAGGAATGAAATGCCCTTGAATAACATCCAAGAAGTTGAGATTTTTGATGTGTGGGGTGTAGACTTCATGGGACCATTCCCTTCTTCATGTGGCAATCTCTACATCCTATTGGCGGTGGACTATGTGTCAAGATGGGTAGAGGAAATCGCCTCTCCTACGAATGATGCCAAGGTGGTAGTGCGATTCTTCAACCGGGTGATCTTCCCTAGGTTTGGAACACCAAGGGTAATCATTAGTGATGGAGGGAAGCACTTCACAAATAGGAACTTTGGAGCCCTTTTGGCCAAGTATGGGGTGACTCATAAGGTGGCAACACCTTACCACCCCCAAACTAGTGGTCAAGTGGAGATCTCCAACCGAGAGATCAAGGCCATCCTCGAAAAGACGGTGTCTAGGACAAGGAAGGATTGGGCTATGAAGCTCAATGACGCACTATGGGCATATAGAACCGCCTTCAAGACACCAATTGGAACCACTCCCTACAAGTTGGTCTATGGCAAGTCTTGCCATCTTCCGGTGGACATGGAGCATAGAGCTTATTGGGCCATTAAGTGGCTAAATTTTGACCTCAAGGAAGCGGGAGAAAAGAGGTTGCTTAATATAAACGCCCTTGAGGAGCTCCGGTTGGAAGCTTATGAGAATTCCCGGATCTACAAGGAGAGAACCAAAAGGTGGCATGACAAGAGGATCATTCCAAAGGAGTTGAGCGAAGGAGATCTTGTCCTTCTCTTCAACTCAAGGCTAAGGCTCTTTCCCGGAAAGCTCAAATCAAGATGGACCGGGCCATATGTGGTGTAGAAGATCTTTCCCCATGGAGCTATTGAAATAGGAGGGGAGCATTGTGGAAATTTCAAAGTGAATGGGCATCGCTTGAAGAAGTATATTCCGGGAGCCCCGGTAGACATGATTGCCCCGCTTCACCTCGAATAGACGCTCCCGAGTTTGGTCAAGCTAATGACCTTAAAGAAGCGCTTGGTGGGAGGCAACCCATTGGTAACATTTTTCCCTTTTCATTTTTTATTTTTGCTTAGATTTTTCTGTTTTTGTGTGCTTTGTGTGTGTTTTGTTTACTTTCGTGTGTGTGCTAGAGCATTAGTGGCATTGGAAGCCTTTATTGGCAATGAAAATGATGATGATGAAACCCTCACCAATTATGGGTGGAGCGGACGCGGAACTTGGACGGCTAGCGGTGCCTAGCGCGGGTTCCGAAGCTTTGATGGATGCTTAGAGCTCTCTACCATGGTTGAAAGGATCATCCAACATCAATTCACTTGAGAATTCCCAAATACCATAGCAAACAATTTTACATTGTGAGAACCTTCTTTCACTCTCTCTACTTCATCTACACATTGGGGACAATGTGTTTCTAAGTATGGGGTGGGGTTTGCATGATCCCTTGCATGATGAGCATCTAGGATAGGTTAATATTTGCACATGTCTTGCATTGTACATACTTAAAATGAAAATCCCATAAAAAATCAGAAAATTTAAAAAATTTTGTGCTTTCTAGGCTTGGATATGATCCTAATGATGAAACTTGTCTTGTGATTGGCTATGGATGGCTTTATGTGTTGAATTGATAAATGCATACGTGGACTTGAACTACTTCTCTTAAATTCTATGAATGACTTGTGATCATGATGATTGCCTAGAATGGATTGAGTATTGAAAGTCGAAATTACATGATAGTTCTTGCATACCATCTAGGAATGAATGAGGCATTTCATCTTTCTCTACTTCTCATCTTGATCATTATTGCTTGAGCACCTCAATTGACATAAAATCGACCTCCTTTAAACCCATCCGGGAATAGGAGCATGCTAGTGTGTTGAAATGTGTGAAAAGCAAGTGCGGGATGAAGATGTAATGAAAAGAATGTCGTGAATGAAATGCTGAAATTATTGTGGAAGTGTAGCCAAAATATAGGTTTGGGGGCGTTGGTTTAAATGACAAGTAACTCGGTACACTTCACATAATCGGGTGTTGGTGCCTTGCCAAAGTCAAATGAACCAATAGCCCTAACGAGCTTTGGTATGTGTGCCCGGTGTGGATGCACCTCGAAAACTAAGAAAAAGCCCGAGGACGGCTAATCACCAAGGTTTCGGCTTTTGTACACCAATGCCATCGTCTCAAAAGAAAAAGAAAAAGAAAAAAAATAAAAATAAAAAAGAAAAGAAAGCAAGATAGGGAAAAAATATACACTTGGGGGAAGTTGATCGAGGACAAGGATGTGGAGTTAGTTCCATTCCCGGATTAGCATCACATAACCTAGATAATCCCCCGCCCAATTACAACGTTTCTTGGCCTTTTATGTCACAAGCCCTTATGACCTACTTGCATGTTTGTAAGACTTAGTAATCTAGATTGGATAGACTCTTGATCTTCTTGACCTCTTCATCCTCACATTTCATGCATGTTTTTGAGTTAAGTACAATTGTCTTTCCATGCCCTTATTGTTTGATACATAATTGCTTATCCAATTGCCATTGATCATGACTATGAAGGTGATCCAATAGTAGAAGCACAAAACCCAAAAAGATTTTGCCATTTTTCTGCATACATAAATCATGTCATCTCTTAGTCTATAGTTGGGAATTTGCTCGGGGACGAGCAAACCTTAAGTATGGGGTATTTTGATAACACGATTTATAACATAGTTTTAGTTGTACATTTAGATAGAATTCTCGCTCATTCATGCATGATCTAGCATTAGTTCAAGACGTTTTGCACCCAATTCACGTATTTTGTCGAGATAGACGTCTACACGGACTTGTGCGCGTTTTGTAGGTATTTCGGGAAGTTTAGGAGCTTAAACGATGCGTTTGAGGATCGTTCATTTGGATGACACACCCTCGGACTCATTAGGACACAAGCCAAGGGGTGAGGAGGACTCATGGAGCCTTACCAACACTAGCCATGCACCAAATCACAACTTAATGATCCAAGGCAAAGTTTCTGCATAAAATCACGGTTCTCTGACAAACCACGGCCGTGGAAATGACCGTGGATTTTGCCAGATTCTCGTGACAGTTGTGCCACGACTCTCATGGCCAGCTCATTCAAGATTTGTTATAAAAGTGGTCCTTCATGGGTTGTTTGAGGCAGCTGGGGTAGTTTGGGAGCAGCTCATCCATTATCCATTTCTCTAACAAATATATTCTCAAAAACAAGAAGTTTTTTTAGGAAGGAAAGTGTCAAAGAGAAGAAGAAGAGTTCCATTGAAGAGGAGGAGAAGAACACACACCATAGCTATCTTGTATTTCGGATTTCATTTTCTAGAGATTGTATGAATCCTTGAACCTTCTTTTGGAAGGGTTGTAAGTGGCTCTATTCTAATCCTCAGCTTAGTTTTGAATTAAGTTCACTTGTTCCTCTCTCTTCTTTCATTATCTTGCAATGGATGTTTTGATTTCATGTTTGTTTGTCTCGATTTCCATTATGAATGTTGTAGGCTAAATTGATGTGGTTCTAGGGCAAGGAAAGGATGATTATGGCTAGAACTATGATAGGACGGACATAGATTTACCTTTGGATGACTTTTGCTTATGAACGTAGTTGCTGTTAGAAATCACGGGTAGTTCTTGAAGAACCACGGCCGTGGTTTCGGTAGAACAAACCGTGATTCTCCCTGGTTCGAAGGATCTTGCCTTAGACCCATAAAATGTTGAAACCCTGAGTGTTTGTTGAGTTTAACCTACCCTAGGGTGACCTAGTGTAGTGACTAAGTGTTAGGAGAGACTTACCCGGTAATCCTTGCCCTTAGAATCTAAAATAACCAACCTTAGGTAGTGGTGAGCCTAATAAGCCGCAATTGGATTAGATGTGCTGGGATAGTTGCTTAGGACTTCCCTTTCCAAGACTTACCCAGTAAGGATAGGTTAGATCCCTAATTAACAATCCGGTTTGTGTAGAATTCCTATCCTTAGGGTCTTAGAGACTTACCCGGTAATGAGACCTTAGGTGTGGACCAGTTGGACCATGAGACCAACCCGGTAATTGATCCCAAATTAGATACACTTAATCCCAACATATCATAGTTAATCCAAAGGATGAATAGATAACTTGAGTTCTATGCCATAACGGGAACTTCCGACCCCTAGAATCCGTCTTTTCTTTCCTTGATCATTATCTTGTTTGGTTTGTTCATTTGAGCTGATTTTTAGTTTAGTTTGATTGTTTACTTTGCATGAATTGTGATCTTTGATTGATCACCAAAAACCGACCAAAAACAAATTGAGATTTTCATTTCTTTGTTTCCCCCTTTTCTAACCTTAGACCTTCACTAAACTTAATCACAAAACCGAATCAATTTCACCTTAGTCTTTGTGTTCGACCTCGGAATACTATCCATACTACAAACGTCCCGTACACTGCGGGTGCGCTAGAAGTTAGGATAAATATAACGAGTATAAATTTAAGGCTTATTGCGTGGACACTTTTTAGCGTAACAAGTTTTTGGCGCTGTTGTCGGGGACTAGGTCTAGATTGAGTCTATTTTGTGATTGTTTCTAGTGTAGATATTTCTTGTTGCTTTTTATCTCTCTTTGGTTTGTGTCTTTGCTTTTCAGGACATCTATTATTCTTTAGGTGTATGCGAAGATCTCGTGGTAAGGATTTAGCTCCATTCGATCCCGAACCGGAGAAAACCCTTCGATCTAGATCCAAGAACATCCGAAAAGAGAAAGAGATGGCCGGTAGAAATCTTCAAGCTGAGTTGGATGAAGCCTTAGAGCAAATAAGGCTAAGAGATGAGCTCTTGGAGGAAGAAAGGAGACTTGCCAATGAGAGGCAAGAGGAAACAAGGAGGGAGATTGAGGAGATTAGGCAAGCCCTTGTTCAAGGAGAGCTTAATCGCCGACAACCTACACCTCCTCCACCGCAACCGCAGCCGGCGGCCAATGTTAGGGTTGTTCCCATTGCTATTGAGGAGCCACAAACCCTAGGGAGACGTATGAATCCGGCACAAAGAGCACACCGACCGGGTGTGAATCTAGGAGATCCCGCAACCCACAACTATGAGCTCCGCCCTCAAGTTCTACAAATGATCCGGCACAATCAATTTGGAGGGATGGAAGGAGAGTCTCCTCACCAACATTTGATGAACTACGAGATTTTGATGGAGACTCTTAGGCCGCCAAGATTAGAGAACAACAACCATAAGCTTAGGGCTTTTTCCTTCTCTCTTAAGGATAAAGCCTTGGCTTGGTATCAATCTATTCCACAAGGGCGAGTTGGTACTTGGGAGGAGATGACAACCGAGTTCTTGACCAAGTTCTTCCCACCTTCCAAGACCACCGAATTAAGAGGGAAGATCAATGCCTTCGTGATGAGGGATAGAGAAAGTTTGTTCAAGTCGTGGTAGAGATTCAAGGACCTTCTCCTAGATTGTCCACACCATGGCATACCGAAAATTGAGCTATTGGAGATCTATTTCAAGGGGCTTGATGAAGATAGCCAATTCAAGCTTCAATCTCTTTCCGGTGGGACATTTATGGAGAAACATGTAGATGATGCTTGGGAGTTTGTGGAGAAGCAAGCTCTAGTAATTGAGAAGTACTCTCATAGGAAGAGTGAAGGAAGAAAGGCGGGAGCATATGAGGTGAGCGAAGTCACCATGAGCAATTTCAAGCTTGACGCCATCAACAACGAGTTGAAGTCCTTGAGAGAGTTGTGTACTACAACCTTGAAGAGCCAAGCAACTCCTCAAGTGCTTCCACAAGCTAACTTGTCTTCCAAGGAGGAAGATGTGAATTATATGGGAAGGGGCAACTTCAACAATTACCAAGGCCCAAGAAATTTCAACAACAACCGGCAATTCAACAATTACCGGCCCAACCACAACCATCCCGGATTTTCTTACTCTAACCCGGATGGATCCTTGAACCCTCCCGCCTCCACAAGCACAACTCCACCACAAAGAGCTTCACAAGAACCTCCACCCGGCTTTTCTCAACCTTCAAAGGATAGGACCGAAGTCATGTTTGAACAATTGCTAGGAAGATTGAGTGGACTTGAGAGCACCGTGACTTCAATTTCTAAAGCTCAAAAGGTCTTGGAAGCACAAGTCTTTCAAAAGGCGGGTGAAGCACATAGAGATCCGGGGAAGCTTCCCGGAAGAACCGAAGACAACCCAAGAGGCCAAGTGTTGGCTATCACAACAAGGAGTGGGTTGAGTATGAAGGATCCTTTGCCCAAGGACCAAGCTAAGGGAAAGCAAGTAGTGGTAGAGGAGGGAAGAAAGCAAGAAGATGGAGGCAAGAGCAAGGATGTAGAGCCAACCTATGTGGCACCACCTCCATACAAGCCACCACTACCGTTCCCACAATCAAGAGCAAGAGCTCGTTTGGACAATCACTTTGGTAAGTTCCTTGAACTAATGTCCAAATTACATATTAACATTCCGTTCATGGATGCCATTTTAGGAATGCCGGCATATAGGAAGTTTTTGAAAGAAATACTCTCCAACAAAAGGAAGCTGGAGGAGTATGGGGAGATAAGGATGACCAAGAGATCCTCGGAATTGATCCAAACCATGAAGGAAGAAATGCCTCCCAAGCTAAGGGATCCGGGCTCTTTTTGCGTCCTAATAAGAGTGGGAGATGTGAAGTACGAGGCCCTTTGTGATCTTGGGGCGAGTGTAAGCATCATACCGCTTGCACTTAGCAACAAGGTCGGGCTAGGAGAGCCAAAGCCGGTCAAGATGACCCTCTATATGGCGGACCGTTCTATCACTCATCCGGTTGGGATTCTAGAGGACATTCCGGTGCAGCTAGGAGGATTCTACGTGCCTATTGATTTTGTAGTGTTGGACATTCCGGCGGATTATCCGGTTCCTATCATCTTAGGAAGACCTTTCCTAGCCACTTCCGGATGCTTAGTGGATTTTAAGAACGGGACTCTCTCCTTCAACATCGGGGAAGAGAACATCAAGTTCAAGCTTTCCACAATGATGAAAGGGCCAACCCTTGATGAAGATATCTTCAACATAGTCGAGCAAGAAGAATCTAGAGAAATTGTGAGCTCAATCTTGATCAAGGATCCCTTGGAAAAGGTTCTCACCTTAAGTATGATGGAGGAAGGTGTTGAAGAGGCCTGCAATGAAGAGATCAAGGCCTTGGAAGCCTTGGATGAGGAGCCAAGAGTTGGATTTGAAAGCCACGAAGAGGTGGTGAACAGCTGCAAGTTCCACGGTCGAGATTTATGTTCCACGGCCGTCAAACTTTCTGGACAACTCCGAGAAGCAAGCTTGGCAAGAACCACGGCCGTGGAAGATGAGCAACCCGTGTTTCCAACCGTGGTTTTCCCTGAATCAGCTCTTGATGATGATCAAGCTTCTAGGAGCCATGAGGAGTCTTCCTTTGCTTTGGATTCATCTCATCCAACCTTATTTGGATCGTCTTCGACCGATAGAGGTCCTCCCTCACTTGAACTTAAACCCCTTCCCTCTCATTTAAAGTATGCATTTCTTGGTGATAATTCTACATATCCTGTGATTGTTAATGCATGCTTGAGTGATGATGAACTTGCTAAATTGCTGCATGAACTAAGATTGCATAGGAAAGCCATTGGTTATACTATTGATAATTTGGTTGGCATTAAGCCATCTTTGTGCATGCATAAGATAATGATGGAAGATAACCACAAGCCCTCTATTGAACATCAAAGGAGATTGAATCCTATAATGAAAGAGGTGGTCAAAAAGGAAATCATTAAGTTGCTAGATGCGGGAATTATCTACCCTATCTCGAATAGTAAGTGGGTTAGCCCCGTTCATGTAGTGCCTAAGAAGGGTGGAATGACGGTAGTAACTAATGAGAACAATGAACTAATACCGACTAGGACGGTTACGGGGTGGAAGATGTGCATTGATTATAGGAAATTGAACATGGCCTCTAGGAAAGATCACTTCCCCCTCCCCTTCATTGACCAAATGCTAGAAAGGTTAGCTCAACACTCTCATTTTTGCTATCTAGATGGATATAGTGGATTCTTCCAAATCCCTATCCACCCCGATGACCAAGAGAAAACGACTTTTACATGTCTATGGGGTACCTTTGCATATAGGAGAATGCCATTTGGGTTGTGTAATGCACCCGCCACCTTCCAAAGGTGTATGATGGCTATCTTTTTGGAATACATAGAAAATATCATGGAAGTGTTCATGGATGATTTCTCTGTTTATGGTTCTTCTTTCGATGATTGCTTGGCTAACTTGTCATTAGTGTTGCAAAGATGTGAGGAGACAAATCTTGTCTTAAATTGGGAAAAATGCCACTTCATGGTAAGTGAAGGGATTGTGTTAGGACACTTGGTGTCTAACCGTGGCATTGAGGTTGATAGGGCTAAGATTGAAACGATAGAGAAGTTGCCACCACCTACCTCGGTGAAGGGGGTAAGGAGTTTCTTAGGGCATGCCGGTTTTTACCGGAGGTTTT
This sequence comes from Fagopyrum homotropicum, assembly GCA_033239125.1. Taxonomy (NCBI): domain Eukaryota; kingdom Viridiplantae; phylum Streptophyta; class Magnoliopsida; order Caryophyllales; family Polygonaceae; genus Fagopyrum; species Fagopyrum homotropicum. Next base: position 133,169,382 of record BSWB01000007.1, on the reverse strand, counting down.
TTCAAGACTTCTCTAAAATTTCTAAGCCTCTTACTAACCTACTAATGAAAGATGTTGATTTTGTCTTTTCCAAGGATTGTCTTGAAGCTTTTTGTAGGTTGAAGAACGCCTTGATCTCCGCACCTATCATGCAACCTCCGGATTGGAGTCTACCATTTGAGATCATGTGCGATGCAAGCGATGTGGCCGTTGGGGCCGTTTTAGGGCAAAGGAAAGAAGGGCGCACTCATGCTATTTACTATGCTAGCAAGACGCTAGATAATGCCCAACTCAACTACGCCACCACCGAGAAGGAATTGTTGGCGGTGGTATATGCATTTGAGAAGTTCCGCTCATACCTTGTTGGAGCGAAGGTCATAGTTTATACGGATCATGCGGCGATCCGTTATCTACTTACAAAGAAGGATGCCAAACCAAGGTTAATTCAGTGGATCCTTCTTCTTCAAGAGTTTGATTTGGAGATACGAGATAAGAAGGGATCCGAGAACTCCGTGGCGGATCACCTTAGTAGACTCCCACCATTGGAGCTTGGGAAAGACAACATCCCGATAGATGATTCATTCCGGGATGAACAATTGCAAATGGTGGAGGAATGCTTGTTCCAAGTGGCTAGAGGAAGTGAGCCGTGGTACGCCAACATCGTGAACTACTTAGTGTGTGAGGAAGTGCCTCCCGGATTTACATATGCACAAAGGAAGAAGTTCTTCAACGATGTAAGGCATTACTATTGGAGTGAGCCACTTCTATTCAAGAGAGGCCCGGATGGGGTGCTTAGAAGATGCATACCGGAGGATGAAGTGGAGAGTGTGATCCGGCATTGCCACTCCTTACCATGCGGAGGCCATGCTAGCTCACACAAGACGTGTGCAAAGGTATTGCAATGCGGTTTTTATTGGCCTAACTTGTTTAGAGATGTGCAAGGTTTTGTAGCGGCATGTGATGCTTGCCAAAGGACGGGCAACATCTCAAGGAGGAATGAAATGCCCTTGAATAACATCCAAGAAGTTGAGATTTTTGATGTGTGGGGTGTAGACTTCATGGGACCATTCCCTTCTTCATGTGGCAATCTCTACATCCTATTGGCGGTGGACTATGTGTCAAGATGGGTAGAGGAAATCGCCTCTCCTACGAATGATGCCAAGGTGGTAGTGCGATTCTTCAACCGGGTGATCTTCCCTAGGTTTGGAACACCAAGGGTAATCATTAGTGATGGAGGGAAGCACTTCACAAATAGGAACTTTGGAGCCCTTTTGGCCAAGTATGGGGTGACTCATAAGGTGGCAACACCTTACCACCCCCAAACTAGTGGTCAAGTGGAGATCTCCAACCGAGAGATCAAGGCCATCCTCGAAAAGACGGTGTCTAGGACAAGGAAGGATTGGGCTATGAAGCTCAATGACGCACTATGGGCATATAGAACCGCCTTCAAGACACCAATTGGAACCACTCCCTACAAGTTGGTCTATGGCAAGTCTTGCCATCTTCCGGTGGACATGGAGCATAGAGCTTATTGGGCCATTAAGTGGCTAAATTTTGACCTCAAGGAAGCGGGAGAAAAGAGGTTGCTTAATATAAACGCCCTTGAGGAGCTCCGGTTGGAAGCTTATGAGAATTCCCGGATCTACAAGGAGAGAACCAAAAGGTGGCATGACAAGAGGATCATTCCAAAGGAGTTGAGCGAAGGAGATCTTGTCCTTCTCTTCAACTCAAGGCTAAGGCTCTTTCCCGGAAAGCTCAAATCAAGATGGACCGGGCCATATGTGGTGTAGAAGATCTTTCCCCATGGAGCTATTGAAATAGGAGGGGAGCATTGTGGAAATTTCAAAGTGAATGGGCATCGCTTGAAGAAGTATATTCCGGGAGCCCCGGTAGACATGATTGCCCCGCTTCACCTCGAATAGACGCTCCCGAGTTTGGTCAAGCTAATGACCTTAAAGAAGCGCTTGGTGGGAGGCAACCCATTGGTAACATTTTTCCCTTTTCATTTTTTATTTTTGCTTAGATTTTTCTGTTTTTGTGTGCTTTGTGTGTGTTTTGTCTACTTTCGTGTGTGTGCTAGAGCATTAGTGGCATTGGAAGCCTTTATTGGCAATGAAAATGATGATGATGAAACCCTCACCAATTATGGGTGGAGCGGACGCGGAACTTGGACGGCTAGCGGTGCCTAGCGCGGGTTCCGAAGCTTTGATGGATGCTTAGAGCTCTCTACCATGGTTGAAAGGATCATCCAACATCAATTCACTTGAGAATTCCCAAATACCATAGCAAACAATTTTACATTGTGAGAACCTTCTTTCACTCTCTCTACTTCATCTACACATTGGGGACAATGTGTTTCTAAGTATGGGGTGGGGTTTGCATGATCCCTTGCATGATGAGCATCTAGGATAGGTTAATATTTGCACATGTCTTGCATTGTACATACTTAAAATGAAAATCCCATAAAAAATCAGAAAATTTAAAAAATTTTGTGCTTTCTAGGCTTGGATATGATCCTAATGATGAAACTTGTCTTGTGATTGGCTATGGATGGCTTTATGTGTTGAATTGATAAATGCATACGTGGACTTGAACTACTTCTCTTAAATTCTATGAATGACTTGTGATCATGATGATTGCCTAGAATGGATTGAGTATTGAAAGTCGAAATTACATGATAGTTCTTGCATACCATCTAGGAATGAATGAGGCATTTCATCTTTCTCTACTTCTCATCTTGATCATGATTGCTTGAGCACCTCAATTGACATAAAATCGACCTCCTTTAAACCCATCCGGGAATAGGAGCATGCTAGTGTGTTGAAATGTGTGAAAAGCAAGTGCGGGATGAAGATGTAATGAAAAGAATGTCGTGAATGAAATGCTGAAATTATTGTGGAAGTGTAGCCAAAATATAGGTTTGGGGGCGTTGGTTTAAATGACAAGTAACTCGGTACACTTCACATAATCGGGTGTTGGTGCCTTGCCAAAGTCAAATGAACCAATAGCCCTAACGAGCTTTGGTATGTGTGCCCGGTGTGGATGCACCTCGAAAACTAAGAAAAAGCCCGAGGACGGCTAATCACCAAGGTTTCGGCTTTTGTACACCAATGCCATCGTCTCAAAAGAAAAAGAAAAAGAAAAAAAATAAAAATAAAAAAGAAAAGAAAGCAAGATAGGGAAAAAATATACACTTGGGGGAAGTTGATCGAGGACAAGGATGTGGAGTTAGTTCCATTCCCGGATTAGCATCACATAACCTAGATAATCCCCCGCCCAATTACAACGTTTCTTGGCCTTTTATGTCACAAGCCCTTATGACCTACTTGCATGTTTGTAAGACTTAGTAATCTAGATTGGATAGACTCTTGATCTTCTTGACCTCTTCATCCTCACATTTCATGCATGTTTTTGAGTTAAGTACAATTGTCTTTCCATGCCCTTATTGTTTGATACATAATTGCTTATCCAATTGCCATTGATCATGACTATGAAGGTGATCCAATAGTAGAAGCACAAAACCCAAAAAGATTTTGCCATTTTTCTGCATACATAAATCATGTCATCTCTTAGTCTATAGTTGGGAATTTGCTCGGGGACGAGCAAACCTTAAGTATGGGGTATTTTGATAACACGATTTATAACATAGTTTTAGTTGTACATTTAGATAGAATTCTCGCTCATTCATGCATGATCTAGCATTAGTTCAAGACGTTTTGCACCCAATTCACGTATTTTGTCGAGATAGACGTCTACACGGACTTGTGCGCGTTTTGTAGGTATTTCGGGAAGTTTAGGAGCTTAAACGATGCGTTTGAGGATCGTTCATTTGGATGACACACCCTCGGACTCATTAGGACACAAGCCAAGGGGTGAGGAGGACTCATGGAGCCTTACCAACACTAGCCATGCACCAAATCACAACTTAATGATCCAAGGCAAAGTTTCTGCATAAAATCACGGTTCTCTGACAAACCACGGCCGTGGAAATGACCGTGGATTTTGCCAGATTCTCGTGACAGTTGTGCCACGACTCTCATGGCCAGCTCATTCAAGATTTGTTATAAAAGTGGTCCTTCATGGGTTGTTTGAGGCAGCTGGGGTAGTTTGGGAGCAGCTCATCCATTATCCATTTCTCTAACAAATATATTCTCAAAAACAAGAAGTTTTTTTAGGAAGGAAAGTGTCAAAGAGAAGAAGAAGAGTTCCATTGAAGAGGAGGAGAAGAACACACACCATAGCTATCTTGTATTTCGGATTTCATTTTCTAGAGATTGTATGAATCCTTGAACCTTCTTTTGGAAGGGTTGTAAGTGGCTCTATTCTAATCCTCAGCTTAGTTTTGAATTAAGTTCACTTGTTCCTCTCTCTTCTTTCATTATCTTGCAATGGATGTTTTGATTTCATGTTTGTTTCTCTCGATTTCCATTATGAATGTTGTAGGCTAAATTGATGTGGTTCTAGGGCAAGGAAAGGATGATTATGGCTAGAACTATGATAGGACGGACATAGATTTACCTTTGGATGACTTTTGCTTATGAACGTAGTTGCTGTTAGAAATCACGGGTAGTTCTTGAAGAACCACGGCCGTGGTTTCGGTAGAACAAACCGTGATTCTCCCTGGTTCGAAGGATCTTGCCTTAGACCCATAAAATGTTGAAACCCTGAGTGTTTGTTGAGTTTAACCTACCCTAGGGTGACCTAGTGTAGTGACTAAGTGTTAGGAGAGACTTACCCGGTAATCCTTGCCCTTAGAATCTAAAATAGCCAACCTTAGGTAGTGGTGAGCCTAATAAGCCGCCATTGGATTAGATGTGCTGGGATAGTTGCTTAGGACTTCCCTTTCCAAGACTTACCCGGTAAGGATAGGTTAGATCCCTAATTAACAATCCGGTTTGTGTAGAATTCCTATCCTTAGGGTCTTAGAGACTTACCCGGTAATGAGACCTTAGGTGTGGACCAGTTGGACCATGAGACCTACCCGGTAATTGATCCCAAATTAGATACACTTAATCCCAACATATCATAGTTAATCCAAAGGATGAATAGATAACTTGAGTTCTATGCCATAACCGGAACTTCCGACCCCTAGAATCCGTCTTTTCTTTCCTTGATCATTATCTTGTTTGGTTTGCTCATTTGAGCTGATTTTTAGTTTAGTTTGATTGTTTACTTTGCATGAATTGTGATCTTTGATTGATCACCAAAAACCGACCAAAAACAAATTGAGATTTTCATTTCTTTGTTTCCCCCTTTTCTAACCTTAGACCTTCACTAAACTTAATCACAAAACTGAATCAATTTCACCTTAGTCTTTGTGTTCGACCTCGGAATACTATCCATACTACAAACGTCCCGTACACTGCGGGTGTGCTAGAAGTTAGGATAAATATAACGAGTATAAATTTAAGGCTTATTGCGTGGACACTTTTTAGCGTAACAGTTCCTCCTCCAGCTTACAAACCTCCCCTTCCATTCCCTCAATCTAGAGCGCGAGCGCGCCTAGACAAACAATTCGGTAAGTTCATAGAACTCATGAGTAAGCTGCATATTAACATACCATTCATTGATGCTATTGTAGGTATGCCGGCTTATGGCAAGTTCTTGAAGGAACTCCTCTCTAACAAGAGGAAGCTAGAAGACTTCGGTGAGGTCAAGATGAGTTCGGATTCTTCGGATCTCATCAAGACCATGAAGGAGAAAATGCCCCCAAAGCTGAAGGATCCAGGGTCATTTTGCATTCCCATTGGAGTGGGAGATGTCACATATGACGCTTTATGTGACTTAGGAGCAAGTGTGAGCATCATACCACTTGCATTGTGTAGGAAGATCGGTTTAGGCGACCCTAAACCGGTGAAGATGACGTTATACATGGCGGATCGATCCATCACTCGCCCCGTCGGTATTGTAGAAGACGTCCCGGTCAAGCTAGGTAAATTCTTTGTTCCCATTGATTTCGTCATGCTTGACATTCCTGCAGATAGTCCGGTCCCGATCATACTCGGAAGACCGTTTCTTGCAACTTCCGGCTGCATAGTCGATTGCAAGAATGGTAGACTCGCTTTTGACATAGGAGAAGAGAAAGTAGAGTTCGTTCTTTCCACTCTAGTGAAGGAGCCAATCTTTGATGAGGATATTTATGATATCCAAGATGAAGAAGGGTTGTCTAGAGAGGAGGTAAGTGCGATTCTCTTTAACGATCCTTTACAAAAAGTTATTACTATGAGTCTAACCAATGTAGGGGAAGATGAAGAGTGCAATGAGGCAATTGAAGCCTTAGAAGCACAAGAAGAGATGCATGAAGGGGAGTTTGAGAAACTCCACAATGAGGCTGAGAATGTCAGAATCCACGGTCATACTCTGTATTCCACGACCGTGGATTCCACAACCAAAATCATACCTCATTCCAGGGGATTACACGGCCGTGGAGAAGATGTGACAACCGTATTTCCCTTCCACGCCCTAAACCACGGCCGTGGAGGACAAGATCCACCCGTAATTCTGGCCGTGGAAGAGAGTGATTGAGACATCTCTTCAACTTCTTCCGATTCTTCTCCAACACACTCATCATGTTCGCTCCAAACGGTGTGTGCAAGCTTTAAATTTATAACCCTAGACTTAAGCTTAAAAAAAGGATGCGAACCCGCAGTGTACGGGTCAATCGTAGTAAAAGCAAGAAAATTCCAGGGGTCGATCACAGGGACTCGGTGAAACAAAGTCAATACGGTGTGCTAATGTCAATACTAACCACAAGAGCGATTAACACAATCAAAGATGAATAAGAAGTCAATAAAGCAAACATGCAATTCTAGGGATTAAAGCATCTAGTTGTGGTTCCAACTCAAGATCTATAGATAAACGGACAAAGCTGAGATTTTTGCGTGGGGAAGGTGTTTCTAAAGTGGAGTAGATCACCGGGTAAGTCTCAGTACTCACTAATCCAAAACCGTAACTCCTATTACCGGGTAAGTCTCAAGGAATCAAGATAAAGAACTATAACCTCAAACTAACACACCATCTAAGGGAATAGAATCAACCTTTACCGGGTAAGTCTCAAGCTAACTCACAAAGATGGGATGGAAGCACACTCAAACCCCAATAAAGGACAAGCCTTTATTACCTACACTTATGATCGTTAATACACAAACTAAGGAATTACCGGGTAAGTCTCATCCTAAGCTTGCTTTGAACCAGGAAGGGTGTAATAAGAATAGGATTTGGCAAACTCTAACACTTAACTCTCAGTTATGGATTAGATAAGTCACCTCGGTCAGCCAGTTTCCACCCCGGCCGAGGTGTTCATCGACTGAACGAGATGCTTAGGGTTAAGGTTAAAGACTCGAACTTTCAGGATCCTACTGGAATCTAAGATTATTCTATCATTGTTTTTCCCACAACCTTCAGCCAATCACCCTAGAATCACACAAGGAAATTAGCCACTCATCATCATAATGAAAGTATTAAAATATATGGGAAGAAAGTGAATATTTGAACAAAGAAGAATTTAATGAAAATACTTCAATTACTGAATCAAATATCACAACAAAGCGTTCCTTGGATAACAATCCAAAAAGACAAGACAACAATTGAGGGAATTGAAGACAATCTTACAAAACCCTTCAATAAAGCTATGAAAGCTATGGACTTCAATCTTCCTTCAACCTTCAAAAAGGTTCTTCAATTCTCCCAATTTGGAGTAAGCTGCTGCTGCGTATTTTTCGGTGTAAGCGGGATCTAAGCACCTCCCAATTTGTGGAAAATCCAACCCTTTTTATAGGAAAATAACCCTCCAAAGATAATAAATCTTAGAAAGATATTCTCCCATAAATATAGGTAAATATATATGATTCTGCATATCTCCTTCCTTCCAGGTGCCAAGCCCAAAAATATAAGATCACTTTCCAAATTTAAAAGATCTCAGCCAAGAATAAAATATTCTCGCCGCGTCCTAGGTGTTCGCCTCGGTCGAGTCGGCATCTCTGGATCACCTTGGTCGAGATGAATCTCTGGTCAACCGAGGTGAGTCTCAACTGAATGTGAAATCTCTCAAAACTGGTTCAAAGTAAATCTTTAATCCATGGCTATGCTCCCTGGATGTAGCTCCAAATGACTCATGACTCCTTTTTGCTCCTTTTTGATGCAAAACATACCATATTACCTGCAATTACAACGAAACTAGGTGTAGACCTCGATTCTCGCAAAGGTAGATGAAATGGTAGTAAAATCACATAATGTATATACAAACATGCAGATTATGAAAGATAAAACGTCCAAACAAACCCCAAAATATAGACTATAATTCATGCTATCACATCACCCTTAGAAACTTCTAAGGAAACATCGGATGCTTCTCAAGGATCGTTGGAAGCTCCGAAAGCAATGGAACTCAAACCACTTCCTACTCATCTAAGGTACGCTTTTCTAGGATCTAATTCTACCTTCCCGGTTATTGTTAGTTCTGATCTAAGCATAGATGAACATGAACAGCTCATGATTGTCCTTAGGAAACATAGGAAGGCTATAGGCTATACTATCGAGGACTTAGTAGGAATTAAACCCTCCCTATGCATGCATAAGATACTGATGGAGGAAGACTTTAGAACTTCGAGACAACCTCAAAGGCGGTTGAATCCGACCATGAAGGAGGTTGTCAAGAAGGAAATTCTTAAACTTCTTGATGCAGGTATCATCTATCCTATCTCCGATAGTAAGTGGGTGAGTCCAGTTCAAGTAGTTCCGAAGAAGGGAGGAATGACGGTCATCACCAACAAGAACAACGAACTCATTCCTACCCGAACCGTGACTGGATGGCGGATGTGCATAGACTACCGCAAGCTCAACAACGCAACGCGGAAGGATCATTTTCCACTGCCATTCATTGATCAAATGCTTGAAAGGTTAGCGCAACATTCACATTTTTGCTACCTTGACGGCTATAGTGGTTTCTTTCAGATTCCGATACATCCGGACGATCAGGAGAAGACCACATTCACGTGCCCGTGGGGTACGTTTGCTTATAGGAGAATGCCATTCGGGCTTTGCAACGCCCCAGCCACCTTTCAACGGTGCATGATGGCCATCTTCTCCGAATACGTAGAGGAAATCATGGAAGTCTTCATGGACGACTTCTCCGTATACGGTTCCTCTTTTAACGATTGCCTTTCTAACCTTTCTCTTGTTTTGCAAAGGTGTGAAGACACTAATCTAGTTCTTAATTGGGAGAAGTGTCAATTCATGGTTAAGGAAGGAATCGTATTAGGTCACTTAGTCTCTAGTAGAGGGATAGAAGTAGACAAAGCTAAGATAGAGACCATAGAGAAACTTCCTCCCCCAATTTCGGTGAAAGGGATAAGAAATTTCCTAGGACATGCTGGATTTTATAGACGTTTCATCAAGGACTTTTCTAAGATATCAAAACCTCTCACTAATCTATTGATGAAGGATGCGGTTTTTGAGTTTTCGCAGGAATGTTTAGATGCGTTCAACACCATTCGGCAAGCTCTAATCTCAGCACCTATTATCCAACCTCCGGATTGGACTCTACCCTTTGAGATTATGTGCGACGCTAGTGACGTAGCTATTGGAGTTGTTCTTGGACAACGAAAGGAAGGGCGAACCCATGCCATATACTATGCTAGCAAGACGCTAGATGAAGCGCAGCTCAACTACGCCACTACCGAGAAAGAGTTTTTAGCCATTGTCTATGCTATTGACAAGTTTCGCTCTTATCTTGTAGGTGCAAAGGTGATTGTCTACACGGATCATGCTGCGATCCGGTACTTCCTTGCGAAGAAAGATGCGAAACCAAGGCTGATTAGATGGATTCTTCTCCTACAAGAATTCGATCTTGAGATCCGCGACAAGAAAGGTTCAGAAAATTCTGTTGCGGATCATTTGAGTCGTCTAACACATCTAGAGGACGACCATCTACCTATTGATGACTCCTTTCCGGACGAACACCTACATATCATAGAGGAGTGCATCGACGTGATCTCCAAAGGTAACGAACCATGGTTTGCTGATTTTGTTAACTATTTGGTTTGCCAGGAGATACCACCCGGACTATCCTACGCACAAAGGAAGAAGTTCTTCAAGGACGTCCGGGAATACTATTGGAACGAGCCTCTCCTCTTTAAGAGAGGTCCGGATGGCATCATTCGGCGATGTGTGCCGGAAGATGAGATGCAAAGTGTCATCCATCATTGTCATTCACTACCTTGTGGAGGACACGCTAGTTCGAACAAGACTAGCGCAAAGGTATTGCAATCTGGATTCTTTTGGCCTACTTTGTTTAGAGATGTGCAATCCTTTGTTTCTTGCTGCGATGCTTGTCAAAGAACGGGCAATATTTCTAGAAGGAACGAGATGCCCCTCAACAACATCCAAGAGGTGGAGATTTTCGACGTGTGGGGAGTCGATTTCATGGGACCATTCCCATCTTCTTGTGGAAACCAATACATACTATTGGCGGTAGACTACGTTTCTAGATGGGTGGAAGCAATCGCCTCTCCCACAAATGATGCCATGGTGGTGGTTAAGTTCTTCAACAAGACCATCTTCCCGCGATTTGGGACGCCAAGGACGATCATTAGTGATGGAGGTTCTCACTTCATAGCCCGTCGCTTTGAAGCTCTTCTAGCTAAGTATGGGGTTACTCACAAGATCGCTACCCCTTACCATCCACAAACAAGTGGACAAGTTGAGATCTCAAATAGGGAGATCAAAGGAATCTTAGAGAAGACGGTTTCAAGGACTAGGAAGGATTGGTCCTTGAAGCTTGATGATGCATTATGGGCATACCGGACTGCGTACAAGACTCCCATAGGAACCACACCATACAACCTTGTGTATGGGAAGTCTTGTCACTTGCCGGTGGAGTTGGAGCACAAAGCGTTTTGGGCTATCAAGTGGCTGAATTTCGGCATGAAGGAAGCGGGAGAGAAGCGTCTCCTCGACATCAATGAGCTGGATGAACTCCGCTTGAATGCTTATGAAAACGCTAAGATCTACAAGGAAAGAGCAAAGCGTTGGCATGATAAGCATATCATTCCAAAGGACTTCAAAGAAGGAGATCAAGTTCTCCTCTTCAATTCAAGACTTCGCATCTTTCCAGGTAAGCTTAAATCCCGTTGGACCGGACCTTTTCTAATTAAGCGTATTTTCCCCCATGGTGCAGTTGAAGTATGGGGTGAAGCGAGCGGAAGTTTTAAGGTGAACGGCCAACGACTCAAGAAGTACACGCCGGAACTCCAAACTGAGGAGTTTGCGCCTACCGCACTCGAATAAGTGCAAGATTGGTCTAGCTACGGACCTTAAACAAAGCGCTTCTTGGGAGGCAACCCAAGGTATTGCATTTTTGCTTTTGCTTTCGATTCATAGATTAGTTTAGTGTAGACGTTTTTGCTTTGTTTTTGCCTCGATTTCTTCCGGTATGTTCGTGTTTTTGGATGTAGGACCAATGGAAAAGGAAAAGAGGAGGATGATGTTGAAGAAGAGTGACGAAATTTGGACTTTGGAGCTTTACAAAGGGTTCCACGGTCTAAATTACGGTCGTCATAGCTACAGGGGCCGTAATTTCCAAAAGCCTTTGAAAAATCACCAAAACCACGGTTCCGTACACTTCCACGGCCGTGGAACACCCCGACAGACCGTGATTTTCAAAATTTTGCCTGCAACTATATAAGCCACATTCTTCACAAATTCATCCCAAAAATCCCTCTTTCCACGACCTAAGTGCCGAAACACCACAACCCCCTCTCAAATCTTCGTTTCCTAATCGTTTTCAACGATTCTTCTTCCCAAACTGCAGCAAATTCAACCACAAACAAGATCCAAGCGACGAATCAAACGGAAACTCACCAACAAACGCGCATTTCGGATTTTTCAATCCGAAAAAGAGGTTTTCTTTTCCCTTCTTGATTCTCGCTGATTTGGTTGTTTTTGTTAGAGATTTTTAGGAAGAACTGATTGAGATTTGAGGAAATTAGACTAGGACAGCCTGTTGTGGAGATTGATTGTGAATTTGCTGAGATTTGTGATTTTCTGAGACGAATCACGGTCTCTGGGTAAATTACGGCCGCGGTTTGCTGAAGAACAGACCGTAATTTTGAGCAAAATGGATTTTGTGAGAAGAGTTTCAGGGAGGATAAAAGAGAAGAAGAATGAGCAGAATAAGAAGAGGAAGGGTAATCCCTCCTCCTCCTCATCCTCTAGGGCACCACCACCCTCTTCACCTTCACCTCCATCCTCACCTTCACCTCCATCTTCACCCCCTCACCCTAGAGTCCCGACCATACACGACGACCATCTTGCTGCACTTGATAGGATCAAGGAGAGGCCAATTATTGGCCCTAGATATTTGTTGTTGGAGGATCTAGTTTCTCTCAACATTGTTGATGACCTCATTTGGCTCTTGGATAGAGCCGGATTAGTTGTCTTCTCGGCTATCCGAGAAGACGCATATGAGGAGATTACACGGGAGGTTGTGACGTCCTTTGAGCACAGCCACGTCGATAGGACCGTCTCTTTCCGCCTTATGGAGAGAGATTATCAGTTGAGTATCCGTGACTTTGGGACGATTTTTGGGTTCCATGAGACCTTCAATGGTCGATTTCCGAGTGGTGTTTACCCCAAGGACTTTTGGGAGGAGGTTGCAATGATTTACGCCGACGAGGACCGTTGGCAACCCGCTGATACCAAGGCTAGATTGATGTACCATCTATCCTTGAAGATAGCTCACCGTGTTCTTTCGGAGTGTCTCTTTCCTAGGACGGAGACGCCCCAAAAGATCAAGACGGATGAGCTATTCTTGCTTTATTGCATGCTTTATGGACGTCGTGCAGATTGTGCTACTCTCTTGGCTGCTACGATGAGCAAGCTCAAGAACAAGAAGAAGGGGAACATCGGATATGGTGGGATAGTCACCCACATTGCTCGGAGTTTTGGTGTTGATTTTTCTGCTTGCACCCGCATACCGGCCGTTCCTTTAGGGCTGCATGCTTTCATGGTTAGGGGTCTCATCTTCCCCACACATAGAGGTCCGCCTTATGCGGGCATGCCTTGGGAGAGTAGGACAGGTAGGGGTATAGAGTGGCTGCCAGAGTACTCCATTATGGTGGGACGCCATAATTGGAAGGAGACGTTCGCTGCGATGCATGCGAACAGGATAGTAGCTCCCCCTTATGTCCCACCACCGGTTGTCGAGGAGGAGGATATGGGAGATCAGTTTGAGAGTGGAGGAGGAGCTGAGCAGGAGTTTGGCACGTTTCCGGACCAGCCGGAGGCGGCCCCAAATGTACCTAGACGCTCTCCACATCCAGCTAGAGCCTCAGGCTCGTCATCTCGCCGCGCTAGCGTGAGTGAGAGGCCCACGTGGATGACCATACCTCCCGCATGGTATGGCATTCCCCCTCCTTGGTCCACCGAGCAGCCAACAGCACCTCCACCAGCACCAGCACCATCCGACGCCCCAGCATGGTACAGTCAGGCCCCAGGATGGTACGAGCAGATGCCGGATTGGGCTACCGGACTTTCAGAGAGAGTAGGAGCGCTAGAGATCCGGGCAGATGCTAGAGACGGACGTTTAGACGACCTTGACCACATGATGAGGGACGTCTACCGCCAGCAGTTTGGGCGGTTCTACGATCCGAGCTTCTCTCCATTCCCGCCGCCGCCAGCACCGCAGTGATTGGATGCATCACCGTTCGTTATAGACATTCCCGTCACCACTTTGTGAGTTTCTTTTTCTTTTCTTTCTTTTCTCTCTTTCTTTTGAACATTAGGGACAATGTTCGTCCTAAGTATGGGGTGGGATGTACTAAAAGTTTGTAATAACTCTACTTACTATGCTTGCTTTCATTTGAGACTATCATTGCATGTTCATTATGTGTTTCACGTTTCATTATCGCATTGCATGAAAAAGAACTTGAAAAACCCATAAAAATTGAAAAATTTTGAAAAATTTTGTGCTTCTAATGAATTGAGATGATTTCTATGATAATCACTACTTGTGAATTGAGTTTGATGACAATTGCATGCTTAAAAGAATTGTGAATCGAAAAGAATTTGAATGAATGAATTTTACCTCTTTTGCAAGTTTCATAATGTGATAAATGTTACCTAAATCATGTTGAGAAATTGAAGTTGAAATCACACTATAAGTTCTTATACCTCTTGTTGAAATGATTAAGGCAATTCGAATTTTCTTTCTTCTTTCTTTTGACCATTCTAGCTCCTCATTGAAATATTAGCCTCCTTTACCTGTCCGGGAATTTGGAGAAGTGAATGAAAAAGGCATGTTTGATGTGGGAGGGCCATGAGAGCAAATTTTTGCAATCAAAAGAATAGAAAGAAATTCTAGGTTTGGGGAAGTCAATCATGATGATGAGTAACTCGGCACCATTCACATAGCCGGGTGTTTGTGTCTTGCCAAAGTCGGATTGAGCGATATTCCTAGCTGATTATGGTATGTGCGCTAAGGGTTTGAAGCATCTCATAAAAATTGAGAAACGCCAATTTCCTAGGCTTCGGTTTTTGTGCACCTCTGTCCATAACTCCAAAAGTAAAGTCGAAAAATGAAAAGAAGAGAGCGAAGCTCTAAGTTGAAGTGTTGCGGAAACCGCAAAAGAAGAAGAAGGTAGTTGTCCACTTTTCCGGATTCATGCACCACATTTCCTTAAAGTTTTCCCTTCCCTTCCATATTCTAGACCTTTTCTTTGGAAGTCCTTAAGATCAAAAGAATGTTATATGACTTGGTGATCTAAATTGAAGTTTCTTATGATTGATTTTGATAATGTTTAAAGGTTATGATGCTTGTTTAGAAGTTGAATTGATTCATGAATTTTCTTTGCTTTTTACTCTTTGATTGAGTGTGTGAAAGTTTGATAAACAATTGAAGCAAGGTTTGAGAATGATCTATTCTTTAGAAGGCACGTTCATCCAAAAGAAGGTACACATATTTCATCCTAACTCTTGTTTAAAGCTTTTTGAAAGACCTTGCTTAGGGACAAGGAAGTGTTAAGTATGGGGTTATTTGTTAGCATGAAATATTGTGATATTTTAGGCACGTTTTCTAAACGTATTTGATTCATATTGATAGTCTTTGATTGAGCATCGTTGCATATGTGAGCTAGTATTGCCTATATTGTCGATATGGATATCTACGCTAGCTTTATGTTGAAATATAGGTGATTGAGAGTCATTTCCGAACGGAATCGAGCAAAGAAGAGTTGATTGAATATGTCCATGGATTGAGGGCATTATTAGGAGCAAATTGGAGTTCAACTTGAGGAATGCACGAGGCTAGGGAAGAATCACGTTCTTACCCTAAACCACGCTCTAAAATACGGCCGTACTACAAACCACGTTTAGTTCCACGGCCGTGGAACACTGCAAAGAGAGGCGTGGTGCATTCCAGTAACTATTACGGCCGTGGAACATATGGTTCAAACCGTGACATAATTCACGCTCTAAATTACGGTCGTGGAATCTTCCACGACCGTGATCTTGGCGATCTTTTTCGCCACATTTTGAAGCCACGATCTTTTGAAGATTGGGCCGGGCCGATATTTTATCTTGCCCTATAAAAAGACGGACGAAGAGAAATTCCGTCATCAACGCCTACACCTCGTTAAGGTTCGTTTAGGGAATTTTGGCAATCCACGCTTCATCTCCGCTTAGAGAATTTCAACGCCGTTTGAGCCCTTGCTTGGAATCATTGACATCTCATTGGAGATCGAAGTTCGCATCTGGGATTTGCCCTAATCTCGCACTTTTGGTGGAGATTGCTGTTGAGATCTCCGGATTGGCGGAAGATCTAAGCTTTTGGAAGATTGTTGCAAGAAGATCTCTCTTCTTGTTTAGGTTTGATTTGGAAAACGGATTGACATCCCGTTCTCCCTTCTTTCCTAAGATTGTGATTGTTTGCTTTATTCTGAATCCATTGACAATATTTGTTCTCGATTGTGACTTTGAGATTGGTTTGAAGATTATTGAAAGTTTTCGGAAGTTTTCATCTTTCTATCTTTTAATCCTTGAATTAATATCAACATGACGGTTATTGGCTAAAAACCCTTAACAATTCTAAGGTGAAGGGTTGATAGTTGTGGCTTAGATGATGATAAATCGATCGTAAACAGATTAGACCCTGAGAGTTAGAGAGAATCGTCGACGAACCCTAAATTACGGGCTGTTCTTGAGTTCCACGGCCGTGGAGTCTCAAGATCTAACCGTAATTTCCTTTAAGTTTACGAACCTGCTTTTACTTTAATCCAAAGTTAAAGATTTGCTTTAACTTAGTTTAGACTTGTCTTTTCTAGGTGGTAGTGAAGCCTCAACAACCTCTACCTCGATTGTGAGTGTCATAACCGTAATCGGCTAAGTTAGTCTTGATCCTTGGATTACAAGTTTGGGTATTTGACATTAATTCTTGCCTTTAGAACCTTTCTATATTGAGCCTCAACAACCTGTATAGGGAGTGTCTTGTAGGTGAGTCATATAAGGTTTTTGGAACTTCACCGTACGATTACCTTACATTAGCATACTTTTGCATATCTCAACTCTGTCTTTATATCATTAGTATATCTTGAATCGATTGCCACAGCTGGATACTTGGATCTTTAGGATTGTTGTTTTTCCCAATATTTGCAAAACTCTCATATTTACTCGCTTGATAATCTGCAATTGAATTTGTTCCCACCCAAATCCCTGTGTTCGATACTCTGGAATTCTTGCTTAACTACGTCGATCCGTACACTGCGGGTTCGCTGCTTGATTCTAGTTTTATAAATTTAAAACTTATTTGCACACACCTCTAGGGGCGAACACATATCTTTATAACCAAGCTAATAAGTCAACATAAAGTAAAAACCTAAAGTCCATACTAAGCATATTGAGATTCGCGGTAGTAGTGGTGGTCAGCCGTACTTTCTATTCCCCGCCAGACTATGCATGCATTTGAAAACCAAAAGTCCTTTTTAAAACTCATATCCTGTTACACTAAGATCGGTAACACAAAAAGCTTTAAATTTATAGCTCGAACAAAATCCTAAACTACCTAGCGAAACCCGCAGTGTACGGGACGTTTGTAGTAGGGATAGTATTCCGAGGTCGAACACAAAGACTAAGGTGAAATTGATTCGATTTGTGATTGAGTTTAGTAAAGACCTAGGTTGAAAGAGAAGAAAGAAATAAAGAAATGAAAATCTCAAATGTTATTGGTTGGTTTTTGGTGATCAATCAAAGATCACAATACATGCAAAGTAATCAATCAACTAAACTATGAATCAACACAAATAAACAAACTAAACAAGATATAGATCAAAGAAAGAAAAGACGGATTCTATGGGTTGGAAGTTCCGGTTATGGCATTGGACTCAAGCTATCTATTCATTCCTTGGATTAACTATGTTGGGGTTAAGTGTTTCTAGATTTGGATCAATCACCGGGTAGGTCTCATGATCCGCTAGTCCATTCCCTAGGTCTCATTACCGGGTAAGTCTCTAAGAACCTAAGGGACGGAATTCTACTCAAACCGGATTGTTATCTAAAGATCCAACCAATCCTCACCGGGTAAGTCTCGGAAAGGTTAGTCTTAAGCTACCATCCAGCACACTTAATCCAATGGCGGCTTATTAGGCTCACCACTACCTAAGGTTTGTTATCTTCGGAATCTAAGAGTAAGGATCACCGGGTAAGTCTCTCCTAACGCTTAGTTGCTAACACTAGGTCACCCTAGGATAGATTTAACTCAACAAACACTTAGGATTTCAACATTCTAACAATCTAAGACTAGATCCACCGAACCAGGGAAAATCACGGTTTGTTCTACCTAAACCACGGCCGTGGTTTGACAAGAACCACCCGTGATTTCTAACAGAGGCTACGTTTATGCACACAAGTCATCCAAAGATAAATCTAAGTCCGTCCTATCATAGCCCTAGCCATAACCATCCTTTCCTTACCCTAGAACCACATCTGTTTAGCCTACAACATTCATAATAGAAATCGAAACAAGCAAACATAAAATCATGACATCCATTTGCAAGATGATGAAGGAAAAGAGATGAACAAGTGAACTTAAATCAAAACCAAGCTGAAAATAGAATTAGAGCAACTCACAATCCTTCCAAAAGAAGGTTTGAATGGTTCATACAAATCTAGAAATAGAATCCGGAATTCTTCACTACAAAAACTATCAAGGTGTGGCAATGGTGTGTGTTCTTCTTCTCCTCTTCAATGGAGCTCTTCTTCTTCCTCTTTGACACTTTCCTTCCTAGAAAGACTCCTTGTTGAGAGAATATTTTTGTTAGAGGATGATGGATAATGGAGAGCTGCTCCAAGATGCTTCTCACAGCCCATGAAGGACCACTTTTATAACAAACTTGCATGAGCTGGCCATGAGAGTCGTGGCACAGCTGTCACAAGAATCTGGCAAAATCCACGGTCGTGGTCTTGGTCTAGACCGTGATTTGCTCCAGAAACTTCTCCTATGCTCGTTAAGTCATGATTTGGTGCATGGCTTGTGTTGGCAAGGTTCCATGAGTCCTTCTTAGCCTTTAGCTTGTGTCCTTATGAGTCCGAGGGTGTGTCATCTAGATGAACGATCCTCAAACGTATCGTTTTAGCTCCTAAATCTCCCGAAATACCTACAAATCAACGCACAAGTCCGTGTAGATGTCTATCTCGACAAAGTACGTGAATTGAGTGCAAACGTCGTGAACTAGTGCTAAACCATGCATGAATGAGTGAGAAATCTACCTAAATGATTGCCTAAAACTAAGTCATAAATCGTGTTATCAAAATACCCATACTTAAGGTTTGCTCGTCCCCGAGCAAATTCCCAACTATAGACTAAGAGATGACATGATTTATGTATGCAGAAAAATGGCAAAATCTTTTTGGGTTTGTGCTTCTACTATTGGATCACCTTCATAGTCATGTTCAATGGCAATTGGACAAGCAATTATGTATCAAACAAATGAAGGCATGGAAAGACAATTGTACTTAACTCAAAAGCATGCATGAGATGTATGGATGAAGAGGTCAAGAAGATCAAGAGTATATCCAATCTAGATTACTAAGTCTTACAAACATGCAAGTAGGTCATAAGGTCTTGTGACATAAAAGGCCAAGAAACGTTGTGATTAGGTGGGGAATTCTCTAGGTTATGTGATGCTAATCCGGGAATGGAACTAACTCCACATCCTTGTCCTCGATCAACTCCCCTCAAGTGTATATTTTTCCCTATCTTGCTTTCTTTTCTTTTTCTTTGACTTATTTTTGAGACAATGGCATTGGTGTACAATAGCCGAAACCTCGGTGATTAGCCATCCTCGGGCTTTTTCTATTTTTCGAGGTGCATCCACACCGGGCACACATACCAAAGCTCGTTAGGGCTATTGGTTTATTTGACTTTGGCAAGGTACCAACACCCGATTATGTGAAGTGTACCGAGTTACTTGTCATTTAAACCAACGCCCCCAAACCTATATTTTTGGCTACACTTCCACAATAATTTCAGCATTTCATTCATGACATTCCTTTCATCAACAACTTTACTCCACACTTGCTTTTCACACACTTCAACACACTAGCATGCTCCTATTCCCGGATGGGTTAAAAGAGGTCAATTTTATATCAATTGAGGTGCTCAAGTAATCATGATCAAGATGAGAAGTAGAGAAAGATGAAATGCCTCATTCATTCCTAGATGATATGCAAGAACTATCATATAATTTCGACTTTCAATACTCAATCCATTCTAGGCAATCATCATGATCACAAATCATTCATAGAATTTAAGAGAAGTAGTTCAAGTCCACATATGCATTTATCAATTCAACACACAAGGCCATCCATAGCCAATCCACAAGACAAGATTCATCATTAGGATCATATCCAAGCCTAGAAAGCACAAAAAATTTTAAATTTTCTGATTTTTATGGGATTTTCGAAATATGTATCTACAATGCAAGACATGTGAAGATTTTAAACTACCCTAGATGCTCATCATGCAAAGGATCATGCAAACCCCACCCCATACTTAGAAACACATTGTCCCCAATGTGTAAATGAAGTAAAGAGAGTGAAAGAAGGTTCTCACAATGTAAAAGTGGTTTGCTATGGTATTTGGGATTTCTCAAGTGAATTGATGTTGGATGATCCTATCAACCATGGTAGAGAGCTCTAAGCATCCATCAAAGCTTCGGGACCCGCGCTAGGCACCGCTAGCCGTCCAAGTTCCGCGTCCGCTCCACCCATAATTGGTGAGGGGTTCATCATCATCATTCATATGCCAAGAAAGGCTTCCAATGCCACTAATGCTCTAGCACACACACGAAGTAGACAAAACACACACAAAGATAGAAAAATCTAAAAACGAAAACAAAACGAAAAAAAAAGGAAAAATGTTACCAATGGGTTGCCTCCCACCAAGCGCTTCTTTAAGGTCATTAGCTTGACCAAACTCGGGAGTGTCTATTCAAGGTGAAGTGGGGCAATCATGTCTACCGGAGCTCTTGGAATATACTTCTCCAAGCGGTGCCCATTCACTTTGAAATTCCCACAATGCTCCCCTCCTATCTCAATAGCTCCATGGGGAAAGATCTTCTTCACCACATATGGCCGGGTCCATCTTGATTTGAGCTTTCCGGGAAAGAGCCTTAGCCTTGAGTTGAAGAGAAGGACAAGATCTCCTTCACTCAACTCTTTGGGGATGATCTTCTTGTCATGCCATCTTTTGGTTCTCTCCTTGTAGATCCGGGCATTCTCATGAGCTTCCAACCGGATCTTCTCAAGGGCGTTTATATCAAGCAACCTCTTCTATCCCGCCTCTTTGAGGTCAAAATTTAGCCACTTAATGGCCCAATAAGCTCTATGCTCCATTTCCACCGGAAGATAGCAAGACTTGCCATAGACTAACTTGTAAGGAGTGGTGCCAATTGGTGTCTTGAAGGCGGTTCTATATGCCCACAATGTGTCATTGAGCTTCATAGCCCAATCCTTTCTAGTTCTAGACACCGTCTTCTCAAGGATGGCCTTGATCTCCCGGTTGGAGATCTCCACTTGGCCACTAGTTTGGGGATGGTAAGGTGTTGCCACCTTATGAGTCACCCCATACTTGGCCAAAAGTGTTCCAAAGTTCCTATTTGTGAAGTGCTTCCTTCCATCACTTATGATCACCCTTGGTGTTCCAAACCTAGGGAAGATCACTCAGTTGAAGAACCGCACTACCACCTTGGCATCATTTGTAGGAGAGGCGATTGCCTCCACCCATCTCGACACATAGTCCACCGCCAATAGGGTGTAGAGATTGCCACATGAAGAAGGGAATGGTCCCATGAAGTCCACACCCCAAACATCAAATATTTCGACTTCTTGGATGTTGTTCAAGGGCATTTCATTCCTCCTTGAGATGTTGCCCGTCCTTTGGCAAGCATCACATGCCGCTACAAAACCTTGCACATCTCTAAACAAGTTAGGCCAATAAAAACCGGATTGCAATACCTTTGCACACGTCTTGTGTGAGCTAGCATGGCCTCCACATGGTAAGGAGTGACAATGCCGGATCACACTCTCCACTTCATCTTCCGGTATGCATCTTCTAAACATTCCATCCGGCCCTCTCTTGAATAGAAGTGGTTTACTCCAATAGTAGTGCCTCACATCGTTGAAGAACTTCTTTCTTTGTGCATATGTCAATCCGGGAGGTACTTCCTAACATACTAAGTAGTTCACGATGTCGGCATACCATGGCTCACTTCCTCTAGACACTTGGAACAAGCATTCCTCCACCATTTGCAATTGCTCATCCCGGAATGAGTCGTCTATCGGGATGTCATCTTTTTCAAGCTCCAATGGTGGGAGTCTACTAAGGTGATCCGCCACCGAGTTCTCGGATCCCTTCTTGTCCCGTATTTCCAAATCAAATTCTTGTAGAAGAAGGATCCACCGAATCAACCTTGGTTTGGCATCCTTCTTTGTAAGTAGATAACGGATCGCAGCATGATCCGTATAAACTATGACCTTCGCTCCAACAAGGTATGAGCGGAACTTCTCAAATGCATACACCACCTCTAGCAACTCTTTCTCGGTGGTGGCATAATTGAGTTGGGCATCATCTAGCGTCTTGCTAGCATAATAAATGGCATGAGTGCGCCCTTCTTTCCTTTGCCCTAAAACAGCCCCAACGGCTACATCGCTCGCATCACACATGATCTCAAATAGTAGACTCCAATCCGGAGGTTGCATAATAGGTGCGGAGATCAAGGCGTTCTTCAACCTACAAAAAGCCTCAAGACAATCTTTGGAAAAGACAAAATCAACATCTTTCATTAGTAGGTTAGTGAGGGGCTTAGAAATTTTAGAGAAATCTTGAATAAACCTCCGGTAAAAACCGGCATGCCCTAAGAAACTCCTTACCCCTTTCACCGAGGTAGGTGGTGGCAACTTCTCTATCGTTTCAATCTTGGCCCTATCAACCTCAATGCCGCGGTTAGACACCAAGTGTCCTAACACAATTCCTTCACTTACCATGAAGTGGCATTTTTCCCAATTTAAGACAAGATTTGTCTCCTCACATCTTTGCAATACTAAGGACAAGTTAGCCAAGCAATTATCAAAGGAAGAACCATAAACAGAGAAATCATCCATGAACACTTCCATGATATTTTCTATGTATTCCGAAAAGATAGCCATCATACACCTTTGGAAGGTGGCGGGTGCATTACACAACCCAAATGGCATTCTCCTATATGCAAAAGTACCCCATGGACACGTAAAGGTTGTTTTCTCTTGGTCATCGGGGTGGATAGGGATTTGGAAGAATCCACTATAGCCATCTAGATAGCAAAAATAAGAGTGTTGAGCTAACCTTTCTAGCATTTGGTCAATGAAGGGGAGAGGGAAGTGATCTTTCCTAGAGGCCATGTTCAATTTCCTATAATCAATGCACATCCTCCACCCCGTAACCGTCCTAGTCGGGATTAGTTCATTGTTCTCATTAGTCACTACGGTCATCCCACCCTTCTTAGGAACTACATGAACGGGACTAACCCACTTACTATCCGAGATAGGGTAGATAATTCCCGCATCTAGCAACTTAATGATTTCCTTTTTGACTACCTCTTTCATTATAGGATTTAATCTCCTTTGATGTTCAATAGAGGGTTTGTGGTTATCTTCCATCATTATCTTATGCATGCACAAAGAAGGCTTAATGCCAACCAAATCATCAATAGTATAACCTATGGCTTTCCTATGCAATCTTAGTTCATGCAACAACTTAGCAAGTTCATCATCACTCAAGCATGCATTTACAATTACCGGATATGTAGAATCAACACCAAGGAAAGCATACTTCAAATGAGAGGGGAGGGGTTTGAGTTCAAGTTTAGGAGGACCTTTATCGATTGGAGACGATCCAAACAATGTTGGATGAGATGAATCCAAAACAAATGAAGACCCTCCAAGGCTCCTAGAAGCTTGATCACCATCAAGGGCCGATCCAGGGAAAACCACGGCTGAAACCACGGTTTGCTCATCTTCCACGGCCGTGGTTCTTGCCAAGCTTGCTTCCCAGAGTTGTCCAGAAAGTTTGACGGCCGTGGAACATAAATCTCGACCGTGGAACTTGCAGCTGTTCAACACCTCTTCGTGGCCTTCAAATGCAACTCTTGGCTCCTCTTCTAATGCTTCCAAGGCCTTGATCTCTTCATTGCAAGCCTCCTCAACACCTTCCTCCATCATACTTAAGGTAAGAACCTTCTCCAAGGGATCTTTGATCAAGATCGAACTCACAACTTCTCTAGATTCTTCATGCTCGATTATGTTGAAGACATCCTCGTCAAGGGTTGACCCTTTCATCATTGTGGACAACTTGAACTTGATGTTCTCTTCTCCAATGTTGAAGGAGAGAGTCCCGTTCTTGCAATCCACTAGGCATCCGGAAGTGGCTAGGAAAGGTCTTCCTAAAATGATGGGAACCGGATAATCCGCCGGGATGTCCAAGACTACAAAATCAATTGGCACATAGAATCCTCCTAGTTGCACCGGGATGTCTTCTAAAATCCCAACCGGATGAGTGATAGAACGGTCCGCCATATAGAGGGTCATCTTGACCGGTTTTGGCTCTCCTAGCCCCACCTTGTTGCAAAGTGCAAGCGGTATGATGCTTACACTCGCTCCAAGATCACAAAGGGCCTCGTACTTCACATCTCCCACTCCTATTAGGACACAAAAAGAACCCGGATCTCTTAGCTTGGGAGGCATCTCCTCCTTCATTGTTTGGATCAATTCCGAGGATCTCTTGGTCATTCTTATCTCCCCATACTCCTCCAACTTCCTTTTGTTGGAGAGTATCTCTTTCAAAAACTTGCCATATGCCGGCATTCCTAAAATAGCATCCATGAATGGAATGTTAATATGCAATTTAGACATTAGTTCAAGGAACTTACCAAAGTGATTGTCCAAACGAGCTCTTGCTCTTGATTGTGGGAACGGTAGTGGTGGCTTGTATGGAGGCGGTGCCACATAGGTTGGCTCTACATCCTTGCTCTTGCCTCCATCTTCTTGCAACTTTCCCTCTTCTACCACTACTTGCTTTCCCCTAGCATTGTCCTTGGGCAAAGGATCCTTCATACTCAACCCACTCCTCGTTGTGATAGCCAACACTTGGCCTCTTGGGTTGTCTTCGGTTCTTCCGGGAAGCTTTCCCGGATCTCTATGGGCTTCACCCGCCTTTTGGAACACTTGTGCTTCCAAAACCTTTTGGGCTTTAGAGATTGAAGTCACGGTGCTCTCAAGACCACTCAACCTTCCAAGCAATTGCTCAAACATTATTTCGGTTCTATCCTTTGGGGGTTGAGTAAATCCGGGTGGAGGTTCTTGTGAAGCTCTTGGTGGTGGAGTTGTGCTTGTGGAAGCGGAGGGGTTCAAGGCTCCATCCGGGTTAGAGTAAGAAAATCCGGGATGGTTGTGGTTGGGCCGGTAATTGTTGAATTGCTGGTTGTTGTTGAAACTCCTTGGGCCTTGGTAATTGTTGAAGTTGCCCCTTCCCATATAATTCACATCCTCCTCCTTGGAAGACAAGTTGGCTTGTGGAGGCACTTGAGGAGTTGCTTGGTTCTTCAAATTTGTAGCACACAACTCCCTCAAGGACTTCAATTCGTTGTTGACGGCGTCAAGCTTGAAATTGCTCATGGTGACTTCACTCACCTCATATGCTCCCGCCTTTCTTCCTTCACTCTTCCTATGGGAGTACTTCTCAATCACTAGAGCTTGCTTCTCCACAAACTCCCAAGCTTCATCTACATGCTTCTCCATAAAAGTCCCACCGGAAAGAGATTGGAGCTTGAATTGGCTATCTTCATCAAGTCCTTTGAAGTAGATCTCCAATAGCTCAATTTTCGGTATGCCATGGTGTGGACAATCAAGGAGAAGATCTTTGAACCTCTCCCAAGACTTGAATAAACTTTCTCTATCCTTCATCACGAAGGCATTGATCTTCCCTCTTAATTCGGTAGTCTTGGAAAGTGGGAAGAACTTGGTCAAAAACTCGGTTGTCATCTCCTCCCAAGTACCAACTCGCCCTTGTGGAATAGATTGATACCAAGCTAAGGCTTTGTCCTTAAGAGAGAAGGAAAAAGCCCTAAGCTTATGGTTGTTGCTCTCCAATCTTGGCGGTCTAAGAGTCTCCATCAATATCTCATAGTTCATCAAGTGTTGATGAGGAGACTCTCCTTCCATCCCTCCAAATTGATTATGCCGGATCATTTGTAGAACTTGAGGGCGGAGCTCATAATTGTGGGTCACGGGATCTCCTAAGTTCACACCTGGTCGGTGTGCTCTTTGTGCCGGATCCATACGTCTCCCTAGGGTTTGTGGCTCCTCAAATGCAATGGGAACAACCCTAACATTAGCCGCCGGCTGCGGTTATACCACCGGTGGTGGAGGAGGTGGAGGTTGTTGACGATTAAGCTCCCCTTGTACAAGGGCTTGCCTAATCTCATCAATCTCCCTCCTAGTTGCTTCTTGCCTCTGATTGGCAAGTCTCCTTTCTTCCTCCAAGAGCTCATCTCTTAGCCTTATTTGCTCTAAGGCTTCATCCAATTCAGCTTGGAGATCTCTTCCGGCCATCTCTTTTCCCTTCTTAATACTCTTGGATCTAGATCTAAGGGTTTTCTCCGGTTCGGGATCGAATGGAGCTAAATCCTTGCCACGAGATCTTCGCATACACCTAGAGAATAAGAGATGTTCTGAAAAGCAAAAACATACACCAAAGAGAGATCAAAAGCAACAAGAAAGATCTACACTAATAAACAATCACAAAATAAACTCAATCTAGACCTAGTCCCCGGCAACGGCGCCAAAAACTTGTTACACTAAGATCGGTAGCACAAAAAGCTTTAAATTTATAACTCGAACTAAATCCTAACCTACCTAGCGAAACCCGCAGTGTACGGGACGTTTGTAGTAGGGATAGTATTCCGAGGTCGAACACAAAGACTAAGGTGAAATTGATTCGATTTGTGATTGAGTTTAGTAAAGACCTAGGTTGAAAGAGAAGAAAGAAATAAAGAAATGAAAATCTCAAATGTTTTTGGTTGGTTTTTGGTGATCAATCAAAGATCACAATACATGCAAAGTAATCAATCAACTAAACTATGAATCAACACAAATAAACAAACTAAACAAGATATAGATCAAAGAAAGAAAAGACGGATTCTAGGGGTTGGAAGTTCCGGTTATGGCATAGGACTCAAGCTATCTATTCATTCCTTGGATTAACTATGTTGGGGTTAAGTGTTTCTAGATTGGGATCAATCACCGGGTAGGTCTCATGATCCGCTAGTCCATTCCCTAGGTCTCATTACCGGGTAAGTCTCTAAGAACCTAAGGGACGGAATTCTACTCAAACCGGATTGTTATCTAAAGATCCAACCTATCCTCACCGGGTAAGTCTCGGAAAGGTTAGTCTTAAGCTACCATCCAGCACACTTAATCCAATGGCGGCTTATTAGGCTCACCACTACCTAAGGTTTGTTATCTTCGGAATCTAAGAGTAAGGATCACCGGGTAAGTCTCTCCTAACGCTTAGTTGCTAACACTAGGTCACCCTAGGATAGATTTAACTCAACAAACACTTAGGATTTCAACATTCTAACAATCTAAGACTAGATCCACCGAACCAGGGAAAATCACGGTTTGTTCTACCTAAACCACGACCGTGGTTTGACAAGAACCACCCGTGATTTCTAACAGAGGCTACGTTTATGCACACAAGTCATCCAAAGATAAATCTAAGTCCGTCCTATCATAGCCCTAGCCATAACCATCCTTTCCTTACCCTAGAACCACATCTGTTTAGCCTACAACATTCATAATAGAAATCGAAACAAGCAAACATAAAATCATGACATCCATTTGCAAGATGATGACGGAAAAGAGATGAACAAGTGAACTTAAATCAAAACCAAGTTGAAAATAGAATTAGAGCAACTCACAATCCTTCCAAAAGAAGGTTCGAATGGTTCATACAAATCTAGAAATAGAATCCGGAATTCTTCACTACAAAAACTATCAAGGTGTGGCAATGGTGTGTGTTCTTCTTCTCCTCTTCAATGGAGCTCTTCTTCTTCCTCTTTGACACTTTCCTTCCTAGAAAGACTCCTTTTTGAGAGAATATTTTTGTTAGAGGATAATGGATAATGGAGAGCTGCTCCAAGATGCTTCTCACAACCCATGAAGGACCACTTTTATAACAAACTTGCATGAGCTGGCCATGAGAGTCGTGGCACAGCTGTCACAAGAATCTGGCAAAATCCACGGGTAGAACCACGGTCGTGGTCTTGGTCTAGACCGTGATTTGCTCCAGAAACTTCTCCTATGCTCGTTAAGTCATGATTTGGTGCATGGCTTGTGTTGGCAAGGTTCCATGAGTCCTTCTTAGCCTTTAGCTTGTGTCCTTATGAGTCCGAGGGTGTGTCATCTAGATGAACGATCCTCAAACGTATCGTTTTAGCTCCTAAATCTCCCGAAATACCTACAAATCAACGCACAAGTCCGTGTAGATGTCTATCTCGACAAAGTACGTGAATTGAGTGCAAACGTCGTGAACTAGTGCGAAACCATGCATGAATGAGTGAGAAATCTACCTAAATGATTGCCTAAAACTAAGTCATAAATCGTGTTATCAGATCCCTTTTCGGATTCTGCTTAAGTACTTATTCAGTCTTTCAGAAGATTTCAAGTGCCATTGTTGCAACCTAGAGCTCTGATACCATGTTGTAACACCACGAATTCTTAGAACTCGGGGCATTACTGGTTAGAACCTCACAATGGGTCCCGACCTCAGTTGGACAACAATATTACTAAGATCTTGCAACAAGACACAAATAAGAAAAACCGAAATTTATAAAGATGTATTCTTAAGAGGATGTATGCAACAAGGTCTAACAGCCTATAGTACTTAAATAAAGGAAAAAGACTAATTGTAAAGAACGACAAAGTAACAACCCAAACCCCCACTCTAAGGAGTACGGACACCCGGCTGACCACTACTTCCGGATCACTCAGTTGCTGCTCTAACCTGTGGTTAATCTAAAAACACAACAAAACAACCATTAGCTAGAAATCTAAACATTAGATAAATAATAATAGCACACACACACAAAGCAAAAGTAAACACTCATCATGTTTTCAAACAATCCATTTATTATCTTTACTTAGGTTATTCACTCTTACTAATGATACTTATTTTGTGACACGAGGGATTCCCAAACCTCGCCTCCGCCCCCGTGTAACCATCAGGAATGGATCCGATGCATCTCACCTTGTACCTGCATGGTCTGGGTATAGAAAACCTCCCAGTCTCTTGTCAGAGCTGGGCAGTGATGTCATGGCCCGTTATACATACACTTGGGCCCTAAGATATAATAATAACAGTCGTCCTATCAAGTTATTATTATAAAACACACATCGCACACACCACTATTATCATTCAACCAACATCTAGAAACTAGCTAAGTAAGTCGCAAGGACTTACTTGAGTCAAATCACACTCTATCCACTCTCAACTCGGTCCGTACTCGTGGTACTCAATCGCCTGTCAAACAAGGTATGTGGATCAAAATCACATCCCATACTCTTAGAAGTTATAAACTTCTAAGATGTACAATCTCATGAAGAGAATTTACGAAAAAGGTTCTCTTACGTTAAAAGATTATTTTGCCACCGATCCCGAAACTCCGAGAAGTCTGTCATTTAGTTCTAAAATTCTATTCTAGGACCCATGTCCTATATCTAATTCTCATAGAAAGGTTTAGTGAGAATTTATAAGAGTTACACCAAATTCTAGATTTTCATAAAAAGTCGTTAAGGTCCGACTTTGGGTTAAGATCTAATGCTCCAATGAAAGATAAATATTCTGGAATAAAATTTCCAAACTTCTATGATATGCATACTAAACATAGGGGTAAAGATCTCTCGCAAATACTAAATCATAACTCTCACATAAATCTCCAAAGTTGGGATAAAAGCAGAAATTTCTCATACTTGGTAAATTTTCCTATGCTGTAAAAACAGCCCCACTGTCCTACTTTGAGTCCTTATAAGTCTTAATCCGACCGTTAACTTTCTTCCAAATTTTAACACTGTAAACTATATATTTCCATCTACTACATATCAAAAATTCAACGGTGGATTCTCAATATAATGTATCGAAACTTGATCCCAAACTTAGCATGTCAATGTTGGAACATAATGTGTGTAAGAGATCCTAATTTCGACTCTCATTGCCTGCATATGTTCCCTTATTTCTACTTAGAGATCTTTAGTGCAGAAACTAGTCTATTCTATGTTTAGTTTAACCATACATCTATATTACTCTCATCCTTATTCATCAAACTCAAGCAATACACCCTATACAACATTATGGTACTATGATTGGATGTTATGTCTACTTACCACAACAATGAAGGGGCCGGTTACTGTTGATCTCACAACAACGAGTCCAGCATGAAATCTCACAAGCTACAGGGTTTTAAAAACTGGCTACAACAGATTAAGGGAGAGAATGGGTGTTGGTTCTTACGTGAAATCAGAAGGGAAAGAGGAGGTTAGGAGGATCTTACTATGTTGTTCTGATAGGGCAGCAAGGTCCTGTCTGGGAGAGCTCCTCTACTGCTGCACATCGAGTAGCTCGGATCAAGGCTGGAGAAGAGAGGAGGGGAGGAGGACGAGAGGCGTACTTGGGTGTAGCCGGCGGTTCCTATCATCAGTTACCAGCGAAGGGAGTGGGAAGCGATGTTGTGACCTCCTGGCTCTAACTGTTAGCGTGCAGGGAGGAGAGATAGCCCGGCTACCCTGGTGTAGTAACTACTTGGCTCCCACAGCTAGCGAGCAGGGAGGAGAGATAGCCCGGCTACCCTGGCTCTCGATCGACTGCGAGAGTTGTAACAGCGTGGTTGCCTTGGGTACTGAGTACGCTGAGACGGGACTGCCCTCTCTTCGTTTCTCTGAATCGGGACATGGGAGAAGGTAAGGTACGTGCGAGATGGACGGCGTGATTTGCGTCATTGGAGAGAGGAGATCAACAACGGTTTAACAGGTAAGTGGAAGACCAGCAATCAGCCCTGGTCGTCTTGGGCTTCCTTTCCTCCTGGGCTGGCAATGATCTTCTGCAAGACCAACGTCCCTAGGCTGCTACTTCCTGGACTGGTTGGATCATCTCTTGGGCTGATGAGGAGCAGGCTTCCTGGACTGGCGTGGAGCAAGAGGTGAAAGGGCTGCAGCATTAGGAAGGAGTGAGATGGGCTGAGGCAAGGAGGAATGAGAGGGCCTAAAGAACAATAAATGGGTTGTTGTCAACTTGCCCGGATAACCTTGTCAAGACATCGTCATGGCCTCGTCATGGCCTCGTCACGACTTCGTCAAAAACTTGTCAAAAGGTGTCAATACCTTGTCAAAAACTTGTCAAAAGGTGTCAATACCTTGTCATAGACATGGGTATAAACTAGGGTTTGAAGGATTAGGGTTTTGTTGCAATTTTCATCATTTTATAGGAGTTTAGGCTTACATAAAATGATAGCATTTGTGATGGTAGATAACACTAGGTAGCATAAAAAAAAACAACGGACCGAAATCCGGTTTGACTCGAAAATCACGGAATAAAAAAATTCCGGGTATTACAGTTTCGGGATCAGGGGCAAAATAGCCTTTTTAACTTAAGAGAACCTTTTCCGTAAATTCTCTTCATGAGATGGTACAACTTAGAAGTGTATAACTTCTAAGAGTATGGGATGTGATTGTGATCCACATGCCTTGTTTGACAGGTGTTTGAGTTACTGCGAGTGCAGACCGAGTTGAGATTTGAGAGAGTGTGACTGGATTCAGGTAAGTCCTTGCTACTTACTTAACTAGTTTCTGGATGTTAGTTGAGTGATAATAGTGGTGGGTGCAATGTGTGTTTATAATAATAACTTGATAGGACGATTGTTATTATTATATTATTAAGGCCCAAGTGTATGTATAACCGGCTGTGACATCACTGCCCAGCTTTGCCAGGAGACTGGGAGGTTCTCTATACCCAGACCATACATGTACAAGGTGAGATGCATCGGATCCATTCCTGATGGTTACACGGGGGCGGAGGCGAGGTTTGGGAATCCCTCGTGTCACAAAATAAGTATCATTAGTAAGAGTAAAATGACCTAAATAAAGATAATAAATGGATTGTTTGAAAGCATGATGAGTGCTTACTTTTGCTATGTGTGTGTGTGTGCTATTATTATTCTTCTAATGTTTAGATAGCTAGTTAATGGTTGTTCTATTGTGTTTTTAGATTTACCACAGGTTAGAGTAGCAGCTGAGTGATCCGGAAGTAGTGGTCAATCGGGTCTCCGTACTCCTTAGAATGGGGTTGGGATGTTTCCTTTGTTGTTCTTTCACCTTGTTAAGACTGTTGCCTGTTTTGTTGTTTAAGTACTATAGGTTGTTAGACGCTGTTGCATTCATTCCTTTAAAAATATTATCTCATGAATTTCGGTTTTTTGCAAGATCCTAGTAATATTGTTGTCAAACTGAGGTCGGGACCCAGTCTAGGTCCTAACCAGTAATGCTTTGAGTTCTGAGAATTCGGGGTGTTACACTCCTTTTCAAATGAAAACCTAATTTCCACCTTTGAGATCGAATACGTTTGAGAATATTGGTGAAATAGGGTACCTTTTGTATCTTGTATACAAACTAGGCACCCTATTTTCTACATTAAAAAATAAAAAACTATGACTAGGATTATCAATGTTAATGGGTTAAAAATTTGGCAGTTTTTAGGCGGTTTCAACTTTTGAATCGTATCTCAATCCGAAATAATAGACAACCGTTTAGAAGTTCAAAAGGAAACAAATATATAATGATTCTGCAAATCTTCAACTTCAATCAATTAGCCAACAATTCCTTTATTCCCGTGAAATTCGTGAATCAATAACACACTTTACTCTCTCTCCAAAAGGCACGCCTCTTCATCGTCATTGTTAGCGGATGAAGGTCTGAAGAAGCGGAAATCGTCTTCGTTGGGTCTTCGTCCTGAAGAAAATAGAACACATGTTTCTTCTATTTTTCTTCATCGTCCATCATCAAACACAGAAAGGTTAGTAATATATTTGAAGTATTTTTCTCTCAATCGACTTTCAATCTGGATATTCGTCTATCATAACATCGAAAAATGGTTTCATCGAAATTATTTAGTTTCAGTACACAATCACTAAAATTTGTTTAAACGATTACCCATTCAAAGATGTTGAAGATACAAAATGTACCGAATGCCCAAAAAGTTTGTTTCTTTTAAAATCGATACATATAGAATATACAAAAAGAGTTAAATTTGATGTAGATAATGGGAAGTGAGGTTGCAAGTTCGAATGTAAAAGCGTAAAACCCTTTTGAGATGTACTATTTTGTATCAAATTTGCTATCTTGTATGTTCTACCCCCACGCTGTTTTAGGGAACTTTACAATCCTCATGAAACCATTCAACAGGCTGACCTCGACAATTCAATCATAGAATAGAGACGTTACTAAGTAGCAGCAATTTGGCATTGCCAACGGAACCTTTTGGCACAAATGTATAGTCACTACTACAAAAAGGACATTATGATCCGGTTAGTTGAGGGATTATAATCCGGACCTGAACCGGATTAAAGGTTAGGGGTGTATTTGCTCCTAGGTTTTATAATCCGGGCGTTTTTTTGCCAAGCACCGGTATATTTGCTAGGTTCATTTTGCCCTGTTTTTGGATCTTTTTTTGCCCGGATTATTTGACATTTTATAATCCGGATATTGGACTACATATAATCCGGATGTAGAACATCCGGATTATATAAGTGATCAAATATCCGGATTATATGAAACGTATATAATCCGGAGGAACATCCGGATTATATAGTTGTGTAAAACACCGGAATATTTCTTTTTTTATAATCTGGACTAAGATAAACGGATTAAGAAGTTTAGGGGTGGCGCCATTGGGTGAGGTTAATATATACCGGATACTTACAACCGGATTATTATAATTTTGACTTTATACACCCCCAACATATATATATATCCGGATTATTCTCTCTATTTTTTTTATATATATTTCATTCTATTTTTCGAATATACCACCTGTAACATTTGATTTAAATCCAATAATTTATTTTTCACACATTTGAATTATACCAAAACATAATAAACCTGCTCATTAATTGTCATAAACTAAAATGTGCCATGAAAACATGTTTACACCCATTGCTAAACTTTAAATTATACGCCTAAACAAACGTAACTAGAAAAACTTAGTCTATGAGTTACAAGATTCAAAAGACAATTACTGATATGAGTCGTTCAAGGTACGCTGATTCTTCTTAAGGATCTTGTAATCAAAACAATTTTGTCATCGCAAAAGACCGCTTTGCAGAAAATTTTGAACACTACAATAAACAAAGGTATATCACACGTCACATAGAAACAAACTATAGAAGACCAAACTTCAAAATATAGATGTCATAAGTAGTGTATGAGAAGCAAATTAAGCATAAATATTTGTCAAAGTTCCTGCTGAGACAAAACATAAGAAATGTCATGCATAAATGTTACTTGGGATGTCATGCTATACTATACCACTATAATGTTTGTTTATTAGTAAGTAACAACCAACATTGTCTAAGTTACATCACTCTTCACATACCTAAAAGACGAGTTGAAGCAAATATTCTAACCACTCCTTTCGAATTTGATCAACCTCACCATCGGAGTAAGTACTCTTTCTACAATACCACTATAAAATAATATAATTATATTAGAAGTTAAATTGATATAGCACGATGAAAAATAATAATGTTGTTTTTTTCGGATTTGATCGACCACATCATCCTATTAGGATCACACCCATTTTCTATCGCAAATGTAATAAACTCCTCCACTCCTTCCGAATATTCGTCAGATAATCGACTTTTTAACATCCATGATCGATCACTCATTCTAATTCAAAAAACAAAAGAGAACACTAACTTATAAAAACGGAAAAAAAGAAAAAGTAAAGTTGACAACAAACTGAACAAATAAAAAATAACAAAACAAATAAAAAAAAAAGAAGAAGTATAGTTTTGTGGCAAGTGTTGCGGTGAAAGGAAATTTGTGTGGGGTGAAATGTCTTAACTCTTCTTGTTGGATTTATGGAACCTTCTGGAATGGAAAGTTTTTAATCTGAATTTTATCCAGTAATAACAAATAAGCACTGTCTATCAAATCTCATTCATAAACAATTTGTGTGGGGTGAAATGTCTTAACTCTTCTTTCTTATTTATACTATTGAATTAATAAAAAAAAATCTTTATTATTCATTAATATTACACAATTCGGATGAGTAGTTTAGTATTTCACCTCCGAATTTAAACTCCGGATTTAAACTATATGTATTACTGCAGTACAACTAAACAGATCTGATAATTATATTATAATATATTTATATAATTGAGGTTTAATATTTTTATATTGCTTGGCTGAATTATCCTCTACCAAACAGATCTGAATGTTTAGACTAAACGTGCAATTCTTTCTTATTTATATTCTTTTGTTTAGACTAAATTCACTAAACGTCCAATTGTTTCTTATTTATATGTATTACTGTAGTACAACCAAGTGACCAACGCCTAGTTGATTTTTTTTTCAATAAACGTAAGCGAGATTAGTAAGAGCTGTAAACATGAAGATTGTCATTAACAAACTTACCTCAGATTTGCACTAGGGTTCAGAGTCGATCTTGAAGGACAAATTCAAGCACGGTACTTGTCACCCTCTTCAGTCTTCACAATTAACTACATACACGAAAGCTCGATCTAGTTACAAAAATTATACTGAAATGCAAGTGTTGTGAGCAATAAAGGAAACAAGCAATCAATAACAACATGTAATCTCAAACGTCTTCTTCCCCGACCCCATCCTCAAATTAGAGGCGATTCTGAAGAAGGTGAAGATTGAACGGAAGTTATATATTTACACACCCTAAACTAGTCGAACTCCTCTCAATCTCTTCCTCCCTCAATCACTCTTCTCATCATTTTAATTTAATAACATCATTTTAATTTAATAATGAAAGAAGTGAACCCCCTATCATTGAGACTATGGTCGTCTAAAATTAAGGCATAATTCGTTTTTACAACGAACAAGTAATCAAAATAATTGTTGTGTCAAATTCAGATATCAAAGCTTGGCCACTATACTAATGGAGTGCTCATAACCAAGACAGACGATCTTGCATAGGAGAATAAAGAGAGTTATTTTAGGCAGTAAATTAGTAGCTATTAGCAAGTTATATTGTTTCTATTTTAAAAAGATTTGTTCACTATACTAGTGGACTTTACAGAAGATAGGCCACCTCGGAAGTAACACAAGTGTCACACAAAGTAAGAAACACTCCTATATTGACTTGATAATCGATCACAAAACTGCATCATTCTAATTTAATCAATTTGTATTACCCATTTACAGATCCAATGGTTGTCATGCCCATACAAAGTCATAAACAGCTTCCCAAAATACATGATAGAGAAAATAAGAGCATAGAAAAAGCAATCAATCCCTGTTCACAACAAAAAAATTAAGACCAATAGAGTAGCACTTCTAATTAAACATAACTAATTATTCTTTTTTCTCCCAAAGAAAACAAGTCACCAAAGTCACATAAAAGCGAACCCAAAACAGCACCATAAAATGGTCAGCATCAGCAAGTCACCGCCATAAAATGTTACTTGTTTTAATTGTCTGTTTTGAAACCTAAACCATACTTGATACTAAATGATAATATGTAACTTGATAAGTGATATCTACTTATAAATGATCAGCATCAGCAAGTCACCAGAAGGCACTCCTACTTTTGTCTCTCCAATTTAATTGTCTATATTCAATTGGAGATAGCTAGGGTCATCCATCCGACTTGAATCCAATTGCTATCCTGCGATCCCCACTTGCTTAACTTGAAAACGGAGTAGACTTTTTTTTTTTTTGGAATTGAATGGGTTTTAGGATGAGTCTATATCAGTATCTTAACCCTTGTTCCTCAACTCTCATGTTAACCTTTATTTTCAACTTGTTATTGTTAAGCATGCATCACTCTTTTAACTAGCAAAATTCTAAGGATCTGTTTGCACCTAGTTTAGGTTTCTACATATATCCATCCAATTGTGTGAGTGTATGCAAAGGCTTTCACCTACTAGACCTCTAACAGTACAACTATGCTAATGTAATTCTTAAGCAACAACTATTAGCTCACTTGTTAAAAAACACAGTTAATAACCAGAAAAAAAAAACAGTAGTATACTGAGTGATCCCAAGTGATTCATTTGGAACTTTTGTTGTATTATTTTGAGAGGTTAAAATGTACCAGTAGTTATTGAACTTTGAATATTGTTATAAGGGAGTTTTGTAAGCTTTTTTGGTTAAGTCACTCGGCATAAAAATAATCAAATGGGCTCTTAAACTCTACATTATTATTGTTTGATTGAAGTCCCTAAATAATGGGATTTGGTGTGAATATAGTACCTCTGTCAAACTAAATGAACAACAACATCCATGGTACATGGACATTAATTGAACAAAAAATGTAAGTATACTGTAATTTACATATCTCCAAATTCAGGGTTTTTATTCACTAGCAAAATTCAAAGACTTTCACCTATTGGGCCTCTAATAGTTAACTATGCTAATGTTTAGCAGCAACTATTCAGCTCACTAGTTAAAAAACACAGTTAATAACAAAAAAAAGACGGTAATATACTGAGTGATCCCAAGTGATTCATTTGGAAATTTTGCTGTATTATTTTAGCATAATAGTTTTTCTAATTGAGATTATTCTTCTATATATTTTAGTTTCTTTTTTCATAAATATACATCTTTCCCCATTCAATCTAATGTACCTATTCTACAAATACACAATCAGATTACTAATCATTTGTCTAGGAATTACATGGCAGTGAAACAATTCATATTACTAATCAATTGTATTCTCACCAGGAAGTACTAAACGGTTATTTGATTACCAATCATACACTATACTGTAAATCACTAGGTGAAAGATAATGACAAAATTCAGAAATATAAAAAATTCGTGATACACGATAGTCACACAATTCAACAATCAATTTAAAACCCTAATCTATACAATTTTTTAGTTTCTTTTTGATGAATATACATCTTTCACCATTCAATCTAATGTACCTATTCTACAAATACACAATCAAATTACTAATCATTTGTTTACGAATTACATGGTAGTGAAACAATTCATATTACTATTCAATTGTATTCTCACCAGGAAGTATTAAACGGTTATTTGATTACCAATCATACACTATACTGTAAATCACTAGGTGAAAGATAGTGACACAATTCAGAAATATAAAAAGTTCATGATACACGATAGTCACACAATTCAACAATCAATTTAAAACCCTAATCTATACAATTTTTTTAGATACGCACAATCAAAGTTCTCACCAGTCAGCACCTACTAGGGTACAACAGTACAACTATGCTAATGTAGTTCTCTGTACAGTTATGTGTGAGTGTATGCAAAGCCTTTCACATCTCTATCAAAATTGCAAGAGTTAAAACTGTACAACTATCCTAATGTAAGTTCTCGGTACAGTTAAAATTTTATGAGTGTATGCAAAGGCTTTCACCTACTGGGCCTCTAACAGAACAACTATGCTAATGTAAGTTCTTCAACATCAACTATTCAGCTCACTTCCTTTAATAACCAGGGCACAGTATAAAAAAATACAGTTAAAACACAGTTAAAAAACAGAGTTAATAACAGTAGCAACTATTTAGTGTATTTTGCCTTCACTTGTTCCAAACAAAAACACAATTAAAATTGCAAGAGTGAAAGATCTTTTCATTCAAACGGGTGAAGAGAAGCAGTTCAAGAAGTGTGTGGAATTAGCTTAGACTCGATGTTCCAAAGAACTATTCTGCCTCAACTTGTTCCAAACAAGAAGCAATTCAAGAGAAGCAGTTCAAGAAGCAGAGCAGTTCAAGAAGACAGTGATAAGTAGTTCAAGAAGCAGTGATAGGCGTACATCATGTATAGAAAACGATAGAAGCCTAGGGTAGAAAAAAATGCAAGCCCTCCAATTCATAGCATATGAAGACTTTACCTTTGATTTGATGATTCTTCAATGACCAATTCAAGCACGAATCCGCCACCCTCTTCAATGTCCATAATCGATTTCAATCAAGCAATTGAAACCTAAACCTCAAAATTGTGTGTGGAATTAGCTTAGACTCGAAAGGATGGCAGGAAGGGAAAATATGGAGATAATCTTACCTAGATTAAGATTAAAGCAGCAATTGATAGAATTTTTTCGAAGCCCCAACGAAAGAACCCTAAACATCGACATAATCGACAAAGATAGATGAAAAAAGGGGCTAGGGCGCGCAGGGGAAAAGCAAAGCGGGAGAGTTTTTTTTTAGATC
This sequence comes from Fagopyrum homotropicum, assembly GCA_033239125.1. Taxonomy (NCBI): domain Eukaryota; kingdom Viridiplantae; phylum Streptophyta; class Magnoliopsida; order Caryophyllales; family Polygonaceae; genus Fagopyrum; species Fagopyrum homotropicum. Next base: position 133,130,397 of record BSWB01000007.1, on the reverse strand, counting down.
CAGAAATCTTAGTAATCCGGGCGTCTATTCTCACTAGAGATATAAACCGGTTGGGAAAAGTTTTATACATATATTTATAATCCGGTTTCCACAAAACCGGGTTATTTGTGTTATCAAATAATCCGGGCGTTCATAATATGGTGTATTTGTACCGCTTATCACATAATTTAGCAAAGTTTATATTCTGAATCGTAATCAAATTCGGATTATAATTATTTATTCATCCTATTTCTTATTGTATAATCCATATATTACACGTCCGGATTATATGTTATGGAATATAAACCCAATTTTGTAGTAGTGAGTGATACATAAAAACTTACCGGTATAGTTAGTGCAGATGTCATTGCACTTTGTCATATAGTAGGTACATGCTACAAATGAGCTGAAACTGTGTGACCAAATTCTCTAGTTACTCAATTCATACCATAAGATTTGGATGCTTGTGTGTAGTTAATCAAATCATACCAGATTCTCAAGTATATTTGTATAGACATTCTGTTTCACATGGGATGGACCCTCAAATGTTTCATGTGGAAACCAACCACATCAATACCCCAAATATGTCATCTTCCCATAAATCAACTAATAAAGCATGAAAGCTAGTGTATTCTTGATGTGGAAATGCAAAATTATAAGTTAATGCCTTTTAGTTTTATAGTAAAACCAAAATCAGAAGCCCACTTTTATTAAATTTTACATTGGTGGATCAAGATGTAGGCCTTATGTTGTTACGTTTGGAAATAAAACCGGGAATAAGATTTCATAAAGATATAACTATACTATATTCTTATGTTTTTTCTAAAAACATATAAGCATAATTTTAGGCCGTCTCTAAGTGACCATAGTGTACTATATCTAATTTTTAAACCATATAATCATTGTAACTACACAAAAGCATCCAAATCTTATGGTATAATTTGATTAACTAGAGAACTAGGTAACACATTTTGAGCTCATTCGTAGCAAGTACCTATTATTGACAAAGTGCAATAACATATATACTAACTATACCTATAAGTTTTTTTGTATCAGTATAGATTTGTATCAATTCAATCATAGAACATAGACGTTAGTAAGCAACAACAATTTGGCATTTTTAATGGAACCTTTTGGCACAAATCTATACTGATACAAAAAAAACTTATAGGTATAGTTAGTATAGATGTTATTACACTTTGTCAATAATAAGTACTTGCTACGAATGAGCTCAAAATGTGTTACCTAGTTCTCTAGTTAATCAAACTATACCATAAGATTTGGATGCTTTTGTGTAGTTACAATGGTTATATGGTTTAAAAATTAGATATAGTACTATGGTCACTTAGAGACGGTCTTTTAAAATTATGCTTATATGTTTTTAGAAAAAACATAAGAATTTAGTATAGTTATATCTTTATGAAATCTTATTCTGGGTTTTATTTCCAAACGTAACAACAAAAGGCCTACATCTTGATCCACCAATGTAAAATTTAATAAAAGTGGGCTTCTGATTTTGGTTTTACCATACAACTAAAAGACATTAACTTATAATTTTGCATTTCCACATCAAGAATACACTAGCTTTCATGTTTTATTAGTTGATTTATGGGAAGATGGCATATTTGGGGTATTGATGTGGTTGGTTTCCACATGAAACATTTGAGGGTCCATCCCATGTGAAACAAAATGTCTACACAAATATACTTGAGAATCTAGTATGATTTGATTAACTACATACAAGCATCCAAATCTTATGGTATGAATTGAGTAACTAGAGAATTTGGTCACACAGTTTCAGCTCATTTGTAGCAAGTACCTTGTTACGCTAGGAAATAGCACAAAAAGCTTTACATTTATAAACTCGATCTAATCTCCTAAACTACCTAGCGAAACCCGCAGTGTACGGATCGTTATGTAGGAAGGAAAGTATTCCGAGGTCGAACACAAAGACTAAGGTGAAATAGAGTCAAGCAATGATCAAAGATAGTGTGAATCTAGACTAAGATAAGATGAGGAACAAAGAAGATGGAAAACGCAATATTTTTGTTGGTTTTTGTGGTGATCAAACAAAGATCACAAGTCAAGCAAGGAAATAAAACAACTAACAAATTAAGCTAGCAAACGAGTAAGTAACACAAGGCACAAGTATATGATCAAGAGAGAAAAGTAGATTCTAGAGGTCAAGATTTCCGGTTATGGCATTGGACTCAAGGTTCTAAGGGTTCTAAGGACAAGCTGCGGTATTGGGGAAAGAATGTTTCGCTAATGGAAGCAATTACCGGGTAGGTCTCTCACTTCACTAATCCCGCATCAAACTCCTATTACCGGGTAAGTCTCTAGGGGTTAGAGTAAGGAATTCCACACAAACTAGATACTACTTAAGGGTAACCCTCTCCTTACCGGGTAAGTCTCGGAATAGGGAAATCTCAAGCAATAATCCTAGCACACTCAATCCAATAGCGGCTTATGAGGCTCACTACTACCTAGCATTCATCATCTTAGGTATCTAAGATCGGAAATCATCGGGTAGATCTCTTCCCTCACTTAGGTTGGTAGCATTAGGTGATTCTAAGTTAAATTAGGCTTAATAAACACTAGGATTTAAACAACCAAGGACCCCAACATGCAGATTTATCATTTAAAGAGCAACAGGAGAATAAATCGGGCTGTTCTACAGATAAATCGGCCGATTTATCTGATGAACAGGTCGATTTTTCCTTCTGTTGTGAGTTTCGTGCATATAAATCATCCTAAACTGACATATAAGCCTATCCTATCATCACCCTAGCCATAACCATCAATCCATCACTCTAAAATCACAAGAAACTAGCCAATAATATGCATATCAAGATCCGAAATCATCAAACAAGCATACATGGTGTTCATAGATGAGTAATGAAAGATGAGTAAGCAAAATCAATAAATCTCAGCCAAATCCAAGTTGTAGCAAGACTTACAAACTCTAAAATGAAGATTCAAAACGTTCTTAACAATCCTTGCGATTAGTTCTTCAATCCAAGACTACAAAATCACTAAAAATCACTCTAAACTCTTAGAATGGTGTTCTTCTTCTTCCTTCAATCTTTGAGAGCTTTTCTTCTCCTCCAATCTTTCTCCAAAATCCAATGAGCTGTCAATGAGAATGTGGGAGAGGAGAGATGCTCAGCAACCACCTGAAGGACCACTTATATTCTCCACCAAGAGCAAGGACGGGCAAGAGATCGTGGGACACGTGGCTTTAAGCTGTCAAAGGCCTAAAAATCGACCCAGAGCAATAAATCGGCCGATTTTCCTGGGTGTAGGTCGATTTTCTTCAACAGAAACATGCTATGATCGTCTAGCCATGAGTTGCTCCATTGCTTGCACCAATGGTGGTCTTTGTGTCCTTTGTTGATCCAATTATGCTCCTCCAAGGCTTTGGATGTGTACCATCATGAGGCTTGGCCCTCAAATGTATCGATTAACGTCCAATAGATCCCCGAATTACCTACAAAACCGATAAAAGGTAGTGTAGACGTCTTTTCTAGAAATGTGCGCGAATTGAGCGAAGACGTCATGAATCAATGCCAAAACTTGCACGAATGAATGAGAAATCTATCTAAATGACTACCTAATCCTAAGTCATAAATCTTGTTATCAAAAATACCCCATACTTAAGGTTTGCTCGTCCCCGAGCAAATTCCCAACTATAGACTAAGAGATGACATGATTTATGTATGCAGAAAAATTGGCAAAATCTTTTGGAGTTGTGCTTCTAATATTGGATCACCTTCATAGTCATGTTTCATGGGAATGGACAAGCAATTATGTATCAAATAAATGAAAGCATGGAAAGACAATTACACTTAACTTGATAGCATGCAGTGAAATGTAAAGATGAAGAAGTCAAGATGATCATGAGCATATCCAATCTAAATCACTTAGTCTTACACACATGCAAGTAGGTCATAAGGACTTGTGAAATAGAAGGCCAAGAAACGTTGTGATTAGGCGGGAATTTTCTAGGCTTTGTGATGCTAATCCGGGAAAGGAACTAAACAACCACAACTTCAAATTTTCTTATCAACTTCCCTCAAGTGTATATTTTTCTTCATTTTCTTTTCTTTCTTTTATTTTTGAGACAATGGCATTGGTGTACAAAAGCCGAAACCTTGGTGATTAGCCATTCTCGGGCTTTTTCTATTTTTCGAGATGCATCCACACCGGGCACACATACCAAAGCTCGTTAGAACTATCGGTTTATTTGACTTTGGCAAGGCACCAACACCCGATTATGTGAAGTGTACCGAGTTACTTGTCATTTAAACCAACGTCCCCAAACCTATATTTTTGTCTACATTTTCACAACAATTTCAGCATTTCATTCACATCATTCTTTCATCAACAACTTCACCCCACACTTGCTTTTCACACACATCAACACACTAGCATGCTCCTATTCCCGGATGGGTCAAAAGAGGTAAAAATTTTCATCAATTGAGGTGCTTCAAATAACATGATCAAGATGAGAAGTAGAGAAAGATGAATTGCCTTAATCACTCCTAAATGATGTGCAAGAACTATCATGTAATTTCGATTTTCAATCCTCAATTCAAATCAAGGCAAACATTCATGATCACAAATCATTCATGGTATTCAAGATAAGTACTTCAAGTCCACATATGCATTCATCTATTCAACACATAAGGCTATCCATAGCCAATTCACAAGACAATTTTCATCATAAGGGTCATTCCCAAGCTTTAGAAGCACTAAAAATTTTTAAATTTTCTGATTTTTTTGGATTTTTCGAAATATGTATGTACAATGCAAGACATAATGAAACATGTGACAAAATTAAACTATCCTAGATGCTAATCATGCAAGTGATCATGAAAACCCCACCCCATACTTAGAAACACATTGTCCCTAATGTGTAAACTAAATAAAGAAGTGAAAGAGAGTTCTCACAATGTAAAATTGGTGATGCTTTGGTATTTCGGTTCACATTGGATGATGATGGTGGATGATCGATCAAGGATGGTAGATGGTAGAGAGCTCTTGATGTTCATTATGGTGTCGGAACCCGTGCTTGGCACCGCAAGCCGTCCAAGTTCCACGTCCGCTCCACCCATGCTTGATTGGAGATCATCACCTTCCTTGACAGAGGAAAAATCGGACCATATCCCAGGAAAATCGGCCGATTTTTGTGAAGAACAGTCCGATTTTCCTGGGTGCTTTCTTCCTTGTCCATGTGTTCGGATCTTGCACCTTCTTCTCAACAGTTCCATGAGGCTTTCACATGACCTCCAACATCTCATCACACATGACAATCAACAAGATCTAGCACCCAAAAACACAAAGGAAAAACAAAGCACACCAAGAGTAAGATCAAGCAAAAGCAAGAAAAAGGAAGGAAAAAATATGTACCAATGGGTTGCCTCCCATTAAGCGCTTCTTTAAAGTCATTAGCTTGACCAAATTCAGGAGCGTTTCAATCAAGGTGAAGTGGGGCAATCATTTCCACCGGGGCTTCCGGGATGTACTTCTTCAATCGATGCCCATTCACCTTGAAGTTACCACAATGATCTCCTCCTATCTCTACCGCTCCATGAGGAAAAACTTTCTTCACCACATATGGCCCGGTCCATCTTGATTTGAGCTTTCCGGGGAAGAGCCGCAGCCTCGAGTTGAAGAGAAGGACAAGGTCGCCTTCACTCAACTCCTTTGGGATGATCCTCTTATCATGCCATCGCTTGGTTCTCTCCTTGTAGATCCGAGCATTCTCATATGCATCCAACCGGATCTCCTCAAGGGCGTTTATGTCTAGCAACCGCTTTTCTCCGGCCTCCTTTAGATCAAAATTTAGCCACCTTATAGCCCAATATGCTCGATGCTCCATCTCTACCGGAAGGTGGCAAGACTTTCCATAGACCAACTTGTAAGGAGTGGTGCCAATTGGTGTTTTGAAGGCGGTCCTATATGCCCACAAGGCATCATCGAGCTTCATAGCCCAATCTTTTCTCGTCCTTGATACCGTCTTCTCAAGAATGGCCTTGATCTCCCGGTTGGAGATCTCCACTTGGCCACTAGTTTGGGGATGGTAAGGTGTTGCCACCCTATGAGTCACCCCATACTTAGCCAAAAGTGCTCCAAAGTTCCTATTGGTGAAGTGCTTCCCTCCATCACTTATGATCACCCTTGGTGTTCCAAACCTAGGAAGGATCACTCGGTTGAAGAACCGCACCACGACCTTGGCGTCATTTGTAGGAGAGGCGATTGCCTCCACCCATCTCGAAACATAGTCAACCGCAAATAGGATGTAGAGGTTGCCACATGAAGAAGGGAATGGCCCCATGAAGTCCACACCCCACACATCAAATATTTCCACCTCTTGTATGTTGTTCAAGGGCATCTCATTTCTCCTTGAGATGTTGCCCGTCCTTTGGCAAGCATCACAAGCTACCACAAAGCCTTGCACGTCCTTGAACAAACTTGGCCAAAAGAAGCCCGATTGTAGCACTTTCGCACATGTCTTGTGTGCACTAGCATGCCCTCCACATGGCAAGGAATGACAATGGCGGATCACACTCTCCACTTCATCCTCCGGTATGCATCTTCTAAACATCCCATCCGGCCCTCTTTTGAACAAAAGTGGTTCACTCCAATAGTAGTGCCTCACATCTTTGAAGAACTTCTTCCTTTGGGCATATGTCAAATCGGGAGGCACTTCCTCACACACAAGATAGTTCACAATGTCGGCGTACCATGGCTCACTTCCCCTAGACACTTGGAACAAGCATTCCTCCACCATTTGCAATTGCTCATCCCGGAATGAGTCATCAATCGGGATGTCATCTCTCTCAATCTCCAATGGTGGGAGTCTACTAAGGTGATCCGCCACGGAGTTCTCGGACCCCTTCTTGTCCCGGATTTCCAAGTCAAATTCTTGAAGAAGAAGGATCCACCGAATCAACCTAGGCTTGGCATCCTTTTTGGTAAGGAGATAACGGATCGCAGCATGATCCGTATAGACTATGACTTTCGCTCCAACAAGATATGACCGAAACTTCTCAAAGGCATACACTACCGCTAGCAACTCCTTTTCGGTGGTAGCATAATTGAGTTGGGCTTCATCTAGCGTCTTGCTAGCATAATAAATAGCATGAGTTTTCCCATCTTTCCTTTGCCCCAAAACAGCCCCAACGGCTACATCGCTTGCATCACACATGATCTCAAACGGTAAACTCCAATCCGGAGGTTGCATTATAGGTGCGGAGATCAAAGCGTTTTTCAACCTACAAAAAGCTTCAAGGCAATCTTTGGAGAAGACAAATTCAACATCCTTCATTAGTAGGTTAGTGAGAGGCTTAGAAATTTTAGAGAAATCTTGAATGAACCTCCGGTAAAAACCGGCATGCCCTAAAAAACTCCTTACCCCTTTCACCGAGGTAGGTGGTGGCAACTTCTCTATCGTTTCAATCTTGGCTCTATCAACCTCAATGCCACGGTTAGACACCAAGTGTCCTAACACAATACCTTCACTTTCCATGAAGTGGCATTTTTCCCAATTTAAGACAAGATTTGTCTCCTCACATCTTTGAAGTACTAATGACAAGTTAGCCAAGCAATTATCAAAGGAAGAACCATAAACAGAGAAATCATCCATGAACACTTCCATGATATCTTCAATGTATTCCGAAAAGATAGCCATCATACACCTTTGGAAGGTGGCGGGTGCATTACACAACCTAAATGGCATTCTCCTATATGCAAAAGTACCCCATGGACATGTAAAGGTTGTTTTCTCTTGGTCATCGGGGTGGATAGGGATTTGGAAGAATCCGCTATAACCATCTAAGTAGCAAAAATGAGAGTGTTGAGCTAATCTCTCTAGCATTTGGTCAATGAAAGGGAGAGGGAAGTGATCTTTCCTAGAGGCCATGTTCAACTTCCTATAATCAATGCACATCCTCCATCCCGTAACCGTTCTAGTGGGGATTAATTCATTGTTCTCATTGGTTACTACGGTCATCCCACCCTTCTTAGGTACTACATGAACGGGACTAACCCACTTACTATCCGAGATAGGGTAGATAATTCCCGCATCTAGCAACTTAATGATTTCCTTTTTGACTACCTCTTTCATTATGGGATTCAATCTTCTTTGATGTTCAATAGAGGGTTTATGATTATCTTCCATCATTATCCTATGCATGCACAAAGAGGGCTTGATGCCAACAAGATCATCAATGGTGTATCCTATTGCCTTTCTATGCAGTTTCAATTCATTCAACAATCTATTAAGCTCATCATCATTCAAAGATGCATTCACAATCACCGGATAAGTAGAATTTGAACCAAGGAAAGCATACTTTAAATGAGAAGGAAGAGGTTTAAGATCAAGTTGAGGAGGACCTTTTTCGGTTGGAGACGATCCATGCAATGTAGGTTGAGATGATTGCAAAGCCATGGAAGCCTCCTTGAAGTCCCTTGATGATTGCTCATACTCAAGTGGTTGATGCTGAAAAGACTCAGGAAAATCGACCCAGGAAGAAAAATCGGACGATTTATCTGAGGGGGGGTCGATCTGAGTTTCTGTTTTGGCAAAACTGGCTGAAATTTCAGCATAAGTACAAAAATCGGCCGATTTTTGCCCTTCAGTCCGATTTTTCTGGCAGTTTTCCTCTTCTTCTAGCACTTCAAACCCAACACTTGGTAGCTCGTCCAATGCATTCAAGGCCTTGATTACTTCATTGCTACTCTCCTCAATTCCTTCTTCCATCAAGCTTGAGCTAAGAACTCTCTCAAGCGGATCCTTGAGCAAGATAGAGCTCACAACCTCTCTAGACTCCTCTTCTTCAACTATGTTGAATATATCCTCATCAAAGGTTGGCCCTTTCATCATTGTTGATAGCTTGAACTTGATGTTCTCTTCTCCAATGTTGAAGGAGAGAGTCCCATTCTTGCAATCCACTAGACATTCGGAAGTAGCTAGGAAAGGTCTCCCCAAGATGATAGGAACTGGATAGTCTGCCGGGATATCCAAGACAACGAAGTCTATGGGCACATAGAACTTCCCTAGTTGCACCGGAATGTCTTCCAAGATCCCAACCGGATGAGTGATTGAGCGGTCCGCCATGTAAAGGGTCATCTTGACCGGCTTTGGCTCTCCTAGCCCCACCTTGTTGCAAAGTGCAAGCGGGATGATGCTTACACTCGCCCCAAGATCACATAGGGCGTCATACTTCACTTCTCCTACTCCGATTGGCACACAAAAGGATCCCGGATCCCTTAGCTTGGGAGGCATCTCCTCCTTCATCGTTTGAATCAACTCCGAGGATCTCTTAGTCATACTTATCTCACCATACTCCTCCAACTTCCTTTTGTTGGAGAGTATTTCCTTCAAGAACTTGCCATATGCCGGCATCCCTAAAATAGCATCCATGAACGGAATGTTAATATGCAATTTAGACATTAGTTCAAGGAACTTACCAAAATGATTGTCCAAGCGAGCTCTTGCTCGTGATTGAGGGAACGGTAGTGGTGGCTTGTATGGAGGCGGTGCCACATAGGTTGGCTCTACATCTTTGCTCTTGCCTCCATCTCCTTGCAAAGTCTCTTCTTCATTCGCCACTCGCTTCCCTTTAGCATTCTCCTTGGGCAAAGGATCCTTCATGCTCAACCCACTTCTTGTTGTAATAGCCAACACTTGGCCTCTTGGGTTTTCTTCGGTTCTTCCGGGAAGCTTTCCCGGATCTCTATGTGCTTCACCCGCCTTTTGGAACACTTGTGCTTCCAAAACCTTTTGAGCCTTTGAGATAGAAGTCACCGTGCTCTCAAGACCACTCAACCTTCCAAGCAATTGCTCAAACATCATTTCGGTTCTATCCTTTGGAGGTTGAGTAAATCCGGGTGGAGGTTCTTGTGAAGCTTTTGGTAGTGGAGTTGTGCTTGTGGAAGCGGGAGGGTTCAAGGCTCCATCCGGGTTAGAGTAAGAAAACCCGGGATGGTTATGGTTGGGCCGGTAATTGTTGAATTGCCGGTTGTTGTTGAAGTTCCTTGGGCCTTGATAGTTGTTGTAGTTGCCCCTTCCCATGTAATTCACATCCTCCTCCTTGGAAGATAGGTTGGCTTGTGGAAGCACTTGAGGAGTTGCTTGGTTCTTCAAAGTTGTAGCACACAACTCCCTCAAGGACTTTAGCTCGTTGTTGATGGCGTCGAGCTTGAAGTTGCTCATGGTGACCTCACTCACCTCATATGCTCCCGCCTTTCTCCCTTCACTCTTCCTATGGGAATATTTCTCAATCACAAGAGCTTGTTTCTCCACAAACTCCCAAGCATCATCAACATGCTTCTCCATAAAAGTCCCACCGGAAAGGGATTGAAGCTTGAATTGGCTATCTTCATCAAGTCCCTTGAAGTAGATCTCCAATAGCTCAATTTTCGGTATGCCATGGTGTGGACAATCTAGGAGAAGGTCTTTGAATCTCTCCCAAGACTTGAACAAACTCTCTCTATCCTTCATCACGAAGGCATTGATCTTCCCTCTTAATTCGGTAGTCTTGGAAGGTGGGAAGAACTTAGTCAAAAACTCGGTTGTCATCTCCTCCCAAGTACCAACTCGCCCTTGCGGAATAGATTGATACCAAGCTAAGGCCTTGTCCTTAAGAGAGAAGGAGAAAGCCCTTAGCTTATGGTTGTTGCTCTCCAATCTTGGCGGTCTAAGAGTCTCCATCAAAATCTCATAGTTCATCAAATGTTGGTGAGGAGACTCTGCTTCCATCCCTCCAAATTGATTATGCCGGATCATTTGTAGAACTTGAGGGCGGAGCTCATAGTTGTGGGCTGCGGGATCTCCTAAGTTCACACCCGGACGGTGTGCTCTTTGTGCCGGATCCATACGTCTCCCTAGGGTTTGTGGCTCTTCAATGGCAATGGGCACAACCCTAACATTAACCGCCGGCTGCGGTTGTACCACCGGTGGTGGAGGAGGTCGAGGTTGTCGGCGATTAAGCTCTCTTTGAACAAGGGCTTGCCTAATCTCCTCAATCTCCCTTCTAGTCTCCTCTTGCCTCTCATTGGCAAGTCTCCTTTCTTCCTCCAAGAGCTCATCTCTTAGCATTATTTGCTCTAAGGCTTCATCCAACTCAGCTTGGAGGTTTCTTCCGGCCATCTCTTTCTCTTTTCGGATGTTCTTGGATCTAGATCGAAGGGTTTTCTCCGGTTCGGGATCGAATGGAGCTAAATCCTTGCCACGAGATCTTCGCATACACCTAAAGAGAGAGATGATGTCCTGAAAAGCAAAGACACACACCAAAGAGAGATCAAAAGCAACAAGAAAGATCTACACTATAAATAATCACGAAATGACTCAATCTAGACCTAGTCCCCGGCAACGGCGCCAAAAACTTGTTACGCTAGGAAATAGCACAAAAAGCTTTACATTTATAAACTCGATCTAATCTCCTAAACTACCTAGCGAAACCCGCAGTGTACGGATCGTTATGTAGGAAGGAAAGTATTCCGAGGTCGAACACAAAGACTAAGGTGAAATAGAGTCAAGCAATGATCAAAGATAGTGTGAATCTAGACTAAGATAAGATGAGGAACAAAGAAGATGGAAAACGCAATATTTTTGTTGGTTTTTGTGGTGATCAAACAAAGATCACAAGTCAAGCAAGGAAATAAAACAACTAACAAATTAAGCTAGCAAACGAGTAAGTAACACAAGGCACAAGTATATGATCAAGAGAGAAAAGTAGATTCTAGAGGTCAAGATTTCCGGTTATGGCATTGGACTCAAGGTTCTAAGGGTTCTAAGGACAAGCTGCGGTATTGGGGAAAGAATGTTTCGCTAATGGAAGCAATTACCGGGTAGGTCTCTCACTTCACTAATCCCGCATCAAACTCCTATTACCGGGTAAGTCTCTAGGGGTTAGAGTAAGGAATTCCACACAAACTAGATACTACTTAAGGGTAACCCTCTCCTTACCGGGTAAGTCTCGGAATAGGGAAATCTCAAGCAATAATCCTAGCACACTCAATCCAATAGCGGCTTATGAGGCTCACTACTACCTAGCATTCATCATCTTAGGTATCTAAGATCGGAAATCATCGGGTAGATCTCTTCCCTCACTTAGGTTGGTAGCATTAGGTGATTCTAAGCTAAATTAGGCTTAATAAATACTAGGATTTAAACAACCAAGGACCCCAACATGCAGATTTATCATTTAAAGAGCAACAGGAGAATAAATCGGGCTGTTCTACAGATAAATCGGCCGATTTATCTGATGAACAGGTCGATTTTTCCTTCTGTTGTGAGTTTCGTGCATATAAATCATCCTAAACTGACATATAAGCCTATCCTATCATCACCCTAGCCATAACCATCAATCCATCACTCTAAAATCACAAGAAACTAGCCAATAATATGCATATCAAGATCCGAAATCATCAAACAAGCATACATGGTGTTCATAGATGAGTAATGAAAGATGAGTAAGCAAAATCAATAAATCTCAGCCAAATCCAAGTTGTAGCAAGACTTACAAACTCTAAAATGAAGATTCAAAACGTTCTTAACAATCCTTGCGATTAGTTCTTCAATCCAAGACTACAAAATCACTAAAAATCACTCTAAACTCTTAGAATGGTGTTCTTCTTCTTCCTTCAATCTTTGAGAGCTTTTCTTCTCCTCCAATCTTTCTCCAAAATCCAATGAGCTGTCAATGAGAATGTGGGAGAGGAGAGATGCTCAGCAACCACCTGAAGGACCACTTATATTCTCCACCAAGAGCAAGGACGGGCAAGAGATCGTGGGACACGTGGTTTTAAGCTGTCAAAGGCCTAAAAATCGACGCAGAGCAATAAATCGGCCGATTTTCCTGGGTGTAGGTCGATTTTCTTCAACAGAAACATGCTATGATCGTCTAGCCATGAGTTGCTCCATTGCTTGCACCAATGGTGGTCTTTGTGTCCTTTGTTGATCCAATTATGCTCCTCCAAGGCTTTGGATGTGTACCATCACGAGGCTTGGCCCTCAAATGTATCGATTAACGTCCAATAGATCCCCGAATTATCTACAAAACCGATAAAAGGTAGTGTAGACGTCTTTTCTAGAAATGTGCGCGAATTGAGCGAAGACGTCATGAATCAATGCCAAAACTTGCACGAATGAATGAGAAATCTATCTAAATGACTACCTAATCCTAAGTCATAAATCTTGTTATCATACCTACTATATGACAAAGTGCAATGACATCTGCACTAACTATACCGGTAAGTTTTTCTGTATCACTATACATTTGTGCCATAAGGTTCCGTTGGCAATGCCAAATTGCTGCTGCTTAGTAACGTCTTTGTTCTATGATTGAATTGTCGAGGTCAGCCTGTTGAATGGTTTCATCAGGATTGTAAAGTTTCCTGAAACAGCATGGGGGTAGAACATACAAGATAGCAAATTCGATACATAATAGTACATCTCAAAAGGGTTTTACGCTTTTACATTCGAACATGCAACCTCACTTCCCATTACCTACATCAAATTTAACTCTTTCTGTATATTCTATATGTATCGATTTTAAAAGAAACAAACTTTTTGGGTATTCAGTACATTTTGTATCTTCAACATCTTTGAATGGGTAATCGTTTACACAAATTTTAGTGATTGTGTACTGAAACTAAATAATTTCGATGAAACCATTTTTCGATGTTATTATAGACGAATATCTAGATTGAAAGTCGATTGAAAGAAAAATATTTCAGATAGATTACTAACCTTTCTGTGTTTGATGATGGACGATGAAGAAAAATAGAAGAAACATGTGTTCTGTTTTGTTCAGGACGAAGACCCAACGAAGACGATTTCCGCTTCTTCAGACCTTCATCCGCTAACAATGGCGATGAAGAGGCGTGACTTTTGGAGAGAGAGTAAAGTGTGTTATTGATTCACGGGAATAAAGGAATTGTTCGCTGATTGATTGAAGTTGAAGATTTGCAGAATCATTATATATTTGTTTCCTTTTTAACTTCTAAACGGTTGCGTATTATTTCGGATTGAGATATGATTCAAAAGTTGAAACCGCCTAAAAACTGCCAAATTTTTAACCCATTAACATTGATAATCCTTGTAACACCCCGAATTCTCAGAACTCGGGACATTACTGGTTAGAACCTCACAGTGGGTTCCGACCTCAGTTTGACAACAATATTACTAGGATCTTGCAACAAGACACAAATAAAGAAAACCGAAATTCATAAAAATAGTATTTTTAAGGTAATGAATGCAACACTGTCTAGCAGCCTAAGGTACTTAAACAAAAGAAACGAACAACTGTCTTAACCAAAAGAAAGGAAAGACAAACACAACCCCCAACCCCCACTCTAAGGAGTACGGAGACCCGGCTGACCACTACTTCCGGATCACTCAGTTGCTGGTCTAACCTGCGGTAAATCTAAAAACACCACAAGAGGAACCGTTAGCTAGTTATCTAAATATTAGGAGAATAATAATAGCACACACACATAAAATAATAAACACTCATCATGCTTTCAAACAATCCATTTATTATCTTCGTTTAAGTCATTCACTCTAATGATACTTATTTTGTGACACGAGGGATTCCCAAACCTCGCCCCCGCCCCCGTGTACCCATCAGGAGTGGATCCGATGCATCTCACCGTGTACTTGTATGGTCTGGGTATAGAGAACCTCCCAGTCTCCTGGCAGAGCTGGGCAGTGATGTCACGGCCCGTTATACATACACTTGGGCCTTAACTCATAATAACCACGGTCGTCCTAACAAGTTGTTATTTATATAATAACACACATTGCACACACACAACCATTATCACCCAACTAATATCCAGAAACCAGCTAAGTAAGTCGCAAGGACTTACCTTGATCAAAAATCACTTTCTCAAATCTCAACTCAGCCGAACCCGTGGTAACTCAAACGCTTGTCAAATAAGGCATGTGGATCAAAATACATCCCACAATCTTAGAAGTCTATAACTTCTAAGATGCACAAACTCATCAAGAGAAAATTACTAAAATGCCCTCTTAAGGTAAAATGACTATTTTACCCCCGGTTCCGAAACTCCCAGATTTATCTATATCTTAGTTTCAAACTCTTCTTTGGAACCCATTTCTACAATCTAGTTCTTACGGGAAAGTTCGATAAAGATTTATAATAGTTACACAAAATTCTAGATTTTCCCCAAAAGTCGTTAAGGTCCGACTTTGGGTTAAGATACGAGGCTGGAAAAAAAAGATAAAAATTTCCGGAATAACTCTCTAGATCTTATATGATATGCATACTAACCATAGGAGCAAAGATCTTTTAAAAATATTCCACCATAACTCCTACATAAATCTCTAAAGTTGGATAAAAGCTAGAATTTCTATACTTAAGCCAATATTTTCCTCTGCTGGAAAAACAGCCCTACTGCTCTACTTTGGGACCTTATAACTTCTAATCCGACCGTTAACTTTCTCCCAAATTTTTATACAGTAAACTTCATATTTCTATCTCAAACATATCAAAATTTGAACGGTGGATCAACATTTTAAGGTATCGAAATTTAGTCCTCAACTAGTCAGTTTAGGTGCACAAAATAATTTCAGGAAAGGGTTCCATGTGGTCCTGGGTTCGATACTCACCCCCAACTAAGCTGGATTATAATCTGGACTACACAGCCCATTAGTCTACACTAGTACAATCATCGATAGGAGGCATTGAGAGGAACTCACTAGCAGCGGCTAAAGGGATCCGGATTTACAGTGATTGGGCGTAGTAGACTCGTTCTGGACCGGGCTCCTACGCTGGCTCGACTGCACTCACCACCGTGCACCACACTTCTTGGCTAGTCACTGCAGGATCCGAGAGAGACCAGGCGTGCCAGTTGATTAATCACGCGGAAACAGATGGGAAGAAGAGGGAAGAAGAGGGAAAGAATGGCTTGCTCACCTACTGCTGCCCGGCGTCGGCGGCGACTGCACCAGTGGTGGCTCCGGTGCTACTGCAGGGCCGAAGAGAGGGCGGCGCTGGGTCACTGCTGGCCGAAGGGAGGGCGGTGTTGGGTCACTGCTAATCGATGGAGGAGAAGGCTCCGGTGGTGGCCGCTACCAACGGCGAGGACAACCCCGACTCGTCGTCCTGCTGTGCAAATGGCGCTATCGACGGAAATGGAGTTGGGGTTGCAATCGAGCGAGATTGATCGGCGGTGGAGCAGTTGAAAACGGGTAGGTGCGGTTCTGGGGAAGATGCTGCGTACGGGAGGCTGGCGTCGAGGTTGATCCTGTCGTTCGTGCAGAAAGCAGCGGATGAGGGAGATTACGCAAGAGCTGAAGGATTAGGTTAAACTAAACGTCATTAGGGAAGGATTAGGGTAAGTTAGGATTTTGGGCCGGTGGGCTGAGGTTATTTGGGCCAGTTAAATTGGGTCTGCTCACCCATTAAAACAAAAGACTGAAGTGAATCATAAAAACTCGTACGGGATCGTTCTTCGGTTTTTTTTTTTTTTTTTAAATGTACAAGAATATTTACGGGTTATAAAAATTTATTATTTTATGTGAATCAAGGTCACATAAAATGATAGAATTTAGGATTGTTTTATTTTATTTAAGAGAAAAGCGGTTGGCTTATCGGAATCCGATTTGATCCGGTATTAAACGAAGTTTTAAATTTTCGGTTATTACACCAATGCCCTCTTAAAAGAAGTTTCGTCCCGAAACTTAGAATAAAGTATCTAGTCAAACGAATTTCAAGGTATAACTTGGTTTTATTAAAACTCATTTTCTAACATGCACTACTCAATCATCATATTTAGGCACACATAACATAAAACACAAATACTCAAACCAAGGTAAAACACGAAAAGTCAAACAAACAGCATCCGAGTACTAACTCGTCGATACATAAGTAGCGGCTAACTCCGCAAGGTACTCAGGGTAACCATTTCTAATGCTTTCCATCGTTTCCTAAGTAGCCTCCTTGATTCCTCGTCTAGACCATTGGAACTCTACAAAAGCATGAACCGGCTAAATTTTCTTATCTTCATAGCTGATGACGTGTCTCGGATCCGGTAGGTACTCTCTCAACGGTTTGGTTTTCTAAACTTACTTCCAGTTCTTTTGATGATTCTTTTTTTTCCTTCCACTAGGCCCACTTGCTTTTTTTTTCCGAAAGTTCCCGACTATCGATTATGAAATAATGATCTTAAACTTTTGTCGGCACTTTGCTAAGTGCCTAATGCTCTTTGTAAAACAACCAGCTTGGCCCGGTTTCCTCAATGTGACCTAATCGGATCGTTCCTTAATTAATGGGTTTTCACCTACTTCTTGTCAAGCTTTCAAATTTATATAACTCAAAACAAAACACACACCCAAGTGGACCTTTTCATATAGATCTCTAATTCCTTAACTTGAAAGCATAGTTAACCTAACATTGATTTTCTTCGTTTGTGGGTTATGGGTCTACATGTTGTAACACCCATTAGTCACAATGGGGTCTTTCGGAGGGTCAAAATGATTTACCCACTCCCGCATATACTTTCCTTCTAATACTAGCAAGATCCTCTTCAAACATACCCTTACTCTCTTACTCAACCGTAGTCTGTTCTTAATCAACCTGTAAGCAACCTCTAACCCGATTCTCTCCATATCCTTAGATCATCCCAGAAGGTTGTTGTTGCCTACTTGGGAAATCCTTCAAGGCATCGGTAAGGTTACCTCTAGATCCGCAGTCGCTAATGTCTCTTCTTAACGGTACCTACTCGTCAATATCAACCAACACTTACACGTCCTCAGTTGACGTCGGTCAGCCTATAATTGACTTATCTCAATATCCCGGACTTACCCTTCTCATACCTATACTGGCGTTAAATTCTTAGTGAACATCATCTGCTCGATTAATCCTTTCATGCTTTTCTCATTCGTTCTATCTTCCACACTTCTGTTTTCCTTAGGCTAAATCTACTTCTCGAACCCAACTGGGTCATTCATCTTGACATAAATAATCATTCCGAGTCTTCAACGATAGCTGGTAAGTGTCTTTGTAGTTCTGATGACTTTGGTTATCATCCCCTTGCATGGACCGTCGGTGTTGATGACTTAGATCCCATGATAATTGGGGTTACCTTGGACTTTCGAGTCCACCAAGGCCGTTCTCATATATACATTCCTTTGCTGGTGTTACCTGCAATATTGCTTTCATAAAACTCCGTTGTTTACGCTACAAGGATTCAACTCGTTGTTACCGGCATTGTGATTTCTTTCAAATTCCTATATCTTCGAGGAGGTCAAAACCTCTTCACACTTATATAATCTACATCTTGCTTCTACACGCCTTGTAGGTATCCATTCCATATACCATAGATCCTCATATCCGGGTCAACATTTGATTTCTTTTGGTCTCTCAAGCTCGTCTTGTGAATTCTTCTACTAGGTAACTCATCTTATACGTTCTTCTTCTCTGCATTGGTCTCTAACTGTCTGTTGATCATTACTACCCATTATGTGTGGGAACTTCAGTTACTTTGTACTCTTGCATAGATTTCCTAAGTACATCCTCATCTCAAGACTTTATTTAAATTTAGCATGACCCGCATTTTGATACATGACTTTCCTTCTTACTGGTTAAGGTATTCTTTTGGTTTACACCTTATCCATCCTAGCATTATCAGTCCGATGTGTATGACTTTTATCAAACACCTATCAGTACCATTTGTATAAGAAGCCTCAGTTGTATATGATTTCCTCAAAAATCAAAGTTCTTGACTCGCGTTGTCCTTATGCTTGTGTCGCTGTACCTTCTATAAATCTTTACCCCCCAGTAGGATAGTTACCCCTTTGAGTTTTCTCGTATTCGCTTTACGAACCACGTTGGTTGGTCTTATTACTTTATCAACTCTTATGTCATCAGTCGAGCTTGAATTTTTATCGAAGTACCACCATTTCGCATTACTCTTATATAGACACATTTCGGTAATTATCTTATTGGGGTAATACCGGATCTATTTAGCAACCTTTAGTCATTCAACTTTACTCCTTCTCATGTATATTCTAGCCAACATGCACATTCCATCTTCAATCACCTCACAACTCGATGAGACATATTATCAAGATACTAAGGTCATAATCTCTATGTTTGTTGCGTCTCTATAACTGTAGTTATCTGTGTGACATCTTTAGTCAAAAAGGCTTCCTTTGTAAACCTCGGGAGAGCACCATCAGTCTCATATGTGTGGCATGTTAAGCACCTTCTGTCTTGATTGACGTTGGACATGATTAAAATCATCTGCTTCTTCTTACTCCTCTAGTTCTCCTTATGCAATCCATTAGTACTACTGTGAACTGTACCTTTTTCTTAGCCAGAAGGTAAGAAACTGCTCACAACCATTTCCTTAATCTCTTTAAAGACCTATAGGGTCATTCCCGGCCGTCAAAATCTTCTCCTTAAATTCTTAATTAGAGATATTGACTCGAACTCATTCCATGTTACTATTAAGGGTACTGATACTTGTATCGGTTTAACTTTACAATTGTCGTCGTTGATCTTTTGTAGAGATTCTCCATATGTCGGTAACATTCTTTAGTAAATCCGATGTTATTCTTCTTATCTACCAACCGGTCATCACTGGTCAACTCACACGTGTGAATTCTCCGTTATTACTAGCTAGTTTGTAGTTGGTCTTCTACCAGATCGTAGACTTACTTTTCTTCTATCTCTTTCGTTGCGGATATACAAGGTGAAAACTTATCCCTCATAGGTTATCCGTTTATACACCTTTAGCTCCTTCCACAATTTACACTTTTCTTTCTCTTTTTAAGATCATTTTACCCGAGTCTAGTTGTATTATTCACCTACCATCTATGGGTTTATCAAACCTTCCGTGATAGCTTGCAAACTCATCTTCACGGTTCCTTTTTCCTAAGTTAGCGTCTACCTGCAGCTCTTTGTAGTGAACCACTAGTATGGTTAACTTAAGTCTCTTGGTGATTGAGTAATTATTATGATCCCTCAAGTCCATCATGATCATTCCCGCACATGCTTCTTCCTCGGTGGATGTTGTTTTGTAACATTGCCTTCATGGAAATCCATTTTCTCAGTTTCAGACTTCTATCATCTTTGATACTTGTGTCGTGCTTTCCTTCAACATTCTCGTGTCTCTGAAGGAGTCAACCCATCTCCATGGTTATGATTGTATAAAATTTTTTATTATTATTTATTATTATTATTTTTTTTTTTATTATTATTATTATTATTATTTTTATTTATTTATTTATTTTATTTTTTTAAACCGGATCGTAAATCTCTGTCTTGGTACCCCTTTAATCATTTACATTTGGGTCAACAGTCTATTTTCTCTGTACTCTCATGCTCATACTTGTCTATGGTGACATCCACCTGGGTTGTAGTGTCCTTTAACCCGCCAAGTGTAGTTGTGCAATACTTTGTTTGAATTGTGTTTCTATGTTGTCCTCTTCAATCCGCGCTCTTATTAGTCCTTACATGCATCTTGAGTTTCACCTCTCGTCGTCATACCGCTAAAATCCTTGTACGGTTTTCTATTACTTCTATTTGAATTGCTTGATATTCTTTTCTCGCCCGATTGTTCTTGTTGTTAACATCCTCTAGTAATCCTCAACTCCTTAACCACTCGTTCTTCGGACAATTGTAGAACCCACCAGGGTGTCTGCCATAATGTAATGTTCCAAACTGGGATATGAGTCCACTATCTTCTTACAGATACCCTTTAAGATCTCCAAACATTTTATCATGAGGCGATGATCGCATCATGATAACTCAGCTAAAGGATATTCCATATCCTCTAGAGTAACAACATGCTACATATATATAGATATTTATATAACATATATAATTGTACGAAACTATAAGTCTAAACTAAGCATATTGAGATCCGCGATAGTAGTGGTGGTCAGCCGTACTTTTCTATGCCCAACCAGACTATGCATGCATTTGAAAACCAAAAGCCCTTTTTAAAACTCAGATCCCTTTTCGGGTTCTGCTCAAGTACTTATTCGGCCTTTCAGAAGATTTCAAGTGCCATTGTTGCCAACCTGGCTCTGATACCATGTTGTAACACCCCGAATTCTCAGATATCGGGACATTACTGGTTAGAACCTCACAGTGGGTTCCGACCTCAGTTTGACAACAATATTACTAGGATCTTGCAACAAGACACAAATAAAGAAAACCGAAATTCATAAAAATAGTATTTTTAAGGTAATGAATGCAACACTGTCTAGCAGCCTAAGGTACTTAAACAAAAGAAACGAACAACTGTCTTAACCAAAAGAAAGGAAAGACAAACACAACCCCCAACCCCCACTCTAAGGAGTACGGAGACCCGGCTGACCACTACTTCCGGATCACTCAGTTGCTGGTCTAACCTGAGGTAAATCTAAAAACACCACAAGAGGAACCGTTAGCTAGTTATCTAAATATTAGGAGAATAATAATAGCACACACACACATAAAATAATAAACACTCATCATGCTTTCAAACAATCCATTTATTATCTTCGTTTAAGTCATTCACTCTAATGATACTTATTTTGTGACACGAGGGATTCCCAAACCTCGCCTCCGCCCCCGTGTACCCATCAGGAGTGGATCCGATGCATCTCACCATGTACCTGTATGGTCTGGGTATAGAGAACCTCCCAGTCTCCTGGCAGAGCTGGGCAGTGATGTCACGGCCCGTTATACATACACTTGGGCCTTAACTCATAATAACCACGGTCGTCCTAACAAGTTGTTATTTATATAATAACACACATTGCACACACACAACCATTATCACCCAACTAATATCCAGAAACCAGCTAAGTAAGTCGCAAGGACTTACCTTGATCAAAAATCACTTTCTCAAATCTCAACTCAGCCGAACCCGTGGTAACTCAAACGCTTGTCAAATAAGGCATGTGGATCAAAATACATCCCACAATCTTAGAAGTCTATAACTTCTAAGATGCACAAACTCATCAAGAGAAAATTACTAAAATGCCCTCTTAAGGTAAAATGACTATTTTACCCCCGGTTTCGAAACTCCCAGATTTATCTATATCTTAGTTTCAAACTCTTCTTTGGAACCCATTTCTACAATCTAGTTCTTACGGGAAAGTTCGATAAAGATTTATAATAGTTACACAAAATTCTAGATTTTCCCCAAAAGTCGTTAAGGTCCGACTTTGGGTTAAGATACGAGGCTGGAAAAAAAAGATAAAAATTTCCGGAATAACTCTCTAGATCTTATATGATATGCATACTAACCATAGGAGCAAAGATCTTTTAAAAATATTCCACCATAACTCCTACATAAATCTCTAAAGTTGGATAAAAGCTAAAATTTCTATACTTAAGCCAATATTTTCCTCTGCTGGAAAAACAGCCCTACTGCTCTACTTTGGGACCTTATAACTTCTAATCCGACCGTTAACTTTCTCCCAAATTTTTATACAGTAAACTTCATATTTCTATCTCAAACATATCAAAATTTGAACGGTGGATCAACATTTTAAGGTATCGAAATTTAGTCCTCAACTAGTCAGTTTAGGTGCACAAAATAATTTCAGGAAAGGGTTCCATGTGGTCCTGGGTTCGATACTCACCCCCAACTAAGCTGGATTATAATCTGGACTACACAGCCCATTAGTCTACACTAGTACAATCATCGATAGGAGGCATTGAGAGGAACTCACTAGCAGCGGCTAAAGGGATCCGGATTTACAGTGATTGGGCGTAGTAGACTCGTTCTGGACCGGGCTCCTACGCTGGCTCGACTGCACTCACCACCGTGCACCACACTTCTTGGCTAGTCACTGCAGGATCCGAGAGAGACCAGGCGTGCCAGTTGATTAATCACGCGGAAACAGATGGGAAGAAGAGGGAAGAAGAGGGAAAGAATGGCTTGCTCACCTACTGCTGCCCGGCGTCGGCGGCGACTGCACCAGTGGTGGCTCCGGTGCTACTGCAGGGCCGAAGAGAGGGCGGCGCTGGGTCACTGCTGGCCGAAGGGAGGGCGGTGCTGGGTCACTGCTAATCGATGGAGGAGAAGGCTCCGATGGTGGCCGCTATCAACGGCGAGGACAACCCCGACTCGTCGTCCTGCTGTGCAAATGGCGCTATCGACGGAAATGGAGTTGGGGTTGCAATCGAGCGAGATTGATCGGCGGTGGAGCAGTTGAAAACGGGTAGGTGCGGTTCTGGGGAAGATGTTGCGTACGGGAGGCTGGCGTCGAGGTTGATCCTGTCGTTCGTGCAGAAAGCAGCGGATGAGGGAGATTACGCAAGAGCTGAAGGATTAGGTTAAACTAAACGTCATTAGGGAAGGATTAGGGTAAGTTAGGGTTATGGGCCGGTGGGTTGAGGTTATTTGGGCCAGTTAAATTGGGTCTGCTCACCCATTAAAACAAAAGACTGAAGTGAATCATAATAACTCGTACGGGATCGTTCTTCGGTTTTTTTTTTTTTTTAAATGTACAAGAATATTTACGGGTTATAAAAATTTATTATTTTATGTGAATCAAGGTCACATAAAATGATAGAATTTAGGATTGTTTTATTTTATTTAAGAGAAAAGCGGTTGGCTTATCGGAATCCGATTTGATCCGGTATTAAACGAAGTTTTAAATTTTCGGTTATTACAATCCTAGTCATTGTTTTTTTATTTTTTTAATGTAGAAAATAGGGTGCCTAGTTTGTATAAAAGATACAAAAGGTACCCTATCTCACCAATATTCTCAAACGTATTCGATCTCAAATGTGGAAATTAGGTTTTCATTAGAAAAGGAGGGGCTTCTTTGGGGAAGTGTGTCAATCATTCCAAAGTAGTAGTATTTGGTAGACACCGGTTTAGGTTTCGGAACCGACGGTTTACGTTTGGCAAGAAAGTCAAACCTAAACCTAAACCGCCGGTTGGCGATTTGGGCTATGTTTCTTTTTTTAAAAAAGGGTATATAATTTGTTTTTTAATAAAATTGCCACCGGGTTTGCATCGAGTTTGCATTAGTAATTTAATTATAATAAAACCGAGTTTGTATTAGTAATATTTTTCTACATTATTAATTTAATAAAAAAACCGAGAGCAAACTCGGTTTTTTTTAAATAAATAAAATTACTAACTAAAAAAACAAAAACGAGAGCAAACTCATTTTTTTTAGATATTATTTTCATTTATTAAAAAAAACCGAGTTTGCTCTCTTTTTTTTATTAAATTACTAATTGAATTAAAAAAAGGACATGAACCGGTTTTCCGGTTGCCTACGTATCCTCTTGGGGTTTAAGAAGAATCAAAGCCTACGTAGTTCTCTTACCTTTGCTTACCTTTTTTTGGACTTCCGAGTTGTTTTCGTTACCCCATTACCTTTCCACCTCGGACTCGAAAGTGGTGCCCGGATCATCGGAGTTGGAATCCGATCTTGAGTCATAAACGGGGGCCTTCCGTTGTTTCCGCTTCTCCGCCCTTATATAATCTTGAACGCATAAACAGGGGCATTATGTTGTTTCCTCCTTGAATAGAAGCCTCGACAGCATTTACGCCTATTTCTAAAAAAAACTACAAGAAGTGGGAGTGTAAACAAAACTCATCATATTAGTTGAATCACTAAAAACTTTTAAATATTACAAATATCATAACAAGTTTGCCAAATAGTTTCATCATATAACGTAGACCAACAAATGTATTGTGCAAAAAATTATTGTAAAAGATCTTTGTAACGAAGAGCTTGACTAAGTAGTTTGTAGGTTGAGTTCCAACGAATTTCAATATCTTTTAAAAAAGCAATAGGATGAACATTATTTTCTAAACACGTTGATCTCATTTTTTCTTAAATCGGATGAGTGTCAAATATGTTCAATTACGTTGGTGATAAGCGTTAACATAGCACATAAAATTTTTAGTCCATCTTGAACACATAAGTTTAAAATATGGTATGCACATCTTTGGTGAGTAAAAGGAGTTTTTACAAATTGTCCCGCATCCCCCACCAACTCATTTACGGCGGCGGTGTTAGTAGATGCATTATCAAAAGATTATGAAAAAACTCGATTTTGTAAATTAAATTCTTGTGAAACCGTTTTTATTAAATTTGCAATGTTAGCGGCATTACGCCTTTCGTTAAAATGGCAAAATACAATAACAAATTTATGCAAAAACATATAATTATAAATAAAATGTAAAGTAATGCCCATGTAAAAATGTCTTTGTGATAATGTACTCCAAATTTCACTACAAATTGAAACTTGATGCGAAGATGATTGTAAAATCGTAAGAATTTTTTGTTTCTTTTGTTTATAAGATTTAGAAATTAATTTGGAAATTGTTTTACGAGAAGTTGGTTTTAAAAGAAGGGTGAAGATAAATAAAGTTATATTCTCGTACATTTTCATATTCCAATAAGAAAATGGAAAAGCTTGAGAATCAATTAGTTTGACTATTCCTAAACTTTTATCATTGTGATTATACATAAATAAAGAAGCAATTAGGTTGTGAAATCCTAAACTTGCGGCCTTTTGAAGGTCATCTCTTAGAGCAAAAACTTCTACTTTGAGGACAAATTTATAATCACACATTCCCTTGCATTGTCAATAAGGATGGCATTGTAGTTACGTATGATATAGCCAAAAGCATAGTGTTCAATTGAGTTTCTAGATGCGTCAAAGTCAATAAGGATGAATTGTGACACTATTATCGCATGACTAGATGAAAGTATTAATTAGCTAAGTACTCCTTCTTATGTTATAAATTTAAAGATTGAGTTACATAACACTATAGTTTAAGATTTGTAATTTTTAGAATTTGGGAATTCTTTTATATTGCCCAGTAAAGTAAATGTAAATGCATGCTCTTTAGGATTACTGTTTGACTTACTTTTACTAATTGGATTCATATTTACGTTTTTGGTGGATCATGATGTAGGCACATGTTCAATCTCTACAATCTTGATGAACCCGTCCAACAACTTCACTTCAGCTATGGTTCTCAGACCAAACCCGAGAGGATGTGTGCTTCAATCTCCACCACACTGTTGCTGACATCCGCGCTTACTTTGATGCATCAAGGCCAGAAGAAAACGGTCTTTACTATCTCTTGTCTGTTCTACCCCCACACTGTTACATGGAACTTTACAATCCTGATGAAACCATTCAACAGGCTGACCTCGGCGATTCAATCATAGAACAGAGACGTTACTAAGCAGCAGCAATTTGGCATTGCCAACGGAACCTTTTGGCACAAATGTAAAGTGATACAGAAAAACTTACCGGTCTAGTTAGTGCAGATGTCATTGCACTTTGTCATATAGTAGGTACTTGCTACAAATGAGCTGAAACTGTGTGACCAAATTCTCTAGTTACTCAATTCATACCATAAGATTTGGATGCTTGTGTGTAGTTAATCAAATCATACCAGATTCTCAAGTATATTTGTATAGACATTCTGTTTCACATGGGATGGACCCTCAAATGTTTCATGTGGAGACCAACCACATCAATACCCCAAATATGCCATCTTCGCATAAATCAACTAATAAAGCATGAAAGCTAGTGTATTCTTGATGTGAAAATGCAAAATTATAAGTTAATGCCTTTTAGTTGTATAGTAAAACCAAAATCAGAAGCCCACTTTTATTAAATTTTACATTGGTGGATCAAGATGTAGGCCTTATGTTGTTACGTTTGGAAATAAAACCCGGAATAAGATTTCATAAAGATATAACTATACTATATTCTTATGTTTTTTTTAAACATATAAGCATAATTTTAAAAGGCCATCTCTAAGTGACCATAGTACTATATTTATTTTTTAAACCATATAATCATTGTAACTACACAAAAGCATTCAAATCTTACGGTATCATTTGATTAACTAGAAAACTAGGTCACACATTTTGAGCTCATTTGTAGCAAGTACCTACTATTGACAAAGTGCAATAACATCTATACTAACTATACCTATAAGTTTTTTTTGTATCAGTATAGATTTGTGCCAAAAGGTTCCAATGAAAATGCCAAATTGTTGCTGCTTACTAACGTCTATGTTCTATGATTGAATTGAAGATGGCATATTTGGGGTATTGATGTGGTTGGTCTCCACATGAAACATTTGAGGGCCCATCCCATGTGAAACAGAATGTCTATACAAATATACTTGAGAATCTGGTATGATTTGATTAACTACACACAAGCATCCAAATCTTATGGTATGAATTGAGTAACTAGAGAATTTGGTCACAGAGTTTCAGCTCATGACATCTGCACTAACTAGACCGGTAAGTTTTTCTGTATCACTTTACATTTGTGCCAAAAGGTTCCGTTGGCAATGCCAAATTGCTGCTGCTTAGTAACGTCTCTGTTCTATGATTGAATTGCCGAGGTCAGCCTGTTGAATGGTTTCATCAGGATTGTAAAGTTCCTTGTAACAGCGTGGGGGTAGGACAGACAAGAGATAGTAAAGACCGTTTTCTTCTGGCCTTGATGCATCAAAGTAAGCGCGGATGTCAGCAACAGTGTGGTGGAGATTGAAGCGCACAACCTCTCGGGTTTGGTCTGAGAACCATAGCTGAAGTGAAGTTGTTGGACGGGTTTCATCCACCTCAATCCCAGTATTAAGTCTTGCACGATCGGCCTGCTTACAAAAAGTGTTGCAATTACAGTCATGTCAGCTCAAACAGAATGTAAGATCAAATATTTGTGGCTACATAGCAGCACATGCACAATAATTATCATGGGACTGAGCAAGCAGAATTATAACCGAAAGTGTAAATACTCAAGCTTACAGGATGATTTTCATTCCTCAGTATGCATCTGAATTTTACATAACCACCCGGGAAAGGAACTAAGTCCAAAGGCAAATAATTGAGCCGGAGGCCCTGTGATTGAATGAATGTAAAAACAAGTTACATGAATAATAATTGCAAAGAAGGAAAAACAGACAGAGATGCACAATTGATCGCTTTTGCCTTCATATGAAATATATAGGAGATAAATCTTGTGGAAACCTCAAATAGTTTACACCCTCAGCAACTCTCACATCCTTATTCCTTACCTGGAAAAAATAGTCACTCTCAGGATTGTCCAAGTCTCTCAACGGACCATCATTTACAGTGAAGCCATTCCGCCAGAAAACAATGTAGTGGGTAAAAAGATATAGATCATGAAACGTTGCAGTTCCTGCCAAGCTTCTCGAGCTCGAAGATGATTCAGGGCCGTCACCATTAAGACTTTGACTAGCTGCTATTCGTCTAGCTAAGGGAATATAGGGATCCACCATATCTCCATGTGTAAAAAATCGCAGTTTCATGTCACTACAGATACAACACAATATATCTGTTAAACAAGAAACCCCAAAAGATAAAACGTGTTGTATCGTGCATATATCTGTCACAAACACTAAGATTGATCTGCAATTGCAAGTTGTATTGCGAATAGACATTAAAAAATCTAGAACATACAATGTGTTGAGCTTGGCTTACACAATAATCGATAACATTTAGCTGAGATCTAGGGAGAGTACGGTTCATATAACTCAAGAAAGTAAGGGAATCTTGGCTTGCTACTACTATCAATCACGTAGAGCTGATCAAAGTTTTAATATGTAATCACCACGAGTCACATGATCGACAAAGCTAATTAGCAACATTCCTGTCAAAGAAGTTGTTATCACATACAAAAAAGCCCTAACCAACTAATGTTCATACACAGGCGCTTCTCCACAATTGAAATGAAACCAGAATAACATTACACACAATAATCCTAGAGCTCGATATTTAGGGGTTCCACTTCCATTTCAAGAAAGTACAATGTTATCCAAGAAGACAAATCTTGACTTGCGATTAGTATAGACTGATTGACGAAGAATTCATTCAATGGAATTGCTGAGAAATTTGATGATAGAGGGAGAGAGAGTATAACCTTTCGCCATTAGCATTGCCTGCATCGCCGATACTGTCCTCAGCATTGTCTGCATCGCCGATAACGTCCTCATTAGCATTGTCGTAGTTGTAATCATAACCGTGACCGTGGGCTCCGTATTCGTAGGGGCTATACTGGCCACTCAGATTGTTGACGAAGCTGATTAAAGAGCTTTCGCTCCTGCAGCTCCTAAGGAGATCGATGGGCTTCAACCGCGCCATTATTTTTTGAATGATTTCGCTCGTTAATTGCAACAGAAAAGAAAGTGTCAGATTTCGACCCCCAATTTCAGATTTTATCGAAAGAAGATTGCCGCAACGTAGGTCGATGGACTCCCGTGATCGGCCCGTCCACAAAGGATGGCCCAAACAGCCCAATATCATAATGGGCCGAACTGATGGCCGAATAAGATTGGCTGTAAATAAAAATAGCAGGCCTTCAAATTTGTTAAAAAAAAACTAGTTTATATCCCGCACCTTGTGCGGGTATATTTATATATTTGATATATTTTGAATAAAATGATATCATTTCATATGTTTTGATTAAATTGACATAACTTTTGTACGTGGAATTAATGATATATTTATAAAAAAATATCAAATTAAATATTACTTTTAATTTATCATAAACAAATATTTTGTAAAAAAATATATATATAAATTTGAACTTACAAAAATTTACCTTTAGATTTTGTGGCATTGTGAAAAGTATTTGTAAAAAAAAACATAAACAAAATATAGATATTTTTAAAAATAAATCTGATCAATTTTTTTTTAAAAAAATCGACATTTGAATAAAATCAAATCTCATCAAAATTTTTTTGAAAAATAAATCTATTGTAAAAAAACAAATATTAAAGATAAAAATGAATATCTTTTATGAAAAAATAATTTACAGATCTTTTAAAATTATCACTAACAAAAGTTTTGTGAAGAAAAAGCAAAAAGGGAGTTTAACTTTTGTGAAAAATATTTGTAAAAATAAAAACAGAAACAAAATATAGATATTAAAAAACGTATTTGGTCGAAACAGATTTTTTTGGCTTAATTTTTATTATAAAAAAATCATCCCACAAAATAGATTCGTTGAAACTAACGTGAATTGGTTCCTATAAAGTTTTTAATTTAATAACAAAATATTTTTTGGCTTAATTTTTATTATAAAAAAATTATCTCACAAAATAGATTCGTTGAAATTAACGTGAATTGTTCCTATAAAATTTTTAATTTAATAATAAAACAATTTTAGCTTAAAAAATAAAAATTTATTCCCTTTATTAAAGACCATCTAATTTTAAATTGTTTGAAAATTTTAAATTAAACAAATCAGTTACAAAAAAAATTTAGATTTAAAAAGAAAAGATTTAATGGCGTTAATTGTGAGAGCTCTATTTTAAAAATACTACCTCCACAACGACACGTCAGCGTCAATGTATACTGATTTAACAGTGTACTAGTTTATATCCCGCACCTTGTGCGGGTATATTTATATATTTGATATTTTTAATAATATGATATTAACTTCTGTATGTGAAAATTAATGATATATTTATAAATAAAAAATCAAATTAAAAATTTTTAAACTTATCACTAACAAAAATTTTGTTAAAAAAATATATATTATAACTTTTAACTTATAAAGTCATTTGGTCTTGTGAAAAGGATTTGTAAAAAAAATAAAAAAATAAAGATATTTTAAGAAATGAATCTATCAAATTATTTTTAAACAAATGAATCTTTTTTATGAAAAAAATGCTTTATAGATCTTTTACTTTATTACTAACGAAATTTGTGAAGAAAAAGAATAAATAGAGTTTAATTTTGTGAAAATAATTAAAGAAACAAAATATAGATATTTTAAAATATAAATTTGATCAAGAAACTTAAAAATTGTCTATTGCTTATTAGAGGGTGTTTAGACCTATCAAAATCTGTTTTAAAATTTTAAAAAATATCGGCATTAAAAAAATGAATCCAATCAAAATTTTAGAAAACATTATGTTGAGATGGTGTTTATGTTGATTGAAATCTAATCAAAATTTTAAAAAATAAATGACAAAACATGGTAAATATGACAGAGCTTATTAGATGGAACATGAAAATTATATATAAAAAAAATAGATCAATATACGAAATTTTACTTATTAGATGGTGCAAGTGTTACCTAAAAAATACGAAGAAATAATAAAATTTTAACCTGAAACATATCTTCAAATCGTCGGAACCTAAAAAAGACGACGAAACATGATCAATACAGTAGAATTGGAATTGAAAGACGTAGAAATTTGTATATAAACATTTAAAATAAGAAAAGTGTGTTGGATTATGAGAATGTCCGTTCCATATATATAGTACAAATAATGTAAGATATACTTGAGAAGTTTACGCTAAGTATATCTGAAATCAAGATATTACTTTCCTGGTCTAGTTAACATCGTAGCGTGCACTCAATCTATCCTATCCTTAAAAAATTAAACATTTATAATTTAGATATTATTTTATTTAAAAAATAGATATTCAATTTAATATTACACGTGAAGACAACAATCGAAAACCCTTCTTACAAATTTCTTTCATTCTACTTACTTGAAATCCTTTCAACCAAATGGCAATTCTACTTCCAAATTGAAACAGATTTTCACCATTTTAAATACAGCTTGTAACCCATTTTCACCTCTATTTCAAAGACTCTAATTCGAATGCGCCTTTATTCGGGTACTCGATTAGTTCACATTCAAAAATCTTATATCCAAATACTATACAATTCTATGTATACCCAAATGAAGTTCATTTCATTGGACTAAATGGAGTTTGAATCTGAGTAATGCATGGATTATTTGAATAAGGAATATAGTGATTCAAGTTATACTTCCTGGATTTCTTTTTTCTATTTCACATAGTCTTTTAAGAGTTTTATTTAATCGATTATACTTGCATGGTAATTCATCTTACTAAATTTGGGATTAGGATCTTCATATAAATGAGTTTTAGAATTCATATACATAACTAACAGAACACTATATATCATTATATCCACGTCACTTCTAAAAACACCTAAATGAAATTGAACATGAAATGCATATTACAAGAGGAATCAAGGGAGGAAATAATTGTATCCTACTAACCTGGATATTAATCCATGATGAAATGTATGTTATTGAACCATTATGTTAAAATTGTCTTATTTCGAAATATGGTATCTAAGAGAAATGAATTATATGTAGATAAGCAAATCTGAATAGAAACTTGGAGGTTATTTTAATATCAGAAACAATACGTCAAAATGGTCCTCTGACCGAAATACCTTTAGACACAAAACCGATTGAATTTTGAGCCCATTCCTTGCTAATGCCGATAGCTAAAGAAAGAAAATTTTAGATTGTAAATGGTAATACTTCAGTAAGCAAAAATTAATAAGTGTAGTTTAAAATTAGAAACAATACCTTTAGACGCGAATCTCATCGAATTATGACGCCATATCCTGATCAATTCCGATACCGTGGCGAATCCCGATAAACTGAGATGATGTTAGTAATCCATAATAATTACAGCGTAATTTGATATTCAGAAACAATACCTTTAGGCGCGATTATGATCTAGATTGTTTATGAAGTTATATATAGTTAAGTTATTGTCATCGTTAGCATATCTTGAGTAGTTGAGATGATATTACGCTAAATAAGCTACGTTATTAGTTATTGATGAGATTTACAAAACAGATTTATTAACAAATCAGACATGATTTACAGAATCTGCGTTTGTTAGTGTTTTTGGTTCACAAATAAAGACATATACAATTTACATGATATGTGAAAAATATGAATTTGTTAACGTTTTTAGTATAAAAGTAAAGGCAAATTAGATATGATAATTCAAGTTTGTAATAACCGAAAATTTTAAGTTCCGGGTAAGGGAAATCATACAAGCTCGAGGAGATCATGGTAAATAAATAAATCTGTTAAATTAAACGAGTTTAGTTTTATCATTTTATGTGACCTAGATTCACCTAAAATGATAAATTAAATTCCCGGGAATAATTTACGCTTTTAAAATAAAATCAATTATAATTTATAAATACGGAAACTAATTCCGTATTATATAAATTCCCGCACTTTAATGAGTTCCGGATCCGTCCTAAAAAGAGTTGGATTGGAATTAACCCGCTACTAGGCCCAAAGTTCCGGTCCAGCCCAGCCAGCCCATTCCTAATACTAATCTAATTAACCTAATTAATTAACCTAAATAAATAAAACCTAATCCTAATCCTGCGTAAATTGATCGCTCAATCGAACGCATCTCTGCAATACAGCTTCGCCTTGCCGCTGAGAAGAAGGAACCGCAACCACCGCCGCCAAGGCTCGCCGACGCCTGAGGAAGGAAGGGCCGCCGCCTGCTGCCACGCCTGGCACACCACCGCGCCGCCGGTCATCGGTAAGTTGAACCGATCCCTTCCTCCGCTAGGTTTCCTTTGATGCGCGAACTTGTTCGGAACTCACAGCAGGGCTGTTCGCTTCCAGGAAACTGCACCGCAGCCGCCACCGTCCTCGGCCACTACTTCCGGCGTCCACCCAGTGCGCCGCCAGCCACCACCGAGCCTGCAGCCTCCCTCCGGTGCCTCCTGTTGTGATCGTTTCAGCCGACTCCGCAGCCTTCGATCGTAAGTAAAGTGCAGCGCATACCCTTCTTTATCTCCTATTCCGTATGACTAATCGACTAGATCGGTCCCTCACGGATCCTGCAGTGATAGCCGGCCAGCAGAACGGTACAAACAAGAGAGGATACGAGTCAATTCCCTGCAGCCGAAGGAGACGCCGAAACCCGCCAACCCTTAACGCCGGATTTGCAGAATTCGTAAGCTTGCTCCGTCCCTCTTCGTTTTCGCTGTCACCCATGTGTTGTGAACTGCTGTTGTTGAGCCTAAGCATGAATAACGTAATTGAGCTGCTGAGTATATGCATAAATGAATGGAAAGGCTGCTGTAAATCTAAATTAAATCCTTCAGTTTTTAAAGTTTCGAACAGCCATCTTGTAGATCAATTATAAAATGTTTGGGTAAAGATCCACCGTTGAATTTTGGATATGTTGTAGATGGATATATGTAGTTTATCATATTAAAATTTGGTGAGAAATGAACGGTCGGATTGGAAGTTACGAGCTCCCGAAGTTAGGTAGTTGAGCAGTTTTATTAAACTTATAAAATTGACTAAGTATAGGAAAGTAGAGTGAAGAACCGACTTTGGGAATTATTATAAAAATATCGGCTGAACAGTTTAGTGAAATTCTTTCTTCTAAGGCTAGATAGAACCTCATAGATGATCTAGATATTAAATTCGGAAATTTTATAAGCCGTTAAGAATTTTATATTTAGAGCCGAAGTTAAACCTTTTTCGGTTCTTCCGGAAAAGTTAAACATAAGAAAAAATGTCCGTTTCGCACCTAATAAAATTCTAAGAGTTAGGATATATTTTAGAACTTCAAATAGGAGTTGGACATGAAATTTTAGGGTCTTCGAGAAAATCGGAACGAAGGGTAAAATGGTCATTTTACCCTAAAACTAACAATGTAGCTAGTACGTCTTCATAATTATTTAATCTCAGAAGTCTTAGACTTCTATCTACGTGAAAGTGTGTTAATACACTTATCGCCTTTAACAGGCAACTGAGTGGGTACAGTTACAGAGCAAGTGATTACTAAAGAGTCGAGCATTATAACAGGTAAGTCCTTTGGGCTTACTTAGCTGACTGCTAAATATGAGTACAATGATGATGGTGGTGTGTGATTGACATGTTAGAGAGATAGGTTGTGATATATATAAATACCGACCTGTATTTTGGCCTAAGAGTAACGGGCGGTGGCATTCCGCTCAGTAGCTCGCCGGGCGCTGGGGGTTTCTTTCGGGACTAGTCCACACATGGTTTGTAGTGACGCTACCAAAGGAAGTCAGCTATACCTACATCAGTTGGATAAGGAACGGAGGCGAGAACTAAAAATAGTTCTCGTGCCACAACTTAAATTGAATAATGTGAATCACTTAAAGAACAGATAATAATTTGTTGAGTGCCAGCATGTTGTTTGTTTATTTTTGTTTCTGCTTGTGTTTGTGCTGTTGTCATTTTGCTTATATTTGGTTAGTTAGCTAACGGTTGATATATTGTTTAGATTTGACACAGGTTAGAGCAGATGCCGAGTGATCCAGATGGTAGTGGTCAGCCGGGGTGTCGTACTTTAGGACTTTTTGCAGTTTTGCATTTGTGGGTTTTTCTGTTGAACATTGTTTCCTTCCGTACCTTGATATATTGCTTTTCCGG
The DNA here is from genome assembly GCA_033239125.1 of Fagopyrum homotropicum. NCBI lineage: Eukaryota > Viridiplantae > Streptophyta > Magnoliopsida > Caryophyllales > Polygonaceae > Fagopyrum > Fagopyrum homotropicum. The sequence goes on along the minus strand of BSWB01000007.1, from coordinate 133,095,189 downwards.
CTGTAGTTGATCTGGTCACATTCATGCATTGATAAAAACCATTTTATGATTTTTTTGCTTTTCCTTATCGGTGCCTTGTTGTAAGATCATGTTAAGTTGTTGTCAAACTAAGGTCGGGACCCACTGTGCGGTCCTAACCAGTAACTCCCTAAGTTGTAAAATTTGGGGTGTTACAACTTGGTATCAGAGCTCTAGGTTGGCAACAATGGCACTTGAATCTTCTAAAAAGGTCGTATAAGTAAACAAACAGAACCCGAAAGGGGTCTGAGTTTTCCAACGAAAAATTTTGGTTTTAAATGCATACCGAGTCGGGTTGGGATAGAAAGTACGGACGACCACCACTACCTCTGCGGATCTCGGTAATCTTAGAATATTTATGGACTTGTAATGCTATGATAGATTAGCTAGTTATAACTATAGTGATTACTATTCGTGCAGATGGCACGTACTAGGGCTGCACAAGTGACTGGCCGAGGTAGGGGTCGTCCCCCCCTTCCCCCAGTCAGACAGGATAGAGCTGATAGCACCCCTACTGTCAGAGGGCGTGGTCGTGTGGGTAGACCTCCACTAGGAAGAGGTCGAGGACGAGTCCCTCGAGATGACACACCTGCAGCAGACGTACCAGAGGTTGCTGTAGAGGAAGTAGCTGAGAGTGTAGGCCCCGAGGTCAGGCCTGTGCCCGCCGCTAGGTCTGGAGCACAGGGAGCTCGTTCTACTGAGTCGGGACGTGTCTCTATTGGAGCATCGGAGTATAGAGAGTTCAGAGCCTATGTGGAGCGCAGGGAAGAAGCTGCCAGAGTGGAGAGGCTTACTCAGGTACCATCAGTGGAGCCGGCTAGGTCAGCTCAGGTGACACAAGGAGTGTCTCAGGTGCCGGCTGTATCTGAGAGGAGGGCTGCTGTTGATAGAGCACCTACTGGGGCCAGAGCACCGAGACCGGATGAGTGGTTGAAGGCTTTCAACTCTCAGAAGGTCCCCTCATTCAGCGGAGAGATAGGGCTAGAGGTGGAGCACTGGATAGGGAAGATTGAGACTGCTTTGGAGGCAATACGTTGCCCCGTGGACCGACAGGTGGATTTGATACAGACCTGCTTCACAGATGATGCTCATTCATGGTGGCGTACCATTCGTAGCCGAGTCACCAGCTGGGAGCAGATGAAGACCATTGTTAGAGACAGGTACTGTCCAGTTTCGCTGAGGAGGGAGAGATTCCAGGATTTCATTGAGGCGGGATTCGAGGATATCCCGATTGCTGCAGCCATAAAGAAGTTTCAGAAGGAGTTGACTTTGCTTGGACCGTCTGCACCTCCAGAAGAGCAGCATGTTTATCTTTTCTCCAGGAGGTTGAGAGAGAGTACCCGATCCTAACTAGCTGGCTTCCGCTGTGAGACCTTGTCTGATTATCAGGATAGGGCCTCTGCTTATGAGAGAGATAGGCCAGCTTCTAGGAAAGCAGCACAGTCTGGTGGGCCGGATAAGCGGCAGAGGACAGGGCATGCTGGTAGCAGTGGGGCAGTAGCAGGCCATAGTAGAGGACAGACTCAGGGGAGGTCCAGCTATCACTCTACAGTCCGGACACCCAGTGGAGATCGACAGTGCTTTAACTGTGGTGGCCGTGATCACATTAAGCCAGACTGCCCGAAACCACTGGTCACTTGCTTTACTTGTGGGAAGCCGGGACACCGGGCTACCTTCTGCCGTCAGGGCAAGGCTTCTTCTCAGCAGGGATCTTCGCCTGCAAGTGCTGAGAAGAGTGTACAGAGACCCCCTCAGTACCGAGCTCCGAGCCAGCAGCAGCAGTACCGGGCTCCAGGACATCCTGCTTCATACAGTGCTGCACCGGAGTCAGGTCGTGGCAGAGGACGTGGTAGTACCACTGATACTAGAGGAGGACCATCGCGAGTGTTTGAGCTGAGGAGCACTGAGCAGCCTGCAGCACCTCCGACCACAGGTACCATTTGGATCCATGACTTACCTGTGCGTGTTTTATTTGATACGGGTGCCACACACTCCTTTATATCAGATGCATGTGTAGATAGGTTGTCCTTAGCTACAGTAGAGGGTGTACCTTTCGTGGTTGGGTTACCAGATGGGGGTAAGGTTAGAGGATCTCGAGAGATTTTTGATTGCCTTATTCACCTGGGAGGCCAGATTTGGTTAGTAAATTTTCTAGTCATGCCCCTAGCACATGAGGACGTGATACTAGGGATTGATTGGATGACTAGACATGGAGCCGTCCTGGATATTGGTAGGAGGACTGTGACTGTTGCCACGGAGGAGGGCCACAGAGTTATATTCCGAGGTTGGGACCTCGGAAAGTCCGGCACAGTCATCAGTGCAGTGAGGGCAGCCAGATTGATAGCACAGGGTTGCGAGGCCTTCTGGTGTTATGCCATGAAGGAGCGCAAGAGCCTGACAGTAGAGGAGATACCAGTCGCATGTGAGTTCGCAGAGGTCTTCAGGGACGACTTACCAGGACTACCCCCACAGAGGAGTGTGGATTTTAGCATCGAGTTAGAGCCGGGCACGAGACCGATCTCGAAGGCCCCGTACCGCATGGCCCCGATAGAGCTGCTTGAGCTGAAGAAGCAGTTAGAGGAGTTAGCAGAGAAGGGCTTCATACGCCCTAGTGTTTCTCCCTGGGGCGCACCAGTGCTGTTTGTGAGGAAGAAGGATGGATCGATGAGACTGTGTATCGACTACAGAGAGTTGAACAAGGTCACCATCAAGAATAAGTATCCATTGCCTCGCATAGATGATCTGTTGGACCAGCTGCATGGAGCATCAGTGTTCTCGAGGATAGATTTGAGATCGGGTTATCACCAGCTGAGGGTGAGAGACCAGGACATACCTAAGACGGCATTCCGGACTAGGTATGGTCATTATGAGTTTGTAGTGATGCCATTCGGGCTCACTAATGCGCCAGCAGTATTTATGGAGTTGATGAATGGAATTTTCATCGACTTCTTAGACCAGTTTGTAGTGGTCTTCATCGACGACATTCTAGTTTACTCTAGAAGTCGAGAGGAGCATGCCGGACACTTGAGGACAGTGCTGCAGATTCTACAGGATAGTCAGCTATATGCTAAACTATCCAAGTGTGAGTTCTGGATGTCAGAGGTGGCATTCCTTGGCCATGTAGTGACTGCCGAGGGGATTAAGGTCGACCCGGCGAAAATTGAGTCAGTGTCTTCTTGGCAACCTCCGAAGAATGTGAAGGAGGTTCGCAGTTTCCTTGGATTGGCAGGGTATTACCGTCGGTTTGTGGAAGGGTTTTCCCTGATCGCCCGACCACTCACTTCCCTCCTAAGGAAGACTACTCGGTTCGTTTGGTCTGAGCCGTGTCAGCAGAGTTTTGATGAGCTGAAGAGGAGATTGACGTCTGCTCCGATCTTAGCACAACCTGAGGGTACAGAGGACTTCGTAGTGTACAGTGATGCATCCAAGCTGGGCTTGGGGTGTGTCTTGATGCAGAGGGGTAAGGTTATAGCTTATGCGTCTCGACAGCTGAAGACGTATGAAGAGAACTACCCCACTCATGACCTAGAGTTAGCAGCAGTAGTGCACGCTCTTAAGATCTGGCGTCACTATCTCTATGGAGCGACCTGTCAGATCTTCACAGACCATAAGAGTCTGAAGTACATATTCACTCAGCGGGAGTTGAATAACCGCCAGAGGCGGTGGCTAGAGTTGATCAAGGATTTTGACCTTGAGATTCTTTACCACCCTGGAAAGGCGAATGTAGTTGCCGACGCTTTGAGTCGGAAGACGCCTCAGGAGAAGGCGATAGCCCGGTTGACAGTACAGCCACAGCTGCAGAGAGACTTAGCTTGGTTAGAGATTGAGATCCAGTTCCCGGATACAGCTCACCAGTTAGCCACCATAGAGTTACTCCCTGACCTGTTGGATGAGATCCGACAGAAGCAGGAGGCCTGTCCGATGTTGACCCGGATCCGAGACCGGATGGCACGAGAGGAGGCACCTCAGTTCACTATTGGTGCCGATGGAGTGATGAGACGACAGGACCGTGTTTGTGTGCCATCAGACCGTGAGTTGAGGCAGAGGATACTAGGTGAGGCTCATACTACCCCTTACTCCGTACATCCAGGAGCGAGTAAGATGTATAGGGACTTGAGACGTTCCTTCTGGTGGGGTGGTTTGAAGCCTGATGTGGCCCGTTATGTAGCTCAGTGTGCGACCTGTCAGCAGGTCAAGATTGAGCACCGTAGATCCGGAGGAGAGCTACACCCACTGCCAGTACCACACTGGAAGTGGGAAGACATTACGATGGATTTCGTCACTGGATTGAGGCTCAGCAGAGGCTTCGATGCCATTTGGGTGGTAGTGGACCGTCTGACGAAGACCGCACGTTTCATTCCGATTAAGGAAACGTGGCCGGTAAGTCGTCTAGCAGAGGAGTTCACCAGACATATTGTGAGACTCCATGGAGTACCGAGGACTATCGTATCCGACAGAGATGGACGTTTTACCTCGAGGTTCTGGCAGCAGGTACATACCGCTCTGGGTACGAGTCTTCACTTTACCACTGCCTACCACCCACAGACAGACGGTCAGTCAGAGAGGACCATTCAGACCCTGGAGGACATGTTACGGGCATGTGTGCTAGATTGGGGACAGGTATGGCCAGATCACCTCCCACTAGTAGAGTTTTCATATAATAACAGCTGGCATGCGTCTATTGGGATGGCACCTTATGAGGCTTTGTACGGCCGGAGATGTCGTACACCACTATGTTGGGATGAGCCTAGCAAGGCCGATGGAGTAGTACCAGATCAGATACAGGACGACATTGCCCGGATTGCCTTAGTCCGGGAGAGGATGTTAGCAGCTCAGAGTCGCCAGAAGTCCTACGCCGATAAGAGGCGTCGACCTTTGGAGTTTAGAGTAGGTGCACAGGTGTGGTTGAGAGTGTCACCTACGAGGGGAGTTAGACGATTCGGCATTAAGGGGAAGCTGAGTCCCCGGTATGTCGGACCATTCGAGATCATAGAGAGAGTTGGAGAGGTTGCCTACCGACTAGCACTGCCACCGAGACTAGAGGGAGTACACCCAGTTTTTCATGTATCTCAGCTGCGAGAGTACATTCCGGATCCGAGACACGTCATCAGCCATGAGGATCTGATAGTGGAGCCTGACCATACGTTTGTAGAGTACCCCGTAGCTGTCTTGGAACGCAGTACCAGACGTCTGCGATCCAAGGAGATACCTATGCTGAGGATACAGTGGTCTAGGAGAGGAGCTGATGAGGCCACTTGGGAGACTGAGGAGAGTGTTAGACGTAACTACCCCGAGTTCTTTGCGGGGTTAGAGGTTACTCTTGTTTGACGAGTTAGTACTCGGATGTTGTGTTGTTTGACCTTTCAGGTTTTCATGATGATTTTGAGTGTTTCTGTTTCTCTTTTGTGATACTGTTTGTTTGCTGTCTGAGTAACTGCGTGGTAGAAAACAAAGGTGTTGAGAAAACTAAAATATACCAAAAATTTAAGTTTCGGGACGAAACTTCTTTTAAGGGGGCACTGATGTAATAACCGAAAATTTTAAGTTCCGGGTAAGGGAAATCATACAAGCTCGAGGAGATCATGGTAAATAAATAAATCTGTTAAATTAAACGAGTTTAGTTTTATCATTTTATGTGACCTAGATTCACCTAAAATGATAAATTAAATTCCCGGGAATAATTTACGCTTTTAAAATAAAATCAATTATAATTTATAAATACGGAAACTAATTCCGTATTATATAAATTCCCGCACTTTAATGAGTTCCGGATCCGTCCTAAAAAGAGTTGGATTGGAATTAACCCGCTACTAGGCCCAAAGTTCCGGTCCAGCCCAGCCAGCCCATTCCTAATACTAATCTAATTAACCTAATTAATTAACCTAAATAAATAAAACCTAATCCTAATCCTGCGTAAATTGATCGCTCAATCGAACGCATCTCTGCAATACAGCTTCGCCTTGCCGCTGAGAAGAAGGAACCGCAACCACCGCCGCCAAGGCTCGCCGACGCCTGAGGAAGGAAGGGCCGCCGCCTGCTGCCACGCCTGGCACACCACCGCGCCGCCGGTCATCGGTAAGTTGAACCGATCCCTTCCTCCGCTAGGTTTCCTTTGATGCGCGAACTTGTTCGGAACTCACAGCAGGGCTGTTCGCTTCCAGGAAACTGCACCGCAGCCGCCACCGTCCTCGGCCACTACTTCCGGCGTCCACCCAGTGCGCCGCCAGCCACCACCGAGCCTGCAGCCTCCCTCCGGTGCCTCCTGTTGTGATCGTTTCAGCCGACTCCGCAGCCTTCGATCGTAAGTAAAGTGCAGCGCATACCCTTCTTTATCTCCTATTCCGTATGACTAATCGACTAGATCGGTCCCTCACGGATCCTGCAGTGATAGCCGGCCAGCAGAACGGTACAAACAAGAGAGGATACGAGTCAATTCCCTGCAGCCGAAGGAGACGCCGAAACCCGCCAACCCTTAACGCCGGATTTGCAGAATTCGTAAGCTTGCTCCGTCCCTCTTCGTTTTCGCTGTCACCCATGTGTTGTGAACTGCTGTTGTTGAGCCTAAGCATGAATAACGTAATTGAGCTGCTGAGTATATGCATAAATGAATGGAAAGGCTGCTGTAAATCTAAATTAAATCCTTCAGTTTTTAAAGTTTCGAACAGCCATCTTGTAGATCAATTATAAAATGTTTGGGTAAAGATCCACCGTTGAATTTTGGATATGTTGTAGATGGATATATGTAGTTTATCATATTAAAATTTGGTGAGAAATGAACGGTCGGATTGGAAGTTACGAGCTCCCGAAGTTAGGTAGTTGAGCAGTTTTATTAAACTTATAAAATTGACTAAGTATAGGAAAGTAGAGTGAAGAACCGACTTTGGGAATTATTATAAAAATATCGGCTGAACAGTTTAGTGAAATTCTTTCTTCTAAGGCTAGATAGAACCTCATAGATGATCTAGATATTAAATTCGGAAATTTTATAAGCCGTTAAGAATTTTATATTTAGAGCCGAAGTTAAACCTTTTTCGGTTCTTCCGGAAAAGTTAAACATAAGAAAAAATGTCCGTTTCGCACCTAATAAAATTCTAAGAGTTAGGATATATTTTAGAACTTCAAATAGGAGTTGGACATGAAATTTTAGGGTCTTCGAGAAAATCGGAACGAAGGGTAAAATGGTCATTTTACCCTAAAACTAACAATGTAGCTAGTACGTCTTCATAATTATTTAATCTCAGAAGTCTTAGACTTCTATCTACGTGAAAGTGTGTTAATACACTTATCGCCTTTAACAGGCAACTGAGTGGGTACAGTTACAGAGCAAGTGATTACTAAAGAGTCGAGCATTATAACAGGTAAGTCCTTTGGGCTTACTTAGCTGACTGCTAAATATGAGTACAATGATGATGGTGGTGTGTGATTGACATGTTAGAGAGATAGGTTGTGATATATATAAATACCGACCTGTATTTTGGCCTAAGAGTAACGGGCGGTGGCATTCCGCTCAGTAGCTCGCCGGGCGCTGGGGATTTCTTTCGGGACTAGTCCACACATGGTTTGTAGTGACGCTACCAAAGGAAGTCAGCTATACCTACATCAGTTGGATAAGGAACGGAGGCGAGAACTAAAAATAGTTCTCGTGCCACAACTTAAATTGAATAATGTGAATCACTTAAAGAACAGATAATAATTTGTTGAGTGCCAGCATGTTGTTTGTTTATTTTTGTTTCTGCTTGTGTTTGTGCTGTTGTCATTTTGCTTATATTTGGTTAGTTAGCTAACGGTTGATATATTGTTTAGATTTGACACAGGTTAGAGCAGATGCCGAGTGATCCAGATGGTAGTGGTCAGCCGGGGTGTCGTACTTTAGGACTTTTTGCAGTTTTGCATTTGTGGGTTTTTCTGTTGAACATTGTTTCCTTCCGTACCTTGATATATTGCTTTTCCGGCTGTAGTTGATCTGGTCACATTCATGCATTGATAAAAACCATTTTATGATTTTTTTGCTTTTCCTTATCGGTGCCTTGTTGTAAGATCATGTTAAGTTGTTGTCAAACTAAGGTCGGGACCCACTGTGCGGTCCTAACCAGTAACTCCCTAAGTTGTAAAATTTGGGGTGTTACAAAGTTAATCACGTGCCGCTACGCATTGGATTGATCAGATAAACAAATAAAATTTAAAAAACAACTAAGTGGAATATTGTAATTTGTTTAGTAGAATGGCGGTTAAAACAACTAAGTGGAATATTGTAATTTGTTTAAAACTTAAAAAAGATTTAGATATAGTAGCTCCAACTGATCTTGTTCCGAGATTGTGATATAGTTAGTTTTTAAAATTTTAATTAGTTTTAGTAAAAAAAATTTATTGGCTTAATTTGTGATTTACTAAAAGATTTAATCCGAGAAAAAACGTGGGGGCACCACGTCAGCATTAGTGTCGTCTATTTGAGTAAAATATTAGTTTAATGCCCGCACCTTGTGCGGGTGACTATAAAATAAACATTTTATTAGTTTATTACAAAACTAAGTGATGTTTTTTCTAATCATTCATATAAAAATATTTATTATAAAATTAGTAATAATAAGATATCAATATTAATTAGTTGTCATAGAAAATTTGTTCATGCCCACCTGATGTATGATATGCAAATTACTTATAAAATGTATTTTATTTTTAAAAAATAATGATAAAATTATTAAAAAAAAATCTAAAATAAATAAAAATGTTAATTAAAATCAATAAAATAAACATTACCTTTCATTTTTACTTCTAGTTCAGTTAAGCTTAAGGGAAATAAACATTAACTTTTTGTTAAGTTAAAGTTAATTAGAAACTAATCAAACATAAGTAACAAATCAAAATAATCAATAATAACTAAAAAAATATGTTTTACAAAAAAAATCAATTGAAATTCACCTATTTTTACATATAAACTATACAACAATCTGAACAATTAACAGTTCACTTAATGTTGTGTTCGAATTATGATATAAAAAGGGTTAATCATCATTTAATCTCCTAATTAACTTCAACTTCACATAATAAATGAAAATTGAAGAAGATGAACGACGTCATTTTAACAACGTCAATCTCTCACCAGCAGAAGAAGAACATCAAGCTCACTGCCTCATCATGCTCTCGAATGGCCGTCGCTCTACCACCGGCGGTGCACAAGTGTGTTGTTTAGGCACTCTCATTTTACCAAGCACTCAGTGGTCAGTTATAGATTATATTTTGGTTGAGTTATTTGTTTTTATAAAAATAAGTAACTAAAATTAAATTATGAATCTTGTTAACAAAAGTCCTGCCTTTATTTTTAAATATTTTGTTTTTTTATGGAAATAGTTAGAAAATTAATTAGATTAGTTAATGATCTTATTAACAAAAATCATGGCTTAATATTAGATGATTTCGGATATTGCATTTAATTTTGGAAGATTGTTTTTAATTTTGGAACATTTTGAATATTGTTTTTATCTTTGAAAGATATAAAAAATAAAAATTATGGCTTAAAAATGTATGTTAAAAAAATTATATTGGATTGGTTTAGATCTTATTTGTTAGAAAAGTTATTTACACTAAAAGTAAAAAAAATGACGTAGAGAAAATTATTAAGATTTTAATTAGGATTTTTATAAAAAAAAAAAGATCGTTGAAGCATATCTGAAGCAAACTTGACTACAAAACCCTAACTTTAAAAATTGTTACCTTTTTTAATATATCCATTTTTATGTAAGTCTTTATAGTGGGTTACTTCGCAAAATGTCCACCTAACTGAAAGCTTCATAATAAGATGGAGAGAGATTTTAAACCAAACATCACAAGATTTTAACCATCCATTCCCATATGTTTTATAAACCTTTTGATTTAATGAAATAATTATTTTACAAAGTATGTACGAAATAAGTTGCAAAATAAATACGATCAAATGTTAAACATCTTAAGTTTGAAATATCCGATCAGTTTTTAAAATGTTTATACCTAATAAACTTTTTAAAATGTTTTCACATTAAATCCGATTTAAAATCCAAAAGATAACAATCAATTTATTAAAAAATATTTAAAAACATATTTTTTGAATATAAAAAATTATGTAACGGTTTTTAAAATCTTTTAACCTAATAAAAATTTTAAAATATTTTAACACTAAATCAGATTTGGAATCCATAAGATAACAATCATTTTATTAAAAACTATTTAAAAAATATTTTTTGAATATAAAAAAATATGTAACGGTTTTTAAAATATTTTAACCTAATAAACTTTTTATAAACATTTTGAAAATTGGTTGTGAACAGTAATCCGAAATACACGGTTTTAAAATCAAATTGAATATTTAAGATACAATCATTTTTTTTTTAGAAAAGGAAAAATATTACGTTCAGATTGTTTAAAATCAATATGCAAAAAGGATGAAAATGAGAAAGCCTTCAACTTTTAAAATCAAGCACACTGGTTAAAATCAAGCAGTTTCAAGCATATTGGTTATATTGGTTAAATTTTACGTTCAATTTTCACACTAAAAATCGTTGTTGTTTGTTTTCAAAATCGGAATCACTAGAAAAAAAATATCGGAAAACTGATATAATAATATGGTATTGAGTTAGGGAAAGCACGTACCTACGAACTGACCGGAAAATTATGATATTGAACAGCGAAATAACAAAGCCTACGATTCCTGAAATGCATAAAGAACGACAATGGAAATTATTAAAAGGATGAAAACGATAAATCAATATCCGCATGCAGTTATATAGAAACGGGTTATATAATTGAGAATAGAAACAAAATACCTCTGAAATGCGGAATAGGCAGATAAAATAGTTTATCCAATACTCTAGAAGGGGGGATGAATAGAGTATGGAAACTTTTCGCAATCTTAGGATAGGTAAGACCTTATCGAAAGAGATAAGACCTTATCAAATGAGATAACGTCTTACTCGTAATTATAAGACCTTACACGTTTCTCTAAGATTGGAATTAAGTGTAAAGGTTTAGACAAACCAGGAATATAAAGAGCAGAAAAGGACACGCGATATGTTAACGAGGTTCGGTCACCAACACGACCTAGTCCCCGCCTAGGATTGATTCAACCCTAGGATTTCAAGTAGCTTTATTTTCCTTCTTCTTGATGAGTTCCAGATACAATCTTCAGAAGACCTTCCCTCTTCTAAACTCAGAAGTCTTACACTTCCTATCTAGCAACTCACACACTCGAAAAGAAAAACTAAAGTACTCCAGATACAACACTCGTATCCAACGTGTTTAGTAGTGATAACGGTTTGTATGATCCTAGTTGAATTGTACTATAAGCTCGAATGAGATCTCACACTCTCAGAGAAGTAGAACAATAGAGCTTCGAAGGTGAGATCAACACTTTGTGATAAGAAAATATATAAGACGATTTTTCACTTGTGTTCCAGTCGTAGGTGATGAATCTATTTTGTGTCTTCTTCCTTGTCTCTTTAAATAGGCAAACGTATCAGCAATTTTGAACGTTGAAGAAGATCTTGGCTGCGTGATCTTTTGGAGATCTTGGTTTGTTGAGATTTGACCCAATCTTGTTTGTTGAGATTTGTTTGTTGAGATGTAAAGTCAAGCACGGTTTGTTGAGGTTTAGGAAATCTTCCAATTTTATCTCAAGAAGATTTAATTAAAACAAATCAAAGATTTGTTAAAATCAAATCCCTTAAATAACTCAACAAGAAGGAAAAGCCACTTGGACGTACGTAACTCAATTGTAGTTTTTGTCCAGTTTTGATAAGGTCTTACCAGTTTATGTAAGGCCTTACTGAAACCTGGAAACCAAGGTTTTCTGTAATATGGTAAGGCCTTACTAGACACTGTGATGACTTTACCAAAACTTGTAAGGTCTTACAAAAACCTGGAAACCAAGGTTTTGGCTTTTATCAACCATAAGTAATGTCTTATTTATCAAGGTGGAGTTAACAATCTCCCCCTTGATGAAAGACAAAACTTATGATCTATTTTCCTGCAATTGAACAAACAATTTGAACAAACAATATAACAGAAACATATGTAGGATCAAATTTGAACAAAGATCAAACCAAGTATTTCAAAATAGAAACAACCAAACCAAAACAACCAAGGTTTTTCAAAATATTCAAAAGACATAGAAATATTCTCCCCCTTTTTGTCTTTCAGCAAGAAAGGAGAGTCAAAGAGATTTAACAGATCATTGTTTTATAAAACAGATCAAAGGAAGAGAAAAGTTCATTCATCATCTGATATCATCAACCGGTAAGGCCTTGAAATATATATCAAAGTCTTAATGTAGGGAATAAGATCAATATTGTATAACAATAATTGCTCCCCCTACATTTGTGCTTCCCTGTTAAGCATACCAAGGATGTTGCATTTTCCTTTGTCACCAAGAGTTATAGTACCAGTGGTTTGCTTCTTTAGATTTTCGAAAAGAGATTCTTTTCCACTCATATGTTTTGAGCAACCACTGTCCATTATCCATTTTTGACCCTTTATCTTGGTGATATCCTGCAAAACAGAAAATCAACCTTTCCGGCTTGACCAATAGACAGATTTGGATCCATTATGGGGGTAGACCATGTTAGGTAGCCTAGTCCCTTTAGGAACCCATATGTGTTTTACCCGTTCATTTAAACGTACAGGAAAGGTATTTCTAATAATGTACAGATCCGTTCTCCTATAAGGACAGGTTTCCTTTACATGACCCTTTTTACAGCAAAAGAAACAAGTAAGAGATCTCCAATTTCCTTTTGCCTTAACGAACGTGGTAGTAGGTTTTGCAGGAAAATTCCTGTTATATCCTATTCCACTTCGGTTCAAGGAGAATTGATGTTCTCCAAGCATTTTGTCAAGAGTAGCTTTAGATTTAGTAAATTGCACAAGAGCTATTTGCTGTTCTTGACATTTTTCAGAAAGTTTCACTTTTTCAATCTCTAAGTCAGTATTACATGTCTTAAGAGATGAGAGGTTTGCCTTTAGTTCAGAATTTTCCGATCATAAGGCCTTAACCTCAGTGTCAAGATCTGATTGTATGCTGTCAAGATCTTGAACTTTCAGCGAAAGCATTCTTATGCAAGTTTCCTGATCCTTTAGCTTTTCTTTTAAAATGTTGATTTCTTTGCTGTAAGATTCTTCATTAGAAATCATGTTTTTCAGCACTTCTGATAAAACAACAGTAGGACTGGATATAAGATCTTTTACCATTCCATCCAGATGTTGATCTTGGTTTTTATCGGTTTTTGCCATAAGACACAAATTTGCATGATCATCTTCAGAATCTGAATAACTTGAGGAGTCTGAATCACTCCATGCTTCAATCATGGCCTTCTTGCTAAATTCCTTTTTCTTGGATTTGTTTCTCTTCTTTTGAGGACATTCTTTAACAAGATGATCTGTTTCACCACATTCATAGCGATTTAGAACACGATTCTTTTTCAAGGGGTTAGAAGACTTACCTTTGTATTTAGATGATCCAGCATATTCTTTATTTGAGAATTGCTTTTTCATTTTCAATATTCGTGCTAGTCCTCTTGTGATAAGAGTGAAAGGATCATCATCATCATCATCACTATCAGAATCTTCCAATGGTTCCTCTTTCTTTGCCTTGAATGCCATTTTTGGCAATTCCCCATCGTCCTCATTGAGGATCAATTCATGGGTAATTAATTTGCCCAGCAAATCATCAAGAGCAAGAGTGTTGAGGTTTTGTGCTTCTTCTATAGCGGTTACCTTGGGACCCCATTTTGCTTTAGGCAAGCATCTAAGTATCTTTCTGACTTTTTCTTCATTGTTGAAAGTCTTTCCCAGTGAGTCAAGATTGTTAATGATCTCCGTAAAACGAGTGAACATTACTTTGACTGATTCATCTGGGATCATTTTAAACAATTCATATTGCCTCAGAAAGATACTTATTTTGGTCTCTTTGACCTGGCTGGTTCCTTCATAGGTAACCACTAATTTGTCCCATATTTCTTTTGCAGATCTGCATGAAGATATACGATTAAATTCGTCAGTACTTAAACCACAATATAATAGATTAATAGCCTTGTAATTCTTCGCCACACTCTCTAGATCTTTCTGATTAAATTCAGCTTCTGTCTTGTTTACTCTTGTACTGTTAGGACCTTCCTTGGTGGGAGTGTTAGGTCCGTTCTTGATAATATGCCAAAGCTCTAAATCTTGATCGATAATAAACATCTGCATCAAGGATTTCCAGTGCATAAAATTGTTTCCTACAAAAAGAGGCGGTCGTATAATTGATCTTCCATGACCGAAACCTCCTTGTCCTTCACCTGCCATGATTAGACTCACAGATAATAATATCTAGGAAAACGTGAGTTAGGCTCTGATACCAATTGAAATGCGGAATAGGCAGATAAAATAGTTTATCCAATACTCTAGAAGGGGGGGATGAATAGAGTATGGAAACTTTTCGCAATCTTAGGATAGGTAAGACCTTATCGAAAGAGATAAGACCTTATCAAATGAGATAACGTCTTACTCGTAATTATAAGACCTTACACGTTTCTCTAAGATTGGAATTAAGTGTAAAGGTTTAGACAAACCAGGAATATAAAGAGCAGAAAAGGACACACGATATGTTAACGAGGTTCGGTCACCAACACGACCTAGTCCCCGCCTAGGATTGATTCAACCCTAGGATTTCAAGTAGCTTTATTTTCCTTCTTCTTGATGAGTTCCAGATACAATCTTCAGAAGACCTTCCCTCTTCTAAACTCAGAAGTCTTACACTTCCTATCTAGCAACTCACACACTCGAAAAGAAAAACTAAAGTACTCTAGATACAACACTCGTATCCAACGTGTTTAGTAGTGATAACGGTTTGTATGATCCTAGTTGAATTGTACTATAAGCTCGAATGAGATCTCACACTCTCAGAGAAGTAGAACAATAGAGCTTCGAAGGTGAGATCAACACTTTGTGATAAGAAAATATATAAGACGATTTTTCACTTGTGTTCCAGTCGTAGGTGATGAATCTATTTTGTGTCTTCTTCCTTGTCTCTTTAAATAGGCAAACGTATCAGCAATTTTGAACGTTGAAGAAGATCTTGGCTGCGTGATCTTTTGGAGATCTTGGTTTGTTGAGATTTGACCCAATCTTGTTTGTTGAGATTTGTTTGTTGAGATGTAAAGTCAAGCACGGTTTGTTGAGGTTTAGGAAATCTTCCAATTTTATCTCAAGAAGATTTAATTAAAACAAATCAAAGATTTGTTAAAATCAAATCCCTTAAATAACTCAACAAGAAGGAAAAGCCACTTGGACGTACGTAACTCAAATGTAGTTTTTGTCCAGTTTTGGTAAGGTCTTACCAGTTTATGTAAGGCCTTACTGAAACTTGGAAACCAAGGTTTTCTGTAATATGGTAAGGCCTTACTAGACACTGTGATGACTTTACCAAAACTTGTAAGGTCTTACAAAAACCTGGAAACCAAGGTTTTGGCTTTCATCAACCATAAGTAATGTCTTATTTATCAAGGTGGAGTTAACAACCTCTATGAGAACAAATCAATGAGGAGGAATGGATAATATGTTAAGGGAAGAATAGCAAATCAGGGGATACAATTTTACGTTATGGAATAATGTATTTATAGAATAGAAATCAAAACGTAGGAAGTGTGTTCTAGAATTTTCAAGGATTTGATAAGAACGTAAAAAAAGGAGATTTGGGTAGATTTTATAAATTGGTTAATAATTATTCTAAATAATTTAAAAAAGAAAAATTTTATTCTTTGGCGGTTACGTTGATAAGAATGGAGTTTTGGCTAGAATCTATAATTTATTAATTGATTAAAAATTTAGCGAATCTTCAACAATATAAAATTTTCGTACAATCTTTGGAGGTTACGTTGATAAGAATGGATTTTTGGCTAGAATCTATAATTTATTAATGGATTTTTCCGTTTGGTGTCCCTGAGTTTTTGGCTTTTCCGGATAGTGCCCAAAGTTTTTCACGTTTCCGTTTGGTACCCCTGATATTTTGGCTTTTCCGGATGGTGTCCAAAATTTTTCACGTTTCCGCTTGGTACCCCTGAGATTTCGGTTTTTCCGGATAGTACCCCTATTTCTTATTATTTGTCTAAAATAACGTTTCTTATATTATATTTATAAAAAAAAATGATAACAATTTTATATTATATAAACTTTGAAGACAAGTATATTTTAGTTAACCAATTTAATAAACTATTAATAAATTATGATATTTCTTAAAATATATGATTTTACATATTATTTTATGATTTTTAATATGTTTATTACTATTTGATAATTTATCATATTTTGCATCAAAATATGAAAAAAAATATTTATAAAGAATAATTTTTATAAAAAAACATGAGTTTTGTATGTACATTTCAATAGTTTTATTAAAATTTAAGTAGGATTTTTTTTTTTTTTTTTTTTCATTTTGAAAAGTGCAAATAGTATTCAAAACGGACATTTATCAATAGTTATTAATTTTTTTTTGAAAAACCGAATGTCCAATTTGAATATTTTGCGTTATACATTTATCAATGATTTATTTCATATATCATTATAAATAAAACATAATAATTATTATTAACAAATATGATAAAAAGTTTGTATAAAAATCATGTTTTGATGCAAAATAACGTTTCTTATATTAAATTTATAAAAAAAATAAGGAAAAGTTTTTTATAAAAATTATTTTCTATAAAACATAAAAAATTTCATGTTTTGATGTAAAATATGATAAAATATCAAATAGTAATAATTATATTAAAAATCATAAAATAATATGTAAAAACCTTATAATTTAAAAAATATTATAATTTATTAATAATTAATTAAATTTGTTTAATTAAAATATACTTGTCTTCAAAATTAATAATATAAAATTGTTATAATCTTTCTCCCTATTTTTTTTAATAAATTTAATATAAGAAATATAATAAGAAATATGGGTACCATCCGAAAAAGCCGAAACCTCAAGGGTACCAAGCGGAAACGTGAAAAACTTTGGACACCATCCGGAAAAGCCAAAAACTCAGGGGTACCAAACGGAAACGTGAAAAACTTTGGGCACCATTCGGAAAAGCCAAAAACCCAGGGGCACCAAACAGAAAAATCCTTTATTAATTGATTAAAAAGTTGGAGAATCTATAATTTATTAATTGATTAAAAATTTAGCAAATCTTCAAAAATATAAAATTTTCGTACAATCTTTGGCGGTTACGTTGATAAGAATGGATTTTTGGCTAGAATCTATAATTTATTAATTGATTAAAAAGTTGGAGAATCTCTAACAAAAAAAGTTACGTACAATCTTTTAATAACATTGTGTTAGTTTAGTAAAAAAAGATTTTCTGACTTAAAAAATAAAGATTTATTGGTAAAAAAATTGTCGAAGCTCCATTTGATTACTGCTTCCACATCGAGCCACATCATCCCAATATGCATGTAACACCCCAAATTTTACAACTCGGGGAGTTACTGGTTAGGACCGCACAGTGGGTCCCGACCTTAGTTTGACAACAACTTAACAAGATCTTGCAACAAGGCACAGATAAGGAAAACCAGAAATCGTAAAATAAATCTTAACAATGTATGAATGTGACCAGAACAACAGACAGCCGGAAAACATAAGATAACAAAGTACAGAAAGAAAGAAAAGAACCAAGGTCCAATTGGAAATCCCACAAATAAAGAAACTGCAACACGTCTTAAAAGTACGACACCCCGGCTGAAGAAGGCTGCGGGTTGCTGCTTTACTGGGCCAGAACGAGGTTACAGTGGGCTGGAGTTCCGGGTTCAGCGAGCAGGCCAGCACTCCCTCCTTGCTGTTGTCATGGGCTGGGCAAGATGGGCGCTGCTGGCAAGCTTCTGGGCGCTGGGCAAGCTGCTGCTGGGCAGGCTGGGCTGGCGCTGGGCGCTGACAACCTGGGCTGTCAACAACCTGTATGGGCTTGTCACAGACTCGTCACAGCCTTGTCTGGCCTTGTCACAGCTTCGTCACAGACTTGTCCAGGCCTTGTCACAGCTTCGTCACAGACTTGTCTGGGCCTTGTCACAGCTTCGTCACAGACTTGTCAATGACGAGTCATATTCTAAATTAGGGTTTGGGGCTAAACTTATTATTTTATGTGAAGTCAAGGGATCGGAAACTGGTAGGCTACGGAATAGACGGATACGGATCATGTTATAGTTTAGGATTGGTTATAATAATCCTATCATTTTATGTGAAGGTAAGCTACATAAAATGATAAATTTTATAAAGATCCTATCATTTTATGTGATGGGAAGCTACATAAAATGATAAATTTTATAATAATATGTCTAACTAAGTAGACGGATATGGGTCAACTGATCGAAATCGGGTTTGTTATAGAAATAAACGGAATAAAAATTTCGGATATTACATCAGTACCCCCTTAAAATAAGTTTCGTCCCGAAACTTAGAATAAGGTACCTACCCAAACAATTTCCCCTCAAGAGTTATATTCTAATCTCACTCCAATTTGTCTCACTTTTTCCTAGCATGCAATCTACTCACGCTATTAAGCACATAAATATCAACAATCACTTAAACATATAATCACAGAAATCATATAAAGTATCGTCTCAGTACTAACCCGTCGGTACTGAGGTAGCGGCAAACTCCGCAAAGAACTCAGGGTAGTTACGTCTAATACTCTCCTCTGTCTCCCAGGTAGCCTCATCAGCTCCTCGTCTAGACCACTGGATCCTCAACATCGGTATCTCCTTAGAACGCAGGCGCCTAGTACTACGCTCTAGGAGGGCTACTGGGTACTCCACAAAAGTGTGGTCTGGCTCGACTATCAGATCCTCATGACTGATGACGTGTCTAGGATCCGGTATGTACTCTCTCAGCTGAGATACATAAAAAACTGGATGTACTCCCTCTAATCTCGGTGGCAGTGCTAATCGGTAGGCAACCTCTCCGACTCTCTCTAAAATCTCAAATGGACCGACATATCGGGGACTCAGCTTCCCCTTAATGCCGAAACGCCGGACTCCTCTCGTCGGTGACACTCTCAACCACACCTATGCACCTACTCTAAACTCCAAAGGTCGACGCCGTTTATCGGCGTAGGATTTCTGACGACTTTGAGCTGCTAACATCCGCTCCCGGACTAAGGCAATCCGGGCGATGTCATCCTGTATCTGGTCTGGTACTACCCCATCAGCCTTGCTAGGCTCATCCCAGCACAACGGTGTACGGCATCTCCGCCCATACAAAGCCTCATAAGGTGCCATCCCAATAGACGCGTGCTAGCTGTTATTATATGAAAACTCTACCAGTGGGAGATGATCTGGCCATACCTGTCCCCAATCTAGTACACATGCCCGCAACATGTCCTCTAAGGTCTGAATGATCCTCTCAGACTGACGTCTGTCTGTGGGTGATAGGCAGTGGTAAAGTGGAGACTCGTCCCCAGAGCAGTATGTACTTGCTGCCAAAATCTCGAGGTAAAACGTCCATCCCTGTCGGAGACGATAGTCCTTGGTACTCCGTGGAGTCTCACAATGTGTCTGGTGAACTCCTCCGCTAGACGACTTACCGGCCACGTTTCCTTAATCGGAATGAAACGTGCGGTCTTCGTCAGACGGTCTACCACTACCCAAATGGCATCAAAACCTCTACTGAGCCTCAACCCTGTGACGAAATCCATAGATATATCCTCCCACTTCCAATGTGGTACTGGAAGTGGGTGGAGCTCTCCTCCGGACCTACGATGCTCAATCTTGACCTGCTGACAGGTCGCACACTGGGCTACATACCGAGCCACATCAGGCTTCAAACCACCCCACCAGAAGGAACGTCTCACGCCCTTATACATCTTACTCTGTAATATCCGGAATTTTTTATTTCATTTATTTCCGTAGCAAACCGGATTCGAGCCGTTGATCCCTATATGTCTATCTAGTCGGACGCAGAATCTAGAAATTTTATCATTTTATGTCACCTCACTCCACATAAAATGATAAGATTTTTATAGCAAACCCTAATCCATCAAACCCTAGTATACATCATGACTTGTCTTTGACAAGGTCATGACATCCTAGTGACGAGATCAAGACGAGACCAAGGCAAGGACAAGATGAGACCATGACAAGGTTTGACGAGATCAAGACGAGGTCGTGACAAGACCATGCACGAGCTTGGCAAGGCCATGACGAGTTTTGACAAGGCCTTGACAAGCTCCTACCAATCTCAGCCCACTCTTCCTATTTTTCCTTAGCCCAGTCCGTTGGCCTACTCCAGCAGCTTGGCCCTTGGTCCAGCCCGTTGCTCAGGCCCGTCCAGAAGTGAAGAGCGCAGCCAGCCCGGTTGTGAGGCAACCGTTCAACGCATATACAGAATCAGATGGAGAGCAGATCTTCTTACCTTAAACGCTCCCTAGGATCACGCGGTGCAGCTCCTCACCTCCCTCCTCCTTCGCGTCCAGATACATCCATAGGGTAAGTTACGGATTCCTTCTCCTTGCCTCCTCTCCTCTCTCGCACATCCCTGCCCTTCTTCTTGTGGAACCGGCGCTGCTTCTTCATCACTGGACTACGGCGGGCATGCCAGGAGTCCCATCGGCCGCTTCTCTCTTCTACCTTCAGCGGACTCCACACCAAGTCGCTGCCTCCGGATCCAAGCCATGGTTCACGTCTTCAGCCTTCAATGATGGTTACACGACTTCAACCCTAGATGCCTCCTCGACCTGTTTGTCGTCCGACTCGACACCTTCTGCGCGAGAACAAACAGATGAAGGTACTTCCTCTATTCTGCAGTGAGTCTTCAGACCCTCTTCGACCTTTTTTTTTGTATAGATCGACCAACTCACAACTGTTCTATCTCTCCTCATCTCCCAACCGCTGGTGCGCCCAAGTGACAGTTTCCGACCCATCTTAGTCCTCTTCCAAACCGTCTTAGTGAGCTTGTCGAGTCTCTCTTGTCGGGTAAGCATGCCCCCTCCCTTCTTTACATTACACTCCCTACTTATGTGCTGATGAGAGCCTCAATTGTATCCTAGACTCTTCCATAACAGCCCTAGAAGATGGCTCGTGAGCTGCTGCGTTTTCTGCGTTGTCAAGTGATGAACATCTAACTTCGGGTCCAAGTTTAGGTACGAAACACTGATCCATTTTGGCTGAAATTTTTATATGTCATATAGGGGATATTGTGATAGAACATATTAAAATTTGGGCTTATTCTGAGTTATAGTTTAGGAGATATGATTTTCTCAAGTTGGCTACTCATGCAGTTTTTTTTTTATGCTGATGCTTGGGATGCAGATTTGTGGAATAGATTTGGATGGATTATTGACTTCTGTTAGACTTGAATTTCTGACAAGTTATAGTTGATATAGTATAGTAGATCATACTAAAATTTTAGAGGAATCCATGTTACGGTTTGAGAGATATGAGGTTTCAAAGTTCAGTTTTATAAATGTGCTGAGTTGAGAAAAACAGCATGGGATGCTGTTTTGTGAGATAGTTTAGAATAGACTTTTGATCTCTGTTAGGCTTGAATTTTTGATATGATATAGTTGACATCTTGTTGTAGATCATATTAAAATTTGGGAAGAATCGGAGTTACGGTTCGAGAGTTATTGTGTTTCAAAGTTGACGTTTTTATATATGTGCTGAGTATTGGGGGAAAACAGCAAGTGATGCTGTTTTGTGAGATGATTTTGAATAAGCTCTTGATATCCTTTCCGGCTGGATTTTGGATATATTATAGGTAAGATTTTATAGTAGAACATATCAAAATTTGGGATAAATCCAGTGAGTGGTTTAGGAGTTATGATTTTTCAAAGTGTACTCAGATTTTGGCTAAGTATAGGAAACTTCAAGTGTTGTAACCAACTTTGGAATTTTTATAAAAATGATGGATGAACAGTTTTGAGAAATTCTTGCTCCTAAGGGTAGAGGGAACATCATAGATGATCTAGAGAATTGTTTCGGAATTTTTATAAGCTTTTACGAATTTTATATTTGAAACCGAAGTTAGACCTTTACGATCTTTCGGAAAATAGGAAAATAGGAAAAATGCCAGTTTGTAACCAAACTAAACTTTAGGAGTTAGAATATGATTTTAGAGTCTCAAATAGAAGTTTAGACATGAATTTTGGAAATTCTGGGAGTTTCGGGACCAAGGGTAAAATAGTCATTTGACCCTAAATTAGTACTGTAACTAGTTATGTTTTACTACGTTCTTTTATCTTAGAAGTCTTAGACTTCTAATTACCTGGGAGTGTGCTAATGCACTCATCTCCTTTGACAGACAAATGAGTTGCTACAGTTTACAGAGCGAGTTTGGTTTACAAAGAGTCGAGCTTTATACCAGGTATGTCCTTTGGGCTTACTTAGCTGACTTCTAAATATGAGCATGAATGATGATAGTGGTGTGTGATTGAAATGTTTAGAGAGATAGGTTGTGATATATATTTACCGACCTATACTTGGCCTAAGAGTAACGGGCGGTGGCATTCTGCTCAGTTAGCTTGCGAGCGCTGGGGGTTTCTTTAGGGACTAGTCCATACTCGGTTTGTAGTGATGCTACCGGCGGAGGTCAGCTAGACCTACACCCAGTTGGATAAGGAACGGAGGCGAGAACAGTTAATAGCTCTCGTGCCACAACTGTAAATTGAATAAGATGAATCACTTAAATAATAGATAATAAACGGTTGAGTGCCAGCATGATGTTTGTTTATTTTTGTTTCTGCTTGTGTTTGTGCTGTTGTCATTCTACTTATATTTGGATAGTTAGCTAACGGTTTATCCGTGTTGTAGATTTGTAGAGATAGACAGTTGCAGAGTGATCCGGAACGGATGGTCAGCCGGGTCCACGTACTCATTAGATGGGGACGGGGGAGTCTCCCTTACAGCATGCATGTTATGTATATGTATATGTTTCGTAAGGCTGTCACATGTGTACATTCATACAGTAAAAATATTATGTTTTGAAATTGTTTCAAGTACATTTGTGCCTTGTTGTAAGATCCAAGTAATGTTGTTGTTAAACCAAGGTCGGGACCCATTGTGAGGTCCTAACCAGTAGCTCCCCGAGTTCCGAGAATTTGGGGTGTTACAACATGGTATCAGAGCTCTGGGTTGGAAACAATGGCACTTGAAATCTTCTAAAAGACCGAATGTATAAAATCACTAGAACCCGAAAGGGGTCTAAGATTTTCAAAACGGATTTCTGTTTTTACACACGTGCATAGTCGGGTTGTTGGGTTAATAGTACGTCGGACCACCATCGTTCTCCATGGATCTCTGCAACTTGGAATGATAGATGTTAGTATATAGAGTTATATTGATATGTTTTAATGTATGATTATATAAATGTGTATGTTTAGCATGTTAGTATCCTAAAGGATACCCTATATCCTTTAGTTATGATATCATGAATCGCTTATCGCTTCATGATAAATCGGTAACGGACTTGAAGAGCTTTCAACACAAGATAATGGATTCAGACCGAGGATTGAGTGTTATACTCTGGTGGGCGTCCTTGTGACCACATAAATCATCCGAAGAACGAGTGGGCAAAGAAGTACAGATGTGGAGACAATTTTCACCACAAGTACCGTCCGATGGGAAAGGAATCCCCGAGTCAAATCAGGCAGAAGGAACAGGAAGTCATACAAGGGACTTGGTCGTATGAGGCTGAGAGATGAATTAGAAGAATCATGTAAGAGACGACGAGAGGTCGGATTAGAGATAACGATAAGGGAACAAGAATCATACAGAACGGAGTACAACCAAGATTTGCAGAATAAAAGATGTTACAATCAAAGCAAACGCCGCCACATGTAAGCATGGGCATGAGAGTACAAAGAAGATAAGGTGCTGACCTGAGGCGAAGAATTAAAGGAGTACAAGACAACCATTGACAAATGAGTTTAAAGACGTGAAATAAATTTCATCATCATAGAGACGGTTTGACCTACTCAGAGATGCAAGAGTTTGCAAGAAATCATGACGTAAGTATCAAATACAGTAGAAGTCTAAAATTAAGACAACGGAATTCTATAAATGTGGCATTACAACACAACACCAAAATAATGGAAGAATGTGGGAAAGTTATTTTGGTGGACTAGAGAGTCCATAATAACTTCTCATTCACATAAAGATCTAAGTTACCAACATTAACGGTCATATCAGGGAAACACGAACAAACGATGAACAAAGTAAGAAGAATTGTGAAGAGACGCTTACAAGTTATCGTGGAAGACTTAATAAACCCTTTGAAGACATATGAATGTTAGGACTAGACTCAGAAGAGTATAGTGATTCCATAAGAGAACAAGAGAAGTGCAGACTTGGAAGGAGTTGGAGGAGTGTTAACCAAGAAATTGGAGGAGATAGATTTCACTAAGTGTATCAAACTTCAAAGAGATCGAAGAACAGTAAGTTCGGAATCTTATAGAAGGTCAACTACAGACTGGTTGGTAAAATCGGAGACATAAAACGTGCGGGTCAACTAGTAGTAACTGGTTGACAGATAAGGAGTATAACCAAAGACTTATGAAAGAATTTTATAGACATCTGGAGGATCCTTCAAGAGATCAACGACGACAATGTGAAGTTAAATTGGTACACGTACTAGTTACCTAATAAATAACACAGATCGAGTCGCGTCAGTCACTTTAATTAAGAACTTAAGAAGAAAGATTAGGCGAACAGGAATGAACCCCTTTTGTTATTTGAGACCAAGGGAATGGTGTAAGAGATTTACTACCTACTGACTAAGAAAAAGGTACATATCACAACTAGTACAGACGGATTTTAAAAGGAGTAGGAGGCCGGTAGCCGAGTCAATGGAGTTCAACAGAGAAATATTATAAACAACACAAATGAAGGAACATGTGAGAATGACCTAGGGGACTCGAGAAAGAGAGTTGACTCTAAGGAAAATGGCAGTGAAGGAGACAGAACGAACTAACCAAAGGGAAAGGGATTAACCAAGTAGTTGGTGCTTACCAGGATTTTTATGCCAGTAGAAGTATAAGAAGAGTGAGTAAGAGATATTGAGGAAAGTCAACTGTAGGCCAATCAATGTCAACGGAGGACGTGCAAGTGTTGCTGGTATTGGTGAGTTATGTGCCGTTAAGAAGAGATATTCGTGACTGTGGAGTTATGAATTAGCCTTACCGATGCCTTGGAGGATTTCCTCAAGTAGGTAATGACAACCTTCTTTGATTAGTTAAAGGCATGAAGAGAATTGTGTTAGAGATTTCTTATTGGCTGGTTAAGATCAAACTCCGGATGAGTCAGAGAGTTTGGATCCGTGTTAGAAACATTCCAAAATTTAACGGGAGAGGTCGTCTTACAATCATTATCTTAGTTCCTTAAGGCAAGTAAGGAAGGTACTTAGTATTTCACCCGGATAGGACTTATGGTGTAATTGAGAGGGAGAGTTCTAGAGTCAATCATTGTAGACACACAGAAAATGTTCTTATAATTAATGGGTGACAACATAATTATCAAAGTAGCGCAGCAAAAGCGTGATGAGTCCTAACCCACAGAACAAGAAACTCTAGAGTACTGAAAATGACGTGTCGAGTTTAAGACGATGATAATTTGTGAAATGTATTTCGTTTAGAAGGAACGTGAAATAGGCTACGTGGAGTGACAAGAAATTTTGTAGAGGAACTGTATCACGAACTAGATAGACGAGAAAGTATGTGCACGTAGAAGTATAGAAAGAAAGTGGTACCCCATTATAGATCCAAGTGAAGCATGCCGACCTAGTCACATGTTGGCAGATCAGTAAAATTGGAATTTTATACCTAGCATGGTAGTTTAGAACGAGTTTCTTGATGAAATGAGAAAGGAAGTAACGAAGTAATAAAGGTGTTGTGTAGGGCATGCACTAATAAGCTCAAGGTGAGTAAATATCAAGTGGAATCGAAAGACAGATAAGAAAAAGAAGCTATGGGAGTGTACTTACAGACCAATACTCTTACATATAGAAAACAGAATCTCAAGAGTGGAGTATAAGAAATTTTTTTTATCTCGGAACGGAGTCGAGTTGCGTTTTGTGTAAGAGGGATATTATAGGACACAATGCAATGTTAACAACTATTGAGTAGTGTGAGCAAATGACGGTGATGTGAGATCACCTTGTAACTAATACCGTCATTCCAGACATATTGTATGTCACTCAAGACCTTTGGCCTGAGTGTGTAGTCAAGTAAACACAACGAAGGGAAGAAAGTTGACTAGGTTATTTTCTGTACGGTCATCAAAGGACCTGGAGGCGAGTTGCAAAATGTGACCACTTGAGGCTGTAAAGTAGTTATAAGTGATTGAGCGACTAGTAACCCTCACCCTATTGGAGGGTGTGACCCTAGTTTTATACGGATTCAGTTTGAGGGATATATACTTACCAGACAAAGGTTAGGACATCGGCTTAGAGAATCGGGCAATGAAGCCGGATGATACCGGTGAGATATCTAGTTACCACACTAGAACGTGTAGTAGGCACTTGTGAGGTCTGTACTTGAAAAGATTTCAAAGTGAGTGGTTTATAAAAAGCCGACGAGGCTACCAAGAATACTATGGATAGTATGAGACATAACCTTTCAGAGACCTTTGTGGAGATAGTTGTAATCTAGGGAACGACGAGCTAGGGCTTGACCCTATATCTGTGTTATGTTGTCTGACTGCTTGTTTAATTCATGCTTGAGTGCTTAGTCAGGATGTGTGTTATTGATGACCTTGATATGCGGGATACTTATATGTAGAAACGATGACTCTTGTGCGATAACAAGTTGATACATTAGATTCGTACCTTGAGAGTTGACCTTGTGACTGGCGTGCTTTAAGTTTCGAGGCGAAACTTATTCTAAGGGGGATTGATGTAATACCCGGAAATATTTCTTTAGGCTATTTCGGAAACAAATTAGAACTCGACAGTTGTGACCTCTTTCCGGCGCTTTAGTTCTTTTGTATGAACTCCGACATTACGAGTCTTCTTTTTAGTTTCGGGACGAAACTTATTTTAAGGGGGTACTGATGTAATATCCGGAATTTTTATTTCATTTATTTCCGTAGCAAACCAGATTCGAGCCGTTGATCCCTATATGTCTATCTAGTCGGACGCAGAATCTAGAAATTTTATCATTTTATGTCACCTCACTCCACATAAAATGATAAGATTTTTATAGCAAACCCTAATCCATCAAACCCTAGTTTACATCATGACTTGTCTTTGACAAGGTCATGACATCCTAGTGACGAGATCAAGACGAGACCAAGGCAAGGACAAGATGAGACCATGACAAGGTTTGACGAGATCAAGACGAGGTCGTGACAAGACCATGCACGAGCTTGGCAAGGCCATGACGAGTTTTGACAAGGCCTTGACAAGCTCCTACCAATCTCAGCCCACTCTTCCTATTTTTCCTTAGCCCAGTCCGTTGGCCTACTCCAGCAGCTTGGCCCTTGGTCCAGCCCGTTGCTCAGGCCCGTCCGGAAGTGAAGAGCGCAGCCAGCCCGGTTGTGAGGCAACCGTTCAACGCATATACAGAATCAGATGGAGAGCAGATCTTCTTACCTTAAACGCTCCCTAGGATCACGCGGTGCAACTCCTCACCTCCCTCCTCCTTCGCGTCCAGATACATCCATAGGGTAAGTTACGGATTCCTTCTCCTTGCCTCCTCTCCTCTCTCGCACGTCCCTGCCCTTCTTCTTGTGGAACCGGCGCTGCTTCTTCATCACTGGACTACGGCGGGCATGCCAGGAGTCCCATCGGCCGCTTCTCTCTTCTACCTTCAGCGGACTCCACACCAAGTCGCTGCCTCCGGATCCAAGCCATGGTTCACGTCTTCAGCCTTCAATGATGGTTACACGACTTCAACCCTAGATGCCTCCTCGACCTGTTTTTCGTCCGACTCGACACCTTCTGCGCGAGAACAAACAGATGAAGGTACTTCCTCTATTCTGCAGTGAGTCTTCAGACCCTCTTCGACCTTTTTTTTTGTATAGATCGACCAACTCACAACTGTTCTATCTCTCCTCATCTCCCAGCCGCTGATGCGCCCAAGTGACAGTTTCCGACCCATCTTAGTCCTCTTCCAAACCGTCTTAGTGAGCTTGTCGAGTCTTTCTTGTCGGGTAAGCATGCCCCCTCCCTTCTTTACATTACACTCCCTACTTATGTGCTGATGAGAGCCTCAATTGTATCCTAGACTCTTCCATAACAGCCCTAGAAGATGGCTCGTGAGCTGCTGCGTTTTCTGCGTTGTCAAGTGATGAACATCTAACTTCGGGTCCAAGTTTAGGTACGAAACACTGATCCATTTTGGCTGAAATTTTTATATGTCATATAGGGGATATTGTGATAGAACATATTAAAATTTGGGCTTATTCTGAGTTATAGTTTAGGAGATATGATTTTCTCAAGTTGGCTACTCATGCAGTTTTTTTTTTATGCTGATGCTTGGGATGCAGTTTTGTGGAATAGATTTGGATGGGTTATTGACTTCTGTTAGACTTGAATTTCTGACAAGTTATAGTTGATATAGTATAGTAGATCATACTAAAATTTTAGAGGAATCCATGTTACGGTTTGAGAGATATGAGGTTTCAAAGTTCAGTTTTATAAATGTCCTGAGTTGAGAAAAACAGCATGGGATGCTGTTTTGTGAGATAGTTTAGAATAGGCTTTTGATTTCTGTTAGGCTTGAATTTTTGATATGATATAGTTGACATCTTGTTGTAGATCATATTAAAATTTGGGAAGAATCGGAGTTACGGTTCGAGAGTTATTGTGTTTCAAAGTTGACGTTTTTATATATGTGCTGAGTGTTGGGGGAAAACAGCAAGTGATGCTGTTTTGTGAGATGATTTTGAATAAGCTCTTGATATCCTTTCCGGCTGGATTTTGGATATATTATAGGTAAGATTTTATAGTAGAACATATCAAAATTTGGGATAAATCCAGTGAGTGGTTTAGGAGTTATGATTTTTCAAAGTGTACTCAGATTTTGGCTAAGTATAGGAAACTTCAAGTGTTGTAACCAACTTTGGAATTTTTATAAAAATGATGGATGAACAGTTTTGAGAAATTCTTGCTCCTAAGGGTAGAGGGAACATCATAGATGATCTAGAGAATTGTTTCGGAATTTTTATAAGCTTTTACGAATTTTATATTTGAAACCGAAGTTAGACCTTTACGATCTTTCGGAAAATAGGAAAATAGGAAAAATGCCAGTTTGTAACCAAACTAAACTTTAGGAGTTAGAATATGATTTTAGAGTCTCAAATAGAAGTTTAGACATGAATTTTGGAAATTCTGGGAGTTTCGGGACCAAGGGTAAAATAGTCATTTGACCCTAAATTAGTACTGTAACTACTTATGTTTTACTACGTTCTTTTATCTTAGAAGTCTTAGACTTCTAATTACGTGGGAGTGTGCTAATGCACTCATCTCCTTTGACAGACAACTGAGTTGCTACAGTTTACAGAGCGAGTTTGGTTTACAGAGAGTCGAGCTTTATACCAGGTAAGTCCTTTGGGCTTACTTAGTTGACTTCTAAATATGAGCATGAATGATGATAGTGGTGTGTGATTGAAATGTTTAGAGAGATAGGTTGTGATATATATTTACCGACCTATACTTGGCCTAAGAGTAACGGGCAGTGGCATTCTGCTCAGTTAGCTTGCGAGCGCTGGGGGTTTCTTTAGGGACTAGTCCATACTCAGTTTGTAGTGATGCTACCGGCGGAGGTCAGCTAGACCTACACCCAGTTGGATAAGGAACGGAGGCGAGAACAGTTAATAGCTCTCATGCCACAACTGTAAATTGAATAAGATGAATCACTTAAATAATAGATAATAAATGGTTGAGTGCCAGCATGATGTTTGTTTATTTTTGTTTCTGCTTGTGTTTGTGCTGTTGTCATTCTACTTATATTTGGATAGTTAGCTAACGGTTTATCCGTGTTGTAGATTTGTAGAGATAGACAGTTGCAGAGTGATCCGGAACGGATGGTCAGCCGGGTCCACGTACTCATTAGATGGGGACGGGGGAGTCTCCCTTACAGCATGCATGTTATGTATATGTATATGTTTCGTAAGGCTGTCACATGTGTACATTCATACAGTAAAAATATTATGTTTTGAAATTGTTTCAAGTACATTTGTGCCTTGTTGTAAGATCCAAGTAATGTTGTTGTTAAACCAAGGTCGGGACCCATTGTGAGGTCCTAACCAGTAGCTCCCCGAGTTCCGAGAATTTGGGGTCTTACATACTCGCTCCTAGATGTACGGAGTAAGGGGTAGCATGAGCCTCACCTAGTATCCTCTGTCTCAACTCACTGTCTGATGGCACACAGATACGGTCCTGCCGTCTCATCACTCCATCGGCACCAATAGTGAACTGAGGTGCCTCATCTCGTGACATCCGGTCCCGGATCCGGGTCAAAGTCGGACAGGTCTCCTGCTTCTGTCGGATCTCGCCCAACAGATCAGGAAGTAACTCTAAGGTGGCTAACTGATGAGCTGTATCGGGGAACTGGATCTCTACCTCCAACCAAGCTAAGTCTCTCTGTAATTGTGGCTGTACTGTCAACCGGGCTATCGCCTTCTCCCGAGGCGTCTTCCGACTCAAAGCGTCAGCAACTACATTCGCCTTCCCGGGGTGGTAGAGAATCTCAAGGTCGAAATCCTTTATCAACTCTAGCCACCGCCTCTGGCGGTTATTCAACTCCCGCTGAGTGAATATGTACTTCAGACTCTTATGGTCTGTGAAGATCTGACAAGTCGCTCCATAGAGATAATGACGCCAGATCTTAAGAGCATGTACTACCGCAGCTAACTCCAGGTCATGGGTGGGGTAGTTCTCCTCATACGTCTTCAGCTGTCGAGACGCATACGCTATGACCTTACCCCTCTGCATCAAGATACACCCCAAGCCCAGCTTGGATGCGTCACTATACACTACAAAGTCCTCTGTACCCTCAGGTTGTGCTAAGATCGGAGCAGACGTCAATCTCCTCTTCAGCTCCTCAAAACTCTGCTGACACGGCTCAGACTAGACGAACCGAGTAGTCTTCCTCAGGAGACAAGTAAGTAGTTGGGCAATCAGGGAAAACCCTTCCACAAACCGGCGGTAATAACCTGCCAATCCAAGAAAGTTGCGAACCTCCTTAACATTCTTCGGAGGTTGCCAAGAAGACACCGAATCAATCTTCGCCGGGTCGACCTTAATCCCCTCAGCAGTCACTACATGGCCTAGGAAAGCCACCTCTGACATCCAGAACTCGCACTTGGATAGCTTAGCATATAGCTGGCTATCCTGTAGAATCAGTAATACTGTCCTCAAGTGTCCGGCATGCTCCTCTCGACTCCTAGAATAAACTAGAATGTCGTCAATGAAGACCACTACAAACTGGTCTAAGAAGTCGATAAAAATCCCATTCATCAACTCCACAAATACTGCTGGCACATTAGTGAGCCCGAATGGCATCACTACAAACTCATAGTGGCCATACCTAGTCCGGAATGCCGTCTTAGGTATGTCCTGGTCTCTCACTCTCAGCTGGTGATAACTCGATCTCAAATCTATCCTCGAGAACACTGACGCTCCATGCAGCTGGTCTAGCAGATCATCTATGTCAGGCAGTGGATACTTATTCTTGATGGTGACCTTGTTCAACTCCCGGTAGTCAATACACAGCCTCATCGATCCATCCTTCTTCCTCACAAATAATACTGCTGCGCCCCAGGGAGAAACACTAGGGCGTATGAAGCCCTTCTCTGCTAACTCCTCTAATTGCTTCTTCAGCTCAAGCAGCTCTATCGGGGCCATGCGGTACGGGGCCTTCGAGATCGGTCTCGTGCCCGGCTCTAACTCAATGCTAAAATCAACACTCCTTTGTGGAGGTAGCCCTGGTAAGTCGTCACTGAATACCTCTGCAAACTCGCATGCAACTGGTATCTCCTCTATTGTCAGGCTCTTGCGCTCCTTCATGGCATAACACCAGAAGGCCTCGCAAACCCTGTGCTATCAATCTGGCTGCTCTCTCTGCGCTGATAACTGTGCCGGACTTTTCGAGGTCCCAACCTCGGAATATCACTCTGTGACCCTCCTCAGTGGAGACAGTCACAATTCTCCTACCAATATCTAAGACTGCTCCATGTCTAGTCATCCAATCTATCCCCAATATCACGTCCTCATGTGCTAAGGGCATGACTAGAAAATTTACTAACCAAATCCGGCCTCCCGGCCAGATGAATAGGGCAGTCATAAATCTCTCGGGATCCTCTAACCTTACCCCCATCTGGTAACCCAACCACAAAAGGTACACCCTCTGCTGTAGCTAAGGACAACCTATCTACGCATGCATCTGATATAAAGGAGTGCGTAGCACCCGTATCAAATAAAACTCGCACAGGTAAGTCATGGATCCAAATAGTACATGTGGTCGCAGGTGCTGTAGGCTGCTCGGTGCTCCTCAGCTCGAACACTCTCGATGGTCCTCCTCTGGTGTCAGTGGTACTACCACGTCCCATGCCACGACTTGATCCTTGTGCCGTACTATATGAAGCAGGATGTCTTGGAGCCCGGTACTGTTGCTGCTGCTGATTCGGTGCTCGGTACTGAGGAGGTCTCTGTACACTTTTCTCAGCACCTGCAGGAGAAGATCCCTGCTAGGAAGGGGCCCTACTCTAACGGCAGAAGGTAGCTCTGTGTCCCGGCTTCCCACAAGTGAAGCAAGGGCAATCTGTCTTAATGTGATCACGGCTACCACAGTTAAAGCACTGTCGATCCCTACTGGAAGTCTGAACTGTAGGGTGGTAACTGGACCTCCCATGAGTCTGTCCTCGACCATAACCTGCTACTGCTGCACTGCTACCAGCATGTCCTGTCCTCTGCCGCTTATCCGGCCCACTAGACTGAACTGCTTTCCTCGAAGCTGGCCTATCTCTCTCATAAGCAGAGGCCCTATCCTGATAGTCAGACAAGGTCTCACAGTGGAACCCTGCCAGATATGATCGAGTACTCTCTCTCAATCTCTTGGAGAAAAGGTAAACATGCTGCTCTTCCGGAGGTGCAGCTGGTCCAAGTAGGGTCAACTCCTTCTCAAACTTCTTTATGGCGGCAGCAATCGGGATATCCTTAAATCCCGCCTCAATGAAATCCTGGAATCTCTCCCTCCTCAGCGAGACAGGGCAGTACCTGTCCCTAACAATATTCCTCATCTGCTCCCAACTGGTGACTCGGCTATGAATGGTACGCCACCATGAATGAGCATCATTTGTGAAACAGGTCTGCACCAAATCCACCTGTCGATCCTCGGGGCAACGTATTGCCTCTAAAGCAGTCTCTATCTTCCCTATCCAGTGCTCCACCTCTAGCCCTATTTCTCCACTGAATGAGGGAACCTTCTGAGAGTTGAAAGCCTTCAACCACTCATCCGGTCTCGGTGCTCTAGACCCAGCAGGCGCTCTATCAGCATTAGCTCTCCTCTCAGGTACAACCGGCACCTGAGACACTCCCTGTGTCACCTGAGCTGACCTAGCCGGTACCACCGGTGGTACCTGGGTAAGCCTCTCAACTCTGGCAGCCTCCTCCATACGCTCGACGTATGCTCTGTACTCCCTATACTCCGATGCTCCAATAGAAACACGTCCTGACTCAGTCGAACGTGCTCCCTGCGCTCCAGACCTAGCGGCGGTCTCATGCCTGACTTCGGGGCCTACACTCTCAGCTACCTCTTCCACAGCAGCCTCTGGTATGCTTGCTGCAGGTGGATCCTCTCGAGGAACTCGTCCTCGACCTCTCCCTAGTGGAGGTCTACCCCCACGACCACGCCCTCTAACAGCAGGGGTGCTATCAGCTCGGTCCTGTCTGACTGGGGGAAGGGGGGGGACGACCCCTACCTCGGCCAGTCACTAGTGTAGCCCTAGTACGTGCCATCTGCACGAACGGTAACAACTACAGTTATAATCTAACTAATCTATCATAACAGTAAAAGTCTATAATAATAATACTAAGAATACCGAGATCCGCAGAGGTAGTGGTGGTCATCCGTACTTTCTATCCCAACCCGACTATGTATGCATTTTAAAACCAAAATCTTCTTTGGAAAACTCAGACCCTTTTTGGGTTCTGTTTATTTACTTATATGACCTTTTTAGAAGATTTCAAGTGCCATTGTTGCCAAGCTAGAGCTCTGATACCATGTTGTAACACCCCAAATTTTACAACTCGGGGAGTTACTGGTTAAGACCGCACAGTGGGTTCCGACCTTAGTTTGACAACAACTTAACAAGATCTTGCAACAAGGCACAGATAAGGAAAACCAGAAATCATAAAATAAATCTTAACAATGTATGAATGCGACCAGAACAACTGACAGCCGGAAAACATAAGATAACAAAGTACAGAAAGAAAGAAAAGAACCAAGGTCCAACTGGAAATCCCACAAATAAAGAAACTGCAACACGTCCTTAAAGTACGACACCCCGGCTGAAGAAGGCTGCGGGTTGCTGCTTTACTGGGTCAGAATGAGGTTACAGTGGGCTGGAGTTCCGGGTTCAGCGAGCAGGCCAGCACTCCCTCCTTGCTGTTGTCATGGGCTGGGCAAGATGGGCGCTGCTGGCAAGCTTCTAGGCGCTGGGCAAGCTGCTGCTGGGCAGGCTGGGCTGGCGCTGGGCACTGGCAACCTGGGCTGTCAACAGCCTGTCTGGGCTTGTCACAGACTCGTCACAGCCTTGTCTGTCCTTGTCACAACTTCGTCACAGAATTGTCCCGGCCTTGTCACAGCTTCGTCACAGACTTGTCTGGGCCTTGTCACAGCTTCGTCACAGACTTGTCAACGACGAGTCATATTCTAAATTAGGGTTTGGGGCTAAACTTATTATTTTATGTGAAGTCAAGGGATCGGAAATTGGTAGGCTACGGAATAGACGGATACGGATCATGTTATAGTTTAGGATTGGTTATAATAATCCTATCATTTTATGTGAAGGTAAGCTACATAAAATGATAAATTTTATAAAGATCCTATCATTTTATGTGAAGGGAAGCTACATAAAATGATAAATTTTATAATAATGTGTCTAACTAAGTAGACGGATATGGGTCAACTGATCGAAATCGGGTTTGTTATAGAAATAAACGGAATAAAAATTCCGGATATTACAATGCACTCTCTTTTAGTATGTATAATAGATATAGATATAGATTAAACATATAATATCCGTAACAATAGACTGGATGGGAAACAATTTGTTAAGTAAAATATACAGACAATTTATTAAAAAATATTTAAAAACGTATTTTTTGAATATAAAAAAATCCGATCAGTTTTGGAAAAGAAATCAAAATCCGATCAGTTTTGAAAACAAAATCAAAATCGAATAAGTTATTGATAAGAACTTAAAAACGGTCTAAAACTTTTTTTTTAGAAAAGGAAAAAATCCGATCATTTTTTTAAACAGTATCGGAAATATATTTAATAATATGGTATTTAGTTTGAAATTTGAATACACCGGATTTTGATTTATTTGAAAAAGTACGTACTTATGAATATTACAGTAAAATTAAGAATAAAAACAAAATCAAAATCGGATTTAGTTTGAAAACTGATTGTACCGTAATACATTAAAGATTTCAGAAATGAAATCAAAATCGGATTTAGTTCGAAAATTGATTGAAACACTTCGGAAAACTGATATAATAATATGGTTTTTAGTTAGGGAAAACACGTACCTAAGAACTGATCGGAAAATTACGAAACTAAACAACGAACTAAAAAAGCCTTGGATTCTTAAAATGCATGAAGAACGACAATGCAAATTATTTAAAGGATGAAAATGATAAATCAATATCCGTATGCAGTTATATTGTAATACCCGAAAAATTTAAACTCCGTAGCAAACCGGATTTCGATCTTTTGATCCTTAGGTGTCTACCTAGTTGGACACCATATCTAAATTTTTTTTTTATTATTTTATGTAATATTACTTCACATAAAATGATAAGAATTTTATTAGTAGCAACCCTAATCCAAACCCTAGTGTATATCATGACTTGTCTTTGACAAAGTCATGACGTCCTAATGACGAGATCAAGACGAGCCCAAGACGAAGTCAAGACGAGACCATGACGAATTTTGACGAAGCCATAACAATTTTGTGACAAAGCCATGCATGGCTATGACAATTGTTGACAAGGCCATGACAAGGTCTTTACAACCTTCAGCCCACCCCTCTTTTCTTTTTGTTTGGCCCATGTTTGTCTCAGCCCATATCTCTCTTCCCCGCCTTGCTGATGGCCGGCCCATCGAAAGATGGCTGCTACTCCATACGTGTGCTGAGCTGGAAGATCTCCAACGTAACAGCCGTAGATCATGCTGAATTATGCCTTCACGACTGCGGATCTGCTGCCCTTCCTTTTCCAGCCGTTACACCTGCCTCCTTCCTTCTGGATGCATTCTTCGGCCTTCTCTTCCGAGTCACCTTACTGCTGAACGAGGACAGTCTCTACAGACCGCCTAGACCGAAGCCTCACCCATCCTTCTGCACACAACGCCTCCTGAGTAGGTGAATCCGTTTGCTTCTCCCTCTCCTCCCATCTGCAGTCCTGCTGGACGGTCTTCATCGGCGTCGACCATCGCCACGCACTTTGACGCCTCCACCGCTGCTGTAGATCGAAGCACAGGACAACACGCCTCGTAGCCAGTCCCAAGCCACTACACGCGTCTTCAATGGTCCACAAGAGCAGATCGCTCGCCAGGATACTGCAACAGAGGGCTGGGTAAGATAACATAAAACAATCATCATGTTGGCACACAAACCGGTTATTATCTAGAAGCTAAGTGATTCACCTTATTCCTTTTTATAGTTGTGGCACGAGAAATCTTAAGAGTTCCCGCCTCCGTTCCTTATCCAACCGGTGTAGGTCTAGCTTACCTCCGCCGGTAGCATCACTACAAACCGAGTGTGGACTAGTCCCTAAAGAAACCCCCAACGCCCTCAGGCTTCTGAGCAGAATGCCACCGCCCGTTACTCTTAGGCCAAGATATAGGTCGGTATATAATTATTACTAAAATATAACTATAAACATCTCATTCACACACCACTACCATTATTCATACTCATATCCAGAAGTCAGCTAAGTAAGCCCAAAGGACTTACCTGAATTCAAACATAATCTCGTTATCTCGACTCGGTCTGTAACCGCAGGAACTCAACCGCCTGTTATAAAAGGCAAGTGGATCAATAATATATCCCACTTAATTAGAAGTCTCTGACTTCTAAGATATTTAACTCTATCATCAGCTAAATTACCAAAATACCCTTATACGGATAAATGACTGTTTTACCCCTGGTCCCGAAACTTTATAAAATTCCATAACAAAGTTCCAAACTATTCTTTGGAACTCAAAACCACACTCAAACTCTCAAAGGAAAGTTTGCTAAAGATTTAGAAGAGTTAACTACATTCTTGACTTTCATAAAAAGTCGTCAAGGTCCGATTTTGGCTTAAGATATGAGAACCGAATAAAAATATAAAAAGTCTAACAAAAATCTCTAATTCTTTTATGCTATGCACTCTATCCATAGTAGTCAGAATTTCCCAAAAATACATAATAATCACTTCTACACAAATTTTCAAAGTCAGTTCCTAAACCAGAAATTCAGACTTAGCCAAAAACTGAGTATTTCTTAACTGCTCAGCCACATCACACCTCTCCTCCCTCACCTGCAACTCTTCGACAACAACCCCGCCCTCTTTCTCACTCTCATCCTCACGCCCAACGTCTGCTACTCCTTCTCCTCATCCCTCTTTGTTCTCGCTCAACGGTCGAGCCTTCCTCCTTGCAGCATCAGAGGAGGCCACCAGGATGACCCGCCGGAGCCACACCGGGAAACACCCGCATAACCTTGCCTTCGCCTTCCCTGTTGTCCACCGCCTTCTTCTCTCTTGTCCCTCTGTTCCTCCCTCAACTCTCCTTCCCAGCTCTGTTTCTGTAGCACCTTGAAGTTTATTGGGAAGCAGCTGCACTGGAGAAGGAACTGCAACTTTGACGAAGCCGCCGGAAAGGAAGGCTGTGCACCGGGGAGCTGCCGGACGAGATGAAGCCGCCTCCGCACCACAGCCCCGAGCAATCGGAGAACCAGTAGGCCGAGAACGCCGTTCTCTTTCCCCTCCTCCTCCTCTGTTTTCTTTTGTCACGAGAAGGTCCGTCGCCGCCAGAGAGCTCGCGACCGTCATCGCCGGAGTTGGGCCGCCTCTAGCCGGAGAGTCGGCCGCCACTAGCCACCGATGTCGCCGCTCCTTCCTCCGCCTGCCTTGCCGCCGTCTGGTGCATCTTCCTCAGTCTTGCGCTCAATGTGCCAGCGTGAAAAGGAAACCCTATTTAGGGTTATTTATTTCAGCCACCTTTTCTTTTTGGTATATTTACAGATGTTTTCCCCACTTCTTTGAAATTGCAGATTTGTGCCCCTATTTTGGTATTATTGCAGAAATGTACCCATACTTCATATTTGCAGTTTTTCCCATGTTTTGGTTTGTGGCAATTATGCCCCTGTTGAGATAAATTTCAGAAAATGCACAAGGAATTATTTATTGAATATAACCCATAGTTTTGGAACGATATATTTTACCCCGGAAAATGGTTGAACGGTTTTGCTTATCCTCGGTCTTGAAAACGAGTTTT
The DNA here is from genome assembly GCA_033239125.1 of Fagopyrum homotropicum. Classification (NCBI taxonomy): domain Eukaryota; kingdom Viridiplantae; phylum Streptophyta; class Magnoliopsida; order Caryophyllales; family Polygonaceae; genus Fagopyrum; species Fagopyrum homotropicum. The sequence continues at coordinate 133,056,484 of BSWB01000007.1, read as the reverse complement.
CCTTAGGTTTATGAGGTTGTATAAGTTGTCCGGGATATATATATATATTCGGATTTTAAAATTGGGTTTACGGTTCAAGTCGTGATTCCGGTTTATAACCAAGATTCTAAAATTGTACAAATTGGCGAAAGAGTGTTTTTTAAGATTTTAAACTCAGATTTGTATTACGAGGGTTATTCTTATAGTTTATGTATATTATGTAGTATGGCCAAATTTAGCGTTATGCTAAATTTGTCTAGTTTTGGTGTTAGGTTCGGAAATGACCCCGTAAAGGCCGAACAAGTCAAAGTTCGACATCCGTCGACCGACTATCGTTTTTTGGACGTCATGTGAGTTACCTTCTTCCTTGATCTAGTTACGATTAGTATTAGTATCATGCTAGGTTGGATCTAGCACAACTTAGAGAGAATGCCAAGTAGTGGCTTTGAACTTTAGGTGAGGATATTGAGTATGGTTTGAACGTTCTAAGGATTGAGGTGTGTATGTTATCACGTGAGCTTTGTTGAGATTGCGGAGTTTAGGATGAGAGTATCCTAGTACATGGGGCTATGGTTGTGATCTTATGAGTTTATGAGGGCTAAGAGTGTATTCTAGATTATGAAAGTGTAAGACCTAATAAGATGATATAGGACTAGAAGTCTAAGAACTTCTAGCTTGTGAGTAGTACGTTGTTGATTATCGTGCCTTGTCTTGAACAGGCTTTGGTTATGTTCCTTCGGAGAGTGATATCGGTTTCGTTTAGCTTTGAGACGAGGTAAGTCATCGGACTTACTTAGCCGCTTTTATGCCTTATTTGGATATATATGGTGGTGTGTGTTTACCGCTTTTAAGCATGAAAATGGATTAGGATTTAATTGACCTTATTTATTGGCCCATCGTTACTACTATTATTATTATTATCGGGCGGTGACATCACCGCTCAGTTTCCCAAGGGAGACTGGGGGGATCTCAGCGACCAGGCCATACACGGTATACGGGCGGGCTTCTTCATCACTCCCTCAGGGTATACGGGTTGGGCGCCGCCACACTCCTGTTGGTTACACGGGGACAGAGGCGAGAGTTATAAGACTCTCGTGTCACACTTGAACGAATGAATTAGATATGGAATAACCTAAAAAGATAATAAGTAACGGATGTGTATGTTTATAATCATGTTGTGTGTTTGTGTTCCTATGTGTGTTTGTGCCATATTATTCTTATAATGCCTAGAATGTGAGCTAACAGTTTTATACCGATTGTTGTAGTTGATGTGCAGGATAGGATGTGGCCGAGTGATGCGGATGAGTGGGCAGCCGGGGTTCCGTACATCTTAGGTTGTTTTGGGTTTTGGAGTCCTTGTGTTGTTGTTATTGTATATTATGTTGATGTTGTTGTAAGGAAGGCTGAAGTCTTTCCTTTCTTTTATTTTTGGGTTTCATAACATTGTATAAAAATGTATTTCGGTTTTGGCCTTTATTTGTGCCTTGTTGCAAGATCCGGTGAAATTGTTGTCAGGCTAAGGGTCGGGACCCATTGTGAGGTCCCAACCCGTAGCATCCCGAGTCCCGAAGATTCGGGGTGTTACAAAAGTGGTATCAGAGCCCTAGGTTGACAACAATGGCACTCGCAATCTTCTAAGGTCAAATGAGGAATAAACAGAACCCACACGGGTTCTGACTTTTCGTTTTCAAAATCATGTGCATGAATCAGTTGGGGTAGAATGTACGGGACCACCACTTCCTCCGCGGATCTCGGCGACGTAGTTATTGATTATTATTATATTATGTATATATATGTGTATATATGTAGATATGTATATGTGGACTTAGGATGTTTTGGACTATACTTGTATGTTGAATTGTAAATTGTTTATGGACTCATTATGTTTATAGTAGTAGCATGACGTTTATATCTTTATATATATATATATATATATATATATAAACATATGGTATACTAATAACATATTAGTGATAGAGGACCTTATATAGCTAAGATGATAGAAAGCTATCATCGCCCCATAGACAACGCCTTTTGGCTTAAGATAGTATACATATGAAGATAAGTATGCTCAAGTTATGAAGTTTAGCATCAAGTTTTCGCAAGCACCCCGGTGATTTCCCGGACTCCTTTAAGATGACGTCGAAGAAGAAGACTAGAGATGACGTAACCAAAGGACAAACAAATAAAAAGAGAACCTCGTGTCGACTTAAGCGAAGCCAAGATGGAGACTATACCAATATAAAATCAACATGAAGGTATTGAGTGATATGAACTTATGAAGAAGCCGTGATGGAGCAACAATGAAGCAACTTAAGACAACGAACTTAAAGTTTTTCCAAGTATGGTGCCGATGAACTGAAGGTGCGAATCAAGTAGAGAGGGCTACATTCTCGCTCAAGGATAAAAGTGACGTTCTAAGTAAGACGAGTTTTCAGTAGGCTCCCCTAAGCATGGGAGTCAAGATGAAAAGACATTGGGAAAGATTTATGAGAACCGTAAGTTAAGCTTACGGAGGTACCGGAGGGTGTAGTGACGATCTGTGCGAGATTCTAAGCGGGTGACTTATTCAAAAGTTCGAGAGTTACGAGGAGGATCACATGGTGAAAATTCACATAGTGGAATTACCGTCGGAGTCAATCGATTTCCATCATTGTGATGAGAATGAGCAACACTAAGAAGGAGGAAGTGTGTGAGGATGATGATCTTCAGAAGATGAAAGAGGAAACCAAGAGCTGGATGGAAGAACTTAAGTTATCAACCAAGAAGGATGCGAGTGGAGGCTAATTAATGTCAAAATATTTGAAGAGTGCATTTGCAAAACATTATGGAGAGCGGTTAAGCCTATAAAGGTGGGACATATGAGACGAGAGAGTTGGGCATGTATGGTTAGCTTACAGAAGCGGAAGGAAGAGAGGAGCGTAGAAAGAGCTAACGGAGTTGAAGCAGAGTAAAATGAGGTAGTGAAGTTAAGACAAAGTACCCCAAGAGGGTATCCTTTCAGGAGTATGGTAGGAGGGTAAGTCGTTAACTTCACAGAAGGTCAGATACAAGTTAATTGGTGATAACTGAGAATGCACAGGTGCGGGTTGCCTATTGATGTGCGTAGATGAAAAGAGTAAACAAGAGTATGGGAACATATAGGATCGGGAACAAGAGTTTGGAGTATTCGCGGTGGATCAATGTGAATAGTAAGGAGATACATCAATGGACGCGTATTTGTCTTAAATCAAATAATGTGGAACGAGTTCAAGCAAGTAGTTATAACAAGACCTCGGAGGAGGAAATTGTAACGATCTTACGCGACCTTCTTAGGTCATGGGATTGACATATGGAGGAACGCCACGAGTTACAACTTTTAAGGTTTGATCATGGTAAGGGGAGCTAGTGGATTAACCGTAAGATGAGGCTTCAATTATAGTTGTACATATAATACCGATAAATACATAAGGTGACCAACAATAGTAAGGGAAGACTGAAGTTTTGAAGTTTAAAGTCGATGTGAGATGTACAAACAGTACATGAAAGATTGAGGTTAGAACCTCTACGGTCGATTGGACGTTACATAAGAAAAGGGAGTAAGTTCTACACCTACTCGAAAGAATGATGCAAGGTTTGGTAGAATACGAAGAAGGTGATACTAATATATTATAAGGCGTGATTAAGCCTTGCAGTTAGGACCTTCAGGACTTCACATAAGTGTGAAACCTTAAAAAGATTATTATAGCAAGTCTCCCGAGTTTTGGAGATGAAGGATCTTTGAAAGAGGACGGGGAACATTGCAGCTAAAGAAGCATTTAACCACGTGTTCGATGGACGTCACCTCAACAGATCGGGGTGGACCACTTGACCAATGTTAAGACAAGATTGTGTCGATATCTTACGATATGTGATGGGAAGGAAAAAAAAAAAAAGCTGGAACCCGAATGCATCGGGAGGTGGATTTACCATTAAGAAGAGTTGAAGTACACGTTGGAAGTGTATCTTGAACTCTTAATTTGAAGTTCACGTTGGGATACATCTTGAACTCTTGATTTGAAGTTGTTATGAAGAACACCAGTTTGCGGAAGGAGAGACAGTTATCTCCGCGTATACATTGTTTTCTATAAGTTGAGCAAGATGACAATGAAGGACCAATATCCCTTACAACGAATGGGAGATCTACTCGATCAGCTGCAACGGTCGTAGTCTCTTCTAAGATTACGTTAAGATTTGATTGTCACCGTTTGTGAATTCGAGACTTAAATATTGCAAATACGGCATTTTGGGACCAACCAGAGTCACTACGAGAGAGAAGTCGTATGACAAGTTGTATCGGGATGGCAACCCCGAGAGATATATAAGGAGTTACAAGTTATCTTAGATGTACTGAGCTTTTACCAGATATGTGAAGGGAGAAGTTATGTGACATCTTTTATGGTAACCTACCACGGATGACGATGAAGTATTGAATGGGACAAAGAATTGACATAGAGTTGCTAAGAGTTAAGAGGAGATTCATTGGTGCAACTATTTTGATTTACCTTGATGTATTATGGGTTTGAAGTGGACAAGTGATTCTTCAAGAGAAGGTATTGACCGAGTATTGAGGAACGATGTAAAGGTAATAGCACGCGCATCTCGTTAGTATAAACGGTGTGAATGAAAGTACTTCCTTCCTCACTTAGAACTGGCAACAAGAAATGAGAAAGCATAACATCAAAGTTGGATTTGACAAGAACCAAAGCCAACAGTGTAAAATTGGAAGTTCAATCTTCTTTGATAGAGAAATTAAAGGGAATATAATGGAAATATTGTATTGAGAAAAACCCAAGAAGGAAGTTGAAATTCCGATATATCGGACCCTTTTGAAATCTTAGCGCAAGTGAGGAAAGTGGTTTTACTGGTTGGCGTGACCGTCGAGAGTAGAAGGTGTTCACCCGGGGTTCATGTGCATCAGTCGAGGGAGTACATACATGACTCGAGACACGTAGTCCGTTGAGATGATCTAGTCGAGACGAGGAGCTAATGAGGCTAACTGAAAGACGTAGGATAGTATCTTTGGTCGAGTTTTACGCATGATCAACGACATCTATAGGACCGTCGAGTTAGTCCCGAGATCTTTCATTAGTTGTGCTTATGTGGTTTGGGACGTGAATTTCCTTCGTGTGTGTACCTTGTGAGTCTTGATGTGTTTGTGCGAGTTGACTTTGGATTAGAGGGCCGTAGTTGCCACATTATAGTGTTCCGAGCGGTTATCGAGACGAGTTTGTTTGAAAGTTTTGCATTTAGCGAGTTTTCGGGACGAAACTTATTTTTAGGGGGATCTGATGTAACGGCCCAAAATTTTGGCGCGTTTGCGATATTTATTTTTCCGGATTTATCTATATTTTTTATAGCTTAAATATTTTTACGAGTATTTTTACGTCGTAAATTAAATTATACGAGTATATATATTTTCCCATGTTTAAATTATCATATAATCTCGGAATAAATTGCGAGAATGATTTTATTTTTGTACTTCGAAAGTATACCTTTTGCGAGTTTATTTATATATTAGATTCACATATATTTCCCGTATTTTATTTTAAGAGGAAAGTTCGGAAAAATTCTCCGATCCGATAATCCCGTTCCGACTTTTGATCGAGTTTATCTAGTTACACTATTTCCTCTTTATTTAATTAATTTTCCTTTACTTTCTCTTTTTCTTTTCTTTTTCTCCTTTCCTTCTTTGCCCTCTCCTTCCAACGTGATGATTAGTGTGCAGGCCTAACCGACCCTTTGGCCTTCTGCTCCTTGGTCTTGTTCACACAAGCTGCCTCACCCACATCACACCTCTCCTCCCTCACCTGCAACTCTTCGACAACAACCCTGCCCTCTTTCTCACTCTCATCCTCACGCCCAACGTCTGCTACTCCTTCTCCTCATCCCTCTTTGTTCTCGCTCAATGGTCGAGCCTTCCTCCTTGCAGCATCAGAGGAGGCCACCAGGATGACCCGCCGGAGCCACACCGGGAAACACCCGCATAGCCTTGCCTTCGCCTTCCCTGTTGTCCACCGCCTTCTTGTCTCTTGTCCCTCTGTTCCTCCCTCAACTCTCCTTCCCATCTCTGTTTCTGCAGCACCTTGAAGTTTATTGGGAAGCGGCTGCACTGGAGAAGGAACTGCAACTTTGACGAAGCCGTCGGAAAGGAAGGCTGTGCACCGGGGAGCTGCCGGACGAGATGAAGCCGCCTCCGCACCACAGCCCCGAGCAATCGGAGCACCAGTAGGCCGAGAACGCCGTTCTCTTTCCCCTCCCCCTCCTCTGTTTTCTTTTGTCACGAGAAGGTCCGTCGCCGCCAGAGAGCTCGCGACCGTCATCGCCGGAGTTGGGCCGCCTCTAGCCGGAGAGTCGGCCGCCGCCAGCCACCGATGTCGCCGCTCCTTCCTCCGCCTGCCTTGCCGCCGTCTGGTGCATCTTCCCCAGTCTTGCGCTCAATGTGCCAGCGTGAAAAGGAAACCCTATTTAGGGTTATTTATTTCAGCCCCCTTTTCTTTTTGGTATATTTACAGATTTTTTCCCCACTTCTTTGAAATTGCAGATTTGTGCCCCTATTTTGGTATTATTGCAGAAATGTACCCATACTTCATATTTGCAGTTTTTTCCCATGTTCTGGTTTGTGGCAATTATGCCCCTGTTGAGATAAATTTCAGAAAATGCACAAGGAATTATTTATTGAATATAACCCATAGTTTTGGAACGATATATTTTACCCCGGAAAATGGTTGAACGGTTTTGCTTATCCTCGGTCTTGAAAACGAGTTTTCCTTAGGTTTATGAGGTTGTATAAGTTGTCCGGGATATATATATATTTTCGGATTTTAAAATTGGGTTTACGGTTCAAGTCGTGATTCCGGTTTATAACCAAGATTCTAAAATTGTACAAATTGGCGAAAGAGTGTTTTTTAAGATTTTAAACTCGGATTTGTATTACGAGGGTTATTCTTATAGTTTATGTATATTATGTAGTATGGCCAAATTTAGCGTTATGCTAAATTTGTCTAGTTTTGGTGCTAGGTTCGGAAATGACCCCGTAAAGGCCGAACAAGTCAAAGTTCGACATCCGTCGACCGACTATCGTCTTTTGGACGTCATGTGAGTTACCTTCTTCCTTGATCTAGTTACGATTAGTATTAGTATCATGCTAGGTTGGATCTAGCACAACTTAGAGAGAATGCCAAGTAGTGGCTTTGTACTTTAGGTGAGGATATTGAGTATGGTTTGAACGTTCTAAGGATTGAGGTGTGTATGTTATCACGTGAGCTTTGTTGAGATTGCGGAGTTTAGGATGAGAGTATCCTAGTACATGGGGCTATGGTTGTGATCTTATGAGTTTATGAGGGCTAAGAGTGTATTCTAGATTATGAAAGTGTATGACCTAATAAGATGATATAGGACTAGAAGTCTAAGAACTTCTAGCTTGTGAGTAGTACGTTGTTGATTATCGCGCCTTGTCTTGAACAGGCTTTGGTTATGTTCCTTCGGAGAGTGATATCGGTTTCGTTTAGCTTTGAGACGAGGTAAGTTATCGGACTTACTTAGCCGCTTTTATGCCTTATTTGGATATATATGGTGGTGTGTGTTTACCGCTTTTAAGCATGAAAATGGATTAGGATTTACTTGACCTTATTTATTGGCCCATCGTTACTACTATTATTATTATTATCGGGCGGTGACATCACCGCTCAGTTTCCCGAGGGAGACTGGGGGGATCTCAGCGACCAGGCCATACACGGTATACGGGCGGGCTTCTTCATCACTCCCTCAGGGTATACGGGTTGGGCGCCGCCACACTCCTGTTGGTTACACGGGGACAGAGGCGAGAGTTATAAGACTCTCGTGTCACACTTGAACGAATGAATTAGATATGGAATAACCTAAAAAGATAATAAGTAACGGATGTGTATGTTTATAATCATGTTGTGTGTTTGTGTTCCTATGTGTGTTTGTGCCATATTATTCTTATAATGCCTAGAATGTGAGCTAACAGTTTTATACCGATTGTTGTAGTTGATGTGCAGGATAGAATGTGGCCGAGTGATGCGGATGAGTGGGCAGCCGGGGTTCCGTACATCTTAGGTTGTTTTGGGTTTTGGAGTCCTTGTGTTGTTGTTATTGTATATTATGTTGATGTTGTTGTAAGGAAGGCTGAAGTCTTTCCTTTCTTTTATTTTTGGGTTTCATAACATTGTATAAAAATGTATTTCGGTTTTGGCCTTTATTTGTGCCTTGTTGCAAGATCCGGTGAAATTGTTGTCAGGCTAAGGGTCGGGACCCATTGTGAGGTCCCAACCCGTAGCATCCCGAGTCCCGAAGATTCGGGGTGTTACAAAAGTGGTATCAGAGCCCTAGGTTGACAACAATGGCACTCGCAATCTTCTAAGGTCAAATGAGGAATAAACAGAACCCACACGGGTTCTGACTTTTCGTTTTCAAAATCATGTGCATGAATCAGTTGGGGTAGAATGTACGGGACCACCACTTCCTCCGCGGATCTCGGCGACGTAGTTATTGATTATTATTATATTATGTATATATATGTGTATATATGTAGATATGTATATGTGGACTTAGGATGTTTTGGACTATACTTGTATGTTGAATTGTAAATTGTTTATGGACTCATTATGTTTATAGTAGTAGCATGACGTTTATATCTTTATATATATATATATATATATATATTTATAAACATATGGTATACTAATAACATATTAGTGATAGAGGACCTTATATAGCTAAGATGATAGAAAGCTATCATCGCCCCATAGACAACGCCTTTTGGCTTAAGATAGTATACATATGAAGATAAGTATGCTCAAGTTATGAAGTTTAGCATCAAGTTTTCGCAAGCACCCCGGTGATTTCCCGGACTCCTTTAAGATGACGTCGAAGAAGAAGACTAGAGATGACGTAACCAAAGGACAAACAAATAAAAAGAGAACCTCGTGTCGACTTAAGCGAAGCCAAGATGGAGACTATACCAATATAAAATCAACATGAAGGTATTGAGTGATATGAACTTATGAAGAAGCCGTGATGGAGCAACAATGAAGCAACTTAAGACAACGAACTTAAAGTTTTTCCAAGTATGGTGCCGATGAACTGAAGGTGCGAATCAAGTAGAGAGGGCTACATTCTCGCTCAAGGATAAAAGTGACGTTCTAAGTAAGACGAGTTTTCAGTAGGCTCCCCTAAGCATGGGAGTCAAGATGAAAAGACATTGGGAAAGATTTATGAGAACCGTAAGTTAAGCTTACGGAGGTACCGGAGGGTGTAGTGACGATCTGTGCGAGATTCTAAGCGGGTGACTTATTCAAAAGTTCGAGAGTTACGAGGAGGATCACATGGTGAAAATTCACATAGTGGAATTACCGTCGGAGTCAATCGATTTCCATCATTGTGATGAGAATGAGCAACACTAAGAAGGAGGAAGTGTGTGAGGATGATGATCTTCAGAAGATGAAAGAGGAAACCAAGAGCTGGATGGAAGAACTTAAGTTATCAACCAAGAAGGATGCGAGTGGAGGCTAATTAATGTCAAAATATTTGAAGAGTGCATTTGCAAAACATTATGGAGAGCGGTTAAGCCTATAAAGGTGGGACATATGAGACGAGAGAGTTGGGCATGTATGGTTAGCTTACAGAAGCGGAAGGAAGAGAGGAGCGTAGAAAGAGCTAACGGAGTTGAAGCAGAGTAAAATGAGGTAGTGAAGTTAAGACAAAGTACCCCAAGAGGGTATCCTTTCAGGAGTATGGTAGGAGGGTAAGTCGTTAACTTCACAGAAGGTCAGATACAAGTTAATTGGTGATAACTGAGAATGCACAGGTGCGGGTTGCCTATTGATGTGCGTAGATGAAAAGAGTAAACAAGAGTATGGGAACATATAGGATCGGGAACAAGAGTTTGGAGTATTCGCGGTGGATCAATGTGAATAGTAAGGAGATACATCAATGGACGCGTATTTGTCTTAAATCAAATAATGTGGAACGAGTTCAAGCAAGTAGTTATAACAAGACCTCGGAGGAGGAAATTGTAACGATCTTACGCGACCTTCTTAGGTCATGGGATTGACATATGGAGGAACGCCACGAGTTACAACTTTTAAGGTTTGATCATGGTAAGGGGAGCTAGTGGATTAACCGTAAGATGAGGCTTCAATTATAGTTGTACATATAATACCGATAAATACATAAGGTGACCAACAATAGTAAGGGAAGACTGAAGTTTTGAAGTTTAAAGTCGATGTGAGATGTACAAACAGTACATGAAAGATTGAGGTTAGAACCTCTACGGTCGATTGGACGTTACATAAGAAAAGGGAGTAAGTTCTACACCTACTCGAAAGAATGATGCAAGGTTTGGTAGAATACGAAGAAGGTGATACTAATATATTATAAGGCGTGATTAAGCCTTGCAGTTAGGACCTTCAGGACTTCACATAAGTGTGAAACCTTAAAAAGATTATTATAGCAAGTCTCCCGAGTTTTGGAGATGAAGGATCTTTGAAAGAGGACGGGGAACATTGCAGCTAAAGAAGCATTTAACCACGTGTTCGATGGACGTCACCTCAACAGATCGGGGTGGACCACTTGACCAATGTTAAGACAAGATTGTGTCGATATCTTACGATATGTGATGGGAAGGAAAAAAAAAAAAAGCTGGAACCCGAATGCATCGGGAGGTGGATTTACCATTAAGAAGAGTTGAAGTACACGTTGGAAGTGTATCTTGAACTCTTAATTTGAAGTTCACGTTGGGATACATCTTGAACTCTTGATTTGAAGTTGTTATGAAGAACACCAGTTTGCGGAAGGAGAGACAGTTATCTCCGCGTATACATTGTTTTCTATAAGTTGAGCAAGATGACAATGAAGGACCAATATCCCTTACAACGAATGGGAGATCTACTCGATCAGCTGCAACGGTCGTAGTCTCTTCTAAGATTACGTTAAGATTTGATTGTCACCGTTTGTGAATTCGAGACTTAAATATTGCAAATACGGCATTTTGGGACCAACCAGAGTCACTACGAGAGAGAAGTCGTATGACAAGTTGTATCGGGATGGCAACCCCGAGAGATATATAAGGAGTTACAAGTTATCTTAGATGTACTGAGCTTTTACCAGATATGTGAAGGGAGAAGTTATGTGACATCTTTTATGGTAACCTACCACGGATGACGATGAAGTATTGAATGGGACAAAGAATTGACATAGAGTTGCTAAGAGTTAAGAGGAGATTCATTGGTGCAACTATTTTGATTTACCTTGATGTATTATGGGTTTGAAGTGGACAAGTGATTCTTCAAGAGAAGGTATTGACCGAGTATTGAGGAACGATGTAAAGGTAATAGCACGCGCATCTCGTTAGTATAAACGGTGTGAATGAAAGTACTTCCTTCCTCACTTAGAACTGGCAACAAGAAATGAGAAAGCATAACATCAAAGTTGGATTTGACAAGAACCAAAGCCAACAGTGTAAAATTGGAAGTTCAATCTTCTTTGATAGAGAAATTAAAGGGAATATAATGGAAATATTGTATTGAGAAAAACCCAAGAAGGAAGTTGAAATTCCGATATATCGGACCCTTTTGAAATCTTAGCGCAAGTGAGGAAAGTGGTTTTACTGGTTGGCGTGACCGTCGAGAGTAGAAGGTGTTCACCCGGGGTTCATGTGCATCAGTCGAGGGAGTACATACATGACTCGAGACACGTAGTCCGTTGAGATGATCTAGTCGAGACGAGGAGCTAATGAGGCTAACTGAAAGACGTAGGATAGTATCTTTGGTCGAGTTTTACGCATGATCAACGACATCTATAGGACCGTCGAGTTAGTCCCGAGATCTTTCATTAGTTGTGCTTATGTGGTTTGGGACGTGAATTTCCTTCGTGTGTGTACCTTGTGAGTCTTGATGTGTTTGTGCGAGTTGACTTTGGATTAGAGGGCCGTAGTTGCCACATTATAGTGTTCCGAGCGGTTATCGAGACGAGTTTGTTTGAAAGTTTTGCATTTAGCGAGTTTTCGGGACGAAACTTATTTTTAGGGGGATCTGATGTAACGGCCCAAAATTTTGGCGCGTTTGCGATATTTATTTTTCCGGATTTATCTATATTTTTTATAGCTTAAATATTTTTACGAGTATTTTTACGTCGTAAATTAAATTATACGAGTATATATATTTTCCCATGTTTAAATTATCATATAATCTCGGAATAAATTGCGAGAATGATTTTATTTTTGTACTTCGAAAGTATACCTTTTGCGAGTTTATTTATATATTAGATTCACATATATTTCCCGTATTTTATTTTAAGAGGAAAGTTCGGAAAAATTCTCCGATCCGATAATCCCGTTCCGACTTTTGATCGAGTTTATCTAGTTACACTATTTCCTCTTTATTTAATTAATTTTCCTTTACTTTCTCTTTTTCTTTTCTTTTTCTCCTTTCCTTCTTTGCCCTCTCCTTCCAACGTGATGATTAGTGTGCAGGCCTAACCGACCCTTTGGCCTTCTGCTCCTTGGTCTTGTTCACACAAGCTGCCTCACCCACATCACACCTCTCCTCCCTCACCTGCAACTCTTCGACAACAACCCTGCCCTCTTTCTCACTCTCATCCTCACGCCCAACGTCTGCTACTCCTTCTCCTCATCCCTCTTTGTTCTCGCTCAATGGTCGAGCCTTCCTCCTTGCAGCATCAGAGGAGGCCACCAGGATGACCCGCCGGAGCCACACCGGGAAACACCCGCATAGCCTTGCCTTCGCCTTCCCTGTTGTCCACCGCCTTCTTGTCTCTTGTCCCTCTGTTCCTCCCTCAACTCTCCTTCCCATCTCTGTTTCTGCAGCACCTTGAAGTTTATTGGGAAGCGGCTGCACTGGAGAAGGAACTGCAACTTTGACGAAGCCGTCGGAAAGGAAGGCTGTGCACCGGGGAGCTGCCGGACGAGATGAAGCCGCCTCCGCACCACAGCCCCGAGCAATCGGAGCACCAGTAGGCCGAGAACGCCGTTCTCTTTCCCCTCCCCCTCCTCTGTTTTCTTTTGTCACGAGAAGGTCCGTCGCCGCCAGAGAGCTCCCGACTGTCATCGCCGGAGTTGGGCCGCCTCTAGCCGGAGAGTCGGCCGCCGCCAGCCACCGATGTCGCCGCTCCTTCCTCCGCCTACCTTGCCGCCGTCTGGTGCATCTTCCCCAGTCTTGCGCTCAATGTGCCAGCGTGAAAAGGAAACCCTATTTAGGGTTATTTATTTCAGCCCCCTTTTCTTTTTGGTATATTTACAGATTTTTTCCCCACTTCTTTGAAATTGCAGATTTGTGCCCCTATTTTGGTATTATTGCAGAAATGTACCCATACTTCATATTTGCAGTTTTTTCCCATGTTCTGGTTTGTGGCAATTATGCCCCTGTTGAGATAAATTTCAGAAAATGCACAAGGAATTATTTATTGAATATAACCCATAGTTTTGGAACGATATATTTTACCCCGGAAAATGGTTGAACGGTTTTGCTTATCCTCGGTCTTGAAAACGAGTTTTCCTTAGGTTTATGAGGTTGTATAAGTTGTCCGGGATATATATATATTTTCGGATTTTAAAATTGGGTTTACGGTTCAAGTCGTGATTCCGGTTTATAACCAAGATTCTAAAATTGTACAAATTGGCGAAAGAGTGTTTTTTAAGATTTTAAACTCGGATTTGTATTACGAGGGTTATTCTTATAGTTTATGTATATTATGTAGTATGGCCAAATTTAGCGTTATGCTAAATATGTCTAGTTTTGGTGCTAGGTTCGGAAATGACCCCGTAAAGGCCGAACAAGTCAAAGTTCGACATCCGTCGACCGACTATCGTCTTTTGGACGTCATGTGAGTTACCTTCTTCCTTGATCTAGTTACGATTAGTATTAGTATCATGCTAGGTTGGATCTAGCGCAACTTAGAGAGAATGCCAAGTAGTGGCTTTGAACTTTAGGTGAGGATATTGCGTATGGTTTGAACGTTCTAAGGATCGAGGTGTGTATGTTATCACGTGAGCTTTGTTGAGATTGCGGAGTTTAGGATGAGAGTATCCTAGTACATGGGGCTATGGTTGTGATCTTATGAGTTTATGAGGGCTAAGAGTGTATTCTAGATTATGAAAGTGTATGACCTAATAAGATGATATAGGACTAGAAGTCTAAGAACTTCTAGCTTGTGAGTAGTACGTTGTTGATTATCGTGCCTTGTCTTGAACAGGCTTTGGTTATGTTCCTTCGGAGAGTGATATCGGTTTCGTTTAGCTTTGAGACGAGGTAAGTTATCGGACTTACTTAGCCGCTTTTATGCCTTATTTGGATATATATGGTGGTGTGTGTTTACCGCTTTTAAGCATGAAAATGGATTAGGATTTACTTGACCTTATTTATTGGCCCATCGTTACTACTATTATTATTATTATTATCGGGCGGTGACATCACCGCTCAGTTTCCCGAGGGAGACTGGGGGGATCTCAGCGACCAGGCCATAAACGGTATACGGGCGGGCTTCTTCATCACTCCCTCAAGGTATACGGGTTGGGCGCCGCCACACTCCTGTTGGTTACACGGGGACAGAGGCGAGAGTTATAAGACTCTCGTGTCACACTTGAACGAATGAATTAGATATGGAATAACCTAAAAAGATAATAAGTAACGGATGTGTATGTTTATAATCATGTTGTGTGTTTGTGTTCCTATGTGCGTTTGTGCCATATTATTCTTATAATGCCTAGAATGTGAGCTAACGGTTTTATACCGATTGTTGTAGTTGTTGTGCAGGATAGGATGTGGCCGAGTGATGCGGAGGAGTTGGCAGCCGGGGTTCCGTACATCTTAGGTTGTTTTGGGTTTTGGAGTCCTTGTGTTGTTGTTATTGTATATTATGTTGATGTTGTTGTAAGGACGGCTGAAGTCTTTCCTTTCTTTTATTTTTGGGTTTCATAACATTGCATAAAAATGTATTTCGGTTTTGGCCTTTATTTGTGCCTTATTGCAAGATCCGGTGAAATTGTTGTCAGGCTAAGGGTCGGGACCCATTGTGAGGTCCCAACCCGTAGCATCCCGAGTCCCGCAGATTCGGGGTGTTACAAAAGTGGTATCAGAGCCCTAGGTTGACAACAATGGCACTCGCAATATTCTAAGGTCAAATGAGGAATAAACAGAACCCACACGGGTTCTGACTTTTCGTTTTCAAAATCATGTGCATGAATCAGTTGGGGTAGAATGTACGGGACCACCACTTCCTCCGCGGATCTCGGCGACGTAGTTATTGATTATTATTATATTATGTATATATATGTATATATATGTAGATATGTATATGTGGACTTAGGATGTTTTGGACTATACTTGTATGTTGAATTGTAAATTGTTTATGGACTCATTATGTTTATAGTAGTAGCATGACGTTTATATCTTTATATATATATATATATATTTATAAACATATGGTATACTGATATCATATTAGTGATAGAGGACCTTATATAGCTAAGATGATAGAAAGATATCATCGCCCCATAGACAACGCCTTTTGGCTTAAGATAGTATACATATGAAGATAAGTATGCTCAAGTTATGAAGTTTAGCATCAAGTTTTCGCAAGCACCCCGGTGATTTCCCGGACTCCTTTAAGATGACGTCGAAGAAGAAGACTAGAGATGACGTAACCAAAGGACAAACAAATAAAAAGAGAACCTCGTGTCGACTTAAGCGAAGCCAAGATGGAGACTATACCAATATAAAATCAACATGAAGGTATTGAGTGATATGAACTTATGAAGAAGCCGTGATGGAGCAACAATGAAGCAACTTAAGACAACGAACTTAAAGTTTTTCCAAGTATGGTGCCGATGAACTGAAGGTGCGAATCAAGTAGAGAGGGCTACATTCTCGCTCAAGGATAAAAGTGACGTTCTAAGTAAGACGAGTTTTCAGTAGGCTCCCCTAAGCATGGGAGTCAAGATGAAAAGACATTGGGAAAGATTTATGAGAACCGTAAGTTAAGCTTACGGAGGTACCGGAGGGTGTAGTGACGATCTGTGCGAGATTCTAAGCGGGTGACTTATTCAAAAGTTCGAGAGTTACGAGGAGGATCACATGGTGAAAATTCACATAGTGGAATTACCGTCGGAGTCAATCGATTTCCATCATTGTGATGAGAATGAGCAACACTAAGAAGGAGGAAGTGTGTGAGGATGATGATCTTCAGAAGATGAAAGAGGAAACCAAGAGCTAGATGGAAGAACTTAAGTTATCAACCAAGAAGGATGCGAGTGGAGGCTAATTAATGTCAAAATATTTGAAGAGTGCATTTGCAAAACATTATGGAGAGCGGTTAAGCCTATAAAGGTGGGACATATGAGACGAGAGAGTTGGGCATGTATAGTTAGCTTACAGAAGCGGAAGGAAGAGAGGAGCGTAGAAAGAGCTAACGGAGTTGAAGCAGAGTAAAATGAGGTAGTGAAGTTAAGACAAAGTACCCCAAGAGGGTATCCTTTCAGGAGTATGGTAGGAGGGTAAGTCGTTAACTTCAGAGAAGGTCAGATACAAGTTAATTGGTGATAACTGAGAATGCACAGGTGCGGGTTGCCTATTGATGTGCGTAGATGAAAAGAGTAAACAAGAGTATGGGAACATATAGGATCGGGAACAAGAGTTTGGAGTATTCACGGTGGATCAATGTGAATAGTAAGGAGATACATCAATGGACGCGTATTTGCCTTAAATCAAATAATGTGGAACGAGTTCAAGCAAGTAGTTATAACAAGACCTCGGAGGAGGAAATTGTAACGATCTTACGCGACCTTCTTAGGTCATGGGATTGACATATGGAGGAACGCCACGAGTTACAACTTTTAAGGTTTGATCATGGTAAGGGGAGCTAGTGGATTAACCGTAAGATGAGGCTTCAATTATAGTTGTACATATAATACCGATAAATACATAAGGTGACCAACAATAGTAAGGGAAGACTGAAGTTTTGAAGTTTAAAGTCGATGTGAGATGTACAAGCAGTACATGAAAGATTGAGGTTAGAACCTCTACGGTCGATTGGACGTTACATAAGAAAAGGGAGTAAGTTCTACACCTACTCGAAAGAATGATGCAAGGTTTGGTAGATTACAAAGAAGGTGATACTAATATATTATAAGGCGTGATTAAGCCTTGCAGTTAGGACCTTCAGGACTTCACATAAGTGTGAAACCTTAAAAAGAATATTATAGCAAGTCTCCCGAGTTTTGGAGATGAAGGATCTTTGAAAGAGGACGGGGAACATTGCAGCTAAAGAAGCATTTAACCACGTGTTCGATGGACGTCACCTCAACAGATCGGGGTGGACCACTTGACCAATGTTAAGACAAGATTGTGTCGATATCTTACGATATGTGATGGGAAGGAAAAAAAAAAAAAAAAGCTGGAACCCGAATGCATCGGGAGGTGGATTTACCATTAAGAAGAGTTGAAGTACACGTTGGAAGTGTATCTTGAACTCTTAATTTGAAGTTCACGTTGGGATACATCTTGAACTCTTGATTTGAAGTTGTTATGAAGAACACCAGTTTGCGGAAGGAGAGACAGTTATCTCCGCGTATACATTGTTTTCTATAAGTTGAGCAAGATGACAATGAAGGACCAATATCCCTTACAACGAATGGGAGATCTACTCGATCAGCTGCAACGGTCGTAGTCTCTTCTAAGATTACGTTAAGATTTGATTGTCACCGTTTGTGAATTCGAGACTGAAATATTACAAATACGGCATTTTGGGACCAACCAGAGTCACTACGAGAGAGAAGTCGTATGACAAGTTGTATCGGGATGGCAACCCCGAGAGATATATAAGGAGTTACAAGTTATCTTAGATGTACTGAGCTTTTACCAGATATGTGAAGGGAGAAGTTATGTGACATCTTTTATGGTAACCTACCACGGATGACGATGAAGTATTGAGTGGGACAAAGAATTGACATAGAGTTGCTAAGAGTTAAGAGGGGATTCATTGGTGCAACTATTTTGATTTACCTTGATGTATTATGGGTTTGAAGTGGACAAGTGATTCTTCAAGAGAAGGTATTGACCGAGTATTGAGGAACGATGTAAAGGTAATAGCACGCGCGTCTCGTTAGTATAAACGGTGTGAATGAAAGTACTTCCTTCCTCACTTAGAACTGGCAACAAGAAATGAGAAAGCATAACATCAAAGTTGGATTTGACAAGAACCAAAGCCAACAGTGTAAAATTGGAAGTTCAATCTTCTTTGATAGAGAAATTAAAGGGAATATAATGGAAATATTGTATTGAGAAAAACCCAAGAAGGAAGTTGAAATTCCGATATATCGGACCCTTTTGAAATCTTAGCGCAAGTGAGAAAAGTGGTTTTACTGGTTGGCGTGACCGTCGAGAGTAGAAGGTGTTCACCCGGGGTTCATGTGCATCAGTCGAGGGAGTACATACATGACTTGAGACACGTAGTCCGTTGAGATGATCTAGTCGAGACGAGGAGCTAATGAGGCTAACTGGAAGACGTAGGATAGTATCTTTGGTCGAGTTTTACGCATGATCAACGACATCTATAGGACCGTCGAGTTAGTCCCGAGATCTTTCATTAGTTGTGCTTATGTGGTTTGGGACGTGAATTTCCTTCGTGTGTGTACCTTGTGAGTCTTGATGTGTTTGTGCGAGTTGACTTTGGATTAGAGGGCCGTAGTTGCCACATTATAGTGTTCCGAGCGGTTATCGAGACGAGTTTGTTTGAAAGTTTTGCATTTAGCGAGTTTTCGGGACGAAACTTATTTTTAGGGGGATCTGATGTAACGGCCCAAAATTTTGGCGCGTTTGCGATATTTATTTTTCCGGATTTATCGATATTTTTTATAGCTTAAATATTTTTACGAGTATTTTTACGTCGTAAATTAAATTATACGAGTATATATATTTTCGCATGTTTAAATTATCATATAATCTCGGAATAAATTGCGAGAATGATTTTATTTTTGTACTTCGAAAGTATACCTTTTGCGAGTTTATTTATATATTAGATTCACATATATTTCCCGTATTTTATTTTAAGAGGAAAGTTCGGAAAAATTCTCCGATCCGATAATCCCGTTCCGACTTTTGATCGAGTTTATCTGTTACACTATTTCCTCTTTATTTAATTAATTTTCCTTTACTTTCTCTTTTTCTTTTCTTTTTCTCCTTTCTTTCTTTGCCCTCTCCTTCCAACGTGATGATTAGTGTGCAGGCCTAACCGACCCTTCGGCCTTCTGCTCCTTGGTCTTGTTCACACAAGCTGCCTCACCCACATCACACCTCTCCTCCCTCACCTGCAACTCTTCGACAACAACCCTGCCCTCTTTCTCACTCTCATCCTCACGCCCAACGTCTGCTACTCCTTCTCCTCATCCCTCTTTGTTCTCGCTCAATGGTCGAGCCTTCCTCCTTGCAGCATCAGAGGAGGCCACCAGGATGACCCGCCGGAGCCACACCGGGAAACACCCGCATAGCCTTGCCTTCGCCTTCCCTGTTGTCCACCGCCTTCTTCTCTCTTGTCCCTCTGTTCCTCCCTCAACTCTCCTTCCCAGCTCTGTTTCAGCAGCACCTTGAAGTTTATTGGGAAGCGGCTGCACTGGAGAAGGAACTGCAACTTTGACGAAGCCGCCGGAAAGGAAGGCTGTGCACCGGGGAGCTGCCGGACGAGATGAAGCCGCCTCCGCACCACAGCCCCGAGCAAACGGAGCACCAGTAGGCCGAGAACGCCGTTCTCTTTCCCCTCCCCCTCCTCTGTTTTCTTTTGTCACGTGAAGGTCCGTCGCCGCCAGAGAGCTCGCGACCGTCATCGCCGGAGTTGGGCCGCCTCTAGCCGGAGAGTCGGCCACCGCCAGCCACCGATGTCGCCGCTCCTTCCTCCGCCTGCCTTGCCGCCGTCTGGTGCATCTTCCCCAGTCTTGCGCTCAATGTGCCAGCGTGAAAAGGAAACCCTATTTAGGGTTATGTATTTCAGCCCCCTTTTCTTTTTGGTATATTTACAGATTTTTTCCCCACTTCTTTGAAATTGCAGATTTGTGCCCCTATTTTGGTATTATTGCAGAAATGTACCCATACTTCATATTTGCAGTTTTTTCCCATGTTCTGGTTTGTGGCAATTATGCCCCTGTTGAGATAAATTTCAGAAAATGCACAAGGAATTATTTATTGAATATAACCCATAGTTTTGGAACGATATATTTTACCCCGGAAAATGGTTGAACGGTTTTGCTTATCATCGGTCTTGAAAACGAGTTTTCCTTAGGTTTATGAGGTTGTATAAGTTGTCCGGGATATATATATATTTTCGGATTTTAAAATTGGGTTTACGGTTCAAGTCGTGATTCCGGTTTATAACCAAGATTCTAAAATTGTACAAATTGGCGAAAGAGTGTTTTTTAAGATTTTAAACTCGGATTTGTATTACGAGGGTTATTCTTATAGTTTATGTATATTATGTAGTATGGCCAAATTTAGCGTTATGCTAAATTTGTCTAGTTTTGGTGCTAGGTTCGGAAATGACCCCGTAAAGGCCGAACAAGTCAAAGTTCGACATCCGTCGGCCGACTATCGTCTTTTGGACGTCATGTGAGTTACCTTCTTCCTTGATCTAGTTACGATTAGTATTAGTATCATGCTAGGTTGGATCTAGCACAACTTAGAGAGAATGCCAAGTAGTGGCTTTGAACTTTAGGTGAGGATATTGAGTATGGTTTGAACGTTCTAAGGATTGAGGTGTGTATGTTATCACGTGAGCTTTGTTGAGATTGCGGAGTTTAGGATGAGAGTATCCTAGTACATGGGGCTATGGTTGTGATCTTATGAGTTTATGAGGGCTAAGAGTGTATTCTAGATTATGAAAGTGTATGACCTAATAAGATGATATAGGACTAGAAGTCTAAGAACTTCTAGCTTGTGAGTAGTACGTTGTTGATTATCGTGCCTTGTCTTGAACAGGCTTTGGTTATGTTCCTTCGGAGAGTGATATCGGTTTCGTTTAGCTTTGAGACGAGGTAAGTCATCGGACTTACTTAGCCGCTTTTATGCCTTATTTGGATATATATGGTGGTGTGTTTACCGCTTTTAAGCATGAAAATGGATTAGGATTTACTTGACTCTATTTATTGGCCCATCGTTACTACTATCATTATTATTATCGGGCGGTGACATCACCGCTCAGTTTCCCGAGGGAGACTGGGGGGATCTCAGCGACCAGGCCATACACGGTATACGGGCGGGCTTCTTCATCACTCTCTCAGGGTATACGGGTTGGGCGCCGCCACACTCATGTTGGTTACACGGGGACAGAGGCGAGAGTTATAAGACTCTCGTGTCACACTTGAACGAATGAATTAGATATGGAATAACCTAAAAAGATAATAAGTAACGGATGTGTATGTTTATAATCATGTTGTGTGTTTGTGTTCCTATGTGTGTTTGTGCCATATTATTCTTATAATGCCTAGAATGTGAGCTAACGGTTTTATACCGATTGTTGTAGTTGATGTGCAGGATAGGATGTGGCCGAGTGATGCGGAGGAGTGGGCAGCCGGGGTTCCGTACATCTTAGGTTGTTTTGGGTTTTGGAGTCCTTGTGTTGTTGTTATTGTATATTATGTTGATGTTGTTGTAAGGACGGCTGAAGTCTTTCCTTTCTTTTATTTTTGGGTTTCATAACATTGCATAAAAATGTATTTTGGCTTTGGCCTTTATTTGTGCCTTATTGCAAGATCCGGTGAAATTGTTGTCAGGCTAAGGGTCGGGACCCATTGTGAGGTCCCAACCCGTAGCATCCCGAGTCCCGCAGATTCGGGGTGTTACAAAAGTGGTATCAGAGCCCTAGGTTGACAACAATGGCGCTCGCAATCTTCAAAGGTCAAATGAGGAATAAACAGAACCAACACGGGTTCTGACTTTTCGTTTTCAAAATCATGTGCATGAATCAGTTGGGGTAGAATGTACGGGACCACCACTTCCTCCGCGGATCTCGGCGACGTAGTTATTGATTATTATTATATTATGTATATATATGTGTATATATGTAGATATGTATATGTGGACTTAGGATGTTTTGGACTATACTTGTATGTTGAATTGTAAATTGTTTATGGACTCATTATGTTTATAGTAGTAGCATGACGTTTATATCTTTATATATATATATATATATATTTATAAACATATGGTATACTAATATCATATTAGTGATAGATGACCTTATATAGCTAAGATGATAGAAAGCTATCATCGCCCCATAGACAACGCCTTTTGGCTTAAGATAGTATACATATGAAGATAAGTATGCTCAAGTTATGAAGTTTAGCATCAAGTTTTCGCAAGCACCCCGGTGATTTCCCGGACTCCTTTAAGATGACGTTGAAGAAGAAGACTAGAGATGACGTAAACAAAGGACAAACAAATAAAAAGAGAACCTCGTGTCGACTTAAGCGAAGCCAAGATGGAGACTATACCAATATAAAATCAACATGAAGGTATTGAGTGATATGAACTTATGAAGAAGCCGTGATGGAGCAACAATGAAGCAACTTAAGACAACGAACTTAAAGTTTTTCCAAGTATGGTGCCGATGAACTGAAGGTGCGAATCAAGTAGAGAGGGCTACATTCTCGCTCAAGGATAAAAGTGACGTTCTAAGTAAGACGAGTTTTCAGTAGGCTCCCCTAAGCATGGGAGTCAAGATGAAAAGACATTGGGAAACATTGCAGCTAAAGAAGCATTTAACCACGTGTTCGATGGACGTCACCTCAACAGATCGGGGTGGACCACTTGACCAATGTTAAGACAAGATTGTGTCGATATCTTACGATATGTGATGGGAAGGAAAAAAAAAAAAAAGCTGGAACCCGAATGCATCGGGAGGTGGATTTACTATTAAGAAGAGTTGAAGTACACGTTGGAAGTGTATCTTGAACTCTTAATTTGAAGTTCACGTTGGGATACATCTTGAACTCTTGATTTGAAGTTGTTATGAAGAACACCAGTTTGCGGAAGGAGAGACAGTTATCTCCGCGTATACATTGTTTTCTATAAGTTGAGCAAGATGACAATGAAGGACCAATATCCCTTACAACGAATGGGAGATCTACTCGATCAGCTGCAACGGTCGTAGTCTCTTCTAAGATTACGTTAAGATTTGATTGTCACCGTTTGTGAATTCGAGACTCGAATATTGCAAATACGGCATTTTGGGACCAACCAGAGTCAATACGAGAGAGAAGTCGTATGACAAGTTGTATCGGGATGGCAACCCCGAGAGATATATAAGGAGTTACAAGTTATCTTAGATGTACTGAGCTTTTACCAGATATGTGAAGGGAGAAGTTATGTGACATCTTTTATGGTAACCTACCACGGATGACGATGAAGTATTGAATGGGACAAAGAATTGACATAGAGTTGCTAAGAGTTAAGAGGGGATTCATTGGTGCAACTATTTTGATTTACCTTGATGTATTATGGGTTTGAAGTGGACAAGTGATTCTTCAAGAGAAGGTATTGACCGAGTATTGAGGAACGATGTAAAGGTAATAGCACGCGCGTCTCGTTAGTATAAACGGTGTGAATGAAAGTACTTCCTTCCTCACTTAGAACTGGCAACAAGAAATGAGAAAGCATAACATCAAAGTTGGATTTGACAAGAACCAAAGCAAACAGTGTAAAATTGGAAGTTCAATCTTCTTTGATAGAGAAATTAAAGGGAATATAATGGAAATATTGTATTGAGAAAAACCCAAGAAGGAAGTTGAAATTCCGATATATCGGACCCTTTTGAAATCTTAGCGCAAGTGAGGAAAGTGGTTTTACTGGTTGGCTTGACCGTCGAGAGTAGAAGGTGTTCACCCGGGGTTCATGTGCATCAGTCGAGGGAGTACATACATGACTCAAGACACGTAGTCCGTTGAGATGATCTAGTCGAGACGAGGAGCTAATGAGGCTAACTGGAAGACGTAGGATAGTATCTTTGGTCGAGTTTTACGCATGATCAACGACATCTATAGGACCGTCGAGTTAGTCCCGAGATCTTTCATTAGTTGTGCTTATGTGGTTTGGGATGTGAATTTCCTTCGTGTGTGTACCTTGTGAGTCTTGATGTGTTTGTGCGAGTTGACTTTGGATTAGAGGGCCGTAGTTGCCACATTATAGTGTTCCGAGCGGTTATCGAGACGAGTTTGTTTGAAAGTTTTGCATTTAGCGAGTTTTCGGGACGAAACTTATTTTTAGGGGGATCTGATGTAACGGCCCAAA
This sequence comes from Fagopyrum homotropicum, assembly GCA_033239125.1. NCBI lineage: Eukaryota > Viridiplantae > Streptophyta > Magnoliopsida > Caryophyllales > Polygonaceae > Fagopyrum > Fagopyrum homotropicum. Next base: position 133,032,176 of record BSWB01000007.1, on the reverse strand, counting down.
ATTTTGGCGCGTTTGCGATATTTATTTTTCCGGATTTATCGATATTTTTTATAGCTTAAATATTTTTACGAGTATTTTTACGTCGTAAATTAAATTATACGAGTATATATATTTTCCCATGTTTAAATTATCATATAATCTCGGAATAAATTGCGAGAATGATTTTATTTTTGTACTTCGAAAGTATACCTTTTGCGAGTTTATTTATATATTAGATTCACATATATTTCCCGTATTTTATTTTAAGAGGAAAGTTCGGAAAAATTCTCCGATCCGATAATCCCGTTCCGACTTTTGATCGAGTTTATCTGTTACACTATTTCCTCTTTATTTAATTAATTTTCCTTTACTTTCTCTTTTTCTTTTCTTTTTCTCCTTTCTTTCTTTGCCCTCTCCTTCCAGCGTGATGATTAGTGTGCAGGCCTAACCGACCCTTCGGCCTTCTGCTCCTGGGTCTTGTTCACGCAAGCTGCCTCACCCACATCACACCTCTCCTCCCTCACCTGCAACTCTTCGACAACAACCCTGCCCTCTTTCTCACTCTCATCCTCACGCCCAACGTCTGCTACTCCTTCTCCTCATCCCTCTTTGTTCTCGCTCAACGGTCGAGCCTTCCTCCTTGCAGCATCAGAGGAGGCCACCAGGATGACCCGCCGGAGCCACACCGGGAAACACCCGCATAGCCTTGCCTTCGCCTTCCCTGTTGTCCACCGCCTTCTTCTCTCTTGTCCCTCTGTTCCTCCCTCAACTCTCCTTCCCAGCTCTGTTTCTACAGCACCTTGAAGTTTATTGGGAAGCGGCTGCACTGGAGAAGGAACTGCAACTTTGACGAAGCCGCTAGAAAGGAAGGTTGTGCACCGGGGAGCTGCCGGACGAGATGAAGCCGCCTCCGCACCACAGCCCCGAGCAATCGGAGCACCAGTAGGCCGAGAACGCCGTTCTCTTTCCCCTCCCCCTCCTCTGTTTTCTTTTGTCACGAGAAGGTCCGTCGCCGCCAGAGAGCTCGCGACAGTCATCGCCGGAGTTGGGCCGCCTCTAGCCGGAGAGTCGGCCGCCGCCAGCCACCGATGTCGCCGCTCCTTCCTCCGCCTGTCTTGCCGCCGTCTGGTGCATCTTCCCCAGTCTTGCGCTCAATGTGCCAGTGTGAAAAGGAAACCCTATTTAGGGTTATTTATTTCAGCCCCCTTTTCTTTTTGGTATATTTACAGATTTTTTCCCCACTTCTTTGAAATTGCAGATTTGTGCCCCTATTTTGGTATTATTGCAGAAATGTACCCATACTTCATATTTGCAGTTTTTCCCATGTTCTGGTTTGTGGCAATTATGCCCCTGTTGAGATAAATTTCAGAAAATGCACAAGGAATTATTTATTGAATATAACCCATAGTTTTGGAACGATATATTTTACCCCGGAGAATGGTTGAACGGTTTTGCTTATCCTCGGTCTTGAAAACGAGTTTTTCTTAGGTTTATGAGGTTGTATAAGTTGTCCGGAATATATATATATTTTCGGATTTTAAAATTGGGTTTACGGTTCAAGTCGTGATTCCGGTTTATAACCAAGATTCTAAAATTGTACAAATTGGCGAAAGAGTGTTTTTTAAGATTTTAAACTCGGATTTGTATTACGAGGGTTATTCTTATAGTTTATGTATATTATGTAGTATGGCCAAATTTAGCGTTATGCTAAATTTGTCTAGTTTTGGTGCTAGGTTCGGAAATGACCCCGTAAAGGCCGAACAAGTCAAAGTTCGACATCCGTCGACCGACTATCGTCTTTTGGACGTCATGTGAGTTACCTTCTTCCTTGATCTAGTTACGATTAGTATTAGTATCATGCTAGTTTGGATCTAGCACAACTTAGAGAGAATGCCAAGTAGTGGCTTTGAACTTTAGGTGAGGATATTGAGTATGGTTTGAACGTTCTAAGGATTGAGGTGTGTATGTTATCACGTGAGCTTTTTTGAGATTGCGGAGTTTAGGATGAGAGTATCCTAGTACATGGGGCTATGGTTGTGATCTTATGAGTTTATGAGGGCTAAGAGTGTATTCTAGATTATGAAAGTGTATGACCTAATAAGATGATATAGGACTAGAAGTCTAAGTACTTCTAGCTTGTGAGTAGTACGTTGTTGATTATCGTGCCTTGTCTTGAACAGGCTTTGGTTATGTTCCTTCGGAGAGTGATATCGGTTTCGTTTAGCTTTGAGACGAGGTAAGTCATCGGACTTACTTAGCCGCTTTTATGCCTTATTTGGATATATATGGTGGTGTGTGTTTACCTCTTTTAAGCATGAAAATGGATTAGGATTTACTTGACCTTATTTATTGGCCCATCGTTACTACTATTATTATTATTATCGGGCGGTGACATCACCGCTCAGTTTCTCGAGGGAGACTGGGGGGATCTCAGCGACCAGGCCATACACGGTATACGGGCGGGCTTCTTCATCACTCCCTCAGGGTATACGGGTTGGGCGCCGCCACACTCCTGTTGGTTACACGGGGACAGAGGCGAGAGTTATAAGACTCTCGTGTCACACTTGAACGAATGAATTAGATATGGAATAACCTAAAAAGATAATAAGTAACGGATGTGTATGTTTATAATCATGTTGTGTGTTTGTGTTCCTATGTGTGTTTGTGCCATATTATTCTTATAATGCCTAGAATGTGAGCTAACGGTTTTATACCGATTGTTGTAGTTGATGTGCAGGATAGGATTGTAACACCCCGAATCCGCGGGACTCGGGGCGCTACGGGTTGGGACCTCACAATGGGTCCCGACCCTTAGCTTGACAACAATTTCACCGGATCTTGCAACAAGGCACAAATAAAGGCCAAAACCGAAATATATTTTTATGCAATGAAAAGAAAAACCCAAAAGAATACAACAAAAGACTTTAGCCGATAAACAACACCAAAGACCAAAACGCCATACACGCGGCATACAAACATAATAAACGAAGAATAAAACACAACCCGACTCCAACCAAAACCCACTCCTATAATGTACGGAACCCCGGCTGCCCACTCTTCCGGATCTCTCGGCCGCATTCCTAACCTGCAAGGCAATCTACAACAATCGGTATAAAACCGTTAGCTCATATTCGAAGCATTAGAATTAATGGGAAAGGCATAAACACAAGTAAATCATCATAAACACACAACATTCTCAAAACACACAATTCCGGTTTATTATCTTTTTATTATTAAGTCATATCCCGTTCTAATTCAACTTAGTTTTGTGACACGAGACCACCGTGGTCCCGCCTCGGTCCCTACTTACCGGCATGGAACGGTGCGGATGCCTCCGACCGTCTAACCAGCACGGGCTAGTCGCCAAGAACCTCCTAGACTCTCGCAAGAGCTAGGCAGATGATGTCACCGCCCGTTATCATACACTTGGGCCAAAATAATATAAGGTCGGTGGTCCTATTACCGGTTTAATTGTTATAAACGATAAGGAATAAACACACACCACCAAACACACATCAATGCTAATACAAGGAATACGAGCTAAGTAAGTCCGGAGACTTACCTTATCGCCACACTCAACTCACAACACTCTCGCTTCCCTTGGGAAGGAGTCCACAACCTGCTCACAAGAAGATAACTATATCAACAACTCGCTCAACTCAAGAAGTCTAAGACTTCTACACAAATGATCTACGCGAGATCATTTGACTCACATTCTAGGACCGCATCCTAGAATCTCTCATGCTCACATCACACTCAACACTAGCTAGAAGTCCTTAGACTTCTAGACCCTGTGATCTCGCAGGATCATAACCCATAACACATACTAGGATATACATGCCTAGTGTCAACAATCTCAACGGTATCAACCCTATGCTAGGATTTCCCATATTCTAGCCCATAATCTCAATAATAACCATATACTCCAATTCTCAAACCTCACAAGCCTCACAAGATAACATCAATACCTCAAGTCATATAACATTTCACAATCCTCAAACACTCACCTAAGGCCCATAACCACTACTTGGTATTCACTCTAAGTTATACTAGATCCAACCTAACATGATACTACTACTAAACATAATTAGGTCGAGGAAAAGAATACTCACACGACGTCAAATGACAGAAGGCGGTCTATGGATGTCGATATGGATTCGTTGGCGTTAAACGGGGCGCTTCCGAACCTAGCATCAAACTAAACAAATTTAGCATAACGCTAAATTTGGACATACTATATAGTATACATAAACTATAAGAATAACCCCCGTAATTCAAATCCGAGTTTAAAAAAAACGTACATACATTTTCCGGGTAACTCATGAGTTCCATAAACTTGGGATATATTCTGAAAATAAAAAAAAAGGGCCAAATCTGTAATTGATTCAAATCAGTAAGGCACAATCTATAATTTTCAAATGAGTGGGTCAAATCTGCAATAAACACAAATAATGGGTACATCCAGTAATTATACCAAATTAGGGGGGAGGCGATTTGAATTAACCCTAAAGGGTTTTCTTTAGACGCGCTTCCAGGCTTGCTGGGGAAGGACATCAATGGCGGCGGAAGGGCAGGGCAACAACTCAGGGGCGGCGAAGATCCGGCAGTGATGATGCTAGCGGCGCTGGCTTCGTTCGGTGGGCTCTCCGGCTTCGACCGCTTCCCGGTGGTGGCGAATCTCTCAACTCGGCGGGGCTTATTTGAGCAAGGGGCTTGCGCAGGTAACACTGAAGAAAAGGGGAAGGAGGATGTGGTAGAAGTGCTGAATTGGTGCCTCCGGTTGCCCGATGCGGAAGGTGAGGGAGCAACTCTTTCCTCCTAGCGGATCCCTGGTGGTGTAGCCTCACCGGCGGTTGCAGCAGGGCGGTTATTTCTCGACGGCCCAGGCGATGCTCCTTCGATGACGAAGGTGAGGTGACGGTGAGAGCAGGTCAGAGGGGGCTCCTTTAGTGGAAATACTCAGCGAGGTGAGGCGGCGACAGGGAAGGGCACAGCGGCGGCTCCGGTGGCTTTGACGGTCACGCCGGCGTGTTCCTGGTGGTTGTTTCTTCCGACGACCAGACGGTTGAAGAAAGGGAGGCTGCAGACGGAGGAGGTAGGTGAAACGTTGGTTGCTGTTGCGTGAAGAGAGGGAGAAGGTGGCAGGTAATGTTCTGCTGGCGAGATGCGCACAGGAAAGAGGAGGTACAGAGGGGCTGGGACGAGAGGGAGTCTGAGAGATTGAGGGAGAAGGATTGTAAAGGGGTTGCTTGCTTGTCCCTGTGTGCAGGCTACTCCTAGCTTGTGTAGATGGGCGGCTATGCTCAAGGTAAACGAGGGGACGCCAGGACAGGGCAGCTCATCCGTCCGCAAGAGAGAGGAAAGAAAGAAAATAAAAGAGGAAAAGAAAAGAATAAAGAAAGGGTATAAAGTAAATCCGATTCAAACGCGTTCGGAACGGGATTTCCGAACCGTGAAAACTTCCTACTTCTTCAAAAATAATAAGACGGGTATATGCGAACATATCCAAAATATTATTATAATCGAAAATGATATTTTTCTCCGTAAAATACTTTAAAATAAAAATAAACAAATATTTAATCTAGTAAAAATGTCGGTAAAAGTAGAAAAAAAAATATCAAAAAAATGCACCCAATAAACGGCGCGTTACAAGGATGTGGCCAAGTGATGCGGAGGAGTGGGCAGCCGGGGTTCCGTACATCTTAGGTTGTTTTGGGTTTTGGAGTCCTTGTGTTGTTGTTATTGTATATTATGTTGATGTTGTTGTAAGGACGGCTGAAGTCTTTCCTTTCTTTTATTTTTGGGTTTCATAACATTGCATAAAAATGTATTTCGGTTTTGGCCTTTATTTGTGCCTTGTTGTAAGATCCAGTAAAATTGTTGTCAGGCTAAGGGTCGGGACCCATTGTGAGGTCCCGATGTAATAGCTAGGATTTCGAATTCTAATTAATGTTGATTAACTTAATCGTTTATAGTAATTAACATATAACTCGCAAAGACTTCGCAAGTGATGAGTAAGAGTCCCACCGTTATGTTCCTCGCGTAATTTTGGGCGTTTGGGGAAATTTTTACTTTTTCCCCCGGGTAATTATATTTACCCTCCGGTGTTATTTGGAGCATTTGGGAGCTCCAATTAATAAAAATGCAGTTGAGAGAAATGATCAGGACATCGGATATGTCTTAGATATGAAATAACATGGAGAGGCAAAACGGCCAAAAGAGTCGCTATTTCGTTTCTTAACGGCTAAGAAAGACAGGTTAGGAATACACGTTTTCCGAGGCAGTTGTGTAATAATTATCCCTACAATATTCCAGATTTAATGTTCCAATCTCGAGAAGTTTGGAGAAAGAGGTTCGACCCGCCTTTGGATCGGTTAAAGGATAATTATCGACTTTACTACAGGATAATTATCGTCTTCACTATAAATAGCGGAAAATCCTTTATTAATTCATTTCCTTTCACATTTTCTCGTAAAAGCTCTGATTTCTATCAACATTCAAACTCAGATCTACTCTCCGTTTCTAATCCGATTTCAATTCCGTTTGAGTTTCTAGATTCCTCTCTTCATTCTCTTCATAACGGTACCGAGTTTCTGCATTTCCGAGTATATGGAGGGCTGGTCGAGCATATATGTCACCATGACGGTTCCGTCGCTCAGATTCCGATGAATTTGATGTTGTCCATACGTAGCCTGCGTCGTTGTGATTCCGAATCTTCTTTCAGATCGTCAATCGGGTTAGTAACGAATAAGTTATGAATTTATTCGTTTTCCGTACTACAATTTGGCCTAAATTGACTTTAGGCTTGTCAAAATGGATAATTAGAAATTCCATTATGATCGTTATATTATTCTGGTGATTATGGATAGTTTGTTTGATGAAATCTGATGACAAGGGGTTTAGAAATTGCCTGCGGGCAAAACGTTATTCTGGCAAAATCTAATTAATTAATTAAAGGTTAATTATTTAAATTAGGATTAAAATTGAGATTGAGGAATGTTGATTAGATACTACCTTGAGATTTGAGGAATTGTGAGCTATGTTGAGTTATTGAGGTTTAGTTGGTTGTGAGGCTCATAGATTGAGTATGATCCTTATGGATCCCTTTGGGTCTAGGTATGACCCCTTTGATGAATAGAGGTTGATATATCTCTTTATGCCTTGTTTATAGGCCGTGTTGTCCCTCCAGTGTAGAGGTGATCGTGGTTGAGTTTGTACGAGGTTGAGGTAAGTCCGTAGGACTTACTTAGCTACCATCCCTATATTGGGTGTTTGCATGAGTGGTGTGTGCTTTATATGTTTGCTATGATATCATGAGTTGTCGTTTTTATCGACCTATGTTCTATTGACTGCCCCACTGCGTGGCTGTGATAACCTTTCCCTTTCATCCCGCCGTGGAGTCTGGGAGGTTCTCTGATGTCGGGCCAGACTGGTTTACAGGAAGGGCGCAATCCACTCCCATAGGGTACACGGATTGTGTGACCGATACTCGTACAGCTGGACATTGTACTCAGAGGCGGGGATGTATCGGTCCTCGTGTCACATACTTTCATCTATCTATATATATACGGTTTTTGAGTGAATGGTTATTATATAAAGATAATAAATGGGTAAATGTGTGATAGCATGCTGATGTGTTTATCTTTCATGATTGTGCTTGTGCTTATGCATTACCTCATATATGTATGGTTAGCTAACGGTTTCATACCGTGTTGTAGATGTTTACAGGTTAGGCGTTACTGAGTGATCTGGCAGGGTGACAGGCCGAGGACTCTCGTACATTAGGTGGTTGGTTTGGGGTTGTTGTGTTTCCCCTCCTGCGTGAGGATGATCTTTTGTACCTCCTATGTGAGGATGTCGTTTTATATACTCGGCTATGTTGTTGTTTACTTTGGGTCGTACAGTTTATACTGTTTTATGTATTTGTTTTATATCTGTTAGTGTCATGTTGTAAGGTCCAGTGAACTTGTTGTCAGGCTAAGGTCAGGATCCATTGTGAGATCCTAGCCCAATGTGACATCCCGAGTCCCGCGGATTCGGGGTGTTACAGAGTTGGTATCAGAGCCTAGGTTGACAACAATGGCACTTGCTACCTGCAATGATGTTTGATAGGTAAAATAAACAGAGCCCACATGGGATCTGACGTTTTCAAAGGTTTTGGTTTTAAGTGTGGTTTTGGGATAGAATGTACGAGAAGTCGTCACCTCTGTCATGGATCTCTGCAGCGTAGATATGTATATATATCTGTGTGTACTATGGATTATGTGGATGTATTATATACATATCGATACCTATGGCATATATATAGCCTTATAAGAATAGGTGCGTATATCCTACAGATGACTCAGACTAGAGTAGTATCTGTAGTGGGATGAGGTAGGGGTACACCCCCTCTTCCTCCAGTGGTGATAAGTAAGGGACCAGTTTTCGCTGTTGTTTCGCCTATGGCAGAGAACGAGTTTGAAGAGGCTGATCGTGTCTCCATGAGTAGATCTAAGTTTCAAGAATATATGTAACTAGTATATGAAGCGGTGATAGTGGGTAGATCCACACCGGATTTACCAACAATTGTGAGATCAACTGAAGCTTCTGGATCCGGAAAGAAGCAATGGACTGAATCAGTTACTGGAGAAGCAAAGATGATGAATGGGGAACCAAGTCCGATATCAGGACAATCTAGTGATTATTTGGCCACGAAGATGAATGGCAAGGAACTACAGTGTTTTAATTGCGTGGAAGTTGGGACAATAGCGAGCTGTGTGCCCAGAGGCGCCCATCATATGCTTTACGTGTGGTAAAGCAGGGTATAGAGCGAAGTTTTGTCGACAGGGCAAGGCATTGCCTTTACAGGTCCTTCAAGAGTGAGATCATTCCAGGTGGACGACGAAGATCGAGTTACCCTTCAGTTGCACAGGTTGCAAGAATGGGACAATTATGTTACAATTGTGGCTATCCAGATCATTTGCGTTCTGAGTGCCCTTTGGCACTGATAGCTTGTTTCACTTGTGGTGAGCTAGGCCTTCTGGCCCTTTTCTATCAGCACGGTGGTGTTTCTTCCCAACAAGACCTTCCTCTTTCCGATGCAGAAAGAGTGGAAGTGGAGGCTATAGTAATGACCTCAGTGATACCTGAGGAGCATGGATCTGACATTGAGTGATGATATGTAGTGGAGCTACGAGTGTTAGTTGTTATAGGTACCATTCTCGTTAATGGTTTACCTAGTGGAGTTTTGTTTGTTATGAGTGCTATGCACTTCTTGTCTTTCGATGCATGCGTTAATGGTTGATCTTTCAAATATAGTAGAAGGTGGACTTTCCTTTACATGATTACTAGTTAGGGGTCTGAGGTACCCGCGAGATATGTGTTTGTTCCCTTATTTCCGGGACTTGTGTATGACTTGTAGACTTCCTTGTCATGCCGTAGGTGCATGGGGAAGTCATTATGTGTATGGATTGGATGAATAGATATCATGCAGTTTTAGATATTAATAGTAAGGCTATTATAGTCTTTACTGAGATGGTAAATAGAGGTCTTCTGAGGTTAAGACCTTTGAAGAGACGGGTTTGTCATCAGGACTGTACGAGCATCGAGCTGATAACACAGAGATGTGACGCCTTCTAGTGTTATACCATGAAGGAGCGAGATAGTCCAACATTAGAAGGTATTCCAGTTGTTTATGAGTTTATAGACGTGTTACTGAACCGTCTAGCTGCCACCTCAGCGGAGTGTGGACATTGTTATCAAGTTGAAGTATGATACAAGATTAAATGAGAAAGCCACACTATACAGTGCTTGTTGAGATATTGTACTGATAACTTGAAAAGTTGACTGAACGGGCTTCTTTTACCCTAGTAGGTTCTATGTTCCGTATTGACGACCTGATGAGTTAGCTTCAAGAAGCAATTGTGTTTTCAGGATTCCTTTGTGCTCAAGATATCCCTAGTCATGGATGAGAGAGCAACATGTGTATGAGATAACATCCCATACCCGTTATGGACACTACGAGTTTGTAGTGATGTCATTTGGGTTGACGAATGTTTTAGTAGTTTTTATGGAGTTGATGAACAATATCTTCATCGACTTCCTTGATTAGTTGGTGGTGGACTTCATTGATGACATGCCGGTATACTCTCATAGCAGAGAATAGTAGACCGATCGTCTGAGGACCGTTCTGTAGATTTCGAGAGATAGAGAGTTGTATGCTACGCTCTCTAAGTGTAAGTTGAGATGCCAATGGTAGCCTTTTTAGGCCATGTTGTCTCCGCCAGTGGGATCATGGTTGACCAGGCGATAATTTAGTATGTTGTACCATGGGAGATACTGATGAACATTAAAGAATACATAGTTTTCTCGGCTCAACCGATTGCTACCAATGCTTTGAGGAAGGATTTTATATGATTATGTATTCATCTGTGAGTCTTTTGAGAAGACCACCATAACTACGTGATGAAAACAATGTGTCTATGTTCTGAAGAGTTGAGGATGCATTTGACCTCTGCTTCCATTCTGTTGTAGTTAGAAGATTTTTGGGATCCCGTGATTTACAGGGATACATCCCAGCTAAGTCTGAGATGTGTATTACTACAGAGGAGTAGGGTTATTGATATATGTGTTTACAGCTGAGAACGTATGATGAGAACTACCCGACTCATGATTTAGAGTTAGTAGTGGTAGTTCAAGCCTTTAAGTTTTAAAGACCGTACCGGTGTGATCTTCATGTCAGATTTCTATAGATCATAGAAACAGGGGTTAAATAACCGTCGGTGTTAAGAGCTTAAGTTGATCAAGACTTTGACTTGAAAACTCCGTATCATTTAGAGAAGTTGAATATTGTCGCCGATAACTTGAATGGAAAGACGCTCCAAGAGAAGATGATTGTGAGATTGATAGTTCAGCCTCAGCTTCAGAGAGATCTAGCTTGGCTAGAGTTGGACAATCAGTTCCTTAATGAGGGTACCCAGTTATACCTCAGAGGTTCTATCTGGTCTGTTGGATGAGGTCCAACAGAAGCACGAGACCTGCCCGGCCTTGACAAGGTTTAAAGAAAGGATGTCTCGTACTGAGCCACCATAGTTCTCCATGGGAGTAGATTGACTGATGAAGAGTCATGACCGCTTTTGTGTACCTGCTGATGTAGATGGAGACAGAGAATATTACGGTATGCCCAATGTACGCCTTATTCAGTACATTCAGGTACGAGTAAGATGTACCACGAGATGAGATGATTATATTGTATGAAGCCGATATAACCATATTTGTGATAAAGTGTGTGACCTGTCAGCGGGTCCAGATAGAGTATTTCCGATCTAGAGATAAGCTCCACCCACTAACAGTGCAGTAGTAGAATTTGGGAGGACATCTCTATGGATTTTGTTATGGGATTGTGACCCAGTAGAAGATTGATGTTATCTGGATTGTTGGTAACAGATTAATGAAACTGGCACATTTCATTTCTATCAGAAGGACGTGGCTAGTGAATGAATTGGCTGAAGAGTACACTAGACAGATAGTGAGACTCCATGGTATATCGAGAACGATCATTTCTGATCGAGATGGATGTTTTTACTTTGAGATTTTGGGAAGTAGATTCAGACTGCTTTGGGGACGAGTATGTACCTCATGACTACACTTCACCCCCTGACATTAATGACTTTATTATATAACAATGAAGGACGTGCATCTTTCTGGGATGGCCCTATGAGGCAATATATATAGACATAGATGTCGTATATCCTTATGCTAGAAGTGATCTAGCAGTAGTAGTGGAATAACACCTGACCAGATTCAGGATTTTATAGTTCAAGTAACGTTGATTGAAGGAAGAATGCTGGTTGTACAGAGTCGCCAGATATTATATGTAGACAAGAGGCGTTAACCTCTAAAGTTCAAGCGAGAGTTCATGTCCGGCTGTAAGTATCTCAACTGCGAGACGTTAGACATGTTAATATGGAAAGGGAACTGAGTTTCCAATATGATGGTTTATTTGAGATCGACCAGTACGGAGAAGGTAGCATGATGTTTAGCTTTGCCTGTGAGATTAGAGGATATCCACCCAGTGTTTCATATGTCTCAACTAAGGAAGTATATACCAGACTCGAGACACCTTGTGAGTTACGATGATTGATGGTTGAGTCCAACCACACTTTTGTTGAGCATTCGATTACATTATTGGAATGAGATATGAAACGCTTGCATTCGAAAGACATTCCTATATTGAGGATATAATGGTCGAGATGAAGACCTGAAGAGGCTATGTGAGAGACTGAGGATAGTGTCCTGAGGAACTATCCAGAGTATATGTTGGGACAAACCCATTTGTGGGAGCACGAGTATATCTTAGTGCTATCTTGATGAATGTTGTGCTTATGTGCTTATGTGCTTATGTGCTTATATGCTTATATGCCTTGATGTGTTATTCCATGCTAGTTGTGATGTGATTTATGATCTTAGTAGATCTTGATGTGCTAGCGTGATGTATGCAATAGCTGGAGATGATTACTTCCTCCACGCTATCCGAGTATGATCATATTTATAGCTGGAGATGGTTCTTTCCTCCATGCTATTTGAGTGGGATTAGGATTCAGCTAGAGATGGTTCTTTCCTCCATGCTACCTTGATGGACATAGTTCAGTGGAGATGTGATTCCTCCATGCGATATATATGTTTATGGGTTGGCTAGAGATGTATTTCCTCTATGCCTGTGATATGTTTTGACTAGAGATGTGCTTCCTCTATGCCTTGTGATGTGGTATGGCGAGAGATGTGATTCCTCTACGCCTTTGGGTAGCGTTATGGCCCTGTTTTCTGGAGATGATGATTCCTCCATGTTTATACTTGAGGTTATAGATTGTTATAGGTTGTGATCTTTTGAACGGAGATGTGATACCTCCGATAGAAAGAGTGAGAGTTATACCTCGGCGTATGGGTCCGAGAGGATTTGGGAATTGTTCAAGTTTCGGGACGAAACTTTTTTTTTAAGGGGTGTGTGATGTAATAGCTAGGATTTCGAATTCTAATTAATGTTGATTAACTTAATCATTTATAGTAATTAACATATAACTCGCAAAGACTTCGCAAGTGATGAGTAAGAGTCCCACCGTTATGTTCCTCGCGTAATTTTGGGCGTTTGGGGAAATTTTTACTTTTTCCCCCGGGTAATTATATTTACCCTCCGGTGTTATTTGGAGCATTTGGGAGCTCCAATTAATAAAAATGCAGTTGAGAGAAATGATCAGGACATCGGATATGTCTTAGATATGAAATAACATGGAGAGGCAAAACGGCCAAAAGAGTCGCTATTTTGTTTCTTAACGGCTAAGAAAGACAGGTTAGGAATACACGTTTTCCGAGGCAGTTGTGTAATAATTATCCCTACAATATTCCAGATTTAATGTTCCAATCTCGAGAAGTTTGGAGAAAGAGGTTCGACCCGCCTTTGGATCGGTTAAAGGATAATTATCGACTTTACTAAAGGATAATTATCGTCTTCACTATAAATAGCGGAAAATCCTTTATTAATTCATTTCCTTTCACATTTTCTCGTAAAAGCTCTGATTTCTATCAACATTCAAACTCAGATCTACTCTCCGTTTCTAATCCGATTTCAATTCCGTTTGAGTTTCTAGATTCCTCTCTTCATTCTCTTCATAACGGTACCGAGTTTCTGCATTTCCGAGTATATGGAGGGCTGGTCGAGCATATATGTCACCATGACGGTTCCGTCGCTCAGATTCCGATGAATTTGATGTTGTCCATACGTAGCCTACGTCGTTGTGATTCCGAATCTTCTTTCAGATCGTCAATCGGGTTAGTAACGAATAAGTTATGAATTTATTCGTTTTCCGTACTGCGATTTGGCCTAAATTGACTTTAGGCTTGTCAAAATGGATAATTAGAAATTCCATTATGGTCGTTATATTATTCTGGTGATTATGGATAGTTTGTTTGATGAAATCTGATGACAAGGGGTTTAGAAATTGCTTGCGGGCAAAACGTTATTTTGGCAAAATCTAATTAATTAATTAAAGGTTAATTATTTAAATTAGGATTAAAATTGAGATTGAGGAATGTTGATTAGATACTACTTGAGATTTGAGGAATTGTGAGCTATGTTGAGTTATTGAGGTTTAGTTGGTTGTGAGGCTCATAGATTGAGTATGATCCTTATGGATCCCTTTGGGTCTAGGTATGACCCCTTTGATGAATAGAGGTTGATATATCTCTTTATGCCTTGTTTATAGGCCGTGTTGTCCCTCCAGTGTAGAGGTGATCGTGGTTGAGTTTGTACGAGGTTGAGGTAAGTCCGTAGGACTTACTTAGCTACCATCCCTATATTGGGTGTTTGCATGAGTGGTGTGTGCTTTATATGTTTGCTATGATATCATGAGTTGTCGTTTTTATCGACCTATGTTCTATTGACTGCCCCACTGCGTGGCTGTGATAACCTTTCCCTTTCATCCCGCCGTGGAGTCTGGGAGGTTCTCTGATGTCGGGCCAGACTGGTTTACAGGAAGGGCGCAATCCACTCCCATAGGGTACACGGATTGTGTGACCGATACTCGTACAGCTGGACATTGTACTCAGAGGCGGGGATGTATCGGTCCTCGTGTCACATACTTTCATCTATCTATATATATACGGTTTTTGAGTGAATGGTTATTATATAAAGATAATAAATGGGTAAATGTGTGATAGCATGCTGATGTGTTTATCTTTCATGATTGTGCTTGTGCTTATGCATTACCTCATATATGTATGGTTAGCTAACGGTTTCATACCGTGTTGTAGTTGTTTACAGGTTAGGCGTTACTGAGTGATCTGGCAGGGTGACAGGCCGAGGACTCTCGTACATTAGGTGGTTGGTTTGGGGTTGTTGTGTTTCCCCTCCTGCGTGAGGATGATCTTTTGTACCTCCTATGTGAGGATGTCGTTTTATATACTCGGCTATGTTGTTGTTTACTTTGGGTCGTACAGTTTATACTGTTTTATGTATTTGTTTTATATCTGTTAGTGTCATGTTGTAAGGTCCAGTGAACTTGTTGTCAGGCTAAGGTCAGGATCCATTGTGAGATCCTAGCCCAATGTGACATCCCGAGTCCCGCGGATTCGGGGTGTTACACCCAACCCGTAGCATCCCGAGTCCTGCAGATTCGGAGTGTTACAAAAGTGGTATCAGAGCCCTAGGTTGACAACAATGGCACTCGCAATCTTCAAAGGTCAAATGAGGAATAAACAGAACCCACACGGGTTCTGACTTTTCGTTTTCAAAATCATGTGCATGAATCGGTTGGGGTAGAATGTACGGGACCACCACTTCCTCCGCGGATCTCGGCGACGTAGTTATTGATTATTATTATTATTATATTATGTATATATATGTGTATATATGTAGATATGTATATGTGGACTTAGGATGTTTTGGACTATACTTGTATGTTGAATTGTAAATTGTTTATGGACTCATTATGTTTATAGTAGTAGCATGACGTTTATATCTTTATATATATATATATATATATATATATATATATATATTTATAAACATATGGTATACTAATAACATATTAGTGATAGAGGACCTTATATAGCTAAGATGATAGAAAGCTATCATCGCCCCATAGACAACGCCTTTTGGCTTAAGATAGTATACATATGAAGATAAGTATGCTCAAGTTATGAAGTTTAGCATCAAGTTTTCGCAAGCACCCCGGTGATTTCCCGGACTCCTTTAAGATGACGTCGAAGAAGAAGACTAGAGATGACGTAACCAAAGGACAAACAAATAAAAAGAGAACCTCGTGTCGACTTAAGCGAAGCCAAGATGGAGACTATACCAATATAAAATCAACATGAAGGTATTGAGTGATATGAACTTATGAAGAAGCCGTGATGGAGCAACAATGAAGCAACTTAAGACAACGAACTTAAAGTTTTTCCAAGTATGGTGCCGATGAACTGAAGGTGCGAATCAAGTAGAGAGGGCTACATTCTCGCTCAAGGATAAAAGTGACGTTCTAAGTAAGACGAGTTTCAGTAGGCTCCCCTAAGCATGGGAGTCAAGATGAAAAGACATTGGGAAAGATTTATGAGAACTGTAAGTTAAGCTTACGGAGGTACCGGAGGGTGTAGTGACGATCTGTGCGAGATTCTAAGCGGGTGACTTATTCAAAAGTTCGAGAGTTACGAGGAGGATCACATGGTGAAAATTCACATAGTGGAATTACCGTCGGAGTCAATCGATTTCCATCATTGTGATGAGAATGAGCAACACTAAGAAGGAGGAAGTGTGTGAGGATGATGATCTTCAGAAGATGAAAGAGGAAACCAAGAGCTGGATGGAAGAACTTAAGTTATCAACCAAGAAGGATGCGAGTGGAGGCTAATTAATGTCAAAATATTTGAAGAGTGCATTTGCAAAACATTATGGAGAGCGGTTAAGCCTATAAAGGTGGGACATATGAGACGAGAGAGTTGGGCATGTATGGTTAGCTTACAGAAGCGGAAGGAAGAGAGGAGCGTAGAAAGAGCTAACGGAGTTGAAGCAGAGTAAAATGAGGTAGTGAAGTTAAGACAAAGTACCCCAAGAGGGTATCCTTTCAGGAGTATGGTAGGAGGGTAAGTCGTTAACTTCAGAGAAGGTCAGATACAAGTTAATTGGTGATAACTGAGAATGCACAGGTGTGGGTTGCCTATTGATGTGCGTAGATGAAAAGAGTAAACAAGAGTATGGGAACATATAGGATCGGGAACAAGAGTTTGGAGTATTCGCGGTGGATCAATGTCAATAGTAAGGAGATACATCAATGGACGTGTATTTGTCTTAAATCAAATAATGTGGAACAAGTTCAAGCAAGTAGTTATAACAAGACCTCGGAGGAGGAAATTGTAACGATCTTACGCGACCTTCTTAGGTCATGGGATTGACATATGGAGGAACGCCACGAGTTACAACTTTTAAGGTTTGATCATGGTAAGGGGAGCTAGTGGATTAACCGTAAGATGAGGCTTCAATTATAGTTGTACATATAATACCGATAAATACATAAGGTGACCAACAATAGTAAGGGAAGACTGAAGTTTTGAAGTTTAAAGTCGATGTGAGATGTACAAGCAGTACATGAAAGATTGAGGTTAGAACCTCTACGGTCGATTGGACGTTACATAAGAAAAGGGAGTAAGTTCTACACCTACTCGAAAGAATGATGCAAGGTTTGGTAGAATACGAAGAAGGTGATACTAATATATTATAAGGCGTGATTAAGCCTTGCAGTTAGGACCTTCAGGACTTCACATAAGTGTGAAACCTTAAAAAGATTATTATAGCAAGTCTCCCGAGTTTTGGAGATGAAGGATCTTTGAAAGAGGACGGGGAACATTACAGTTAAAGAAGCATTTAACCACGTGTTCGATGGACGTCACCTCAACAGATCGGGGTGGACCACTTGACCAATGTTAAGACAAGATTGTCTCGATATCTTACGATATGTGATGGGAAGGAAAAAAAAAAAAAAAAAAAAAGCTGGAACCCGAATGCATCGGGAGGTGGATTTACCATTAAGAAGAGTTGAAGTACACGTTGGAAGTGTATCTTGAACTCTTAATTTGAAGTTCACGTTGGGATACATCTTGAACTCTTGATTTGAAGTTGTTATGAAGAACACCAGTTTGCGGAAGGAGAGACAGTTATCTTCGCGTATACATTGTTTTCTATAAGTTGAGCAAGATGACAATGAAGGACCAATATCCCTTACAACGAATGGGAGATCTACTCGATCAGCTGCAACGGTCGTAGTCTCTTCTAAGATTACGTTAAGATTTGATTGTCACGGTTTGTGAATTCGAGACTCAAATATAGCAAATACGGCATTTTGGGACCAACCAGAGTCACTACGAGAGAGAAGTCGTATGACAAGTCGTATGACAAGTCATAGTCTCTTCTAAGATTATGTTAAGATTTGATTGTCACCGTTTGTGATTACGTTAAGATTTGATTCTCACCCTATTGGGAGGTGTAACCCCGAGAGAGAAGTCCGGTTGAAGAGAGGATGGAAAGCTTCGATGGCGCCCGGTTACTGGTTCTTGCGACCACCGCCAGAAAGGAGCGAAGCCAGTGACGGAGCTGTTGGAGGAGGCGACCCAGGCGGCATGAAGATGAGCGAGCAAGTAACTCCTAGGGTTAGTACGTGAAAGAGGTGAGCCAACTGTTCTATTTCCCGGGCCCAGCTGGCCTGTTTTTCCAGCCCAGATGGCATGTCTTGACGGGCCCGTATGACTAACTTAGTGATTAACTCTCTTCTATTGTGTAACCGAGCAACTAGTTGGCTTTGTCCATTTTAATATTTTATACGAGTAGAAAACATCACATGAAATGATAGAAAGATTGAAGAAATACGAAACTCAAATCGCATAAAATTTAAATCGAAGGAAGAAAGGCCTAAACAGGTCAAAGTAATGTTTGACTTGAAAGTAATCTGAATTAAATATTCCGGATATCACATTAGTTCCCGGTAAGAATAAGTTTCGTCCCAAAACTTAAAAGAAGACGACATGAAGTTAGAATCTATACAAAAGAAATAAAGCTCCAGAAAAGTCATCAACGGTCAAGTTCTAATTTGTTTCTGAAATAGCCGGAAGTAAAATTTCCGGGTATTACATTAATTCCCTCTAAAAATAAGTTTCGTCCCGAAACTTAGAAAATGACGATCAACAGGTCGGCCTTCAAGGCATTAGTCTAGTGTATCTAATCACTACCCAAAATTCTCAACGTTTCTACATATAAGTACCTCGCACAGAAAAGGTCACCAATAAAATACACATCAATGACCAAGCACTCCAGCATGAACACACAAGAAGTCAAACAACATCACACAAATACAGGGTCAAACTCTAACTCGTCGCTCCCAAGGTTACCATTATCTCTACATAGGTCTGTGAAAGGTTACATCTTATACTATCTCCGTATTTCAGGTAGCCTCGTCGGCTTTTCTTAAATCCTCTGACCTCGAAATTTTTTTTTTCTTTTTTTTACGTACTTACATCACAAGCGCTTGTTACTATGCTCTAGAATAGCTACCGATATCTCATCGGTATCATTCGGCTTAACTGTCCGATCTTCAATCTTATGACCTAACTCGTATCTGGTAGGTATCTCTCCAACTGAATCCATGTAACACTAGGGTTACACCTCCCAATAGGGTGAGAAATACTAATCCATTAATCACTTTTACACCGCTTTAAAATCTCACATGGTTGTCTTACACAACTCACTTCCAAATCTTTTGATGACCTATTGAGGGTAATTTTATTCACCTCCCTTCCTTTCTAGTGTTCTAAAAGGTTCCGAGTTTCCGATCTAGGATATCCCTCTGATACATCTCCCGGCACTTTACTAAGTGCATTATACATCTCTAAATCAACTCAAACTTCAAACGCATTATCCAAGATCTTAGGTGACATAGCAAGTGTCCGAAATGACAACACTAGACACAAGGTGATCCTACATCGCCGTCGTTTTATCACAAGTACCGGATAAATGCTAACACACCACCAGCATCGCACACATATATCCATCACGTTTACCGGACTGAGAACACCTTTCTATCACAAACACCAATCGAATCTGTTCCGATGTAAAATTACACGTATACTCCACTCCGAGATTATGCTTCCTCTATGCACGGTCAATGAATTGTAAGTATACTCCCGTACAATATTTCCATTCACTCCGCATCCGATATCACATTCCTACAAAACGAGATGCATTTCACCAATTATCATCATCTGAAACTCGACATATTTTTTATTTATTTATTTATTTACTTCCGGCTCTGTGGGTTATGGGTCCACCATGCTTCCGCTGTGCCACTCTGATAGTTCTCTTGTCACGCATTATTCCTAAGGACATTTTCTGTGAGTCCAAAGTGATTGACCCCGAAACTCTTTCTCCCAATTATACCCTAAGTCCTATCCGGATGAAGTACCAAGTATATTCCTCACTTGCCTTAGGAAATAAGATAATGGTTGGAAGAGAACCTCTCCGGTTTACTTTCTGAAATCTTCTAACATGGACTCAAACTCTCTGACTCGACCGGAGTTTGATCGTAACTAGCCAGTAAGAAACCTCCAACACAATTCTCTTTATATCTTTAGTTCATCCAAGAAGGTTGTTATTGCCTACTTGAGGAAATCCTCTAAGGCATCGATAAAGCTACTTCACAAATCCACAGTCGCAAATATCTCTTCCTAACGTCATATAACTCATCAATACCAAGCGATACTCGCACGTCCTCCGTTGACGTTGGTTAGACTATAGTTGACTTACCTCAATATCTCGTACTCATTCTTCTCATACCTCTACTGGAATAAAATCTTGGTAAGCATCAACTACTCGGTTAATACTTTTACCCTTCGTTAGTTCGTTTTATATTCCCCACTTCCGTTTTCCTTAGGAACAACTCTCCTTCTCGAATCCCACTGTGTCATTCGCCTGACGTCAAAAGTCGTTCCCAGTCCTCCGCGGTATATGGTAAGCGTCTTTGTAGTTCCGATGACTTTTAATTACCTCTCACTTGCAGTCCCTTTACATGGACCGTCTGTGGTGATGACCTATGTTCTGTTATAATTGGGACTACCTTGGACTCACGAGTCTACCAAGGTCATTCTCCCATGTTCCTTCATTAATGTTGTTGTTAATATTTCTCTCCTGAACTCTGTTGACTCCGTTACCGGCCTTCTACTCTTTTGATATTGGCGTCGTGATTTCTTTCAGAGTTCTTATAGATTCGAAGAAGACAAAATGTCTCCATGCTTGTGAAGTCTACCTTTCGCCCTTACACTAAATTATAAGACTCCATTCCGTGTACCTCTTACTCACAAGGGTTTTCCTCAGAAAATATCGGAAGAGAATCATCATTCTCCCTTGTATGGAAGGCTACGTACACTCTGTCTTGATTGACATAGAACCTTATCAAAATCGTATACTTCTTTACTCTTCTAGTTCTTCCTTTACAAACCATTTGTACTAACTGTGATATGTATCCTTTTTCTAGCAAGTAGGTGGTAACCCACTCAAACAATTCCCTTGATCTCAAATGACATAAGGGGGTCACTCCTGGCTATCCAATCTTTCTTCTTAAGTTCTCAATTAAAATTTATGGCTTTGAACTCCCTTCATATTACTATTGAGGATATTAGTATTGGTATCAATTTAGCTTCATATTTGTCGCCATTGATATCTTGAAGGGTCTTCCAGATGTCCATAAAATTCTTTCGTAAATATGTGATTATTCTTCTTGTCTGCCAACTAGTTACCACTAGTTAACCCGCACGTTTTATGTCTTAGCTATTGTCAATCAGTCTGTAGTTGACCTTCTACAAGATCATGGCTTACCTTTCTTCTATCTCTTTGGAAGTCTGGTACACTTGGTGAAAATCTATCTCCTCTAGTTTCTTTGTTTATACCCATATAGCTCCTTCCACCATCTGTATCTCTCTTGTTCTCTTATGACATCACTATACTCTTCTGAGTCCAGTCGTAGCATTCATCTATCGTCACTGAGTTTATCGAGTCTTTCACGATTACTTGTAAGCGTGTCTTCGCGATCCTTCTTACTTTGTTCATCGTCAGTTTGCGGTTCTCTGATATGAATCGTTAGCGTTGGTAACCTAAATCTTTAGGTGCAAGTGGAGTTATTGTGGACTCTCTAGTCCACCAAAATCATTTTCCCCACATTCTTCCCTTTACTTGATGTTATTTTGGTCATGATACCTTATAGAATTCCGTTGTCTCAGCTTTTGACTTCTAGTTTCCTTGATACTTACGTCGATGTTCTTTCAAAATTCTCGTATCCTTGAAGGACTCCACATGCTTCCATGGTTATAACATTTCTTTCTCGTCTTTAAACTCATTGTCTGTCTTTGCACCCTTTAATCCTCACAACTGGTCAACACCCAATCTTCTTTGTACTCTCATGCCCATGCTTGTATATGGCGGCGTCCGCCTCGATGGTAACATCCTTTACTCCACACATCTCGGTTGTACTCCGTTTTATGATTCTTGTTCCCTTACTGTTATCTCTAATCCGATCTCTTGTCGTCTCTTGCATGGTTCTTCTAATTCATCTCTCGGCTTCATACGACCAAGTCCCTTGTATGACTTCCTATTCCTTCTATGTGAGCTGACTCGGGATTTTCTTTCTCATCGGATTGTACTTGTGGTGAAAATTATCTCAACATCTTTACTTTCTTGCCCACCCGTTCTCCGGATGATTTATAGGGTCGCCAGGATGCCCACCAGAGTATAATACTCAATCCTAGGTCTGAATCCATTGTCTCGTGTTGAAAATTCTTCAAGTCCGCTACGGATTTATCATGAGGCGATAATCGCTACATGATATCACAACTAAAGGATCTAAAATATCCTTTAGGATACTAACATGCTACACATATACATATGTATAATCATACATTAAAAATATCGATATAACTCTATATACTAACACCTATCATTCCAAGTTGCAGAGATCCACGGAGAACGATGGTGGTCCGACGTACTACTAACCCAACAACCCGACTATGCACGTGTGTAAAAACAAAAATCCGTTTTGAAAATCTTAGACCCCTTTCGGGTTCTAGTGATTTTATATATTCGGTCTTTTAGAAGATTTCAAGTGCCATTGTTGCCAAACCTGGCTCTGATACCCTGTTGTAACACCCCAAGTTCTTGGAACTCGGGGAGCTACTAGTTAGGACCTCACAATGGGTCCCGACCTTGGTTTAACAACAACTTTACTAGGATCTTACAACAAGGCACAAATGTATTTAAGATAATTTACAAAACATAATATTTTTATGGTATAAATGTACACATGTGACAGCCTTACAAACATATATATAGATAGATAACATGCATGCCGTATGGAAGACTCCCCCGTCCCCATCTAATGAGTACGTGGACCCGGCTGACCATAAGTCCCGAATCTCTCTGCAACTGTTTATCTCTACAAAATCTACAACGCGGATAAACCGTTAGCTAACAATCTAAATATAAGCAGAATAAGGATGGCACACACACAACCAAGATAACATAAAACAATCATCATGCTGGCACACAAACCAGTTATTATCTAGAAGCTAAGTGATTCACCTTATTCCTTTTTATAGTTGTGGCACGAGAAATCTTAAGAGTTCTCGCCTCCGTTCCTTATCCAACCGGTGTAGGTCTAGCTTACCTCCGCCGGTAGCATCACTACAAACCGAGTGTGGACTAGTCCCTAAAGAAACCCCAGCGCCCTCAGGCTACTGAGCAGAATGCCACCGCCCGTTACTCTTAGGCCAAGGTATAGGTCGGTATATAATTATTACTAAAATATAACTATAAACATCTCATTCACACACCGCTACCATTATTCATACTCATATCCAGAAGTCAGCTAAGTAAGCCCAAAGGACTTACCTGAATTCAAACATAATCTCGTTATCTCGACTCGGTTTGTAACCGCAAGAACTTAACCGCCTGTTATAAAAGGCAAGTGGATCAATAATATATCTCACTTAATTAGAAGTCTCTGACTTCTAAGATATTTAACTCTATCATCAGCTAAATTACCAAAATACCCTTATACGGATAAATGACTGTTTTACCCCTGGTCCCGAAACTTTATAAAATTCCATAACAAAGTTCCAAACTATTCTTTGGAACACAAAACCACACTCAAACTCTCAAAGGAAAGTTTGCTAAAGATTTAGAAGAGTTAACTACATTCTTGACTTTCATAAAAAGTCGTCAAGGTCCGACTTTGGCTTAAGATATGAGAACCGAATAAAAATATAAAAATTCTAACAAAAATCTCTAATTCTTTTATGCTATGAACTCTATCCATAGTAGTCAGAATTTCCCAAAAATACATAATAATCACTTCTACACAAATTCTCAAAGTCAGTTCCTAAACCAGAAATTTAGACTTAGCCAAAAACTTAGTATTTCTTAACTGCTCAGCCGGTCCACTTTGGACCTTCATAGATCTAAATCCAACCGTTGGATCAACCCCAACTTTTGATACACCACACTATGCATGACAGTCTATAACATATTAAAAACTGAACGGTGGATTATGTTTCTAAGGTATCCAAACTTAAGCTCAAACATGACTGCACAACCCAGATAATTCCAGCACTCAACAATTTCAGCAACATCCAGAAAACTGTTTAAGGTCTCAATTTCAAAAATTTATAACTCCTAAACCACTTGTTGGATTCATCCCAAATTTTAATATGTTCCACCACAATATGCCAACTATATCATATTCAAAATTCAAGTCAAACAGAGATCAAACTCTTATTCAAAACTATCTATCAAAACCGCATCACATGTTGTTTTTCCCAACACACAGCACAGTTATAAAAACTGTGTGAGGGGTCAACTTTGAGACACCGTAACTCTCAAACCGTAGTATGGATTCCTCTAAAATTTTAGTATGATCTACTATACTATATCAACTATAACTTGTCAGAAATTCAAGTCTAACAGAAGTCAATAACCCCTCCAAATTTATTCCACAAAACTGCATTTCAAGCAAATTTCCTCAAACTCAGCACACTAAAAAATAATTGCATTAGAAGCCAACTTTGGTACACCATAACTTTCAAACTGTAACTCCGATTCTTCTCAAATTTTGATATGGTCTACTATACAATACCATATATAACATATCCGAAAACCATAAACAAAGGAGGAGTCTAGCTTACCCAAATCTGACCTCAAAGTTGACTGTTCGTCACCTTACAACCCAGAAAAACGCAGCAGCTCTTCAAGCCATCTTCTAGGGCTTCTATGGAGGGTCTAAAGACATAATTTTGTACTCTCATCAGCACATACACAAAGAGAGTAACGCAGAGAAGAGGTCGAGATCATTACCGGACAAGCGAGGCTCGATGTGCTCACGTGCATGAGGCAAAGACGAAGCTATGACCCCTGTCACTTTGGCGCATCTATGGCTGGGAAATGACGCACCAGCAGCCAGGAGGAACAGCCTCACACGCAGATCTGCTCCTTGCTCCTGCGCGAAGACGAAGGGGGAAGTCATGAGGCATCCGAAGGCGAGGAGGAGCTTCGGGTCGAGACGAACATCAACGGTGTGTGCAGAAGGGGAAGAGAAAGTCTGCTGCTTCGCGGAGAGGAAGCTGTTGAAGGATCTTTCATCCGTTGCTGGTGCGCAGGCCACAACGACAGTGCAATGGACTGCCGCCGAAGTCCGGTTGAAGAGAGGATGGAAAGCTTCGATGGCGCCCGGTTACTGGTTCTTGCGACCACCGCCAGAAAGGAGCGAAGCCAGTCACGGAGCTGTTGGAGGAGGCGACCCAGGCGGCATGAAGATGAGCGAGCAAGTAACTCCTAGGGTTAGTACGTGAAAGAGGTGAGCCAACTGTTCTATTTCCCGGGCCCAGCTGGCTCGTTTTTCCAGCCCAGATGGCATGTCTTGACGGGCCCGTATGACTAACTTAGTGATTAACTCTCTTCTATTGTGTAACCGAGCAACTAGTTGGCTTTGTCCATTTTAATATTTTATACGAGTAGAAAACATCACATGAAATGATAGAAAGATTGAAGAAATACGAAACTCAAATCGCATAAAATTTAAATCGAATGAAGAAAGGCCTAAACAGGTCAAAGTAAAGTTTGACTTGAAAGTAATCTGAATTAAATATTCCGGATATCACACCGAAATAATAGACAACCATTTAGAAGTTCAAAAGGAAACAAATATATAATGATTCTGCAAATCTTCAACTTCAATCAATTAGCCAACAATTCCTTTATTCCCGTGAAATTCGTGAATCAATAACACACTTTACCCTCTCTCCAAAAGGCACGCCTCTTCATCGCCATTGTTAGCCGATGAAGGTCTGAAGAAGCGGAAATCGTCTTCATTGGGTCTTCGTCCTGAAGAAAATAGAACACATGTTTCTTCTATTTTTCTTCATCGTCCATCATCAAACACAGAAAGGTTAGTAATATATCTGAAGTATTTTTCTCTCAATCGACTTTCAATCTGGATATTCGTCTATCATAACATTGAAAAATGGTTTCATCGAAATTATTTAGTTTCAGTACACAATCACTAAAATTTGTTTAAATAATTACCCATTCAAAGATGTTGAAGATACAAAATGTACCGAATGCCCAAAAAGTTTGTTTCTTTTAAAATCGATACATATAGAATATACAAAAAGAGTTAAATTTGATGTAGGTAATGGGAAGTGAGATTGCATGTTCGAATATAAAAGCGGAAAACCCTTTTGAGATGTACTATTATGTATCAAATTTGTTATCTTGTATGTTCTACCCCACGCTGTTTCAGGAAACTTTACAATCCTGATAAAACCATTCAACAAGCTGACCTCGACAATCCAATCATAGAACAAAGACGTTACTAAGCAGCAGCAATTTGGCATTGCCAACAGAACCTTTTGGCACAAAGGTATAGTGATACATAAAAACTTACCGGTATAGTTAGTGCACATGTCATTACACTTTGTCATATAGTAGGTACTTGCTACAAATGAGCTGAAACTGTGTGACCAAATTCTCTAGTTACTCAATTCATACCATAAGATTTGGATCAATTCATACCATAAGATTTGGATGCTTGTGTGTAGTTAATCAAATCATACCAGATTCTCAAGTATATTTTTATAGACATTCTGTTTCACATGGGATGGACCCTCAAATGTTTCATGTGGAAACCAACCACATCAATACCCCAAATATGTCATCTTCCCATAAATCAACTAATAAAGCATGAAAGCTAGTGTATTCTTGATGTGGAAATGCAAAATTATAAGTTAATGCCTTTTAGTTTTATAGTAAAACCAAAATCAGAAGCCCACTTTTATTAAATTTTACATTGGTGGATCAAGATGTAAGCCTTATGTTGTTACGTTTGGAAATAAAACCGGGAATAAGATTTCATAAAGAATATACTTGAGAATCTGGTATGATTTGATTAACTACATACAAGCATCCAAATCTTATGGTATGAATTGAGTAACTAGAGAATTTGGTCACATAGTTTTAGCTCATTTGTAGCAAGTACCTACTATATGACAAAGTGCAATGACATCTGCACTAACTATACCGGTAAGTTTTTCTGTATCACTATACATTTGTGCCAAAAGGTTCCGTTGGCAATGCCAAATTGTTGCTGCTTAGTAACGACTTTGTTCTATGATTGAATTGTCGAGGTCAGCCTGTTGAATGGTTTCATCAGGATTGTAAAGTTTCCTGAAACAACGTGGGGGTAGAACATACAAGATAGCAAATTCGATACATAATAGTACATCTCAAAAGGGTTTTACGCTTTTACATTCGAACATGCAACCTCACTTCCCATTACCTACATCAAATTTAACTCTTTCTGTATATTCTATATGTATCGATTTTAAAAGAAACGAACTTTTTGGGTATTCAGTACATTTTGTATCTTCAACATCTTTAAATGGGTAATTGTTTACACAAATTTTAGTGATTGTGTACTAAAACTAAATAATTTCGATGAAACCATTTTTCAATGTTATTATAGACGAATATCTAGATTGAAAGTCGATTGAGAGAAAAATACTTCAGATAGATTACTAACCTTTCTGTGTTTGATGATGGACGATGAAGAAAAATAGAAGAAACATGTGTTCTGTTTTGTTCAGGACGAAGACCCAACGAAGACGATTTCCGCTTCTTCAGACCTTCATCCGCTAACAATGGCGATGAAGAGGCGTGACTTTTGGAGAGAGGGTAAAGTGTGTTATTGATTCACGGGAATAAAGGAATTGTTCGCTGATTGATTGAAGTTGAAGATTTGCAGAATCATTATATATTTGTTTCCTTTTTAACTTCTAAACGGTTGTGTATTATTTCGGATTGAGATATGATTCAAAAGTTGAAACCGCCTAAAAACTGCCAAATTTTTAACCCATTAACATTGATAATCCTAGTCATTGTTTTTTTATTTTTTTAATGTAGAAAATAGGGTGCCTAGTTTGTATAAAAGATACAAAAGGTACCCTATCTCACCAATATTCTCAAACGTATTCGATCTCAAATGTGGAAATTAGGTTTTCATTAGAAAAGGAGGGGCTTCATTGGGGAAGTGTGTCAATCATTCCAAAGTAGTAGTATTTGGTAGACACCGATTTAGGTTTCGGAACCGACGGTTTACGTTTGGCAAGAAAGTCAAACCTAAACCTAAACCGCCGGTTTGCGATTTGGGCTATGTTTCTTTTTTTAAAAAAGGGTATATAATTTGTTTTTTAATAAAATTTCCACCGGGTTTGCATCGAGTTTGCATTAGTAATTTAATTATAATAAAACCGAGTTTGTATTAGTAATATTTTTCTACATTATTAATTTAATAAAAAAAACCGAGAGCAAACTCGGTTTTTTTAAAAATAAATAAAATTACTAACTAAAAAAACGAGAGCAAACTCATTTTTTTAGATATTATTTTCATTTATTAAAAAAAACCGAGTTTGCTCTCTTTTTTTTATTAAATTACTAATTGAATTAAAAAAAGGACTTGAACCGGTTTTCCGGTTGCCTACGTATCCTCTTGGGGTTTAAGAAGAATCAAAGCCTACGTAGTTCTCTTACCTTTGCTTACCTTTTTTTTGGACTTCCGAGTTGTTTTTGTTACCCCATTACCTTTCCACCTCGGACTCGAAAGTGGTGCCCGGATCATCGGAGTTGGAATCCGATCTTGAGTCATAAACGGGGGCCTTCCGTTGTTTCCGCTTCTCCGCCCTTATATAATCTTGAACGCATAAACAGGGGCATTATGTTGTTTCCTCCTTGAATAGAAGCCTCGACAGCATTTACGCCAATTTCTAAAAAAAACTACAAGAAGTGGGAGTGTAAACAAAACTCATCATATTAGTTGAATCACTAAAAACTTTTAAATATTACAAATATCATAACAAGTTTGCCAAATAGTTTCATCATATAACATAGACCAACAAATGTATTGTGCAAAAAATTATTGTAAAAGATCTTTGTAACGAAGAGCTTGACTAAGTAGTTTGTAGGTTGAGTTCCAACGAATTTCAATATCTTTTAAAAAAGCAATAGGATGAACATTATTTTCTAAACACGTTGATCTCATTTTTTCTTAAATCGGATGAATGTCAAATATGTTCAATTACGTTGGTGATAAGCGTTAACATAGCACATAAAACTTTTAGTCCATCTTGAACACATAAGTTTAAAATATGGTATGCACATCTTTGGTGAGTAAAAGGAGTTTTTACAAATTGTCCCGCATCCCCCACCAACTCGTTTACGGCGGCGGTGTTAGTAGATGCATTATCAAAAGAGTATGAAAAAACTCGATTTTGTAAATTAAATTCTTGTGAAACCGTTTTTATTAAATTTGCAATGTTAGCGGCATTACGCCTTTCGTTAAAATGGCAAAATACAATAACAAATTTATGCAAAAACATATAATTATAAATAAAATGTAAAGTAACGCCCATGTAAAAATGTATTTGTGATAATGTACTCCAAATTTCACTACAAATTGAAACTTGATGCGAAGATGATTGTAAAATCGTAAGAATTTTTTGTTTCTTTTGTTTATAAGATTTAGAAATTAATTTGGAAATTGTTTTACGAGAAGTTGGTTTTAAAAGAAGGGTGAAGATAAATAAAGTTATATTCTCGTACATTTTCATATTCCAATAAGAAAATGGAAAAGCTTGAGAATCAATTAGTTTGACTATTCCTAAACTTTTATCATTGTGATTATACATAAATAAAGAAGCAATTAGGTTGTGAATCCTAAACTTGCGGCCTTTTGAAGGCCATCTCTTAGAGCAAAAACTTCTACTTTGAGGACAAATTTATAATCACACATTCCCTTGCATTGTCAATAAGGATGGCATTGTAGTTACGTATGATATAGCCAAAAGCATATTGTTCAATTGAGTTTCTAGATGCGTCAAAGTCAATAAGGATGAATTGTGACACTATTATCGCATGACTAGATGAAAGTAGTAATTAGCTAAGTACTACTTCTTATGTTATAAATTTAAAGATTGAGTTACATAACACTATAGTTTAAGATTTGTAATTTTTAGAATTTGGGAATTCTTTTATATTGCCCAGTAAAGTAAATGTAAATGCATGCTCTTTAGGATTACTGTTTGACTTACTTTTACTAATTGGATTCATATTTACGTTTTTGGTGGATCATGATGTAGGCACATGTTCAATCTCTACAATCTTGATGAACCCGTCCAACAACTTCACTTCAGCTATGGTTCTCAGGCCAAACCCGAGAGGATGTGCGCTTCAATCTCCACCACACTGTTGCTGACATCCGCGCTTACTTTGATGCATCAAGGCCAGAAGAAAACGGTCTTTACTATCTCTTGTCTGTTCTACCCCACGCTGTTACAGGGAACTTTACAATCCTGATGAAACCATTCAACAGACTGACCTCGGCAATTCAATCATAGAACAGAGACGTTACTAAGCAGCAGCAATTTGGCATTGCCAACGGAACCTTTTGGCACAAATGTAAAGTGATACAGAAAAACTTACTGGTCTAGTTAGTGCAGATGTCATTGCACTTTGTCATATAGTAGGTACTTGCTACAAATGAGCTGAAACTGTGTGACCAAATTCTCTAGTTACTCAATTCATACCATAAGATTTGGATGCTTGTGTGTAGTTAATCAAATCATACCAGATTCTCAAGTATATTTGTATAGACATTCTGTTTCACATGGGATGGACCCTCAAATGTTTCATGTGGAGACCAACCACATCAATACCCCAAATATGCCATCTTCGCATAAATCAACTAATAAAGCATGAAAGCTAGTGTATTCTTGATGTGGAAATGCAAAATTATAAGTTAATGCCTTTTAGTTGTATAGTAAAACCAAAATCAGAAGCCCACTTTTATTAAATTTTACATTGGTGGATCAAGATGTAGGCCTTATGTTGTTACGTTTGGAAATAAAACCCGGAATAAGATTTCATAAAGATATAACTATACTATATTCTTATGTTTTTTTTTAAACATATAAGCATAATTTTAAAAGGCCATCTCTAAGTGACCATAGTACTATATTTATTTTTTAAACCATATAATCATTGTAACTACACAAAAGCATTCAAATCTTACGGTATCATTTGATTAACTAGAAAACTAGGTCACACATTTTGAGCTCATTTGTAGCAAGTACCTACTATTGACAAAGTGCAATAACATCTATACTAACTATACCTATAAGTTTTTTTTGTATCAGTATAGATTTGTGCCAAAAGGTTCCAATGAAAATGCCAAATTGTTGCTGCTTACTAACGTCTATGTTCTATGATTGAATTGAAGATGGCATATTTGGGGTATTGATGTGGTTGGTCTCCACATGAAACATTTGAGGGCCCATCCCATGTGAAACAGAATGTCTATACAAATATACTTGAGAATCTGGTATGATTTGATTAACTACACACAAGCATCCAAATCTTATGGTATGAATTGAGTAACTAGAGAATTTGGTCACAGAGTTTCAGCTCATTTGTAGCAAGTACCTACTATATGACAAAGTGCAATGACATCTGCACTAACTAGACCGGTAAGTTTTTCTGTATCACTTTACATTTGTGCCAAAAGGTTCCGTTGGCAATGCCAAATTGCTGCTGCTTAGTAACGTCTCTGTTCTATGATTGAATTGCCGAGGTCAGCCTGTTGAATGGTTTCATCAGGATTGTAAAGTTCCTTGTAACAGCGTGGGGGTAGGACAGACAAGAGATAGTAAAGACCGTTTTCTTCTGGCCTTGATGCATCAAAGTAAGCGCGGATGTCAGCAACAGTGTGGTGGAGATTGAAGCGCACAACCTCTCGGGTTTGGTCTGAGAACCATAGCTGAAGTGAAGTTGTTGGACGGGTTTCATCCACCTCAATCCCAGTATTAAGTCTTGCACGATCGGCCTGCTTACAAAAAGTGTTGCAATTACAGTCATGTCAGCTCAAACAGAATGTAAGATCAAATATTTGTGGCTACATAGCAGCACATGCACAATAATTATCATGGGACTGAGCAAGCAGAATTATAACCGAAAGTGTAAATACTCAAGCTTACAGGATGATTTTCATTCCTCAGTATGCATCTGAATTTTACATAACCACCCGGGAAAGGAACTAAGTCCAAAGGCAAATAATTGAGCCGGAGGCCCTGTGATTGAATGAATGTAAAAACAAGTTACATGAATAATAATTGCAAAGAAGGAAAAACAGACAGAGATGCACAATTGATCGCTTTTGCCTTCATATGAAATATATAGGAGATAAATCTTGTGGAAACCTCAAATAGTTTACACCCTCAGCAACTCTCACATCCTTATTCCTTACCTGGAAAAAATAGTCACTCTCAGGATTGTCCAAGTCTCTCAACGGACCATCATTTACAGTGAAGCCATTCCGCCAGAAAACAATGTAGTGGGTAAAAAGATATAGATCATGAAACGTTGCAGTTCCTGCCAAGCTTCTCGAGCTCGAAGATGATTCAGGGCCGTCACCATTAAGACTTTGACTAGCTGCTATTCGTCTAGCTAAGGGAATATAGGGATCCACCATATCTCCATGTGTAAAAAATCGCAGTTTCATGTCACTACAGATACAACACAATATATCTGTTAAACAAGAAACCCCAAAAGATAAAACGTGTTGTATCGTGCATATATCTGTCACAAACACTAAGATTGATCTGCAATTGCAAGTTGTATTGCGAATAGACATTAAAAAATCTAGAACATACAATGTGTTGAGCTTGGCTTACACAATAATCGATAACATTTAGCTGAGATCTAGGGAGAGTACGGTTCATATAACTCAAGAAAGTAAGGGAATCTTGGCTTGCTACTACTATCAATCACGTAGAGCTGATCAAAGTTTTAATATGTAATCACCACGAGTCACATGATCGACAAAGCTAATTAGCAACATTCCTGTCAAAGAAGTTGTTATCACATACAAAAAAGCCCTAACCAACTAATGTTCATACACAGGCGCTTCTCCACAATTGAAATGAAACCAGAATAACATTACACACAATAATCCTAGAGCTCGATATTTAGGGGTTCCACTTCCATTTCAAGAAAGTACAATGTTATCCAAGAAGACAAATCTTGACTTGCGATTAGTATAGACTGATTGACGAAGAATTCATTCAATGGAATTGCTGAGAAATTTGATGATAGAGGGAGAGAGAGTATAACCTTTCGCCATTAGCATTGCCTGCATCGCCGATACTGTCCTCAGCATTGTCTGCATCGCCGATAACGTCCTCATTAGCATTGTCGTAGTTGTAATCATAACCGTGACCGTGGGCTCCGTATTCGTAGGGGCTATACTGGCCACTCAGATTGTTGACGAAGCTGATTAAAGAGCTTTCGCTCCTGCAGCTCCTAAGGAGATCGATGGGCTTCAACCGCGCCATTATTTTTTGAATGATTTCGCTCGTTAATTGCAACAGAAAAGAAAGTGTCAGATTTCGACCCCCAATTTCAGATTTTATCGAAAGAAGATTGCCGCAACGTAGGTCGATGGACTCCCGTGATCGGCCCGTCCACAAAGGATGGCCCAAACAGCCCAATATCATAATGGGCCGAACTGATGGCCGAATAAGATTGGCTGTAAATAAAAATAGCAGGCCTTCAAATTTGTTAAAAAAAAACTAGTTTATATCCCGCACCTTGTGCGGGTATATTTATATATTTGATATATTTTGAATAAAATGATATCATTTCATATGTTTTGATTAAATTGACATAACTTTTGTACGTGGAATTAATGATATATTTATAAAAAAATATCAAATTAAATATTACTTTTAATTTATCATAAACAAATATTTTGTAAAAAATATATATATATAAATTTGAACTTACAAAAATTTACCTTTAGATTTTGTGGCATTGTGAAAAGTATTTGTAAAAAAAAACATAAACAAAATATAGATATTTTTAAAAATAAATCTGATCAATTTTTTTTTTAAAAAATCGACATTTGAATAAAATCAAATCTCATCAAAATTTTTTTGAAAAATAAATCTATTGTAAAAAAACAAATATTAAAGATAAAAATGAATATCTTTTATGAAAAAATAATTTACAGATCTTTTAAAATTATCACTAACAAAAGTTTTGTGAAGAAAAAGCAAAAAGGGAGTTTAACTTTTGTGAAAAATATTTGTAAAAATAAAAACAGAAACAAAATATAGATATTAAAAAACGTATTTGGTCGAAACAGATTTTTTTGGCTTAATTTTTATTATAAAAAAATCATCCCACAAAATAGATTCGTTGAAACTAACGTGAATTGGTTCCTATAAAGTTTTTAATTTAATAACAAAAGATTTTTTGGCTTAATTTTTATTATAAAAAAATTATCTCACAAAATAGATTCGTTGAAATTAACGTGAATTGTTCCTATAAAATTTTTAATTTAATAATAAAACAATTTTAGCTTAAAAAATAAAAATTTATTCCCTTTATTAAAGACCATCTAATTTTAAATTGTTTGAAAATTTTAAATTAAACAAATCAGTTACAAAAAAAATTTAGATTTAAAAAGAAAAGATTTAATGGCGTTAATTGTGAGAGCTCTATTTTAAAAATACTACCTCCACAACGACACGTCAGCGTCAATGTATACTGATTTAACAGTGTACTAGTTTATATCCCGCACCTTGTGCGGGTATATTTATATATTTGATATTTTTAATAATATGATATTAACTTCTGTATGTGAAAATTAATGATATATTTATAAATAAAAAATCAAATTAAATATTTTTTAAACTTATCACTAACAAAAATTTTGTTAAAAAAATATATATTATAACTTTTAACTTATAAAGTCATTTGGTCTTGTGAAAAGGATTTGTAAAAAAAATAAAAAAATAAAGATATTTTAAGAAATGAATCTATCAAATTATTTTTAAACAAATGAATCTTTTTTATGAAAAAAATGCTTTATAGATCTTTTACTTTATTACTAACGAAATTTGTGAAGAAAAAGAATAAATAGAGTTTAATTTTGTGAAAATAATTAAAGAAACAAAATATAGATATTTTAAAATATAAATTTGATCAAGAAACTTAAAAATTGTCTATTGCTTATTAGAGGGTGTTTAGACCTATCAAAATCTGTTTTAAAATTTTAAAAAATATCGGCATTAAAAAAATGAATCCAATCAAAATTTTAGAAAACATTATGTTGAGATGGTGTTTATGTTGATTGAAATCTAATCAAAATTTTAAAAAATAAATGACAAAACATGGTAAATATGACCGAGCTTATTAGATGGAACATGAAAATTATATATAAAAAAAAATAGATCAATATACGAAATTTTACTTATTAGATGGTGCAAGTGTTACCTAAAAAATACGAAGAAATAATAAAATTTTAACCTGAAACATATCTTCAAATCGTCGGAACCTAAAAAAGACGACGAAACATGATCAATACAGTAGAATTGGAATTGAAAGACGTAGAAATTTGTATATAAACATTTAAAATAAGAAAAGTGTGTTGGATTATGAGAAGGTATGTTCCATATATATAGTACAAATAATGTAAGATATATTTGAGAAGTTTACGCTAAGTATATCCGAAATCAAGATATTACTTTCCTGGTCAGTTAACATCGTAGCGTGCACTCAATCTATCCTATCTTTAAAAAATTAAATATTTATAATTTAGATATTATTTTATTAAAAAAATAGATATTTAATTTAATATTACACGTGAAGACAACAATCGAAAACCCTTCTTACAAATTTCTTTCATTCTACTTACTTGAAAGCCTTTCAACCGAATGGCAATTCTACTTCCAAATTGAAACAGATTTTCACCATTTTAAATACAGCTTGTAACCCATTTTCACCTCTATTTCAAAGACTCTAATTCGAATGCGCCTTTATTCGGGTACTCGATTAGTTCACATTCAAGAATCTTATATCCAAATACTATACAATTCTATGTATACCCAAATGAAGTTCATTTCATTGGACTAAATGGAGTTTGAATCTGAGTAATGTATGGATTATTTGAATAAGGAATATAGTGATTCAAGTTATACTTCCTGGATTTCTTTTTTCTATTTCACATTTTATTTAATCGATTATACTTGCATGGTAATTCATCTTACTAAATTTGGGATTAGGATCTTCATATAAATGAGTTTTAGAATTCATATACATAACTAATAGAATACCATATATCATTATATCCACGTCACTTCTAAAAACACCTAAATGAAATTGAACATGAAATGCATATTACAAGAGGAATCAAGGGAGGAAATAATTGTATCCTACTAACCTGGATATTAATCCATGATGAAATGTATGTTATTGAACCATTATGTTAAAATGGTCTTATTTCAAAATATGGTATCTAAGAGAAATGAATTATATGTAGATAAGCAAATCTGAATAGAAACTTGGAGGTTATTTTAATATCAGAAACAATACGTCAAAATGGTCCTCTGACCGAAATACCTTTAGACACAAAACCGATTGAATTTTGAGCCCATTCCTTGCTAATGCCGATAGCTAAAGAAAGAAAATTTTAGATTGTTAATGGTAATTTCAGTAAGCAAAAATTAATAAGCGTAGTTTAAAATTAGAAACAATACCTTTAGACGCGAATCTCATCGAATTGTGACGCCATATCCTGATCAATTCCGATACTGTGACGAATCCCGATAAACTGAGATGATGTTAGTAATCCATAATAATTACAGCGTAATTTGATATTCAGAAACAATACCTTTAGGCGCGATTATGATCTAGAATCCTAGATTGTTTATGAAGTTATATATAGTTAAGTTATTGTCATCGTTAGCATATCTTGAGTAGTTGAGATGATGTTACACTAAATAAGCTACGTTATTAGTTATTGATGAGATTTACAAAATAGATTTATTAACAAATCAGATATGATTTACAGAATCTGCGTTTGTTAGTGTTTTTGGTTCACAAATAAAGGCATATACAATTTACATGATATTTGAAAAATATGAATTTGTTAACGTTTTTAGTTTAAAAGTAAAAGGCAAATTAGATATGACAATTCAAGTTAATCACGTGCCGTTACGCATTGGATTGATCAGATAAACAAATAAAATACAACCTTTTTCATTGGTTGCTTCAACAAAATAAAATACGACCTTCCATCACATATTTATTATTTTAAAGTAGGAAAAAAAAACCTTTTAAATTAGCTTCCATAAATTATCATCTAGTATAGCCAATGTTTTTCACACGTTCTAAAATATGAATAATTTTAATGAATAGATAAGTTTAGTAGAATGACGGTTAAACAACTAAGTGGAATATTGTAATTTGTTTAAATTTAAAAAAAATTTAGATATAGTAGCTCCAACTGATCTTGTTCCGAGATTGTGATATAGTTAGTTTTAAAAAATTTAATTAGTTTTAGTAAAAAAAATTTATTGGCTTAATTTGTGATTTACTATAAATATTAATCCGAGAAAAAACGTGGGGACACCACGTCAGCATTAGTGTCGCCTATTTTAGTAAAATACTAGTTTAATGCCCGCACTTTGTGCGGGTGACTATAAAATAAACATTTTATTAGTTTATTACAAAACTAAGTGATGTTTTTTTCTAATCATTCATTTAAAAAAATTTATTATAAAATTAGTAATAATAAGATATCAATATTAATTAGTTGTCATAGAAAATTTGTTCATGCCCACCTGGATGTATGATATGCAAATTACTTATAAAATGTATTTTATTTTTAAAAAATAATAATAAAATTATTAAAATAAAAAATCTAAAATAAATAAAAAACGTTAATTAAAATCAATAAAATAAACATTACCTTTCATTTTTACTTCTAGTTCAATTAAGCTTAAGGGAAATAAACATTAACTTTTAGTTAATTTAAAGTTAATTAGAAACTAATCAAACATAAGTAACAAATCAAAATAATCAATAATAACTAAAAAAAATATGTTTTACAAAAAAAATCAATTGAAATTCACCTATTTTTACATATAAACTATACAACAATCTGAACAATTAACAATTCACTTAATGTTGTGTTCGAATTATGAAATAAAAAGGGTTAATCATCATTTAATCTCCTAATTAACTTCAACTTCACATAATAAATGAAAATTGAAGAAAATGAACGACGTCGTTTTGACAACGTCAATCTCTCACCAGCAGAAGAAGAGCATCAAGCTCACTGCCTCATCATGCTCTCGAATGGCCGTCGCTCTACCACCGGCGGTGCACAAGTGTGTTGTTTAGGCACTCTCATTTTACCAAGCACTCAGTGGTCAGTCATAGATTATATTTTGGTTGAGTTATTTGTTTTTATAAAAATAAGTAACTAAAATTAAATTATGAATCTTGTTAACAAAAGTCGTGCCTTTATTTCTAAATATTTTGTTTTTTATGGAAATAGTTAGAAAATCAATTAGATTAGTTAATGATCTTATTAACAAAAATCATGGCTTAATATTAGATGATTTCGGATATTGCATTTAATTTTGGAAGATTGTTTTTAATTTTGGAACATTTTGAATATTGTTTTTATCTTTGAAAGATATAAAAAATAAAAATTATGGCTTAAAAATGTATGTTAAAAAAATTATATTGGATTGGTTTAGATCTTATTTGTTAGAAAAGTTATTTACACTAAAAGTAAAAAAAATGACGTAGAGAAAATTATTAAGATTTTAATTAGGATTTTTATAAAAAGAAAAAGATCGTTGAAGCATATCTGAAGCAAACTTGACTACAAAACCCTAACTTTAAAAATTGTTACCTTTTTTAATATATCCATTTTTATGCAAGTCTTTATAGTGGGTTACTTCGCAAAATGTCCACCTAACGGAAAGCTTCATAATAAGATGGAGAGAGATTTTAAACCAAACATCACAAGATTTTAACCATCCATTCCCATATGTTTTATAAACCTTTTGATTTAATGAAATAATTATTTTACAAAGTATGTACGAAATAAGTTGCAAAATAAATACGATCAAATGTTAAACATCTTAAGTTTGAAATATCCGATCAATTTTTAAAATGTTTATACCTATTTAAAATTTTAAAATGTTTTCACATTAAATCCGATTTAAAATCCAGAAGATAACAATCAATTTATTAAAAAATATTTAAAAACATATTTTTTGAATATAAAAAATTATGTAACGGTTTTTAAAATCTTTTAACCTAATAAAAATTTTAAAATATTTTAACACTAAATCAGATTTGGAATCCATAAGATAACAATCAATTATTAAAAACTATTTAAAAACATATTATTTGAATATAAAAAAATATGTAACGGTTTTTAAAATATTTTAACCTAATAAACTTTTTATAAACATTTTGAAAATTTGTTGTGAACAGTAGTCCGAAATACACGGTTTTAAAATCAAATTAAATATTTAAGATACAATCAAATGTTAAACACTTTAAATTTTAAAATCAATATGAATATTACGTTCAGTTTTAGAAATATTTTGACCTAAAATAAATACGGTTTTTCGAAGATTTTTGCTTGAGGAAATACAGTGTAATCGGTAAAATATTTTAATATCATTTAAAAAAAATTGGACGAAATACATTGTAATCAATATAAAGATTTAAAATACAATCAATTATTTTAATAACATTTTTTTAAAAAATTGGAAAAGGAAAAAAATCCGATCAATTTTTTAAACAGTACGTACATTGAAGATTTAGAAAACAATAATAGAAAAAATCAAATTAATATATAAAAAAGGCCAATCAGATTTTACATAAATTAAAATGCATTCAATTTTCACACTAAATCCGATTTGGATTCTAGAAGATAACAATCACTTTCTTAAAAATATTTAAAAACATATTTTTTTAAATATAAAATAAATATGTAACGGATTTTAAAATATTTTAACCTAATAAACTTTTTAAAATGTTTTCACACTAAATCCAATTTGGAATCTAGAAAATAACAATCAATTTATTAAAAAATATTCAAAAACATATTTTTTGAATTTAAAAAAAATTATGTAACGGTTTTTAAAATCATTTAACCTAATAAAATTTTTATAAACATTTTGAAAATTTGTTGTGAACAGTAACCCGAAATACACGGTTTTAAAATCAAATTGAATATTTAAGATACAATCATTTTTTTTGGAAAAGGAAAAATATTATGTTCAGATTGGTTAAAATCAATATGCAAAAAGGATGAAAATGAGAAAGCCTTCAACTTTTAAAATCAAGCACATTGGTTAAAATCAAGCAGTTTCAAGCAGATTGGTTAAATTTTACGTTCAATTTTCACACTAAATCGTTGTTGTTTGTTTTCAAATTCGGAATCACTAGAAAAAAAATATCGGAAAACTGATATAATAATATGGTATTGAGTTAGGGAAAGCACGTACCTACGAACTGACCGGAAAATTATGATATTGA
The DNA here is from genome assembly GCA_033239125.1 of Fagopyrum homotropicum. Lineage (NCBI taxonomy): Eukaryota > Viridiplantae > Streptophyta > Magnoliopsida > Caryophyllales > Polygonaceae > Fagopyrum > Fagopyrum homotropicum. The sequence continues at coordinate 132,991,684 of BSWB01000007.1, read as the reverse complement.
ACAGCGAAATAACAAAGCCTACGATTCCTGAAATGCATAGAGAACGACAATGCAAATTATTAAAAGAATGAAAACGATAAATCAATATCTGCATGCAGTTATATAGAAACAGGTTATATAATTGAGAATAGAAACAAAATACCTCTATGAGAACAAATCAATGAGGAGGAATGGATAATATGTTAAGGGAAGAATAGCAAATCAGGGGATACAATTTTACGTTATGGAATAATGTATTTATAGAATAGAAATCAAAACGTACGAAGTGTATTCTAGAATTTTCAAGGATCTGATAAGATCGTAAAAAAGGAGATTTGGGTAGATTTTATAAATTGGTTAATAATTATTCTAAATAATTTAAAAAAGAAAAATTTTATTCTTTGGCGGTTACGTTGATAAGAATGGAGTTTTGGCTAGAATCTATAATTTATTAATTGATTAAAAATTTAGCGAATCTTCAACAATATAAAATTTTTGTACAATCTTTGGCGGTTACGTTGATAAGAATGGATTTTTGGCTAGAATCTATAATTTACTAATTGATTAAAAAGTTGGAGAATCTATAATTTATTAATTGATTAAAAATTTAGCGAATCTTCAAAAATATAAAATTTTCGTACAATCTTTGGCGGTTACATTGATAAGAATGGATTTTTGGCTAGAATCTATAATTTATTAATTGTGTAATATCCGAAAAATTTTTATTCCGTTTAATTACGTAGCAAACCGGATTTCGATCCGTTTATCCTTATATGTCTACCTAGTCGGACACAATATCTCAAATTTCATCATTTTATGTAACCTCACTTCACATAAAATGATAAGATTTTTATAGCAAACCCTAATCCATCAAACCCTAGTTTATAACATGACTTGTCCTTGACAAAGTCATGACGTCCTTTTGACGAGATCAAGACGAGACCATGATGAGATTGAAGAGACCATGACGAGATCATGACAAGGTCATGCATGGGCTTGACGAAGCCACGACACGTTTTGACAAGGTTGTGACAAGTTTTGACAAAACCACACCACTATTTTGCCTACCTTAGTTTCAGCCCAGTTTTGTTTTCTTGCCACTACTCCAGCCTTGCTTCACGCCAGCCCAGGATCTGCTCCAGCCTTGCTTCACGCCAGCCCAGGATGTGCTCCAGCCTTGCTTCACGCCAGCCCAGGATGCGCTCCAGCCTTGCTACACGCAAGCCCGCCTGGAAGCTAGTCAAGGCGCCAGCCCAACAGGTGAAGCCCATCATCTCCAGCAGGTGTGAATGCTGCGTTAGAGGGAAGATTCACTTACCGTAACTGCTCCTTGGATCACGCTGCGTCCTCGCCCCAAACACGTCCAGATGCATTCCGCTACAATGTCTCTTTCCTTCTCTACGCCAACCCTAGCCTCGGCTTCCTCCTGGCTCCCGACGTGATCCAACCGTACACCAGCAGACTCCCGTCTTCGTACACACCAACCTGGCGCTGCGTTTGTGTCGATGTCTCAACCTTCAGCGTGTCGCCAATCCGAGCAGTCCCTCACAGATCCAGCCGGAGACTCCAGCAGCGTTGTAGCGCGACTGCAAACACAACGGAGGGCCGCAGAAGTGCCTAGCCCTAGCCGTGGAGTGGCCGTGATCCAAGACCACGGAGACGTCTTGGCCTAGACGCAGGTGCGTGTTCTACTTGCAGCAAACGCGTCCAGCGACAGCAAGCAACAACAACTTTCGGGCCTTCGTCTATCATACCTTCGAGTCTCGGAATCGGGTAAGCTTATACCGCTCTCTCCATTGCACTTCTGTCCAGGTAATACATGCCTAACGAGTGCCCTTTGAAGTGTCTTAAGCCTACCAGATGAGCCATAGATGAGCAGTAAGGATTCATGCAGTTTTCTGAATTTTCATGAAGTGACGAACAATCATCTTTGGGTCCAGATTTGGGTATGTTAGACACCTCCCTTCTTGCTGATTTTCGGATATGTTGTAGTCAGTGTTGCATAGTATATCATACTAAAATTTGGGAACAATCGGAGTTACGGTGTGAGATTTATAGTACCCCGAAGTTGGCTATTCATGCAGTTTTCTTTTAGAGTGCTGAGTTGAGGAAATTTGCTTGAGATGCAGTTTTGTGGAATAAATTTGGAGGGGTTATTGACTTCTGTTAGACTTGAATTTCTGACACGTTATAGTTGATATAGTATAGTAGATCATACTAAAATTTTAGAGGAATCCATGCTACGGTTTGAGAGTTATGGTGTCTCAAAGTTGACTCCTCACACAGTTTTTATAACTGTGCTGAGTGTTGGGAAAAACAGCATGTGATGCTGTTTTGAGAGATAGTTTTGAATAAGAGTTTGATCTCTGTTTGACTTGAGTTTTGGATATGATATAGTTGGCATCTAGTGGTGGAACATATTAAAATTTGGGATGAATCCAGCTAGTGGTTTAGGAGTTATGAATTTTTGAAGTTGAGACCTTAAACAGTTTTCTGGATGTTGCTGAAATTGTTAAGTGCTGGAATTTTCTGGGTTGTGCAGTCATGTTTTAGCTTAGGTTTGGATACCTTAGAAACATAATCCACCGTTCAGTTTTTAGTATGTTATAGAGTGTCATACATAGTTCAACATATCAAAAGTTGAGACCGATCCAACGGTCGGATCTAAATCCATAGGAGCTTAAAGTAGGCTAGTTGAGTTGTTGAGAAAGAACTCAGAAATTGGCTAAGTATAAATTTCTGGTTTTGGGAACCGACTTTGAGAATTTGTGTAGAAGTGATTATTATGTATTTTTGGGAAATTCTGGATAATATGGATAGAGTGCATAGCATACAAGACTTAGAGATTTTTGTTAGACTTTTTATATTTTTATTCGGTTCTCATATCTTAAGCCAAAGTCGGACCTTGACGACTTTTTATGAAAGTCAAGAATGTAGTTAACTCTTCTAAATCTTTAGCAAACTTTCCTTTGAGAGTTTGAGTGTGGTTTTGAGTTCCAAAGAATAGTTTGGAACTTTGTTATGGAATTTTATAAATTTCGAGACCAGGGGTAAAACAGTCATTTATCCGTATAAGGGTATTTTGGTAATTTAGCTGATGATAGAGTTAAATATCTTAGAAGTCAGAGACTTCTAATTAAGTGGAATATATTATTGATCCACTTGCCTTTTATAACAGGCGGTTGAGTTCCTGCGGTTACAGACCGAGTCGAGATAACGAGATTATGTTTGAATTCAGGTAAGTCCTTTGGGCTTACTTAGCTGATTTCTAAATATGAGCATGAATGATGATAGTGGTGTGTGATTGAGATGTTTAGAGTTATAGGTTGTGATAGATATTTACCGACCTATACTTGGCCTAAGAGTAACGGGCGGTGGCATTCTGCTCAGTTAGCTTGCGGGCGCTGGGGGTTTCTTTAGGGACTAGTCCATACTCGGTTTGTAGTGATGCTACCGGCGGAGGTCAGCTAGACCTACACCCAGTTGGATAAGGAACGGAGGCGAGAACTGTTAATAGCTCTCGTGCCACAACTGTAAAATTGAATAATATGAATCACCTAAATAATAGATAATAAACGGTTGAGTGCCAGCATGATGTTTGTTTATAATTTTTCTACGTGTGTTTGTGCTATTGTTATTCTGCTTATATTTGGATTGTTAGCTAACGGTTTATCCGTGTTGAAGATCTGTAGAGATAGACAGTTGCAGAGAGATCCTGAACGGATGGTCAGCCGGGTCCACGTACTCATTAGATGGGGACGGGGGAGTCTTCCATATGTCATGTTATGTATCTTTATATATGTTTGTAAGGCTGTCACATGTGTACGTTCATACCATTAAAAATATTATGTTTTAGAAATTGTTTTAAATACATTTGTGCCTTGTTGTAAGATCCTAGTAAAGTTGTTGTTAAACCAAGGTCGGGACCCATTGTGAGGTCCTAACCAGTAGCTCCCCGAGTTCCGAGAATTTGGGGTGTTACAACATGGTATCAGAGCCAGGTTGGCAACAATGGCACTTGAAATCTTCTGAAAGACCGAATGTATAAAATAACTAGAACCCGAAAGGGGTCTAAGATTTTCAAAACGGATTTCTGTTTTTACACACGTGCATAGTCGGGTTGTTGGGTTAGTAGTACGTCGGACCACCATCGTTCTCCGTGGATCTCTGTAACTTGGAATGATATGTGAGTTAGTATATAGACTTATATTGATATGTTTTAATGTATGATTATATAAATGTGTATGTGTGGCATGTTAGTATCCTAAAGGATATCTTGTATTCTTTAGTTGTGATATCATGAAGCGATTAGCGCCTCATGATTAATCGGTAACAAATTTGAAGAGTTTTCCACACGAGATAAGGGATTCAGACCAGGATGGGGTATGATACTCTGGTGGACGTCCTTGTGACCATATAAATCTTCCGAAAAACGAGTGGGCAAAGAAGTACAGATGTGGAGACAATTTTCACCACAAGTATCGTCCGATGGGAAAGGAATCCCCGAGTCAATTCAGGCAGAGGGAACAGGAAGTCATACAAGGGACTTGGTCGTATGAAACTGAAAGATGAATTAGAAGAAGCATGTAAGGGACGACGAGAGATCAGATTAGAGATAATGATAAGGGAACAAGAACCATACAGAACGGAGTACAACCAAGAATTTCAGAATAAAAGATGTTACAATCAAGGCAGACGCCGCCACAGGCAAGCATGGGCATGAGAGTACAAAGAAGATAAGGTGCTGACCCGAGGCGAAGAATTAAAGGAGTACAAAGACAACCATTGACAAATGAGTTTAAAGACGTGAAATAAACTTCATCATCATAGAGACGGTTTGACTTACTTAGAGATGCAAGAAATTGTAAGAAATCCAGACGTAAGTATCGAATACAGTAGAAGTCTGAAATTTAGACAAAAAGAATTCTATAAAAGTGGCATTACAACACAACACCAGATAAAGGGAAGAATGTGGGAAAGTGATTCTGGTGGACTAAGGAGTCCACAATAACTTCTCATTCACCTAAAGATCTGAGTTACCAACAGTTACAGTCATATTAGATAACCGCAAACAGATGATGAACAAAGTAAGAATAATTGTGAAGACACGCTTACAAGTTATCGTGGAAGACTTAATAAATTCATTGACGGCAGATGAATATTAGGACTAGACTCAGAAGAATATAGGGATCCCATAAGAGAATAAGAGAAATGTAACTTTGGAAGGAGCTGAAGGAGTGTTAACAAAGAATTTGGGAGAGATAGATTTCACCAAGCGTATCAAACTTCAAAAGAAATAGAAGAACAATAAGTCCGTGATCTTATAGAAGGTCAACTAAAGACTAGTTGGTAATAACTGAGTCATAACACGTGCAGGTCAACTAGTAGTAACTAGTTGGTAGATAAGGAGACGCGTCGGTAACTCTAATTAAGAACTTAAGAGGAAAGACTAGACGACAGGAATGACCCTTATGTGTTTTGAGGCCGAGAGAATTGTGTAAGTGATTTACTACTTACCGGCTAGGGAAAAGATACATATCACAACTAGTACAAATGAATTATAAAAAGAGAACTAGAGGAGTTTTAACCTCATTAGAGAGATAAGAAGTGGTGATGAATCACGACGCCAGTATCAAAAAGAGTAGGAGGCCGGTAGCAGAGTCAATAGATTTCAACGGAGCAATATTATAAACAACACTAAGGAAGGAACATGAGAGAATGACCTAGGGGACTCGAGAAAGAGAGTTGGCCTAAGGAAATGGGAGTGGGAAGGATATATGAACTAATGAAGGGAAAGGATTAACCGAGTAGTTGAGGCTTACCAAATTTATGCTAGTAGAGCATGAGAAGAGGGAGTTCAGGATATTGAAATAAGTCAACTAAAGACTGACTGACGTCAACGGAGGACGTGCAAGTGTTTCTTTTGGTATTGAAGAGCTATTTGCCGTTAAGAAAAGATATTTGTGATTGTGGATTTATGAATTAGCCTTACCGATGCCTTGGGAGATTTCCTCAAGTAGGTAATGACAACCTTCTTTGATTAATTAAAGGCATGAAGAGAATTGTGTTAGAGATTTCTTATTGGCGGGTTAAGATCAAACTCCGGTTGAGTCAGAGAGTTTGGATCCGTGTTAGAAGAATTCCAAAATTAAACGGGAGAGGTCGTCTTACAATCATTATCTTAGTTCCTTAAGGCAAGTAAGGAAGGTACTTGACATTTCACCCGGATAGGACTTATGGTGTAATTGAGAGGGAGAGTTCTAGGGTCAATCATTGTAGACACACAGAAAATGTTCTTATAATTAATGGGTGATAATATAACTATCAAAGTAGCGCTGCGGAAGCGTGATGGGTCCTAACCCACAGAACAAGAAATTCGAGAATATAGGAAATGACGTGTCGAGTTTAAGACGGTGATAATTGGTGAATTGCATTTCGTTTGGGAGGAACTTGAAATAGGCTACGTGGAGTGACGGGAAATTTTGTAGAGGAACTGTATCACCAACTAGATAGACGAGAAAGTATGTGCACGTAGAAGTATAGAAAGAGAGTGGTACCCCATTATAAACCCAAGTGAAGCATGCCGACCTAGTCACATGTAGGCAGACCAGTAAATTTGGAATTTAATACCTAGCATAGTATTTTAGAATGAGTTTCTTGATGAAATGAGAAAAGAAGTAACAAAGTAATAAAGGTGTTGTGTAGGGCCTGCACTAACAAACTCAAGGTGAGTAACTACCAAGTTGACTCGAAGGACAGATAAGAAAAGGAAGCTACGGGAGTGTACTTACCGACCAAACTCGTACATATAGAAAACATAATCTCAAGAGTGGAGTATAAGAAGAATTTTTATCTCGAATGGAGTCGAGTTGCGTTTTGAGTAAGAGGGATATTATAGGACACAATGCGATGTTAACAACTATTGAGTAGTGTGATTAAATAACGGTGATGTGAGATCACCTTGTATCTAATACCGTCATTTCGGACATATTGTATGTCACTCAAGACCTTGAAAAATACGTGAGAAGCCTAAGGTTGAGATAACAATATATTAGATATCCATAAATATTATAATAATGCCAAGTGAATACAGATGATGACCACTAGATTGTGTCTCCACTACTAGACCGGAAAAGGGTAAAGAGATGATTCCTTACCTGAGGAATAAGATGACTGAGTCATATTAAAAGACAAGTGAGTCGTGATACAAAGAGCATTAGGCACTTGGTGAAGTGCTGGCGGAGGTCCAAGACCTTTGGCCTGAGTGTGTAGTCAAGTAAACATAACGAAGGGAAGAAAGTTGACTAGGTTATTTTCTGTACGGTCATCAAAGGACCTGGAGGTGAGTTGCAAAATGTGACCACTTGAGGCTGTAAAGTGGTTTATAAGTGATTGATGGACTGGTAATCCTCACCCTATTGGAGAGTGTAACCCTAGTTTCTACGGATGTAGTTAGAGGTATACTTACCAGACAAAAGTTAGGACATCGGCTTAGAGAATCGGGCAATGAAGCCGGATGATACCGGTGAGATATCTAGTTACCACACTAGAACGTGGTAGAAGGCACTGGTGAGGTCTGTACATGAAAAGATTTTAGAGTTAGTTGTTTTATAAAAAGCCGACGAGTCTACCAAGAATACTATGGATAGTATGAGACATAACCTTTCAGAGACCTTTGTGGAGATAGTTGTAATCTAGGGAGCGACGATTTAGGGCTTGACCCTATATCTGTGTTATGTTGCCTGGCTACTTGTTTATTTCATGCTTGAGTGCTTAGTCAGGATGTGTGTTATTGATGACCTTGATATGCGGGATACCTATATGTGGAAACGATGCCTCTTGTGCGATAACAAGTTGATACATTAGATTCGTACCTTGAGGGTTGACCTTACGACTGACGTATTTTAAGTTTCGGGGCAAAAATTTCTTTTAAGGCGGGATTGATGTAATACCAGAAATATTTATTCCGGCTATTTCGGAAACAAATCATAACTCGACCGTTGTGACTTCTTTCCTGCACTTTAGTTCTTTTGTATGGACTCCGACATTACTAGTCTTCTTTTAAGTTTCGGGACGAAACTTATTTTAAGGGGGTACTGATGTAATATCCGGAAAATTTTTATTCCGTTTAATTACGTAGCAAACCGGATTTCGATCCGTTTATCCTTATATGTCTACCTAGTCGGACACAATATCTCAAATTTCATCATTTTATGTAACCTCACTTCACATAAAATGATAAGATTTTTATAGGAAACCCTAATCCATCAAACCCTAGTTTATAACATGACTTGTCCTTGACAAAGTCATGACGTCCTTTTGACGAGATCAAGACGAGACCATGACGAGATTGATGAGACCATGACGAGATCATGACAAGGTCATGCATGGGCTTGACGAAGCCACGACACGTTTTGACAAGGTTGTGACAAGTTTTGACAAAACCACACCACTATTTTGCCTACCTTAGTTTCAGCCCAGTTTTGTTTTCTTGCCACTACTCCAGCCTTGCTTCACGCCAGCCCAGGATCTGCTCCAGCCTTGCTTCACGCCAGCCCAGGATGTGCTCCAGCCTTGCTTCACGCCAGCCAAGGATGCACTCCAGCCTTGCTACACGCAAGCCCGCCTGGAAGCTAGTCAAGGCGCCAGCCCAACAGGTGAAGCCCATCATCTCCAGCAGGTATGAATGCTGCGTTAGAGGGAAGATTCACTTACCGTAAATGCTCCTTGGATAACGCTGCGTCCTCGCCCCAAACACGTCCAGATGCATTCCGCTACAATGTCTCTTTCCTTCTCTACGCCAACCCTAGCCTCGGCTTCCTCCTGGCTCCCGACGTGATCCAACCGTACACCAGCAGACTCCCGTCTTCGTACACACCAACCTGGCGCTGCGTTTGTGTCGATGTCTCAACCTTCAGCGTGTCGCCAATCCGAGCAGTCCCTCACAGATCCAGCCGGAGACTCCAGCAGCGCTGTAGCGCGACTGCAAACACAACGGAGGGCCGCAGAAGTGCCTAGCCCTAGCCGTGGGGTGGCCGTGAACCAAGACCACGGGGACGTCTTGGCCTAGACGCAGGTGCGTGTTCTACTTGCAGCAAACGCGTCCAGCGACAGCAAGCAACAACAACTTTCGGGCCTTCGTCTTTCATACCTTCGAGTCTCGGAATCGGGTAAGCTTATACCGCTCTCTCCATTGCACTTCTGTCCAGGTAATACATGCCTAACGAGTGCCCTTTGATGTGTCCTAAGCCTACCAGATGAGCCATAGATGAGCAGTAAGGATTCATGCAGTTTTCTGAATTTTCATGAAGTGACGAACAATCATCTTTGGGTCCAGATTTGGGTATGTTACACACCTCCCTTCTTGCTGATTTTCGGATATGTTGTAGTCAGTGTTGCATAGTATATCATACTAAAATTTGGGAACAATCGGAGTTACGGTGTGAGAGTTATAGTACCCCGAAGTTGGCTATTCATGCAGTTTTCTTTTAGAATGCTGAGTTGAGGAAATTTGCTTGAGATGCAGTTTTGTGGAATAAATTTGGAGGGGTTATTGACTTCTGTTAGACTTGAATTTCTGACACGTTATAGTTGATATAGTATAGTAGATCATACTAAAATTTTAGAGGAATCCATGCTACGGTTTGAGAGTTATGGTGTCTCAAAGTTGACTCCTCACACAGTTTTTATAACTGTGCTGAGTGTTGGGAAAAACAGCATGTGATGCTGTTTTGAGAGATAGTTTTGAATAAGAGTTTGATCTCTGTTTGACTTGAGTTTTGGATATGATATAGTTGGCATCTAGTGGTGGAACATATTAAAATTTGGGATGAATCCAGCTAGTGGTTTAGGAGTTATGAATTTTTGAAGTTGAGACCTTAAACAGTTTTCTGGATGTTGCTGAAATTGTTAAGTGCTGGAATTTTCTGGGTTGTGCAGTCATGTTTTAGCTTAGGTTTGGATACCTTAGAAACATAATCCACCGTTCAGTTTTTAGTATGTTATAGAGTGTCATACATAGTTCAACATATCAAAAGTTGAGACCGATCCAACGGTCGGATCTAAATCCATAGGAGCTCAAAGTAGGCTAGTTGAGCTGTTGAGAAAGAACTCAGAAATTGGCTAAGTATAAATTTCTGGTTTTGGGAACCGACTTTGAGAATTTGTGTAGAAGTGATTATTATGTATTTTTGGGAAATTCTGGATAATATGGATAGAGTGCATAGCATACAAGACTTAGAGATTTTTGTTAGACTTTTTATATTTTTATTCGGTTCTCATATCTTAAGCCAAAGTCGGACCTTGACGACTTTTTATGAAAGTCAAGAATGTAGTTAACTCTTCTAAATCTTTAGCAAACTTTCCTTTGAGAGTTTGAGTGTGGTTTTGAGTTCCAAAGAATAGTTTGGAACTTTGTTATGGAATTTTATAAATTTCGAGACCAGGGGTAAAACAGTCATTTATCCGTATAAGGGTATTTTGGTAATTTAGCTGATGATAGAGTTAAATATCTTAGAAGTCAGAGACTTCTAATTAAGTGGAATATATTATTGATCCACTTGCCTTTTATAACAGGCGGTTGAGTTCCTGCGGTTACAGACCGAGTCGAGATAACGAGATTATGTTTGAATTCAGGTAAGTCCTTTGGGCTTACTTAGCTGATTTCTAAATATGAGCATGAATGATGATAGTGGTGTGTGATTGAGATGTTTAGAGTTATAGGTTGTGATAGATATTTACCGACCTATACTTGGCCTAAGAGTAACGGGCGGTGGCATTCTGCTCAGTTAGCTTGCGGGCGCTGGGGGTTTCTTTAGGGACTAGTCCATACTCGGTTTGTAGTGATGCTACCGGCGGAGGTCAGCTAGACCTACACCCAGTTGGATAAGGAACGGAGGCGAGAACTGTTAATAGCTCTCGTGCCACAACTGTAAAATTGAATAAGATGAATCACCTAAATAATAGATAATAAACGGTTGAGTGCCAGCATGATGTTTGTTTATAATTTTTCTGCGTGTGTTTGTGCTATTGTTATTCTGCTTATATTTGGATTGTTAGCTAACGGTTTATCCGTGTTGTAGATCTGTAGAGATAGACAGTTGCAGAGAGATCCTGAACGGATGGTCAGCCGGGTCCACGTACTCATTAGATGGGGACGGGGGAGTCTTCCATACGTCATGTTATGTATCTTTATATATGTTTGTAAGGCTGTCACATGTGTACGTTCATACCATTAAAAATATTATGTTTTAGAAATTGTTTTAAATACATTTGTGCCTTGTTGTAAGATCCTAGTAAAGTTGTTGTTAAACCAAGGTCGGGACCCATTATGAGGTCCTAACGAGTAGCTCCCCGAGTTCCGAGAATTTGGGGTGTTACAAATTGATTAAAAAGTTGGAGAATCTCTAACAAAAAAAAGTTACGTACAATCTTTTAATAACATTGTGTTAGTTTAGTAAAAAAAGATTTTCTGGCTTAAAAAATAAAGATTTATTGGCAAAAAAATTGTGGAAGCTCCATTTGATTACTGCTTCCACATCGAGCCACATCATCCCAATATGCACTCTCTTTTAGTATGTATAATAGATATAGATATAGATTAAACAAATAATATCCGTAACAATAGACTGGATGGGAAACAATTTGTTAAGTAAAATATACAGACAATTTATAAAAAAATATTTAAAAAAGTATTTTTTGAATATAAAAAAATCCGATCAGTTTTGGAAAAGAAATCAAAATCCGATCAGTTTTGAAAACAAAAACAAAATCGAATAAGTTATTGATAAGAACTTAAAAACGGTCTAAAACTTTTTTTTTAGAAAAGGAAAAAATCCGATCATTTTTTAAACAGTATCGGAAATATATTTAATAATATGGTATTTAGTTTGAAATTTGAATACACCGGATTTTGATTTATTTGAAAAAGTACGTACTTATGAATATTACGGTACAATTAAGAATAAAAACAAAATCAAAATTGGATTTAGTTTGAAAACTGATTGTACCGTAATACATTAAAGATTTCAGAAATGAAATCAAAATCGGATTTAGTTCGAAAATTGATTGAAACACTTCGAAAAACTGATATAATAATATGGTTTTTAGTTAGGGAAAGCACGTACCTAAGAACTGATCGGAAAATTACGAAACTAAACAACGAACTAAAAAAGCCTTGGATTCCTAAAATGCATGAAGAACGACAATGCAAATTATTTAAAGGATGAAAATGATAAATCAATATCCGTATGTAGTTATATTGTAATACCCGAAAAATTTAAACTCCGTAGCAAACCGGATTTCGATCTTTTGATCCTTAGCTGTCTACGTAGTTGGACACCATATCTAAATTTTTTTTTTATCATTTTATGTAATATTACTTCACATAAAATGATAAGAATTTTATTAGTAGCAACCCTAATCCAAACCCTAGTGTATATCAAGACTTGTCTTTGACAAAGTCATGACGTCCTAATGACGAGATCAAGACGAGCCCAAGACGAAGTCAAGACGAGACCATGACGAATTTTGACGAAGCCATGACAATTTTGTGACAAAGCCATGCATGGCTATGACAATTGTTGACAAGGCCATGACAAGGTCTTTACAACCTTCAGCCCACCCCTCTTTTCTTTTTGTTTGGCCCATGTTTGTCTCAGCCCATATCTCTCTTCCCTGCCTTGCTGATGGCCGGCCCATCGAAAGATGGCTGCTACTCCATACGTGTGCTGAGCTGGAAGATCTCCAACGTAACAGCCGCAGATCACGCTGAATTACGCCTTCACGACTGCGGATCTGCTGCCCTTCCTTTTCCAGCCGTTACACCTGCCTCCTTCCTTCTGGATGCATTACTGCTGAACGAGGACAGTCTCTACAGACCGCCTAGACCGAAGCCTCACCCATCCTTCTGCACACGACGCCTCCTGAGTAGGTGAATCCATTTGCTTCTCCCTCTCCGCCCATCTGCAGCCTTGCTGGACGGTCTTCATCGGCGTCGACCATCGCCACACACTTTGACGCCTCCACCGCTGCTGCAGACCGAAGCACAGGACAACACGCCTCGCAGCCAGTCCCAAGCCACTGCACGCGTCTTCAATGGTCCACAAGAGCAGATCGCTCGCCAGGATACTGCAACATAGGGCTGGGTAAGTATCCACACCTACTGTCCACTCTTCCATCTTCATGTATAGAAATGTAACCAACCCTCCTTCGATCGAATGCAGCCGTATCCAATGTTAGACTCTTCGTTGGAGAGATTGACAGCAAACCGGATCTTCACTGTTGCTGGTGAGTAATCAAAACTTCTGAGCCTAGTACCTTTGTGCTGTGTAGTGTTTATGTTGTAGTCGTTGAGTATTGAAGGAGACCAGTGTAGAGATAATTAGACGAGACATAGAGAAACTTTAGAAGTGCAGTAGGAAGAGAACTTGAACTTAGGATAGTCTTTTATGGTTCATGTATATTTGGGTGCTGTGGGTTTTGAACCGGAAACCTCTAGATAGAAATAAGGGAAGCCTATATTGTCAAGGAGAATCGAAATTAGGACCTTCTGCACACCGTTTAATTCAGCTTTGACCTGCTGACTTTAGGACCTAGTTTCTATAGCTTATCGAGAATCCACCGTTGAATTTTTGATATATCGTAGATGGATACATATAGTTTAATGTGTTAAAATTTGGGAGAAAGTTAACGGTCGGATTAGATTTTATAAAGTCCCGAAGTAGAGCACTTGAGGCTGTTTTCGAAGCAGGAAAATATTTGACTAAGTTTGGAATTTTAGCTTCTAGTCTAACCTTAGATTTATGTAGGAGTTTTGGTTGAATTTTTGAGAGACCTTTGCCCTATGTTTAGTATACATATTTTAGAGGATCTAGAGAGCGATTCCGGAATTCTTATCCTCTAACCTAAGTCTTGAATTCTAACTCAAATCGGACCTTAATGACCGTTTAATGAAACTCTAGAATTTTGTATAACTCTTGTAAATCTTTACCAAACTTTTCCGTAAGAACTAGATTGTGGAAATGGGTTCCAAAGGAGAGTTTGAAACTAAGATATAGACAAATCGGGGAGTTTCGAAACCGGGGGTAAAATAGTCATTTTACCTTAAGAGGGCATTTTAGTAATTTTCTCTTGATGAGTTTGTGCATCCTAGAAGTTATAGACTTCTAAGATTATGGGATGTATTTTGATCCACGTGCCTTGTATGACATGCATTTGAGTTTCTACGGTTGCAGGCCGAGTTGAGCTTGTGAGAGTTGTGGTTTGATTCAGGTAAGTCCTTGCGACTTACTTAGCTGATTTCTGGATCTTAGTTGAGTGATAATGGTTGTGTGTTGATGACATGAATTATGTACCATCATATTCATGCATATTGTAGAAGATTGTCTCAGTTCACCTTGCATTTAGAGAGATTTTGTATGCCTTTTATGTCCTATTCAATCAATTGTCGGAAATAGAGGTCTACACGAGATTTTGATGAATTGTAGGTAAATGGAGCGGAATTGGAAGCAAAAATGGAGCAAGAAGCATCTAAGGATGTTTAGGAAGCTAAAGGAGTCTTAGAAGGATCACAAAGAGCTAAGGAATTGCAAAGGAGAAGCATAGAAGACGAACCAAAGAAAGAGCACTTTCTGTTGAAGAAAATCGTGCCAATATATATATAAATCGGACGATTTTCATACCTTGAAATCGAACGGTTTTGCACCTAAATCGACTGGGTCGATTTTCTTCACGATTCGGCCAAATGAAAAGACGACACAAAGCCCAATTATTTTGGGCTAGAGGAGAGTTTTGCCAAACGGCCCATCTGCAAGAAACTATAGAAGAGAACCCTACAAACGAAGACAAAAAGGCCGCACTGGAAAATCTTTACACGTTTTGGAGAAATCAACGATTCTTGGAGAGAGATTGAAGAGCTTTTGAAGTTATTCTTGATCTTTGATTGTGAGATTTCTTTATCCATTGCATTGTTTGTGGTTTGTGAACACGAAATTGAGTTGTTTGAGAGATACATTGAGCAGATTTGACAATTGTTTACAGATTTGAAAGTTATTGATTTTTTCATTCAAGATTTGGTTTCTTTGCGATATCTTTCTCAATAATTAATTTGATTCGAATTTGAAAATGGTTGGCTAAAAACCTTGTGATTCTGGGGAGGATAGTTGATGATTAAGGCTTAGATGATGATAGACTGAACTCATTCAAACATTAGGACGTCGAGAGTTTAGATTTCAGTTTTGCGACAAACAGGAAAATCGGACTGTTCTTGAGGAAAATCGGCCGATTTTCTTATGAACAGGGCGATTTATTCTTCTGACGAACTTTAATTGAATCAATCTTTAACCAAAACTAATCTTTGCCTAAATCCCAATCTTGATTAACCCTTTTTACCCTCTAATTGAATGTATGAAGACACTTCAAACCTGATTCTACGTTTATTAGATTAAGATTTCAAGATTTGGGTAATAAAGAGACTTAACATCCTTTATTGAGATTTTAATTGTGCTTGCTATTCTTTAGTTTGGAGAGTCATATCCTGGAGTTTTAGATAGTTAGTTTGAATATAATTCTTGTCTTTAGATCTTTCTATATTGCAGCCTCAACAACCCTTATAGAGAGAACCTTTAGATTAGTCATATAGGTTTCGGAACTTCACCGTACGAATCCTACCTTTGAGCAATTAATCTTGGCAATATAAACTCTGTCCTATATCTATAGAAGTGTCTTGAATCGAAAGCCGAAATCGGATACTTGAATCCTTGGAATCATTTCACTCTTATTTGATCACAAAAGCTTTTTGCACTTTTTGCTAGATAATTGAAATCGGAATTATTCTCACCAAATCCCTGAGTTCGACTCTGGAATTCTTACCTTACTACAGCTGATCCGTACACTGCGGGTTCGCTTGCTTTGAGTTCTGGATATAAATATGAAGACTTTGACGCACACCTTTTTGAGCGAACAAGTTTTTGGCGCCGTTGCCGGGGATTTGGTCTAGATCAAATCCGGTTTTCGGTTGTCTAGCTTGAGAGCTCTTGCTCTTGTGATTTGATTTGTCTACTTGAGTGATCTTTACAGGTTCTTTAGGTATATGCGAAAGACTAGATCCACTAAAGATCTAATTCCTTTTGATCCCGAATTAGAAAGAACTTTGAGGAGAAAGTTGAAGGAGAAGAAAATGGCTGAAAACGATGAGAGAAACTACAAGGCTGAACTGAACGAAGCTCAACGCCAACTCCAGTTGAGTGAGAAAGCACGAAAAGAAGCTGAAATAAGTCATCAATTTCAGATTGATGAACTAAGAGCTATGATGTTGGACATGAAGTTGGAGTTGAACGAATCCAAGAAGAAGAAGAAAGTCAAGACACCAACTAAATCCATTCGAAATGACTCATCCGATGATGAAGAGATTGATCCGGACATGCCGGAACTTGAAGAGATTGATCCATCACTTCGTCCTATCCGAAACACCCCAACACCAAGGGTCTTTCCTCGCATACCAACTAGGAACGTTAGAGCTGTTAATAACGAAGATAGACCCCGAACTTTGGGGCAACGGATGGATCCAATTCAGCAACCACGCCGTCTAGGTGTGGATTTCGGAGCTGAAGACATCCAAGAATTTAGCTTCTCACCACAAGTCATCACCATGGTTCGCCAAAGTCAATATGGCGGAGCAAGTACTGAATCTCCACATCAACACCTGCAGAATTTTGAGATTCTCATGGAGACTATGAAGCCGAAGAAGGCTACTACAAGCAACTACAAGATCAAACCGTTCTTCTTTTCTTTGAAGGAAAAGGCTCTAGCTTGGTACCAAACACTTTCAGCTGCAAAGCTAGCTACATGGGAGGAGTTGTCTTCGGAATTCCTCACCAAGTTCTTTCCGCCATCCAAAACAGCGGAATTGAGAGGTAAAATAAATGCTTTTTCTATGAAACCTAATGAAAGCTTGTTTCAATCGTGGGAAAGGTTTCAAGATCTCTTGTTGGATTGCCCACACCATGGCATTTCCAAGCTGGAATTATTGGAGATCTACTACAAAGGGTTGGATGTAGAGACACAATTCAACCTCCAATCTCTCTCTTGTGGCACATTCATGGATATGAGAGAGGATGATGCTTGGGACTTCATTGAGAAGCAAGCCCAAGTGATTGAGAAGTATTCCCACCGGAAGGTGGAATCAAATTGCCGGAATCAAGGCGATTTGGGAGCCAAGTTGAATCAAGCGGCTCAAACACAAATATTCTCCCTCAAAGATGACATCAAAGAATTGAGGGAAGTGCTCAAAACGAGTCTTCAAAAGACTAAGGAGCAAGAAGCCAACTACATGGGGCGGGACAACAATCAAAGGAATGATAACCGGAATTCCAATTGGAGCAACAACAACAATAACAACCGAAACTCCAATTGGAATAACAACAACAATAGGAACTCAAATAACAACAATTGGAGGTCAAATCAGCAAAGTCCAGGTAATCCTTACTCTTATGCTGAAAAGGCTCTAACACCTCCATCCTCTTCTACTCCTTCAACAAGCCAGGGACAATCAAGCGGATCAAGCAAACCGGATCCCATGCTAGAAACGATCCTAGGCAAGCTACAAGGATTGGAGAGTTACATAAATTCGGTTGACAAAGCTCACAAAGCTTTAGAAAACCAAGTATTCAACAAAGCCGGAAAAGTTCCAAGAGATCAAGGGAAGCTCCCCGGAAAGACAGAAGATAACCCAAAGGGAAGGGTTATGACAATAACCACTAGGAGCGGCAAAACGACCACCGATCCTCAACCTAAAGTAGTTGATACCGCCACAAAAGAAGGAGAGGCAAAAGAAAATGAAGAAGTCTATGTTCCTCCTCCCGCTTACAAACCACCTCTACCTTTTCCTCAATCTAGAGCGCGTACACGCCTAGATAAACATTTTGTTAAGTTTGTTGAACTTATGAGTAAGCTACATATTAACATACCTTTTATGGATGCAATTTTAGGTATGCCGGCTTACGGGAAATTCCTCAAGGAGATCCTCTCTAATAAGAGGAAATTGGAAGACATAGAAGAAGTCAAGATGAGTATGGAGTCATCCGAACTCATCAAGACTATGACGGAGAATATGCCACCCAAGCTCCGTGATCCAGGATCATTTTGCATACCCATCACTTTGGGAGAAGCCACCTATGATGTACTTTGCGATCTTGGAGCGAGTGTGAGTATCATACCTCTCGCTCTATGCAAGGCAGTTGGTCTAGGAGAGCCTAGACCGGTGAAGATCACACTCTACATGGCCGATCGTTCCACCACTAAGCCGGTGGGAATATTAGAAGACATTCCGGTAAAGTTGGGTAAGTTTTACATCCCAATAGATTTTGTCATTCTTGACATACCTGCAGATTATCCGGTTCCCATCATCCTTGGGAGACCATTCCTTGCCACATCCGGATGCATGGTAGATTGCAAGAACGGCCAGCTATCCTTCTATATTGGTGAAGAAAAGATAGAATTCATACTCTCTTCCTTAATCAAGGAGCCAGCCTTGAAGGAGGATGCTTTTGAAATTGTTGATGAAGAAGAGTCTAGAGAGATAGTAAGTTCGATCTTGATGAAAGACCCTCTTCAAAAGGTTCTTAGCATGAGCATCATGGAGGAAGGAGTGGAACATGATTGCAATGAGGATGTGAAAGCATTAAATGATGTGGAGGAAGAATTAGGAGCAAGGATTGAAGAACTAGAGTGGACTCCGGAAACTGTGAAGTTAATCGACCTGCCAAAAATAAATCGACCGATTCATGAAGAGGCAATCCGATTTTTCTCGACAGAAACAAAAATCGACCTGACAACATTAAATCGTCCGATTTATGAAGAGGCAACCCGATTTTTTCCGACAGAAAGAAAAATCGTACAACAGATCGACCGATTTATTACAGGGGAGGTCGATTCAATGGGTAATTCTCTGGATTCTCCAAACTTCACCGCAGCCGCTTCCGAATCTAATGATGAAATGCCCCCACCTCTAGAGGCCTCTCCTACAATAATCGAAGGCCAAGATTCATCATCAATCAAGGTACCTCCATCATTAGAATTGAAACCACTTCCCACGCATTTAAGGTACGCATTTCTTGGTACTAATTCCACTTATCCGGTCATTGTCAATGCGAATTTGAATGATGATGAATTAGAGAAACTCATGCATGTCTTGAAGCAACATAGGAGAGAATTAGGCTACACTATTGATGATTTAGTAGGAATAAAGCCTTCTCTATGTATGCACAAAATTTTAATGGAAGAGGATTACAAACCTTCACGCCAACCTCAAAGACGGTTAAACCCGGCAATGAAAGAGGTCGTGAAGAAAGAAATCCTTAAGCTACTTGATGCAGGTATCATCTTCCCTATTTCTGATAGCAAATGGGTGAGTCCAGTACAAGTAGTACCCAAGAAAGGAGGCATTACCGTTGTTGCCAACAAGAACAACGAACTTATCCCTACACGGACAATTACAGGGTGGCGAATGTGCATCGACTACCGCAAACTGAACGTGGCCACAAGGAAGGATCACTTTCCCCTTCCTTTTATCGATCAAATGTTGGAAAGGTTAGCCCAACATTCTTACTTCTGTTATCTAGATGGATATAGCGGTTTTTTTCAGATTCCAATTCATCCGGACGACCAAGAGAAGACAACTTTTACGTGCCCATGGGGTACGTTCGCTTACAGAAGAATGCCATTCGGCTTATGCAACGCTCCAGCCACCTTCCAAAGGTGTATGATGGCAATCTTCTCTGAATATGTAGAGAATATCATGGAAGTCTTCATGGATGACTTTTCGGTATATGGTTCTTCCTTTGATAACTGTCTCTATAACCTTTCACTAGTTCTTAAGAGATGTGAGGACACTAACTTAGTCTTAAACTGGGAAAAGTGTCATTTCATGGTGACCGAAGGAATTGTGTTAGGTCATCTAGTATCACAAAGGGGAATAGAGGTTGATAGAGCGAAAATAGAAACCATTGAGAAGTTACCTCCCCCTTCATCAGTAAAAGGAATTAGAAGTTTCTTAGGACATGCGGGCTTCTATATTAGATTCATAAAGGTTTTTCTAAGATTTCAAAACCTTTGACTAATCTTTTGATGAAAGATGCGACTTTCGAATTCTCGAAAGATTGCTTAGATGCTTTTTGCAGGATCAAAGAAGCTTTGATTTCGGCACCAATCATTCAACCACCCGATTGGACTCTTCCTTTCGAGGTCATGTGCGACGCAAGCGACGTTGCTATAGGAGCCGTTCTTGGACAGAAGAAAGATGGTCGCACTCATGCCATCTACTACGCTAGCAAAACGCTAGATGAGGCTCAATACAATTATGCAACTACGGAAAAGGAACTTTTAGCCGTAGTATACGCTTTTGAGAAATTTCGTTCCTACCTTGTAGGTGCGAAGGTGATAGTATACACGGACCATTCTGCAATTCGATACTTATTCACGAAGAAAGATGCGAAGCCAAGGCTTCTAAGATGGATCTTACTCTTGCAAGAGTTCGATTTAGAGATCTGTGATAAGAAAGGATCGGAGAACTCCGTAGCCGATCACCTTAGTCGTCTTCCGCAACTCACCGGCGAGTCGGATGAACTTCCGATAGACGATTCCTTCCCTGACGAGCAGCTGCACGAGATTGAAGAGTGTCTTCAACACATATCACAAGGTAATGATCCATGGTTTGTTGACATTGTAAATTACCTTGTTTGTCAGGAGATTCCACCCGGACTTTCATATGCTCAAAAGAAGAAGTTCTTTAGAGATGTCCGGCAATTCTATTGGAACGAACCTCTTCTATTCAAAAGAGGTCCAGATGGCATTTACAGGAGATGTATTCCCGAAGATGAAGTAGATAGTGTCATCCGCCATTGCCATTCTTTACCATGTGGCGGACATGCAAGTGCCCACAAGACTTGTGCTAAGGTACTTCGTTCCGGCTTTTATTGGCCTACACTTTTCAAAGATGTGCAAAAGTTTGTTGTTTCTTGTGATGCTTGTCAAAGGACAGGTAATATATCCAGCAGGAATGAGATGCCTCTCAACAACATACAAGAAGTAGAGATCTTTGACGTATGGAGCATCGACTTTATGGGACCCTTTCCATCTTCATGCGGTAACCATTATATACTTCTTGCCGTAGATTACGTCTCAAGATGGGTAGAGGCAATCGCTTCTCCTACTAATGATGCAATGGTAGTGGTGAAGTTCCTCAATAAAACGATCTTCCCAAGGTTCGGAACTCCCCGAACCATCATTAGTGACGGAGGAACGCACTTCACGGCCCGTCGATTTGAGACTCTATTGGCTAAGTATGGGGTGACCCATAAGATAGCTACACCTTACCACCCGCAAACCAGCGGACAAGTCGAGATATCCAATAGAGAGATTAAAGGGATTTTAGAGAAAACCGTCTCTAAAACGAGGAAAGATTGGTCAATGACGCTTGACGATGCACTATGGGCATACAGGACAACCTTCAAGACACCAATAGGTACGACTCCCTATAATCTTATTTATGGTAAATCATGTCATCTTCCTGTAGAGATAGAGCACAAAGCTTATTGGGCTATCAAGTGGCTCAACTTCGACATGAAAGAAGCCGGAGAGAAGCGGCTCTTAGACATCAATGAGCTGGATGAGATCCGGCTAAATGCGTATGAGAACGCAAAGATATACAAGGAACGGACAAAGAGTTGGCATGATAAGCACATCATTCCAAAAGACTTGAAGGAGGGAGACCAAGTCCTCCTATTCAACTCAAGGTTGCGTCTATTTCCAGGTAAGCTCAAATCCCGTTGGACAGGACCTTATGTAATTAAACGAGTTTTCCCCCATGGTGCAGTTGAAGTATGGGGTGAACAAAGCGGAAGTTTTAAGGTTAATGGCCAACGGTTGAAGAAATACACACCGGAAACTCCGGTCGAGGAGATAGCTCCTATCCTCCTCCATTGAACACAACATCATATACCGTCCAACTAAAGACGATAAATAAAGCGCTTCTTGGGAGGCAACCCATGATAGTATAATTTCCCTTCTTTCCATCACTTAGTTAGAGTAGATTAATTGCTTTGTTTTTTCATTTTTCGTTTTTCTATTTGTTCCTCGATGCACTCTTGGTTTGTCGTGTCATTAATCGCAGGAAATTAGGTTCAAATGTGAGAGATTCATGGAGAATGGAGCACAAATGAGTTATATCTTCGAGATTCAAGAAAAACAAGGAAGGAAATCGAGTTACCATAAGTAAATCGTCCGATTCAGTAACAAAGCAAGTCGATTTTTTTCAACAAAAACAAAATTCGACCTGGAGATCGACCTGTCAAAATAAATCGGCCGATTTTTTTCGACAGAAACAAAAATCGCCCGACAAATAAATCGACCAGATAAATCGGCCGATTTTCTTCAGAAATTATCGACCCTATATAAGGACATTACACTCGATCTTCTTCATTCCAAAACCCCCAATTCTCGACTTCTCTCTCTCAAGAACACCGAAAAATCGCCACACCCTACAATCCTCATTCCTTAACCATTTTGAGTGATTCTTGGCTCCAAACTAAAGCATTTTCAACAAGGAACAAGGATCTAACAACAGCACGCACGGCAATCGACTCCTCCATAAGGAATTCAGGTTTTTCTTTCCAAAACCTAAGTTTCTCATTCGAAATTGAAGTTTGCTTAGGAAGTGTTTGTTTGTTGGAATTGATAGAGGAATCTGCTTAGAAATCATTGTAGGGAACTGTGTGTGGTGATAGATTGAACAGAACTTTATAGAATTGTGAGATTCATTGAAATCGAGATAAAAATCGACCCAGCCCAGATAAATCGGCCGATTTTTGTGAAGAACAGGTCGATTTTTAGGACTTAGAATGGATCTCGTAAAGAGGATAACTAGAAACACGGGGAAGAAGAAGGGATCTTCTTCCAAAGCCCCCGCCCCACCTCCACCACCACCTACCAACATCCCTAAGCTTCCCCCTCCCCTATCCAAGCACAAGAAACGCTATGAACGCATTGTAGATCGCCCATTCACCCCTCCTCGCTACATAGTGCTTGATGACTTAGATTCGTTGTATGTTCGAGAGGATGTTGATATGATGCTAGACAGAGTTGGGTTGAGACAGTTTGCTACGATTAGGGAGGATGCTTATAGAGAGATCACCCTAGAATTCCTTAGCACGTTTGAGCACGACCCTAGGGAAAGGATGGTCACTTTCCGCCTCATGAGCCAAGACCACACTATGTCCATTGACACTTTTGGCGACTTGTTCGGTTTCTCTTATTCAGATGCAGGCACATTTGCTAGAGGTCTCAGTGCTAGTGATTTTTGGGAGGCTATTTCCGTAGGTGAGTACGGAGGGGATAAGTGGAGACCCGGAAACTCCAAGGAGACAAGTATGTACAACCTTTCCTTTAAGGTAGTGCATAGGATACTTAGCGAGAGTTTATTTGCCCGGACATAGACTCCACAGAAGCTCAAGGCTGATGAGCTCTTCATTCTCTACTGCATGACATCTACCACCATTCCCGACATCGCCACCATGCTTGCTGACTATCTAGAAAAGATAGCCAACAAAGCTAAGGGCGACATTTGTGCAGGAGGTCTTGTCACTCATGTGGCTAAGACCATGGGATTGGACTTCTCCGGATGCACTCTAGCTGAGAGTGCCCTTCCTTTAGGCTCACAGAGGTTGGTGGTTCGACAGGTCTTGATTCCTCGAGGGAGAGGAACTCTTCATGTGCCGATGCTATGGCACAGGGATCCGAAGAAGAAGCCATCCGAGATCATATGGAAATCCGAATACACCATTCGGAACAAGAGGAACTGGAATGAGACCTTTGAGTCGATGCTTGAGGAGTTCTCACCTCCTACTTATTATGATGATGATGCAGGTGATTCAGAGGAGGAGGATGAGGATGGAGGATAGGAGACCATGCTCGAGTTTGAGAGTGATACTCATAGCGGACATGCTACGGATGCCATGGACACTGATACTCATGGTGCAGGACCGAGCAGGACTAGTATGCAGGATGAGGAGACGGAGGATGACATACAGCCACCTCGACATTCTTATGCACATGCTCCAGGCCCTAGACGAGGACGGCGAGCTCCACGCCACTTTAGGGAGCTAGTCACTAGTTTCCAGAGCCTCAGCACCGACTACCGTACCCTCCGCACCAACTACGAGACCCTGAACACCCAGTTCAGGAACTATAGGGAGGAGACGGACGCTATGCATTCATCCTATGATGGCCAGATGAGAGACATGTACTACCACCAGTTCGGCCAGTTCTACGATCCTAGCGCACCGATGTATCCCTATCCACCACCTCCACCACCGACAGAGGATTGAGCTTCCACTTCTTTTACATTGTAAGTATTTTTCTCCTTTCTATGCTTGATTTTCACATTGGGGACAATGTGGATGTCAAGTATGGGTTGGGGGTACTTACAATACCTTATGTTTCACTTTAGCACTCTATGTACTTTCCACTACTCTTGACAAATCTGGCTTGTAATAACTCTTGCACTACTTGCTTTCCATTATGACACTTGCATTTGCATGATCTTTTTCAAATCCTAGGAATTTTCAATGATTTTTAGTGCTTCTTATATGGAAATGACCTCTATGATGAGAATTGTGTATATGGATAGGCAAAAAGATGCTTAGTTGTGTTGAGATTTTGATTATAGCATGAATGAATTTGCTTTTGTTACTTGAACACATGAATAAGTTATATGATTTAGTTGTTTTGATAAGAGAATGAAATAATAGTCGAAGCTATATTGCAAGTTCTTTTACATCATTTAAGGATGACTAAGGCAATTCACTTCTTTTCTTTTCTCATATCTTGATCATGCTAGCTCCTCAATGAAATATGTAACCCTCCTTTTACTATCCGGGAATTAGGATAGGTGATTGAAAAAGGCATGTTTGATGTGGGAGGGCCAAGGAAAAAGTATTAAAAAGAAAGTGTAAAAATTCATGAGTTTGGGGACGTTGAACATGAGGATGAGTAACTCGGCACCATTCACATAGCCGGGTGTTTGTGTCTTGCCAAAGTCCGATTGAACGACAAGTCCTAACGGGATGTGGTATGTGCATCAAGGGTTTGAGGCATCTCGAAATTGAGAAACGCCGATTGCCTAGGCTTCGGTTTTTGTGCACCGCTGTCCATACTCTCAAAAAAAAGTAAAGTATAATGAAAGCAAAGCTTTCTACATGCGAAGCATGTGCGGTGAAGAAAATTCTTGAAGGTGTTATGTGTTCCTCTTTCCCGGATTAGCACCACAATTGCCAAAAAGAACTCCTTCCCTTAATACGTTTCTTGAACCTTTCCTTTGATTAGAAGACCTTGAGACTTTTATGCATGTGTTTAAGACTTAATGGCTTAGATTTGTTTGACTTTGATTACCTCTACACCTTTATCATGTTCTTTATTTATGTTTTCATGGAAGAAAAGGGAGTTTGTTCATCTTATAGTCATCATTGATACATGCTTTGTATTTTTATGTCTTGAAACATCACTTTGAGGGTGATCCAATAAGAAGAAGCACTACCAAAAGAAAAGTTCTTGAGTTTTCATACATACATAATCCATGGCATCTTATATTCTAAAATTGAGTCTTGCTTGGGGACAAGCAACGGGCAAGTATGGGGTATTTTGATGACATGAATTATGTACCATCATATTCATGCATATTGTAGAAGATTGTCTCAGTTCACCTTGAATTTAGAGAGATTTTGTATGCCTTTTATGTCCTATTCAATCAATTGTCGGAAATAGAGGTCTACACGAGATTTTGATGAATTGTAGGTAAATGGAGCGGAATTGGAAGCAAAAATGGAGCAAGAAGCATCTAAGGATGTTTAGGAAGCTAAAGGAGTCTTAGAAGGATCACAAAGAGCTAAGGAATTGCAAAGGAGAAGCATAGAAGACGAACCAAAGGAAGAACACTTTCTGTTGAAGAAAATCGTGCCAATATATATATAAATCGGACGATTTTCATACCTTAAAATCGAACGGTTTTGCACCTAAATCGACTGGTTCGATTTTCTTCACGATTCGGCCAAATGAAAAGACGACACAAAGCCCAATTATTTTGGGCTAGAGGAGAGTTTTGCCAAATGGCCCATCTGCAAGAAACTATAGAAGAGAACCCTACAAACGAAGACAAAAAGGCCGCACTGGAAAATCTTTACACGTTTTGGAGAAATCAACGATTCTTGGAGAGAGATTGAAGAGCTTTTGAAGTTATTCTTGATCTTTGATTGTGAGATTTCTTTATCCATTGCATTGTTTGTGGTTTGTGAACATGAAATTGAGTTGTTTGAGAGATACATTGAGTAGATTTGACAATTGTTTACAGATTTGAAAGTTATTGATTTTTTCATTCAAGATTTGGTTTCTTTGCGATATCTTTCTCAATAATTAATTTGATTCGAATTTGAAAATGGTTGGCTAAAAACCTTGTGATTCTGGGGAGGATAGTTGATGATTAAGGCTTAGATGATGATAGACTGAACTCATTCAAACATTAGGACGTCGAGAGTTTAGATTTTAGTTTTGCGACAAACAGGAAAATCGGACTGTTCTTGAGGAAAATCGGCCGATTTTCTTATGAACAGGGCGATTTATTCTTCCGACGAACTTTAATTGAATCAATCTTTAACCAAAACTAATCTTTGCCTAAATCCCAATCTTGATTAACCCTTTTTACCCTCTAATTGAATGTATGAAGACACTTCAAACCTGATTCTACGTTTATTAGATTAAGATTTCAAGATTTGGGTAATAAAGAGACTTAACATCCTTTATTGAGATTTTAATTGTGCTTGCTATTCTTTAGTTTGGAGAGTCATATCCTGGAGTTTTAGATAGTTAGTTTGAATATAATTCTTGTCTTTAGATCTTTCTATATTGCAGCCTCAACAACCCTTATAGAGAGAACCTTTAGATTAGTCATATAGGTTTCGGAACTTCACCGTACGAATCCTACCTTTGAGCAATTAATCTTGGCAATATAAACTCTGTCCTATATCTATAGAAGTGTCTTGAATCGAAAGCCGAAATCGGATACTTGAATCCTTGGAATCATTTCACTCTTATTTGATCACAAAAGCTTTTTGCACTTTTTGCTAGATAATTGAAATCGGAATTATTCTCACCAAATCCCTGAGTTCGACTCTGGAATTCTTACCTTACTACAGTTGATCCGTACACTGCGGGTTCGCTTGCTTTGAGTTCTGGATATAAATATTAAGACTTTGACGCACACCTTTTTGAGCGAACATGTGTGTGCAATGTGTGTTATAATAAAAATAACAACTTGTTAGGACGACCGTGGTTTATCTTTTAAGGCCCAAGTGTATGTATAACGGGCCGTGACATCACTGCCCAGCTCTGTAGGAGACTGGGAGGTTCTCTACACCCAGACCATACAGGTACACGGTGAGATGCATCGGATCCACTCTTGATGGGTACACGGGGGCGGAGGTGAGGATTGGGAATCCCTCGTGTCACAAAATAAGTATCATTAGAGTGAATGACTTAAAGGAAGATAATAAATGGATTGTTTGAAAGCATGATGAGTGTTTATTATTTATGTGTGTGTGTTCTATTGTTATTCTCCTAATGTTTAGATAACTAGCTAATGGTTGTTCTGTTGTGTTTTTAGATTCACCACAGGTTAGAGCAGCAGCTGAGTGATCCGGAAGTAGTGGTCAGCCGGGTCTCCGTACTCCTTAGAGTGAGGTTGAGTGTTATCTTGTTGTGTCTTTCTTTTTGTTGAAGACATATAGACTTTTCTGTTGTTTAAGTACATTAGGCTGTTAGACGTTGTTGCATTCATTCTTTTAAAAATACATTTTTATGACTTTTGGTTTTTCTTATTTGTGTCTTGTTGCAAGATCCTAGTAATATTGTTGTCAAACTGAGGTCGGGACCCATTGTGAGGTCCTAACAAGTAATATCCTGGGTTCCGAGAATCCGGGGTGTTACAACATGGTATCAGAGCTCTAGGTTGGCAACAATGGCACTTGAAATCTTCAAGAAAGACCGAATTAGTACTTGAGCAGAACCCGAAAAGGAATCTGAGTTTTATAATAGACTTTTGGTTTTCAAATGCATGCATAGTCTGGTTGGGGATAGAAAAGTACGGCTGACCACCACTACTACCGCGGATCTCAGTATGCTTAGTAGAGACTTTAGGTTTTACTTTAGTTGGACTTATAAGCTTGATTATAAATATATGCGATATAGATAAGTATATGCAGAAGATTAGTGGAAATTTATAGTTATATTATGCCTTTAATGGAGATAACAGAATGAGATCCTCATTCAGTTGACACACCTAAGTATGCTAAGCTTATGAGCATTAAGTTAGGCGAACATCCGATCAATCCATTGCACTTGTTGAAGAACATGGAGACGGAGAGTGAAGACTACAAGATAATACTCATGAAAATGGCAAGCGGAACCTGAGTCAACTCAACGGGATCAAAGGAAGGATATACAAGAGAGTAGTTCCGGAGAAGCAAGGGATGATCGCCAACTAGGGAATTTGAGAACGACAACTTAGAGGCTCTTCCAAGTTGTGTAAAGTGACTTCACAAACAAAAAGGATGACGTCGAAAATTGCCATAGACATGAAAGTTGAAAGGGAGATATAGTAGCGATCAAGAAAAGAAACATAAAATTTAAGCTCACTGATAGGCTAGGAAGTGAAAGTCGATGCCAAAAGCAAGGCGGAATATGATCACTCTCAACAATCTACTTGAGACCACAATCTAGATTGATAACCGAGACAGTCAAAAGTATGGAAGTCAACACAAGATACATTATCCATCCAAATAGGAAGAATTAAAGAGCTGCAACTTGGAAGCTTACGCGTTGCCAGAAAGGGAAAGGTAGATCTCACCAATGTAACACCCTGAATCCGCGGGATTCAGAGCGCTACGGGTTAGGACCTCACAATGGGTCCCGACCCTTAGCTTGACAACAATTTCACCGGATCTTGCAACAAGGCACAAATAAAGGCCAAAATCGAAATACATTTTTATGCAATGCAAACAATCTCGAAAAGAAAGACACAACTTGAAAACTCAGCCGAGTCCTCAAAACGACACAACTCCAAAACATAAATCCCTAAGGTACAACATAAACCAAAACGACATATTCACATAACCATCCCCGTCCTATAATGTACGGAGACCCCGGCAGTCCACTCCTCCACCTTACTCGGCGGCACCCCTAACCTGCAGGACAACTACAAAAATCGGTATAAAACCGTTAGCTAGCATTCAAAGCATTAGAATCATGATATTGTTACACACACATAAGACATCAAAACACACAACATGATCTAAACACACATCTCCGGTTTATTATCTCTTTGTTATTATTAAGTCATATCCCTTACTATTCCGCTTATGGTGTGACACGAGAATCATAACGATCTCGCCCTTGTCCCTTTTCACCATACGGGTTTGTACTTGATGCGGATCAGCATCACCCGTTGGACTGGTCGCAAGGCACCTCCCAGTCACCCATTTTGGACTGGACAAGCGGTCACCGCCCGTTATCATACACTTGGGCCAAATATAAGCATATAAAGGTCGGTAATCCTATTTCCGGTTTAGTTGTTATAAACAATAAACAATAAACAATAAACACACATAAACAATAAACACACACCACCAACACGCATCGAAACTAATACGGAGAATACAAGCTAAGTAAGTCCGGAGACTTACCTCGTCCAAACGCTAACTCACAAAACGCTCTCGCTTCCTTTGGGAAGAAGCACACAACCTGCTCACAACAAGATATCTATCAAAACCCGCTCAACTCAAGAAGTCTTAGACTTCTACACAAATGATCTACGCAAGATCATTTGACTCTTATTCTAGAACCGCATCCTAGAATCCCTCGTGCTCACACCACTCTCAACATCAACTTAAAGTCCTAAGACTTCTAAACCCTCGGATCTCGCAAGATCATTGCTCACAACGCAACTAGGATACATGCCTAGTCCAAACAAACTAAACGGTAACAACACCATGCTAGGATAAGCATATCCTAGCCCATAAACTCAACAACCATATACTCCATTTCTCAAACCTCACAAGCCTCACAAGATAACATCAACACTATAAGTCCTAAAACATTTCGATTTCACAATCCTCAAACACTCACCTAAGGTCCATAACCACTACTTGGTATTTTCACTAAGTTATGCTAGATCCATCCTAGCATGCTATTAATACTAATCATAACTAGATCGAGGAAAAATAACTCACACGATGCCGAAAAGGTGGAAGACGATGGATGGATGTCGAACTTGAACTCTTTAGGCCTTTATCGGGACGCTTCCAAACCTAATACCAAAACTAAGCAAGTTTAGCTCATACGCTAAACTTGAACGGAATATATAATATAAATAAATCTAATGAAAGCCCGTTTTCAAAAGCTAAGGTTAAAACTCGATAAACCCTTCCGGGGCAAAAATATGAAATCAAACCACTTGGTCGTAAACCCGAAATTACAACTTGAACCATAAACCGAAATTAAAATCCGTAATTATATTTCTCGGGCAATCTAAATAATATCATAAACCCAAGGTACAACTCATAAAAAACATTTTCCGGATAAGCTTTGGGTCAAAACTTTGATTTATACACAAGGGCAAAAACTGCACATTTCAAGAACATAGGGCCTGGACTGCAAAAACACAATTCAGCAGGGTATAACTTTAAATCTCCAAATGAGTGGGTCAAAACTGCAATACATAAAGGAGGGGGGTCCAGATTGTAATAATGCTAAAATATAGGGGTCAATTAACAATTGTGTAGGAAGGTCTTCTTCAACCTTGCAACACGCTGTAGAGGAGAGGAGGGCGGCGCGCTCCAGGACGACACTGCACAAGGACTCGACGGCGAAGGCGGAGGAAGAGGAGGGCTTCCTTCCTGGCGGCGGCAAGGTGGCCCTCCGGTGGGCTTCGTCGGTTACGACGCTGGCAGGGAACCTCCACTCCAAGGAAGACCGCAGAGGAGAAATGGGGAAAGCAGGAGGATGCAGGGCTACAGATCCGGCTTCGATCTCCGGCAAGGCGAGGCACCAGCATTTCCGGCGGCTTTTGGGCTCTCCTTCCCCGACGAATTAGGGTCTGCAGGTGGCATCGATGGATCGAGACGAGGTGGGGCTCCAGTCCGGTGGTTGCAGCTTTAGGCGACGGCGAGACGGCGGCTTCATGGTGATTTTGTAGCAGCAAAAGTTTGTCTGTGTTGTTGTGTTGTAGAGATGGAGGAACAGAGAGGAGTTAGAGATTGAAAGGAGGGAGATGGGGCGAGAAATGAGGGTGCAGGGGAGTGGTGTGCATCAAGGTAGAGTTGAGATGGCGTAGGGGTGTCGAGGGGGCGGGGCTGAGTAGCCACAGAGAGGGAAGGTTGCAGGGCTACTGGGCTAGCTGGGCGGGAAAGAAGACGGCCAGCTGTTACTTTTTCTTATATCCGTCCCGGGACCAAATGACGCGGAGGGCGCACGTCTAGCGAACCACACATACAAGCCTTCGGGGTTCCATCCTAAAACCAATTGGCCATAGGAGGAGTAGCCCTAGTACTTATATGTTAGGTTCACACACTATCGTATTGTCGATGTGGGACTTTCCCTACACCTCAACACTCCCCCTCAAGTGTTAACTACCTGAACTAGTTAGCACTTGACACAAGTTTCTTTTAGTTTGTTGGGTCGAGCATCTCATTCTCTTTTTAGCTCGCCCACAATTTCATTTTTTTCTTTCGACGGGTTTCACATCTCATTCTCTTTTTAGCTAATCCCCGAAGTCAGGAAACCGGACCCAGATCGGACCTGCTCTGATACCATGTTACTTTTTCTTATATCCGTCCCGGGACCAAATGACGCGGAGGGCACATGTCTAGCGAACCACACATACAAGCCTTCGGGGTTCCATCCTAAAACCAATTGGCCATAGGAGGAGTAGCCCTAGTACTTATATATTAGGTTCACACACTATCGTATTGTTGATGTGGGACTTTCCCTACACCTCAACACCAGCCTCACTGCTGGCATAGGCCAGATGGAAATATATATATATATATATATATATATATATATATATATATATATATATATAAATATAAGGGAAAAGTGTAAAAGAATAACTCGATCAAACGCATTTGGAACTGAACTTTCGGATCGGAAAACTTTTACGAACTTTTTCCGAACACACGGATGTATGTGAACTTATCAAAAATATAATTATACTTAGGAAAGGTATTTTACGCCTTAATATAATTTTATATAAAAAAATACTTGATCTAATAAAATATCGAGAAAAGTCGAATAAAATAAAAATAAAAACACGAAATAAATTTGGGGCGTTACAACCAACATGGAAGTGGAGTGATCTCGTAGAACACACGAGAATTTTGACCTATACCGTGATACAACAATAATCAGCTTCTGTAAAGGCAGCATTACAAGCAACACCCAAGGAAGAAGAGTATAGGAGAATGGTCTTGGTGAACACGAGGTTCTCTAATAATTTATCACTCACGAAGGGAAATTAATAACACTAGCGGGTCATAACAGAGAACCGCAAGTGGACAATAACTCGGGTAAAAAGAATCATGAAGAAATGCCTACAAGTTATCGTAGAAGAATTGATAAGTCCGTTGACGGGAGACGAAGGAACAACTAGACTCGTATTAGTATAGTACTCTTATAAGAGGGTAAATTGTAGAAGGAGTTAAAGGAAAATAAATGGAAGAGATATATTTTCACCTTGTATAGCAAACCTCAAAGGAGATAGAAGAAAAGTAAGTCTACAACCTTATAGAAGGTCAACTACAGACTAATTGGTAACAACAAAGAATTTACACGTGCTGGTTAACTAGTGATGGTTGGTCGACAACTAAGAAGAATAACCACAAGGTTATAAAGGAAATTTACCGACAACTGGTGAATTTTTTCCAGAGATCAACGACGACAATGGTGAAGTTAAATCATTACAAGTACTAGTAGCCTTGATGGTAACATTGAATGAGTCCAATATGATAACTCTAATAAAGAAATTAAAGAGAAGCTCTTGACGGTCGGTAATGACCATCGATGATAGAAATGGTGTAAAGGGAATTGTTGTGAGTAGTCACTTACCACGGACTAAGAAAATATACATATCAAGGTTCGTATGAATGGATCCCTGTAAGAAGAACTAGAAGACTAAGAAGAAGTAAATGATTGTGAACAGGTCCCATGTCTTAGCATTCCACACAAGTAGGACTGATGGTGCTCCTCCGAGAAAAAGTGAGGTCAAACTGTCTAGATTGACAGGGAAACCCTTGTGAATAAAAATGTGACATAGAATAATTGGAATTGTAGAGGCGGCACAAACATAGAGAGTATGATTTAAAGCCTTGGTGAAATGTGTGGTCGAGTTGTGACGTGATTACAGATGAAATCTACATGCTGGCTAGAACATACATATGAAGGAGTAAAGTTGAATGACTAAAGGCTGTTATATGGATCCGGTATTACCCCAATAAGATGATTACCGAAAGGTGTATATATAAAAGTTTAACAAGAAATGGAGGTACTCCATTGAAAATTCAAGCTGGACTGAAGACATAAGAGTTGATGAAAGTAATAAGACCAACCAACGTGGTTCATAAAGCGAGTACGAGAAAACTCAAAGGGGTAACTATCCTACCGGGGGGTAAAGATTTAAAGGAGGTAAAGTGACACGAGCATAAGGACAACATAATAAATGCGAGTCAAGAACTTTGATTTTCGAGAAAATTATATACAACTGAGGTTTCCTATGCAAATGGCACCGATAGGTGTTTAATAAAAGTCATACATATCGGACCGATAATGCTAGGATGGATAAAGTGTAAACCAAAAGAATAAATTAATCAGTAAGAAGGAAAGTCATGTATCAAAAGGTGGGTCTTGCTAAATTGGAATAAGGTGTTGAGATGAGGATGCCTTTGTAGAATCTATGCAAGAGTACAACGTAACTGAGGTTCTAACATGAAATGGGCAGTATTGATCAACTGAAATTTGAGACCAATTCAGGGGAGAAAATTGTTATAAGACGAGTCACCTAGTAGAAGAGTTCACAAGACAAGCTTGAGAGAGCAAAAGAGATAAAAATGTTGACCCGGATATGAGGGTCTAAGGTGCATGGAAGGGATACCTACAATGGAGTGTAGAAGCAAAATGTAGACTTTACAAGTTTGGAGAGGTTTTGACCTCCTCAAAGGTATAGGAATTTGAAGGAAATCGCAATGCCGGTAATAAAGAGTTGAAGCCGGTACCGGAGACAACGGAGTCTCATGAAGGCAATATCGCCGGTAACACCAGCGAAGGAATGCATATATGAGAACGGCTTTGGTGGACTCAAAAGTCCAAGGTAACCCTAATTATCACGGGACCTAAGTCATCAACACCGACGGTCCATGCAAGGAGAACTGCAAGGGGATGATAACTAAAGTCATCTGAACTACAAAGACACTTGCCAACTATCGTTGAAGACTTGGAATGACTATTTAGGTCGAGATGAATGACCCAGTTGGGCTCGAGAAGTAGAGTTAGCTTAAGGAAACAGAAGTGTGGAAGATAAAACGAAGTAGCGAAGCATGAAAGGATTAATCGAGCAGATGATGCTCACCAAGAATTTAACGCCAGTATAGGTATGAGAAGAGTAAGTCCAGGATATTGAGATAAGTCAATTATAGACTGACCGACGTCAAAGGAGGACGTGTAAGTATTGGGTGGTATTGACGAGTAGGTACCGTTAAGAAGAGACATTAGTGACTGTGGAGTTAAGAGATAACTTTACCGATGTCTTGGAGGATTCCCCAAGTAGGCAACGGCAACCTTCTGCGATGATCTAAGGATATGGAGTGAATCGGGTTAGAGGATGCTTACTGGTTAGTTAAGAACTGACTACGGTTGAGTAAGAGAGTAAGGGTCTGTTTGAAGAGGATCTTGCTTGTATTAGAAGGGAAGTATAGGCGGGAGTTGGGTAAATCATGTTGACCCTCAGATTGACGCCATTGTAACTAATGGGTGATACAACAGAAGCGTGGTAGGCCCATAACCCACAAATGAAGAAAACCAATGGTAGGTCAACTATGATTTCAAGTTAAAAAATTTGAGATCTATATGAAAAGGTTCACTTGGGTGTGTGATTTGTTTTGAGTTATATAAATTTGAAAGCTTGACAAGAAGTAGGTGAAAACCCATTAGTTAAGGAATGACCCGATTAGGTCACTTTGAGGAAACCGGGCCAAGCGGTTTGTATTACAAAGAGCATTAGGCACTTAGTAAAGTGCCGAAAGAAGTTTAAGATCATCATTTCAGAATCGATAGACGGGAACTTTCGAAAAAAAAAGCAAGTGGGCCAAGTGGAAGGAAAAGTTTGTTTTACCTTGGTTTGAGTGATTGTGTTTTATGTGATGTGTGCCTAAGTATGATGTTTGAGTAGTTGCATGATAGAAAATGGGATTTAATAAAACCAAGTTATACCAAGAAAGTCGTTTGACTAGATACTTTATTCTAAGTTTCGGGACGAAACTTATTTTAAGGGGGCACTGATGTAATACCCGAAAAATTTAAACTCCGTAGCAAACCGGATTTCAATCTTTTGATCCTTAGCTGTCTACGTAGTTGGACACCATATCTAAAATTTTTTATCATTTTATTTAATATTACTTCACATAAAATGATAAGACCTTTATTAGTAGCAGCCCTAATCCAAACCCTAGTGTATATCATGACTTGTCTTTGACAAAGTCATGACGTCCTAATGACGAGATCAAGACGAGCACAAGACGAAGTCAAGACGAGACCATGACGAATTTTGACGAAGCCATGACAATTTTGTGACAAAGCCATGCATGGCTATGACAATTGTTGACAAGGCCATGACAAGGTCTTTACAACCTTCAACCCACCCCTCTTTTCTTTTTGTTTGGCCCATGTTTGTCTCAGCCCATATCTCTCTTCCCTGCCTTGCTGATGGCCGGCCCAACGAAAGATGGTTGCTACTCCATACGTGTGTTGAGCTGGAAGATCTCCAACGTAACAGCCGCAGATCACGCTGAATTACGCCTTCACGACTGCGGATCTGCTGCCCTTCCTTTTCCAGCCGTTACACCTGCCTCCTTCCTTCTGGATGCATTCTTCAGCCTTGTCTTCTGAGTCACCTTACTGCTGAACGAGGACAGTCTCTACAGACTGTTCGCCCCTAAACGTGCGTGAAAATAAGCTTTAAATTTATAAAACTAGAATCAAGCAAGCGAACCCGCAGTATACGGATCGACGTAGTTAAGCAAGAATTCCAGAGTATCGAACACAGGGATTTGGGTGGGAACAAATTCAATTGCAGATTATCAAGCGAGTAAATATGAGAGTTTTTGCAAATATTGGGAAAACAACAATCCTAAAGATCCAAGTATCCAGCTGTGGCAATCGATTCAAGATATTCTTAATAATATAAAGACAGAGTTGAGATATGCAAAGGTATACTAATGTAAGGTAACCGTACGGTGAAGTTCCAAAAACCTTATATGACTCACCTACAAGACACTCTCTATAAAGGTTGTTGAGGCTTCAATATAGAAAGGTTCTAAAGGCAAGAATTAATGTCAAATACCCAAACTTGTAATCCAAGGATCAAGACTAACTTAATCGATTACGGTTGTGACACTCACAATTGAGGTAGAGGTTGTTGAGGCTTCACTACCACCTAGAAAAGGCAAGCCTAAACTAAGTTAAAGCAAATCTTTAACTTTGGATAAAAGTAAAAGCAGGTTCGTAAACTTAAGGGAAATTACGGGTGGATCTTGAGACTCCACGGCCGTGGAACTAAAGAACAAACCGTGATTTAGGGTTCGTCGACGATTCTCTCAAACCCTCAGGGTCTAATCTGTTTACGATCGATCTATCATCATCTAAGCCACAACCATCAACCCTTCACCTTAGAATTGTTAAGGGTTTTTAGCCAATAACAGTCATGTTGATATCAAATTCAAAGATTAAAAGATTGAAAGATGAAAACTTCCGAAAACTTCCAATAAACTTCAAACCAATCTCAATGTCACAATCAAGAATGAATGTTGTCAATAGATTCAGAATAAGGCAAACAAACACAATCTTAGGAAAGAAGGAAGAACGGGATGTCAATCCGTCTTCTAAATCAAACCTAAACAAGAAGAGAAATCTTCTTGCAACAATCTTCCAAAAACTTCGATCTTCCGCCAATCTGGAAATCTCAACAGCAATCTCCACCAAAAGTGCGAGATTAGGGCAAATCCCAAACACGAACTTCGATCTCCAACAAGATGTAAATGCTTCTAAGCGAGGGTTAAGCGAGGATAAATGCCGCTAAGCGAAGGCGAAGGTATCTTCCTTCGTCCGTCTTTTTATAGGGCAAGATAAAATATCGGCCCGGCCCAATCTTCAAAAGATCGTGGCTTCAAAATGTGGCGAAAAAGATCGCCAAGATCACGGTCGTGGAAGGTTCCACGACCGTAATTTAGAGCGTGGAAATCAACACGGTTTGAACCATGGATTCCACGACCGTAATAGTTACTGGAATGCATCACGCCTCTCTTGCAAGGTTCCACGGCCGTGGAACTGAACGTGGGTTGTAGTACGGCTGTATTTTAGAGCGTGGTTTTGGGCAAGAACGTGATTCTTCCCTAGCCTCGTGCACTCCTCAAGTTGAACTCCATTTTGCTCCTAAGAATGCCCTTAATCCATGGACATACTCAATCAACTCATCTTTGCTCGATTCCGTTCGGAAATGGCTCTCAATCACCTATAATCAACATAAAGCTAGTGTAGACATCCATATCGACAATATAGGCAAACTAGCTCACAATTGCAACAATGCTAAATCAAAGACTATCAATATGAATCAAATACACTTAGAAAACGTGCCTAAAATATCACAATATTTCATGCTAACAAATAACCCCATACTTAACACTTGCTTGTCCCTAAGCAAGGTCTTTCAAAAAGCTTTAAACAAAAGTTAGGATGAAATATGTGTACCTTCTCAAAGCAATACTTCTTTTGGAGGAATGTGCCTTCTAAAGAATAGATCATTCTCAAATCTTGCTTCAATCGTTTATAAGACTTTCATACACTTAATCAAAGAGTAAAGAGTAAAGAAAATTCATGAATTAATCAGACTTCCATACAAACATCATAACCTTTAAACATTATCAAAATCAATCATAAGAACTTCAATTTAGATCACCAAGTCATATAACATTCTTTTGATCTTAAGGACTTTCAAAGAAAAGGTCTAGAATGTGGAAGGGAAGGAAAAACTTTAAGGAATGTGGTGCATGAATCCGGGAAAGTGGACAACTACCCTTCTTCTTCTTTTGCGGTTTCCGCAACACTTCAACTTAGAGCTTCGCTCTTCTTCCTTTCATTTTTCGACTTTACTTTTGGATTTATGGATAGAGGTGCACAAAAACCGAAGCCTAGGAAATTGGCGTTTCTCAATTTTTATGAGATGCCTCAAACCCTTAGCGCATATACCATAATCCGCTAGGAATATCGCTCAATCCGACTTTGGCAAGACACAAACACCTGGCTATGTGAATGGTGCCGAGTTACTCATCATCATGATTGACTTCCCCAAACCTAGAATTTCTTTCTATTCTATTGATTGCAAATAATTGCTCTCATGGCCCTCCCACATCAAACATGCCTTTTTCATTCACTTCTCCAAATTCCCGGATAGGTAAAGGAGGTCAATATTTCAATGAGGAGCTAAAATGATCAAAGAAAGAAGAAAGAAAAATCGAATTGCCTTAATCATTTCAACAAGAAGTATAAGAACTTATAGTGTGATTTCAACTTCAATTTCTCAACATGATTTAGGTAACATTCTTCACATTATGAAACTTGCAAAAGAAGCACAATCAACGCATTGAATTTCTTTTCAATTCACTAATCTTTTAAGCATGCAATTGTCATCAAACTCAATTCACAAGTAGTGATTATCATAGAAATCATCTCAATTCATTAGAAGCATAAAATTTTCAAAATTTTTCAATTTTTATGGGTTTTTCAAGTTCTTTTTTATGCAATGCAATAATGAAACGTGCAACAATATAATGAACATGCAATGATAGTCTCGAATAAAAGCAAACATAGTGAGTAGAAGTTATTACAAATTTTTAGTACATCCCACCCCATACTTAGGACGAACATTGTCCCTAATGTTCAAAAGAAAGAAAGAAAAGAAGAAAAGAAAAAGAAACTCACAAAGTGGTGGTGGAATGTCTAAGGCGAACGGTCAATCATCAAATCCTCATCACTGCGGCGCTGGTGGAGGCGGGAATGGAGAGAAGCTAGGATCATAAAACCGCCCAAACTGCTGGCGGTAGACATCCCTCATCATGTGGTCGAGGTCGTCTAAGCGTCCATCTCTAGCATCGGCTCGGATCTCCAATGCTCCTACTCTCTTTGAAAGTCCGGTAGCCCAATCCGGCATCTGCTCGTACCATCCCGGAGCCTGACTGTACCATGCTGGAGCGTCGGATGGTGCTGGTGGTGGTGCTGGTGCTGCTGTCTGCTCTGTAGACCAAGGAGGTGGATCTCCGTACCATGCAGGAGGTGTGGTCATCCATGTAGGTCTCTCACTCACGCTAGCGCGGCGAGAAGACGAGCCTGAAGCTCTAGCTGGACGTGGAGAACGTCTAGGTGCATCGGGGGCCGCCTCCGGCTGATCCGGAAACGTGCAAAACTCCTGCTCGGCTCCTCCTCCACCCTCAAACTGATCTCCCATCTCCTCCTCCTCAACAACTGGTGGTGGGACATATGGGGGAGCTGCTATCCTGTTCGCATGCATAGCAGCGAACGTCTCCTTCCAATTATGGCGTCCCGCAATAATGGAGTACTCCGGTAGCCACTCTATACCCCTACCCGTCCTGCTCTCCCAAGGCATGCCCGCATAAGGCGGACCTCTATGTGTGGGGAAAATGAGACCCCTAGTCATGAAAGCATGTAGCCCTAAAGGTACGGCCGGTATACGGGTGCAAGCAGAAAAATCAACACCTAAGCTCCTGGCAATGTGGGTAACTATCCCACCATATCCGATGTTGCCCTTCTTCTTGTTCTTGAGCTTGCTCATAGTAGCAGCCAAGAGAGTAGCACAATCAGCACGGCGTCCATACAACATGGAGTAGAGTAAAAAGAGCTCATCCGTCTTGATCTTTTGGGGCGTCTCCGTCCTAGGAAAGAGACACTCCGAAAGAACACGATGAGCAATCTTCAAGGCTAGGTGGTACATCAACCTAGCCTTGGTGTCAGCGGGCTGCCAACGGTCCTCGCTAGCGTAAATCATTGCCACCTCCTCCCAAAAATCCTTGGCGTAAACGCCACTAGGAAAGCGACCGTTAAAGGTCTCCTGAAACCCGAAAATGGTCCCAAACTCACGGATGCTAAAATGATAGTCTCTTTCCATGAGACGGAAAGAGACGGTCCTGTCTACATGGCTGTGCTCAAAAGATATCACAACCTCCGGTGTAATCTCCTCATAAGCGTCTTCTCGGATAGCCGAGAAGACAATAAGTCCGGCTCTATCCAAGAGCCAAGTAAGGTCATCCACAATGTTGAGAGGAGCTAGATCCTCCAACAACAAGTATCTAGGACCAATCACAGGCCTCTCCTTGATCCTCTCGAGTGCATTGAGGGTATCCTCATGTATGGTCGGGACTCTAGGGCTAGGTGGTGAGGGTGAGGAAGGTGATGATGGAGGTGAAGGGGAAGAGGGTGATGGTGCTCTAGAGGATGAGGAAGAGGAGGGATTACCCTTCCTCTTCTTGTTTTGGTTATCCTTCTTCTCTTTAATCCTCCCCGAAACTCTCCTCACAAAGTCCATTCTGTTCAAAATTACGAGCTGTTCTATAGAAATCACGGCCGTAATTCCTCCAGAGACCGTGATTCGTCTCAGAAAGTCGCAAATCAGCACTCAATCTCCACAAACAGGCAGTCCTAATCTAATTTCTTCCAATCTCAATCAGTTCTTCCTAAAATCTCTAACAAAAATGAACCAAATCGACAAAGATCAAGAAGAGTGGAAAAACCTATTTTTTGGATTGAAAAATCCGAATTGCGCGTTCGTTGGTGAATTTCCGCTCGATTCGTTGCTTGGATCTTGTTTGTGGTCGAATTTGCTTCAGTTTAGGAAGAAGAATCGTTGAAAACGATTAGGAAACGAGGAATTGAGAGAGGAGGCGTGGATTCGGCTTTTAGGTCGTTGAAGAGGGTTTTGTGGTGGTTTTTGTGAAGAACGTGGTTTATATAGTCACAGGCAAAATTTTTGAAAATCACGGTCTGTCGGGGTGTTCCACGGCCGTGGAAATGTACGGAACCGTGGTTTTTGTGATTTTTCAAAGGCTTTTGAAAATTACGGTCACTGTAGCTGTCACGACCGTGGTTTAGGCCGTGGAACTCTCTATAATGCTCCAAAGTCCAAATTTCGTCACTTTTCTTCAACATTATCCTTCCCTTTCCCTTTTCCATCGTTCCTACATCAAAAACACGAACATACCGGAAGGAATCGAAGGCAAAAACAAAGTAAAAACGTCTATTCTAAGCTAAGCTATGAATCGAAAACAAAAATAAAAATGCAATACCTTGGGTTGCCTCCCAAGAAGCGCTTTGTTTAAGGTCCGTAGCTAGACCAATCTCGCACTTATTCGAGTGCGGTAGGCGCGAACTCCTCAGCTTGGAGTTCCGGCGTATACTTCTTGAGTCGTTGGCCGTTCACCTTTAAGCTTCCGCCCGTTTCACCCGATACTTCAACTGCACCATGGGGGAAAATACGCTTAATTAGAAAAGGTCCGGTCCAACGAGATTTAAGCTTACCTGGAAAGAGACGAAGCCTTGAATTGAAGAGGAGAACTTGATCTCCTTCTTTGAAGTCCTTTGGAATGATATGCTTATCATGCCAACGTTTCGCCCTCTCCTTATAGATCTTAGCGTTTTCATAAGCATTCAAGCGGAGTTCATCCAGTTCATTGATGTCTAGGAGACGCTTCTCTCCCGCTTCCTTCATGCTGAAGTTCAACCACTTGATAGCCCAAAACGCTTTGTGCTCCAACTCTACCGGCAAGTGACAAGACTTCCCATACACAAGGTTGTATGGTGTGGTTCCTATGGGAGTCTTGTATGCAGTCCGGTATGCCCACAATGCATCGTCAAGCTTCAAGGACCAATCCTTCCTAGTCCTTGAAACCGTCTTCTCTCAGATTCCTTTGATCTCCCTATTTGAGATCTCAACTTGTCCACTTGTTTGTGGATGATAAGGGGTAGCGATCTTGTGAGTAACCCCATACTTAGCTAGAAGAGCTTCAAAGCACCGGGCAATGAAGTGAGAACCTCCATCACTAATGATCGTCCTTGGCGTCCCAAATCGCAGGAAGATGGTCTTGTTGAAGAACTTAACCACCACCATGGCATCATTGGTGGGAGAGGCAATTGCTTCCACCCATCTAGAAACATAATCCACTGCCAATAGTATGTATTGGTTTCCACAAGAGGATGGGAATGGTCCCATGAAATCGACTCCCCAAACGTCGAAAATCTCCACCCCTTGGATGTTGTTGAGGGGCATCTCATTCCTTCTGGAGATATTGCATGTTCTTTGACAAGCATCGCAGCAAGAAACAAAGGATTGCACATCTTTAAACAAAGTAGGCCAAAAGAATCCAGATTGCAATACCTTTGCGCTAGTCTTGTTCGAACTAGCGTGTCCTCCACAAGGTAGTGAATGACAATGGCGGATGACACTTTTCATCTCATCTTCCGGCACACATCGCCGAATGATGCCATCCGGACCTCTCTTAAAGAGGAGAGGCTTGTTCCAAAAGTATTCCCGGACATCCTTAAAGAACTTCTTCCTTTGTGCGTAGGATAATCCGGGCGGTATCTCCTGACAAACCAAATAGTTAA
The DNA here is from genome assembly GCA_033239125.1 of Fagopyrum homotropicum. NCBI lineage: Eukaryota > Viridiplantae > Streptophyta > Magnoliopsida > Caryophyllales > Polygonaceae > Fagopyrum > Fagopyrum homotropicum. The sequence goes on along the minus strand of BSWB01000007.1, from coordinate 132,948,670 downwards.
CAAAATCAGCAAACCATGGTTCGTTACCGTTGGAGATCACATCTATGCACTCCTCAATAAGGTGTAGGTGTTCGTCCGGGAAGGAGTCGTTGATGGGTAAATGGTCGTCCTCTAGATGTGTTAGGCGACTCAAATGATCCGCAACAGAATTTTCTGAACCTTTCTTGTCGCGGATCTCAAGATCGAATTCTTGTAGGAGAAGAATCCATCTAATTAGCCTTGGCTTCGCATCTTTCTTCGCAAGGAGGTACCGGATCGCAGCATGATCCGTGTAGACAATCACCTTTGCACCTACAAGATAAGAGCGAAACTTGTCAATAGCATAGACAATGGCTAAAAACTCTTTTTCGGTAGTGGCGTAGTTGAGCTGCGCTTCATCTAGCGTCTTGCTAGCATAGTATATTGCATGGGTTCGCCCTTCTTTTCGTTGTCCAAGAATAGCTCCAATAGCTACGTCACTAGCATCGCACATAATCTCAAAGGGAAGAGTCCAATCCGGGGGTTGGATAATAGGTGCTGAAATTAGAGCTTGCCGAATGGTGTTAAACGCATCCAAACATTCCTGCGAAAACTCAAAAACCGCATCCTTCATCAATAGATTAGTGAGAGGTTTTGATATCTTAGAAAAGTCCTTAATGAAACGTCTATAAAATCCAACATGTCCTAGGAAACTTCTTATCCCTTTCACCGAAATTGGGGGAGGAAGCTTCTCTATGGTCTCTATCTTAGCCTTGTCTACTTCTATCCCTCTACTAGAGACTAAGTGGCCTAATACAATTCCTTCCTTAACCATAAATTGACACTTCTCCCAATTAAGAACTAGGTTAGTGTCTTCACACCTTTGCAAAACAAGAGAAAGGTTAGAAAGGCAATCGTTAAAAGAGGAACCGTATACGGAGAAGTCGTCCATGAAGACTTCCATGATTTCCTCTACATATTCGGAGAAGATGGCCATCATGCACCGTTGGAAGGTGGCTGGGGCGTTGCAAAGCCCGAACGGCATTCTCCTATAAGCAAACGTACCCCATGGGCACGTGAATATGGTCTTCTCTTGATCATCCGGGTGTATCGGAATCTGAAAGAAACCACTATAACCGTCAAGGTAGCAAAAATGTGAATGTTGTGCTAACCTTTCAAGCATTTGATCAATAAATGGCAATGGGAAATGATCCTTCCGCGTTGCGTTGTTGAGCTTACGGTAGTCTATGCACATCCGCCATCCCGTCACAGTTCGGGTAGGAATGAGTTCGTTGTTTTTGTTGGTGATGACCGTCATTCCTCCCTTCTTCGGAACTACTTGAACCGGGCTCACCCACTTACTATCGGAGATAGGGTAGATGATACCTGCATCAAGAAGCTTAAGAATTTCCTTCTTGACAACCTCCTTCATGGTCGGATTCAACCGCCTTTGAGGTTGTCTTGAAGTTCTAAAATCTTCCTCCATTAGTATCTTATGCATGCATAGGGAGGGTTTAATTCCTACTAAGTCCTCAATAGTATAGCCTAAAGCTTTCCTATGTCTCCTAAGGACAATCATGAGCTGATTATGTTCATCTATGCTTAGATCGGAACTAACAATAACTGGGAAGGTAGAATTAGATCCTAGAAAAGCGTACCTTAGATGAGTAGGAAGTGGTTTGAGTTCCATTGCTTTCGGAGCTTCCAATGATCCTTGAGAAGCATCCGATGTCTCCTTAGAAGTTTCTAAGGGTGATGAGTGTGTGAGAGAAGAATCAGAAGAAGTTGAAGAAGTGTCTCGATCACTCCTTTCCACGCCCAAAATTACGGGTTCCTCATGGCCTCCACGGCCGTGGTTTAGGGCGTGGAAGGGAAATACGGTTGTCACATCTTCTCCACGACCGTATAACTCCCTGGAGTGAGACACGGTTTTGGTTGTGAAATCCACGGCCGTGGAATACAGAGTATATCCGTGGATTCTCACGTTTTCTGCCTCATCGTGGAGTTTTTCAAACTCCACTTCACCCATCTCTTCCTGTGCTTCTAAGGCTTCAATTGCCTCATTGCACTCTTCTTCTTCCCCTACATTGGTTAGACTCATAGTGATAACCTTTTGTAAAGGATCGTTAAAGAGAATCGCACTTACCTCCTCCCTAGACAAACCCTCTTCATCTTGGATATCGAAAATATCCTCATCAAAGATTGGCTCCTTCACTAGAGAGGAAAGAACGAACTCTACTTTCTCTTCTCCTATATCAAAAGCGAGTCTACCATTCTTACAATCGACTATGCAACCGGAAGTTGCAAGAAACGGTCTTCCGAGTATGATCGGGACCGGACTATCTGCAGGAATATCAAGCACGACAAAATCAATGGGAACAAAGAATTTACCTAGCTTGACCGGGACGTCTTCTACAATACCGACGGGGCGAGTGATGGATCGATCCGCCATGTACAACGTCATCTTCACCGGTTTAGGGTCGCCTAAACCGATCTTCCTACACAATGCAAGTGGTATGATACTCACACTTGCTCCTAAGTCACATAACGCATCGTCTGTGACATCTCCCACTCCTATGGGAATGCAAAATGACCCCGGATCCTTTAGCGTTGGGGGCATTTTCTCCTTCATGGTTTTGATGAGATCCGAAGAATCCGAACTCATCTTAACCTCTCCGAAGTCTTCTAGCTTCCTCTTGTTAGAGAGGAGCTCCTTCAAGAACTTGCCATAAGCCGGCATACCTACAATAGCATCAATAAATGGTATATTAATATGCAGCTTGCTCATGAGTTCTATGAACTTACCAAACTGTTTATCTAGGCGCGCTCTCCCCCTAGATTGAGGGAATGGTAGGGGGGTTTATAAGCTAGAGGAGGAACGTAGACATCTTCCTTCTCCTTCCCCTTCTCTTTCTCCTTGTCCTTTTCTACGGAGACTTCAACAAACTTTGGCTGCGGATCGGTGGTAGTCACTCCGCTCCTAGTTGTGATTGCCATCACCCTTCCCTTAGGGTTGTCCTCCGTCTTTCCTGGAAGCTTCCCTTGATTCCTAGGAACTTCCTCCGCATGGCTGAACATTTGGTTTTCTAAAACCTTTTGAGCTTTATCAACCTTGGAAATTTGATCATCAACCTTAATGATGCGGTTCTCCAACCCTTGAAGCTTTCCCAAAATCGTTTCCAACATGGGATCGGGCTTCTCCTTCCCCGAAGTGTTTCCTCCATTAGATGATTGCCCCTGGCTTCTCAAAGGAGTAGAGGAAGATGAAGGTGGAGTTAGTGAATTAGAATTGGAAGGATAAGAGTTACCGGAATTTTGTTGATTGGAGCGCCAATTGTTGTTACTTGAACCCCTATTGTTGTTCCAATTGTTGTTCCGGCCGTTATTATTATTGTTGTTGCCATTCCAATTGTTGCTGCGGTTATTATTCCGGTTGTTGTTGTTGTTGCGGTTTGTGTTATCACCGCCATTGTTGTTGCCCAAATAACCAACCTCCTTCCCTTGTTGCTTTGGGAAGTTGGTCTTGATAGCCTCCTTCAACTCTTTGATTTCATTGTTGTGGGAGAAAATCTGATTTTGAGCTTCATGTGTGAGCTTTGCTCCTTGCTCCACACAATTTCCCTCCACTTTTCGGTGGGAGTACTTCTCTATGACCCTTGCTTGCTTCTCAATGAAGTCCCAAGCGTCATCTTCTCTCATGTCCATGAATGTTCCACATGAGAGGGATTGGAGGTTGAATTGCGTTCCCGCATCTAACCCCTTGTAGTAGATCTCTAGCAATGCAAGCTTGGATATGCCATGATGAGGGCAATCCAATAACAAGTCCTGAAACCTTTCCCATGATTGAAACAAACTTTCGTTAGACCTCATGGAAAATGCATTGATCTTACCTCTAAGTTCCGCCGTTTTGGATGGCGGAAAGAATTTGGTGAGGAACTCCGCGGAAAGGTCTTCCCACGTGTCTAGTTTCCCCCTAGGAAGAGCTTGGTACCAAGACAACGCTTTCCCCTTCAAGGAGAAGAAGAAAGGCTTGAGCTTATAGTTGTTGGTAGTAGCGCTCTTCGGTCTCATTGTCTCCATCATACACTCAAAGTTCTGCAAGTGTTGGTGTGGAGATTCAGCGCTTGTCCTGCCAAATTGGTTTTGGCGAACAAGAGTAATGACTTGAGGGTTGAAGCTAAACCCTTGCACATCATCAGCATCAAAGTTCACGCCCAAACGGCGCGGTTGTTGTGTTGGATCCATCCGCTGGACAAGAGTTCTTGGCTCTTCATCTACACGTTCGATCCTCGCATTCCTAGGTGGAGCACGACGATTAGCAGCTCCCCGTGGATGGAATGGATTCACATTGATCGTGGGATCAATCTCCTCTAACGGTGGCATGGAAGAATCACTATCATCAGCGGATGAGTGACCTTTTCTTCTAGATCTTGATGCTCTTCTTGACGATTTCTTGCTTCCCTTATTCTTAAGGTCGCTTAGTTCTATCCTCATTTGGAAGATCATGTCCTGTAGATTGTTAACTTGAGATTGATGACGATCCATTTCATCCTGGCGGAGGTTCTCATTCCATTGGAGTTGAGCTTCCTTTTCCGCCAACTCCGCTTGAAGATCACGTTCGTGTTCTTCAACCATCTTCTTTTCCTTGCGCTTTTGCCTTAAAGTTTTCTCTAGCTCTTGATCAAGAGGTAAGAGATCTTCGGTGTTCCTAGACCTGCGCATGCACTCAAAGTAATATCAAATAACGAGAGCAAACTCCCAAGCTTGACAACCGGCTACCGAATTCGGCCGAAACCAAATCCCCGGTAACGGCGCCAAAAACTTGTTCGCCCCTAAACGTGCGTGCAAATAAGCTTTAAATATATAAAACTAGAATCAAGCAAGCGAACCCGCAGTGTACGGATCGACGTAGTTAAGCAAGAATTCCAGAGTATCGAACACAGGGATTTGGGTGGGAACAAATTCAATTGCAGATTATCAAGCGAGTAAATATGAGAGTTTTTGCAAATATTGGGAAAACAACAATCCTAAAGATCCAAGTATCCAGCTGTGCCAATCGATTCAAGATATTCTTAATAATTGATAGCATGAATTATAGTCTATATTTTGGGGTTTGTTTGGACGTTTTATCTTCAATAATCTGCATGTTTGTATGTATAATATGTGATTCTATTACCATTTCATCTACCTTTGCGAGAATCGAGGTCTACACCTAGTTTCGTTGTAATTGCAGGTAATATGGTACGTTTTGCATCAAAAAGGAGCAAAAGGAGTCATTAGTCATTTGGAGCTACATCCAGGAAGCATAGCCATGAATTAAAGATTCACTTTGGACCAGTTTTGAGAGATTTCACATTCAGTTGTGAGTCACCTCGGTTGACCACAGATTTACCTCGACCGAGGTGATCCAGAGACGCCGACTCGACCGAGGCGAACACCTAGGACGCGGCGAGAATATTTTATTCTTGGAGGAGATCTTTTAAACTTGGAAAGTGATCTTATATTTTTGGGCTTGGCTCCTGGAAGGAAGGAGATATGCAGAATCATATATTTTACCTATATTTATGGGAAAATATCTTTCTAAGATTTATTATCTTTGGAGGGTTATTTTCCTATAAAAAGGGTCGGATTTCCCATAATTCCGGCATCCGCTCACACCGAAAAATCACGCTATACCGTCGATCAGGGTTTATAGTACGCAGCAGCAGCATACTCCAATTTGGGGGAGAGAGTTGAAGAACCTTTTTGAAGGTTGAAGGAAGATTGAAGTTCATAGCTTTTATAGCTTTATTGAAGGGTTTTGTAAGATTGTCTTCAATTCCCTCAATTGTTGTCTTGTCTTGTTGGATTATTATCCAAAGAACGCTTTGTTGTGATATTTGATTCAGTTATTGAAGTCTTTTCATTAAATTCTTCTTTGTTCAAATATTCACCTTCTTCCCTTATATTTAATACTTTCATTATGAGGATGAGTGGCTAATTTCCTTGTGTGATTCTAGGGTGATTGGCTGAAGGTTGTGGGAAAAACAATGATAGAATAATCTTAGATTCCAGTAGGATCCTGAAAGTTCGAGTCTTTAACCTTAACCCTAAGCATCTCGTTCGGTTGATGAACATCTCGGCCGGGGTGGAATTCTTCTGACCGAGGTGACTTATTCGACCTAAACTGAGAGTTAAGTGTTAGAGTTTGCCAAATGCTATTCTTATTACACCTTCCTGGTTCAAAGCAAGCTTAGGATGAGACTTACCCGGTAATTCCTTAGTTTGTGTACCAACGATCATAAGTGTAGGTAATAAAGGTTTATCCTTTATTGGGGTTTGAGTGTGCTTCCATCCCATCTTTGTGAGTTAGCTTGAGACTTACCCGGTAAAGGTTGATTCTTTTCCCTTAGATGGTGTGTTAGTTTGAGGTTATAGTTCTTCATCTTAATTCCTTGAGACTTACCCGGTAATAGGAGTTACGGTTTAGGATTAGTGTGTAGTGAGACTTACCCGGTGATCTACTCCACTTTAGTAACACCTTCCCCACGCAAAAATCTCAGCTTTGTCCGCTTATATATAGATCTTGAGTTGGAACCACAACTAGATGCTTTAATCCCTAGAATTGCATGTTTGCTTTATTGACTTCTTATTCATCTTTGATTGTGTTAATCGCTCTTGTGGTTAGTATTGACATTAGCACACCGTATTGACTTTGTTTCACCGAGTCCCTGTGATCGACCCCTGGAATTTTCTTGCTTTTACTACGATTGACCCGTACACTGCGGGTTCGCATCCTTGTTTTAAGCTTAAGTCTAGGGTTATAAATTTAAAGCTTGCACACACCGTTTGGAGCGAACAAGTTTTTGGCGCCGTTGCCGGGGACTTGGTCTACACCGAGCCGGTTGCGGTTTGCTTTCGGGGCACTTGCCCCTGTTGCTACTAACTACTCTTTCTATGAGTTTTGTAGTTTTTAGGATTTCCGATTACTACATTTGATCCAGCCTGGATAGCAAGACAAAGTGCTAGGGCGGACCATTATGAATACTTGGAGGAGAAGTACTCCTTCTATTGGTTTAACAATGAATGGGAAAGAGAAGAGGCCATTCAGCATGAACTTGCGATATGGGATGAGAAGAATGTCCCTAAAAACATTTATGAGCAACCTTTTGAAGACTCTCTCGAATCAAGATTGGAGAAGTTGATGAAGAAGGTGGAGGAGCTCAAGGAAAGCACCCTACCCTATGCTAAGCCGAAAGAGGAGCATAAGGAAGTGTTGCACGTTCCAAGCATTCCTTTGGTCGAACCGGAAGTTTCTCCTGAAGCTTTTGTGGAAGCGGAGGATGTGGAAGATCTCGATCCAACTGCCGAGACCTCGGCCGAGGTGGAGGAGATCTCGACCGAGATGGAAGAAGAATTTGTAGAACTGCAAGATGCGGCGAACCTTGGCCAAATTATTGAGACTGTGGTCAAGGTAGAAGAAAGGCCAGCTGAGTTGGGAGAGATTTCGTGTGTGGACTATCAACCCAACATGAAACTTGTCTCAAACTTTGGAGAACTTTACAAGGTAATTTCTCTTACTTCGTTTGAATTTCCTACTAAAGTTCTAAATTTCTTCAGGGAAGCACCGAAGAGTTGGAGGTCTCTCCCGGAAGAACCTCCCAAGATCAAGATGAAGTCTTCCTTGAAATTGTTGGAAGAGGAAGCTCCTCGGATCATGAGGAGTGGAGTTGGCAAGCACTACACCGTTAAGGCGATGAAGTGTCTCTTGTTCAAGTATGGGGTCCCTCGCATGCTAAGGACCCTGTACCATCCCCAAGCTATAGATGGGGAAGCTACTAGAATTCTCGAGAAGTTGTTTTCTCGATCAAGGAAAGGATGGGACACGAGGAATGTCCCATTGAAGTGCAGGAAGTCTAGACGAATTCCGGTGAGAATCAAACTGTACAAGCTTGTACGTGGGAGATCTTACCATTTGCCGGTGAAGTTAGGAACCGGAACCTTCTTGGAAGATTTTTACGGATGTGATGAGCACTCCACGACATTCGAAGTGCATTGAGTAATCCCATTCCGTATGGTCCAGCTAGCGACCTTAAACCAAGCGCTTCTTGGGAGGCAACCCAAGGTATTGCTTTCTTCTCCCTTTTCTAGTTTAGTTTAGATAGTTGCTTTGTTTTTGTTTTCCTCTAGACAACAACCAGGTATTCCAAAAGGAAGGGTCACAGTTCAGGAGCTACACTGGAAGAACAAAATTTCGAGAAGTTGAGGAAACGAGCTTTACTGAGATACATCTCGGGTACTGTCAGAACACCTCGACCGAGATGTGCTTCGCCAACCGAGATGGTCATTTCTGGGAGCTGTTTCTTACTCCTTCATGCAGTTTAGCTATGTTCGGTGAGTATCCTGTCCTTAGACTTTTATTGACCCACTGGGACAGTGTGTCCCAAGTATGGGGTGTTTGTACTTATATGACTACTTGATGTATTTGACTACTTTTGATGTATTATATTTCATCGGATATTTTATTTATGCATCACTTCTGCATTTATATGATTATCTGATATTACATGCATACCTACAGGTTATTTGATTGAGAAAAACGTCGAAACTGAAAAAAATGGTTTTAAAAAAAAAAAAAAAATTTTCGACCTCGACCGAGTCAGTATTGGCCAAACGAGGCGTTTCACCTCGGTTGAACCAAGAACACCTCGACCGAGGTGTGTTAACTGAGAATTTTCGAAAACGAATTTTTGTTACTTATCTGGATATGACCTCAGTGAAGATCTTGTTTACAGACTGGTTTTAAATTCTTTATGTGTTTGAAAGGTTTTATAATATGTTTAAGTTGCTAAATGCTTTGCTTGAAATTAATGGCATGTTTAATACTTTGTTTTTATCCAAATTATGTTGAATTTGAAGGTTGACACCACAAGATAAGTTCTCTCACTTTCTTCTTGGAAAGACCAAGGCAATTCATTCTCTTCTCTCTTCTTCTTCTTGATCATGCTTAGCCCCTCATATACATTTTGCCTCCCTTTACCTATCCGGGAATTTGGAAGCAAGCAAAGTGGTGAAAGCAAGTTAAAGTTGAGAAGTGGGCTAGAAGTGGAAGTGTTAGAAAGCAATTATAGGTTTGGGGAAGTCAATCATGAAGATGAGTAACTCGGCACCATTCACATAGCCGGGTGTTTGTGTCTTGCCAAAGTCAGATTGAGCGATATTCCTAACGGGTCATGGTATGTGCATCAAGGGTTTGATGCATCTCGAGAAATTGATGATTGCAGATTTCCTAGGCTTCGGTTATTGTGCACCTCTGTCCATGCATCCCAAAAAGTAAAGTAAAAAAAGAAAAAGTGTGAGATAAGCAAAGCTTATTGTTGGAAGATGTTGAAAGTCAAAGTGAAAGTGAAGTTCATCCTTTTTCCGGATTCTAGCACCACATTACCCTACATACATCCCTACCCTACACGTTTCTTGACCTTTTCTTTTGGGAAGCCGTTGAGACCTTGAGCTTGTTGATTGACTTAGCGGTTTAAACTGGATTATACATGATTAATTTTGATAATTAATGATTTATTATGCATTCTATGATTTTATGCAAAGATGAACAATTTTCCTATATTTATAAAATGTTTTGAGCATATTGAGTTTCTAAATTCCAGGAAGTATTCTCTTAGAGTGATCTATGATAGTTGCACACCATAAAATGTTTTAGAAAGACTTTTTCATTGATTTTATTGACTTATAATCCATTCTATCTTGTCTTCTATATGAGGAACTTGCTTGGGGACAAGCAAGGGCTAAGTATGGGGTATTTTGATAGCATGAATTATAGTCTATATTTTGGGGTTTGTTTGGACGTTTTATCTTTCATAATCTGCATGTTTGTATGTACATTATGTGATTTTACTACCATTTCATCTACCTTTGCGAGAATCGAGGTCTACACCTAGTTTCGTTGTAATTGCAGGTAATATGGTACGTTTTGCATCAAAAAGGAGCAAAAGGAGTCATTAGTCATTTGGAGCTACATCCAGGAAGCATAGCCATGGATTAAAGATTCACTTTGGACCAGTTTTGAGAGATTTCACATTCAGTTGTGAGTCACCTCGGTTGACCACAGATTTACCTCGACCGAGGTGATCCAGAGATGCCGATTCGACCGAGGCGAACACCTAGGACGTGGCGAGAATATTTTATTCTTGGAGGAGATCTTTTAAACTTGGAAAGTGATCTTATATTTTTGGGCTTGGCTCCTGGAAGGAAGGAGATATGCAGAATCATATATTTTACCTATATTTATGGGAAAATATCTTTCTAAGATTTATTATCTTTGGAGGGTTATTTTCCTATAAAAAGGGTCGGATTTCCCATAATTCCGGCATCCGCTCACACCGAAAAATCACGCTATACCGTCGATCAGGGTTTATAGTACGCAGCAGCAGCATACTCCAATTTGGGGGAGAGAGTTGAAGAACCTTTTTGAAGGTTGAAGGAAGATTGAAGTTCATAGCTTTTATACCTTTATTGAAGGGTTTTGTAAGATTGTCTTCAATTCCCTCAATTGTTGTCTTGTCTTGTTGGATTATTATCCAAAGAACGCTTTGTTGTGATATTTGATTCAGTTATTGAAGTCTTTTCATTAAATTCTTCTTTGTTCAAATATTCACCTTCTTCCCTTATATTTAATACTTTCATTATGATGATGAGTGGCTAATTTCCTTGTGTGATTCTAGGGTGATTGGCTGAAGGTTGTGGGAAAAACAATGATAGAATAATCTTAGATTCCAGTAGGATCCTGAAAGTTCGAGTCTTTAACCTTAACCCTAAGCATCTCGTTCGGTTGATGAACATCTCGGCCGGGGTGGAATTCTTCTGACCGAGGTGACTTATTCGACCTAAACTGAGAGTTAAGTGTTAGAGTTTGCCAAATCCTATTCTTATTACACCTTCCTGGTTCAAAGCAAGCTTAGGATGAGACTTACCCGGTAATTCCTTAGTTTGTGTACCAACGATCATAAGTGTAGGTAATAAAGGTTTATCCTTTATTGGGGTTTGAGTGTGCTTCCATCCCATCTTTGTGAGTTAGCCTGAGACTTACCCGGTAAAGGTTGATTCTTTTCCCTTAGATGGTGTGTTAGTTTGAGATTATAGTTCTTCATCTTAATTCCTTGAGACTTACCCGGTAATAGGAGTTACGGTTTAGGATTAGTGTGTAGTGAGACTTACCCGGTGATCTACTCCACTTTAGTAACACCTTCCCCACGGAAAAATCTCAGCTTTGTCCGCTTATCTATAGATCTTGAGTTGGAACCACAACTAGATGCTTTAATCCCTAGAATTGCATGTTTGCTTTATTGACTTCTTATTCATCTTTGATTGTGTTAATCGCTCTTGTGGTTAGTATTGACATTAGCACACCGTATTGACTTTGTTTCACCGAGTCCCTGTGATCGACCCCTGGAATTTTCTTGCTTTTACTACGATTGACCCGTACACTGCGGGTTCGCATCCTTGTTTTAAGCTTAAGTCTAGGGTTATAAATTTAAAGCTTGCACACACCGTTTGGAGCGAACAATAATATAAAGACAGAGTTGAGATATGCAAAGGTATACTAATGTAAGGTAATCGTGCGGTGAAGTTCCAAAAACCTTATACGACTCACCTACAAGACACTCTCTATAAAGGTTGTTGAGGCTTCAATATAGAAAGGTTCTAAAGGCAAGAATTAATGTCAAATACCCAAACTTGTAATCCAAGGATCAAGACTAACTTAACCGATTACGGTTGTGACATTCACAATCGAGGTAGAGGTTGTTGAGGCTTCACTACCACCTAGAAAAGGCAAGCCTAAACTAAGTTAAAGCAAATCTTTAACTTTGGATAAAAGTAAAAGCAGGTTCGTAAACTTAAGGGAAATTACGGGTGGATCTTGAGACTCCACGGCCGTGGAACTAAAGAACAAACCGTGATTTAGGGTTCGTCGACGATTCTCTCAAACTCTCAGGGTCTAATCTGTTTACGATCGATCTATCATCATCTAAGCCACAACCATCAACCCTTCACCTTAGAATTGTTAAGGGTTTTTAGCCAATAACAGTCATGTTGATATCCAATTCAAAGATTAAAAGATTGAAAGATGAAAAATTCCGAAAACTTCCAATAAACTTCAAACCAATCTCAATGTCACAATCAAGAATGAATGTTGTCAATAGATTCAAAATAAGGCAAACAAACACAATCTTAGGAAAGAAGGAAGAACGGGATGTCAATCCGTCTTCTAAATCAAACCTAAACAAGAAGAGAAATCTTCTTGCAACAAAATTCCAAAAACTTCAATCTTCCGCCAATCCGGAAATCTCAACAGCAATCTCCACCAAAAGTACTAGATTAGGGCAAATCCCAAACACGAACTTCGATCTCCAACGAGATGTAAATGCTTCTAAGCGAGGGTTAAGCGAGGATAAATGCCGCTAAGCGAAGGCGAAGGTATCTTCCTTCGTCCGTCTTTTTATAGGGCAAGATAAAATATCGGCCCGGCCCAATCTTCAAAAGATCGTGGCTTCAAAATGTGGCGAAAAAGATCGCCAAGATCACGGTTGTGGAAGGTTCCACGACCGTAATTTAGAGCGTGGAAATCAACACGGTTTGAACCATGGATTCCACGACCGTAATAGTTACTGGAATGCATCACGCCTCTCTTGCAAGGTTCCACGGCCGTGGAACTGAACGTGGGTTGTAGTACGGCCGTATTTTAGAGCGTGGTTTAGGGCAAGAACGTGATTCTTCCCTAGCCTCGTGCACTCCTCAAGTTGAACTCTATTTTGCTCCTAAGAATGCCCTTAATCCATGGACATACTCAATCAACTCATCTTTGCTCGATTCCGTTCGGAAATGGCTCTCAATCACCTATAATCAACATAAAGCTAGTGTAGACATCCATATCGACAATATAGGCAAACTAGCTCACAATTGCAACAATGCTAAATCAAAGACTATCAATATGAATCAAGTACACTTAGAAAATGTGCCTAAGATATCACAATATTTCATGCTAACACAGACCGCCTAGACCGAAGCCTCACCCATCCTTCTGCACACGACGCCTCCTGAGCAGGTGAATCCATTTGCTTCTCCCTCTCCGCCCATCTGCAGCCCTGCTGGACGGTCTTCATCGGCGTTGACCATCGCCACGCACTTTGACGCCTCCACCGCTGCTGCAGACCGAAGCAAAGGACAACACGCCTCGCAGCCAGTCCCAAGCCACTGCACGCGTCTTCAATGGTCCACAAGAGCAGATCGCTCGCTAGGATACTGCAGCATAGGGCTGGGTAAGTATCCACACCTACTGTCCACTCTTTCATCTTCATGTATAGAAATGTAACCAACCCTCCTTCGATCGAATGCAGCCGTATCCAATGTTAGACTCTTCGTTGGAGAGATTGACAGCAAACCGGATCTTCACTGTTGCTGGTGAGTAATCAAAACTTCTGAGCCTAGTACCTTTGTGTTGTGTAGTGTTTATGTTGTAGTCGTTGAGTATTGAAGGAGAGCAGTGTAGAGATAATTAGACGAGACATAGAGAAACTTTAGAAGTGCAGTAGGAAGAGAACTTGAACTTAGGATAGTCTTTTATGGTTCATGTATATTTGGGTGTTGTGGGTTTTGAACCGGAAACCTCTAGATAGAAATAAGGGAAGCCTATATTGTCAAGGAGAATCGAAATTAGGACCTTCTGCACACCGTTTAATTCAGCTTTGACCTGCTGACTTTAGGACCTAGTTTCTATAGCTTATCGAGAATCCACCGTTGAATTTTTGATATATCGTAGATGGATACATACAGTTTAATGTGTTAAAATTTGGGAGAAAGTTAACGGTCGGATTAGATTTTATAAAGTCCCGAAGTAGAGCACTTGGGGCTGTTTTCGAAGCAGGAAAATATTTGACTAAGTTTGGAATTTTAGCTTCTAGTCTAACCTTAGATTTTATGTAGGAGTTTTGGTTGAATTTTTGAGAGACCTTTTCCCTATGTTTAGTATACATATTTTAGAGGATCTAGAGAGTGATTTCGGAATTCTTATCCTCTAACCTAAGTCTTGAATTCTAACTCAAATCGGACCTTAATGACCGTTTAATGAAACTCTAGAATTTTGTATAACTCTTGTAAATCTTTACCAAACTTTTCCGTAAGAACTAGATTGTGGAAATGGGTTCCAAAGGAGAGTTTGAAACTAAGATATAGACAAATCGGGGAGTTTCGGAACCGGGGGTAAAATAGTCATTTTACCTTAAGAGGGCATTTTAGTAATTTTCTCTTGATGAGTTTGTGCATCCTAGAAGTTATAGACTTCTAAGATTATGGGATGTATTTTGATCCACGTGCCTTGTATGATAGGCGTTTTAGTTTCTACGGTTGCAGGCCGAGTTGAGATTGTGAGAGTTGTGGTTTGATTCAGGTAAGTCCTTGCGACTTACTTAGCTGGTTTCTGGATCTTAGTTGAGTGATAATGGTTGTGTGTGTGCAATGTATGTTATAATAAAAATAACAACTTGTTAGGACGACCGTTGTTGTTATGTGTTAAGGTCCAAGTGTATGTATAACGGGCCGTGACATCACTGCCCAGCTCTACAGGAGACTGGGAGGTTCTCTATACCCAGACCATACAGGTACACGGTGAGATGCATCGGATTCACTCTTGATGGGTACACGGGGGCGGAGGCGAGGTTTGGGAATCCCTCGTGTCACAAAATAAGTATCATTAGAGTGAATGACTTAAAGAAAGATAATAAATGGATTGTTTGAAAGCATGATGAGTGTTTATTATTTTATGCGTGTGTGTTCTATTGTTATTCTCCTAATGTTTAGATAACTAGCTAATGGTTGTTCTGTTGTGTTTTTAGATTCACCACAGATTAGAACAGCAGCTGAGTGATCCGGAAGTAGTGGTCAGCCGGGTCTCCGTACTCCTTAGAGTGGGGTTGAGTGTTATCTTGTTGTGTCTTTCATCTTGTTGAAGACATATAGACTTTTCTGTTGTTTAAGTACATTAAGTTAGACGTTGTTGCATTCATTCTTTTAAAAATACATTTTTATGACTTTTGGTTTTTCTTATTTGTGTCTTGTTGCAAGATCAAAAGTAATATTGTTGTCAAACTGAGGTCGGGACCCATTGTGAGGTCCTAACCAGTAATATCCCGGGTTCCGAGAATCCGGGGTGTTACATATATAGCAACGGGTTATATAATTGATAATAAAAACAAATTACCTCTATGAGAACGAAACAATGAGGAGGAATGGATAATAGGTGTTGGGAAGAATAACAAAGTAGAAGATACAGTTTCACGTTATGGTGTATGGTATTTATTGAATACAAAATAAAGCGTCGAAACAATATCGTGCAATTTTCAAGTTATTATTTATTATCGAAAAAATTTAAAAAAAAATATTAAAATTTGTTAACAAATCATGTTCCAAAGTAAATTAATTTAAAATATATTTACATTAGGTATAAATATTTTTGCTTTGGATGGATTTGATCGAATCAGTAGCCAAAATCGCATAAGAAATATGTAACATCCGAAAATTTATTTCGGAGTTCAATTATGAGTTTACAAATTTTCACGATGGATCATTAATTTCCCGAGTTTCTTCCGGATCATTTTGCCCTCGACGGGCCCATGATCAGCTTACGGGCCCATCAACTCCTTTTTCCCCCTTAATTACTTCCACCGTCATATTTTTTCCCTAACTCTCCTCCTCACGTAAATGTAACCTTTCTCTTCTACCTCGCTTCACGATGGCAGCGCCGCTCGCCTTATCCCTCCCATGGATGCAGCAACCGTAGACAATGCCGGCTAAACTCTCCTGCCATCCAGTCGATGTGATAACCGAAAATTTTAAACTCCATTTGATGCTGAATTTAACCGGATTCCGATCCGTCAATCTTAAATAAATAAATACATAAAATAAAACAAAATAAAACGAGTTTTATTTCTATCATTTTATGTGACCTTAATTCACATAAATGATGGAAACGATGTAACCGGAAATAATTCCGTATCTTTAAAATAAAGGATAACTTATATTAACACAATAAATAATACCGATTCCGTACGAGTAACGAACCTTCGTTCAGCCAATTATTCTATGTAAGAGCAGGCCAAACTCTTTGGCCTAACCCTTTTGCCCAATGGCTATCAGCCGGCCCAATGCTAACCCTCACTAATTAAACCTTAATCTAACCTAATTCTAAACCTAATTAAACTATATTACTGACTTTGCCGCTGCACGTTAAACTTCCGAAACACCCAACCACGCTCGAGTTGCAGCCGATTCATCATCTTCCCCGACGCTGAAGCCACGCTGGAGTTGCAACCGGACCACCGTTTTCCCCGACGCCGAAACCAGTGCAGCCGCAAGAACCACCTAGTCTCTCCGGGACCGTTACTAACCCAACCAGTGCAGCCGCAAGAACCACCTAGTCTCTCCGCAAGAACCACGCTCGAGTTGCAGCCGCAAGAACCTTCTGCCCCTTCTGCACCGCTGTTGCTAACCACCTCGCAAACACAGACCCCAACGAGGTCGACTTCGGTCGAGGCTGTAGACGCACGAACCAGACGGGCGGAGAGGTCCTCCCGATCACCAACCATCGCTGCACCCGTCTCCGTCGGAAGTCGTGACTAACCCAACCTCCTGGGCACACGATTGGCGTAGCACCCCAAAACCGTCCCGCTTCGATCCAGGCCACACTACTGCGGTAAGCGCTGAACCTTCTCCTGTTGCAACTGATACGTACAGATAGTGTAGATATAGTACAAACCATAGTGCAGTAGAGGAATAAATTGAGAGATGAGGGGGTGAGGGATACCTGTCCAATTTGTAGTCCATGATACTCGAACTGGAGACCTCTAAGTAGGATAAATAAGAGCTCCTGTTGATAGAGAGAATCGAACCTAAGACCTTCTGCACACCTCTTGTTGGAGTTCCGACCTACTGACTTCATGATATATTTTCTAGGGTTTAAATCGAGAATCCACCGTTGAAATTTTGATATGTCGTAGATGAATACTTATAGTTTAATGTATTAAAATTTGAGAGGAAGTTAACGGTCGGATTAAGTTTTATAAAGTCCCGAAGTAGAGCACTTGAGCTGTTTTGAAACAGGAAAATAATTGACTAAGTATAGATTTTGGCTTCTAGTCCAACCTTAGAGGTTATATGGAAATTATGGTTGTTTTTCTTGAGAGACCCTTGCCCTATGATCGATAGGTATATTAGAGGAACTAGAGAGTGTTCCCGGAACCCTTAACTTTTTAATCTAAATCTTGGATCTTAACTCAAAACGAACTTAAAAATGATTGCTTAATGAAAATCTAGGATTTGTGTAACTCCTGTATTGCGGTACTAAATTCTTCCGTAAGAACCGGAATATGAGTTTAGGCTCTAAAAGTAGAGTTGTAAATTAATTATGGAAAATCTTAGATTTTGGGATCAGGAATAAAGTAGTCCTTTAACCTAAAAGAGTTATTTTCGAAAACTTTCCTCTTGAGATTTGTACCTCTTAGAAGTTGATAACTTCTAAGAGTATGGGATGAAATGTTGATACACATGCCTTGTTTAACATGCGTTTGAGTTACCACGGGTACGGATATTAGTTGAGTGATAGTGGTTGTGTGTGTGTACGATGTGCATGATTATAATAATAACAACTTGTTAGGACGACCGTTATTATTATGTTTAAGGCCCAAGTGTATGTATAACGGGCCGTGAAATCACTGCCCAACTCTAACAGGAGACTGGGAGGTTCTCTATACCCAGACCAGGCAGGTACAAGGTGAGATGCATCGGATCCATTCCTGATGGTTACACTGGGGCGGGGGCGAGGTTTGGGAATCCCTCGTGTCACAAAATAAGTATCATTAGCATGAATGAGTAACTTAACTTAAGATAATAAATGGACTTGTTTGAAAGCATGATGGGTGTTTATTCTTTTATGTGTGTGTGTGTGCTATTATTATTCTTCTAATATTTAGATAACTAGCTAATGGTTTCTCTTGTTGTGTTTTTAGATTTACCATAGGTTAGACCAGCAGCTGAGTGATCCGGAAGTAGTGGTCAGCCGGGTCTCCGTACTCTTTAGAGTGGGGGTTGGGGTTGTTGGCTGCTAGACCGTGTTGCATTCATTACCTTAAAAATACTATTTCATGAATTTCGGTTTTCCTTATTTGTGTCTTGTTGCAAGATCCTAGTAATATTGTTGTCAAACTGAGGTCGGGACCCATTGTGAGGTCCTAACCAGTAACGTTTCGAGTTCTGAGAATTCGGGGTGTTACAACATGGTATCAGAGCTCTAGGTTGGCAACAATGGCACTTGAAATCTTCTGAAAGACCGAATAAATATTAATTAGAACCCGAAAGGGATCTGAGTTTTAAAAAGGGAACTTTTTGTTTTCAAATGCATGCATAGTCTGGTTGGGAATAGAAAAGTACGGCTGACCACCACTACTACCGCGGATCTTAGTAAGCTTAGTTTGAACTTTAGGTTTTTACTGTAGTTGGACTTTTAGCTAGTTATATTTATAATTGTTATTCCTTGCGCAGATGGCACGTACTAGAGCTACGCTAGCTACTGGTCGAGGTAGAGGTCGTCCACCTCTCCCTCTAGCTGGACCAGGTAGGGGGGATGGGACCCTTATAGTTAGAGGACGCGGCCGTGGAGGTAGACCTCCACTGGCACGAGGTCGAGGTCGAGCTCCTCGAGAGGATCCACCAGCAGTGATCATGCCAGATGCTGGAGTGGAGGAGGTGGCTGAGAGTGTAGGTCCCGAGGTCAGGAATGAGACCGTTGCTAGGTCTGGAGCGCAGAGGGAATGTTTGACAGAGTCAGGACGTGTTTCTATTGGAGCATCGGAGTATAGAGAGTACCGAGCATACGTCGAGCGTATGGAGGAGGCTGCTAGGACAGAGAGACTTACCCATGTACCACCAGTACCGGCTAGATTTGTTCTGGTGACACAGGGAGTACCTCAGGTGCCGGCTGTACCTGAGAGGAGAGTTGTGGCTGATAGAGCTCCTACTGGGTCTAGAGCACCGAGACCGGATGAGTGGTTGAAGGCTTTCAACTCTCAGAAGGTCCCCTCATTCAGTGGAGAGATAGGGTTAGAGGTGGAGCACTGGATTGGACAGGTAGAGACTGCATTAGAGGTGATACGTTGCCCCGAGGATCGACAGGTGGATTTGGTACAAACATGTTTCACTGAGGATGCTCATTCCTGGTGGCGGACCATACGTAGTCGAGTCACAAGTTGGGAGCAGATGAGGAGCATTGTTAGAGATAGATACTACCCTGTCTCGTTGAGGAGAGAGATGTTTCAGGACTTCATTGAGGTAGGATTTGAGGACATTCCGATTGCTGCTGCCAATAAGAAGTTCCAGAAGGAACTGATACTACTTGGACCAGCTGCACCTCCTGAGGAGCAGCATGTGTATCTCTTTTCACGAAGATTGAGGGAGAGCACTCGTTCCTATCTGGCAGGATTTCACTGTGTGACTCTGTCAGACTATCAGGATAGGGCGTCTGCATATGAGAGAGACAGACCAGTCCAGAGGAGAGCTGCTCAGTTAGACACGCCGGATAAGCAGCAGAGGACAGGGTATGCTAGTGGTAGTACAAGAGTAGCTGTTTTTGGATGGGGACAGACTCAGGGGCGACATAGCCATACCGCTACTGGTCACATTTCAGCTGGTGGCTTACAGTGCCACAACTGTAGTGGCTATGGACACATCCGATCGAACTGCACAAAGCCGTCAGTGACCTGCTTCCAGTGCGGTAAGGTTGGACATAGGGCTGCATTCTACCGCCAGGGCAAGGCTCCATCACAGCAGGGTTCTTCCCCTGCAGGTCTATCAGGGAGTGTACAGAGACAGTCACAGTACCAAGCTCGAAGTCAGCAGCAGCAGTACCGAGCCCCAAGTCAGCAGTAGTCTTACAAGGCTCTAGGACACACATCTTCACAGAGCTCTATGCAGGGATCAGGTCGGGGCAGAGGGCGTGGCAGTGTAGCTGATACTAGAGGAGCTCAAACGTGGGTGTTTGAGCTGAGGAGTGCTGATCAGCCAAAGGCACCGACTGCCACAGGTACGATCCAGATCCATGACTTACCCGTATGAGTTTTATTTGATACGGGTGCTACACACTCCTTCATATCTAATGCATGCGTAGATAGGTTGTCCTTAGCTACTGTAGAGGGGATACCTTTTATGATAGGCTTACCTGATGGGAGTAAGGTAAGAGGGACTAGAGAGATCTATGGATGTCCTGTTCGCATGGGAGATCGAGACTGGCTAGTAAATTTTCTAGTCATGCCCTTAGCTCATGAGGATGTGATTTTAGGGATAGATTGGATGAAGAAACATGGAGCAGTCTTAGACATTGGTAGGAGGACAGTGACCATTGCCACTGAGGAGGGTCATAGAGTGATATTTCGAGGGTGGGACCTCGGAAAGTCTGGCACAGTTATCAGTGTAGTGAGAGCAACGAGACTGATAGCACAGGGTTGTGAGGCCTTCTGGTGTTATGCCATGAAGGAAAGCAAGAGCCTGACCATAGAGGAGATACCTGTTGCATGTGAGTTTGCCGAGGTATTCAATGACGACCTGCCAGGATTACCCCCATAGAGGAGCATTGACTTCAGTATTGAGTTAGAGCCGGGCACGAGACCGATCTCGAAGGCCCCATACCGTATGGCACCGATAGAGCTGCTGGAGTTGAAGAAGCAGTTGGAGGAATTAGCAGATAAGGGCTTCATACGCCCTAGTGTGTCTCCTTGGGGTGCGCCAGTATTATTTGTGAAGAAGAAGGACGGATCGATGAGACTGTGCATAGACTACAGAGAACTGAATAAAGTGACCATCAAAAACAAGTATCCACTGCCGCGCATAGATGATCTGTTGGATCAGTTGCATGGGGCGTCTATGTTCTCGAGGATAGACTTGAGGTCAGGTTATCACCAGTTGAGGGTGAGAGATCAGGACATACCTAAGACGGCATTCCGAACTAGGTATGATCATTATGAGTTCGTAGTGATGCCATTTGGGCTCACTAATGCACCAACGGTGTTCATGGAGTTGACGAATGGGATATTCATTGACTTCTTAGACCAGTTTGTAGTGGTCTTCATTGACGACATCCTAGTTTACTCTAGGAGTCGAGAGGAGCATGCCGGACACTTGAGGACAGTATTGTAGATTCTGCAGGATAACCAGCTGTATGCTAAGCTATCCAAGCGTGAGTTTTGGATGTCAGAGGTGGCTTTCCTAGGACACGTGGTGACTGCTGAGGGTATTAAAAATTGATCCGGCGAAGATAGAGTCAGTATCTTCTTCGCAACCTCCTAAGAATGTTAAAGAGGTTCGCAGCTTTCTAGGTTTAGCAGGGTACTACCGCCGGTTTTTGGAAGGGTTTTCCTTGATTGCCCGACCACTTACTTGTCTTCTGAGGAAGACTACTCGGTTTGTCTGGTCTGAGCCGTGTCAGTAGAGTTTTGAGGAGTTGAAGAGGAGATTGACGTCCGCTCCGATTTTGGCACAGCCTGAGGGTACAGATGATTTTGTTGTATACAGTGACGCATCTAAGCTAGGCTTGGGGTGTGTTTTGATGCAGAGGGGTAAGGTCATAGCCTATGCGTCTCGGCAGTTGAAGACGTATAAGGAGAACTACCCCACACATGATCTAGAGTTGGCTGCAGTAGTCCATATTCTTAAGATCTGGCGTCACTATCTCTATGGGGCGACATGTCAGATCTTCACAGACCATAAGAGTCTGAAGTATATATTCACTCAGAGAGAGTTGAATAACCGCCAGAGGCAGTGGTTAGAGTTGATCAAGGACTTCGACCTTGAGATTCTTTACCACCCCGGGAAGGCGAATGTGGTAGCTGACGCTTTGAGTCGGAAGACGCCTAGGGAGAGGGCGATAGCCCGGTTGATAGTACAACCATAGTTGTAGAGAGACTTGGTTTGGTTGGAGATAGAGATCCAGTTTCCCGATACTGATAGTCAGTTGGCTACTTTGGAGTTACTTCCTGATCTGTTGGATGAGATCCGACAGAAGCAGGAGACTTGCCCGACTTTGACCAGGATTCGAGACAGGATGTCTCGAGACGAGGCCCCATAGTTCACTATTGGTGCAGATGGAGTGATGAGACGTCAGGACCGCGTTTGTGTGCCGTAAGACAGTGAGTTGAGACAGAGGATATTAGGTGAGGCTCATGCAACCCCATACTCAGTACATCCTGGAGCGAGTAAGATGTACAAGGATGTGAGACGGTCCTTCAGGTGGGGAGGTTTGAAGCCCGATGTGACTCGGTATGTAGCTCAGTGCGCGACCTACCAGCAGGTCAAGATTGAGCATCGTAGGTCCGGAGGAGAGCTCCACCCACTTTCAGTACCACAGTGGAAGTAGGAGGATATATCTATGGATTTTGTCACAGGTTTGAGACTCAGCAGAGGATTTGATGCTATTTGGGTAGTGGTAGACCGCCTGACGAAGACCGCACGCTTCATTCCGATTAAGGAAATGTGGCCGGTGAGTCGTCTAGCTGAGGAGTTCACCAGACACATTGTGAGACTCCATGGAGTACCGAGGACTATCGTCTCTGACAGAGATGGACGTTTTACCTCGAGATTTTGGCAACAGGTATATAGTGCTTTGGGGACGAGTCTCCACTTTACTACCGCCTACCACCCCCAGACAGACGGTCAGTCTGAGAGGACTATTCAGACCTTAGAGGACATGCTGGGGGCGTGTGTACTAGATTGGGGACATGTATGTCCAGATCATCTCCCATTGGTAGAGTTTTCATATAATAACAGCTGACACGCGTCTATTGGGATGGCTCCTTATGAGGCCTTGTGTGGGCGGAGATGTCGTACGCCATTATGCTGGAATGAGCCCAACAGAGCTGATGGAGTAGCTCCAGATCAGATACAGGATGACATCGCTCGGATTGCCCTAGTCCGAGAACGGATGTTAGCAGCTCAGAGTCGTCAGAAATCCTACGCCGACAAAAGGCGTCGACCTTTGGAGTTTAGAGTGGGTGCTCAAGTGTGGTTGAGAGTGTCACCTACGAGAGGAGTCAGGCGTTTCGGCATAAAAGGGAAGTTGAGTCCCCGATATGTCGGACCTTTTGAGATCTTGGAGAGAGTTGGAGAGGTGGCCTACAGATTAGCATTACCGCTGAGGCTAGAGGGAGTCCATCCGGTCTTCCATGTATCTCAGTTGAGAGAGTACATCCCGGATCCGAGACATGTCATCAGTCATGAGGATGTGATAGTTGAGTCCAATCATACCTTTGTAGAGTACCCAATAGCTGTCTTGGAGCGCAGTACTAGACGCCTGCGGTCCAAGGAGATACCTATTCTGAGGATTCAGTGGTCTAGACGAGGAGCTGAGGAGGCCACTTGGGAGACCGAAGAGAGTATTAGACGTAACTATCCCGAGTTCTTTGCGGGGTTAGAAGTGACTCCTGTATCGACGAGTAAGTACTCGGATGTTGTGTTGTTTGACCATTCATGTTTTTATTTTGGATTGGGTGATTATGTTTTATGTGCTACATGTCTGATTATGATGATTGAGTAGTTGCATGGTAGAGAAACAAGTGATTAGGGATATTATCCTAAGTTTCGGGACGAAACTTCTTTTAAGGAGGCACTGATGTGATAACCGAAAATTTTAAACTCCGTTTGATGCTGAATTTAACCGGATTCCGATCCGTCAATCTTAAATAAATAAATACATAAAATAAAATCAAATAAAACGAGTTTTTATTTCTATCATTTTATGTGACCTTAATTCACATAAAATGATGAAAACGATGTAACCGGAAATAATTCCGTATCTTTAAAATAAAGGATAACTTATATTAACACAATAAATAATACCCATTCCGTACGAGTAACGATCCTTCGTTCAACCAATTATTCTATGTAAGAGCAAGCCCAACTCTTTGGCCCAACCATTTTGCCCAATGGCCTTCAGCCGGCCCAATGCAAACCCTCACTAATTAAACCATAATCTAACCTAATTCTAAACCTAATTAAACTACACTACTGACTTTGCCGCTGCACGTTAAACTTCCGAAACACCCAGCCACGCTCGAGTTGCAGCCGATTCATCTTCTTCCCCGACGCTGAAGCCACGCTGGAGTTGCAACCGGACCACCGTCTTCCCCGACGCTGAAGCCAGTGCAACCGCAGGAACCACCTAGTCTCTCCGGGACCGTTACACTGGTAAGTCTTCCTCCTCTAGAGAACCTTCTGCCCCTTCTGCACCGCTGTTGCTAACAACCTCACAAACACAAACCCCAACGAGGTCGAGTTCGGTCGAGGCTGCAGACGCACAAACCAGGCGGGCGGAGAGGTCGTCCCGATCACCAACCATCGCTGCAATCGTCTCCGTCGGAAGTCGTGACTAACCCAACCTCTTGGGCACACGATTGGCGTAGCACACCAGAACCGTCCCGCTTCGATCCAGGCCACACTGCTGCGGTAAGCGTTGAACCTTCTCCTGTTGGAACTGATACGTACAGATAGTGTAGATAGAGTACAAACCATAGTGCAGTAGAGGAATAAATTGAGAGATGAGGGGGTGAGGGATACCTGTCCAATTTGTAGTCCATGATACTCGAACTGGAGACCTCTAAGTAGGATAAATAAGAGCACCTGTTGATAGAGAGAATCGAACCTAAGACCTTCTGCACACCTCTTGTTGGAGTTCCGACCTTCTGACTTCATGATATATTTTCTAGGGTTTAAATCGAGAATCCACCGTTGCAATTTTGATATGTCGTAGATGAATACTTATAGTTTAATGTATTAAAATTTGAGAGGAAGTTAACGGTCGGATTAAGTTTTATAAAGTCCCGAAGTAGAGCACTTCAGCTGTTTTGAAACAGGAAAATAATTGACTAAGTATAGATTTTGGCTTCTAGTCCAACCTTAGAGGTTAGATGGAAATTATGGTTGTTTTTCTTGAGAGACCCTTGCCCTATGATCGATAGGTATATTAGAGGAACTAAAGAGTGTTCCCGGAATCCTTAACTTTTAATCTAAATCTTGGATCTTAACTCAAATCGAACTTAAAAATGATAGCTTAATGAAAATCTAGGATTTGTGTAACTCATGTATTGCGGTACTAAAGTCTTCCGTAAGAACCGGAATATGAGTTTAGGCTCTAAAAGTAGAGTTGGAAATTAATTATGGAAAATCTTAGATTTTGAGATCAGGAATAAAGTAGTCCTTTAACCTAAGAGAGTTGTTTTCGTAAACTTTCCTCTTGAGATTTGTACCTCTTAGAAGTTGAAAACTTCTAAGAGTATGAGATGAAATGTTGATACACATGCCTTGTTTAACAAGCGTTTGAGTTACCACGGGTACGGACTGAGTTGAGATCTGAGAAAGTGATATTTGATTGAGGTAAGTCCTTGCGACTTACTTAGCCAGTTTCTGGATATTAGTTGAGTGATAGTGGTTGTGTGTGTGTACGATGTGCATGATTATAATAATAACAACTTGTTAGGACGACCGTTATTATTATGTTTAAGGCCCAAGTGTATGTATAACGGGCCGTGACATCACTGCCCAGCTTTGACAGGAGACTGGGAGGTTCTCTATACCCAGACCAGGCAGGTACAATGTGAGATGCATCGGATCCATTCCTGATGGTTACACGGGGGCGGAGACGAGGTTTGGGAATCCCTCGTGTCACAAAATAAGTATCATTAGCGTGAATGAGTAACTTAACTTTAGATAATAAATGGACTTGTTTGAAAGCATGATGGGTGTTTATTCTTTTATGTGTGTGTGTGCTATTATTATTCTTCTAATATTTAGATAACTAGCTAATGGTTTCTCTTGTTGTGTTTTCAGATTTACCGCAGGTTAGACCAGCAGCTGAGTGATCCGGAAGTAGTGGTCAGCTGGGTCTCCGTACTCTTTAGAGTGGGGGTTGGGGTTGTTGGTTGTCGTCCTTTCTTTTGTTAAGAACAGTTGTTCGTTTTTCCCCTTGTTTAAGTACTATAGGCTGCTAGACCGTGTTGCATTCATTACCTTAAAAATACTATTTCATGAATTTCGGTTTTCCTTATTTGTGTCTTGTTGCAAGATCCTAGTAATATTGTTGTCAAAATGAGGTCGGGACCCATTGTGAGGTCCTAACCAGTAACGTTCCGAGTTCTGAGAATTCGGGGTGTTATAGTCGACACCAAGCAGTGGACCCTCCTCCTCGTCTTTGTCGTGCAAAGTAGGATCCGGCACCCAACCTTGATGTCTTCTACACACAACTCTCCTTGCTTCCGTGGTGATCGAAGATGGGCCAGTCTCCTCTGTCCTCTTCAACCCGTATCAGCACCATGATGATTACCTTGGTACAACTCGAAGCGGCGGTGCCTTCCGACGTACAAAGCAACGAAGGTTGGTGCCGGAGACCCTTCACAGTAGGCAATAGCTTCATGTGCAACTGGTCTGGCACACCCACAGCAGGCGAACGGTGACCCTTCCTTGCAAGGTCATCACGCAGCAGCAACGCGGTTCCAGCCCTCCTCCGCTTCTGGTTGCAGCCTCACGAGCCTTCTGGTCGAGTCTTATTGCTGAGTAGGCCCATATTCTTTCTTCCTTTGTTTTCCTTCAGTCATGTATGTGCTTATAGCTGATGCTAAACCATCTTGGAACCCATATATTTTAGTCAAGGGAGCAACTTCAAGGAGTTGTTGCAACTTTCTCAGTTTTTCAATATTGTCGAGCAATCAACTTTGGGTCCGACTTTGGGTACGTTAGACTTTTCCTTTGCTTCTGAATTTTGGATATTTTATAGATAGGATATCATAGTAGAACATATCAAAATTTGGGATAAATCCAGGGAGTGGTTTTATTGAATGTTTCCTGAATGTAAGTGTTGGAAAAACTGCATGTTGATACAGTTTTGTGATCCAGATTTAGGTACGTTAGACTTCTTCTTTTTTGTTGGTTTATGGATATGTCACAGACGGTATTACATGGTAAATCATACTAAAATTTTAGAGGAATC
Organism: Fagopyrum homotropicum; assembly: GCA_033239125.1. Lineage (NCBI taxonomy): Eukaryota > Viridiplantae > Streptophyta > Magnoliopsida > Caryophyllales > Polygonaceae > Fagopyrum > Fagopyrum homotropicum. The sequence goes on along the minus strand of BSWB01000007.1, from coordinate 132,921,648 downwards.
CAGGTTACAGTTTGAGAGTTATGGTGTTTCAAAGTTGAGTCCTCACACAATATTTATAATTGTGCTGAATGCTGGGAAAAACAGCATGTGATGCTGTTTTGTGAGATAGATTTGAATAGGTTATTGACCTCTATTGGACTTGAATTTTGGATCGGTACTATTTAGGATTACATAATAGAAGATATCAAAATTGTAGAGGATTTCATCAAAAGTTTTAGTAGTTATGATTTTTCGAAGTTGAGGCTGTAAGTAGTTTCTTGTTGTTGCTGAAAAGTGCTGGAAATATCTGGTGTTGTGCAGTCATGTTTGAACTTAATTTTGGACACCTTAGAAATATAATTCACCGTTCAATATTTAATATAATATAGATGGATATGTATAATAGGATGTATCAGATGTGGAGACCAATCCAACAGTCGGATCTGGATCTATAGGAGCTCAAAGTCGACCGTTGGTGCAATTTGTGAAATGACTCAGATTTGGCTAAGTATAGAATTCCTGGATTTTGTATCCAACTATTTTTGAGAATTTCTTGCTTCTATGAGCAAAGTGCATCATGTAGAAGACCTAGATATTTTACTTGGAATTTTTACATTTTTATTCGGTTCTCATATCTTAAGCCAAAGTCGGAACTTAGGGACTTTTTATTAAAGTCAAGAATCGGATTAACACTTCTAAAACTTTAACAAACTTCCTTTTTAGAGTTAGAGTGTGGTTTTGAGTTTCAAGGAATAGTTTGGAACTTTGTAATAGAACTTTTAGAATTTCGGGACCAGGGGTAAAATGGTCATTTACCCGTACAAGGGTATTTTGGTAATTTCTCTATGATCGATTTTATATCTTAGAATTTGGAGACTTCTAAGAAAGTGGGATACATTATTGATTCGCTTTCCTTCTATAACAGGCGATTGAGTTTCTACGGTTGTAGACCGAGTTGAGGTTAAGAGAGTTGCGATTTGATTCAAGTAAGTCCTTTGGGCTTACTTAGCTAGCTTCTAGATATGAGTGTGAGTAATGATAGTGGTGTGTGAATGATATATTTATAGTTGTACTTAGTAGTAATTATTTACCGACCTATACATTGGCCTCAGAGTAACGGGCGGTGGCATATTCTGCTCAGTTAGCCTGAGGGCGCTGGGGGTTTCTTTAGGGACTAGTCCATACTCGGATTGTAGTGATGCTACCGGCGGAGGTAAGCTAGACCTACACCCAGTTGGATAAGGAATGGAGGCGAGAACTCTTAAGATTTCTCGTGCCACCACTGTAAAATGGAATAAGGTGAATCACTTAACTACTAGATAATAACCGGTTTGTGTGCCAGCATGATGATTGTTTTATGTTATCTTGGTTGTGTTTGTGTTATCTTTATTCTTCTTATATTTAGATTGTTAGCTAACGGTTTATCCGTGTTGTAGATTATGTAGAGATAAATAGTTGCAGAGAGATTCGGGACGGATGAGCAGCCGGGTCCACGCACTCATTAGATGGGGACGGGGGAGTCTTCCATACGGCATGCATGTTATGTATCTTTATATATGTTTGTAAGGGTGTCACATGTGTACTTTCATACCATTAAAAATATTATGTTTTGGAAATTATTTTAAATACATTTGTGCCTTGTTGTAAGATCCTAGTAAAGTTGTTGTTAAACCAAGGTCGGGACCCATTGTGAGATCCTAACCAGTAGCTTCCCGAGTTCCAAGAACATGGGGTGTTACAACATGGTATCAAAGCTCTGGGTTCGCAACAATGGCAATTGAAATCTTCTAAAAGACCGAATGTATAAATTAACCAAAACCGGAAAGGGGTCTAAGATTTTCAAAACTGATTTCTGTTTTTACACACGTGCATAGTCGAGTTGTTGGGTTAGCAGTACGTTGGACCACCATCGTTATCCGTGGGTCTCTGCAACTTGGAATGATAGGTGATTTAGTAAATAGACTTATATTGATATGTTTTAATGTTTGATTACATATATGTGTGTGTAACATGTCAATGTCCTAAAGGATATCTTATATCCTTTAGTTGTGATATCATGAAGTGATTATCGCCTTATGATAAATCGGTAGCGGGCTTGAAGAGTTTTGAATACAAGACAAATGGATACAGACCTAGGATTGAGTATTATACTTTGGTGGGAGTCCTAGTGACCTTATAAATCATCCGAAGAATGGGTAGGCAAATAAGTAAAGATGTTGAGATAATTTTCAACACAAGTACAAACCGATGAGAAAGAAATTCCTGAGTCATCTCAGATAGAAGGAATAGGAAGTCATGCCAGGGACTTGGTAGTATGAAGCCGAGAGATGAATTAGGAGAACCATGCAGGAGATGGCAAGAGATCGGATTAGAGATAACAATAAGCGAACAAAAATCATATAGAACGGAGTACAACCAAGATTTGCGTAGTAAAGGACGTTACAATCGAGTTAGACGCCGCCATATGCAAGCATGGGCATGAGAGTACAAAGAAGATAGGGTGTTGACCCACTTGTGAGAGATTAAAGGGTAAAATGGTAGAGAGTGAGTTTAATGACGAGAAATAAATTTTGTAACCATGGAAGAATGTGGAGTCCTTCAAGGATACGAGAATTTTGAATGAAACTTCGACATAAGTATCAAAGAAACTAGAAGTCTAAAATTGAGGCAACGAATTTCTATAGAGGTAACATGATCAAAACAACACCAATCAAGGGGCAGAATGTGGGAAGTGATTTTAGTTGACTAGAGAGTCCACAATAACTTCTCATTCACATAAAGATTTAAGTTACCAACATTAACGGTCATATCAGAGAACCGCAAACAGACGATGAACAAAGTAAGAAGAATTGTGAAGACACGCTTGCAAGTTATTGTGGAAGACTTGATAAATTCATTGATGACAGATGAATGCTATGATTGGACTCAAAAGAGTATAGTGATCTCATAAGAGAACAAGAGAAGTGCAGACTGTACGTGGAAAGAGCTAAAGGGGTATTAACAAATAAACTGGAGGAGATAGATTTTTACCAAGTGTATCAAACTTCAAAAAGAGATTGAAGAACAATGAGTCCGTGATCTTGTAGAAGGTCAACTACAGACGAGTGGGTAATAAATGAGACATAACACGTGCGGGTCAACTAGTGGTAACTGGTTGGCAGATAAGGAGAATACCGATAGACTTATGAAAGAATTTTATAGGTATCTAGAGGACCCTCCAAGAGATCAACGACGACAAATGTAAAGCTAAACCGATACAAGTGCTAGCACCCTAATTACTAACAGGGAGTAAGTTCGAGCCAATATCTCTAATTAAGAGCTTAAGAAGAAAGACTAGACGGCCAGGAAGGACCCCTTATGTCATTGGAGACCAAGGGAATTGTGTGAGTAGTTTAATACCTACTGGCTAGGAAAAAGGTACGTATCATAGTTAGTACAAATGGATTGTAAAAGAAGAACTAAAGGGGTAAGAAGTATATGATTTTGATAAGGTTCTATGTCAATCAAGATAGAGTGTGTGTAGCATTCCCTACAAGATAAACTGCAAATGGATGGAAGTTAAGGTCATGTGTCGTGTAGACGTGCTTACAAGCTTTAACGGAAGACCTGCAAAGGACCATTGATGTTAGACGGACGACAAAGTTGGACTCGAGAAATGGAGTTAGCTCATGGAGGAACTGGAAGTTTGTAATGTAGAACGAGCTAAAGCAGTATAAATGGATGAACTCGAGTAAGTAGTGCTCACCAAGAAATTCAATGGCAAAAGAGGTATGAGAAAAGTAAGTCCCGAAAATTGAGATAAGTTAAATATAGACTGACCGACGTCAATCGAGGACGTGCAAGTATTGTTTGATATTGACGAGTTATGTACCTTTGCAAGGAGATATTTGTGAATGTGGATTTACGAGGTAGCTTTACTGACACCTTGATGGATTTCCTCAAGGAGGCAACGACAACCTTTTTGGATGAACTAAAAGTAGAAAGAGAATCGTGTTAGAGTTGTTACTGGCTGGTTAAGATCAAACTCTAGTCGAGTCACGGAGTTTGAATCCGTCTTAGAAGAATTAAGAAAGTAAACGGAAGAGGTTATTTTTTTTTAAAATTTTTTTTCAATCGTTATTTTATTTCAGGAAGGTGAGTAAGGAAAATACTTGGTACTCCATCCAGATAGGACTAATAGTTTAATTAGGAGAAAGAGTTTGGGTCAATCACTTTGGACTCACAGACAATGTCCTTATGATTAATGGGTGACAACAGAATTATCAGAGTAGCGGAGCGGAAGCATGTGGGTCCTAACCCACATGGCAGGAAGCTCAATGGTATAGCAAAACGACGTGTCGAGTTTAAGATGATGGTAGTTGGTGAAATACGTTTGAATGAGAACAAACATGAGATAGGCTATGCGGAGTGACTATAAATTTTGTGGAAGAATTGTATCACCATCAAGGTAGACGGGAAGGTACCTACATGTAGAGGTTATGAAAAGAGATCGGTACCCTATTATGGATCCCAATGAAACATGACAACTTAGTCACATGTCGACAGATAAGCAGTTTTGGAAGTTAATACCTAAAGGAGTATTCGAGAGTGTATTTCCATTGGAGGGAGAAAATAATTAACGATATTATTAAGGTATTGTGCGGGGTCTACACTAGAATGCTCGAAGTACGTAACCACCATTCTGAGTCGAAAGGTACATAAGTAAGAGAAGCGACAAGAGTATAGTTGCAACTCAGTAATCATACTTAGCAAAAGCATAATCTCGAAGTGGAGTACGTGAAAGTTGTATCGGAATGGAGCCGAGTTGCGTTTGACGTCAGACGAATATTCTTGGTCTAGTAAACGTGGGGATCTATGTGTGCAATGATGATGGTGTGTTAGCAATTATCGAGTAGCTGCGATCGAACGATGGTGATGTGAGATCACCTTGTGTCTAGTGTTGTCATTGCAGACACATTCTATATCACCTAAGATCTTGGGTACTGCGTAAGAAGTTTGAGTTGAGCTAGAGATCTATGAAATAATATGAGGACGTCGATAGAACAAAGATTGACCACCGGATTTTGATTGTTGAGTTATACCAAGTTAAGACCAAATATGAGCAGATGATGATTCTTTAACTGAAGAACCATATGACTGAGTCATATTAGGAGACAAGACCAAGTGAGTTGTGATACAACTAGCCTTAAACACTAGGTAAAGTGCCGGGAGATGTATAAGGGGAATATCCTAGATCGGATACTCGGAACCTTTTTAGAAGACCAGAAGAAAAGGAATTGGAATAAATTACCTCAGGAAGGTCATCAAAAGATCTAGAGGTGAGTTATGTAAGGCAACCTTGTGAGACCTTGCGAGCGGAGTTGAAAGTGATTGATTGACTAGTACTCCTCACCCTATTGAGGAGAGCAACCCCATTGTCCACGGATTTAGTTAGAGGGAATACCTACTAGACACAAGTTAGGTCATCAGAATAGAGGATCGGACAGTTAGGCCGAATGATACCGGTGAGATATCCGATAACCACTCTAGAACGTGGTAGCAAGCGCTTGTGATGTAAGTACATGAAAAGATTTTCGGAGTTAGTGGTTTTATGAAAAGCCGACGAGGCTACTTGAGATATTTTGGATAGTATGAGACGTAACCTTTCAGAAACCTATGCAGAGATAGTCATAACCCTGAGAGCGAAGAATTAGGACTTGACCCTGTATTTGTGTGAGATTGTTTGACTACTTGTTGTTTCATGCTTGAGTGCTTGGTCACTGATGTGTGTTTTATTGGTAACCTTTGATGTGCGGGGTACTTAGATATGGAAACGACAAGACTTTTGATGTAGTAATTAGATACACTAGACTTGTACCTTGGATGTGCCTGGAGGACCGACCTTATGATTGACATATTTTAAGTTTTGGGACGAAACTTATTTTTAGGGAGAACTGATGTAACATCCGAAAATTTATTTCGGAGTTCAATTATGATTTTACAATTTTTCACGATGGATCATTAATTTCCCGAGTTTCTTCCGGATCATTTTGGCCTTGACGGGCCCATGATCAGCTTACGGGCCCATCAACTCCTTTTTTCCCCCTAATTACTTCAACCGTCATATTTTTGCCCTAACTCTCCTCCTCACGTAAATGTAACCTCTCTTCTCTTCTACCTCGCTTCATGATGGCAGCGCCGCTCGCCTTATCCCTCCCATGGATGCAGCAACCGCAGACAATGCCGGCTAAACTCTCCTGCCATCCAGTCGACACAAAGTAGTGGACCCCCCTCCTCGTCTTTGTCGTGCACAGCAGGCTCCGGCACCCAACCTTGATGTCGTCTACACACAGCTCTCCTTCCTTCCGCGGTGATCGAAGATGGGCCAGTCTCCTCTGTCCTCTTCAACCCGTATCAGCACCATGATGATTACCTTGGTACAACTCCAAGCGGCGGTGCCTTCCGACGTACAAAGCAACGAAGGTTGGTGCCGGAGACCCTTCATAGTAGGCAATAGCTTCATGTGCAACTGGTCTGGCACACCCACAGCAGGCGAACGGTGACCCTTCCTTGCAAGGTCATCACGCAGCAGCAACGCGGTTCCAGCCCTCCTCCGCTTCTGGTTGCAGCCTCGCGAGCCTTCTGGTCGAGTCTTATAGATGAGTAGGACCATAATCTTTCTTCCTTTGTTTTCCTTCAGTCATGTATGTGCTTATAGCTGATGCTAAACCATCTTGGAACCCATATATTTCAGTCAAGGGAGCAACTTCACGGAGTTGTTGCAACTTTCTCAGTTTTTCAATATTGACGAGCAGTCAACTTTGGGTCCGACTTTGGGTACGTTAGACTTTTCCTTTTGCTTCTGAATTTTGGATATGTTATAGATAGGATATCATAGTAGAACATATCAAAATTTGGGATAAATCCAGCGAGTGGTTTACGAGTTATGATTTTTCAAAGTTGAGACGGTGTGTAGTTTTATTGAATGTTTCCTGAATGTAAGTGTTGGAAAAACTACATGTTGATACAGTTTTGTGATCCAAATTTGGGTACGTTAGACTTCTTCTTTTTTGTTGGTTTTTGGATATATCATAGACGGTATTGCATAGTAAATCATACTAAAATATTAGAGGAATTCATGTTATAGTTTGAGAGTTATGGTGTTTCAAAGTTGACTCCTCACATAATATTTATAATTGTGCTGAATGCTGGGAAAAACAGCATGTGATGCTATTTTGTGAGATAGATTTGAATAGGTTATTGACCTCTATTGGACTTGAATTTTGGATCGGTACTAGTTAGGATTACATACTAGAAGATATCATAATTTAAGAGGATTTCATCAAAAGTTTTAGTAGTTATGATTTTTTGAAGTTGAGGTTGTAAGTAGTTTCTGGTTGTTGCTGAAAAGGGCTGTAAATATCTGGTGTTGTACAATCATGTTTGAACTTAAGTTTTGTAGCATCTAGAAATTTTATTTCTGGTTTAATTCCTAGTCCACTGGACTGCGACCGATTCGTTCTCCTTTTAAGTTTTTCTGGTTTAATTCCGAGTCCACTGGGCCGTCATTACAGGCCAGCCGGGCCCGTCATGAACATGCCATCCGGGCCCATTAGGGTTACACTTTGGATCTGCAGTTCCTCAATCTCTCTCTCACGTCTCTTCTCTTGCCGCCCATCTCCCCTCGCACGCCTCTCCTCTCTCGCACGTCTCTCCTCGTCTATCCAGAAGCGCTGGAACCCTAGCAGCCCTCTCCTCTTCCCCCTGTTGACTCCAGCCGGCGCCATCTCCTCCTCCACACCAAGCCGACGTAAGAACCGACGACAGCCACCTCCCCGTTGTCACCATGCCGGCAACCTCCAGCAGCAGCCATCCTTCGTCTTCATCGACAGAACGCAGCAAACGAGCCGCCTCCCTCGTGGCCTGTAGGCGACAACAGCACCGGACTATCCCTTCGCCTCCAGCCCCACAACCGCAACTCCTTTACGACAGCAGACCCTGCTGGTGCGCCTTGCCCTAGCCGCAGGCGAGGCTACGAACCCGGAACTGCTGGTGCGGTAGCTAGAGCCGCAGGTGGTTCAGTCTGGGCCGCAGGGGCGCCTCCTCCCAGCCGCTGGTGCGTCCAAGTGATAGGGATCTCGATCCGTCTTCTTCAGTCTACACACGAGCTTATTGAGTCCGTCTAGTCGGGTAAGGACCTCGACCCTCTTCCTTCTGTACCCTCTCTCTATATGTGCTAATTAGAATCTCGTTGGGATCTTGGAACGGTTCACAACAGCCTTAGAGAGTGCTTGCTGAGCTGATGCGTTTTTATGAGTTTTCGGAAGTGACAAACAGTCAACTTCGGGTCCAGATTTGGGTAAGTTAGACTTCTCCTTTGTTGCTGAGTTTTGGATATGTTACAGTTGGTATTATATAGTATAACATACTGAAATTTTAGAGTATTCCGAATTATAGTTTAGGAGTTATGGTTGTCCAAAGTTGGCTCTTCATGCAGTTTTTCTTTAGTGTGCTGAGTTTGAGGAAATTTGCTTGAGATGCAGTTTTGTGGAATAAATTTGGAGGGGTTATTGTCTTCTGTTAGACTTGAATTTCTGACAGGTTATATTTGGTATAGCTTAGTAGATCGTACTAAAATTTTAGAGGAATCCATGCTACGGTTTGAGAGTTATGGTGTCTCGAAGTTGACTCCTCACACAGTTTTTATAACTGTGCTGAGTGTTAGGAAAAACAGCATGTGATGCTGTTTTGAGAGATAGTTTTGAATAAGAGTTTGATCTCTGTTTGACTTGAATTTTGTTTATGATATAGTTGGCATATTGTGGTGGAACATATTAAAATTTGGGATGAATCCAGCAAGTGGTTTAGGAGTTATGAATTTTTGAAGTTGAGACCTTAAACAGTTTTCTGGATGTTTGTTGAGTGCTGGAATTTTTCTGGGTTGTGCAGTCATGTTTGAGCTTAAGTTTGGATACCTTAGAAACATAATTCACCGTTCAGTTTTTAACTTGTTATAGATTGTCTTGCATAGTGTGGTGTATCAAAAGTTTGGATTGATCCAACGGTTGGATTTAGATCTATTGAGGTCCAAAATGGACTGGCTGAGCAGTTAAAAAATACTCACTTTTTGGCTAAGACTGAATTTCTAGTTTAGGAACTAACTTTGAGAATTTGTGTAGAAGTGATTATTAGGTATTTTTGGGAAATTCTGACTACTATGGATAGAGTGGATAGCATAAAAGACTTAGAGATTTTTGTTAGACTTTTTATATTTTTTATTCGGTTCTCATATCTTAAGCCAAAGTCGGACCTTGACGACTTTTTATGAAAGTCAAGAATGTAGTTAACTCTTCTAAATCTTTAGCAAACTTTCCTTTGAGAGTTTGAGTGTGGTTTTGAGCTCCAAAGAATAGTTTGAAACTTTGTTATGGAATTTTATAAAGTTTCGGGACCAGGGGTAAAACAGTCATTTATCCGTATAAGGGTATTTTGGTAATTTAGCTGATGATAGAGTTAAATATCTTAGAAGTCAGAGACTTCTAATTAAGTGGGATATATTATTGATCCACTTGCCTTTTATAACAGGCGGTTGAGTTCCTGCGGTTACAGACCGAGTCGAGATAACGAGATTATGTTTGAATTCAGGTAAGTCCTTTGGGCTTACTTAGCTGACTTCTAGATATGAGTATGGATAATGGTAGTGGTGTGTGAATGATATGTTTATAATTATATTTTAGTAATAAATATTTACCGACCTATACCTTGGCCTAAGAGTAACGGGCGGTGGCATTCTGCTCAGTTAGCTTGAGGGCGTTGGGGGTTTCTTTAGGGACTAGTCCACACTCGGTTTGTAGTGATGCTACCGGCGGAGGTAAGCTAGACCTACACCCAGTTGGATAAGGAACGGAGACGATAACTCTTAAGATTCTCGTGCCTCAACTGTAAAATGGAATAAGGTGAATCACTTAACTACTAGATAATAACCGGTTTGTGTGCCAACATGATGATTGTTTATGTTACCTTGTTTGTGTTTGTGTTATCCTTATTCTGCTTATATTTGGTCTGTTAGCTAACGGTTTATCCGTGTTGTAGATCTGTAGAGATAAATAGTTGCAGAGAGATTCGGGACGGATGGTCAGCCGGGTCCACGTACTCATTAGATGGGGACGGGGGAGTCTCCCATACAGCATGCATGTTATGTATATGTTTATGTTTTGTAAGGCTGTCACATGTGTACATTCATACAATAAAAAAAATATTATGTTTCGAAATTGTTTTAAGTACATTTGTGCCTTGTTGTAAGATCCAAGTAATGTTGTTGTTAAACCAAGTTCGGGACCCATTGTGAGGTCCTAACCAGTAGCTCCCCGAGTTCCGAGAATTTGGGCTGTTACAACATGGTATCAGAGCTCTGGTTTGGCAACAATGGCACTTGAAATCTTCTAAAAGACCGAATGTATATATAACCAGAACCCAAAAGGGGTCTAAGATTTTCAAAACGGATTTCTGTTTTTACACACGTGCATAGTCGGGTTGTTGGGTTAGTAGTACGTCGGACCACCATCGTTCTTCGTGGATCTCTGCAACTTGGAATGATAAGTGAGTTAGTATATAGACTTATATTGATATGTTTTAATGTATGATTATATAAATGTGTATGTTTAGCATGTTAGTATCCTAAAGGATACCTTATATCCTTTAGTTATGATATCATGAATCGATTATCGCCTCATGATAAATCGGTAACGGACTTGAAGAGTATTCAACACGAGATAATGGATTCAGACCGAGGATTGAGTGTTATACTCTGGTGGGCGTCCTTGTGACCATATAAATCATCCGAAGAACGAGTGGGCAAAGAAGTACAGATGTGGAGACAATTTTCACCACAAGTACCGTCTGATGGGAAAGGAATTCCCTAGTCAACTCAGGCAGAAGGAACAGGAAGTCATACAAGGGACTTGGTCGTATGAGACTGAAAGATGAATTCGAAGAATCATGTAAGGGACGACGAGAGATCAGATTAGAGATAACGATAAGGGAACAAGAACCATACAGAACGGAGTACAACCAAGAATTTCAGAATAAAAGATGTTACAATCAAGGCAGACGCCGCCACATGCAAGCATGGGCATGAGAGTAAAAAGAAGATAAGGTGCTGACCTGAGGCGAAGAATTAAAGGAGTACAAAGACAACCATTGACAAATGAGTTTAAAGACGTGAAATAAATTTCATCATCCTAGAGACGGTTTGACTTACTTAGAGATGCAAGAAATTGTAAGAAATCCAGACGTAAGTATCAAATACAGTAGAAGTCTGAAATTTAGACAAAAGAATTCTATAAAAGTGGCATTACAACACAACACCAGATAAAGAGAAGAATGTGGAAAAGTGATTCTGGTGGACTAAGGAGTGCACAATAACTTCTCATTCACCTAAATATCTGAGTTACCAACAATATCAGTCATATTAGATAACCGCAACACATAATGAACAAAGTAAGAATAATTGTGAAGACACGCTTACAAGTTATCGTGGAAGACTTAATAAACTCATTGACGGCAGATGAAGTGATCCCATAAGAGAATAAGAGAAATGCAACTTTGGAAGGAGCTGAAGGAGTATTAACAAAGAAATTGGGAGAGATAGATTTCACCAAGCGTATCAAACTTCAAAAGAAATAGAAGAACAATAAGTCCGTGATCTTATAGAAGGTCAACTAAAGACTAGTTGGTAATAACTGAGTCATAACACGTGCAGGTCAACTAGTAGTAACTGGTTGGCAGATAAGAAGACGCGTCAGTAACTCTAATTAAGAACTTAAGAGGAAAGACTAGACGACAAGAATGACCCTTATGTGTTTTGAAACCGAGAGAATTGTGTAAGTGATTTAATACTTACCGGCTAAGAAAAAGATACATATCACAACTAGTACAGATGGATTAAAAAAAAAAAGAACTAGAGGAGTAAGAAGTATAAACTTTTGGTAAGGTTCTATGTCAGACAGGATAGAGTTTGCTTAGCATTTCATACAAGGGAAAATGATGATTCTCCTACGATAATTGCGGAAGAAACCTTTGTGACTAAGAGATGCACGGAATGAAGACCTATAATTGAGAGTAAGAGCGAAGATAGAACCCTACAAGGGTAGAGGAGTTTTAACCTCGTTAGAGAGATAAGAAGTGGTGAGGAATCACAACGCCAATATCAAAAAGAGTAGGAGGCCGGTAGCAGAATCAATAGAGTCCAACGGAGCAATATTATAAACAACACTAAGGAAGGAACATGAGAGAATGACTGAGGGGACTCGAGAATTAGAGTTGGCCTAAGGAAATGGAAGTGGGAAGGATATAACAAACTAACGAAGGGAAAGGATTAACTGAGTAGTTGAGGCTTACCAAATTTATGCCAGTAGAGCATGAGAAGAGGGAGTTCAGGATATTGAAATAAGGCAACTATAGATTGACTGACGTCAACGGAGGACGTGCAAATGTTTCTTTTGATATTGAGGAGTTATGTGCCGTTAAGAAAAGATATTTGTGATTGTGGAATTATGGATTAGCCACCGACGCCTTGGAGGATTACCTCAAGTAGGTAATGACACCTTTCTTCGATTAACTAAGGGCATGAAGAGAATTGTGTTAGAGATTTCTTCTGGCTGGTTAAGATCAACTCCGGGTGAGGGAGTCAAAGAGTTTGGATGCGTGTTAGGAGACTTCCAAAGGTAAATGGAAGGGGTCGTCTTCCAACCGTTATCTTATTTCCTTCAGGCAAGAAAGGAGGGTATCGGGTACTTCATCCGGATAGGACTTATGGTGTAATTGAGAGGAGTGTTGGAGTCAATCATTTTGGACACACGGAAAATGTCCTTATGATTAACGGATGGCAATATAACTATCAAAGTAGCACTGTGGAAGCGTGATGGGTCCTAACCCACAGAGCAAGAAATTCGAGAATATAGGAAATGACGTGTCGAGTTTAAGACGGTGATAATTGGTGAATTGCATTTCGTTTGGAAGGAACTTGACATAGGCTACGTGGAGTGACAAGAAATTTTGTAAAGGAACTGTATCACTATCTAGATAGACGAGAAAGTATGTGCACACAGAATTATAGAAAGAGAGTGGTACCCATTATAGATCCAAATGAAGCATGCCGACCTCGGCACATGTCTGCAAACAAGTCAATTTGGAATTTAATACCTAACAGGGTACTTTAGAATGAGTTTCTTAATGGAACGAAAAAGGGAGTAACAATGTAATAAAGGTATTGTATAGGGCCTGCACTAACAAGCTCAAGGTGAGTAACTATCAAGCTGAATCGAAAGACATATAAGAAAAGGAAGCCACGAGAGTGTACTTACGAACCAGTATCCGTACATATAGAAAACTTAATCTCAAGAGTAGAGTATATGGAGAATTTTATATCAGAACGGAGTCGAGTTGCATTTTGAGTCAGAGGGATATTATAGGACCCAGTACAATGCTAACAACTATTGAGTAGTGTGAGCAAGTAACGGCAACGTGAGATCACCTGGTATCTAATATCGTCATTCCGGACATATTTTATGTCACTCAAGACCTTGGAAAATACGTGAGAAGCCTAAGGTTGAGCTAACAATATATTAGAGATCCATAAATAGTATATTAATGCTAAGTGAATGCAAACGATGACCACTGGATTTGTGTCTGAGGTGCTAGACTAGAAAAGGGTAAAGGTGATGATTCCTTACCTGAGGAATAAGATGATAGAGTCATATTAAAAGACAAGATCAAGTAGGTCGTGATACGAAGAGCATTAGGCACTTGGTAAAGTGATGGCGGAAGTCTAAGACCTTTGGCCTGAGTGTGTAGTCAAGTAATCATAAAGAAGGGAAGAAATTAACTAGGTTATTTTCTGAACAGTCATCAAAGGACCTGGAGGTGAGTTGCAAAATGCGACTACTTGAGGCTATAAAGTGGTTAATAAGTGAGTGATGGACTAGAAATCCTCACCCTATTGGAGAGTGTAAACCCAGTTTCTACGGATTCAGTTAGAGGGATACTTACCAGACAAAGATTAGGACATATGTCTCATAATATGGATAGTATGAGACATAACCTTTCAGAGACCTTTGTCGAGATAGTTGTAATCTAGGGGGCGAAGAGTTAGGGCTTGGCCCTATATCTGTGTTATATTGTCTGACTACTTGCTTATTTTCATGCGTGAATGCTTAGTCGGGATGTGTGTTATTGGTGACCTCGATGTGCGGGATACTTATATGTGGAAACGATGAGTCGTGTGCGGTAACAAGAAGATACACTAGATTCGTACTTTGAGGGTTGACCTTATGACTGGCGTATTTTAAGTTTCGGGGTGAAACTTATTCTAAGGCGGGATTGATGTAATACCCGGAAATATTTCTTCCGGCTATTTCGGAAACAAATCATAACTCGACCGTTGTGACCTCTTTCCGGCGCTTTAGTTCTTTTGTATGGACTCGGACATTACGAGTCTTCTTCTAAGTTTCGGGACGAAACTTATTTTAAGGGGGTACTGATGTAATACCCGGAAAAATTTTCTTCCGACTATTTCCGAAACAAATAAGAACTTGACAAATTATGACTTTTTCTGGCGCTTTATTTCTTTTGTATAGACTTCGTCCTTATGTTACATTCTTTTAAGTTTCGGGACGAAACTTATGCTAAGGGGTAACTGATGTAGCATCTAGAAATTTTATTTCTGGTTTAATTCCGAGTCCACTGGACTGCGACCGATTCGTTCTCCTTTTAAGTTTTTCTAGTTTAATTCCGAGTCCACTGGGCCGTCATTACAGGCCAGCCGGGCCCGTCATGAACATGCCATCCGGGCCCATTAGGGTTACACTTTGGATCTACAGTTACTCAATCTCTCTCTCACGTCTCTTCTCTTGCCGCCCATCTCTCCTCGCACGCCTCTCCTCTCTCGCACGTCTCTCCTCGTCTATCCAGAAGCGCCGGAACCCTAGCAGCCCTCTCCTCTTCCCCCTGTTGACTCCAGCCGGCGCCATCTCCTCGTCCACGCCAAGCCGACGCAAGAACTGACGACAGCCACCTCCCCGTTGTCACCATGCCGGCAACCTCCAGCAGCAGCCATCCTTCGTCTTCATCGACAGAACGCAGCAAACGAGCCACCTCTCTCGTGGCCTGTAGGTGACAACCGCACCGGACTATCCCTTTGCCTCCAGCCCCACAACCGCAACTCCTTTACGACAGCAGACCCTGCTGGTGCGCCTTGCCCTAGCCGCAGGTGAGGCTACGAATCCGGAACCGCTGGTGCGGTAGCTAGAGCCGCAGGTGGTTCAGTCTGGGCCGCAGGGGCGTTTCCTCCCAGCCGCTGGTGCGTCCAAGTGATAGGGATCTCGATCCGTCTTCTTCAGTCTACACACGAGCTTATTGAGTCCATCTAGTTGGGTAAGGACCTCGACCCTCTTCCTTCTGTACCCTCTCTCTATATGTGCTAATTAGAATCCCGTTGGGATCTTGGAACGGTTCACAACAGCCCTAGAGAGTGCTTGCTGAGCTGATGCGTTTTTATGAGTTTTCGGAAGTGACGAACAGTCAACTTCGGGTCCAGATTTGGGTAAGTTAGACTTCTCCTTTGTTGCTGATTTTTGGATATGTTACAGTTGGTATTATATAGTATAACATACTGAAATTTTAGAGTATTCCGAATTATAGTTTAGGAGTTATGGTTGTCCAAAGTTGGCTATTCATGCAGTTTTCTTTTAGAGTGCTGAGTTGAGGAAATTTGCTTGAGATGCAGTTTTGTGGAATAAATTTGGAGGGGTTATTGACTTCTGTTAGACTTGAATTTCTGACACGTTATAGTTGATATAGTATAGTAGATCGTACTAAAATTTTAGAGGAATCCATGCTACGGTTTGAGAGTTATGGTGTCTCAAAGTTGACTCCTCACACAGTTTTTATAATTGTGCTGAGTGTTAGGAAAAACAGCATGTGATGCTGTTTTGAGAGATAGTTTTGAATAAGTGTTTGATCTCTCTTTTACTTGAATTTTGGATATGATATAGTTGGCATATTGTGGTGGAACATATTAAAATTTGGGATGAATCCAGCAAGTGTTTTAGGAGTTATGAATTTTTGAAGTTGAGACCTTAAACAGTTTTCTAGATGTTTGTTGAGTGCTGGAATTTTTCTGGGTTGTGCAGTCATGTTATAGAATGTCTTGCATAGTATGGTGTATCAAAAGTTGGGATTGATCCAACGGTTGGATTTTTCTGGGCTGAGCAGTTAAGAAATACTCAGTTTTTGGCTAAGTCTGAATTTCTGGTTTAGGAACTAACTTTGAGAATTTGTGTAGAAGTGATTATTAGGTATTTTTGGGAAATTCTGACTACTATGGATAGAGTGGATAGCATAAAAGACTTAGAGATTTTTGTTAGACTTTTTATATTTTTTATTCGGTTCTCATATCTTAAGCCAAAGTCGGACCTTGACGACTTTTTATGAAAGGCAAGAATGTAGTTAACTCTTCTAAATCTTTAGCAAACTTTCCTTTGAGAGTTTGAGTGTGGTTTTGAGCTCCAAAGAATAGTTTGGAACTTTGTTATGGAATTTTATAAAGTTTCGGGACCAGGGGTAAAACAGTCATTTATTCGTATAAGGGTATCTTGGTAATTTAGCTGATGATAGAGTTAAATATCTTAGAAGTCAGAGACTTCTAATTAAGTGGGATATATTATTGATCCACTTGCCTTTTATAACAGGCGGTTGAGTTCCTGCGGTTACAGACCGAGTCGAGATAACGAGATTATGTTTGAATTCAAGTAAGTCCTTTGGGCTTACTTAGCTGACTTCTAGATATGAGTGTGGATAATGGTAGTGGTGTGTGAATGATATGTTTATAGTTATATTTTAGTAATAAATATTTACCGACCTATACCTTGGCCTAAGAGTAATGGGCGGTGGCATTCTGCTCAGTTAGCTTGAGGGCGCTGGGGGTTTCTTTAGGGACTAGTCCACACTCGGTTTGTAGTGATGCTACCGGCGGAGGTAAGCTAGACCTACACCCAGTTGGATAAGGAACGGAGACGAGAACTCTTAAGATTCTCGTGCCACAACTGTAAAATGGAATAAGGTGAATCACTTAACTACTAGATAATAACCGGTTTGTGTGCCAGCATGATGATTGTTTATGTTACCTTGTTTGTGTTTGTGCTATCCTTATTCTGTTTATATTTGGTCTGTTAGCTAACGGTTTATCCGTGTTGTAGATCTGTAGAGATAAATAGTTGCAGAGAGATTCGGGACGGATTGTCAGCCGGGTCCACGTACTCATTAGATGGGGACGGGGGAGTCTCCCATACAGCATGCATGTTATGTATATGTTTATGTTTTGTAAGGCTGTCACATGTGTACATTCATACAATAAAAAAATATTATGTTTCGAAATTGTTTTAGGTACATTTGTGCCTTGTTGTAAGATCCAAGTAATGTTGTTGTTAAACCAAGGTCGGGACCCATTGTGAGGTCCTAACCAGTAGCTCCCCGAGTTCCGAGAATTTGGGGTGTTACAAGTTTGGATACCTTAGAAATATAATTCACTGTTCAATTTTTAATATAATATAGATGGATATGTATACTAGGATGTATCAGATGTGGAGACCAATCCAACGGTCGGATCTGGATCTATAGGAGCTCAAAATCGACTGTTGGTGCTGTTTGGGAAATGACTCAGATTTGGCTAAGTATAGAATTCCTGGATTTTGTATCCAACTTTAGAGAATTGTGTAGAAGTTGTTGTTGGGTATTTTTGAGAATTTCTTGCTTCTATGAGCAGAGTGCATCATGTAGAAGACCTAGATATTTTATCTGGAATTTTTACATTTTTATTCGGTACTCATATCTTAAGCCAAAGTCGGACCTTAACGACTTTTTATGAAAGTCAAGAATGGGATTAACACTTCTAAAACTTTAACAAACTTCCATTTTTAGAGTTAGAGTGTGGTTTTGAGTTCCAAGGAATAGTTTGGAACTTTGTAATAGAATTTTTAGAATTTCTTGACCAGGGGTAAAATGGTCATTTACCCATACAAGGGTATTTTGGTAATTTCTTTATGATCGATTTTATATCTTAGAAGTTGGAGACTTCTATGAAAGTGGGATACATTATTGATTCCCTTTCCTTGTGTAACAGGCGATTGAGTTTCTACGGTTACAAACCGAGTTGAGGTTAAGAGAGTTGCGATTTGATTCAAGTAAGTCCTTTGGGCTTACTTAGCAAGCTTCTAGATATGAGTGTGAGTAATGATAGTGGTGTGTGAATGATATGTTTATAGTTTTACTTAGTAGTAATTATCTACCGAACTATACATTGGCCTAAGAGTAACGGGCGGTGGCATTCTGCTCAGTTAGCGTGAGGGCGCTGGGGGTTTCTTTAGGGACTAGTCCATACTCGGTTTGTAGTGATGCTACCGGCGGAGGTAAGCTAGACCTTCACCCAGTTGGATAAGGAATGGAGGCGAGAACTCTTAAGATTTCTCGTGCCACAACTGTAAAATGGAATAAGGTGAATCACTTAACTACTAGATAATAACCGGTTTGTGTGTCAGCATGATGATTGTTTTATGTTATCTTGGTTGTGTTTGTGTTATCTTTATTCTTCTTATATTTAGATTGTTAGCTAATGGTTTATCCGTGTTGTAGATTATGTAGAGATAAATAGTTGCTGAGAGATTCAAGACGGATGGTCAGCCGGGTCCACGTACTCATTAGATGGGGACGGGGGAGTCTTCCATACGGCATGCATGTTATGTATCTTTATATATGTTTGTAAGGGTGTCACGTGTGTACTTTCATACCATTAAAAATATTATGTTTTGAAAATTATTTTAAATACATTTGTGCCTTGTTGTAAGATCCTAATAAAGTTGTTGTTAAACCAAGGTCGAGACCCATTGTGAGGTCATAACCAGTAGCTCCCCGAGTTCGAAGAACTTGGGGTGTTACAAAATTTGACGGAAAAAGATTTTAAATAAATTAAAAAATAATAATGTCCGTAACAATATACTAGATGGGAAAAAATTTGTTACATGAAATATATATATGATTAATAGATAATTTGTTTAATAAATGAAGATTCTATGGCTTAAAATATTAGTTTAAAAAAAAGATTTATTAGGCAAAAAAATTGTGGGAGATCCGTTTCAATACTGCTTCCACAACGTGCCACGTCAGCAAAATCCGTGCTCTCTTTTAGTATGTATATAGATATTTATAGAATAGAAATCAAAACGTAGGAAGTGTGTTGTGTAATTTTTAAGGATCTGATAAGAACGTAAAGAAAAGAGAGATCCGGGTAGATTTTATAAATTGATTAATAATTATTTTAAATAATAAAAATAAAATAGATAAATTTATTATTTGGTATTACATTAATAAGAATAAGAAATTTGGCTAGAATTATAATTTATTAATTGATTAAACGTAGGAAGTGTGTTGTGGAATTTTCAAGGATCTAATAAGAATGTAAAAAAAAGAGATCCGGGTAGATTTTAAAAATTGATTAATAATTATTTTAAATAATAAAAATAAAATAAATAAAAATTTATTATTTGGTAGGTTAGAATCTATAACTTATTAAGGGTAATTTTGGTAACTAGGCATTTTTGAGAAATTAGAGTAGAAACTAGGCTTTTTAATGTTTCAATTAAGTAAATGTACCCCAACCTTTTGTATTTATTCTCAAACTCTACACACTCTTCTCTCAAGGGACACATTTACTAAACACAAAATTAGAAAAAGTCTAGTAAACCAAATTATTTCATTTTTTATTAATTGATTAAAAAGTTAGAGAATCTCCAACAATATAAAATTACGTACAATCTTTGGCGGTTATGTTGATAAGAATAGATATTTGACTATAATCTATAATTTATTAATTGATTAACATGTTGGAGAATCTCCAAAAAAAAAAAAGTTACTTACAATCTTTGAATAACATGCTGTTAGTTAGTAAACAAAAGATTTGCTGGCTTAAAAAATAAATATTTATTGGCCAAAAAATTGTGGGAGGTCCATTTGATTACTGCTTCCACAACGTGTCACATCATCCCAATATGTACTCTCTTTTAGTATGTTTAATAGATATTCTATCTCAAATATCAGCTGTCCTCATATTAGATGATACATCTAACACAAGATATAAGTAAACGAGAATTTTATCGTACTTAGTTAGGGTTGTTATACGGTAGACATGCTAATTAAGCTCAGATCTAAAAAAGTTTGACTCGACCTCCTTCACTTTTAAGCGGGTAGAATAAAAACATATTTTAAAACTTAGTTATAATTTAGGATATGCTCGTTCGACTAACATGCGGTTCGTTGGGCTAGAATAATCTTATAAAATTGTAATATTGGTCGAGTTGCTTCGTTTCCTATGATGCACGGACACTTCTAGAAGGCGCCAAGGCGGCGTATCCCGTGTCCTACCGTGTCGGACACGGGGACACAACAAGACACGCCTCGGACACGGTCAACACACGTTTCCGAGGTAGGACACGGAAAGGACGCGGATTTTGTCCATCCAAGACACGGTCAACAAAAGTTTACCTAGAAAAAAAACAATTTAAAAAAAAAACTGATTTACCGTAATATTTTTCTTTTCTCCCAATTTTTTTCGAGTAAACCTAGCCCCACATGGCCACCTGCGAGATTGTGGTTGCCGGAAGGATGACACCAATCTTCTTCGGCTCTAATGTTGAAATGTTGTTCCGCCGGTTGACTCTTCTCTTCATTTTTCTTATAATTTCATAAACTAATTTTGAATATTTGATTACTAATTTATCGTGTAATTTTTCTTTGTTAAATGTTGAGTGTGTTATTTTAATTCTTTCACTTTTAATAATTTACATATTTATAATTGTTTTTCTTGGTTGATCATGTTGTTCGGTTGTTGTTGATTTGCAAAATAAATAGTTCATTCTTCATTTTTGATACTAAGTATATCTATTTCAGATTATAAGACTAATTATGTTTATTTCTATGTTTTGTAAGTCTGAAAATGTTTGTTTTCAAGTTTTTGTTTCGCTTATTTTGTTATCATGCTAATATTTTTATATACTCGTATATCATTGTTTTTTTGCCATATATATGTATCTCATTATGATATAGTAATTCTATATTTCAATATCTTTAAAATGATATAATATTTATTTTACTCACCGTGTCCCCGTTTCCTTTACTTTTGAGGATTGCCGCTTCCCCGTTTCTTGCCGTGTCCGTTTTTCGTACCCGTGTTCGTATCTGTGCATCATAGTTCGTTTCAGATCCGTTTATAAATGGATTTAGAAGAGTTGTAGTATTTAAGGAAAGGACAAACGAAGTTAATGATGTGGTAAAGGTGGATATTAGGTTTTCAATACATAGAGGGGATTCACCGTGGAAGTGTATCAATGATTTCAAAGTAGTATTATTTGGTCCGGCTAAAACAATGTCATATGTGGACAATTGGACTAATTAGGTGGTACGGGAAGGATTTTTAAAAGACCTTTTTCGCAAGTGAACAACATCGAATGTATTGTGGGAAATAGAAGGATATAGTGGAGGTAAAACCATGAATGGTGGAAATAGAACCGTAATTTTTTTTTGCTATTATAATAACATTTATATAGGCTTTATAAGAGAATAATGGCTAATAATATTTAGGAAACTAAATAATAAAGATATTATCACGATCTTAATATTACCATGATCTCGATATTATCACGAGTACGATCTTGATCTTATCATGATCTCGATCTTATCACGCCTCCTCAAGCATGTGGGGGGTGACATCGAGCTTGAACTTGATAAATTATTCTCGGACCATAAAGCCTTTGTAAACAGATCCGTCAGTTGGTCGGCGGAACGTGTAAAGCTAGTGCGAGCCATGTGTTTTTCTGACGCTCCTTTTGACTTGCCTTTGAATATATTTTTATTCAATTTGAGGAAATGAGTCTTAAGCGAAAGTGGTTGGGGTTGCGCTTTGTTTTGTGATGCTGGTTGGTGGTCCTAGAACGCCAATATAGGATCGTCGCTCTGTTACCATGATAGATTTTGGTGGAAATGACCACATAAATGGTAGAGGTAGAAGCATGAATGGTGGAAATAGAACCACAAATTTATTGCTATTATAATAACGTTTATATATGCTTTACAAGAAAATAATGACTAATAATATATAGGAAACTAAATAATAAAGATATTATCACGATCTTAATATTACCACGATCACAATATTATCACGATCACGATATTGACCTTATCACGCCTCCTCAAGCCGGTGGTGGGTGACGTACAACATCGAGCTTGAACTTGATAAATTGATACTCGGACCATAAAGCCTTTGTAAACAGATCCGTCAGTTGGTCGGCGGAACGTGTAAAGCTAGTGCAAGCCATGTGTTTTTCTGACGCTCCTTTTGACTTGCCTTTGAATATATTTTTATTCAATTTGAGGCAATGAGTCTTAAGCGAAAGTGGTTGGGGTTGCGCTTTGTTTTGTGATGCCGGTTGGTGGTCCTAGAACGCCGATATAGGATCGTCGCTCTATTACCATGATAGATTTTGGTGGAGATGACCACATAAATGGTGGAGGTAGAAGCATGAATGGTGGAAATAGAACCACAAATTTATTGCTATTATAATAACCTTTATATAGGCTTTACAAGAAAATAATGACTAATAATATATAGGAAACTAAATAATGCGAAAGTGGTTGGGGTTGCGCTTTGTTTTGTGATGCCGGTTGGTGGTCCTAGAACGCCGATATAGGATCGTCGCTCTGTTACCATGATAGATTTTGGTGGAGATGACAACATAAATGGTGGAGGTAGAAGCATGAATGGTGGAAATAGAACCACAAATTTTTTGCTATTATAATAACCTTTATATAGGCTTTACAAGAAAATAATGACTAATAATATATAGGAAACTAAATAATCAAGATATTATCACGATCTTAATATTACCACGATCACAATATTATCACGATCACGATCTTGACCTTATCACGCCTCCTCAAGCCGGTGGTGGGTGACGTACAACATCGAGCTTGAACTTCATAAATTGATACTCAGACCATAAAGCCTTTGTAAACAGATCCGTCAGTTGGTCGGCAGAACGTGTAAAGGTAGTGCGAGCCATGTGTTTTTTTTACGCTCCTTTGGACTTGCCTTTGAGTATATTTTTATTCAATTTGAGGCAATGAGTCTTGAACGAAAGTGGTTGGGGTTGCTCTTTGTTTTGTGATGCCGGCTGGTGGCCCTAGAACGCCGATATAAGAAATACAATTTTTGGGCCATATAAGATCATTTCTAAGAGACAAACTGATTTTAATATGCCCCTGTAGTAAATTAATTACATTTTTGGCCATATTTATAATTGCAGTTGGTGACCCAGCTTTTTGCAAATTATCAAGTGTGCCCTTGCTGATTTTAATTATGGATTATGACCCATAGTTTTGGAACGATATATTTTGCCCTGGAAAATAAATAAACGGTTTGGAACCTTGGATTTTGATTACGAGATATTCTTATATTTTTATATATTTTTATACATGATAGATTATGTCTTTGTTGGATTAATACGCTAATGGCTCAAAGATTTAATCCCGGATTTTTAACATTGACTTTTGAAAGCGAGTTTTCCTTAGATTATATATGTTCATTATTCCATTCAAATTTAGCTTATAAGCTAAATTTGTTTAGTTTGGTGCTAGGTTCGGAAGCGCCCCGATAAAGGCCTAACGAGCCCAAGTCGACATCCGTTGAACGACTTCCGTCTTTTGACGTCGTGTGAGTATTCATTCCCCTCGATCTAGTTATGTTAAGTTTTAGTATCATGCTAGGATGGATCTAGCATAACTTAGAGTTAATGCCAAGTAGTGGCTTTGAACCTTAGGTGAGTTTCGAGGATTTGATATTGTTTGATGGATTGATGTTGATTCCAAGCTTGAGGTGGTATTGCGGTCTTGTGAGGTTGTTTATGGATTTAAGTTGACGGCTGAGCTTGTGAGAATCTACGAGTTGAGGTTGTATGATTGTTGAGATTGTGGAGACTAGAACGAGAGTATCCAAGCCTGTGTTGTGATGGTTATGATCGTGTGAGATCGTGAGGACTAGGAGTTTGTTATCCTAGTATGGTTATGGTTTATGATCTTGCGAGATCATTGAGACTAGAAGTCCAAGGACTTCTAGAATGTGAGAGAGATGTTGATTGTGTGCCTTATTTTGACCAGGCGTTGAGTGCCTTCCTACGGGAAGTTGAGAGCGATGGTTAGCGGGATTATCTTTGGGACGAGGTAAGTCTCCGTACTTACTTAGCTCGTATTCATTGTATTAGCATTGATGTGTGTTTGGTGGTGTGTGTTTATTGTTCATCGCTTATAACAACTAAACCGGTAATAGGACCACCGACCTTATATTATTTGGCCCAACTGTATGATAACGGGCGGTGACATCATTTGCCTAGCTCTTACGAGAGTCTAGGAGTAGCCCGTGCTGGTTAGATGGTCGGAGGCATCCATACCGTTCCATGCCGGTAAGTAGGGAACGAGGCGGGACCACGGTGGTCTCGTGTCACAAAACTAAGTTGAATTAGAACGGGATATGACTTAATAATTAAAAAATAATAAACCGGAATTGTGTGCTTTGAGAATGTTGTGTGTTTATGATGATTTACTTATGTTTGTGCCTTTCCCATTGATTCTAATGCTTCGAATATGAGCTAACGGTTTTATACCGATTGTTGTAGATTGTCTTCCAGGTTAGGAATGCGGCCGATAGATCCGGAAGAGTGGGCAGCCGGAGTTCCGTACATTTTAGGATGGATTGGTTGGAGTTGTGTTTGAGTTTTGTTTATTGTATCTCGTAGTTTTGTAGGCCGCTTGTATGGCTTTTGGTCTTTGGTTTTGTATCTCGGCTGTAGTCTGTAGTTTGTTTGCTTTGGGTTTCATTCATTGCATAAAAATTTCTTTCGGTTTTGGCCTTTATTTGTGCCATGTTGCAAGATCCGGTGAAATTGTGATCCGGCTAAGGGTCGGAACCCATTGTGAGGTCCCAACCCGCAGCGTCCCGAGTCCCGCGGATTTGGGGTGTTACAAAAGTGGTATCAGAGTCCTAGGTTGACAACAATGGCACTCGCAATCTTCTAAAGGCTGAATAAGGAATAAATAGAACCCCACTGGTTCTGAGTTTTCGTTTTCAAAATCACATGCATGAGTCGGGGTAGAATGTATGGATCATCACTCCTTCCGCGGATCTTGGCAGCTTAGTTGATTGGATTTATATATATATATATATTTATATATATATATATATATATATATATATATATATATGTAGATATGTATATATTGATTGTAGTTGCATGTTGGACTTGATATATATGTATAGTTATATATGTGGACTTAGCATGACGTTATATATATATATATATATATATATATATATATATATATATATATATATATATATATATATATATATATATATATAAACATATGGTATGCTAATATCATATTACTGATAGTGGACCTTATAGCTAGGATGATAGAAAACCATCATCGCCCCCTTGGACAACACCTTTTGGCTTAGGATAGTAAACATAAAAAAATGAGTATGCTCAAGTTATCGAGTTGAGCATCATATCTTTGCTAGCACCCCTGTGATTTCCCCGACTCCTTTAAGAGGGCGTCGAAGAAGAAGTCTAGAGATGACTTAACCAAAGGGCAACCAAATAAAAAAAACCTCGTGTCGACTTAAGAAAAACCAAGATGGAGACTATGCCAATATAAAAGTGACATGAAGACATGAGATTTGGTATCAACGAAATAATGAAGAAGCCTCAACGAGGCAACTACAGACAACGAACTTAAGCTTTTTGTTTTTTTTCTTTCCAAATACGGTGCCGATGAACTGAAGGTGCGAATCAAGTAAAGAGGACTACATTCTCGCCTCGAGAATAAAAGTGGCGTTTTAAGTAAGAAGAGTTTTCAATAGGCGCTCCTAAGTATGGGAGTCAAGATGAAAAGAGTGGTCCAAGAAGTTGGAAAGATTGACGAGAACCGGAGGTTAAGCTTACGGAGGTACCAGAGGGTGTAGTAACGATCTTTGCGAGATTCTAAGCGGGTTACTTATTAAGAAATATTAGAGTTACGAGGAGGATCAGAGGGTGAAAGTTTAGATAGTAGAATTACCTTGTGGGGTCAACCGTTTTCAGTCATTGTGATGAGACTGAGCAATGCTAAGAGGGAGGAAGTGTGTGTAGATGATGATCTCAAGAAGAGGAAAGAAGAAACAAGGAGCTTTTATCAAAAGATGAAAGATATCAACCAAGAGAAACGCAAGTGGATGTGAACTAAGGTCAAAATATTTGAGAAGCACATTTGTAAAATATCATGGAAGAGTGTTTAAGCCTATGGAAGTGGGTCATTTGACACAAAAGAGCCGAGAAGGTGTAGTTATCTTATAAAAGTGGAAGGAAGAGGGGAGCGTAGAAAAGCTAACGGAGTTTGAAGTAAAGTAAATGAGCTAGTGAAGTTTAAGGCAGAGTACCCCGAGAAGTTATCTTGTAGGAGTATGGTAACATGGAAGTATGGCAGGAGGGTAAGTCATTGATCTTGGAGAGGGTCATTAATGAGCTAATCGGTGACCGCCGAGACCCGAGAATGCACCGGTGCAGGTTGTATACTGGTGACGGTATGTGGGAAGAGTAACTAGAAGATGGGATCATGAAGAGGGGTGACAAGAAGGTGGAGAATTCATGGTGGTTGAATGTCGGCAACAAAGAGGTATATCAAGGGAAGCGCAAATATCTTAATCAAGTAACAATTTACCGACTCCAACAAGTGATGGTAATGTACCTTGTTGAGAAGGATTGTAACGATCTGGTGCGACCTTCTTAGGTCATGAGATTTTCATATGGAGGAATGACATGGATCAGGGTAACGGGAACTAGAAGGACAAAAAGGGAAGGGAGTCTTCTATGGTTATTGTACGTAAAGGGAGGATATATAAGGGGATGTATGGTATGTTTGTTCTAAAGTGATGATGTCATGTTTTTGTGAGCAAAAGCAAGTCAAAATTTTGGGACTCGCATGACGAAGCCATAGTGGCTGTGACGTGAGATGAGGCATCTGGATTAGGGTAACACTGCAAGTTTAGAGTAATGATGTGAGTGCTTGGTGGAGTTATGAGTGGATCTTCAGTTATTGTAGTTGAGAAATTTTTCCTAAAGGCATTCTAGTACAGTTGTGAAGTTGTTCGTGGATTCCAAGAGAAACATAAGGTGGCCAATAAGAGTACGAGAAGACTGAGGTTTTGGAAGTTTGATGTCGATATGGGATGTGCAAAAAGTACATGAAAGATTGAGGTTAGAGCCTATACGGTCGTCCGACTCTACGCCTACTTGAACAAAGGATGTCTATGGTGAAAGCTGATCAAGGATACAGAGAGTTCCTCCCATAGGTTGGGATGTCGGAGAAAGCGGAGAAGATTGTATCGATTTGTTATATGGCATGCTTGAGTCTTGAAGTTAGGACTTTCGTGACTGAACATATGTGCGAGATCAAGAAATATCATTATCGCCATTCCTTCGAAGTGAAAAGGGGGATTAAGTTGAAATATTGCTTAACCAAGGCTTCAAGAGTTAGAAAACTTGAGCAAGTTCCTTGAGTTCAGGAGATGAAAGATCTTTGAAAGAGGACGATCGACATTGTAGCTGAAGATGGAACAATACACGAGTCTTATAGAAGTCATGTAACATCCCGAATTCTCAAAACTCGGGACGTTACTAGTTAGGACCTCACAATGGGTCCCGACCTCAGTTTGACAACAATATTACTAGGATCTTGCAACAAGACACAAATTAAAAAAACCAAAATTCATGAAATAGTATTTTTAAAGGAATGAATGCAACAAGATCTAGCAGCCTATAGTACTTAAACAAAGGAAAAAAGATCAACTGTCTTAACAAAAGAAAGAACGACAAACAACAACTGATAGCATGAATTATAGTCTATATTTTGGGGCTTGTTTAGACGTTTTATCTTCAATAATCTGCATGTTTGAATGTATATTATGTGATTATATTGTCATTTCATCTACCTTTGCGGGAATCGAGGTCTACACCAAGTTTCGTTGTAATCGTAGGTAAAATGGCACGTTTTGCATCAAAATGGAGCAAAAGGAGCTAATGAGTCACTGGAGCTACATTCAGGAGCTTAAGGTAGAATCCAGGAATCATGGAAATGGATTGAAGATTCACTTTGGACCAGATTTGAGAGATTTCACATTCAGTTGTGAGTCACCTCGGTCAGCTACAGTACCATCTCGACCGAGGTGATCCAGAGGAGCTGCTCGACCGAGGCGAACACCTTAAACGCGGCGAGAGATATTTTATTCTTGGCTGAGATCTTTTATTTTTGGAAAGAGGATCTTATATTTTTAGGCTGGATTCCTGGAGGGAAGAAGATAATTTAGCCCATATATTTTACCTATTTTTATGGGAAAATATCTTTCTAAGATATCTTATCTTTGGGAGGGAATTTTCCTATAAAAAGGGTTGAATTTTTCACAAATTGGGGGGGCGCTTACGGCTGGAAAACACCCACTACAGTTGGGAGATTTGAAGAACCTTTTTGAAGGTTGAAGGAAGATTGAAGGAAGAAAGTTGATAGCTTTTATAGCTTTTTGTGAAGGGTTTTGTAAGACTTTCTTAGATTCCCTTCTTTGTTGATTGTCTTGTTGGATTGTGATCCAAGGAACGCTTGTTTGTTTGATAATTGATTCAGTTATTGAAGCCTTATTCTTAAGGTTTTTTTGTTCAATTATTCACTTTCTTCCCTTATATTTGATTATTGCTTTCATGATGATGATTGGCTAATTTCCTTGTGTGATTCTAAGGCGATTCGCTGAAGGTTATGGGAAAAACAATGATAGAATAATCTTAATCACAGTAGGACCCTGAAAGCTCGAGTCTTTATCCTTAACCCTAGAACATCTCGCTCAGTCGATGAACATCTCGGCCGGGGTGGAATTCGTCTGACCGAGGTGACTTTTCTGATCCGAAACTGAGAGTTAAGTGTTAGAGTTTTCCAAATCCTATTCTTATTACACCTTTCCTGGTTCAATGCAAGCCTAGGATGAGACTTACCCGGTAATTCCTTTGTTTGTTTACGTAAGATCATAAGTATAGGTAATAAAGGTTTATCCTTTATTGGGGTTTGAGTGTGCTTTCATTCCATCTTTGTGAGTTAGCCTGAGACTTTCCCGGTAAAGGTTGATTCTATTCCCTTAAGTGGTGTGTTAGTTTGAGGTTATAGTTCTTTTCCTTAATTCCTTGAGACTTACCCGGTAATAGGAGTTACGGTTTGGGATTAGTGAGTAGTGAGACTTACCCGATGATCTATTCCACTTTAGTAACACCTTTCCTTTGCAAAAATCTCAGCTTTGTCCGCTTATCTTTAGATCTTGAGTTGGAACCACAACTAGATGCTTTAATCCCTAGATTTGCATATTTCCTTTAATTGACTTTTTATCATCTTTGATTGCTATAATTGCTTTTGTGGTTAGTTGAAATATTGACGACCTATACCTTTTTGTTTCACTAAGTCCCTCTGATCGACCCCTGAAATTTCTTGCTTTTTACTACGATTGACCCGTACACTGCGGGTTCGCATCCTTGTTTTAAGCTTACATCTAGGGTTATAAATTTAAAGCTTGCACACACCGTTTGGAGCGAACAAGTTTTTGGCGCCGTTGCCGGGGACTTGGTCTAGACCGAGCCGGTTACGGTTTGATTTCGGGGCGCTTGCCCCTGTTTCTACTAACCACTCTACTTGAGTGAATTTCGCAGGTTCTTTTTCTTAGGTTTATGCGAAGAACCCGCGCTGGGAAGGAAATCGTTCCCTACGATCCCGAACCAGAAAAGACATACAAAAGACGCTTGAAAGAAGCAAAGATGGCCAACCAAGACAATCGCGATCTTGAGGCCGAATTGAAGGAGGCGTTAGAACAACTACGCCTCAGCAAGGAATAGCTGAGACTGGAAAGGGAAGAAACTCGCACAAGGACTGAGGCGATCGAAGCAGATATGGCGCTTTACGAGACCAGTATCTACCTCAACCGAACCCAGATTCTCGACCGAGGTAAGACCTTGTTCCAGATCCTCGACCGAGGCAGAATCCAGTACCTGTTGCCCGGCCGAGATACTTCCACCTCGGATGCCAGTCCGAGATGTTCTTTTTGCAGGTATTCCACAAACCCTAGGGCAGAGGATGGATCCTAATCAACAACTGAGGCGTCCAGGAGTCAACCTAGGTGATTCAGCGGACCATGATTATGAGCTTCGACCGCAAGTTCTTTCCATGATTCGCCAATGCCAATTTGGAGGGCTAGAGAGGGAATCTCCACATCAACATCTACAAAACTATGAGATCTTGATAGAGACCTTGAGACCTTCAAGAATAGAAAACAACAACTACAAGCTAAGGCCTTTCTACTTTTCTTTAAAAGATAGAGCTCTTACTTGGTATCAATCTCTTCCTCCAGGAAAAATCAATACTTGGGAGGAGATGACAACGGAATTCTTGACTAAATTCTTTCCCCCCTCTAAAACCGCTGAAATGAGAGGGAAGATTAATGCATTCTTCATGAAGGACAAGGAGAGCTTGTCCAAGTCATGGGAGAGATTTAAAGACATTCTTTTGGATTGCCCACATCATGGGATTCCAAAGATAGAGTTGTTGGAGATATACTTCAAGGGACTGGACGGAAACACCCAGTTCAACCTTCAACTACTATCTGCCGGCACGTTCATGGACATGCCGATTGACGAAGCTTGGGAGCTCATAGAGAAGCAAGCTTTGCACATGGAGAAATACTCCCACCAAGGAGTTGAAGGTGGAGTTAAAAGAGTCAACTTTCAAGATGCCCCACCTAACAATGATCAACTCACTTCCTTAAAGAATGATCTGAAACAATTGAAGGAACTCTTAGTTGGTCAAACCAAGAAGGAAGATCAAGGATCAAGGAACAACAATAGTTACCGGAACAACAACAATGGTTCCCGGAACAACAACTACAACAACAATAGAGGATCCAACAACAATAATTGGAGGGCAAACAACCAAAATTCGGGTAACCCTTATTCTAACTCCAATTCGAACGACTCCTCTAATCCTTTCCTCTCATCTTCTTCTTCTTCTAGTCCATTGAAGAGCCAGGAGCAAGGATCGAGTTCGTCCCAGCCGGAAAAGAAGGATGCGGTGTTGGAGGCCATCTTGATTAAGCTCAACTCTATGGAGACGTCCATGACTTCATTTTCGAAGGCACAAAAAGCCTTAGAACAACAATTCTTTAACAAGGCAAATGAAGCGCCAAGAGATCCAGGGAAGCTTCCAGCAAGGACGGAAAGCAACCCTAAAGGATAGATTATGGCAATAACGACGAGGAGTGGACTGAAGACTGCAGATCCAGTGCCTCGGTCGATGCCAGTACAGACGAAAACCACCTCGGTCAAGGTGCAGTCGAAGAACACTTCGACCGAGATGCCAACCGAGGTGGAGCCACAGAAAGCGGAGGAGAAAACTAAAGTTTATATTCCACCTCCTGCATATAAACCACCACTTCCATTCCCCAGTCAAGGGCCAGAGCACATCTAGACAAGCATTTTGGTAAGTTCCTTGACTTGATGAATAAACTACACATTAATATCCCTTTCCTTGATGCTATTCTAGGGATGCCCGCCTATGGGAAGTTCTTGAAAGAGATTCTATCAAGGAAGAGGAAGTTGAAAGACTTTGGTGAAGTAAGGATGACATCTAAATTCTCAGAGCTTATTCAAATAATGAAGGAGAAGATGCCACCCAAGTTGAGAGATCCCGGCTCATTTTGCATTCCCATTCAAGTTGGGGATATCACTTGTGAAGCCTTATGTGATCTAGGAGGCAGCGTGAGCATCATCCCGCTGGAGCTATGTGTTAAGATCGGACTTGGAGAGCCCAAGCCGGTGAAGATACGGTTATACATGGCGGACCGCTCCATTACCCATCCCGTGGGCATTTTGGAAGACGTTCCGGTTAAGTTAGGTAACTTCTATTTACCTATAGACTTTTTTGTACTTGATATTCCCGCAGATTATCCCATTCCTATCATTCTCGGGAGACCATTTCTAGCAACTTCGGGTTGCAATGTGGATTGTAAGAACGCCAAGCTAAAATTCAACATTGGCGGAGATGAAGTGGAGTTTGCATTGCTTGCGGAAATGAAGGGAGAGCAGCTAGGAGATGATATCTTCAACATCTATGATGAAGAAGAATCAAGAGAATTGGTGAGCTCTATCCTTATTAAAGATCAACTTGAAAAGGTTATTAGTTTTAGCTTAATGGAGGAAGGTATAGATGCTTCTTGTGATGCAGATATACGGAGCTTAAAGGCACTGGAAGAAGATCCAGGAGCTAAAACTGAAAGATTAATCCAGGAGAAGAAGATCTCCAGTTTCGGTTCCAGTTGCAGTACCTCGACCGAGGCACTTTCTGGACCAAGCGAGGTGTTCTTATCTGAAGAACATCTCGGTCACCCACTTTGGACCTCGACCGAGGTTAAAAGCGAGATGATGTCAACTGAGACTTCTGAAAGTCCAGTTCATTGTTCTAAGTCTACTCCACTGGAAGGAGGAAGCAAGGACCCCCCTCAGAAATCACCCCCAGTTGTGGTGCTTAAACCGCTTCCAAGTTACTTGAGGTATATTTTTCTTGGACCGGATTCTACATATCTTGTTATTGTAAGCGCTTCCCTTTTCGAAACTGAATTGTCAAAACTGATGCATGTCCTGAGAAAACATCAAAAGGCTTTGGGTTATACTATTGATGATCTTATTGGCATTAAGCCTTCTTTCTGCATGCATAGAATACTAATGGAGGACGATCATAAGACTTCACGGGAACCTCAAAGACGGTTAAATCAGATCATGAAAGAGGTTGTAAGGAAAGAAATTCTTAAGTTGTTGGATGAAGGTATCATATTTCCTATCTCGGACAGCAAGTGGGTTAGCCCATTACATGTAGTTCCGAAGAAAGGAAGGATAACCGTTGTGACGAATAAGAACAACGAGTTAATCCCAACTAGGACCGTCACGGGCTGGAGGGTTTGCATCGACTATAGGAAGCTGAACGTGGCCACTCGGAAGGACCATTTTCCACTTCCCTTCATTGATCAAATGCTCGAACGGTTGGCCCACCATTCACACTTCTGCTATTTAGATGACTATAGTGGTTTCTTCCAGATTCCTATCCATCCAGATGATCAAGAGAAGACCACTTTCACTTGTCCATGGGGGACATTCGCTTATAGGAGGATGCCATTTGGATTATGTAATGCACCCGCTACCTTCCAGCGATGCATGATGGCGATCTTTTCCGAGTATATAGAGGGGATCATGGAGGTATTTATGGATGATTTTTCAGTATATGGTTCCTCTTTTGATGATTGCCTATCTAACCTTTCTCTAGTGCTACAAAGATGTGAAGACACTAATCTTGTCTTGAATTGAGAGAAGTGTCACTTTATGGTTAATGAAGGCATTGTGCTAGGACACCTAGTTTCTAATCGAGGTATTGAGGTCGATCGTGCTAAGATTGAGACCATTGAGAAACTCCCTCTCCCTTGTTCTGTTAAAGATGTGAGGAGTTTTCTCGGGCATGCAGGTTTCTACAGGAGATTCATCAAGGACTTCTCGAAGATTTCTAAACCACTAACTAACCTCTTAAATAAAGATGTTGGTTTTGAGTTTTTGCAGGAGTGTCTTGATGCATTTTACAAGATTAAGGAAGTGTTGATCTCCGCTCCCATTATCCAGCCTCGGGATTGGACCTTGCCCTTTGAGATCATGTGCGATGCGAGTGATGTGGCGGTAGGAGCGGTGCTTGGACAAAAGAAGGATGGGCGGACCACCACCATTTACTACGCTAGCAAGACGCTAGATGAAGCCCAACGTAACTACGCCACCACCGAGAAGGAGCTATTGGCGGTTGTATATGCTTTCGAGAAGTTTCGTTCTTACTTAGTAGGGGCGAAAGTCATTGTCTACACCGACCATGCAGCCATTCATTACTTGCTTGCTTAG
Source organism: Fagopyrum homotropicum (assembly GCA_033239125.1). Classification (NCBI taxonomy): domain Eukaryota; kingdom Viridiplantae; phylum Streptophyta; class Magnoliopsida; order Caryophyllales; family Polygonaceae; genus Fagopyrum; species Fagopyrum homotropicum. Next base: position 132,887,545 of record BSWB01000007.1, on the reverse strand, counting down.
AAGGATGCCAAGCCACGCCTTATTCGATGGATTCTCTTGCTTCAAGAGTTTGACTTAGAGATCCGCGATAAGAAGGGATCCGAAAATTCTGTTGAGGATCACCTCAGCCGGCTACCTTCCTCTTCACGTGAGAAGGACGACCCACCCATAGACGATTCATTCCCCGATGAGCACTTGCACTTGTTGGAGCGTTTGATAGACTTACTTATCTCACCCCATGATGAAGTTGAAGTATGGGGTGAGGATACCTCCCATCACGTTTAGAGATGCCGTACGGTCCAACTAGAGACCTTAAATCAAGCACTTCTTGGGAGGCAACCCAAGGTATTGCTTTCTTTCCCCTTTTTCTAATCTAGCTTTAGATAGTTTGCTTTTGCTTTGCTTTGTTTTGTTTTTTGCGTCCTAGACAGACAACAGGTGACATCTAAGGAAGGAATACGACCCAGGAGAAAAACTGGAAGGACAGAAGTTCGAGAATTTGAGAAGACGGAGTTTGACTGAGACACATCTCGGTTGCTGACACAACACCTCGACCGAGATGATTCTTGAGCAACCGAGGCGACTAGGGTTTCTGAAGATCCACCTCGGTCCGTACCACCTCGGTCTAGTCGAGACCATCTCGACCGAGGTGACAGCAGTTCCAGAAAAGAGTATAAAAGGGGGCTGAGATTTCTCTCTTCTCCCTTTACCTTCCCCTCGACCGCGGCACACATTTCACCTCGCCTCTTCGTTCTTCGCTCGTTTTCGACGATTCTCGCTTCAAAACTGCGAGGAAAGGGTAGAGGATCGTTTTGCAACCGTCAATCTGCAGAAAAACGAACCAAATCGAGCAAATCTGGGGTAAAATCCGAGAAAATCCTAACTCCCTCTTCTTCCGCTTATTCCTTTCGATTTGGGCTTTGGTTGCCCCTGCATTCTGCTGAAAAAGGATTAAGTACCCCATAGGAACCTTTGGTAGTGATTTTGGGGGAAAAGAACTGGATTTTTGAGAGTTGTAATCGAACAACGCCTCGCCTCGGTCCAGTCGGCCTGCGCCTCGGCCGAGGTGTTCTTGAGACTTGTCAGAGAAACCGAGGTGGTCTGACAGATTGTAGAAGATGAGTTCTGACAGGCAGCTTGTGTTGAGAGACATATCTTCTCCTTCTCCTTCTTCTTCATCATGCCGTACTAGACCGGTGATACACGAGCGTCACTAGGTTGACTATGACCGCATAGCGGCCCGTCTAGTGGTTGCACCACGATTTTTTGACATCTCCGCCTTCGACTGCCTCCATGTGGATGAGGATTTGAGGCGGATGATATCTGTTGTGGGGATGGAGCAGTTCACTGAGATCCGAGCTCCGGCCTACCTAGAGCCGACCCTGGAGTTGGTCACCTCCGTCACCTACTTGCCCACCGAGCGCGCCATCAAGTACCGATTGATGAACCGGAATTATCTAGTTCCCTTGGACCACTGGCGGGACATCTTTGGCTTCCCGATCCCTACTGTTGCTGATTTTCCTTCTCGAGCTGTAGCTCGAGAGTTCTGGGGACAGATCACGCATGTGGTTGAGCACGCAAACAGATGGAGACCTGGAGATTCCAGGGAGCGGATTATATTCCATCTAGCATTTAGACTTGCTCATAGGATCTTCAGTGAGACTCTTCTGGCGCGTACTGAGACGCCCCAGAAGATCAGACAGGGTGAGCTTCTAAGTCTGTATTGAATGGTGACCGGAGGAGTTCCGGACTTTAGGATGATGCTGGCGGAGGATTTGCACAGGATAAAGGCGAAGGCCAAGGGAGACATCTGTTGCGGAGGGATAGTGACTCATATAGCGAGTTACATGGACTTGGATCTGAGCGCATGCACTATGGTGGCGGCTGCCAAGCCGCTCGGGCTTCAGGAGATGATCACCAAGAGGATACTGGTTCCTCGTTGTCTTACTACGCCATAAGTGGCGATGCCCTGAGAGCAGACTGCACCCCAGGGTATTAGGTGGTCAGCTCAGTTCTCCGTATATGATCCACATTACTGGCAGACTGCGTGGATCCTAATGATGGAGGACGCCAGAGAGGCAGCAGCAACAGCAGCTCATGGGCCAGCTGAAGAGGATGAGGCTGAGGAGGATGATGATGGTGATGATGAGGATGGCGGTGCTCTCATGGATACGGGCACAGATACAGCTGGGACTAATGCGCCGGTCATTGATTTAGATGACGATGAGACTGAGGAGGAGCCGGCTGCAGCACCAGCACGTCCCGCTAGGCATAGGGTACGCAGGCAGAGGGATCCAGTTGCTCACCGTCGGATTGACGATCTGACGGATCAGATGATAGATTCCTACGCTGCCCTGTCCCTGGAGATCAAAGAGATGCAGGAGAGACTACATTACCAGCACACGATGGTTGAGATTCAATTTCAGCATGTCATGGGCTATCCTTTCGACCCATCTCAGCACCAGTATGTGCCACCACCACCACCACCGGATCGGGAATATTGAGAGCTTGTAGGATTTTCTTTCTTTATTTATTATGCAGCACAGCTTTGTCCGGTGAGTACTTTGTTTCTCTAGACTTATTTTGACCCATTGGGATAATGTGTCCCAAGTATGGGGTATTTGATGTGTTATTTGACTATGGATGTATGACTCGACTATATTTGGATATTTATGTTTTATTTTGCTCTATGTGCTTATCTGAGATTACATGCATGCATACAGGTTATTTGATTGAGAAAAACGTCAAAAACTGGTTTGAAAAAAAAAAAAAAAATTTTGACCTCGACCGAAGTGATTCTGACCAAACGAGGTACTTCACCTCGGTTGACTTAGAACATCTCGACCGAGGCGGTTTAATTGAAAAGAATTTCGAAATGATTTTTGTGCTTCTTATCTGGATATGACCTCAGTGATGATTTCTGTTTGCTGACTAGTTTTGAAATCTTTATATGTTTGAAAGGTTTTATGATATGTTTAAGTTGATAAATGCTTTGTTTGGAATTTGTGGCATGTTTAATACTTTATTTTTATCCAAATTATGTTGAATTTGAAGGTTGACACCACATTATGAGTTCTCTCACTTTCTTCCTGGGAAGACCAAGGCAATTCATTCTCTTCTCTTTTTCTTCTTGATCATGCTTAGCCCCTCATATACATATTTGCCTCCCTTTACCTATCCGGGAATTTGGAAGCAAGCGAAAGTGAAAAGCAAGTGAAAGAAAAGTTGAGATGTTGGCTGAAAGTTAGAAAGAAACAAATAGGTTTGGGGAAGTCAATCATGATGATGAGTAACTCGGCACCATTCACATAGCCGGGTGTTTGTGTCTTGCCAAAGTCGGATTGAGCGATATTCCTAACGGGTCATGGTATGCGCATCAAGGGTTTGACGCATCTCGAGAAATTGATGATCGCTGATTTCCTAGGCTTCGGTTATTGTGCACCTCTGTCCATGCATCCCAAAAAGTAAAGTACAAAAAGTAAAATAAGCAAAGCTTATTGGTAAAAGATGTTGAAGTTTAAAGCAAGTGAAGTGAAGATTCCTTATCCCGGATTCTAGCACCACATTCCCTATATACATCCCACCCTCACACGTTTCTTGACCTTTCATTTGGAAAGCCCTTGAGACCTCGAGCTTGTTGATTGACTTGGTGGTTTAAACTGGATTATACATGATTAATTTCGATAATTATGATTTATTATACATTCTATGATTTTATACAAAGATGAACAACTTTCTTATATTTATAAAATATTTTGATCATATTTTGATTTTATATTCCATGATGCATTCTCTTAGAGTGATCTATGATTGTAGCACACCACCAAAAATGTTTTGAAAGACTTTTTCATTGATCTTTATGACTTATAATCCATTCTATCTTATATTTTATATTCGGAACTTGCTTGGGGACAAGCAAGGGCTAAGTATGGGGTATTTTGATAGCATGAACTATAGTCTATATTTTGGGACTTGTTTAGACGTTTTATCTTCAATAATCTGCATGTTTGAATGTATATTATGTGATTATATTGTCGTTTCATCTACCTTTGCGGGAATCAAGGTCTACACCAAGTTTCGTTGTAATCGTAGGTAAAATGGCACGTTTTGCATCAAAATGGAGCAAAAGGAGCTAAGGAGTCACTGAAGCTACATTCAGGAGCTTAAGGAAGAATCCAGGAATCATGGAAATGGATTGAAGATTCACTTTGGACCAGATTTGAGAGATTTCATATTCAGTTGTCAGTCACATCGGTCAGCTACAGTACCATCTCGACCGAGGTGATCCAGAGGAGCTGCTCGACCGAGACTTACACCTTGGACGTGGCGAGATATATTTTATTCTTGGCTGAGATTATTTATTTTTGGAAAGAGGATCTTATATTTTTAGGCTGGATTCCTAGAAGGAAGAAGATAATTTAGCCCATATATTTTACCTATTTTTATGGGAAAATATCTTTCTAAGATATCTTATCTTTGGGAGGGAATTTTCCTATAAAAAGGGTTGGATTTTCCACAAATTGGGGGGGCGCTTACGGCTGGAAAACACCCACTACAGTTGGGAGATTTTAAGAACCTTTTTGAAGGTTGAAGGAAGATTGAATGAAGAAAGTTGATAGCTTTTATAGCTTTTTGTGAAGGGTTTTGTAAGACTTTCTTAGATTCCCTTCTTTGTTGATTGTCTTGTTGGATTGTGATCCAAGGAACGCTTGTTTGTTTGATAATTGATTCAGTTATTGAAGCCTTGTTCTTAAGGTTTTTTTGTTCAATTATTTACTTTCTTCCCTTATATTTGATTATTGCTTTCATGATGATGATTGACTAATTTCCTTGTGTGATTCTAGGGTGATTGGCTGAAGGTTGTGGGAAAAACAATGATAGAAGAATCTTAATCACAGTAGGACCCTGAAAGCTCGAGTCTTTATCCTTAACCCTAGAACATCTCGCTCAATTGATGAACATCTCGACCGGGGTGGAATTCGTCTGACCGAGGTGACTTTTTTTATCCGAAACTGAGAGTTAAGTGTTAGAGTTTGCCAAATCCTATTCTTATTACACCTTTCCTTGTTCAATGCAAGTCTAGGATGAGACTTACCCGGTAATTGCTTTGTTTGTTTACCTAAGATCATAAGTATAGGTAATCAAGGTTTATCTTTTATTGGGGCTTCAGTGTGCTTTCATTCCATCTTTGTGAGTTAGCCTGAGACTTACGCGGTAAAGGTTGATTCTATTCCCTTAGGTGGTGTGTTAGTTTGAGGTTATAGTTCTTTTCCTTAATTCCTTGAGACTTACACGGTAATAGGAGTTAAGGTTTGGGATTAGTGAGTAGTGAGACTTACCCGGTGATCTATTCCACTTTAATAACACCTTCCCTTTGCAAAAATCTCAGCTTTGTCTGCTTATCTTTAGATCTTGAGTTGGAACCACAACTAGATGCTTTAATCCCTAGAATTGCATATTTCCTTAATTGACTTTTTATCATCTTTGATTGCATTGATGACTTTTGTGGTTAGTAGTTGCATTGACAACCTATACCTGCTTTGTTTCACTAAGTCCTTGTGATCGACCCCTGAAGTTTCTTGCTTTTTACTACGATTGACCCGTACACTGCGGGTTCGCATCCTTGATTTAAGCTTACATCTAGGATTATAAATTTAAAGCTTGCACACACCGTTTGGAGCGAACAACAACCCAACCCCCACTCTAAGGAGTACAGAGACCCGACTGACCACTATTTCCTGATCACTCAGCTGCTGTTCTAACCTGCGGTAAATCTAAAAACACAACAAAAGAAACCATTAGCTAGTTATCTAAACATTAGGAGAATAATAATAGCACCCACACATAAAAATAATAAACACCCATCATGCTTTCAAACAAATCCATTTATTATCTTCATTTAAGTTATTCACTCTTATTAATGATACTTATTTTGTGACACGAGGGATTTCCAAACCTCGCCTCCGCCCCCGTGTAACCAGCAGGAAGGCATCCGATGCATCTCACCTTGTACCTGCCTGGTCTAAGTATAGAGAACCTCCCAGTCTCTTGTCAGAGCTGGGCAGTGATGTCACGGCCCGTTATACATACACTTGGGCCTTAAAACATAACAACAACGGTCATCCTAACAAGTTGTTATTAATATAATCACACACATTGCACACACACAACCATTATCACCCAACTAATATCCAGAAACTGGCTAAGTAAGTCGCAATGACTGACCTCAATCAAAGGTCACTCTTACAAAACCCAACTCGGTCCGTACACGCGGTAACTCAAACGCCTGTTAAACAAGGCATGTGTATCAACATTTCATCTCATACTTTGTTAAGGTAAAAATATTATTTTACCTTAAATCCCGGAAATTCTCAAAAGTCACCTCTTAACTTCTAATATTTTCTTTTTGAACGTGTTTCCATAATCTAATTACTCCAAGACAGTCTACTAGAGGTCATAAGGTTAAACTCAAACACTCGTCAAAGGAGGTCATATTATCCCTTTGCAGGGTACTCTATTCTTATACATATATATGTGTACGTATATAATACGTTACTCTTACCCCGCTATGTCTAAAACTTAGGTATATATATATACAGTATACCTATTCGTATATCTACACTTATACATAACTTATACTTACACATATACATATATATACTTACATAAATATATATATATATACTACACTTATACGTATAAATATCTATCTGTATATATACTTTCATAAGCATACTATCATTACTGGTATATAATAACTTACACATCTCCCAAACTTATATCATTATGTATACGATACATGTCAATTAGCTTATTCATATCTAAATATTTCATATCTCTCAATCTTTAATACATAAAACTAAACAGCTACAATACCTTTTACTGTTTTAAAAGAATAGAGTCGCAAAAGAAGGTAGTACTGAAGACTCCCAATGGTCTGCTTCGATCCGACTCAAAGATGGCCTTCGACACGGCTGGATTAAACGAGGGATGGCTCAGCTTCCAGCTCTTGTCTGCAGCAGTGGAGAGGTTGGTCACCGCAGGGATCGGAACTAGACTCGACTCTACACGGTCTCCCTGCTCGCATCAAAGTGGCCCAAAAAGAGATTCATCCGGCGCAAGAGAGGAGGGTGAAATACTATAAGCTGCCAGCCAGAAGAAGGGTAAGGAGGAAGTATACTAACCTACCCGTAGCTATGGAAGGGCATAGCAGTGGTTGTAATGTAACCAGGTAGATCCGTCGCTGCAATCCTATGGAGGTAGGTGGTTAAAGATGACTGCACTAGATCAAATGAGGGAGCGGTTGCTGTTTGTACATGAGAAGGAAGGCCAGCAGGAGCAGCGTCTTACCAGGCCTTCGTCTGCAACAGTGGAGAAGCCGATCTACGGTCGTCTCCTTTCCGACAGAAACGTACAGCGGCTTGGGACGCAAGGAGGTAAGGTCTGGGGCGCTGAAGTAGGCTCCGGCGCTAGGGAGTCGTCTTCTACCCTCTCTCTGCGTCTCGTTGCGGTGGAGGCGAGCGGTGTTCTCAGCAACTTGCCCGTCCCGGCGGTGGTAGCGGCGGAGTAGAAAGGAGATGGTTGGTGTGGTTTATCAGCGTCGAGCAGTGCGGTGTGGTAGGGAGGAGAGATTGTCGAGATATGCAGCAAGGATTAGGTTAATTAGAGATTAGGGAAGGGTTAGGATAAAATTAGGGTTTTGGTTTCATTAGATCTACAAGAGTGTTGGGCTGGCTAAAACGCATGGGCCAGAAAACAAATTGGGCCGGGTCTGCTCATCTAACTAATATGGAATATAACTAGATCGTTACTTGCCCGAAACCGCTGTTTTATTTTCTTTTAAAGGTACGAAATTATTTCCGGTTACATCATTTATCATTTTATGTGAATCAAGGTCACATAAAATGATAGAAATTAAATTTCGTTTTATTTTATTTTAAAGGATAAAAGTTGACGGATCGGATTCCGGTTGAATTCATTATTAAACGGAGTTTAAATTTTTGGGTATTACATCTGTGCCCTATTAAAAGAAGTTTTGTCCCGAAACTTAGAATGATGTACCTAATCAAACGACTTTCTTTGTATATCTTAGTTTCATAAAAATTTTCGTTTTTTACCATGTAACTACTCAATCATCATAATAAGACATGCATCACATAAAACATAATCACCCAATCCAATATAAGAACATGAATGGTCAAATAACACAACATCTGAGTACTAACTCGTCGATACAGGAGTAACCTCTAACCCCGCAAAGAACTCGCGATAGATACGTCTAATACTCTCCTCGGTCTCCCAAGTGGCCTCATCAGCTCCTCGTCTAGACCACTGGATACTCAACATAGGTATCTCCTTGGACCGCAGACGTCTAGTACTGCGCTCCAAGACAGCTACTGGGTACTCTACAAAAGTATGATCGGACTCAACTATCAGGTCCTCATGGCTGATGACGTGTCTCGGATCCGGGATGTACTCTCTCAACTGAGATACATGGAAGACCGGATGAACACCCTCTAGTCTCGGCGGTAATGCTAATCTGTAGTCCACCTCTCCAACTCTCTCCAAGATCTCAAAAGGTCCGACATATCGGGGACTCAGCTTCCCCTTAATGCCGAAACGCCTGACTCCTCTCGTAGGTGACACTCTCAACCACACCTGAGCACCCACTCTAAACTCCAAAGGTCGACGCCTTTTGTCGGCGTAGGATTTCTGACGACTCTGAGCTGCTAACATCCGCTCTCGGACTAGGGCTATCCGAGCGATGTCATCCTGTATCTGATCTGGAGCTACTCCATCAGCTCTGCTAGGCTCATCCCAGCATAATGGCGTGTGACATCTCCGCCCGTACAAAGCCTCATAAAGGGCCATCCCAATAGATGCGTGTCAGTTGTTATTATATGAAAACTCTACTAGTGGAAGATGATCTGGCCATACCTGTCCCCAATCTAGTACACAAGCCCGCAGCATGTCCTCCAATATCTGGATGGTCCTCTCAGACTGACCGTCAATCTGTGGGTATTAAGCAGTGGTAAAGTGGAGACTCGTCCCCAAAGCCGTATGTACCTGCTGCCAAAACCTCGAAGTGAAACGCCCATCTCTATTAGAGACGATAGTCCTCGGAACTCCATGAAATCTCACAATGTGCCCGGTGAACTCCTCCGCTAGACGACTTACCGGCCACGTTTCATTAATCGGAATGAAACGTGCGGTCTTCGTCAGACGGTCTACCACTACCCAAATAGCATCAAAACCTCTACCGAGTCTCAATCCTGTGACAAAATCCATAGATATATCCTCCCACTTCTACTGTGGTACTGGAAGTAGGTGGAGCTCTCCTCTTGACCTACGATGCTCAATCTTGACCTGCTGGCAGGTTGCACACTGAGCTACATACCGAGCCATGCCGGGCTTCAAACCACCCACCAAAAGGACCGTCTCACATCCTTGTACATCTTACTCGCTCCAGGATGTACTGAGTATGGGGTAGCATTAGCCTCACCTAGTATCCTATGTCTCAACTCACCGTCTGACGGCACACAAACGCGGTCCTGACGTCTCATTCCTCCATCCGCACCAATAGTGAACTGTGGGGCCTCCTCTCGAGACATCCTGTCTCGGATCCTGGTCAAAGTCGGCAAGTCTCCTGCTTTTGTCGGATCTCATCCAACAGATCAAGAAGTAATTCCAAGGTAGCCAACTGGCGATCTGAATCAGGAAACTGAATCTCTATCTCTAACCAAGCCAAATCTCTCTGCAACTGTGGCTGTACCGTCAATCGGGCTATCGCCCTCTCCCTAGGCGTCTTCCGGCTCAAAGCGTCAGCTACCACATTTGCCTTTCCGGGGTGGTAAAGAATCTCAAGGTCGAAGTCCTTGATCAACTCTAACCACCGCCTCTGGCGGTTATTCAACTCCCGCTGAGTGAATATATACTTCAGACTCTTATGGCTTGTGAAGATCTGACATGTCGCCCCATAGAGATAGTGACGCCAGATCTTAAGAGCATGGACTACTACAGCCAACTCTAGATCATGTGTGGGGTAGTTCTCCTCATACGTCTTCAACTATCGAGACGCATAGGCTATGACCTTACCCCTCTGCATCAAAACACACCCCAAGCCTAGCTCGGATACGTCACTTTATACCACAAAGTCATCTGTACCCTCAGGCTGTGCTAAAATCGGAGTAGACGTCAATCTCCTCTTCAACTCCTCAAAACTCTGCTGACACGGCTCAGACCAGACAAACCGAGTAGTCTTCCTTAGAAGGCAAGTAAGTGGTCGGGCAATCTGGGAGAATCCTTCCACAAACCGGCGGTAATAACCTGCTAAACCTAAGAAGCTGCGAACCTCCTTAACATTCTTAGGAGGTTGCCAAGATGACACTGACTCGATCTTCGCCAGATCGACTTTAATACCCTCATCAGTCACTACGTGGCCTAAGAAAGCCACCTCCGACATCCAAAACTCACACTTGGATAACTTAGCATACAGCTGGCTATCTTGCAAAATCTGCAATACTGTCCTCAAGTGTCCGGCATGCTCCTATCGACTTCTAGAGTAAACTAGGATGTCGTCAATGAAGACCACTACAAACTGGTCTAAAAAGTCGATGAATATCCCATTCATCAACTCCATGAATACTACTGGTGCATTAGTGAGCCCAAATGGCATCACTACGAATTCATAATGACCATACCTAGTCCGGAATGCCGTCTTAGGTATGTTCAGATCTCTCACCCTCAACTGGTGGTAACCTGACCTCAAGTCTATCCTCGAGAACACGGACGCTCCATGCAACTAGTCCAACAGATCATCTATGCGCGGCAGTGGGTATTTATTCTTTATGGTGACTTTGTTCAACTCTCTGTAGTCTATGCACAGCCTCATCGATCGGTCCTTCTTCTTCACAAATAATACTGGCGTGCCCCAAGGAGACACACTAGGGCGTATGAAGCCCTTCTCTGCTACTCCTCTAACTGCTTCTTCAACTCAAGCAGCTCTATCGGTGCCATACGGTACGGGGCCTTCGAGATCGGTCTCGTGCCCGGCTCTAACTCAATGCTGAAGTCAACGCTCCTCTATGGGGGTAGCCTGGCAGGTCATCATTGAATACCTCTGCAAACTCGCATGCAACGGGTATCTCCTCTATGGTCAGGCTCTTGCTTTCCTTCATGACATAACACCAGAAGGCCTTGTCACGTCTAGGAATAAATGCACAAAGTTTTACAATTTATAAACTCGATATATTTCTCCTAACTCCTAGCGAACCCGCAGTGTACGGGACGTTTTGTAGTAGGGATAGTATTCCGAGGTCGAACACAAAGACTGAGGTGAGATTGAATCGATTAGTGACTAAGTTTAGTGAAGATCTAGGCTAAGAAAAGAGAAAGAAATAAAGAAATGAAAATCTCGATGTTTTTGGTTTGGTTTTAAGGTGATCAATCAATGATCACAAATCATGCGAAATCAACAAACAACTAAGCTAACAACACGAATAAACAAGCAAACAAGAGATAGACAATCAAAGAGAGGAAAGCGGATTCTAGGGATTGGAAATTCCGGTTATGGCATAAGACTCAAGCTATCTAATCATTCCTTGGATTAACTATGGCATGTCGGGAGTGAGTGTTTCTAGATTGGGATCAATCACCGGGTAGGTCTCATGGTCCACTAGTCCATTCCTAAGGTCTCATCACCGGGTAAGTCTCAAAGAGCCTAAGGATAGGAATTCTACACAAACCGGATGGTATTCTAGGGATACAACCTCTCTTTACCGGGTAAGTCTCGGAAAGGCAAGTCCTAAACACCTATCCTAGCACACTCAGTCCAATAGCGGCTTATGAGGCTCACTACTACCTAGGGTTTGTCATCTTCGGTATCTAAGAGCAAGAATTATGGGGTAGGTCTCTTCTAACACTTAGTTTCTAACTCTAGGTCGCCCTAGGATAGAATTGGCTCAACAAACGCTAGGATTTCAACAATCCAACAACCTAACACTTGGATTTATCATTACAAGCAAATTCATCAAAATCACGGGGTGTTCATCAAGGTCCACGGCCGTAGTTTGTCTAGAAAAAACCGTGGATTCTAACAGTGACTAGGTTCAAGCAAACAAATCATCCAAGCATACATTTAAGCCTATTATATCATAGTCCAAGCCATAACCATCCTTTCCTTACCCTAGAATCGCATCTATTTAGCCTACAACATACATCATCACAATCGAAATCATCAAACATAAAATCATGGCTTCCATTTGCAAGGTAATAAAGAGAAAGAGATGAACAAGTGAAACAAGTAAAACCAAGCTGAATATGAGATTAGAAAGACTCACAACCCTTCAAAAGAAGGTTTAATCGATTCTTACAACTCTAGAAATCGATTCCGATAATCTTCACTACAAAACCTATCAAAAACTTGCAATGGTGTCTTCTTCTCTTCTTCTCCAATGGAGCTTTTCTCCTCCTCCAATGGTTCTCCGCCAAGCTTCCAATTGAGAGAATCTTCTTGTTGAGAGTGTGGGAGAGAATGGAGTGATGGGAGATGGATGATTGGGATTGGATGCCTTCTCTCAGCCTTGCAGGACCACTTTTATACTACAACTTTGCTAGAGTCGGCCATGAGATCGTGGTACAGCTGTCACAACCGTCTTGGCAAAAACCACGGTCAGATTCCACGCCAGTGGAAGTGCCAGTGACCGTGGTTTTGGTGCCCCAGCTTGTTTTGGATCATTGAGTTATGACTTGGTGCATGGCTTGCATCAACAAGGTCCCATGAGTCCTCTTTAGCCCCTAGTTTGCATTCCAATGAGTCCGAAGGCGTGTTATCTCGAGGAACGATCCTTGAATGTATCTATTAAACTCCTAAATCTCCCAAAATACCTACAAAGCAATGCAAAAGTCCGTGTAGACGTCTATCTCGACAAAATACGTGAATTGAGTGCGAATGTCGTGAACTAGTGCTAAACCATGCATTAATGAGCGGAAAATCTATCTAAATGATTAGCTAAACCTAAGCCATAAATCGTGTTGTCAAAAATACCCCATACTTAAGGTTTGTTCGTCCCCGAGCAAGTCCCAACTATAGACTAAGAGATGACATGATTTATGCATGCAGAAAAACGACAAAATCTTTTTGGAGTTGTGCTTCTAATATTGGATCACCTTCATAGTCATGTTTCATGGCAATGGACAAGCAATCATGCATTGAACAAATGAAGGCACGGAAAGACAATTATACTTAACTCAAAAGCATGCTTGAAATGTAAAAATGAAGAAATCAAGATGGTCAAAAGTATATCCAATCTAGATTACTAAGTCTTACACACATGCAAATAGGTCACAAGGGCTTGTGAAATAAAAGGCCAAGAAACGTCGTGATAAGGTGGGGATTTTTCTAGGCTATGTGATGCTAATCCGGGAATGGAACTAACTCCACAATTTTGTCCTTGATCAACTTCCCACAAGTGTATATGTTTCTCCATCTTTCCTTTGTTTTCTTTTCTTTTTCAATTATTTTTGAGACAATGGCATTGGTGTACAAAAACAGAAACCTTGGTGATTAGCCGTCCTCGGGCTTTTTCTATTTTTCGAGGTGCATCCACACCGGGCACACATATCAAAGCTCGTTAGGACTATCGGTTTATTTGACTTTGGCAAGGCACAAACACCCGATTATGTGAATGGTGCCGAGTTACTCGTCATTTAAACCAACGTCCCCAAACCTATATTTTTGTCTACACTTTTCACAACAAATTCAACACTTCATTCATAGCATTCATCCGTCAACAACTTCACCCCACACTTGCTTTTCACACACATCAACACACTAGCATGCTCCTATTCCCGGATGGGTCAAAAGAGGTCAAATTTATATCAATTGAGGTGCTCAAACAACATGATCAAGATGAGAAGTAGAGAAAGATGAATTGCCTTAATCACTCCTAGATGATGTGCAAGAACTAGCATGTAATTTCGACTTTCAATACTCAATCTAATCAAGACAAACATCATGATCACAATCCAGTCATGGGATTCAAGATAAGTACTTCAAGTCCACATATGCATACATCAATTCAATACATAAGGCCATTTATAGCCAATCCACAAGACAATTTCATCATAAGGGTCATTCCACAAGCTTAGAAGCACTAAAAAAATTTTAAATTTTCTGATTTTTTGGATTTTTCGAAATATCTATGTACAATGCAAGAGATAATGAAGCATGTGACTAAAAGAAACTACCCTAGATGCTACTCATGCAAAAGATCACGCAAACCCCACCCCATACTTAGAAACACATTGTCCCCAATGTGGTATTTAAGTAAAGAAGAGTGAAAGAGGGTTCTCACAATGTAAAAATGGCTTGCTTTGGTATTTGGGATTACTCAAGTGGATTGATGGTGGATGATCCTATCAACAATCGTAGAGAGCTCTAAATGTTCATCATGGCGTCGGGACCCGCGCTAGGCACCGCTAGCCATCCAAGTTCCGCGTCCGCTCCACCCATAATTGATGAGGGACTCATCATCATCATCCACATGCCATGCAAGGCTTCCATGCTACCAAGACTCTAGCACACACACAAAGCACACCAAACACACAAAAACAGAAAAATCAAAAGCAAAAACAAAAACGAAAAGGGGAAAACGTTACCAATGAGTTGCCTCCCATCAAGCTCTTCTTTAAGGTCATTAGCTTGACCAAACTCGGGGGCATCTACTCAAGGTGAAGCGGGGCAATCATGTCCACCGGGGCTCCCGGGATATACTTCTTCAACCGGTGCCCATTCCCCTTAAAATCTCCACAATGCTCCCCTCCTATCTCTACCGCTCCATGGGGAAATATCTTCTTCACCACATAAGGACCGGTCCACCTTGACTTTAGCTTTCCGGGGAAGAGCCGCAGCCTTGAGTTGAAGAGAAGGACAAGGTCGCCTTCACTCAACTCCTTCGGGACGAGGCACTTGTCATGCCACCGTTTGGTCCTCTCCTTGTAGATCCGGGTGTTTTCATAAGCATCCAACCGGATCTCCTCAAGAGCGTTCATATCAAGCAACCTCTTCTCTCCGGCCTCCTTGAGGTCAAAATTTAGCCACTTAATGGCCCAATATGCTCTATGCTCCATCTCTACCGAAAGGTGGCAAGACTTGCCATAGACTAGCTTGTAAGGAGTGGTGCCAATTGGTGTCTTGAAAGAGGTTCTATATCCCCACAAGGCATCATCGAGCTTCATAGCCCAATCCTTTCTCGTTCTAGAAACCATCTTCTCAAGAATTCCCTTTATCTCCCGGTTGGAGATCTCCACTTGGCCACTAGTTTGGGGATGGTAAGGTGTTGCCACCTTATGAGTCACCCTATACTTAGCCAAAAGTGCCCCAAAGTTCCTATTGGTGAAGTGCTTTCCTCCATCACTTATGATCACCCTTGATGTTCCAAACCTAGGGAAGATCACTCAGTTGAAGAACCGCACCACAACCTTGGCATCATTTGTGGGAGAGGCAATTGCCTCCACCCATCTTGAAACATAGTCTAACTCTAATAGGATGTAGAGGTTGCCACAAGAAGAGGGGAATGGTCCCATGAAGTCCACACCCCACACATCAAATATCTCCACCTCTTGTATGTTGTTCAAGGGCATCTCATTCCTCCTTGAGATGTTGCCCATCCTTTGGCAAGCATCACAAGCTACCACGAAATTTTGCACATCCTTGAACAAACTTGGCCAAAAGAAGCCCGATTGCAACACCTTAGCACATGTATTGTGAGAGCTAGCATGCCCTCCACATGGCAAGGAATGACAATGGCGGATCACACTCTCCACCTCATCCTCCGGTATGCATCTTCTAAACACTCCATCCGGCCCTCTCTTAAACAAAAGTGGTTCACTCCAATAGTAGTGCCTCACATCTTTGAAGAACTTCTTCCTTTGGGCATATGACAAACCTGGAGGCACTTCCTCACACACAAGATAGTTCACAATGTCGGCATACCATGACTCACTTCTTCTAGACACTTGGAACAAGCACTCTTCCACCATTTGCAATTGCTCATCCCGGAATGAGTCATCAATCGGGATGTCATCTCTCTCAAGCTCCAATGGTGGGAGTCTACTAAGGTTGTCCGCCACGGAATTTTCGGACCCCTTCTTATCCCGGATTTCCAAATCAAATTCTTGAAGAAGAAGGATCCACCGAATCAACCTAGGTTTGGCATCCTTCTTTGTAAGGAGATAACGGATCGCAGCATGATCCGTGTACACTATGACCTTCGCTCCAACATGATATGAGCGGAACTTCTCAAATGCATACACCACCGCTAGCAATTCTTTCTCGGTGGTAGCATAATTGAGTTTGGCATCATCTAGCGTCTTGCTAGCATAATAAATGGCATGTTTGCGCCCATCCTTCCTTTGTCCCAAAACAGCCCCAACGGCTACATCACTCGCATCACACATGATCTCAAACGGTAGACTCCAATCCGGAGGTTGCATGATAGGTGCGGAGATCAAAGCATTTTTCAACCTACAAAAAGCTCAAGGCAATCCTTGGAGAAAACAAACTCAACATCTTTTATTAGTAGGTTAGTAAGAGGCTTAGAAATCTTAGAGAAATCTTTAATGAATCTCCGGTAAAAACCGGCATGCCCTAGAAAGCTCCTTACCCCCTTCACCGAGGTAGGTGGTGGCAACTTCTCTATCGTTTCAATCTTGGCCCTATCAACCTCAATGCCACGGTTGGACACCAAGTGTCCCAACACAATACCTTCACTTACCATGAAGTGGCATTTTTCCCAATTCAAGACAAGATTTGTCTCCTCACATCTCTTAAGCACCAAAGACAAGTTAGCTAAGCAATCATCAAAGGAAGATCCATAAACAGAAAAATCATCCATAAACACTTCCATGATATTCTCAATGTACTCAGAAAAGATAGCCATCATACACCTTTGAAAGGTGGCGGGTGCATTACACAACCCAAATGGCATTCTCCTATATGCAAAAGTACCCCATGGACATGTAAATGTGGTTTTCTCTTGGTCATCGGGGTGGATAGGGATTTGGAAGAATCCACTATAGCCATCTAGGTAGCAAAAGTGAGAATGTTGAGCTAACCTCTCTAGCATTTGGTCAATGAAAGGAAGGGGGAAGTGATCTTTCCTAGAGGCCATGTTAAGCTTCCTATAGTCAATACACATCCTCCATCCCGTAACCGTCCTAGTTGGGATTAGTTCATTGTTCTTATTAGTCACTATGGTCATCCCACCCTTCTTAGGAACCACATGCACGGGACTAACCCACTTACTATCCAAAATAGGGTAGATGATTCCCGCATCTAGCAACTTAATGATCTCTTTCTTGACTACCTCTTTCATTATACGATTCAATCTTCTTTGATGTTCAATAGAGGGTTTATGGTCATCTTCCATTAAAATCTTATGCATGCACAAAGAAGGTTTTATGCCAACAAGGTCATCAATAGTATATCCAATGGCTTTCCTATGCAATCTTAGCTCATGCAACAACCTAGCAAGTTCATCATCATTCAAGCATGCATTCACAATTACCGGATATGTAGAATTATCACCAAGAAAAGCATAATTCAAATGAGAAGGGAGAGGTTCGAGTTCAAGTTTAGTAGGACCTTTATCGAGTGGAGACGATCCAAATAACGTTGGTTGAGATGAATCCAAAGCAAATGAAGGCTCTCCAAGGCTCCTTGAAGCTTGATCAACAACAAGGGCTGCTTCTAGGGAAACCACGGGCAACTCCACGGATCCTGGCACATCCACGGCCGTGGACCTTGCAAAGCTTGCTCTTCGGAGCATTCTAGAGAGTTCCACGGCTGTGGAAGTCTCTTCACGACCGTGGTTCCTATAGGAATTCAGCATACTCTCGTGGACTTCAAATTCAGCTCTTGTCTCCTTTTCTAATGCTTCCAAGCCTTGATTTCTTCATTGCAAGCCTCCTCAACACCTTCCTCCATCAAACTTAAGCTAAGAACCTTCTCCAAGGGATCCTTAATCAAGATCGAGCTAACAACTTCTCTAGACTCCTCTTGCTCGATAATGTTGAATACATCTTTATCAAGGGCTGGCCCTTTCATCATTGTGGACAGCTTGAACTTAATGTTCTCCTCTCCAATGTTGAAGGAGAGAATTCCATTTTTACAATCCACCAAGCATCCGGAAGTGGCTAGAAAAGATCTCCCTAAGATGATGGGAACCGGATAGTCCGCCGGGATGTCCAAGACAACAAAATCAATCGGCACATAGAACTTCCCGAGTTGCACCGGTATATCTTCCAAGATTCCAACCGGGTGGGTGATAGAGCGGTCCGCCATGTAAAGGGTCATCTTGACCGGTTTTGGCTCTCCTAGCCCAACCTTGTTGAAAAGTGCAAGCGGTATGATGCTTACACTTGCCCCAAGATCGCATAGGGCTTCATACTTCACTTCTCCCACTCCAATTGGCACACAAAAGGATCCCGGATCTCTTAGCTTAGGATGCATCTCCTCCTTCATTGTTTGGATCAATTCCTAGGACCTCTTTCTCATCCTTACTTCTCCATACTCCTCCAACTTCCTTTTGTTGGAGAGTATTTCCTTCAAGAACTTGCCATATGCCGGCATACCTAAGATAGCATCCATGAACGGAATGTTAATATGCAATTTAGACATTAGTTCAAGGAATTTACCAAAGTGTTTGTCCAAGCGAGCTCTGGCTCGTGATTGTGGGAACGGTAGTGGTGGCTTGTATGGAGGCGGTGCCACATAAGTTGGCTCATCATCCTTGCTCTTGCCTCCATCTTCTTGCAATGTCTCTTCCTCTACCACTACTTGCTTCCCCTTGTCACTTCCCTTAGGTAAGGGATCCTTCGTATTCAACCCACTCCTTGTTGTGATGGTCAACACTTGGCCTCTTGGGTTGTCCTCGGTTCTTCCGGGAAGCTTTCCCGGATCTCTATGAGCTTCACCCGCCTTTTGGAACACTTGTGCTTCCAAAACCTTTTGAGCTTTAGAAATGGAAGTCACCGTGCTCTCAAGACCACTCAACCTTCCAAGCAATTGCTCAAACATCATTTCGGTCCTATCCTTTGGAGGTTGAGTAAATCCGGGTGGAGGTTCTTGTGAAGCCTTTGGTGGTGGAGCTGCGCTTGTTGAAGCGGGAGGGTTCAAGGCTCCATCCGGGTTAGAATATGAAAACCCGGGATGGTTGTGGTTAGGCCGGTAATTGTTGAATTGCCGGTTGTTGTTGAAGTTCCTTGGGCCTTGATAGTTGTTGTAGTTGCCCCTTCCCATGTAGTTCACATCTTCCTCCTTGGAAGACAAGTTTGCTTGCACTTGCACTTGAGGGGTTGCTTGGTTCTTCAAAGTTGTAGCACACAACTCCCTCAAAGACTTTAGCTTGTTGTTGATGGCGTCAAGCTTGAAATTGCTCATGGTGACTTCACTCACCTCATATGCTCCCGCCTTTCTCACATCACTCTTCCTATGGGAGTATTTCTCAATCACCAAAACTTGCTTCTCTACAAACTCCCAAGCATCATCTACATTCTTTTCCATGAAAGTCCCACTGGAAAGAGATTGGAGCTTGAATTGGCTATCTTCATCAAGTCCTTTGAAGTAGATCTCCAATAGCTCAATTTTTGGTATACCATGGTGTGGACAATCTAGGAGAAGGTCTTTGAACCTCTCCCAAGACTTGAATAAACTCTCTCTATCCTTCATCACGAAGGCATTGATCTTCCCTCTTAACTCGGTAGTCTTGGAAGGTGGGAAGAACTTAGTCAAAAACTCGGTTGTCATCTCCTCCCAAGTACTCACTAGCCCTTGTGGAATAGATTGATACCAAGCCAAGGCTCGCCAAGGCTCTATCCTTAAGTGAGAAGGAGAAAGCCCTAAGCTTATGGTTGTTGCTCTCCAATCTAGGCGGTCTAAGAGTCTCCATCAAGATCTCATAGTTCATCAAGTGTTGATGAGGAGACTCTCCTTCCATCCCTCCAAATTGATTATGCCGGATCATTTGTGGAACTTGAGGGCGGAGCTCGTAATCATGGGTTGCGGGATCTCCTAAGTTCACACCTGGACGGTAGCTCTTTGTCCTGGATCCATACGTTGCCCCAACGTTTGTGGCTCTTCAATAGCAGTGGGCACAACCCGAATATTAACCGCCGGCTGCGGTTGTGGTGGAGGTGGAGGAGGTTGTTGACGATTAAGCTCTCTTTGCACAAGAGCTTGCCTAATCTCTTCAATCTCCCTCCTAGTTGCTTCTTGCCTCTCATTGGCAAGTCTCCTTTCATTCTCCAAGGCTTCATCCCTTATCCTAATTTGCTCTAAAGCCTCATCCAACTCAGCTTGGAGATCTCTTCCGGCCATCTCTTTTCCCTTTTTAATGCTCCTGGATCTAGACCTAAGGGTTTTCTCCGGTTCGGGATCGAATGGAGCTAAATCCTTTCCACGAGATCTTCGCATACACCTAAAGAGTGAGAGATGTCCTGAAAAGCAAAGACACAAGCCAAAAAGAGATCAAAAGTAACAAGAAAGACCTACACTATAAACAATCACAAAAAGACTCAATCTAGACCTAGTCCCCGGCAACGGCGCCAAAAACTTGTCACGTCTAAGAATAGATGCACAAAGTTTTACAATTTATAAACTCGATATATTTCTCCTAACTCCTTGCGAACCCGTAGTGCACGGGATGTTTTGTAGTAGGGATAGTATTCCGAGGTCGAACACAAAGACTGAGGTGAGATTGAATCAATTAGTGACTAAGTTTAGTGAAGATCTAGGCTAAGAAAAGAGAAAGAAATAAAGAAATGAAAATCTCGATGTTTTTGGTTTGGTTTTAAGGTGATGAATCAATGATCACAAATCATGCGAAATCCACAAACAACTAAGCTAACAACACGAATAAACAAGCAAACAAGAGATAGACAATCAAAGAGAGGAAAGCGGATTCTAGGGATTGGAAATTCCGGTTATGGCATAAGACTCAAGCTATCAAATCATTCCTTGGATTAACTATGGCATGTCGGGAGTGAGTGTTTCTAGATTGGGATAAATCACCGGGTAGGTCTCATGGTCCACTAGTCCATTCCTAAGGTCTCATCACCGGGTAAGCCTCAAAGAGCCTAAGGATAGGAATTCTACACAAACCGGATGGTATTTTAGGGATCCAAGCTCTCTTTACCGGGTAAGTCTCGGAAAGGCAAGTCCTAAACACCTATCCTAGCACACTCAGTCCAATAGCGGCTTATGAGGCTCACTACTACCTAGGGTTTGTCATCTTCGGTATCTAAGAGCAAGAATTACCGGGTAGGTGTCTTCTAACACTAGGTCGCCCTAGGATAGAATTGGCTCAACAAACGCTAGGATTTCAACAATCCAACAATCCAACAACCTAACACTTGGATTTATCATTACAAGCAAATTCATCAAAATCACGGGGTGTTCATCAAGGTCCATGTTAGCATGAAATATTGTGATATTTTAGGCACGTTTTCTAAGTGTATTTCATCCATACTGATAGTCATTGATTAAGCATTGATGCATTTGTGAGCTAGTTTGTCTATAATGTCGATATAGAGATCTACACAAGCTTTATGTTGATTGTAGGCAATTAAGAGCTATTTCCGAACGGAATTGAGCAAGGATGGAGTTTGATTGAGCATGTCCGTGAATTGAGGACATTCCTAGGAGCTAAGGATGTGCTAACTTGAAGAATAGCACGAGGAAAGGAAGAATCACGTTCTAGCCCTAAACCACGCTCTAAAATACGGCTGTACTACATTCCACGTTCAAGTCCACAGCCGTGGAACCTTGGCAAGGGAAGCGTGGTTCATTCCAGCAACTTTTACGGCCGTGGAAGAGTTGTGTCAAACCGTGACAACTTCCACGCTCAAAATTACGGCCGTGGAACACTTCCACGACCGTGATCTTGGAGATCTTTTTCGCCACACTTTAAGCCACGATCTTCTACACAATTGGGCCGGGCTTATATTTTTATCTTACGCTATAAAAGAACGGACGAAGAGAGATTCCGTCACCTTCGCTTACGCTTAGACGCATTTCCGATTGCACCTTGGAATTGCCCTAATTTAACATCTTGCGGAGATTGTGATTGAGAGATTTGCGTTCTACCCTTGAGATTTCCGGATTGACGGAAGAGTGGAAGATTTGGAAGATTGCTCGTGAGAAGATTTCGCTTCTCATTTAGGTTTGATTTAGAAGACGGATTGACATCCCGTTCTTCCTTCTTGTCTAAGATTCGTGATTGTTTGCATTATTCCAAATCTATTGATGTTATTGTTCTTGATTTGTGGATTTGAGATTGACTTTAAAGTTATTGAAAGTTTTCGGAAGTTTTCATCTTTCATTCTTTTAAACCTTGAATTTGATATCAATATTACTATTGTTGGCTAAAACCCTTTAACAATTCTAAGGTGAAGGGTTGATAGTTGTGGCTTAGATGATTATAGATCGATCGTAAACCGATTGGACCCTGAGAGTTAGAGAGAATCGCCGACAACCTTAAACCACGGTCTGTTCTTGAGCTTCCACGGCCGTGGAACTCAAGAACCACCCGTAATTTCGTGTTAGTTTACGAACTTGCTTTTACTTTAATCCAAAGTTAAAGATTTGCTTTAACTTAGTCTTGGCTTACCCTTTTCTAGGTGGTAGTGAAGCCTCAACAACCTCTACCTCGATTGTGAGTGTCATAACCTTAATCGGTTTAGTTAGTCTTGATCCTTGGATTACAAGTTTGGGTATTTGACATTAATTCTTATTTTTAGAACCTTTCTATATTGAAGCCTCAACAACCTTTATAGAGAGTATCTTGTAGGTGAGTCATATAAGGTTTTTGGAACTTCACCGTACGATTACCTTACATTCGTATACCTTTGCATGTCTTAACTCTGTTCTTATATCTTTAGTATATCTTGAATCGATTGCCACAGCTAGATTCCTGGATCTTTAGGATTGTTGTTTTCCCAATAATTCGAAAAGCTCTTACATTTACTCGCTTGATAATCTATAATTGAATTTGTTCCCCCCAAATCCCTGTGTTCGATACTCTAGAATTCTTGCTCAACTATATCGATCCGTACACTGCGGGTTCGCTTGCTTGATTTCTAGTTTTATAATTAAAGCTTATTTGCACACACGCTAAGTGGCGAACAAGTTTTTGGCGCCGTTGCCGGGGATTTGGTCTAGGCCGAATTCAGTTATCGGTTGTCAAGCTTGGGAGCTTCTCCCTTGTTATTTGATATCTCTTTGAGTGTATGCGCAGGTCTAGGAACACCAAGGACCTCTTACCTCTTGATCAAGAGCTTGAGAGGACTTTAAGGCAAAAGTGTAAGGAAAAGGAAATGGCTGAAGAGAACGAACGTGATCTTCAATCGGAGCTAGCGGAGAAAGAAGCTCAACTCCAATGAAGTGAGAAGACACGTAGGGAAGAAACGGATCGTCATCAAATGAAAGTTGACGATCTAACGGACATCATGTTCCAAATGAGGTTGGAGATAAACAACCTTAAGGAGAAAAAGAAAAGGAGGAGACCGGGAAGATTGGTTAGAGCCAACTCATCCAATGAGGATAGCGACTCCTCCATGCCACCGCTAGAGGAAATTGATCCAACGATCAATGTGAATCCATTCCATCCACGGGCAGCTACTAATCGCCGTGTTCCACCTAGGAATGCAAGGATCGAAAGTGTGGATGAGGAGCCAAGAACTCTTGGCCAAAGGATGGATCATATTGCAGCAACCACGCCGTCTAGGTGTGAACTTTGATGCTGATGATGTACAAGGGTTTAGCTTCAACCCTCAAGTTATTAGTCTTGTTCGCCAAAACCAATTTGGCGGAACAAGCGCTGAATCTCCACACCAACACTTGCAAAACTTTGAGTGTATGATGGAGATAATGAGGCCGAAGAACGCAACTACCAACAACTATAAGCTCAAGCCTTTCTTCTTTTCCTTGAAGGGGAAAGCACTGTCTTGGTACCAAGCTCTTCCTAGTGGGAAACTAGACACGTGGGAAGACCTTTCCGCGGAGTTCCTCACTAAGTTCTTTCCGCCATCCAAAACGGCGGAACTTAGAGGTAAGATTAATGCATTTTCCATGAGATCTAACGAAAGTTTGTTTCAATCTTGGGAAAGATTTCAGGATTTGCTCTTGGATTGCCCTCGTCATGGCATATCCAAGCTTGCACTTTTGGAGATATACTATAAGGGGCTGGATGTGGAGACACAATTCAAGCTCCAATCCCTCTCATGTGGTACATTCATGGACATGAGAGAAGATGACGCTTGGGACTTCATTGAGAAGCAAGCAAGGGTCATAGAGAAGTATTCTCACCGGAAGGTAGAGGGAAATCGTGTGGAGCAAGGAGCAAAGCTCACACATGAAGCTCAAAATCAAATTTTCTCCCTCAACAATGAGATCAAAGAGTTGAAGAAAGCTATCAAGACCAACTTTCCAAAGCAACAAGGAAAAAATGTTGGCTACTTGGGCAACAACAACAATGGTGGTGAGAATACAAACCGCAACAACAACAATAACCGGAACAACAACCGGAATAATTGGAATCGCAACAACAACAACCGGAACAATAATTGGAACAACAATAGGGGTTCAAACAACAATAATTGGCGCTCCAATCAACAAAATTCCGGTAACTCTTATCCTTCCAATTCATTCACTAACTCCACCTTCCTCTTCCTCTACTCCTTTGAAAAGCCAGGGGCAAACATCTAATGGAGGAAACACTTCGGGGAAGGAGAAGCACGATCCCATGTTGGAAACGATTTTGGGAAAGCTTCAAGGTTTGGAGAACCGCATCATTAAGGTTGATGATCAAATTTCTAAGGTTGATAAAGCCCAAAAGGTTTTAGAAAACCAAATGTTCAGCCAAGCGGAGGAAGTTCCTAGGAATCAAGGGAAACTTTCAGGAAAAACGGAGGACAACCCTAAGGGAAGGGTGATGGCAATCACAACTAGGAGCGGAGTGACTACCACCGATCCGCAGCCTAAGTTTGTTGAAGTCTCCGTTGAGAAAGACAAAGAGAAGGGGAAGGAGAAGGAAGATGTCTACGTTCCTCCTCCGGCTTACAAACCTCCCCTACCATTCCCTCAATCTAGAGCAAGAGCGCGCCTAGATAAACAATTTGGTAAGTTTATAGAACTCATGAGCAAGCTTCATATTAATATATCTTTCATTGATGCTATTGTAGGTATGCCGGCTTATGGCAAGTCCTTAAAGGAAATCCTCTCTAACAAGAGAAAGTTAGAGGATTTTGGAGAGGTTAAGATGAGTTCGGATTCTTCGGATCTCATCAAGACCATGAAGGAGAAAATGCCCCCCAAGCTAAAAGATCTGGGGTCATTTTGCATTCCCATAGGAGTGGGAGATGTCACATATGATGCGTTATGTGACTTGGGAGCAAGTGTGAGCATCATACCACTTGCATTATGTAGGAAGATCGGTTTAGGCGACCCTAAACCGGTGAAGATGACGTTGTACATGGCGGATCGATCCATCACTCGTCCCGTCGGTATTGTAGAAGACGTCCCAGTTAAGCTTGGTAAATTCTTTGTTCCCATTGATTTTGTTGTGCTTGACATTCCTGCAGATAGTCCGATCCCGATCATACTCGGAAGACCGTTTCTTGCAACTTCCGGCTGCATAGTCGATTGCAAGAATGCTAGACTCGCCTTTGACATAGGAGAAGAGAAGGTAGAGTTCGTTCTTTCCAGTCTAGTGAAGGAGCCAATCTTTGATGAGGATATATTCAATATCCAAGATGAAGAGGGGTTGTCTAGAGAGGAGGTAAGTGCTATTCTCTTCAAAGATCCTTTGCAAAAGGTTATTACTATGAGTCTAATGAATGTAGGGGAAGAAGAGGAGTGCAATGAGGCAATTGAAGTCTTAGAAGCACAAGAGGAAGTATGTGAAAAGGAGTTTGAGAAACTCCACGACGAAGCAGAAAACGTGAGAATCCACGGCCATAAACTATATTCCACGGCCGTAGATTTCACCAACCAAAGCGTGGCTCACTCCAGAGGGTTACACGGTCGTGGAGGAAATAGAGCAACCGTATTTCCTTTCCACGCCCTAAACCACGGCCGTGGAGGATGCAGGGAAACCGTGATTTTGGCCGTGGAAGAGGGTATTCGTGCCACTTCTTCAACTTCTTTTGATTCTTCTCCCACACCTTCTACACCCTTAGACACTTCTAAGGAGGCATCGGATGCTCCTCAAGAATCATTGGAAGCTCCGAAAGCGATGGAACTAAAGCCACTTCCTACTCATCTAAGGTACGCTTTTCTAGGACCTAATTCTACCTTTCCGGTTATTGTTAGTTCCGATCTAAGCATAGATGAACATAATAAGCTCATGGTTGTCCTTAGGAAACATAGAAAAGGTTTAGGATATACTATTGAGGACTTAGTAGGAATCAAACCTTCCCTATGCATGCATAAAATATTAATGGAAGAGGAATTTAGGACTTCAAGACAACCTCAAAGGCGGTTGAATCCGACCATGAAGGAGGTTGTCAAGAAGGAAATACTTAAATTGCTTGATGCAGGTATCATCTACCCTATCTCCGATAGCAAGTGGGTGAGTCCGGTTCAAGTAGTTCCAAAGAAGGGAGGAATGACGGTCACCACCAACAAGAATAACGAACTCATTCCTACCCGAACCGTAACGGGATGGCGGATATGCATAGACTACCGCAAGCTTAACAACGCGACGAGGAAGGATCACTTCCCACTACCCTACATCGATCAAATGCTTAAAAGGTTAGCGCAACATTCGCACTGTTGCTATCTTGACGGTTATAGTGGTTTCTTTCAGATTCCGATACACCCGGATGATCAAGAGAAGACCACATTCACGTGCCCGTGGGGTACGTTTGCTTATAGGAGAATGCCGTTCGGGCTTTGCAACGCCCCAACCACCTTTCAAAGGTGCATGATGGCCATCTTCTCCGAATACATTGAGGAAATCATGGAGGTCTTCATGGATGACTTCTCCGTATACGGTTCCTCTTTTGACAATTGCCTTTCTAACCTTTCTCTTGTTTTACAAAGGTGTGAAGACACTAACCTAGTTCTTAATTGGGAGAAGTGTCAATTCAAGGTTAAGGAAGGCATTGTTTTAGGACACTTAATCTCTAATAGAGGGATAGAGGTAGATAAAGCTAAGATAGAGACCATAGAAAAGCTTCCTCCCCCAACTTCGGTGAAAGGGATAAGAAGTTTCCTAGTACATGCTGGATTCTATAGACGCTTCATAAAAGACTTCTCTAAAATATCAAAACCGCTAACTAATCTATTGATGAAGGATGCAGTTTTTGAGTTTTCGCAGGAATGCTTGGACGCGTTTAACATGATTCGGGAAGCTCTAATTTCAACACCTATTATCCAACCTCCGGATTGGAACCTTCCCTTTGAGGTTATGTGTGATGCTAGTGACGTAGCTATAGGAGCTGTTCTTGGACAAAGAAAGGAAGGGCGAACCCATGCCATATACTACGCTAGCAAGACGCTAGATGAAGCGCAGCTCAACTACGCCACTACCGAAAAGGAATTTCTAGCCATTGTTTATGCTATTGACAAATTTCTCTCTTATCTTGTAGGTGCAAAGGTGATTGTCTACACGGATCATGCTGCGATCCGGTACCTCCTTGCAAAGAAGGATGTGAAGCCAAGGCTAATTAGATGGATTCTTCTCCTACAAGAATTCGATCTAGAGATCCGCGACAAGAAGGGTTCGGAAAATTCTGTTGCGGATCATTTGAGTCGCCTAACACATCTAGAGGATGACCACTTACCTATAGATGACTCCTTCCCGGACGAACACCTACACATTATAGAGGAGTGCATCGATGTGATCTCCAAAGGTAACGAACCATGGTTTGCTGATTTTGTTAACTATTTGGTTTGTCGATAGATACCACCCGGACTATCCTATGTACAAAGGAAGAAGTTCTTTAAGGATGTCCGGGAATACTTTTGGAATGAACCTCTCCTCTTTAAGAGAGGTCCGGATGGTATCATTCGGCGATGTGTTCCGGAAGATGAGATGCAAAGTGTCATCCGCCATTGTCATTCACTACCATGTGGAGGACACGCTAGTTCGAACAAGACTAGCGCTAAGGTATTGCAATCTGGATTCTTTTGGCCTACTTTATTTAGAGATGTGCAATCCTTTGTTTCCTGCTGCGATGCTTGTCAAAGAACAGGAAATATCTCTAGGAAGAATGAGATGCCTCTCAATAACATCCAAGAGGTGGAGATTTTCGATGTTTGGGGAGTTGACTTTATGGGACTGTTCCCATCATCTTGTGGAAACCAATACATACTCTTGGCGGTGGATTACGTTTCTAGATGGGTGGAAGCAATTGCCTCTCCCACCAATGATGCCATGGTGGTGGTTAAGTTCTTTAACAAGACCATCTTCCAACGATTCGGGACACCAAGGACTATCATTAGTGATGGAGGTTCTCACTTCATTGCCCGGCGCGTTGAAGCTCTTCTAGCTAAGTATGGGGTTACTCACAAGATCGCCACCCCTTATCATCCACAAACTAGTGGACAAGTTGAGATCTCAAACCGGGATATCAAAGGAATCCTAGAGAAGACGGTTTCAAGGATTAGGAAGGATTGGTCCTTGAAGCTTGATGATGCATTATGGGCGTACCGGACTGCGTACAAGACTCCCATAGAAACCACACCATACAACCTTGTTTATGGGAAATCTTGTCACTTACCGGTAGAGTTGGAGCACAAGGCGTTTTGGGCTATCAAATGGTTGAATTTTAGCATAAAGGAAGCGGGAGAGAAGCGTCTCTTGAACCTTAATGAGCTTGAAGAACTCCGCTTGAACGCCTATGAGAACGCCAAGATTTATAAGGAGAGAGCAGAGCGTTGGTATGATAAGCATATCATTCCAAAGGACTTCAAAGAAGGAGATCAAGTTCTCCTCTTCAATTCAAGGCTTCGTCTCTTTCCAGGTAAGCTTAAATCTCGTTGGACCAGACCTTTTCTAATCAAACGTATTTTCCCCCATGGTGCAGTTGAAGTATGGGGTGAAGGGGGCGGAAGCTTTAAGGTGAACGGTCAACGACTCAAGAAGTATACGCCGGAACTCCAAGCTGAAGATTTCGCGCCCACCACACTCGAATAAGTGCGAAATTGGTCTAGCTACGGACCTTAAACAAAGCGCTTCTTGGGAGGAAACCCAAGGTATTGCATTTACGTTTTTGTTTTCGATTCATAGTTTAGCTTAGTTTAGACGTTTTTGCTTTGTTTTGCCTTCGATTCCTTCCGGTATGTTCGTGTTTTTGGATGTAGGAACAGTGGAAAAGGAAAGGGGAAGAGTAATTTTGAAGAAAAGTGAGGAAACTTGGACTTTGGAGCATTACAGAGAGTTCCACGGCCTAAACCACGGTCGTGACAGCTACAGTGACCGTAATTTCCAAAAGCCTTTGAAAAATTACCAAAACCACGGTTCCGTACAATTCCACGGCCGTGGAACCCCCCGATAGACCGTGGTTTTCAAAAATTTTGCCGGCCACTATATAAACCACGTTCTTCACAAAAACACATCTCACAAAGCTTTTCCACTCCCTATTTCGCCGAAATCACGCCCCTCACCTAAATTCTCCTTTCGTTAATCGTTTTCAACGATTCTTCGACCCAAACTGAAGCAAATCCAACCACCAACGAGATCCAAGCAACGATTCAAGCGACAAATCACCAAGGAACGCAGAATTCGGATTTTAAAAATAGCTCATCAGTCTTGATCTTCTGAGGAGTCTCCGTCCTAGGGAAGAGACACTCAGAAAGTACTCGGTGGGCAGTCTTCAAGGCTAAGTGATAAATCAACTTAGCCTTGGTATCAGCAGGTTGCCAGCGGTCCTCGCTAGCATATACCATTGCAATGTCCTCCCCAAAATCCTTGGCGTACACGCAACTAGGAAATCGACCATTGATGGTCTCATGGAACCCAAAGAAGGCTCCAAACTATTTGATCGAAAATTCATAGTTCCTCTCCATCAGCCTGAAAGAAACTGTCCTATCCACATGGCAATGCTCAAAAAAGATCACAAACTCTCTAGTGATCTCCTCATAAGCGTCTTCCCGAATAGCGGAGAAGACGATCAAACCAGCTCTATCTAGTAAACAAGTAAGGTCACCTACCACATTCAGTGGTTCTTACTCCTCAAGCAGCAAATATCGAGGTCCTATGACCGGTCTCTTCACAATTCTCTCTAAAGCATCTAGATAATCATCATGGATTTTTTGAAATTCTAGGGGGTGGGGGTGATGGTGGTGATGGTGGTTCACTAGGGGGTGCCTGGGAGGAGGAGGAAGCATTGCCTTTCCTCTTCTTGGTCCTATTAGACATTCTCCTAACGAAATCCATTTTCTGTTCAAAACCACGGTCTGTTCTTGATAAACAACGGCCGTG